>OX384540.1:16178400-17413294 GCA_947538895.1 Neoitamus cyanurus
GGCAGGTTTGAAAAAAAGATAAGTCGAGAAATCCCAAAGGAAAAGCCGGAAAATCGAAAAAATCGAAATTTCGATAAAAGTGAATTGATGTGCGTTAGTTTCGCTAAAACTCAAAAACGGCTTGACCGATGTCGATAACTTTTTTTTGTTATGTTCGCTATAATACAGGGCAGGTTTGAAAAAAAAGATAAGTCGAGAAATCCCAAAGGAAAAGCCGGGAAAATCGAAAAAATCGAAATTTCGATAAAAATGAATTGATGTGCGTGAGTTTCGCTAAAACTCAAAAACGAATTGACCGATGTCGATAAGTTTTTTTTCTTTTGTTCGCTATAATACAGGGTATGTTCGAAAAAAAATAAAAGTCGTGAAATCCCAAAGGAAAAGCCGGAAAATCGAAAAAATCGAAATTTCGATAAAAATGAATTGATGTACGTTAGTTTCGCTAAAACTCAAAAACGGCTTGACCGATGTCGATAAGTTTTTTTTGTTATGTTCGCTATAATACAGGGCAGGTTTGAAAGAAAGATAAGTCGAGAAATCCCAAAGGAAAAGCCGGAAAATCGAAAAAATCGAAATTTCGATAAAAATGAATTGATGTGCGTTAGTTTCGTTAAAACTCAAAAACGGATTGACCGATGTCGATACGTTTTTTTTTCTTTTATTCGCTATAATACTGGGTATGTTCGAAAAAAAATAAAAGTCGGGAAATCCAAAAGGAAAAGCCGGAAAATCGAAAAAATCCAAATTTCGATAAAAATGAATTGATGTGCGTTAGTTTCGCTAAAACTCAAAAACGGCTTGACCGATGTCGATAAGTTTTTTTTGTTATGTTCGCTATAATACAGGGCAGGTTTGAAAAAAAGATAAGTCGAGAAATCCCAAAGGAAAAGCCGGAAAATCGAAAAAAACCAAATTTCGATAAAAATGAATTGATGTGCGTTAGTTTCGCTAAAACTCAAAAACGGATTGACCGATGTCGATAAGTTTTTTTCCTTTTGTTCGCTATAATACAGGGTATGTTCGAAAAAAAATAAAAGTCGGGAAATCCAAAAGGAAAAGCCGGAAAATCAAAAAAATCGAAATTCAGATAAAAATGAATTGCTGTGCGTTAGTTTCGCTAAAACTCAAAAACGGCTTAACGGATGTCGATAAGTTTTTTTTGTTATGTTCGCTATAATACAGGGCAGGTTTGAAAAAAAGATAAGTCGAGAAATCCCAAAGGAAAAGCCGGAAAATCGAAAAAATCGAAATTTCGATAAAAATGAATTGATGTGCGTTAGTTTCGCTAAACCTCAAAAACGGATTGACCGATGTCGATACGTTTTTTTTCTTTTATTCGCTATAATACTGGGTATGTTCGAAAAAAAATAAAAGTCGGGAAATCCAAAAGGAAAAGCCGGAACATCAAAAAAATCGAAATTCAGATAAAATTGAATTGCTGTGCGTTAGTTTCGCTAAAACTCAAAAACGGCTTGACCGATGTCGATAAGTTTTTTTTGTTATGTTCGCTATAATACAGGGCAGGTTGGAAAAAAAGATAAGTCGGGAAATCCCAAAGGAAAAGCCGGAAAATCGAAAAAATCGAAATTTCGATAAAAATGAATTGATGTGCGTTAGTTTCGCTAAAACTCAAAAACGGCTTGACCGATGTCGATAAGTTTTTTTTGTTATGTTCGCTATAATACAGGGCAGGTTTGAAAAAAAGATAAGTCGAGAAATCCCAAAGGAAAAGCCGGAAAATCGAAAAAATCGAAATTTCGATAAAAATGAATTGATGTGCGTTAGTTTCGCTAAAACTCAAAAACGGCTTGACCGATGTCGGTAAGTTTTTTTTGTTATGTTCGCTATAATACAGGGCAGGTTTGAAAAAAAGATAAGTCGGGAAATCCAAAAGGAAAAGCCGGAAAATCAAAAAAATCGAAATTCAGATAAAAATAAATTGCTGTGCGTTAGTTTCGCTAAAACTCAAAAACGGCTTGAACGATGTCGATAAGTTTTTTTCCTTTTGTTCGCTATAATACAGGGTATTTTCGAAAAAAAATAAAAGTCGGGAAATCCAAAAGGAAAAGCCGGAAAATCAAAAAAATCGAAATTCAGATAAAATTGAATTGCTGTGCGTTAGTTTCGCTAAAACTCAAAAACGGCTTGACCGATGTCGATAACTTTTTTTTGTTATGTTCGCTATAATACAGGGCAGGTTCGAAAAAAAGATAAGTCGAGAAATCCCAAAGGAAAAGCCGGAAAATCGAAAAAATCGAAATTTCGATAAAAATGAATTGATGTGCGTTAGTTTCGCTAAAACTCAAAAACGGCTTGACCGATGTCGATAAGTTTTTTTTGTTATGTTCGCTATAATACAGGGCAGGTTTGAAAAAAAGATAAGTCGAGAAATCCCAAAGGAAAAGCCGGAAAATCGAAAAAATCGAAATTTCGATAAAAATGAATTGATGTGCGTTAGTTTCGCTAAAACTCAAAAACGGATTGACCGATGTCGATAAGTTTTTTTCCTTTTGTTCGCTATAATACAGGGCAGGTTTGAAAAAAAGATAAGTCGAGAAATCCCAAAGGAAAAGCCGGAAAATCGAAAAAATCGAAATTTCGATAAAAATGAATTGATGTGCGTTAGTTTCGCTAAAACTCAAAAACGGATTGACCGATGTCGATAACTTTTTTTTGTTATGTTCGCTATAATACAGGGCAGGTTTGAAAAAAGATAAGTCGAGAAATCCCAAAGGAAAAGCCGGAAAATCGAAAAAATCGAAATTTCGATAAAAGTGAATTGATGTGCGTTAGTTTCGCTAAAACTCAAAAACGGCTTGACCGATGTCGATAAGTTTTTTTTGTGATGTTCGCTATAATACAGGGCAGGTTTGAAAAAAAGATAAGTCGAGAAATCCCAAAGGAAAAGCCGGAAAATCGAAAAAATCGAAATTTCGATAAAAGTGAATTGATGTGCGTTAGTTTCGCTAAAACTCAAAAACGGCTTGACCGATGTCGATAACTTTTTTTTGTTATGTTCGCTATAATACAGGGCAGGTTTGAAAAAAAGATAAGTCGAGAAATCCCAAAGGAAAAGCCGGAAAATCGAAAAAATCGAAATTTCGATAAAAATGAATTGATGTGCGTGAGTTTCGCTAAAACTCAAAAACGGATTGACCGATGTCGATAAGTTTTTTTTCTTTTGTTCGCTATAATACAGGGTATGTTCGAAAAAAAATAAAAGTCGTGAAATCCAAAAAGAAAAGCCGGAAAATCGAAAAAATCGAAATTTCGATAAAAATGAATTGATGTACGTTAGTTTCGCTAAAACTCAAAAACGGCTTGACCGATGTCGATAAGTTTTTTTTGTTATGTTCGCTATAATACAGGGCAGGTTTGAAAGAAAGATAAGTCGAGAAATCCCAAAGGAAAAGCCGGAAAATCGAAAAAATCGAAATTTCGATAAAAATGAATTGATGTGCGTTAGTTTCGTTAAAACTCAAAAACGGATTGACCGATGTCGATAAGTTTTTTTTCTTTTGTTCGCTATAATACAGGGTATGTTCGAAAAAAAATAAAAGTCGGGAAATCCAAAAGGAAAAGCCGGAAAATCAAAAAAATCGAAATTCAGATAAAATTGAATTGCTGTGCGTTAGTTTCGCTAAAACACAAAAACGGCTTGACCGATGTCGATAACTTTTTTTTGTTATGTTCGCTATAATACAGGGCAGGTTTGAAAAAAAGATAAGTCGAAAAATCCCAAAGGAAAAGCCGGAAAATCGAAAAAATCGAAATTTCGATAAAAATGAATTGATGTGCGTTAGTTTCGCTAAAACTCAAAAACGGATTGACCGATGTCGATACGTTTTTTTTCTTTTATTCGCTATAATACTGGGTATGTTCGAAAAAAAATAAAAGTCGGGAAATCCAAAAGTAAAAGCCGGAAAATCAAAAAAATCGAAAATCAGATAAAATTGAATTGCTGTGCGTTAGTTTCGCTAAAACTCAAAAACGGCTTGACCGATGTCGATAAGTTTTTTTTGTTATGTTCGCTATAATACAGGACAGGTTTGAATAAAAGATAAGTCGAGAAATCCCAAAGGAAAAGCCGGAAAATCGAAAAAATCGAAATTTCGATAAAAATGAATTGATGTGCGTTAGTTTCGCTAAAACTCAAAAACGGATTGACCGATGTCGATAAGTTGTTTTCCTTTTGTTCGCTATAATACAGGGTATTTTCGAAAAAAAATAAAAGTCGGGAAATCCAAAAGGAAAAGCCGGAAAATCAAAAAAATCGAAATTCAGATAAAATTGAATTGCTGTGCGTTAGTTTCGCTAAAACTCAAAAACGGCTTCACCGATGTCGATAACTTTTTTTTGTTATGTTCGCTATAATACAGGGCAGGTTCGAAAAAAAGATAAGTCGAGAAATCCCAAAGGAAAAGCCGGAAAATCGAAAAAATCGAAATTTCGATAAAAATGAATTGATGTGCGTTAGTTTCGCTAAAACTCAAAAACGGCTTGACCGATGTCGATAAGTTTTTTTTGTTATGTTCGCTATAATACAGGGCAGGTTTGAAAAAAAGATAAGTCGAAAAATCCCAAAGGAAAAGCCGGAAAATCGAAAAAATCGAAATTTCGATAAAAATGAATTGATGTGCGTTAGTTTCGCTAAAACTCAAAAACGGCTTGACCGATGTCGATAAGTTTTTTTTGTTATGTTCGCTATAATACAGGGCAGGTTTGAAAAAAAGATAAGTCGAGAAATCCCAAAGGAAAAGCCGGAAAATCGAAAAAATCGAAATTTCGATAAAAGTGAATTGATGTGCGTTAGTTTCGCTAAAACTCAAAAACGGCTTGACCGATGTCGATAAGTTTTTTTTGTTATGTTCGCTATAATACAGGGCAGGTTTGAAAAAAAGATAAGTCGAGAAATCCCAAAGGAAAAGCCGGAAAATCGAAAAAATCGAAATTTCGATAAAAATGAATTGATGTGCGTTAGTTTCGCTAAAACTCAAAAACGGATTGACCGATGTCGATAAGTTTTTTTCCTTTTGTTCGCTATAATACAGGGTATGTTCGAAAAAAAATAAAAGTCGGGAAATCCAAAAGGAAAAGCCGGAAAATCGAAAAAATCGAAATTTCGATAAAAGTGAATTGATGTGCGTTAGTTTCGCTAAAACTCAAAAACGGCTTGACCGATGTCGATAAGTTTTTTTTGTTATGTTCGCTATAATACAGGGCAGGTTTGAAAAAAAGATAAGTCGAGAAATCCCAAAGGAAAAGCCGGAAAATCGAAAAAATCGAAATTTCGATAAAAATGAATTGATGTGCGTTAGTTTCGCTAAAACTCAAAAACGGATTGACCGATGTCGATAACTTTTTTTTGTTATGTTCGCTATAATACAGGGCAGGTTTGAAAAAAGATAAGTCGAGAAATCCCAAAGGAAAAGCCGAAAAATCGAAAAAATCGAAATTTCGATAAAAGTGAATTGATGTGCGTTAGTTTCGCTAAAACTCAAAAACGGCTTGACCGATGTCGATAAGTTTTTTTTGTTATGTTCGCTATAATACAGGGCAGGTTTGAAAAAAAGATAAGTCGAGAAATCCCAAAGGAAAAGCCGGAAAATCGAAAAAATCGAAATTTCGATAAAAGTGAATTGATGTGCGTTAGTTTCGCTAAAACTCAAAAACGGCTTGACCGATGTCGATAACTTTTTTTTGTTATGTTCGCTATAATACAGGGCAGGTTTGAAAAAAAAGATAAGTCGAGAAATCCCAAAGGAAAAGCCGGGAAAATCGAAAAAATCGAAATTTCGATAAAAATGAATTGATGTGCGTGAGTTTCGCTAAAACTCAAAAACGAATTGACCGATGTCGATAAGTTTTTTTTCTTTTGTTCGCTATAATACAGGGTATGTTCGAAAAAAAATAAAAGTCGTGAAATCCAAAAGGAAAAGCCGGAAAATCGAAAAAATCGAAATTTCGATAAAAATGAATTGATGTACGTTAGTTTCGCTAAAACTCAAAAACGGCTTGACCGATGTCGATAAGTTTTTTTTGTTATGTTCGCTATAATACAGGGCAGGTTTGAAAGAAAGATAAGTCGATAAATCCCAAAGGAAAAGCCGGAAAATCGAAAAAATCGAAATTTCGATAAAAATGAATTGATGTGCGTTAGTTTCGTTAAAACTCAAAAACGGATTGACCGATGTCGATAAGTTTTTTTTCTTTTGTTCGCTATAATACAGGGTATGTTCGAAAAAAAATAAAAGTCGGGAAATCCAAAAGGAAAAGCCGGAAAATCAAAAAAATCGAAATTCAGATAAAATTGAATTGCTGTGCGTTAGTTTCGCTAAAACACAAAAACGGCTTGACCGATGTCGATAAGTTTTTTTTGTTATGTTCGCTATAATACAGGGCAGGTTTGAAAAAAAGATAAGTAGAAAAATCCCAAAGGAAAAGCCGGAAAATCGAAAAAATCGAAATTTCGATAAAAATGAATTGATGTGCGTTAGTTTCGCTAAAACTCAAAAACGGATTGACCGATGTCGATACGTTTTTTTTTCTTTTATTCGCTATAATACTGGGTATGTTCGAAAAAAAATAAAAGTCGGGAAATCCAAAAGGAAAAGCCGGAAAATCGAAAAAATCCAAATTTCGATAAAAATGAATTGATGTGCGTTAGTTTCGCTAAAACTCAAAAACGGCTTGACCGATGTCGATAAGTTTTTTTTGTTATGTTCGCTATAATACAGGGCAGGTTTGAAAAAAAGATAAGTCGAGAAATCCCAAAGGAAAAGCCGGAAAATCGAAAAAAACCAAATTTCGATAAAAATGAATTGATGTGCGTTAGTTTCGCTAAAACTCAAAAACGGATTGACCGATGTCGATAAGTTTTTTTCCTTTTGTTCGCTATAATACAGGGTATGTTCGAAAAAAAATAAAAGTCGGGAAATCCAAAAGGAAAAGCCGGAAAATCAAAAAAATCGAAATTCAGATAAAAATGAATTGCTGTGCGTTAGTTTCGCTAAAACTCAAAAACGGCTTGACGGATGTCGATAAGTTTTTTTTGTTATGTTCGCTATAATACAGGGCAGGTTTGAAAAAAAGATAAGTCGAGAAATCCCAAAGGAAAAGCCGGAAAATCGAAAAAATCGAAATTTCGATAAAAATGAATTGATGTGCGTTAGTTTCGCTAAACCTCAAAAACGGATTGACCGATGTCGATACGTTTTTTTTCTTTTATTCGCTATAATACTGGGTATGTTCGAAAAAAAATAAAAGTCGGGAAATCCAAAAGGAAAAGCCGGAACATCAAAAAAATCGAAATTCAGATAAAATTGAATTGCTGTGCGTTAGTTTCGCTAAAACTCAAAAACGGCTTGACCGATGTCGATAAGTTTTTTTTGTTATGTTCGCTATAATACAGGGCAGGTTGGAAAAAAAGATAAGTCGGGAAATCCCAAAGGAAAAGCCGGAAAATCGAAAAAATCGAAATTTCGATAAAAATGAATTGATGTGCGTTAGTTTCGCTAAAACTCAAAAACGGCTTGACCGATGTCGATAAGTTTTTTTTGTTATGTTCGCTATAATACAGGGCAGGTTTGAAAAAAAGATAAGTCGAGAAATCCCAAAGGAAAAGCCGGAAAATCGAAAAAATCGAAATTTCGATAAAAATGAATTGATGTGCGTTAGTTTCGCTAAAACTCAAAAACGGCTTGACCGATGTCGGTAAGTTTTTTTTGTTATGTTCGCTATAATACAGGGCAGGTTTGAAAAAAAGATAAGTCGAGAAATCAAAAAGGAAAAGCCGGAAAATCGAAAAAATCGAAATTTCGATAAAAGTGAATTGATGTGCGTTAGTTTCGCTAAAACTCAAAAACGGCTTGACCGATGTCGATAAGTTTTTTTTGTTATGTTCGCTATAATACAGGGCAGGTTGAAAAAAAAGATAAGTCGAGAAATCCCAAAGGAAAAGCCGGAAAATCGAAAAAATCGAAATTTCGATAAAAATGAATTGATGTGCGTTAGTTTCGCTAAAACTCAAAAACGGCTTGACCGATGTCGATAAGTTTTTTTTGTTATGTTCGCTATAATACAGGGCAGGTTTGAAAAAAAGATAAGTCGAAAAATCCCAAAGGAAAAGCCGGAAAATCGAAAAAAACCAAATTTCGATAAAAATGAATTGATGTGCGTTAGTTTCGCTAAAACTCAAAAACGGATTGACCGATGTCGATAAGTTTTTTTCCTTTTGTTTGCTATAATACAGGGTATGTTCGAAAAAAAATAAGAGTCGGGAAATCCAAAAGGAAAAGCCGGAAAATCAAAAAAATCGAAATTCAGATAAAAATGAATTGCTGTGCGTTAGTTTCGCTAAAACTCAAAAACGGCTTGACGGATGTCGATAAGTTTTTTTTGTTATGTTCGCTATAATACAGGGCAGGTTTGAAAAAAAGATAAGTCGAGAAATCCCAAAGGAAAAGCCGGAAAATCGAAAAAATCGAAATTTCGATAAAAGTGAATTGATGTGCGTTAGTTTCGCTAAAACTCAAAAACGGCTTGACCGATGTCGATAAGTTTTTTTTGTTATGTTCGCTATAATACAGGGCAGGTTTGAAAGAAAGATAAGTCGAGAAATCAAAAAGGAAAAGCCGGAAAATCGAAATGGAAAAGCCGGAAAATCGAAAAAATCGAAATTTCGATAAAAGTGAATTGATGTGCGTTAGTTTCGCTAAAACTCAAAAACGGCTTGACCGATGTCGATAAGTTTTTTTTGTTATGTTCGCTATAATACAGGGCAGGTTTGAAAAAAAGATAAGTCGAAAAATCCCAAAGGAAAAGCCGGAAAATCGAAAAAAACCAAATTTCGATAAAAATGAATTGATGTGCGTTAGTTTCGCTAAAACTCAAAAACGGATTGACCGATGTCGATAAGTTTTTTTCCTTTTGTTTGCTATAATACAGGGTATGTTCGAAAAAAAATAAGAGTCGGGAAATCCAAAAGGAAAAGCCGGAAAATCAAAAAAATCGAAATTCAGATAAAAATGAATTGCTGTGCGTTAGTTTCGCTAAAACTCAAAAACGGCTTGACGGATGTCGATAAGTTTTTTTTGTTATGTTCGCTATAATACAGGGCAGGTTTGAAAAAAAGATAAGTCGAGAAATCCCAAAGGAAAAGCCGGAAAATCGAAAAAATCGAAATTTCGATAAAAGTGAATTGATGTGCGTTAGTTTCGCTAAAACTCAAAAACGGCTTGACCGATGTCGATAAGTTTTTTTTGTTATGTTCGCTATAATACAGGGCAGGTTTGAAAAAAAGATAAGTCGAGAAATCCCAAAGGAAAAGCCGGAAAATCGAAAAAATCGAAATTTCGATAAAAATGAATTGATGTGCGTTAGTTTCGCTAAAACTCAAAAACGGATTGACCGATGTCGATAAGTTTTTTTCCTTTTGTTCGCTATAATACAGGGTATGTTCGAAAAAAAATAAAAGTCGGGAAATCCAAAAGGAAAAGCCGGAAAATCAAAAAAATCGAAATTTCGATAAAAATGAATTGATGTGCGTTAGTTTCGCTAAAACTCAAAAACGGCTTGACCGATGTCGATAAGTTTTTTTTGTTATGTTCGCTATAATACAGGGCAGGTTTGAAAAAAAGATAAGTCGAGAAATCAAAAAGGAAAAGCCGGAAAATCGAAATGGAAAAGCCGGAAAATCGAAAAAATCGAAATTTCGATAAAAGTGAATTGATGTGCGTTAGTTTCGCTAAAACTCAAAAACGGCTTGACCGATGTCGATAAGTTTTTTTTGTTATGTTCGCTATAATACAGGGCAGGTTTGAAAAAAAGATAAGTCGAGAAATCCCAAAGGAAAAGCCGGAAAATCGAAAAAATCGAAATTTCGATAAAAATGAATTGATGTGCGTTAGTTTCGCTAAAACTCAAAAACGGATTGACCGATGTCGATAAGTTTTTTTCCTTTTGTTCGCTATAATACAGGGCAGGTTTGAAAAAAAGATAAGTCGAGAAATCCCAAAGGAAAAGCCGGAAAATCGAAAAAATCGAAATTTCGATAAAATTAATTGATGTGCGTTAGTTTCGCTAAAACTCAAAAACGGATTGACCGATGTCGATAAGTTTTTTTTCTTTTGTTCGCTATAATACAGGGTATGTTCGAAAATAAATAAAAGTCGGGAAATCCAAAAGGAAAAGCCGGAAAATCAAAAAAATCGAAATTCAGATAAAATTGAATTGCTGTGCGTTAGTTTCGCTAAAACTCAAAAACGGCTTGACCGATGTCGATGAGTTTTTTTTGTTATGTTCGCTATAATACAGGGCAGGTTTGAGAAAAAGATAAGTCGAGAAATCCCAAAGGAAAAGCCGGAAAATCGAAAAAATCGAAATTTCGATAAAAATGAATTGATGTGCGTTAGTTTCGCTAAAACTCAAAAACGGATTGACCGATGTCGATAAGTTTTTTTTGTTTTGTTCGCTGTAATACAGGGTATGTTCGAAAAAAAATAAAAGTCGGGAAATCCAAAAGGAAAAGCCGGAAAATCAAAAAAATCGAAATTCAGATAAAATTGAATTGCTGTGCGTTAGTTTCGCTAAAACTCAAACACGGCTTGACCGATATCGATAACTTTTTTTTGTTATGTTCGCTATAATACAGGGCAGGTTTGAAAAAAAGATAAGTCGAGAAATCCCAAAGGAAAAGCCGGAAAATCGAAAAAATCGAAATTTCGATAAAAATGAATTGATGTGCGTTAGTTTCGCTAAAACTCAAAAACGGATTGACCGATGTCGATAAGTTTTTTTTCTTTTGTTCGCTATAATACAGGGTATGTTCGAAAAAAAATAAAAGTCGGGAAATCCCAAAGGAAAAGCCGGAAAATCGAAAAAATCGAAATTTCGATAAAAATGAATTGATGTGCGTTAGTTTCGCTAAAACTCAAAAACGGCTTGACCGATGTCGATAAGTTTTTTTTGTTATGTTCGCTATAATACAGGGCAGGTTCGAAAGAAAGATAAGTCGAGAAATCCCAAAGGAAAAGCCGGAAAATCGAAAAAATCGAAATTTCGATAAAAATGAATTGATGTGCGTTAGTTTCGTTAAAACTCAAAAACGGATTGACCGATGTCGATAAGTTTTTTTTCTTTTGTTCGCTATAATACAGGGTATGTTCGAAAAAAAATAAAAGTCGGGAAATCCAAAAGGAAAAGCCAGAAAATCAAAAAAATCGAAATTCAGATAAAATTGAATTGCTGTGCGTTAGTTTCGCTAAAACTCAAAAACGGCTTGACCGATGTCGATAAGTTTTTTTTGTTATGTTCGCTATAATACAGGGCAGGTTTGAAAAAAAGATAAGTCGAGAAATCTCAAAGGAAAAGCCGGAAAATCGAAAAAATCGAAATTTCGATAAAAATGAATTGCTGTGCGTTAGTTTCGCTAAAACTCAAAAACGGCTTGACCGATGCCGATAAGTTTTTTTTGTTATGTTCGCTATAATACAGGGCAGGTTTGAAAAAAAGATAAGTCGAGAAATCCCAAAGGAAAAGCCGGAAAATCGAAAAAATCGAAATTTCGATAAAAATGAATTGATGTGCGTTAGTTTCGCTAAAACTCAAAAACGGATTGACCGATGTCGATAAGTTTTTTTTCTTTTGTTCGCTATAATACAGGGTATGTTCGAAAAAAAATAAAAGTCGGGAAATCCAAAAGGAAAAGCCGGAAAATCAAAAAAATCGAAATTCAGATAAAATTTAATTGCTGTGCGTTAGTTTCGCTAAAACTCAAAAACGGCTTGACCGATGTCGATAAGTTTTTTTTGTTATGTTCGCAATAATACAGGGCAGGTTTGAAAGAAAGATAAGTCGAGAAATCCCAAAGAAAAAGCCGGAAAATCGAAAAAATCGAAATTTCGATAAAAATGAATTGATGTGCGTTAGTTTCGTTAAAACTCAAAAACGGATTGACCGATGTCGATAAGTTTTTTTTCTTTTGTTCGCTATAATACAGGGTATGTTCGAAAAAAAATAAAAGTCGGGAAATCCAAAAGGAAAAGCCGGAAAATCAAAAAAATCGAAATTCAGATAAAATTGAATTGCTGTGCGTTAGTTTCGCTAAAACTCAAAAACGGCTTGACCGATGTCGATAAGTTTTTTTTGTTTGTTCGCTATAATACAGGGCAGGTTTGAAAAAAAGATAAGTCGAGAAAGCCCAAAGGAAAAGCCGGAAAATCGAAAAAATCGAAATTTCGATAAAAATGAATTGATGTGCGTTAGTTTCGCTAAAACTCAAAAACGGATTGACCGATGTCGATAAGTTTTTTTTCTTTTGTTCGCTATAATACAGGGTATGTTCGAAAAAAAATAAAAGTCGGGAAATCCAAAAGGAAAAGCCGGAAAATCAAAAAAATCGAAATTCAGATAAAATTGAATTGCTGTGCGTTAGTTTCGCTAAAACTCGAAAACGGCTTGACCGATGTCGATAAGTTTTTTTTGTTTGTTCGCTATAATACAGGGCAGGTTTGAAAAAAAGATAAGTCGAGAAATCCCAAAGGAAAAGCCGGAAAATCGAAAAAATCGAAATTTCGATAAAAATGAATTGATGTGCGTTAGTTTCGCTAAAACTCAAAAACGGATTGACCGATGTCGATAAGTTTTTTTTCTTTTGTTCGCTATAATACAGGGTATGTTCGAAAAAAAATAAAAGTCGGGAAATCCAAAAGGAAAAGCCGGAAAATCAAAAAAATCGAAATTCAGATAAAATTGAATTGCTGTGCGTTAGTTTCGCTAAAACTCAAAAACGGCTTGACCGATGTCGATAAGTTTTTTTTGTTATGTTCGCAATAATACAGGGCAGGTTTGAAAGAAAGATAAGTCGAGAAATCCAAAAGGAAAAGCCGGAAAATCGAAAAAATCGAAATTTCGATAAAAATGAATTGATGTGCGTTAGTTTCGTTAAAACTCAAAAACGGATTGACCGATGTCGATAAATTTTTTTTCTTTTGTTCGCTATAATACAGGGTATGTTCGAAAAAAAATAAAAGTCGGGAAATGCAAAAGGAAAAGCCGGAAAATCGAAAAAATCGAAATTTCGATAAAAATGAATTGATGTGCGTTAGTTTCGTTAAAACTCAAAAACGGCTTGACCGATGTCGATAACTTTTTTTTGTTATGTTCGCTATAATACAGGACAGGTTTGAAAAAAAGATAAGTCGAGAAATCCCAAAGGAAAAGCCGGAAAATCGAAAAAAACGAAATTTCGATAAAAATGAATTGATGTGCGTGAGTTTCGCTAAAACTCAAAAACGGATTGACCGATGTCGATAAGTTTTTTTTCTTTTGTTCGCTATAATACAGGGCAGGTTTGAAAAAAAGATAAGTCGAGAAATCCCAAAGGAAAAGCCGGAAAATCGAAAAAAACGAAATTTCGATAAAAATGAATTGATGTGCGTGAGTTTCGCTAAAACTCAAAAACGGATTGACCGATGTCGATAAGTTTTTTTTCTTTTGTTCGCTATAATACAGGGCAGGTTTGAAAAAAAGATAAGTCGAGAAATCCCAAAGTAAAAGCCGGAAAATCGAAAAAATCGAAATTTCGATAAAATTAATTGATGTGCGTTAGTTTCGCTAAAACTCAAAAACGGATTGACCGATGTCGATAAGTTTTTTTTCTTTTGTTCGCTATAATACAGGGTATGTTCGAAAATAAATAAAAGTCGGGAAATCCAAAAGGAAAAGCCGGAAAATCAAAAAAATCGAAATTCAGATAAAATTGAATTGCTGTGCGTTAGTTTCGCTAAAACTCAAAAACGGCTTGACCGATGTCGATAACTTTTTTTTGTTATGTTCGCTATAATACAGGACAGGTTTGAAAAAAAGATAAGTCGAGAAATCCCAAAGGAAAAGCCGGAAAATCGAAAAAAACGAAATTTCGATAAAAATGAATTGATGTGCGTGAGTTTCGCTAAAACTCAAAAACGGATTGACCGATGTCGATAAGTTTTTTTTCTTTTGTTCGCTATAATACAGGGCAGGTTTGAAAAAAAGATAAGTCGAGAAATCCCAAAGGAAAAGCCGGAAAATCGAAAAAATCGAAATTTCGATAAAAATGAATTGATGTGCGTTAGTTTCGTTAAAACTCAAAAACGGATTGACCGATGTCGATAAATTTTTTTTCTTTTGTTCGCTATAATACAGGGTATGTTCGAAAAAAAATAAAAGTCGGGAAATGCAAAAGGAAAAGCCGGAAAATCGAAAAAATCGAAATTTCGATAAAAATGAATTGATGTGCGTTAGTTTCGTTAAAACTCAAAAACGGCTTGACCGATGTCGATAACTTTTTTTTGTTATGTTCGCTATAATACAGGACAGGTTTGAAAAAAAGATAAGTCGAGAAATCCCAAAGGAAAAGCCGGAAAATCGAAAAAAACGAAATTTCGATAAAAATGAATTGATGTGCGTGAGTTTCGCTAAAACTCAAAAACGGATTGACCGATGTCGATAAGTTTTTTTTCTTTTGTTCGCTATAATACAGGGCAGGTTTGAAAAAAAGATAAGTCGAGAAATCCCAAAGTAAAAGCCGGAAAATCGAAAAAATCGAAATTTCGATAAAATTAATTGATGTGCGTTAGTTTCGCTAAAACTCAAAAACGGATTGACCGATGTCGATAAGTTTTTTTTCTTTTGTTCGCTATAATACAGGGTATGTTCGAAAATAAATAAAAGTCGGGAAATCCAAAAGGAAAAGCCGGAAAATCAAAAAAATCGAAATTCAGATAAAATTGAATTGCTGTGCGTTAGTTTCGCTAAAACTCAAAAACGGCTTGACCGATGTCGATAAGTTTTTTTTGTTATGTTCGCTATAATACAGGGCAGGTTTGAGAAAAAGATAAGTCGAGAAATCCCAAAGGAAAAGCCGGAAAATCGAAAAAATCGAAATTTCGATAAAAATGAATTGATGTGCGTTAGTTTCGCTAAAACTCAAAAACGGATTGACCGATGTCGATAAGTTTTTTTCCTTTTGTTCGCTATAATACAGGGTATGTTCGAAAAAAAATAAAAGTCGGGAAATCCAAAAGGAAAAGCCGGAAAATCAAAAAAAATCGAAATTTCGATAAAAATGAATTGATGTGCGTTAGTTTCGCTAAAACTCAAAAACGGCTTGACCGATGTCGATAAGTTTTTTTTGTTATGTTCGCTATAATACAGGGCAGGTTTGAAAAAAAGATAAGTCGAGAAATCAAAAAGGAAAAGCCGGAAAATCGAAATGGAAAAGCCGGAAAATCGAAAAAATCGAAATTTCGATAAAAGTGAATTGATGTGCGTTAGTTTCGCTAAAACTCAAAAACGGCTTGACCGATGTCGATAAGTTTTTTTTGTTATGTTCGCTATAATACAGGGCAGGTTTGAAAAAAAGATAAGTCGAGAAAACCAAAGGAAAAGCCGGAAAATCGAAAAAATCGAAATTTCGATAAAAATGAATTGATGTGCGTTAGTTTCGCTAAAACTCAAAAACGGATTGACCGATGTCGATAAGTTTTTTTCCTTTTGTTCGCTATAATACAGGGCAGGTTTGAAAAAAAGATAAGTCGAGAAATCCCAAAGGAAAAGCCGGAAAATCGAAAAAATCGAAATTTCGATAAAATTAATTGATGTGCGTTAGTTTCGCTAAAACTCAAAAACGGATTGACCGATGTCGATAAGTTTTTTTTCTTTTGTTCGCTATAATACAGGGTATGTTCGAAAATAAATAAAAGTCGGGAAATCCAAAAGGAAAAGCCGGAAAATCAAAAAAATCGAAATTCAGATAAAATTGAATTGCTGTGCGTTAGTTCCGCTAAAACTCAAAAACGGCTTGACCGATGTCGATAAGTTTTTTTTGTTATGTTCGCTATAATACAGGGCAGGTTTGAGAAAAAGATAAGTCGAGAAATCCCAAAGGAAAAGCCGGAAAATCGAAAAAATCGAAATTTCGATAAAAATGAATTGATGTGCGTTAGTTTCGCTAAAACTCAAAAACGGATTGACCGATGTCGATAAGTTTTTTTTCTTTTGTTCGCTATAATACAGGGTATGTTCGAAAAAAAATAAAAGTCGGGAAATCCAAAAGGAAAAGCCGGAAAATCAAAAAAATCGAAATTTCGATAAAAATGAATTGATGTGCGTTAGTTTCGCTAAAACTCAAAAACGGCTTGACCGATGTCGATAAGTTTTTTTTGTTATGTTCGCTATAATACAGGGCAGGTTCGAAAGAAAGATAAGTCGAGAAATCCCAAAGGAAAAGCCGGAAAATCGAAATGGAAAAGCCGGAAAATCGAAAAAATCGAAATTTCGATAAAAGTGAATTGATGTGCGTTAGTTTCGCTAAAACTCAAAAACGGCTTGACCGATGTCGATAAGTTTTTTTTGTTATGTTCGCTATAATACAGGGCAGGTTTGAAAAAAAGATAAGTCGAGAAAACCAAAGGAAAAGCCGGAAAATCGAAAAAATCGAAATTTCGATAAAAATGAATTGATGTGCGTTAGTTTCGCTAAAACTCAAAAACGGATTGACCGATGTCGATAAGTTTTTTTCCTTTTGTTCGCTATAATACAGGGCAGGTTTGAAAAAAAGATAAGTCGAGAAATCCCAAAGGAAAAGCCGGAAAATCGAAAAAATCGAAATTTCGATAAAATTAATTGATGTGCGTTAGTTTCGCTAAAACTCAAAAACGGATTGACCGATGTCGATAAGTTTTTTTTCTTTTGTTCGCTATAATACAGGGTATGTTCGAAAATAAATAAAAGTCGGGAAATCCAAAAGGAAAAGCCGGAAAATCAAAAAAATCGAAATTCAGATAAAATTGAATTGCTGTGCGTTAGTTCCGCTAAAACTCAAAAACGGCTTGACCGATGTCGATAAGTTTTTTTTGTTATGTTCGCTATAATACAGGGCAGGTTTGAGAAAAAGATAAGTCGAGAAATCCCAAAGGAAAAGCCGGAAAATCGAAAAAATCGAAATTTCGATAAAAATGAATTGATGTGCGTTAGTTTCGCTAAAACTCAAAAACGGATTGACCGATGTCGATAAGTTTTTTTTCTTTTGTTCGCTATAATACAGGGTATGTTCGAAAAAAAATAAAAGTCGGGAAATCCAAAAGGAAAAGCCGGAAAATCAAAAAAATCGAAATTTCGATAAAAATGAATTGATGTGCGTTAGTTTCGCTAAAACTCAAAAACGGCTTGACCGATGTCGATAAGTTTTTTTTGTTATGTTCGCTATAATACAGGGCAGGTTCGAAAGAAAGATAAGTCGAGAAATCCCAAAGGAAAAGCCGGAAAATCGAAAAAATCGAAATTTCGATAAAAATGAATTGATGTGCGTTAGTTTCGTTAAAACTCAAAAACGGATTGACCGATGTCGATAAGTTTTTTTTCTTTTGTTCGCTATAATACAGGGTATGTTCGAAAAAAAATAAAAGTCGGGAAATCCAAAAGGAAAAGCCGGAAAATCAAAAAAATCGAAATTCAGATAAAATTGAATTGCTGTGCGTTAGTTTCGCTAAAACTCAAAAACGGCTTGACCGATATCGATAAGTTTTTTTTGTTATGTTCGCTATAATACAGGGCAGGTTTGAAAAAAAGATAAGTCGAGAAATCTCAAAGGAAAAGCCGGAAAATCGAAAAAATCGAAATTTCGATAAAAATGAATTGCTGTGCGTTAGTTTCGCTAAAACTCAAAAACGGCTTGACCGATGCCGATAAGTTTTTTTTGTTATGTTCGCTATAATACAGGGCAGGTTTGAAAAAAAGATAAGTCGAGAAATCCCAAAGGAAAAGCCGGAAAATCGAAAAAATCGAAATTTCGATAAAAATGAATTGATGTGCGTTAGTTTCGCTAAAACTCAAAAACGGATTGACCGATGTCGATAAGTTTTTTTCTTTTGTTCGCTATAATACAGGGTATGTTCGAAATAAAATAAAAGTCGGGAAATCCAAAAGGAAAAGCCGGAAAATCAAAAAAATCGAAATTCAGATAAAATTTAATTGCTGTGCGTTAGTTTCGCTAAAACTCAAAAACGGCTTGACCGATGTCGATAAGTTTTTTTTGTTATGTTCGCAATAATACAGGGCAGGTTTGAAAGAAAGATAAGTCGAGAAATCCCAAAGAAAAAGCCGGAAAATCGAAAAAATCGAAATTTCGATAAAAATGAATTGATGTGCGTTAGTTTCGCTAAAACTCAAAAACGGATTGACCGATGTCGATAAGTTTTTTTTCTTTTGTTCGCTATAATACAGGGTATGTTCGAAAAAAAATAAAAGTCGGGAAATCCAAAAGGAAAAGCCGGAAAATCAAAAAAATCGAAATTCAGATAAAATTGAATTGCTGTGCGTTAGTTTCGCTAAAACTCAAAAACGGCTTGACCGATGTCGATAAGTTTTTTTTGTTTGTTCGCTATAATACAGGGCAGGTTTGAAAAAAAGATAAGTCGAGAAATCCCAAAGGAAAAGCCGGAAAATCGAAAAAATCGAAATTTCGATAAAAATGAATTGATGTGCGTTAGTTTCGCTAAAACTCAAAAACGGATTGACCGATGTCGATAAGTTTTTTTTCTTTTGTTCGCTATAATACAGGGTATGTTCGAAAAAAAATAAAAGTCGGGAAATCCAAAAGGAAAAGCCGGAAAATCAAAAAAATCGAAATTCAGATAAAATTGAATTGCTGTGCGTTAGTTTCGTTAAAACTCAAAAACGGCTTGACCGATGTCGATAAGTTTTTTTTGTTTGTTCGCTATAATACAGGGCAGGTTTGAAAAAAAGATAAGTCGAGAAATCCCAAAGGAAAAGCCGGAAAATCGAAAAAATCGAAATTTCGATAAAAATGAATTGATGTGCGTTAGTTTCGCTAAAACTCAAAAACGGATTGACCGATGTCGATAAGTTTTTTTTCTTTTGTTCGCTATAATACAGGGTATGTTCGAAAAAAAATAAAAGTCGGGAAATCCAAAAGGAAAAGCCGGAAAATCAAAAAAATCGAAATTCAGATAAAATTGAATTGCTGTGCGTTAGTTTCGCTAAAACTCAAAAACGGCTTGACCGATGTCGATAAGTTTTTTTTGTTATGTTCGCAATAATACAGGGCAGGTTTGAAAGAAAGATAAGTCGAGAAATCCCAAAGGAAAAGCCGGAAAATCGAAAAAATCGAAATTTCGATAAAAATGAATTGATGTACGTTAGTTTCGCTAAAACTCAAAAACGGATTGACCGATGTCGATAAATTTTTTTTCTTTTGTTCGCTATAATACAGGGTATGTTCGAAAAAAAATAAAAGTCGGGAAATGCAAAAGGAAAAGCCGGAAAATCGAAAAAAACGAAATTTCGATAAAAATGAATTGATGTGCGTGAGTTTCGCTAAAACTCAAAAACGGATTGACCGATGTCGATAAGTTTTTTTTCTTTTGTTCGCTATAATACAGGGTATGTTCGAAAAAAAATAAAAGTCGTGAAATCAAAAAGGAAAAGCCGGAAAATCGAAAAAATCGAAATTTCGATAAAAATGAATTGATGTACGTTAGTTTCGCTAAAACTCAAAAACGGCTTGACCGATGTCGATAACTTTTTTTTGTTATGTTCGCTATAATACAGGGCATGTTTGAAAAAAAGATAAGTCGAGAAATCCCAAAGGAAAAGCCGGAAAATCGAAAAAATCGAAATTTCGATAAAAATGAATTGATGAGCGTTAGTTTCGCTAAAACTCAAAAACGGATTGACCGATGTCGATAAGTTTTTTTTCTTTTGTTCGCTATAATACAGGGTATGTTCGAAAAAAAATAAAAGTCGTGAAATCCAAAAGGAAAAGCCGGAAAATCGAAAAAATCGAAATTTCGATAAAAATGAATTGATGTACGTTAGTTTCGCTAAAACTCAAAAACGGCTTGACCGATGTCGATAAGTTTTTTTTGTTATGTTCGCTATAATACAGGGCAGGTTTGAAAGAAAGATAAGTCGAGAAATCCCAAAGAAAAAGCCGGAAAATAGAAAAAATCGAAATTTCGATAAAAATGAATTGATGTGCGTTAGTTTCGCTAAAACTCAAAAACGGATTGACCGATGTCGATAAGTTTTTTTCCTTTTGTTCGCTATAATACAGAGTATTTTCGAAAAAAAATAAAAGTCGGGAAATCCAAAAGGAAAAGCCGGAAAATCAAAAAAATCGAAATTCAGATAAAATTGAATTGCTGTGCGTTAGTTTCGCTAAAACTCAAAAACGGCTTGACCGATGTCGATAACTTTTTTTTGTTATGTTCGCTATAATACAGGGCAGGTTCGAAAAAAAGATAAGTCGAGAAATCCCAAAGAAAAAGCCGGAAAATCGAAAAAATCGAAATTTCGATAAAAATGAATTGATGTGCGTTAGTTTCGCTAAAACTCAAAAACGGCTTGACCGATGTCGATAAGTTTTTTTTGTTATGTTCGCTATAATACAGGGCAGGTTTCAAAAAAAGATAAGTCGAGAAATCCCAAAGGAAAAGCCGGAAAATCGAAAAAATCGAAATTTCGATAAAAATGAATTGATGTGCGTTAGTTTCGCTAAAACTCAAAAACGGATTGACCGATGTCGATAAGTTTTTTTTCTTTTATTCGCTATAATACAGGGTATGTTCGAAAAAAAATAAAAGTCGGGAAATCCAAAAGAAAAAGCCGGAAAATCAAAAAAATCGAAATTCAGGTAAAATTGAATTGCTGTGCGTTAGTTTCGCTAAAACTCAAAAACGGCTTGACCGATGTCGATAAGTTTTTTTTGTTATGTTCGCAATAATACAGGGCAGGTTTGGAAAAAAGATAAGTCGAGAAATCCCAAAGGAAAAGCCGGAAAATCGAAAAAATCGAAATTTCGATAAAAATGAATTGATGTGCGTTAGTTTCGCTAAAACTCAAAAACGGATTGACCGATGTCGATAAGTTTTTTTTCTTTTATTCGCTATAATACAGGGTATGTTCGAAAAAAAATAAAAGTCGGGAAATCCAAAAGGAAAAGCCGGAAAATCGAAAAAATCGAAATTTCGATAAAAATGAATTGATGTGCGTTAGTTTCGCTAAAACTCAAAAACGGATTGACCGATGTCGATAAGTTTTTTTTCTTTTGTTCGCTATAATACAGGGTATGTTCGAAAAAAAATAAAAGTCGGGAAATCCAAAAGGAAAAGCCGGAAAATCAAAAAAATCGAAATTCAGATAAAATTGAATTGCTGTGCGTTAGTTTCGCTAAAACTCAAAAACGGCTTGACCGATGTCGATAAGTTTTTTTTGTTATGTTCGCTATAATACAGGGCAGGTTTGGAAAAAAGATAAGTCGAGAAATCCCAAAGGAAAAGCAGGAAAATCGAAAAAATCGAAATTTCGATAAAAATGAATTAATGTGCGTTAGTTTCGCTAAAACTCAAAAACGGATTGACCGATGTCGATAAGTTTTTTTTCTTTTATTCGCTATAATACAGGGTATGTTCGAAAAAAAATAAAAGTCGGGAAATCCCAAAGGAAAAGCCGGAAAATCAAAAAAATCGAAATTTCGATAAAAATGAATTGCTGTGCGTTAGTTTCGCTAAAACTCAAAAACGGCTTGACCGATGTCGATAATTTTTTTTGTTTTGTTCGCTATGATACAGGGCAATTTTGAAAAAAAAGATAAGTCATGAAATCCCAAAGGAAAAGCCGGAAAATCAAAAAAATCGAAATTCCGATAAAAATGAATTGCTGTGCGTTAGTTTCGTTAAAACTCAAAAACGGCTTGACCGATGTCGATAAGGTTTTTTTTGTTTTGTTCGCTATGATACAGGGCAGTTGTGAAAAAAAGATAAGTCGGGAAATCCCAAAGGAAAAGCCGGAAAATCGAAAAAATCGAAATTTCGATAAAAATGAATTGCTGTGCGCTAGTTTCGCTAAAACTCAAAAACGGCTTAACCGATGTCGATAAGGTTTTTTTTGTTTTGTTCGCGATAATACAGGGCAGGTTTGAAAAAAAGATAAGTCGGGAAATCCCAAAGAAAAAGCCGGAAAATCGAAAAAATCGAAATTTCGATAAAAATGAATTGCTGTGCGTTAGTTTCGTTAAAACTCAAAAACGTCTTGACCGATGTCGATAAGATTTTTTTGTTTTGTTCGCTATGATACAGGGCAATTGTGAAAAAAAGATAAGTCGGGAAATCTCAAAGGAAAAGCCGGAAAATCAAAAAAATCGAAGTTTCGATAAAAATGAATTGCTGTGCGTTAGTTTCGGTAAAACTCAAAAACGGCTTGACCGATGTCGATAATTTTTTTTTGTTTTGTTCGTTATGATACAGGGCAGTTTGGAAAAGAAAGATAAGTCGGGAAATCCCAAAGGAAAAGCCGGAAAATGAAAAAAATCGAAATTTCGATAAAAATGAATTGCTGTGCGTTTGTTTCGCTAAAACTCAAAAACGGCTGGACCGATGTTGATGAGTTTTTTTTGTTTTGTTCACTATAATACAGGGTATGTTTGAACAAAAATAAAGGTCGGGAAATGCCAAAGGAAAAGCCGGAAAATCAAAAAAATCGAAATTCCGATAAAAATGAATTGCTGTGCGTTAGTTTCGCTAAAACTCAAAAACGGCTTGACCGATGTCGATAAGGTTTTTTTTGTTTTGTTTGCTATGATACAGGGCAGTTGTGAAAAAAAGATAAGTCAGGAAATCTCAAAGGAAAAGCCGGAAAATCAAAAAAATCGAAATTCCGATAAAAATGAATTGCTGTGCGTTAGTTTCGCTAAAACTCAAAAACGGCTTGACCGATGTCGATAAGGTTTTTTTTGTTTTGTTCGCTATGATACAGGGCAGTTTCGAAAAAGAAGATAAGTCGGGAAATCCCAAAGGAAAAGCCGGAAAATCAAAAAAATCGAAATTTCGATAAAAATGAATTGCTGTGCGTTAGTTTCCTTAAAACTCAAAAACGGCTTGACCGATGTCGATAAGATTTTTTTGTTTTGTTCGCTATGATACAGGGCAGTTTTGAAAAGAAAGATAAGTCGGGAAATCCCAAAGGAAAAGCCGGAAAATCAAAAAAATCGAAATTTCGATAAAAATGAATCGCTGTGCGTTTGTTTCGCTAAAACTCAAAAACGGCTGGACCGATGTTGATGAGTTTTTTTTGTTTTGTTCACTATAATACAGGGTATGTTTGAACAAAAATAAAGGTCGGGAAATCCCAAAGGGAAAGCCGGAAAATCAAAAAAATCGAAATTCCGATAAAAATGAATTGCTGTGCGTTAGTTTCGCTAAAAGTCAAAAACGGCTTGACCGATGTCGATAAGGTTTTTTTTGTTTTGTTCGCTATAATACAGGGCAGGTTTGAAAAAAAGATAAGTCGGGAAATCCCAAAGGAAAAGCCGAAAAATCGAAAAAATCGAAATTTCGATTAAAAGGAATTGCTGTGCGTTAGTTTCGATAAAACCCAAAAACGTCTTGACCGATGTCGATATGATTTTTTTGTTTTGTTCGCTATGATACAGGGCAGTTGTGAAAAAAAGATAAGTCGGAAAATCTCAAAGGAAAAGCCGGAAAATCAAAAAAATCGAAATTCCGATAAAAATGAATTGCTGTGCGTTAGTTTCGCTAAAACTCAAAAACGGCTTGACCGATGTCGATAATTTTTTTTTGTTTTGTTCGCTATGATACAGGGCAGTTTTGAAAAAAAATATATGTCATGAAATCCCAAAGGAAAAGCCGGAAAAACACAAAAATCGAAATTCCGATAAAAATGAATTGCTGTGCGTTAGTTTCGTTAAAACTCAAAAACGGCTTGACCGATGTCGATAAGGTTTTTTTTGTTTTGTTCGCTATGATACAGGGCAGTTTCGAAAAAGAAGATAAGTCGGGAAATCCCAAAGGAAAAGCCGGAAAATCGAAAAAATCGAAATTTCGATAAAAATGAATTGCTGTGCGCTAGTTTCGCTAAAACTCAAAAACGGCTTAACCGATGTCGATAAGGTTTTTTTTGTTTTGTTCGCGATAATACAGGGCAGGTTTGAAAAAAAGATAAGTCGGGAAATCCCAAAGGAAAAGCCGGAAAATCGAAAAAATCGAAATTTCGATAAAAATGAATTGCTGTGCGTTAGTTTCGTTAAAACTCAAAAACGTCTTGACCGATGTCGATAAGATTTTTTTGTTTTGTTCGCTATGATACAGGGCAATTGTGAAAAAAAGATAAGTCGGGAAATCTCAAAGGAAAAGCCGGAAAATCAAAAAAATCGAAATTCCGATAAAAATGAATTGCTGTGCGTTAGTTTCGCTAAAACTCAAAAACGGCTTGACCGATGTCGATAAGGTTTTTTTTGTTTTGTTCGCTATAATACAGTTTCGAAAAAGAAGATAAGTCGGGAAATCCCAAAGGAAAAGCCGGAAAATCGAAAAAATCGAAGTTTCGATAAAAATGAATTGCTGTGCGTTAGTTTCGGTAAAACTCAAAAACGGCTTGACCGATGTCGATAATTTTTTTTTGTTTTGTTCGTTATGATACAGGGCAGTTTGGAAAAGAAAGATAAGTCGGGAAATCCCAAAGGAAAAGCCGGAAAATGAAAAAAATCGAAATTTCGATAAAAATGAATTGCTGTGCGTTTGTTTCGCTAAAACTCAAAAACGGCTGGACCGATGTTGATGAGTTTTTTTTGTTTTGTTCACTATAATACAGGGTATGTTTGAACAAAAATAAAGGTCGGGAAATCCCAAAGGAAAAGCCGGAAAATCAAAAAAATCGAAATTCCGATAAAAATGAATTGCTGTGCGTTAGTTTCGCTAAAACTCAAAAACGGCTTGACCGATGTCGATAAGGTTTTTTTTGTTTTGTTTGCTATGATACAGGGCAGTTGTGAAAAAAAGATAAGTCAGGAAATCTCAAAGGAAAAGCCGGAAAATCAAAAAAATCGAAATTCCGATAAAAATGAATTGCTGTGCGTTAGTTTCGCTAAAACTCAAAAACGGCTTCACCGATGTCGATAAGGTTTTTTTTGTTTTGTTCGCTATGATACAGGGCAGTTTCGAAAAAGAAGATAAGTCGGGAAATCCCAAAGGAAAAGCCGGAAAATCAAAAAAATCGAAATTTCGATAAAAATGAATTGCTGTGCGTTAGTTTCCTTAAAACTCAAAAACGGCTTGACCGATGTCGATAAGATTTTTTTGTTTTGTTCGCTATGATACAGGGCAGTTTTGAAAAGAAAGATAAGTCGGGAAATCCCAAAGGAAAAGCCGGAAAATCAAAAAAATCGAAATTTCGATAAAAATGAATCGCTGTGCGTTTGTTTCGCTAAAACTCAAAAACGGCTGGACCGATGTTGATGAGTTTTTTTTGTTTTGTTCACTATAATACAGGGTATGTTTGAACAAAAATAAAGGTCGGGAAATCCCAAAGGGAAAGCCGGAAAATCAAAAAAATCGAAATTCCGATAAAAATGAATTGCTGTGCGTTAGTTTCGCTAAAAGTCAAAAACGGCTTGACCGATGTCGATAAGGTTTTTTTTGTTTTGTTCGCTATAATACAGGGCAGGTTTAAAAAAAAGATAAGTCGGGAAATCCCAAAGGAAAAGCCGGAAAATCGAAAAAATCGAAATTTCGATTAAAAGGAATTGCTGTGCGTTAGTTTCGATAAAACCCAAAAACGTCTTGACCGATGTCGATATGATTTTTTTGTTTTGTTCGCTATGATACAGGGCAGTTGTGAAAAAAAGATAAGTCGGAAAATCTCAAAGGAAAAGCCGGAAAATCAAAAAAATCGAAATTCCGATAAAAATGAATTGCTGTGCGTTAGTTTCGCTAAAACTCAAAAACGGCTTGACCGATGTCGATAATTTTTTTTTGTTTTGTTCGCTATGATACAGGGCAGTTTTGAAAAAAAATATATGTCATGAAATCCCAAAGGAAAAGCCGGAAAAACAAAAAAATCGAAATTCCGATAAAAATGAATTGCTGTGCGTTAGTTTCGTTAAAACTCAAAAACGGCTTGACCGATGTCGATAAGGTTTTTTTTGTTTTGTTCGCTATGATACAGGGCAGTTTCGAAAAAGAAGATAAGTCGGGAAATCCCAAAGGAAAAGCCGGAAAATCGAAAAAATCGAAATTTCGATAAAAATGAATTGCTGTGCGCTAGTTTCGCTAAAACTCAAAAACGGCTTAACCGATGTCGATAAGGTTTTTTTTGTTTTGTTCGCGATAATACAGGGCAGGTTTGAAAAAAAGATAAGTCGGGAAATCCCAAAGGAAAAGCCGGAAAATCGAAAAAATCGAAATTTCGATAAAAATGAATTGCTGTGCGTTAGTTTCGTTAAAACTCAAAAACGTCTTGACCGATGTCGATAAGATTTTTTTGTTTTGTTCGCTATGATACAGGGCAATTGTGAAAAAAAGATAAGTCGGGAAATCTCAAAGGAAAAGCCGGAAAATCAAGAAAATCGAAATTCCGATAAAAATGAATTGCTGTGCGTTAGTTTCGCTAAAACTCAAAAACGGCTTGACCGATGTCGATAAGGTTTTTTTTGTTTTGTTCGCTATAATACAGGGCAGTTTCGAAAAAGAAGATAAGTCGGGAAATCCCAAAGGAAAAGCCGGAAAATCGAAAAAATCGAAGTTTCGATAAAAATGAATTGCTGTGCGTTAGTTTCGGTAAAACTCAAAAACGGCTTGACCGATGTCGATAATTTTTTTTTGTTTTGTTCGTTATGATACAGGGCAGTTTGGAAAAGAAAGATAAGTCGGGAAATCCCAAAGGAAAAGCCGGAAAATGAAAAAAATCGAAATTTCGATAAAAATGAATTGCTGTGCGTTTGTTTCGCTAAAACTCAAAAACGGCTGGACCGATGTTGATGAGTTTTTTTTGTTTTGTTCACTATAATACAGGGTATGTTTGAACAAAAATAAAGGTCGGGAAATCCCAAAGGAAAAGCCGGAAAATCAAAAAAATCGAAATTCCGATAAAAATGAATTGCTGTGCGTTAGTTTCGCTAAAACTCAAAAACGGCTTGACCGATGTCGATAAGGTTTTTTTTGTTTTGTTTGCTATGATACAGGGCAGTTGTGAAAAAAAGATAAGTCAGGAAATCTCAAAGGAAAAGCCGGAAAATCAAAAAAATCGAACTTCCGATAAAAATGAATTGCTGTGCGTTAGTTTCGCTAAAACTCAAAAACGGCTTGACCGATGTCGATAAGGTTTTTTTTGTTTTGTTCGCTATGATACAGGGCAGTTTCGAAAAAGAAGATAAGTCGGGAAATCCCAAAGGAAAAGCCGGAAAATCAAAAAAATCGAAATTTCGATAAAAATGAATTGCTGTGCGTTAGTTTCCTTAAAACTCAAAAACGGCTTGACCGATGTCGATAAGGTTTTTTTTGTTTTGTTTGCTATGATACAGGGCAGTTGTGAAAAAAAGATAAGTCAGGAAATCTCAAAGGAAAAGCCGGAAAATCAAAAAAATCGAAATTCCGATAAAAATGAATTGCTGTGCGTTAGTTTCCTTAAAACTCAAAAACGGCTTGACCGATGTCGATAAGGTTTTTTTTGTTTTGTTTGCTATGATACAGGGCAGTTGTGAAAAAAAGATAAGTCAGGAAATCTCAAAGGAAAAGCCGGAAAATCAAAAAAATCGAAATTCCGATAAAAATGAATTGCTGTGCGTTAGTTTCGCTAAAACTCAAAAACGGCTTGACCGATATCGATAAGGTTTTTTTTGTTTTGTTCGCTATAATACAGGGCAGGTTTGAAAAAAAGATAAGTCGGGAAATCCCAAAGGAAAAGCCGGAAAATCGAAAAAATCGAAATTTCGATTAAAAGGAATTGCTGTGCGTTAGTTTCGATAAAACTCAAAAACGTCTTGACCGATGTCGATATGATTTTTTTGTTTTGTTCGCTATGATACAGGGCAGTTGTGAAAAAAAGATAAGTCGGAAAATCTCAAAGGAAAAGCCGGAAAATCAAAAAAATCGAAATTCCGATAAAAATGAATTGCTGTGCGTTAGTTTCGCTAAAACTCAAAAACGGCTTGACCGATGGCGATAATTTTTTTTTGTTTTGTTCGCTATGATACAGGGCAGTTTTGAAAAAAAATATATGTCATGAAATCCCAAAGGAAAAGCCGGAAAATCAAAAAAATCGAAATTCCGATAAAAATGAATTGCTGTGCGTTAGTTTCGTTAAAACTCAAAAACGGCTTGACCGATGTCGATAAGTTTTTTTTTGTTTTGTTCGCTATGATACAGGGCAGTTTCGAAAAAGAAGATAAGTCGGTAAATCCCAAAGGAAAAGCCGGAAAATCAAAAAAATCGAAATTCCGATAAAAATGAATTGCTGTGTGTTAGTTTCGCTAAAACTCAAAAACGGCTTGACCGATGTCGATAAGGTTTTTTTTGTTTTGTTCGCTATAACACAGGGCAGGTTTGAAAAAAAGATAAGTCGGGAAATCCCAAAGGAAAAGCCGGAAAATCAAAAAAATCGAAATTTCGATAAAAATGAATTGCTGTGCGTTTGTTTCGCTAAAACTCAAAAATGGCTCGACCGATGTTGATGAGTTTTTTTTGTTTTGTTCACTATAATACAGGGTATGTTTGAACAAAAGATAAGTCGGGAAATCTCAAAGGAAAAGCCGAAAAATCAAAAAAATCGAAATTCCGATAAAAATGAATTGCTGTGCGTTAGTTTCGCTAAAACTCAAAAACGGCTTGACCGATGTCGATAAGGTTTTTTTTGTTTTCTTCGCTATGATACAGGGCAGGTTTGAAAAAAAGATAAGTCGGGAAATCTCAAAGGAAAAGCCGAAAAATCAAAAAAATCGAAATTCCGATAAAAATGAATTGCTGTGCGTTAGTTTCGTTAAAACTCAAAAACGGCTTGACCGATGTCGATAAGGTTTTTTTTGTTTTCTTCGCTATAATACAGGGCAGGTTTGAAAAAAAGATAAGTCGGGAAATCCCAAAGGAAAAGCCGGAAAATCAAAAAAATCGAAATTTCGATAAAAATGAATTGCTGTGCGTTTGTTTCGCTAAAACTCAAAAACGGCTCGACCGATGTTGATGAGTTTTTTTTGTTTTGTTCACTATAATACAGGGTATGTTTGAACAAAAGATAAGTCGGGAAATCTCAAAGGAAAAGCCGAAAAATCAAAAAAATCGAAATTCCGATAAAAATGAATTGCTGTGCGTTAGTTTCGCTAAAACTCAAAAACGGCTTGACCGATGTCGATAAGGTTTTTTTTGTTTTCTTCGCTATAATACAGGGCAGGTTTGAAAAAAAGATAAGTCGGGAAATCCCAAAGGAAAAGCCGGAAAATCAAAAAAATCGAAATTTCGATAAAAATGAATTGCTGTGCGTTTGTTTCGCTAAAACTCAAAAACGGCTCGACCGATGTCGATAAGGTTTTTTTTGTTTTCTTCGCTATAATACAGGGCAGGTTTGAAAAAAAGATAAGTCGGGAAATCCCAAAGGAAAAGCCGGAAAATCAAAAAAATCGAAATTCCGATAAAAATGAATTGCTGTGCGTTAGTTTCGTTAAAACTCAAAAACGGCTTGACGGATGTCGATAAGGTTTTTTTTGTTTTCTTCGCTATAATACAGGGCAGGTTTGAAAAAAAGATAAGTCGGGAAATCCCAAAGGAAAAGCCGGAAAATCAAAAAAATCGAAATTTCGATAAAAATGAATTGCTGTGCGTTTGTTTCGCTAAAACTCAAAAACGGCTCGACCGATGTTGATGAGTTTTTTTTGTTTTGTTCACTATAATACAGGGTATGTTTGAACAAAAGATAAGTCATGAAATCCCAAAGGAAAAGCCGGAAAATCAAAAAAATCGAAATTCCGATAAAAATGAATTGCTGTGCGTTAGTTTCGTTTAAACTCAAAAACGGCTTGACCGATGTCGATAAGGTTTTTTTTGTTTTCTTCGCTATAATACAGGGCAGGTTTGAAAAAAAGATAAGTCGGGAAATCTCAAAGGAAAAGCCGAAAAATAAAAAAAATCGAAATTCCGATAAAAATGAATTGCTGTGCGTTAGTTTCGCTAAAACTCAAAAACGGCTTGACCGATGTCGATAAGGTTTTTTTTGTTGTGTTCGCTATGATACAGGGCAGGTTTGAAAAAAAGATAAGTCGGGAAAACCCAAAGGAAAAGCCGAAAAATCGAAAAAATCGAAATTTCGATAAAAATGAATTGCTGTGCGTTTGTTTCGTTAAAACTCAAAAACGTCTTGACCGATGTCGATAAGATTTTTTTTGTTTTGTTCGCTATAATACAGGGCAGGTTTGAAAAAAAGATAAGTCGGGAAATCCCAAAGGAAAAGCCGGAAAATCAAAAAATCGAAATTTCGATAAAAATGAATTGCTGTGCGTTTGTTTCGCTAAAACTCAAAATCGGCTCGACCGATGTTGATGAGTTTTTTTTGTTTTGTTCACTATAATACAGGGTATGTTTGAACAAAAGATAAGTCGGGAAATCTCAAAGGAAAAGCCGAAAAATCAAAAAAATCGAAATTCCGATAAAAATGAATTGCTGTGCGTTAGTTTCGCTAAAACTCAAAAACGGCTTGACCGATATCGATAAGGTTTTTTTTGTTTTGTTCGCTATAATACAGGGCAGGTTTGAAAAAAAGATAAGTCGGGAAATCCCAAAGGAAAAGCCGAAAAATCGAAAAAATCGAAATTTCGATAAAAATGAATTGCTGTGCGTTAGTTTCGTTAAAACTCAAAAACGTCTTGACCGATGTCGATAAGATTTTTTTGTTTTGTTCGCTATGATACAGGGCAGTTGTGAAAAAAAGATAAGTCGGGAAATCTCAAAGGAAAAGCCGGAAAATCAAAAAAATCGAAATTCCGATAAAAATGAATTGCTGTGCGTTAGTTTCGCTAAAACTCAAAAACAGCTTGACCGATGTCGATAAGGTTTTTTTAGTTTTATTCGCTATAATACAGGGCAGTTTTGAAAAAAAAGATAAGTCATGAAATCCCAAAGGAAAAGCCGGAAAATCAAAAAAATCGAAATTCCGATAAAAATGAATTGCTGTGCGTTAGTTTCGTTAAAACTCAAAAACGGATTAACCGATGTCGATAAGGTTTTTTTTGTTTTCTTCGCTATAATACAGGGCAGGTTTGAAAAAAAGATAAGTCGGGAAATCCCAAAGGAAAAGCCGAAAAATCGAAAAAATCGAAATTTCGATAAAAATGAATTGCTGTGCGTTAGTTTCGTTAAAACTCAAAAACGTCTTGACTGATGTCGATAAGATTTTTTCGTTTTGTTCGCCATGATACAGGGCAGTTGTGAAAAAAAGATAAGTCGGGAAATCTCAAAGGAAAAGTCGGAAAATCAAAAAAATCGAAATTCCGATAAAAATGAATTGCTGTGCGTTAGTTTCGCTAAAACTCAAAAACGGCTTGACCGATGTCGATAAGGTTTTTTTTGTTTTGTTCGCTATAATACAGGGCAGTTTTAAAAAAAAAAGGTAAGTCATGAAATCCCAAAGGAAAAGCCGGAAAATCAAAAAAATCGAAATTCCGATAAAAATGAATTGCTGTGCGTTAGTTTCGTTAAAACTCAAAAACGGCTTGACCGATGTCGATAAGCTCTTTTTGTTTTCTTCGCTATGATACAGGGCAGTTTCGAAAAAGAAGATAAGTCGGGAAATCCCAAAGGAAAAGCCGGAAAATCAAAAAAATCGAAATTCCGATAAAAATGAATTGCTGTGCGTTAGTTTCGCTAAAACTCAAAATCGGCTTGACCGATGTCGATAAGGTTTTTTTTGTTTTGTTCGCTATAATACAGGGCAGGTTTGAAAAAAAGATAGGTCGGGAAATCCCAAAGGAAAAGCCGAAAAATCGAAAAAATCGAAATTTCGATAAAAATGAATTGCTGTGCGTTAGTTTCGTTAAAACTCAAAAACGTCTTGACCGATGTCGATAAGATTTTTTTGTTTTGTTCGCTATGATACAGGGCAGTTGTGAAAAAAAGATAAGTCGGGAAATCTCAAAGGAAAAGCCGGAAAATCAAAAAAATCGAAATTCCGATAAAAATGAATTGCTGTGCGTTAGTTTCGCTAAAACTCAAAAACGGCTTGACCGATGTCGATAAGGTTTTTTTTTGGTTTTGTTCGCTATGATACAGGGCAGCTTCGAAAAAGAAGATAAGTCGGGAAATCCCAAAGGAAAAGCCGGAAAATCAAAAAAATCGAAATTTCGATAAAAATGAATTGCTGTGCGTTTGTTTCGCTAAAACTCAAAAACGGCTCGACCGATGTTGATGAGTTTTTTTTGTTTTGTTCACTATAATACAGGGTATGTTTGAACAAAAGATAAGTCGGGAAATCCCAAAAAAAAAGCCGAAAAATCGAAAAAATCGAAATTTCGATAAAAATGAATTGCTGTGCGTTAGTTTCGTTAAAACTCAAAAACGTCTTGACTGATGTCGATAAGATTTTTTCGTTTTGTTCGCCATGATACAGGGCAGTTGTGAAAAAAAGATAAGTCGGGAAATCTCAAAGGAAAAGTCGGAAAATCAAAAAAATCGAAATTCCGATAAAAATGAATTGCTGTGCGTTAGTTTCGCTAAAACTCAAAAACGGCTTGACCGATGTCGATAAGGTTTTTTTTGTTTTGTTCGCTATAATACAGGGCAGTTTTGAAAAAAAAGATAAGTCATAAAATCCCAAAGGAAAAGCCGGAAAATCAAAAAAATCGAAATTCCGATAAAAATGAATTGCTGTGCGTTAGTTTCGTTAAAACTCAAAAACGGCTTGACCGATGTCGATAAGCTTTTTTTTGTTTTCTTCGCTATGATACAGGGCAGTTTCGAAAAAGAAGATAAGTCGGGAAATCCCAAAGGAAAAGCCGGAAAATCAAAAAAATCGAAATTCCGATAAAAATGAATTGCTGTGCGTTAGTTTCGCTAAAACTCAAAAACGGCTTGACCGATGTCGATAAGGTTTTTTTAGTTTTATTCGCTATAATACAGGGCAGTTTTGAAAAAAAAGATAAGTCATGAAATCCCAAAGGAAAAGCCGGAAAATCAAAAAAATCGAAATTCCGATAAAAATGAATTGCTGTGCGTTAGTTTCGTTAAAACTCAAAAACGGCTTGACCGATGTCGATAAGGTTTTTTTTGTTTTCTTCGCTATAATACAGGGCAGGTTTGAAAAAAAGATAAGTCGGGAAATCCCAAAGGAAAAGCCGAAAAATCGAAATAATCGAAATTTCGATAAAAATGAATTGCTGTGCGTTAGTTTCGTTAAAACTCAAAAACGTCTTGACTGATGTCGATAAGATTTTTTCGTTTTGTTCGCCATGATACAGGGCAGTTGTGAAAAAAAGATAAGTCGGGAAATCTCAAAGGAAAAGTCGGAAAATCAAAAAAATCGAAATTCCGATAAAAATGAATTGCTGTGCGTTAGTTTCGTTAAAACTCAAAAACGGCTTGACCCATGTCGATAAGCTTTTTTTTGTTTTCTTCGCTATGATACAGGGCAGTTTCGAAAAAGAAGATAAGTCGGGAAATCCCAAAGGAAAAGCCGAAAAATCGAAAAAATCGAAATTTCGATAAAAATGAATTGCTGTGCGTTTGTTTCGTTAAAACTCAAAAACGTCTTGACCGATGTCGATAAGATTTTTTTGTTTTGTTCGCTATGATACAGGGCAGTTGTGAAAAAAAGATAAGTCGGGAAATCTCAAAGGAAAAGCCGGAAAATCAAAAAAATCGAAATTCCGATAAAAATGAATTGCTGTGCGTTAGTTTCGCTAAAACTCAAAAACGGCTTGACCGATGTCGATAAGGTTTTTTTAGTTTTATTCGCTATAATACAGGGCAGTTTTGAAAAAAAAGATAAGTCATGAAATCCCAAAGGAAAAGCCGGAAAATCAAAAAAATCGAAATTCCGATAAAAATGAATTGCTGTGCGTTAGTTTCGTTAAAACTCAAAAACGGCTTGACCGATGTCGATAAGGTTTTTTTTGTTTTCTTCGCTATAATACAGGGCAGGTTTGAAAAAAAGATAAGTCGGGAAATCCCAAAGGAAAAGCCGAAAAATCGAAAAAATCGAAATTTCGATAAAAATGAATTGCTGTGCGTTAGTTTCGTTAAAACTCAAAAACGTCTTGACTGATGTCGATAAGATTTTTTCGTTTTGTTCGCCATGATACAGGGCAGTTGTGAAAAAAAGATAAGTCGGGAAATCTCAAAGGAAAAGTCGGAAAATCAAAAAAATCGAAATTCCGATAAAAATGAATTGCTGTGCGTTAGTTTCGCTAAAACTCAAAAACGGCTTGACCGATGTCGATAAGGTTTTTTTTTGTTTTGTTCGCTATAATACAGGGCAGTTTTGAAAAAAAAGATAAGTCATGAAATCCCAAAGGAAAAGCCGGAAAATCAAAAAAATCGAAATTCCGATAAAAATGAATTGCTGTGCGTTAGTTTCGTTAAAACTCAAAAACGGCTTGACCGATGTCGATAAGCTTTTTTTTGTTTTCTTCGCTATGATACAGGGCAGTTTTGAAAAAAAAGATAAGTCATAAAATCCCAAAGGAAAAGCCGGAAAATCAAAAAAATCGAAATTCCGATAAAAATGAATTGCTGTGCGTTAGTTTCGCTAAAACTCAAAATCGGCTTGACCGATGTCGATAAGGTTTTTTTTGTTTTGTTCGCTATGATACAGGGCAGTTTTGAAAAAAAAGATAAGTCATAAAAGCCGAAAAATCGAAAAAATCGAAATTTCGATAAAAATGAATTGCTGTGCGTTAGTTTCGTTAAAACTCAAAAACGTCTTGACCGATGTCGATAAGATTTTTTTGTTTTGTTCGCTATGATACAGGGCAGTTGTGAAAAAAAGATAAGTCGGGAAATCTCAAAGGAAAAGCCGGAAAATCAAAAAAATCGAAATTCCGATAAAAATGAATTGCTGTGCGTTAGTTTCGCTAAAACTCAAAAACGGCTTGACCGATGTCGATAAGGTTTTTTTAGTTTTATTCGCTATAATACAGGGCAGTTTTGAAAAAAAAGATAAGTCATGAAATCCCAAAGGAAAAGCCGGAAAATCAAAAAAATCGAAATTCCGATAAAAATGAATTGCTGTGCGTTAGTTTCGTTAAAACTCAAAAACGGCTTGACCGATGTCGATAAGGTTTTTTTTGTTTTCTTCGCTATAATACAGGGCAGGTTTGAAAAAAAGATAAGTCGGGAAATCCCAAAGAAAAAGCCGAAAAATCGAAAAAATCGAAATTCCGATAAAAATGAATTGCTGTGCGTTAGTTTCGTTAAAACTCAAAAACGTCTTGACCGATGTCGATAAGATTTTTTTGTTTTGTTCGCTATGATACAGGGCAGTTGTGAAAAAAAGATAAGTCGGGAAATCTCAAAGGAAAAGCCGGAAAATCAAAAAAATCGAAATTCCGATAAAAATGAATTGCTGTGCGTTAGTTTCGCTAAAACTCAAAAACGGCTTGACCGATGTCGATAAGGTTTTTTTAGTTTTATTCGCTATAATACAGGGCAGTTTTGAAAAAAAAGATAAGTCATGAAATCCCAAAGCAAAAGCCGGAAAATCAAAAAAATCGAAATTCCGATAAAAATGAATTGCTGTGCGTTAGTTTCGCTAAAACTCAAAAACGGCTTGACCGATGTCGATAAGGTTTTTTTTGTTTTCTTCGCTATAATACAGGGCAGGTTTGAAAAGAAGATAAGTCGGGAAATCCCAAAGGAAAAGCCGGAAAATCAAAAAAATCGAAATTCCGATAAAAATGAATTGCGTGTGCGTTTGTTCCGCTAAAACTCAAAAACGGCTTGACCGATGTCGATAAGGTTTTTTTAGTTTTATTCGCTATAATACAGGGCAGTTTTGAAAAAAAAGATAAGTCATGAAATCCCAAAGGAAAAGCCGGAAAATCAAAAAAATCGAAATTCCGATAAAAATGAATTGCTGTGCGTTAGTTTCGCTAAAACTCAAAAACGGCTTGACCGATGTCGATAAGGTTTTTTTTGTTTTCTTCGCTATAATACATGTTAAGTATTGTTAGTTCAGTGGTAAACTCAATCAACGCAAACTTCATGCGCTAGAACAAGAACCTTTATAAGCCGTGCATCTCGCACACACGGTCTCTTCTTCCTAGTGAATAAAGCAGTAAAGACAACCTTTAACACTGCATTTTCTTTAACAAAGGTTATGGGCCCAGGCCAGTGCTATTAACCACGTGTGTCATACAGTGTTAAAATAATTATTCAGTAACGTGTGTCGTCTGAATATAAAGGAAAGAAACAAAATCCTTTATGATGTCTTCAGCCTCGCTATATCAAATCGAGAAGTTAACTGCAGAAAATTATTCAACATGGTCGGTGCAAATGAAGAGCATTTTAGTGCACAATGATTATTGGGCTCATGTAAGTGGATCAAAAGTTCTACCCGCAGCCGCATCTGCCGAGGAAAAAGCAGCATGGGAAGTCGTCGATCAGAAAGCGCTTGCTCTGATAACGTTGAGCATTAAACCATCAGGGCTTATACACATCAAAAAGTGTGCAACTTCTAGAGGTGCATGGGAAAAATTGCATGAGATTTTTCAACCGCAAGGACCGGCCAGCAAGGTTAGATTATTCAAGCAGCTGCTACAATTCCGAATTTCGAGCAGGCAGAAATTCCAGGAACAATTAAACGGATTTTATGAGCTCATAGACAAATTAACAGAAATCGAGGTAAAAATTGAAGAGGAATTGTTAAGTATTATTTTACTTTGCAGCCTGCCTGAGGAGTTTGAAAACTTTGTGGTTGCAATCGAGAGCAGAGACAAGTTACCTTCCTTCGCTCAACTAAAGGTGAAGTTGTTGGAAGAAGAGCGACGGCGTAGTGGGAACGACAATTATGATGAGCATGTACTTTCATCGAAAGTAAATAGTGGAGCAACTAAGAAAGGACATAATAGTAAAAAGGAGGTCAGTAACAAAAGTAGTTTTGGAAAGTGCTTCAAATGTGGGGTAAGGGGCCATTTTGCTGCCAACTGCACGAAAAAAAAGGCACAATCGCAATCGGCTGAAAGGAGTGAGGCCGTGCTAAGTATGAGCAAGTTCAGTACATCGCGTACAAAGGGTTGGATTTTAGACAGTGGCGCAACATCCCACATTTGTAGTGACCTAAAATTGTTTACCTCTTGGCGAGAAGAGGAACACAAAGTTGTTTTGGCTTCAGGCGAACATGTTTTGTCAAAAGGTACAGGGACTGTAAATTTAAAGTCAAAGTTCGCGGACATTACCCTATGTGACGTATTGTTTGTCCCAGAGACTCATGTCAATTTCTTGTCGGTCAGCCGGATTCTAGATAGACAGTCTAAAGTAAAATTTTCGCGAGATCGGGCCATTGTAAATAACGTGAATGGAGATTTAATATTCGAAGCGCGTTGTGTGGGAGGCCTATATATGGCAGAGGTTTACGATTCCGAACAATTCTGTATGGGAGTTAGTAAAATAAATTCTCACTTCGATTGTTGGCATAAACGGTTAGGACACTTGAATCAGGATACTGTAAAACAAGTCAGTTCCAGTGAAAATATTAGAGGGATGCATATTAAAAAAATACCGGACAGTTTTAATTGCGTTACCTGTGCATTGGGTAAAATAAAGGTGAAACCTTTTTCAAAAAACTCGGAAATATTTAGTGAAAGCGTGTTAGAACTCATACACACGGATATATGCGGTCCCATGAGAGTAACTTCCGCCGGAGGGGCAAAATATTTTATTGTATTTATTGATGACAAATCGCGGAGGGTGACTGTATACTTTCTAAGGTACAAGTCTCAAGCGTTGGAAGCCTTTAAGAAATTTAAGCTGATGGTCGAGGTTGAAACAGGTAAACGAATTAAGAAATTACGAAGTGACAACGGAAGGGAATATGTGAACAAGTTGTTTGGCGATTTCTTGACGGAGAACGGAATTAAACATGAATTAACTGTGAGCTATACACCACAACAAAATGGAGTTGCGGAAAGGGCTAATCGCACCTTGGTCGAGATGGCTCGTTGTCTATTAATAGAATCAGGGCTTCCGGAAAATATGTGGTCCGAAGCAATAAACACGGCAGCGTATTTAAGGAATAGAGTGCCTACGAACCTATTAAACGACAAAACACCGTATGAGATTTGGACAGGAAGAAAACCATCCATGAAGTATTTTAGGGTGTTCGGATGCAAAGCAGTAGCGTTAGATAAAAGTCCGGGACGCGGTAAGTTTTCCCCAAAGGGACAAGAAGTAGTCATGATTGGATACGCGGAAGACTCAAAGGCCTATCGCTTATTTAAGAAGGAATCCAATCAAGTAATAAAGAGTAGAGATGTGATATTTTTCGAAGATGTGTTCCCATATAAGTCATCGGAGGGTCCATCAAATTGTGAAGATTATCTAACATTGGAACCAGAGCTTCATGAAAATAAGCCCGAGAATGAGATAGTATATCGTCAAGAAGAGGAAGAACAGGACAGAAATTCTGGCGGCGAAGAAAATGATGAAGAGAACGATCCAGAGGAGATCAATCAAGAGTCATCAACAAGGCGAGGACCCGGAAGGCCAAGGATATTAAGGTCTGGAGCAAGGGGGAGACCTAGGAAGGTTCATCGAAGAGCTGAGGTAATAAACGAAATACGAGTTGTAAAAAACCCTACTACTGTTAGTGAGGCCCTATCTGGAGAGGATTCTGACCGATGGAGGGAAGCCATGGAGCTAGAATATGAGTCGCTAATTGTCAACGGGACCTGGGAATTGGTGGACCCACCAATTAATGAAAATGTAATCGGTAGCAAGTGGGTGTTTACTATTAAATACAATTCGGATGGAAAAATAGAAAGGTATAAGGCTCGGCTTGTGGCTCAAGGATGTTCGCAAAGAGAAGGAATAGATTATAAGGAAACTTTTTCTCCAGTGGTAAAACATGCAACGATTAGACTAGTCTTGGCGTTGGCGGTGGAATACCGGTTGTTAGTACACCACGTAGACATTGTTTCGGCGTATCTAAATGGAAACTTGGAGGAAAATGTTTTCATGAAGCAACCGGAAGGTTTTATTGACGAAAAATATCCGGAAAGAATCTGTAAGTTGAAAAGATCGATTTATGGCTTGAAACAGGCTGGAAAAGAATGGAACAAGAAGCTGAACTCGGTTTTAATTAGCATGGGCTTCAAGCGTTGTCAGTCAGGTACTTGTCTGTATGTAATGAACGAAGATCAGGGAATCAATATTATAGCAAGTTATGTGGATGACCTCATATTGGCCTGCAGTTCTGGTGAATCATTGGCACGTATCAAAGGTCAACTAAGTGAAGCCTTCGATGTTCTTGATAAGGGACCTATTAAATGTTACTTAGGTCTGGAGGTTGAGCGCGATGGGGATCGAGGAAAAATGTACATACATCAAGCACGGTATATCAAGGAGTTACTGTCTCAGTACGGTATGTCCAATTGCAAATCAGCAAGTACACCACTGGATCCCGGATTGAAACTTACAAAGTGCAACTTACACGATTGCACGGCGTTCAACACCAAAAAGTATCAAACTCTTGTCGGGTCATTAATGTATTTGGCGGTCATGTCTCGACCTGATGTTATGCACGCGGTATGCCGTCTATCACAATTCAATGTTCATCCACACACTGAAGATTTCGGTGCTGCTAATCATTTGTTGCGTTATCTGAAGGCAACGCAAGAAGGTAAACTTAAATATGAACAAACTAAAGAATCTTTACAGTGTTATACCGATGCTGACTGGGGATCGGACTTTGCGGATCGAAAGTCATACACAGGATTGGTCCTGTTTCTGGCAGGTGGGCCAATAGCGTGGGAATCTAAAAAACAGACGTCGGTATCCTTAAGCAGCACAGAAGCGAAATACGTGGCGCTATCTCAGGGGGCCAGAGAGGTAGCATATCATCGAAGCATATAAGCTGAATTAGGGTTCATAGAACTCAACATACTTCCAACGGTGATAAGAGGCGACAATCAAGGATCTCTACAGTTGGTAAGAAATCCCACCAATCAACAAAGGAGTAAGCACATCGACATTAAATTTCACTATGTACGTCAGATGTATAATGAAAAACAAATTGAATTAGAATATGTATCTTCAGACTTAAACATAGCTGATATTTTGACGAAGATTTTGCCTAAAAAGAAACATTTGGATTGTATTAAAGGATTGAACCTTATAACAAGCTAAGTTTGTAATTTTTGAATTTTTGTAAGCATTAACTTTGCGTTGAGGGGGAGATTGTTAAGTATTGTTAGTTCAGTGGTAAACTCAATCAACGCAAACTTCATGCGCTAGAACAAGAACCTTTATAAGCCGTGCATCTCGCACACACGGTCTCTTCTTCCTAGTGAATAAAGCAGTAAAGACAACCTTTAACACTGCATTTTCTTTAACAATACAGGGCAGGTTTGAAAAGAAGATAAGTCGGGAAATCCCAAAGGAAAAGCCGGAAAATCAAAAAAATCGAAATTCCGATAAAAATGAATTGCTGTGCGTTAGTTTCGCTAAAACTCAAAAACGGCTTGACCGATGTCGATAAGGTTTTTTTTGTTTTCTTCGCTATAATACAGGGCAGGTTTGAAAAGAAGATAAGTCGGGAAATCCCAAAGGAAAAGCCGGAAAATCAAAAAAATCGAAATTCCGATAAAAATGAATTGCTGTGCGTTAGTTTCGCTAAAACTCAAAAACGGCTAGACCGATGTCGATAAGGTTTTTTTTGTTTTCTTCGCTATAATACAGGGCAGGTTTGAAAAGAAGATAAGTCGGGAAATCCCAAAGGAAAAGCCGGAAAATCAAAAAAATCGAAATTCCGATAAAAATGAATTGCTGTGCGTTTGTTTCGCTAAAACTCAAAAACGGCTTGACCGATGTCGATAAGGTTTTTTTAGTTTTGTTCGCTATGATACAGGGCAGTTTCGAAAAAGAAGATAAGTCGGGAAATCCCAAAGGAAAAGCCGAAAAATCGAAAAAATCGAAATTTCGATAAAAATGAATTGCTGTGCGTTAGTTTCGTTAAAACTCAAAAACGTCTTGACCGATGTCGATAAGATTTTTTTGTTTTGTTCGCTATGATACAGGGCAGTTGTGAAAAAAAGATAAGTCGGGAAATCTCAAAGGAAAAGCCGGAAAATCAAAAAAATCGAAATTCCGATAAAAATGAATTGCTGTGCGTTAGTTTCGCTAAAACTCAAAAACGGCTTGACCGATGTCGATAAGGTTTTTTTAGTTTTATTCGCTATAATACAGGGCAGTTTTGAAAAAAAAGATAAGTCATGAAATCCCAAAGGAAAAGCCGGAAAATCAAAAAAATCGAAATTCCGATAAAAATGAATTGCTGTGCGTTAGTTTCGCTAAAACTCAAAAACGGCTTGACCGATGTCGATAAGGTTTTTTTTGTTTTCTTCGCTATAATACAGGGCAGGTTTGAAAAGAAGACAAGTCGGGAAATCCCAAAGGAAAAGCCGGAAAATCAAAAAAATCGAAATTCCGATAAAAATGAATTGCTGTGCGTTTGTTTCGCTAAAACTCAAAAACGGCTCGACCGATGTTGATGAGTTTTTTTTGTTTTGTTCACTATAATACAGGGTATGTTTGAACAAAAGATAAGTCGGGAAATCCCAAAGGAAAAGCCGAAAAATCGAAAAAATCGAAATTTCGATAAAAATGAATTGCTGTGCGTTAGTTTCGTTAAAACTCAAAAACGTCTTGACTGATGTCGATAAGATTATTTCGTTTTGTTCGCCATGATACAGGGCAGTTGTGAAAAAAAGATAAGTCGGGAAATCTCAAAGGAAAAGTCGGAAAATCAAAAAAATCGAAATTCCGATAAAAATGAATTGCTGTGCGTTAGTTTCGCTAAAACTCAAAAACGGCTTGACCGATGTCGATAAGGTTTTTTTTGTTTTGTTCGCTATAATACAGGGCAGTTTCGAAAAAAAAGATAAGTCATGAAATCCCAAAAAAAAAGCCGGAAAATCAAAAAAATCGAAATTCCGATAAAAATGAATTGCTGTGCGTTAGTTTCGTTAAAACTCAAAAACGGCTTGACCGATGTCGATAAGCTTTTTTTTCTTTTCTTCGCTATGATACAGGGCAGTTTTGAAAAAAAAGATAAGTCATAAAATCCCAAAGGAAAAGCCGGAAAATCAAAAAAATCGAAATTCCGATAAAAATGAATTGCTGTGCGTTAGTTTCGCTAAAACTCAAAATCGGCTTGACCGATGTCGATAAGGTTTTTTTTGTTTTGTTCGCTATGATACAGGGCAGTTTCGAAAAAGAAGATAAGTCGGGGAATCCCAAAGGAAAAGCCGAAAAATCGAAAAAATCGAAATTTCGATAAAAATGAATTGCTGTGCGTTAGTTTCGTTAAAACTCAAAAACGTCTTGACCGATGTCGATAAGATTTTTTTGTTTTGTTCGCTATGATACAGGGCAGTTGTGAAAAAAAGATAAGTCGGGAAATCTCAAAGGAAAAGCCGGAAAATCAAAAAAATCGAAATTCCGATAAAAATGAATTGCTGTGCGTTAGTTTCGCTAAAACTCAAAAACGGCTTGACCGATGTCGATAAGGTTTTTTTAGTTTTATTCGCTATAATACAGGGCAGTTTTGAAAAAAAAGATAAGTCATGAAATCCCAAAGGAAAAGCCGGAAAATCAAAAAAATCGAAATTCCGATAAAAATGAATTGCTGTGCGTTAGTTTCGCTAAAACTCAAAAACGGCTTGACCGATGTCGATAAGGTTTTTTTTGTTTTGTTCGCTATAATACAGGGCAGTTTTGAAAAAAAAGATAAGTCATGAAATCCCAAAGGAAAAGCCGAAAAATCGAAAAAATCGAAATTTCGATAAAAATGAATTGCTGTGCGTTAGTTTCGTTAAAACTCAAAAACGTCTTGACCGATGTCGATAAGATTTTTTTGTTTTGTTCGCTATGATACAGGGCAGTTGTGAAAAAAAGATAAGTCGGGAAATCTCAAAGGAAAAGCCGGAAAATAAAAAAAAAACGAAATTCCGATAAAAATGAATTGCTGTGCGTTAGTTTCGCTAAAACTCAAAAACGGCTTGACCGATGTCGATAAGGTTTTTTAGTTTTATTCGCTATAATACAGGGCAGTTTTGAAAAAAAAGATAAGTCATGAAATCCCAAAGGAAAAGCCGGAAAATCAAAAAAATCGAAATTCCGATAAAAATGAATTGCTGTGCGTTAGTTTCGTTAAAACTCAAAAACGGCTTGACCGATGTCGATAAGGTTTTTTTTGTTTTCTTCGCTATAATACAGGGCAGGTTTGAAAAAAAGATAAGTCGGAAAATCCCAAAGGAAAAGCCGAAAAATCGAAAAAATCGAAATTTCGATAAAAATGAATTGCTGTGCGTTAGTTTCGTTAAAACTCAAAAACGTCTTGACTGATGTCGATAAGATTTTTTCGTTTTGTTCGCCATGATACAGGGCAGTTGTGAAAAAAAGATAAGTCGGGAAATCTCAAAGGAAAAGTCGGAAAATCAAAAAAATCGAAATTCCGATAAAAATGAATTGCTGTGCGTTAGTTTCGCTAAAACTCAAAAACGGCTTGACCGATGTCGATAAGGTTTTTTTTGTTTTGTTCGCTATAATACAGGGCAGTTTTGAAAAAAAAGATAAGTCATGAAATCCCAAAGGAAAAGCCGGAAAATCAAAAAAATCGAAATTCCGATAAAAATGAATTGCTGTGCGTTAGTTTCGTTAAAACTCAAAAACGGCTTGACCGATGTCGATAAGCTTTTTTTTGTTTTCTTCGCTATGATACAGGGCAGTTTTGAAAAAAAAGATAAGTCATAAAATCCCAAAGGAAAAGCCGGAAAATCAAAAAAATCGAAATTCCGATAAAAATGAATTGCTGTGCGTTAGTTTCGCTAAAACTCAAAATCGGCTTGACCGATGTCGATAAGGTTTTTTTTGTTTTGTTCGCTATGATACAGGGCAGTTTCGAAAAAGAAGATAAGTCGGGAAATCCCAAAGGAAAAGCCGAAAAATCGAAAAAATCGAAATTTCGATAAAAATGAATTGCTGTGCGTTAGTTTCGTTAAAACTCAAAAACGTCTTGACCGATGTCGATAAGATTTTTTTGTTTTGTTCGCTATGATACAGGGCAGTTGTGAAAAAAAGATAAGTCGGGAAATCTCAAAGGAAAAGCCGGAAAATCAAAAAAATCGAAATTCCGATAAAAATGAATTGCTGTGCGTTAGTTTCGCTAAAACTCAAAAACGGCTTGACCGATGTCGATAAGGTTTTTTTTGTTTTGTTCGCTATGATACAGGGCAGTTTCGAAAAAGAAGATAAGTCGGGAAATCCCAAAGGAAAAGCCGGAAAATCAAAAAAATCGAAATTCCGATAAAAATGAATTGCTGTGCGTTTGTTTCGCTAAAACTCAAAAACGGCTCGACCGATGTTGATGAGTTTTTTTTGTTTTGTTCACTATAATACAGGGTATGTTTGAACAAAAGATAAGTCGGGAAATCCCAAAGGAAAAGCCGAAAAATCGAAAAAATCGAAATTTCGATAAAAATGAATTGCTGTGCGTTAGTTTCGTTAAAACTCAAAAACGTCTTGACTGATGTCGATAAGATTTTTTCGTTTTGTTCGCCATGATACAGGGCAGTTGTGAAAAAAAGATAAGTCGGGAAATCTCAAAGGAAAAGCCGGAAAATCAAAAAAATCGAAATTCCGATAAAAATGAATTGCTGTGCGTTAGTTTCGCTAAAACTCAAAAACGGCTTGACCGATGTCGATAAGGTTTTTTTTGTTTTGTTCGCTATGATACAGGGCAGTTTCGAAAAAGAAGATAAGTCGGGAAATCCCAAAGGAAAAGCCGGAAAATCAAAAAAATCGAAATTCCGATAAAAATGAATTGCTGTGCGTTTGTTTCGCTAAAACTCAAAAACGGCTCGACCGATGTTGATGAGTTTTTTTTGTTTTGTTCACTATAATACAGGGTATGTTTGAACAAAAGATAAGTCGGGAAATCCCAAAGGAAAAGCCGAAAAATCGAAAAAATCGAAATTCCGATAAAAATGAATTGCTGTGCGTTAGTTTCGCTAAAACTCAAAAACGGCTTGACCGATGTCGATAAGGTTTTTTTTGTTTTGTTCGCTATAATACAGGGCAGTTTTGAAAAAAAAGATAAGTCATGAAATCCCAAAGGAAAAGCCGGAAAATCAAAAAAATCGAAATTCCGATAAAAATGAATTGCTGTGCGTTAGTTTCGTTAAAACTCAAAAACGGCTGGACCGATGTCGATAAGCTTTTTTTTGTTTTCTTCGCTATGATACAGGGCAGTTTCGAAAAAGAAGATAAGTAGGGAAATCCCAAAGGAAAAGCCGGAAAATCAAAAAAATCGAAATTCCGATAAAAATGAATTGCTGTGCGTTAGTTTCGCTAAAACTCAAAATCGGCTTGACCGATGTCGATAAGGTTTTTTTGTTTTGTTCGCTATAATACAGGGCAGGTTTGAAAAAAAGATAGGTCGGGAAATCCCAAAGAAAAAGCCGAAAAATCGAAAAAATCGAAATTTCGATAAAAATGAATTGCTGTGCGTTAGTTTCGTTAAAACTCAAAAACGTCTTGACCGATGTCGATAAGATTTTTTTGTTTTGTTCGCTATGATACAGGGCAGTTGTGAAAAAAAGATAAGTCGGGAAATCTCAAAGGAAAAGCCGGAAAATCAAAAAAATCGAAATTCCTATAAAAATGAATTGCTGTGCGTTAGTTTCGCTAAAACTCAAAAACGGCTTGACCGATGTCGATAAGATTTTTTTGTTTTGTTCGCTATGATACAGGGCAGTTTCGAAAAAGAAGATAAGTAGGGAAATCCCAAAGGAAAAGCCGGAAAATCAAAAAAATCGAAATTCCGATAAAAATGAATTGCTGTGCGTTAGTTTCGCTAAAACTCAAAAACGGCTTGACCGATGTCGATAATTTTTTTTTGTTTTGTTCGCTATGATACAGGGCAGTTTTGAAAAAAAATATAAGTCATGAAATCCCAAAGGAAAAGCCGGAAAATCAAAAAAATCGAAATTCCGATAATAATGAATTGCTGTGCGTTAGTTTCGTTAAAACTCAAAAACGGCTTGACCGATGTCGATAAGGTTTTTTTTGTTTTGTTCGCTATGATACAGGGCAGTTTCGAAAAAGAAGATAAGTCGAGAAATCCCAAAGGAAAAGCCGGAAAATCAAAAAAATCGAAATTCCGATAAAAATGAATTGCTGTGTGTTAGTTTCGCTAAAATTCAAAAACGGCTTGACCGATGTCGATAAGGTTTTTTTTGTTTTGTTCGCTATAATACAGGGCAGTTTCGAAAAAGATGATAAGTCGGGAAATCCCAAAGGAAAAGCCGGAAAATCGAAAAAATCGAAATTTCGATAAAAATGAATTGCTGTGCGTTAGTTTTGCTAAAACTCAAAAACGGCTTGACCGATGTCGATAAGATTTTTTTGTTTTGTTCGCTATGATACAGGGCAGTTGTGAAAAAAAGATAAGTCGGCAAATCTCTAAGGAAAAGCCGGAAAATCAAAAAAATCGAAATTCCGATAAAAATGAATTGCTGTGCGTTAGTTTCGCTAAAACTCAAAAACGGCTTGACCGATGTCGATAAGGTTTTTTTTGTTTTGTTCGCTATAATACAGGGCAGTTTCGAAAAAGACGATAAGTCGGGAAATCCCAAAGGAAAAGCCGGAAAATCGAAAAAATCGAAATTTCGATAAAAATGAATTGCTGTGCGTTAGTTTTGCTAAAACTCAAAAACGGCTTGACCGATGTCGATAATTTTTTTTTGTTTTGTTCGCTATGATACAGGGCAGTTTTGAAAAGAAAGATAAGTCGGGAAATCCCAAAGGAAAAGCCGGAAAATCAAAAAAATCGAAATTTCGATAAAAATGAATTGCTGTGCGTTTGTTTCGCTAAAACTCAAAAACGGCTCGACCGATGTTGATGAGTTTTTTTTGTTTTGTTCACTATAATACAGGGTATGTTTGAACAAAAGATAAGTCGGGAAATCTCAAAGGAAAAGCCGAGAAATCAAAAAAATCGAAATTCCGATAAAAATGAATTGCTGTGCGTTAGTTTCGCTAAAACTCAAAAACGGCTTGACCGATGTCGATAAGGTTTTTTTTGTTGTGTTCGCTATGATACAGGGCAGGTTTGAAAAAAAGATAAGTCGGGAAATCCCAAAGGAAAAGCCGAAAAATCGAAAAAATCGAAATTTCGATAAAAATGAATTGCTGTGCGTTTGTTTCGTTAAAACTCAAAAACGTCTTGACCGATGTCGATAAGATTTTTTTTGTTTTGTTCGCTATAATACAGGGCAGGTTTGAAAAAAAGATAAGTCGGGAAATCCCAAAGGAAAAGCCGAAAAATCGAAAAAATCGAAATTTCGATAAAAATGAATTGCTGTGCGTTAGTTTCGTTAAAACTCAAAAACGTCTTGACCGATGTCGATAAGATTTTTTTGTTTTGTTCGCTATGATACAGGGCAGTTGTGAAAAAAGGATAAGTCGGGAAATCTCAAAGGAAAAGCCGGAAAATCAAAAAAATCGAAATTCCGATAAAAATGAATTGCTGTGCGTTAGTTTCGCTAAAACTCAAAAACGGCTTGACCGATGTCGATAAGGTTTTTTTAGTTTTATTCGCTATAATACAGGGCAGTTTTGAAAAAAAAGATAAGTCATGAAATCCCAAAGGAAAAGCCGGAAAATCAAAAATATCGAAATTCCGATAAAAATGAATTGCTGTGCGTTAGTTTCGTTAAAACTCAAAAACGGCTTGACCGATGTCGATAAGGTTTTTTTTGTTTTCTTCGCTATAATACATGGCAGGTTTGAAAAAAAGATAAGTCGGGAAATCCCAAAGGAAAAGCCGAAAAATCAAAAAAATCGAAATTCCGATAAAAATGAATTGCTGTGCGTTTGTTTCGCTAAAACTCAAAATCGGCTTGACCGATGTCGATAAGGTTTTTTTTGTTTTCTTCGCTATGATACAGGGCAGTTTCGAAAAAGAAGATAAGTCGGGAAATCCCAAAGGAAAAGCCGGAAAATCAAAAAAATCGAAATTCCGATAAAAATGAATTGCTGTGCGTTAGTTTCGCTAAAACTCAAAATCGGCTTGACCGATGTCGATAAGGTTTTTTTTGTTTTGTTCGCTATAATACAGGGCAGGTTTGAAAAAAAGATAGGTCGGGAAATCCCAAAGGAAAAGCCGAAAAATCGAAAAAATCGAAATTTCGATAAAAATGAATTGCTGTGCGTTAGTTTCGTTAAAACTCAAAAACGTCTTGACCGATGTCGATAAGATTTTTTTGTTTTGTTCGCTATGATACAGGGCAGTTGTGAAAAAAACATAAGTCGGGAAATCTCAAAGAAAAAGCCGGAAAATCAAATAAATCGAAATTCCTATAAAAATGAATTGCTGTGCGTTAGTTTCGCTAAAACTCAAAAACGGCTTGACCGATGTCGATAAGATTTTTTTGTTTTGTTCGCTATGATACAGGGCAGTTTCGAAAAAGAAGATAAGTAGGGAAATCCCAAAGGAAAAGCCGGAAAATCAAAAAAATCGAAATTCCGATAAAAATGAATTGCTGTGCGTTTGTTTCGCTAAAACTCAAAATCGGCTTGACCGATGTCGATAAGGTTTTTTTTGTTTTGTTCGCTATGATACAGGGCAGTTGTGAAAAAAGGATAAGTCGGGAAATCTCAAAGGAAAAGCCGGAAAATCAAAAAAATCGAAATTCCGATAAAAATGAATTGCTGTGCGTTAGTTTCGCTAAAACTCAAAAACGGCTTGACCGATGTCGATAAGGTTTTTTTAGTTTTATTCGCTATAATACAGGGCAGTTTTGAAAAAAAAGATAAGTCATGAAATCCCAAAGGAAAAGCCGGAAAATCAAAAAAATCGAAATTCCGATAAAAATGAATTGCTGTGCGTTAGTTTCGCTAAAACTCAAAAACGGCTTGACCGATGTCGATAAGGTTTTTTTAGTTTTATTCGCTATAATACAGGGCAGTTTTGAAAAAAAAGATAAGTCATGAAATCCCAAAGCAAAAGCCGGAAAATCAAAAAAATCGAAATTCCGATAAAAATGAATTGCTGTGCGTTAGTTTCGCTAAAACTCAAAAACGGCTTGACCGATGTCGATAAGGTTTTTTTTGTTTTCTTCGCTATAATACAGGGCAGGTTTGAAAAGAAGATAAGTCGGGAAATCCCAAAGGAAAAGCCGGAAAATCAAAAAAATCGAAATTCCGATAAAAATGAATTGCTGTGCGTTTGTTTCGCTAAAACTCAAAAACGGCTTGACCGATGTCGATAAGGTTTTTTTAGTTTTATTCGCTATAATACAGGGCAGTTTTGAAAAAAAAGATAAGTCATGAAATCCCAAAGGAAAAGCCGGAAAATCAAAAAAATCGAAATTCCGATAAAAATGAATTGCTGTGCGTTAGTTTCGCTAAAACTCAAAAACGGCTTGACCGATGTCGATAAGGTTTTTTTTGTTTTCTTCGCTATAATACATGTTAAGTATTGTTAGTTCAGTGCTAAACTCAATCAACGCAAACTTCATGCGCTAGAACAAGAACCTTTATAAGCCGTGCATCTCGCACACACGGTCTCTTCTTCCTAGTGAATAAAGCAGTAAAGACAACCTTTAACACTGCATTTTCTTTAACAAAGGTTATGGGCCCAGGCCAGTGCTATTAACCACGTGTGTCATACAGTGTTAAAATAATTATTCAGTAACGTGTGTCGTCTGAATATAAAGGAAAGAAACAAAATCCTTTATGATGTCTTCAGCCTCGCTATATCAAATCGAGAAGTTAACTGCAGAAAATTATTCAACATGGTCGGTGCAAATGAAGAGCATTTTAGTGCACAATGATTATTGGGCTCATGTAAGTGGATCAAAAGTTCTACCCGCAGCCGCATCTGCCGAGGAAAAAGCAGCATGGGAAGTCGTCGATCAGAAAGCGCTTGCTCTGATAACGTTGAGCATTAAACCATCAGGGCTTATACACATCAAAAAGTGTGCAACTTCTAGAGGTGCATGGGAAAAATTGCATGAGATTTTTCAACCGCAAGGACCGGCCAGCAAGGTTAGATTATTCAAGCAGCTGCTACAATTCCGAATTTCGAGCAGGCAGAAATTCCAGGAACAATTAAACGGATTTTATGAGCTCATAGACAAATTAACAGAAATCGAGGTAAAAATTGAAGAGGAATTGTTAAGTATTATTTTACTTTGCAGCCTGCCTGAGGAGTTTGAAAACTTTGTGGTTGCAATCGAGAGCAGAGACAAGTTACCTTCCTTCGCTCAACTAAAGGTGAAGTTGTTGGAAGAAGAGCGACGGCGTAGTGGGAACGACAATTATGATGAGCATGTACTTTCATCGAAAGTAAATAGTGGAGCAACTAAGAAAGGACATAATAGTAAAAAGGAGGTCAGTAACAAAAGTAGTTTTGGAAAGTGCTTCAAATGTGGGGTAAGGGGCCATTTTGCTGCCAACTGCACGAAAAAAAAGGCACAATCGCAATCGGCTGAAAGGAGTGAGGCCGTGCTAAGTATGAGCAAGTTCAGTACATCGCGTACAAAGGGTTGGATTTTAGACAGTGGCGCAACATCCCACATTTGTAGTGACCTAAAATTGTTTACCTCTTGGCGAGAAGAGGAACACAAAGTTGTTTTGGCTTCAGGCGAACATGTTTTGTCAAAAGGTACAGGGACTGTAAATTTAAAGTCAAAGTTCGCGGACATTACCCTATGTGACGTATTGTTTGTCCCAGAGACTCATGTCAATTTCTTGTCGGTCAGCCGGATTCTAGATAGACAGTCTAAAGTAAAATTTTCGCGAGATCGGGCCATTGTAAATAACGTGAATGGAGATTTAATATTCGAAGCGCGTTGTGTGGGAGGCCTATATATGGCAGAGGTTTACGATTCCGAACAATTCTGTATGGGAGTTAGTAAAATAAATTCTCACTTCGATTGTTGGCATAAACGGTTAGGACACTTGAATCAGGATACTGTAAAACAAGTCAGTTCCAGTGAAAATATTAGAGGGATGCATATTAAAAAAATACCGGACAGTTGTAATTGCGTTACCTGTGCATTGGGTAAAATAAAGGTGAAACCTTTTTCAAAAAACTCGGAAATATTTAGTGAAAGCGTGTTAGAACTCATACACACGGATATATGCGGTCCCATGAGAGTAACTTCCGCCGGAGGGGCAAAATATTTTATTGTATTTATTGATGACAAATCGCGGAGGGTGACTGTATACTTTCTAAGGTACAAGTCTCAAGCGTTGGAAGCCTTTAAGAAATTTAAGCTGATGGTCGAGGTTGAAACAGGTAAACGAATTAAGAAATTACGAAGTGACAACGGAAGGGAATATGTGAACAAGTTGTTTGGCGATTTCTTGACGGAGAACGGAATTAAACATGAATTAACTGTGAGCTATACACCACAACAAAATGGAGTTGCGGAAAGGGCTAATCGCACCTTGGTCGAGATGGCTCGTTGCCTATTAATAGAATCAGGGCTTCCGGAAAATATGTGGTCCGAAGCAATAAACACGGCAGCGTATTTAAGGAATAGAGTGCCTACGAACCTATTAAACGACAAAACACCGTATGAGATTTGGACAGGAAGAAAACCATCCATGAAGTATTTTAGGGTGTTCGGATGCAAAGCAGTAGCGTTAGATAAAAGTCCGGGACGCGGTAAGTTTTCCCCAAAGGGACAAGAAGTAGTCATGATTGGATACGCGGAAGACTCAAAGGCCTATCGCTTATTTAAGAAGGAATCCAATCAAGTAATAAAGAGTAGAGATGTGATATTTTTCGAAGATGTGTTCCCATATAAGTCATCGGAGGGTCCATCAAATTGTGAAGATTATCTAACATTGGAACCAGAGCTTCATGAAAATAAGCCCGAGAATGAGATAGTATATCGTCAAGAAGAGGAAGAACAGGACAGAAATTCTGGCGGCGAAGAAAATGATGAAGAGAACGATCCAGAGGAGATCAATCAAGAGTCATCAACAAGGCGAGGACCCGGAAGGCCAAGGATATTAAGGTCTGGAGCAAGGGGGAGACCTAGGAAGGTTCATCGAAGAGCTGAGGTAATAAACGAAATACGAGTTGTAAAAAACCCTACTACTGTTAGTGAGGCCCTATCTGGAGAGGATTCTGACCGATGGAGGGAAGCCATGGAGCTAGAATATGAGTCGCTAATTGTCAACGGGACCTGGGAATTGGTGGACCCACCAATTAATGAAAATGTAATCGGTAGCAAGTGGGTGTTTACTATTAAATACAATTCGGATGGAAAAATAGAAAGGTATAAGGCTCGGCTTGTGGCTCAAGGATGTTCGCAAAGAGAAGGAATAGATTATAAGGAAACTTTTTCTCCAGTGGTAAAACATGCAACGATTAGACTAGTCTTGGCGTTGGCGGTGGAATACCGGTTGTTAGTACACCACGTAGACATTGTTTCGGCGTATCTAAATGGAAACTTGGAGGAAAATGTTTTCATGAAGCAACCGGAAGGTTTTATTGACGAAAAATATCCGGAAAGAATCTGTAAGTTGAAAAGATCGATTTATGGCTTGAAACAGGCTGGAAAAGAATGGAACAAGAAGCTGAACTCGGTTTTAATTAGCATGGGCTTCAAGCGTTGTCAGTCAGGTACTTGTCTGTATGTAATGAACGAAGATCAGGGAATCAATATTATAGCAAGTTATGTGGATGACCTCATATTGGCCTGCAGTTCTGGTGAATCATTGGCACGTATCAAAGGTCAACTAAGTGAAGCCTTCGATGTTCTTGATAAGGGACCTATTAAATGTTACTTAGGTCTGGAGGTTGAGCGCGATGGGGATCGAGGAAAAATGTACATACATCAAGCACGGTATATCAAGGAGTTACTGTCTCAGTACGGTATGTCCAATTGCAAATCAGCAAGTACACCACTGGATCCCGGATTGAAACTTACAAAGTGCAACTTACACGATTGCACGGCGTTCAACACCAAAAAGTATCAAACTCTTGTCGGGTCATTAATGTATTTGGCGGTCATGTCTCGACCTGATGTTATGCACGCGGTATGCCGTCTATCACAATTCAATGTTCATCCACACACTGAACATTTCGGTGCTGCTAATCATTTGTTGCGTTATCTAAAGGCAACGCAAGAAGGTAAACTTAAATATGAACAAACTAAAGAATCTTTACAGTGTTATACCGATGCAGACTGGGGATCGGACTTTGCGGATCGAAAGTCATACACAGGATTGGTCCTGTTTCTGGCAGGTGGGCCAATAGCGTGGGAATCTAAAAAACAGACGTCGGTATCCTTAAGCAGCACAGAAGCGGAATACGTGGCGCTATCTCAGGGGGCCAGAGAGGTAGCATATCATCGAAGCATATTAGCTGAATTAGGGTTCATAGAACTCAACATACTTCCAACGGTGATAAGAGGCGACAATCAAGGATCTCTACAGTTGGTAAGAAATCCCACCAATCAACAAAGGAGTAAGCACATCGACATTAAATTTCACTATGTACGTCAGATGTATAATGAAAAACAAATTGAATTAGAATATGTATCTTCAGACTTAAACATAGCTGATATTTTGACGAAGATTTTGCCTAAAAAGAAACATTTGGATTGTATTAAAGGATTGAACCTTATAACAAGCTAAGTTTGTAATTTTTGAATTTTTGTAAGCATTAACTTTGCGTTGAGGGGGAGATTGTTAAGTATTGTTAGTTCAGTGGTAAACTCAATCAACGCAAACTTCATGCGCTAGAACAAGAACCTTTATAAGCCGTGCATCTCGCACACACGGTCTCTTCTTCCTAGTGAATAAAGCAGTAAAGACAACCTTTAACACTGCATTTTCTTTAACAATACAGGGCAGGTTTGAAAAGAAGATAAGTCGGGAAATCCCAAAGGAAAAGCCGGAAAATCAAAAAAATCGAAATTCCGATAAAAATGAATTGCTGTGCGTTAGTTTCGCTAAAACTCAAAAACGGCTTGACCGATGTCGATAAGGTTTTTTTTGTTTTCTTCGCTATAATACAGGGCAGGTTTGAAAAGAAGATAAGTCGGGAAATCCCAAAGGAAAAGCCGGAAAATCAAAAAAATCGAAATTCCGATAAAAATGAATTGCTGTGCGTTAGTTTCGCTAAAACTCAAAAACGGCTTGACCGATGTCGATAAGGTTTTTTTTGTTTTCTTCGCTATAATACAGGGCAGGTTTGAAAAGAAGATAAGTCGGGAAATCCCAAAGGAAAAGCCGGAAAATCAAAAAAATCGAAATTCCGATAAAAATGAATTGCTGTGCGTTTGTTTCGCTAAAACTCAAAAACGGCTTGACCGATGTCGATAAGGTTTTTTTAGTTTTGTTCGCTATGATACAGGGCAGTTTCGAAAAAGAAGATAAGTCGGGAAATCCCAAAGGAAAAGCCGAAAAATCGAAAAAATCGAAATTTCGATAAAAATGAATTGCTGTGCGTTAGTTTCGTTAAAACTCAAAAACGTCTTGACCGATGTCGATAAGATTTTTTTGTTTTGTTCGCTATGATACAGGGCAGTTGTGAAAAAAAGATAAGTCGGGAAATCTCAAAGGAAAAGCCGGAAAATCAAAAAAATCGAAATTCCGATAAAAATGAATTGCTGTGCGTTAGTTTCGCTAAAACTCAAAAACGGCTTGACCAATGTCGATAAGGTTTTTTTAGTTTTATTCGCTATAATACAGGGCAGTTTTGAAAAAAAAGATAAGTCATGAAATCCCAAAGGAAAAGCCGGAAAATCAAAAAAATCGAAATTCCGATAAAAATGAATTGCTGTGCGTTAGTTTCGCTAAAACTCAAAAACGGCTTGACCGATGTCGATAAGGTTTTTTTTGTTTTCTTCGCTATAATACAGGGCAGGTTTGAAAAGAAGACAAGTCGGGAAATCCCAAAGGAAAAGCCGGAAAATCAAAAAAATCGAAATTCCGATAAAAATGAATTGCTGTGCGTTTGTTTCGCTAAAACTCAAAAACGTCTTGACCGATGTCGATAAGATTTTTTTTGTTTTGTTCGCTATAATACAGGGCAGGTTTGAAAAAAAGATAAGTCGGGAAATCCCAAAGGAAAAGCCGAAAAATCGAAAAAATCGAAATTTCGATAAAAATGAATTGCTGTGCGTTAGTTTCGTTAAAACTCAAAAACGTCTTGACCGATGTCGATAAGATTTTTTTGTTTTGTTCGCTATGATACAGGGCAGTTGTGAAAAAAGGATAAGTCGGGAAATCTCAAAGGAAAAGCCGGAAAATCAAAAAAATCGAAATTCCGATAAAAATGAATTGCTGTGCGTTAGTTTCGCTAAAACTCAAAAACGGCTTGACCGATGTCGATAAGGTTTTTTTAGTTTTATTCGCTATAATACAGGGCAGTTTTGAAAAAAAAGATAAGTCATGAAATCCCAAAGGAAAAGCCGGAAAATCAAAAAAATCGAAATTCCGATAAAAATGAATTGCTGTGCGTTAGTTTCGTTAAAACTCAAAAACGGCTTGACCGATGTCGATAAGGTTTTTTTTGTTTTCTTCGCTATAATACAGGGCAGGTTTGAAAAAAAGATAAGTCGGGAAATCCCAAAGGAAAAGCCGAAAAATCAAAAAAATCGAAATTCCGATAAAAATGAATTGCTGTGCGTTTGTTTCGCTAAAACTCAAAATCGGCTTGACCGATGTCGATAAGGTTTTTTTTGTTTTCTTCGCTATGATACAGGGCAGTTTCGAAAAAGAAGATAAGTCGGGAAATCCCAAAGGAAAAGCCGGAAAATCAAAAAAATCGAAATTCCGATAAAAATGAATTGCTGTGCGTTAGTTTCGCTAAAACTCAAAATCGGCTTGACCGATGTCGATAAGGTTTTTTTTGTTTTGTTCGCTATAATACAGGGCAGGTTTGAAAAAAAGATAGGTCGGGAAATCCCAAAGGAAAAGCCGAAAAATCGAAAAAATCGAAATTTCGATAAAAATGAATTGCTGTGCGTTAGTTTCGTTAAAACTCAAAAACGTCTTGACCGATGTCGATAAGATTTTTTTGTTTTGTTCGCTATGATACAGGGCAGTTGTGAAAAAAAGATAAGTCGGGAAATCTCAAAGGAAAAGCCGGAAAATCAAAAAAATCGAAATTCCTATAAAAATGAATTGCTGTGCGTTAGTTTCGCTAAAACTCAAAAACGGCTTGACCGATGTCGATAAGATTTTTTTGTTTTGTTCGCTATGATACAGGGCAGTTTCGAAAAAGAAGATAAGTAGGGAAATCCCAAAGGAAAAGCCGGAAAATCAAAAAAATCGAAATTCCGATAAAAATGAATTGCTGTGCGTTTGTTTCGCTAAAACTCAAAATCGGCTTGACCGATGTCGATAAGGTTTTTTTTGTTTTGTTCGCTATGATACAGGGCAGTTGTGAAAAAAGGATAAGTCGGGAAATCTCAAAGGAAAAGCCGGAAAATCAAAAAAATCGAAATTCCGATAAAAATGAATTGCTGTGCGTTAGTTTCGCTAAAACTCAAAAACGGCTTGACCGATGTCGATAAGGTTTTTTTAGTTTTATTCGCTATAATACAGGGCAGTTTTGAAAAAAAAGATAAGTCATGAAATCCCAAAGGAAAAGCCGGAAAATCAAAAAAATCGAAATTCCGATAAAAATGAATTGCTGTGCGTTAGTTTCGCTAAAACTCAAAAACGGCTTGACCGATGTCGATAAGGTTTTTTTTGTTTTCTTCGCTATAATACATGTTAAGTATTGTTAGTTCAGTGGTAAACTCAATCAACGCAAACTTCATGCGCTAGAACAAGAACCTTTATAAGCCGTGCATCTCGCACACACGGTCTCTTCTTCCTAGTGAATAAAGCAGTAAAGACAACCTTTAACACTGCATTTTCTTTAACAAAGGTTATGGGCCCAGGCCAGTGCTATTAACCACGTGTGTCATACAGTGTTAAAATAATTATTCAGTAACGTGTGTCGTCTGAATATAAAGGAAAGAAACAAAATCCTTTATGATGTCTTCAGCCTCGCTATATCAAATCGAGAAGTTAACTGCAGAAAATTATTCAACATGGTCGGTGCAAATGAAGAGCATTTTAGTGCACAATGATTATTGGGCTCATGTAAGTGGATCAAAAGTTCTACCCGCAGCCGCATCTGCCGAGGAAAAAGCAGCATGGGAAGTCGTCGATCAGAAAGCGCTTGCTCTGATAACGTTGAGCATTAAACCATCAGGGCTTATACACATCAAAAAGTGTGCAACTTCTAGAGGTGCATGGGAAAAATTGCATGAGATTTTTCAACCGCAAGGACCGGCCAGCAAGGTTAGATTATTCAAGCAGCTGCTACAATTCCGAATTTCGAGCAGGCAGAAATTCCAGGAACAATTAAACGGATTTTATGAGCTCATAGACAAATTAACAGAAATCGAGGTAAAAATTGAAGAGGAATTGTTAAGTATTATTTTACTTTGCAGCCTGCCTGAGGAGTTTGAAAACTTTGTGGTTGCAATCGAGAGCAGAGACAAGTTACCTTCCTTCGCTCAACTAAAGGTGAAGTTGTTGGAAGAAGAGCGACGGCGTAGTGGGAACGACAATTATGATGAGCATGTACTTTCATCGAAAGTAAATAGTGGAGCAACTAAGAAAGGACATAATAGTAAAAAGGAGGTCAGTAACAAAAGTAGTTTTGGAAAGTGCTTCAAATGTGGGGTAAGGGGCCATTTTGCTGCCAACTGCACGAAAAAAAAGGCACAATCGCAATCGGCTGAAAGGAGTGAGGCCGTGCTAAGTATGAGCAAGTTCAGTACATCGCGTACAAAGGGTTGGATTTTAGACAGTGGCGCAACATCCCACATTTGTAGTGACCTAAAATTGTTTACCTCTTGGCGAGAAGAGGAACACAAAGTTGTTTTGGCTTCAGGCGAACATGTTTTGTCAAAAGGTACAGGGACTGTAAATTTAAAGTCAAAGTTCGCGGACATTACCCTATGTGACGTATTGTTTGTCCCAGAGACTCATGTCAATTTCTTGTCGGTCAGCCGGATTCTAGATAGACAGTCTAAAGTAAAATTTTCGCGAGATCGGGCCATTGTAAATAACGTGAATGGAGATTTAATATTCGAAGCGCGTTGTGTGGGAGGCCTATATATGGCAGAGGTTTACGATTCCGAACAATTCTGTATGGGAGTTAGTAAAATAAATTCTCACTTCGATTGTTGGCATAAACGGTTAGGACACTTGAATCAGGATACTGTAAAACAAGTCAGTTCCAGTGAAAATATTAGAGGGATGCATATTAAAAAAATACCGGACAGTTTTAATTGCGTTACCTGTGCATTGGGTAAAATAAAGGTGAAACCTTTTTCAAAAAACTCGGAAATATTTAGTGAAAGCGTGTTAGAACTCATACACACGGATATATGCGGTCCCATGAGAGTAACTTCCGCCGGAGGGGCAAAATATTTTATTGTATTTATTGATGACAAATCGCGGAGGGTGACTGTATACTTTCTAAGGTACAAGTCTCAAGCGTTGGAAGCCTTTAAGAAATTTAAGCTGATGGTCGAGGTTGAAACAGGTAAACGAATTAAGAAATTACGAAGTGACAACGGAAGGGAATATGTGAACAAGTTGTTTGGCGATTTCTTGACGGAGAACGGAATTAAACATGAATTAACTGTGAGCTATACACCACAACAAAATGGAGTTGCGGAAAGGGCTAATCGCACCTTGGTCGAGATGGCTCGTTGCCTATTAATAGAATCAGGGCTTCCGGAAAATATGTGGTCCGAAGCAATAAACACGGCAGCGTATTTAAGGAATAGAGTGCCTACGAACCTATTAAACGACAAAACACCGTATGAGATTTGGACAGGAAGAAAACCATCCATGAAGTATTTTAGGGTGTTCGGATGCAAAGCAGTAGCGTTAGATAAAAGTCCGGGACGCGGTAAGTTTTCCCCAAAGGGACAAGAAGTAGTCATGATTGGATACGCGGAAGACTCAAAGGCCTATCGCTTATTTAAGAAGGAATCCAATCAAGTAATAAAGAGTAGAGATGTGATATTTTTCGAAGATGTGTTCCCATATAAGTCATCGGAGGGTCCATCAAATTGTGAAGATTATCTAACATTGGAACCAGAGCTTCATGAAAATAAGCCCGAGAATGAGATAGTATATCGTCAAGAAGAGGAAGAACAGGACAGAAATTCTGGCGGCGAAGAAAATGATGAAGAGAACGATCCAGAGGAGATCAATCAAGAGTCATCAACAAGGCGAGGACCCGGAAGGCCAAGGATATTAAGGTCTGGAGCAAGGGGGAGACCTAGGAAGGTTCATCGAAGAGCTGAGGTAATAAACGAAATACGAGTTGTAAAAAACCCTACTACTGTTAGTGAGGCCCTATCTGGAGAGGATTCTGACCGATGGAGGGAAGCCATGGAGCTAGAATATGAGTCGCTAATTGTCAACGGGACCTGGGAATTGGTGGACCCACCAATTAATGAAAATGTAATCGGTAGCAAGTGGGTGTTTACTATTAAATACAATTCGGATGGAAAAATAGAAAGGTATAAGGCTCGGCTTGTGGCTCAAGGATGTTCGCAAAGAGAAGGAATAGATTATAAGGAAACTTTTTCTCCAGTGGTAAAACATGCAACGATTAGACTAGTCTTGGCGTTGGCGGTGGAATACCGGTTGTTAGTACACCACGTAGACATTGTTTCGGCGTATCTAAATGGAAACTTGGAGGAAAATGTTTTCATGAAGCAACCGGAAGGTTTTATTGACGAAAAATATCCGGAAAGAATCTGTAAGTTGAAAAGATCGATTTATGGCTTGAAACAGGCTGGAAAAGAATGGAACAAGAAGCTGAACTCGGTTTTAATTAGCATGGGCTTCAAGCGTTGTCAGTCAGGTACTTGTCTGTATGTAATGAACGAAGATCAGGGAATCAATATTATAGCAAGTTATGTGGATGACCTCATATTGGCCTGCAGTTCTGGTGAATCATTGGCACGTATCAAAGGTCAACTAAGTGAAGCCTTCGATGTTCTTGATAAGGGACCTATTAAATGTTACTTAGGTCTGGAGGTTGAGCGCGATGGGGATCGAGGAAAAATGTACATACATCAAGCACGGTATATCAAGGAGTTACTGTCTCAGTACGGTATGTCCAATTGCAAATCAGCAAGTACACCACTGGATCCCGGATTGAAACTTACAAAGTGCAACTTACACGATTGCACGGCGTTCAACACCAAAAAGTATCAAACTCTTGTCGGGTCATTAATGTATTTGGCGGTCATGTCTCGACCTGATGTTATGCACGCGGTATGCCGTCTATCACAATTCAATGTTCATCCACACACTGAACATTTCGGTGCTGCTAATCATTTGTTGCGTTATCTGAAGGCAACGCAAGAAGGTAAACTTAAATATGAACAAACTAAAGAATCTTTACAGTGTTATACCGATGCTGACTGGGGATCGGACTTTGCGGATCGAAAGTCATACACAGGATTGGTCCTGTTTCTGGCAGGTGGGCCAATAGCGTGGGAATCTAAAAAACAGACGTCGGTATCCTTAAGCAGCACAGAAGCGGAATACGTGGCGCTATCTCAGGGGGCCAGAGAGGTAGCATATCATCGAAGCATATTAGCTGAATTAGGGTTCATAGAACTCAACATACTTCCAACGGTGATAAGAGGCGACAATCAAGGATCTCTACAGTTGGTAAGAAATCCCACCAATCAACAAAGGAGTAAGCACATCGACATTAAATTTCACTATGTACGTCAGATGTATAATGAAAAACAAATTGAATTAGAATATGTATCTTCAGACTTAAACATAGCTGATATTTTGACGAAGATTTTGCCTAAAAAGAAACATTTGGATTGTATTAAAGGATTGAACCTTATAACAAGCTAAGTTTGTAATTTTTGAATTTTTGTAAGCATTAACTTTGCGTTGAGGGGGAGATTGTTAAGTATTGTTAGTTCAGTGGTAAACTCAATCAACGCAAACTTCATGCGCTAGAACAAGAACCTTTATAAGCCGTGCATCTCGCACACACGGTCTCTTCTTCCTAGTGAATAAAGCAGTAAAGACAACCTTTAACACTGCATTTTCTTTAACAATACAGGGCAGGTTTGAAAAGAAGATAAGTCGGGAAATCCCAAAGGAAAAGCCGGAAAATCAAAAAAATCGAAATTCCGATAAAAATGAATTGCTGTGCGTTAGTTTCGTTAAAACTCAAAAACGGCTTGACCGATGTCGATAAGGTTTTTTTTGTTTTCTTCGCTATAATACAGGGCAGGTTTGAAAAAAAGATAAGTCGGGAAATCCCAAAGGAAAAGCCGAAAAATCAAAAAAATCGAAATTCCGATAAAAATGAATTGCTGTGCGTTTGTTTCGCTAAAACTCAAAATCGGCTTGACCGATGTCGATAAGGTTTTTTTTGTTTTCTTCGCTATGATACAGGGCAGTTTCGAAAAAGAAGATAAGTCGGGAAATCCCAAAGGAAAAGCCGGAAAATCAAAAAAATCGAAATTCCGATAAAAATGAATTGCTGTGCGTTAGTTTCGCTAAAACTCAAAATCGGCTTGACCGATGTCGATAAGGTTTTTTTTGTTTTGTTCGCTATGATACAGGGCAGTTTCGAAAAAGAAGATAAGTAGGGAAATCCCAAAGGAAAAGCCGGAAAATCAAAAAAATCGAAATTCCGATAAAAATGAATTGCTGTGCGTTAGTTTCGCTAAAACTCAAAAACGGCTTGACCGATGTCGATAATTTTTTTTTGTTTTGTTCGCTATGATACAGGGCAGTTTTGAAAAAAATATAAGTCATGAAATCCCAAAGGAAAAGCCGGAAAATCAAAAAAATCGAAATTCCGATAAAAATGAATTGCTGTGCGTTAGTTTCGTTAAAACTCAAAAACGGCTTGACCGATGTCGATAAGGTTTTTTTTGTTTTGTTCGCTATGATACAGGGCAGTTTCGAAAAAGAAGATAAGTCGAGAAATCCCAAAGGAAAAGCCGGAAAATCAAAAAAATCGAAATTCCGATAAAAATGAATTGCTGTGTGTTAGTTTCGCTAAAATTCAAAAACGGCTTGACCGATGTCGATAAGGTTTTTTTTGTTTTGTTCGCTATAATACAGGGCAGTTTCGAAAAAGACGATAAGTCGGGAAATCCCAAAGGAAAAGCCGGAAAATCGAAAAAATCGAAATTTCGATAAAAATGAATTGCTGTGCGTTAGTTTTGCTAAAACTCAAAAACGGCTTGACCGATGTCGATAAGATTTTTTTGTTTTGTTCGCTATGATACAGGGCAGTTGTGAAAAAAAGATAAGTCGGCAAATCTCTAAGGAAAAGCCGGAAAATCAAAAAAATCGAAATTCCGATAAAAATGAATTGCTGTGCGTTAGTTTCGCTAAAACTCAAAAACGGCTTGACCGATGTCGATAAGGTTTTTTTTGTTTTGTTCGCTATAATACAGGGCAGTTTCGAAAAAGACGATAAGTCGGGAAATCCCAAAGGAAAAGCCGGAAAATCGAAAAAATCGAAATTTCGATAAAAATGAATTGCTGTGCGTTAGTTTTGCTAAAACTCAAAAACGGCTTGACCGATGTCGATAATTTTTTTTTGTTTTGTTCGCTATGATACAGGGCAGTTTTGAAAAGAAAGATAAGTCGGGAAATCCCAAAGGAAAAGCCGGAAAATCAAAAAAATCGAAATTTCGATAAAAATGAATTGCTGTGCGTTTGTTTCGCTAAAACTCAAAAACGGCTCGACCGATGTTGATGAGTTTTTTTTGTTTTGTTCACTATAATACAGGGTATGTTTGAACAAAAGATAAGTCGGGAAATCTCAAAGGAAAAGCCGAGAAATCAAAAAAATCGAAATTCCGATAAAAATGAATTGCTGTGCGTTAGTTTCGCTAAAACTCAAAAACGGCTTGACCGATGTCGATAAGGTTTTTTTTGTTGTGTTCGCTATGATACAGGGCAGGTTTGAAAAAAAGATAAGTCGGGAAATCCCAAAGGAAAAGCCGAAAAATCGAAAAAATCGAAATTTCGATAAAAATGAATTGCTGTGCGTTTGTTTCGTTAAAACTCAAAAACGTCTTGACCGATGTCGATAAGATTTTTTTTGTTTTGTTCGCTATAATACAGGGCAGGTTTGAAAAAAAGATAAGTCGGGAAATCCCAAAGGAAAAGCCGAAAAATCGAAAAAATCGAAATTTCGATAAAAATGAATTGCTGTGCGTTAGTTTCGTTAAAACTCAAAAACGTCTTGACCGATGTCGATAAGATTTTTTTGTTTTGTTCGCTATGATACAGGGCAGTTGTGAAAAAAGGATAAGTCGGGAAATCTCAAAGGAAAAGCCGGAAAATCAAAAAAATCGAAATTCCGATAAAAATGAATTGCTGTGCGTTAGTTTCGCTAAAACTCAAAAACGGCTTGACCGATGTCGATAAGGTTTTTTTAGTTTTATTCGCTATAATACAGGGCAGTTTTGAAAAAAAAGATAAGTCATGAAATCCCAAAGGAAAAGCCGGAAAATCAAAAAAATCGAAATTCCGATAAAAATGAATTGCTGTGCGTTAGTTTCGTTAAAACTCAAAAACGGCTTGACCGATGTCGATAAGGTTTTTTTTGTTTTCTTCGCTATAATACAGGGCAGGTTTGAAAAAAAGATAAGTCGGGAAATCCCAAAGGAAAAGCCGAAAAATCAAAAAAATCGAAATTCCGATAAAAATGAATTGCTGTGCGTTTGTTTCGCTAAAACTCAAAATCGGCTTGACCGATGTCGATAAGGTTTTTTTTGTTTTCTTCGCTATGATACAGGGCAGTTTCGAAAAAGAAGATAAGTCGGGAAATCCCAAAGGAAAAGCCGGAAAATCAAAAAAATCGAAATTCCGATAAAAATGAATTGCTGTGCGTTAGTTTCGCTAAAACTCAAAATCGGCTTGACCGATGTCGATAAGGTTTTTTTTGTTTTGTTCGCTATAATACAGGGCAGGTTTGAAAAAAAGATAGGTCGGGAAATCCCAAAGGAAAAGCCGAAAAATCGAAAAAATCGAAATTTCGATAAAAATGAATTGCTGTGCGTGAGTTTCGTTAAAACTCAAAAACGTCTTGACCGATGTCGATAAGATTTTTTTGTTTTGTTCGCTATGATACAGGGCAGTTGTGAAAAAAAGATAAGTCGGGAAATCTCAAAGGAAAAGCCGGAAAATCAAAAAAATCGAAATTCCGATAAAAATGAATTGCTGTGCGTTAGTTTCGCTAAAACTCAAAAACGGCTTGACCGATGTCGATAAGGTTTTTTTAGTTTTATTCGCTATAATACAGGGCAGTTTTTAAAAAAAAGATAAGTCATGAAATCCCAAAGGAAAAGCCGGAAAATCAAAAAAATCGAAATTCCGATAAAAATGAATTGCTGTGCGTTAGTTTCGTTAAAACTCAAAAACGGCTTGACCGATGTCGATAAGGTTTTTTTTGTTTTCTTCGCTATAATACAGGGCAGGTTTGAAAAAAAGATAAGTCGGGAAATCCCAAAGGAAAAGCCGAAAAATCGAAATAATCGAAATTTCGATAAAAATGAATTGCTGTGCGTTAGTTTCGTTAAAACTCAAAAACGTCTTGACTGATGTCGATAAGATTTTTTTGTTTTGTTCGCTATGATACAGGGCAGTTGTGAAAAAAAGATAAGTCGGGAAATCTCAAAGGAAAAGCCGGAAAATCGAAAAAATCGAAATTTCGATAAAAATGAATTGCTGTGCGTTAGTTTCGTTAAAACTCAAAAACGTCTTGACTGATGTCGATAAGATTTTTTCGTTTTGTTCGCCATGATACAGGGCAGTTGTGAAAAAAAGATAAGTCGGGAAATCTCAAAGGAAAAGTCGGAAAATCAAAAAAATCGAAATTCCGATAAAAATGAATTGCTGTGCGTTAGTTTCGCTAAAACTCAAAAACGGCTTGACCGATGTCGATAAGGTTTTTTTTGTTTTGTTCGCTATAATACAGGGCAGTTTTGAAAAAAAAGATAAGTCATGAAATCCCAAAGGAAAAGCCGGAAAATCAAAAAAATCGAAATTCCGATAAAAATGAATTGCTGTGCGTTAGTTTCGTTAAAACTCAAAAACGGCTTGACCGATGTCGATAAGCTTTTTTTTGTTTTCTTCGCTATGATACAGGGCAGTTTTGAAAAAAAAGATAAGTCATAAAATCCCAAAGGAAAAGCCGGAAAATCAAAAAAATCGAAATTCCGATAAAAATGAATTGCTGTGCGTTAGTTTCGCTAAAACTCAAAATCGGCTTGACCGATGTCGATAAGGTTTTTTTTGTTTTGTTCGCTATGATACAGGGCAGTTTCGAAAAAGAAGATAAGTCGGGAAATCCCAAAGGAAAAGCCGAAAAATCGAAAAAATCGAAATTTCGATAAAAATGAATTGCTGTGCGTTAGTTTCGTTAAAACTCAAAAACGTCTTGACCGATGTCGATAAGATTTTTTTGTTTTGTTCGCTATGATACAGGGCAGTTGTGAAAAAAAGATAAGTCGGGAAATCTCAAAGGAAAAGCCGGAAAATCAAAAAAATCGAAATTCCGATAAAAATGAATTGCTGTGCGTTAGTTTCGCTAAAACTCAAAAACGGCTTGACCGATGTCGATAAGGTTTTTTTTGTTTTGTTCGCTATGATACAGGGCAGTTTCGAAAAAGAAGATAAGTCGGGAAATCCCAAAGGAAAAGCCGGAAAATCAAAAAAATCGAAATTCCGATAAAAATGAATTGCTGTGCGTTTGTTTCGCTAAAACTCAAAAACGGCTCGACCGATGTTGATGAGTTTTTTTTGTTTTGTTCACTATAATACAGGGTATGTTTGAACAAAAGATAAGTCGGGAAATCCCAAAGGAAAAGCCGAAAAATCGAAAAAATCGAAATTTCGATAAAAATGAATTGCTGTGCGTTAGTTTCGCTAAAACTCAAAAACGGCTTGACCGATGTCGATAAGGTTTTTTTTGTTTTGTTCGCTATAATACAGGGCAGTTTTGAAAAAAAAGATAAGTCATGAAATCCCAAAGGAAAAGCCGGAAAATCAAAAAAATCGAAATTCCGATAAAAATGAATTGCTGTGCGTTAGTTTCGTTAAAACTCAAAAACGGCTTGACCGATGTCGATAAGCTTTTTTTTGTTTTCTTCGCTATGATACAGGGCAGTTTCGAAAAAGAAGATAAGTCGGGAAATCCCAAAGGAAAAGCCGGAAAATCAAAAAAATCGAAATTCCGATAAAAATGAATTGCTGTGCGTTAGTTTCGCTAAAACTCAAAATCGGCTTGACCGATGTCGATAAGGTTTTTTTTGTTTTGTTCGCTATAATACAGGGCAGGTTTGAAAAAAAGATAGGTCGGGAAATCCCAAAGGAAAAGCCGAAAAATCGAAAAAATCGAAATTTCGATAAAAATGAATTGCTGTGCGTTAGTTTCGTTAAAACTCAAAAACGTCTTGACCGATGTCGATAAGATTTTTTTGTTTTGTTCGCTATGATACAGGGCAGTTGTGAAAAAAAGATAAGTCGGAAAATCTCAAAGGAAAAGCCGGAAAATCAAAAAAATCGAAATTCCTATAAAAATGAATTGCTGTGCGTTAGTTTCGCTAAAACTCAAAAACGGCTTGACCGATGTCGATAAGATTTTTTTGTTTTGTTCGCTATGATACAGGGCAGTTTCGAAAAAGAAGATAAGTAGGGAAATCCCAAAGGAAAAGCCGGAAAATCAAAAAAATCGAAATTCCGATAAAAATGAATTGCTGTGCGTTAGTTTCGCTAAAACTCAAAAACGGCTTGACCGATGTCGATAATTTTTTTTTGTTTTGTTCGCTATGATACAGGGCAGTTTTGAAAAAAAATATAAGTCATGAAATCCCAAAGGAAAAGCCGGAAAATCAAAAAAATTGAAATTCCGATAAAAATGAATTGCTGTGCGTTAGTTTCGTTAAAACTCAAAAACGGCTTGACCGATGTCGATAAGGTTTTTTTTGTTTTCTTCGCTATAATACAGGGCAGGTTTGAAAAAAAGATAAGTCGGGAAATCCCAAAGGAAAAGCCGAAAAATCAAAAAAATCGAAATTCCGATAAAAATGAATTGCTGTGCGTTTGTTTCGCTAAAACTCAAAATCGGCTTGACCGATGTCGATAAGGTTTTTTTTGTTTTCTTCGCTATGATACAGGGCAGTTTCGAAAAAGAAGATAAGTCGGGAAATCCCAAAGGAAAAGCCGGAAAATCAAAAAAATCGAAATTCCGATAAAAATGAATTGCTGTGCGTTAGTTTCGCTAAAACTCAAAATCGGCTTGACCGATGTCGATACGGTTTTTTTTGTTTTGTTCGCTATAATACAGGGCAGGTTTGAAAAAAAGATAGGTCGGGAAATCCCAAAGGAAAAGCCGAAAAATCGAAAAAATCGAAATTTCGATAAAAATGAATTGCTGTGCGTGAGTTTCGTTAAAACTCAAAAACGTCTTGACCGATGTCGATAAGATTTTTTTGTTTTGTTCGCTATGATACAGGGCAGTAGTGAAAAAAAGATAAGTCGGGAAATCTCAAAGGAAAAGCCGGAAAATCAAAAAAATCGAAATTCCGATAAAAATGAATTGCTGTGCGTTAGTTTCGCTAAAACTCAAAAACGGCTTGAACGATGTCGATAAGGTTTTTTTAGTTTTATTCGCTATAATACAGGGCAGTTTTGAAAAAAAAGATAAGTCATGAAATCCCAAAGGAAAAGCCGGAAAATCAAAAAAATCGAAATTCCGATAAAAATGAATTGCTGTGCGTTAGTTTCGTTAAAACTCAAAAACGGCTTGACCGATGTCGATAAGGTTTTTTTTGTTTTCTTCGCTATAATACAGGGCAGGTTTGAAAAAAAGATAAGTCGGGAAATCCCAAAGGAAAAGCCGAAAAATCGAAATAATCGAAATTTCGATAAAAATGAATTGCTGTGCGTTAGTTTCGTTAAAACTCAAAAACGTCTTGACTGATGTCGATAAGATTTTTTCGTTTTGTTCGCCATGATACAGGGCAGTTGTGAAAAAAAGATAAGTCGGGAAATCTCAAAGGAAAAGTCGGAAAATCAAAAAAATCGAAATTCCGATAAAAATGAATTGCTGTGCGTTAGTTTCGTTAAAACTCAAAAACGGCTTGACCGATGTCGATAAGCTTTTTTTTGTTTTCTTCGCTATGATACAGGGCAGTTTCGAAAAAGAAGATAAGTCGGGAAATCCGAAAGGAAAAGCCGAAAAATCGAAAAAATCGAAATTTCGATAAAAATGAATTGCTGTGCGTTAGTTTCGTTAAAACTCAAAAACGTCTTGACCGATGTCGATAAGATTTTTTTGTTTTGTTCGCTATGATACAGGGCAGTTGTGAAAAAAAGATAAGTCGGGAAATCTCAAAGGAAAAGCCGGAAAATCAAAAAAATCGAAATTCCGATAAAAATGAATTGCTGTGCGTTAGTTTCGCTAAAACTCAAAAACGGCTTGACCGATGTCGATAAGGTTTTTTTAGTTTTATTCGCTATAATACAGGGCAGTTTTGAAAAAAAAGATAAGTCATGAAATCCCAAAGGAAAAGCCGGAAAATCAAAAAAATCGAAATTCCGATAAAAATGAATTGCTGTGCGTTAGTTTCGTTAAAACTCAAAAACGGCTTGACCGATGTCGATAAGGTTTTTTTTGTTTTCTTCGCTATAATACAGGGCAGGTTTGAAAAAAAGATAAGTCGGGAAATCCCAAAGGAAAAGCCGAAAAATCGAAAAAATCGAAATTTCGATAAAAATGAATTGCTGTGCGTTAGTTTCGTTAAAACTCAAAAACGTCTTGACTGATGTCGATAAGATTTTTTCGTTTTGTTCGCCATGATACAGGGCAGTTGTGAAAAAAAGATAAGTCGGGAAATCTCAAAGGAAAAGTCGGAAAATCAAAAAAATCGAAATTCCGATAAAAATGAATTGCTGTGCGTTAGTTTCGCTAAAACTCAAAAACGGCTTGACCGATGTCGATAAGGTTTTTTTTGTTTTGTTCGCTATAATACAGGGCAGTTTTGAAAAAAAAGATAAGTCATGAAATCCCAAAGGAAAAGCCGGAAAATCAAAAAAATCGAAATTCCGATAAAAATGAATTGCTGTGCGTTAGTTTCGTTAAAACTCAAAAACGGCTTGACCGATGTCGATAAGCTTTTTTTTGTTTTCTTCGCTATGATACAGGGCAGTTTTGAAAAAAAAGATAAGTCATAAAATCCCAAAGGAAAAGCCGGAAAATCAAAAAAATCGAAATTCCGATAAAAATGAATTGCTGTGCGTTAGTTTCGCTAAAACTCAAAATCGGCTTGACCGATGTCGATAAGGTTTTTTTTGTTTTGTTCGCTATGATACAGGGCAGTTTCGAAAAAGAAGATAAGTCGGGAAATCCCAAAGGAAAAGCCGAAAAATCGAAAAAATCGAAATTTCGATAAAAATGAATTGCTGTGCGTTAGTTTCGTTAAAACTCAAAAACGTCTTGACCGATGTCGATAAGATTTTTTTGTTTTGTTCGCTATGATACAGGGCAGTTGTGAGAAAAAGATAAGTCAGGAAATCTCAAAGGAAAAGCCGGAAAATCAAAAAAATCGAAATTCCGATAAAAATGAATTGCTGTGCGTTAGTTTCGCTAAAACTCAAAAACGGCTTGACCGATGTCGATAAGGTTTTTTTTGTTTTGTTCGCTATGATACAGGGCAGTTTCGAAAAAGAAGATAAGTCGGGAAATCCCAAAGGAAAAGCCGGAAAATCAAAAAAATCGAAATTCCGATAAAAATGAATTGCTGTGCGTTTGTTTCGCTAAAACTCAAAAACGGCTCGACCGATGTTGATGAGTTTTTTTTGTTTTGTTCACTATAATACAGGGTATGTTTGAACAAAAGATAAGTCGGGAAATCCCAAAGGAAAAGCCGAAAAATCGAAAAAATCGAAATTTCGATAAAAATGAATTGCTGTGCGTTAGTTTCGTTAAAACTCAAAAACGTCTTGACTGATGTCGATAAGATTTTTTCGTTTTGTTCGCCATGATACAGGGCAGTTGTGAAAAAAAGATAAGTCGGGAAATCTCAAAGGAAAAGTCGGAAAATCAAAAAAATCGAAATTCCGATAAAAATGAATTGCTGTGCGTTAGTTTCGCTAAAACTCAAAAACGGCTTGACCGATGTCGATAAGGTTTTTTTTGTTTTGTTCGCTATAATACAGGGCAGTTTTGAAAAAAAAGATAAGTCATGAAATCCCAAAGGAAAAGCCGGAAAATCAAAAAAATCGAAATTCCGATAAAAATGAATTGCTGTGCGTTAGTTTCGTTAAAACTCAAAAACGGCTTGACCGATGTCGATAAGCTTTTTTTTGTTTTCTTCGCTATGATACAGGGCAGTTTCGAAAAAGAAGATAAGTCGGGAAATCCCAAAGGAAAAGCCGGAAAATCAAAAAAATCGAAATTCCGATAAAAATGAATTGCTGTGCGTTAGTTTCGCTAAAACTCAAAATCGGCTTGACCGATGTCGATAAGGTTTTTTTTGTTTTGTTCGCTATAATACAGGGCAGGTTTGAAAAAAAGATAGGTCGGGAAATCCCAAAGGAAATGCCGAAAAATCGAAAAAATCGAAATTTCGATAAAAATGAATTGCTGTGCGTTAGTTTCGTTAAAACTCAAAAACGTCTTGACCGATGTCGATAAGATTTTTTTGTTTTGTTCGCTATGATACAGGGCAGTTGTGAAAAAAAGATAAGTCGGGAAATCTCAAAGGAAAAGCCGGAAAATCAAAAAAATCGAAATTCCTATAAAAATGAATTGCTGTGCGTTAGTTTCGCTAAAACTCAAAAACGGCTTGACCGATGTCGATAAGATTTTTTTGTTTTGTTCGCTATGATACAGGGCAGTTTCGAAAAAGGAGATAAGTAGGGAAATCCCAAAGGAAAAGCCGGAAAATCAAAAAAATCGAAATTCCGATAAAAATGAATTGCTGTGCGTTAGTTTCGCTAAAACTCAAAAACGGCTTGACCGATGTCGATAATTTTTTTTTGTTTTGTTCGCTATGATACAGGGCAGTTTTGAAAAAAAATATAAGTCATGAAATCCCAAAGGAAAAGCCGGAAAATCAAAAAAATCTAAATTCCGATAAAAATGAATTGCTGTGCGTTAGTTTGGTTAAAACTCAAAAACGGCTTGACCGATGTCGATAAGGTTTTTTTTGTTTTGTTCGCTATGATACAGGGCAGTTTCGAAAAAGAAGATAAGTCGAGAAATCCCAAAGGAAAAGCCGGAAGATCAAAAAAATCGAAATTCCGATAAAAATGAATTGCTGTGTGTTAGTTTCGCTAAAATTCAAAAACGGCTTGACCGATGTCGATAAGGTTTTTTTTGTTTTGTTCGCTATAATACAGGGCAGGTTTGAAAAAAAGATAAGTCGGGAAATCCCAAAGGAAAAGCCGAAAAATCGAAAAAATCGAAATTTCGATAAAAATGAATTGCTGTGCGTTAGTTTCGTTAAAACTCAAAAACGTCTTGACCGATGTCGATAAGATTTTTTTGTTTTGTTCGCTATGATACAGGGCAGTTGTGAAAAAAAGATAAGTCGGCAAATCTCTAAGGAAAAGCCGGAAAATCAAAAAAATCGAAATTCCGATAAAAATGAATTGTTGTGCGTTAGTTTCGCTAAAACTCAAAAACGGCTTGACCGATGTCGATAAGGTTTTTTTTGTTTTGTTCGCTATAATACAGGGCAGTTTCGAAAAAGACGATAAGTCGGGAAATCCCAAAGGAAAAGCCGGAAAATCGAAAAAATCGAAATTTCGATAAAAATGAATTGCTGTGCGTTAGTTTTGCTAAAACTCAAAAACGGCTTGACCGATGTCGATAATTTTTTTTTGTTTTGTTCGCTATGATACAGGGCAGTTTTGAAAAGAAAGATAAGTCGGGAAATCCCAAAGAAAAAGCCGGAAAATCAAAAAAATCGAAATTTCGATAAAAATGAATTGCTGTGCGTTTGTTTCGCTAAAACTCAAAAACGGCTCGACCGATGTTGATGAGTTTTTTTTGTTTTGTTCACTATAATACAGGGTATGTTTGAACAAAAGATAAGTCGGGAAATCTCAAAGGAAAAGCCGAGAAATCAAAAAAATCGAAATTCCGATAAAAATGAATTGCTGTGCGTTAGTTTCGCTAAAACTCAAAAACGGCTTGACCGATGTCGATAAGGTTTTTTTTGTTGTGTTCGCTATGATACAGGGCAGGTTTGAAAAAAAGATAAGTCGGGAAATCCCAAAGGAAAAGCCGAAAAATCGAAAAAATCGAAATTTCGATAAAAATGAATTGCTGTGCGTTTGTTTCGTTAAAACTCAAAAACGTCTTGACCGATGTCGATAAGATTTTTTTTGTTTTGTTCGCTATAATACAGGGCAGGTTTGAAAAAAAGATAAGTCGGGAAATCCCAAAGGAAAAGCCGAAAAATCGAAAAAATCGAAATTTCGATAAAAATGAATTGCTGTGCGTTAGTTTCGTTAAAACTCAAAAACGTCTTGACCGATGTCGATAAGATTTTTTTGTTTTGTTCGCTATGATACAGGGCAGTTGTGAAAAAAGGATAAGTCGGGAAATCTCAAAGGAAAAGCCGGAAAATTAAAAAAATCGAAATTCCGATAAAAATGAATTGCTGTGCGTTAGTTTCGCTAAAACTCAAAAACGGCTTGACCGATGTCGATAAGGTTTTTTTAGTTTTATTCGCTATAATACAGGGCAGTTTTGAAAAAAAAGATAAGTCATGAAATCCCAAAGGAAAAGCCGGAAAATCAAAAAAATCGAAATTCCGATAAAAATGAATTGCTGTGCGTTAGTTTCGTTAAAACTCAAAAACGGCTTGACCGATGTCGATAAGGTTTTTTTTGTTTTCTTCGCTATAATACAGGGCAGGTTTGAAAAAAAGATAAGTCGGGAAATCCCAAAGGAAAAGCCGAAAAATCAAAAAAATCGAAATTCCGATAAAAATGAATTGCTGTGCGTTTGTTTCGCTAAAACTCAAAAACGGCTCGACCGATGTTGATGAGTTTTTTTTGTTTTGTTCACTATAATACAGGGTATGTTTGAACAAAAGATAAGTCGGGAAATCTCAAAGGAAAAGCCGAAAAATCAAAAAAATCGAAATTCCGATAAAAATGGATTGCTGTGCGTTAGTTTCGCTAAAACTCAAAAACGGCTTGACCGATATCGATAAGGTTTTTTTTGTTTTGTTTGCTATAATACAGGGCAGTTTTGAAAAAAAGATAGGTCGGGAAATCCCAAAGGAAAAGCCGAAAAATCGAAAAAATCGAAATTTCGATAAAAATGAATTGCTGTGCGTTAGTTTCGTTAAAACTCAAAAACGTCTTGACCGATGTCGATAAGATTTTTTTGTTTTGTTCGCTATGATACAGGGCAGTTGTGAAAAAAAGATAAGTCGGGAAATCTCAAAGGAAAAGCCGGAAAATCAAAAAAATCGAAATTCCGATAAAAATGAATTGCTGTGCGTTAGTTTCGCTAAAACTCAAAAACGGCTTTACCGATGTCGATAAGGTTTTTTTAGTTTTATTCGCTATAATACAGGGCAGTTTTGAAAAAAAAGATAAGTCATGAAATCCCAAAGGAAAAGCCGGAAAATCAAAAAAATCGAAATTCCGATAAAAATGAATTGCTGTGCGTTAGTTTCGTTAAAACTCAAAAACGGCTTGACCGATGTCGATAAGGTTTTTTTTGTTTTCTTCGCTATAATACAGGGCAGGTTTGAAAAAAAGATAAGTCGGGAAATCCCAAAGGAAAAGCCGAAAAATCAAAAAAATCGAAATTCCGATAAAAATGAATTGCTGTGCGTTAGTTTCGTTAAAACTCAAAAACGGCTTGACCGATGTCGATAAGGTTTTTTTTGTTTTGTTCGTTATAATACAGGGCAGGTTTGAAAAAAAGATAAGTCGGGAAATCCCAAAGGAAAAGCCGAAAAATCGAAAAAATCGAAATTTTGATAAAAATGAATTGCTGTGCGTTAGTTTCGTTAAAACTCAAAAACGTCTTGACTGATGTCGATAAGATTTTTTCATTTTGTTCGCCATGATACAGGGCAGTTGTGAAAAAAAGATAAGTCGGAAAATCTCAAAGGAAAAGTCGGAAAATCAAAAAAATCGAAATTCCGATAAAAATGAATTGCTGTGCGTTAGTTTCGCTAAAACTCAAAATCGGCTTGACCGATGTCGATAAGGTTTTTTTTGTTTTGTTCGCTATAATACAGGGCAGTTTTGAAAAAAAAGATAAGTCATGAAATCCCAAAGGAAAAGCCGGAAAAACAAAAAAATCGAAATTCCGTTAAAAATGAATTGCTGTGCGTTAGTTTCGTTAAAACTCAAAAACGGCTTGACCGATGTCGATAAGCTTTTTTTTGTTTTCTTCGCTATGATACAGGGCAGTTTCGAAAAAGAAGATAAGTCGGGAAATCCCAAAGGAAAAGCCGGAAAATCAAAAAAATCGAAATTCCGATAAAAATGAATTGCTGTGCGTTAGTTTCGCTAAAACTCAAAAACGGCTTGACCGATGTCGATAAGGTTTTTTTTGTTTTGTTCGCTATGATACAGGGCAGTTTCGAAAAAGAAGATAAGTCGGGAAATCCCAAAGGAAAAGCCGAAAAATCGAAAAAATCGAAATTTCGATAAAAATGAATTGCTGTGCGTTAGTTTCGTTAAAACTCAAAAACGTCTTGACCGATGTCGATAAGATTTTTTTGTTTTGTTCGCTATGATACAGGGCAGTTGTGAAAAAAAGATAAGTCGGGAAATCTCAAAGGAAAAGCCGGAAAATCAAAAAAATCGAAATTCCGATAAAAATGAATTGCTGTGCGTTAGTTTCGCTAAAACTCAAAAACGGCTTGACCGATGTCGATAAGGTTTTTTTTGTTTTGTTCGCTATGATACAGGGCAGTTTCGAAAAAGAAGATAAGTCGGGAAATCCCAAAGGAAAAGCCGGAAAATCAAAAAAATCGAAATTTCGATAAAAATGAATTGCTGTGCGTTAGTTTCCTTAAAACTCAAAAACGGCTTGACCGATGTCGATAAGATTTTTTTGTTTTGTTCGCTATGATACAGGGTAGTTTCGAAAAGAAAGATAAGTCGGGAAATCCCAAAGGAAAAGCCGGAAAATCAAAAAAATCGAAATTTCGATAAAAATGAATCGCTGTGCGTTTGTTTCGCTAAAACTCAAAAACGGCTGGACCGATGTTGATGAGTTTTTTTTGTTTTGTTCACTATAATACAGGGTATGTTTGAACAAAAATAAAGGTCGGGAAATCCCAAAGGGAAAGCCGGAAAATCAAAAAAATCGAAATTCCGATAAAAATGAATTGCTGTGCGTTAGTTTCGCTAAAAGTCAAAAACGGCTTGACCGATGTCGATAAGGTTTTTTTTGTTTTGTTCGCTATAATACAGGGCAGGTTTGAAAAAAAGATAAGTCGGGAAATCCCAAAGGAAAAGCCGGAAAATCGAAAAAATCGAAATTTCGATTAAAAGGAATTGCTGTGCGTTAGTTTCGATAAAACTCAAAAACGTCTTGACCGATGTCGATATGATTTTTTTGTTTTGTTCGCTATGATACAGGGCAGTTGTGAAAAAAAGATAAGTCGGAAAATCTCAAAGGAAAAGCCGGAAAATCAAAAAAATCGAAATTCCGATAAAAATGAATTGCTGTGCGTTAGTTTCGCTAAAACTCAAAAACGGCTTGACCGATGTCGATAATGTTTTTTTGTTTTGTTCGCTATGATACAGGGCAGTTTTGAAAAAAAATATATGTCATGAAATCCCAAAGGAAAAGCCGGAAAATCAAAAAAATCGAAATTCCGATAAAAATGAATTGCTGTGCGTTAGTTTCGTTAAAACTCAAAAACGGCTTGACCGATGTCGATAAGGTTTTTTTTGTTTTGTTCGCTATGATACAGGGCAGTTTCGAAAAAGAAGATAAGTCGGTAAATCCCAAAGGAAAAGCCGGAAAATCAAAAAAATCGAAATTCCGATAAAAATGAATTGCTGTGTGTTAGTTTCGCTAAAACTCAAAAACGGCTTGACCGATGTCGATAAGGTTTTTTTTGTTTTGTTCGCTATAACACAGGGCAGGTTTGAAAAAAAGATAAGTCGGGAAATCCCAAAGGAAAAGCCGAAAAATCGAAAAAATCGAAATTTCGATAAAAATGAATTGCTGTGCGTTAGTTTCGTTAAAACTCAAAAACGTCTTGACCGATGTCGATAAGATTTTTTTGTTTTGTTCGCTATGATACAGGGCAGTTGTGAAAAAAAGATAAGTCGGGAAATCTCTAAGGAAAAGCCGGAAAATCAAAAAAATCGAAATTCCGATAAAAATGAATTGCTGTGCGTTAGTTTCGCTAAAACTCAAAAACGGCTTGACCGATGTCGATAAGGTTTTTTTTGTTTTGTTCGCTATAATACAGGGCAGTTTCGAAAAAGAAGATAAGTCGGGAAATCCCAAAGGAAAAGCCGGAAAATCGAAAAAATCGAAATTTCGATAAAAATGAATTGCTGTGCGTTAGTTTCGCTAAAACTCAAAAACGGCTTGACCGATGTCGATAATTTTTTTTTCTTTTGTTCGCTATGATACAGGGCAGTTTTGAAAAGAAAGATAAGTCGGGAAATCCCAAAGGAAAAGCCGGAAAATCAAAAAAATCGAAATTTCGATAAAAATGAATTGCTGTGCGTTTGTTTCGCTAAAACTCAAAAACGGCTCGACCGATGTTGATGAGTTTTTTTTGTTTTGTTCACTATAATACAGGGTATGTTTGAACAAAAGATAAGTCGGGAAATCTCAAAGGAAAAGCCGAAAAATCAAAAAAATCGAAATTCCGATAAAAATGAATTGCTGTGCGTTAGTTTCGCTAAAACTCAAAAACGGCTTGACGGATGTCGATAAGGTTTTTTATGTTTTGTTCGCTATGATACAGGGCAGTTTCAAAAAGAAGATAAGTCGGGAAATCCCAAAAGAAAAGCCGGAAAATCAAAAAAATCGAAATTCCGATAAAAATGAATTGCTGTGCGTTAGTTTCGCTAAAACTCAAAAACGGCTTGACCGATGTCGATAATTTTTTTTTGTTTTGTTCGCTATGATACAGGGCAGTTTTAAAAAAAAATATAAGTCATGAAATCCCAAAGGAAAAGCCGGAAAATCAAAAAAATCGAAATTCCGATAAAAATGAATTGCTGTGCGTTAGTTTCGTTAAAACTCAAAAACGGCTTGACCGATGTCGATAAGGTTTTTTTTGTTTTGTTCGCTATGATACAGGGCAGTTTCGAAAAAGAAGATAAGTCGAGAAATCCCAAAGGAAAAGCCGGAAAATCAAAAAAATCGAAATTCCGATAAAAATGAATTGCTGTGTGTTAGTTTCGCTAAAATTCAAAAACGGCTTGACCGATGTCGATAAGGTTTTTTTTGTTTTGTTCGCTATAATACAGGGCAGGTTTGAAAAAAAGATAAGTCGGGAAATCCCAAAGGAAAAGCCGAAAAATCGAAAAAATCGAAATTTCGATAAAAATGAATTGCTGTGCGTTAGTTTCGTTAAAACTCAAAAACGTCTTGACCGATGTCGATAAGATTTTTTTGTTTTGTTCGCTATGATACAGGGCAGTTGTGAAAAAAAGATAAGTCGGGAAATCTCTAAGGAAAAGCCGGAAAATCAAAAAAATCGAAATTCCGATAAAAATGAATTGCTGTGCGTTAGTTTCGCTAAAACTCAAAAACGGCTTGACCGATGTCGATAACGTTTTTTTTGTTTTGTTCGCTATAATACAGGGCAGTTTCGAAAAAGACGATAAGTCGGGAAATCCAAAAGGAAAAGCCGGAAAATCGAAAAAATCGAAATTTCGATAAAAATGAATTGCTGTGCGTTAGTTTTGCTAAAACTCAAAAACGGCTTGACCGATGTCGATAATTTTTTTTTGTTTTGTTCGCTATGATACAGGGCAGTTTTGAAAAGAAAGATATGTCGGGAAATCCCAAAGGAAAAGCCGGAAAATCAAAAAAATCGAAATTCCGATAAAAATGAATTGCTGTGCGTTAGTTTCGTTAAAACTCAAAAACGGCTTGACCGATGTCGATAAGGTTTTTTTTGTTTTCTTCGCTATAATACAGGGCAGGTTTGAAAAAAAGATAAGTCGGGAAATCCCAAAGGAAAAGCCGAAAAATCAAAAAAATCGAAATTCCGATAAAAATGAATTGCTGTGCGTTAGTTTCGTTAAAACTCAAAAACGGCTTGACCGATGTCGATAAGGTTTTTTTTGTTTTGTTCGCTATAATACAGGGCAGGTTTGAAAAAAAGATAAGTCGGGAAATCCCAAAGGAAAAGCCGAAAAATCGAAAAAATCGAAATTTCGATAAAAATGAATTGCTGTGCGTTAGTTTCGTTAAAACTCAAAAACGTCTTGACGGATGTCGATAAGATTTTTTCGTTTTGTTCGCCATGATACAGGGCAGTTGTGAAAAAAAGATAAGTCGGGAAATCCCAAAGGAAAAGCCGAAAAATCGAAAAAATCGAAATTTCGATAAAAATGAATTGCTGTGCGTTAGTTTCGTTAAAACTCAAAAACGTCTTGACCGATGTCGATAAGATTTTTTTGTTTTGTTCGCTATGATACAGGGCAGTTGTGAAAAAAGGATAAGTCGGGAAATCTCAAAGGAAAAGCCGGAAAATCAAAAAAATCGAAATTCCGATAAAAATGAATTGCTGTGCGTTAGTTTCGCTAAAACTCAAAAACGGCTTGACCGATGTCGATAAGGTTTTTTTTGTTTTCTTCGCTATAATACAGGGCAGGTTTGAAAAAAAGATAAGTCGGGAAATCCCAAAGGAAAAGCCGAAAAATCAAAAAAATCGAAATTCCGATAAAAATGAATTGCTGTGCGTTTGTTTCGCTAAAACTCAAAAACGGCTTGACCGATGTTGATGAGTTTTTTTTGTTTTGTTCACTATAATACAGGGTATGTTTGAACAAAAGATAAGTCGGGAAATCCCAAAGGAAAAGCCGAAAAATCGAAATTTCGATAAAAATGAATTGCTGTGCGTTTGTTTCGTTAAAACTCAAAAACGTCTTGACCGATGTCGATAAGATTTTTTTTGTTTTGTTCGCTATAATACAGGGCAGGTTTGAAAAAAAGATAAGTCGGGAAATCCCAAAGGAAAAGCCGAAAAATCGAAAAAATCGAAATTTCGATAAAAATGAATTGCTGTGCGTTAGTTTCGTTAAAACTCAAAAACGTCTTGACCGATGTCGATAAGATTTTTTTGTTTTGTTCGCTATGATACAGGGCAGTTGTGAAAAAAGGATAAGTCGGGAAATCTCAAAGGAAAAGCCGGAAAATCAAAAAAATCGAAATTCCGATAAAAATGAATTGCTGTGCGTTAGTTTCGCTAAAACTCAAAAACGGCTTGACCGATGTCGATAAGGTTTTTTTTGTTTTCTTCGCTATAATACAGGGCAGGTTTGAAAAAAAGATAAGTCGGGAAATCCCAAAGGAAAAGCCGAAAAATCAAAAAAATCGAAATTCCGATAAAAATGAATTGCTGTGCGTTAGTTTCGTTAAAACTCAAAAACGGCTTGACCGATGTCGATAAGGTTTTTTTTGTTTTGTTCGCTATAATACAGGGCAGGTTTGAAAAAAAGATAAGTCGGGAAATCCCAAAGGAAAAGCCGAAAAATCGAAAAAATCGAAATTTCGATAAAAATGAATTGCTGTGCGTTAGTTTCGTTAAAACTCAAAAACGTCTTGACGGATGTCGATAAGATTTTTTCGTTTTGTTTGCCATGATACAGGGCAGTTGTGAAAAAAAGATAAGTCGGGAAATCTCAAAGGAAAAGTCGGAAAATCAAAAAAATCGAAATTCCGATAAAAATGAATTGCTGTGCGTTAGTTTCGCTAAAACTCAAAAACGGCTTGACCGATGTCGATAAGGTTTTTTTTGTTTTGTTCGCTATAATACAGGGCAGTTTTGAAAAAAAATATAAGTCATGAAATCCCAAAGGAAAAGCCGGAAAATCAAAAAAATCGAAATTCCGATAAAAATGAATTGCTGTGCGTTAGTTTCGTTAAAACTCAAAAACGTCTTGACCGATGTCGATAAGATTTTTTTGTTTTGTTCGCTATGATACAGGGCAGTTGTGAAAAAAAGATAAGTCGGGAAATCTCAAAGGAAAAGCCGGAAAATCAAAAAAATCGAAATTCCGATAAAAATGAATTGCTGTGCGTTAGTTTCGCTAAAACTCAAAAACGGCTTGACCGATGTCGATAAGGTTTTTTTAGTTTTATTCGCTATAATACAGGGCAGTTTTGAAAAAAAAGATAAGTCATGAAATCCCAAAGGAAAAGCCGGAAAATCAAAAAAATCGAAATTCCGATAAAAATGAATTGCTGTGCGTTAGTTTCGTTAAAACTCAAAAACGGCTTGACCGATGTCGATAAGGTTTTTTTTGTTTTCTTCGCTATAATACAGGGCAGGTTTGAAAAAAAGATAAGTCGGGAAATCCCAAAGGAAAAGCCGAAAAATCAAAAAAATCGAAATTCCGATAAAAATGAATTGCTGTGCGTTAGTTTCGTTAAAACTCAAAAACGGCTTGACCGATGTCGATAAGGTTTTTTTTGTTTTGTTCGCTATAATACAGGGCAGGTTTGAAAAAAAGATAAGTCGGGAAATCCCAAAGGAAAAGCCGAAAAATCGAAAAAATCGAAATTTCGATAAAAATGAATTGCTGTGCGTTAGTTTCGTTAAAACTCAAAAACGTCTTGACGGATGTCGATAAGATTTTTTCGTTTTGTTTGCCATGATACAGGGCAGTTGTGAAAAAAAGATAAGTCGGGAAATCTCAAAGGAAAAGTCGGAAAATCAAAAAAATCGAAATTCCGATAAAAATGAATTGCTGTGCGTTAGTTTCGCTAAAACTCAAAAACGGCTTGACCGATGTCGATAAGGTTTTTTTTGTTTTGTTCGCTATAATACAGGGCAGTTTTGAAAAAAAATATAAGTCATGAAATCCCAAAGGAAAAGCCGGAAAATCAAAAAAATCGAAATTCCGATAAAAATGAATTGCTGTGCGTTAGTTTCGTTAAAACTCAAAAACTGCTTGACCGATGTCGATAAGCTTTTTTTTGTTTTCTTCGCTATGATACAGGGCAGTTTCGAAAAAGAAGATAAGTCGGGAAATCCCAAAGGAAAAGCCGGAAAATCAAAAAAATCGAAATTCCGATAAAAATGAATTGCTGTGCGTTAGTTTCGCTAAAACTCAAAATCGGCTTGACCGATGTCGATAAGGTTTTTTTTGTTTTGTTCGCTATAATACAGGGCAGGTTTGAAAAAAAGATAGGTCGGGAAATCCCAAAGGAAAAGCCGAAAAATCGAAAAAATCGAAATTTCGATAAAAATGAATTGCTGTGCGTTAGTTTCGTTAAAACTCAAAAACGTCTTGACCGATGTCGATAAGATTTTTTTGTTTTGTTCGCTATGATACAGGGCAGTTGTGAAAAAAAGATAAGTCGGGAAATCTCAAAGGAAAAGCCGGAAAATCAAAAAAATCGAAATTCCGATAAAAATGAATTGCTGTGCGTTAGTTTCGCTAAAACTCAAAAACGGCTTGACCGATGTCGATAAGCTTTTTTTTGTTTTCTTCGCTATGATACAGGGCAGTTTCGAAAAAGAAGATAAGTCGGGAAATCCCAAAGGAAAAGCCAGAAAATCAAAAAAATCGAAATTCCGATAAAAATGAATTGCTGTACGTTAGTTTCGCTAAAACTCAAAAACGGCTTGACCGATGTCGATAAGATTTTTTTGTTTTGTTCGCTATGATACAGGGCAGTTCTGAAAAGAAAGATAAGTCGGGAAATCCCAAAGGAAAAGCCGGAAAATCAAAAAAAATTGAAATTTCGATAGAAATTAATTGCTGTGCGTTTGTTTCGCTAAAACTCAAAAACGGCTCGACCGATGTTGATGAGTTTTTTTTGTTATGTTCACTATAATACAGGGTATGTTTGAAACTCAAAAACGGCTTGACCGATGTCGATAAGATTTTTTTGTTTTGTTCGCTATGATACAGGGCAGTTTCGAAAAAGAAGATAAGTCGGGAAATCCCAAAGGAAAAGCCGGAAAATCAAAAAAATCGAAATTCCGATAAAAATGAATTGCTGTACGTTAGTTTCGCTAAAACTCAAAAACGGCTTGACCGATGTCGAGAAGGTTTTTTCTGTTTTGTTCGCTATAATACGGGGCAGGTTTGAAAAAAAGATAAGTCGGGAAATCCCAAAGGAAAAGCCGAAAAATCGAAAAAATCTAAATTTCGATAAAAATGAATTGCTGTGCGTTAGTTTCGTTAAAACTCAAAAACGTCTTGACCGATGTCGATAAGATTTTTTTGTTTTGTTCGCTATGATACAGGGCAGTTGTGAAAAAAAGTTAAGTCGGGAAATCTCAAAGGAAAAGCCGGAAAATCAAAAAAATCGAAATTCCGATAAAAATGAATTGCTGTGCGTTAGTTTCGCTAATACTCAAAAACGGCTTGACGGATGTCGATAAGGTTTTTTTTGTTTTGTTCGCTATAATACAGGGCAGTTTTGAAAAAAAAGGTAAGTCATGAAATCCCAAAGGAAAAGCCGGAAAATCAAAAAAATCGAAATTCCGATAAAAATGAATTGCTGTGCGTTAGTTTCGTTAAAACTCAAAAACGGCTTAACCGATGTCGATACGGTTTTTTTTGTTTTCTTCGCTATGATAAAGGGCAGTTTCGAAAAAGAAGATAAGTCGGGAAATCCCAACGGAAAAGCCGGAAAATCAAAAAAATCGAAATTCCGATAAAAATGAATTGCTGTGCGTTAGTTTCGCTAAAACTCAAAAACGGCTTGACCGATGTCGATAAGGTTTTTTTTGTTTTGTTCGCTATGATACAGGACAGTTTCGAAAAAGAAGATAAGTCGGGAAATCTCAAAGGAAAAGCCGGAAAATCAAAAAAATCGAAATTCCGATAAAAATGAATTTCTTTTTTGAAAAAAAGATAAGTCGGGAAATCCCAAAGGAAAAGCCGGAAAATCGAAAAAATCGAAATTTCGATAAAAATGAATTGCTGTGCGTTAGTTTCGTTAAAACTCAAAAACGTCTTGACCGATGTCGATAAGATTTTTTTGTTTTGTTCGCTATGATACAGGGCAGTTGTAAAAAAAGATAAGTCATGAAATCCCAAAGGAAAAGCCGGAAAATCAAAAAAATCGAAATTCCGATAAAAATGAATTGCTGTGCGTTAGTTTCGCTAAAACTCAAAAACGGCTTGACCGATGTCGATAAGGTTTTTTTTGTTTTCTTCGCTATGATACAGGGCAGTTTCGAAAAAGAAGATAAGTCGGGAAATCCCAAAGGAAAAGCCGGAAAATCAAAAAAATCGAAATTCCGATAAAAATGAATTGCTGTGCGTTAGTTTCGCTAAAACTCAAAAACGGCTTGACCGATGTCGATAAGGTTTTTTTTGTTTTGTTCGCTATAATAAGGGGCAGTATTGAAAAAAAGATAAGTCATGAAATCCCAAAGGAAAAGCCGGAAAATCAAAAAAATCGAAATTCCGATAAAAATGAATTGCTGTGCGTTAGTTTCGCTAAAACTCAAAAACGGCTTGACCGATGTCGATAAGGTTTTTTTGTTTTGTTCGCTATAATACAGGGCAGTTTTGAAAAAAAGATAAGTCAAGAAATCCCAAAGGAAAAGCCGGAAAATCAAAAAAATCGAAATTCCGATAAAAATGAATTGCTGTGCGTTAGTTTCGTTAACACTCAAAAACGTCTTGACCGATGTCGATAAGATTTTTTTGTTTTGTTCGCTATGATACAGGGCAGTTGTAAAAAAAGATAAGTCATGAAATCCCAAAGGAAAGGCCGGAAAATCAAAAAAATCGAAATTCCGATAAAAATGAATTGCTGTGCGTTAGTTTCGCTAAAACTCAAAAACGGCTTGACCGATGTCGATAAGGTTTTTTTTGTTTTGTTCGCTATGATACAGGGCAGTTCTGAAAAGAAAGATAAGTCGGGAAATCCCAAAGGAAAAGCCGGAAAATCAAAAAAAATCGAAATTTCGATAGAAATTAATTGCTGTGCGTTTGTTTCGCTAAAACTCAAAAACGGCTCGACCGATGTTGATGAGTTTTTTTTGTTATGTTCACTATAATACAGGGTATGTTTGAAACTCAAAAACGGCTTGACCGATGTCGATAAGATTTTTTTGTTTTGTTCGCTATGATACAGGGCAGTTTTGAAAAGAAAGATAAGTCGGGAAATCCCAAAGGAAAAGCCGGAAAATCAAAAAAAATCGAAATTTCGATAAAAATTAATTGCTGTGCGTTTGTTTCGCTAAAACTCAAAAACGGCTTAACCGATGTCGATAAGGTTTTTTTTGTTTTGTTCGCTATAATACAGGGCAGGTTTGAAAAAAAGATAAGTCGGGAAATCCCAAAGGAAAAGCCGGAAAATCGAAAAAATCGAAATTTCGATAAAAATGAATTGCTGTGCGTTAGTTTCGTTAAAACTCAAAAACGTCTTGACCGATGTCGATAAGATTTTTTTGTTTTGTTCGCTATGATACAGGGCAGTTGTGAAAAAAAGATAAGTCGGGAAATCTCAAAGGAAAAGCCGGAAAATCAAAAAAATCGAAATTCCGATAAAAATGAATTGCTGTGCGTTAGTTTCGCTAAAACTCAAAAACGGCTTGACTGATGTCGATAAGGCTTTTTTTGTTTATCGCTATGATACAGGGCAGTTTCGAAAAAAAGATAAGTCGGGAAATCCCAAAGGAAAAGCCGGAAAATCGAAAAAATCGAAATTTCGATAAAAATGAATTGCTGTGCGTTAGTTTCGCTAAAACTCAAAAACGGCTTGACCGATGTCGATAAGATTTTTTTGTTTTGTTCGCTATGATACAGGGCAGTTTTGAAAAGAAAGATAAGTCGGGAAATCCCAAAAGAAAAGCCGGAAAATAGAAAAAATCGAAATTTCGATAAAAATGAATTGCTGTGCGTTTGTTTCGCTAAAACTCAAAAACGGCTAGACCGATGTCGATAATTTTTTTTTGTTTTGTTCGCTATGATACAGGGCAGTTTTGAAAAAAAAGATAAGTCATGAAATCCCAAACGAAAAGCCGGAAAATCAAAAAAATCGAAATTCCGATAAAAATGAATTGCTGTGCGTTAGTTTCGTTAACACTCAAAAACGGCTTGACCGATGTCGATAAGATTTTTTTGTTTTGTTCGCTATGATACAGGGCAGTTTTGAAAAAAAGATAAGTCGGGAAATCCCAAAGGAAAAGCCGGAAAATCAAAAAAATCGAAATTCCGATAAAAATGAATTGCTGTGCGTTAGTTTCGCTAAAACTCAAAAACGGCTTGACCGATGTCGATAAGGTTTATTTTGTTTTGTTCGCTATGATACAGGGCAGTTTCGAAAAAGAAGATAAGTCGGGAAATCCCAAAGGAAAAGCCGGAAAATCAAAAAAATCGAAATTCCGATAAAAATGAATTGCTGTGCGTTAGTTTCGTTAAAACTCAAAAACGGCTTGACCGATGTCGATAAGATTTTTTTGTTTTGTTCGCTATGATACAGGGCAGTTTTGAAAAGAAAGATAAGTCGGGAAATCCCAAAGGAAAAGCCGGAAAATCAAAAAAATCGAAATTCCGATAAAAATGAATTGCTGTGCGTTAGTTTCGTTAAAACTCAAAAACGGATGGACCGATGTTGATGAGTTTTTTTTGTTTTGTTCACTATAATACAGGGTATGTTTGAACAAAAATAAAGGTCGGAAAATACCAATTTCGAAAAGGTTTTTTTTGTTTTGTTCGCTATAATACAGGGCAGGTTTGAAAAAAAGATAAGTCGGGAAATCCCAAAGGAAAAGCCGGAAAATCAAAAAAATCGAAATTCCGATAAAAATGAATTGCTGTGCGTTAGTTTCGTTAAAACTCAAAAACGTCTTGACCGATGTCGATAAGATTTTTTTGTTTTGTTTGCTATGATACAGGGCAGTTGTGAAAAAAAGATAAGTAAGTATAAGATAAGTCGAAATTTCGATAAAAATGAATTGCTGTGCGTTAGTTTCGTTAAAACTCAAAAACGGCTTGACCGATGTCGATAAGGTTTTTTTTGTTTTGTTCGTTATGATACAGGACAGTTTCGAAAAAAAGATAAGTCGGGAAATCTCAAAGGAAAAGCCGGAAAATCAAAAAAATCGAAATTCCGATAAAAATGAATTGCTGTGCGTTAGTTTCGTTAAAACTCAAAAACGGCTTGACCGATGTCGATAAGGTTTTTTTTGTTTTGTTCGTTATGATACAGGGCAGTTTCGAAAAAAAGATAAGTCGGGAAATCTCAAAGGAAAAGCCGGAAAATCAAAAAAATCGAAATTCCGATAAAAATGAATTGCTGTGCGTTAGTTTCGCTAAAACTCAAAAACGGCTTGACCGATGTCGATAAGGTTTTTTTTGTTTTGTTCGCTATAATACAGGGCAGTTTCGAAAAAGAAGATAAGTCGGGAAATCCCAAAGGAAAAGCCGGAATATCGAAAAAATTGAAATTTCGATAAAAATGAATTGCTGTGCGTTAGTTTCGCTTAAACTCAAAAACGGCTTGACGGATGTCGATAATTTTTTTTTGTTTCGTTCGCTATGATACAGGGCAGTTTTGAAAAGAAAGATAAGTCGGGAAATCCCAAAGGAAAAGCCGGAAAATCAAAAAAATCGAAATTTCGATAAAAATGAATTGCTGTGCGTTTGTTTCGCTAAAACTCAAAAACGGCTCGACCGATGTTGATGAGTTTTTTTTGTTTTGTTCACTATAATACAGGGTATGTTTGAACAAAAGCTAAGTGGGGAAATCTCAAAGGAAAAGCCGAAAAATCAAAAAAATCGAAATTCCGATAAAAATGAATTGCTGTGCGTTAGTTTCGCTAAAACTCAAAAACGGCTTGACCGATGTCGATAAGGTTTTTTTTGTTTTGTTCGCTATGATACAGGGCAGTTTCGAAAAAGAAGATAAGTCGGGAAATCCCAAAGGAAAAGCCGGAATATCGAAAAAATTGAAATTTCGATAAAAATGAATTGCTGTGCGTTAGTTTCGCTTAAACTCAAAAACGGCTTGACGGATGTCGATAATTTTTTTTTGTTTCGTTCGCTATGATACAGGGCAGTTTTGAAAAGAAAGATAAGTCGGGAAATCCCAAAGGAAAAGCCGGAAAATCAAAAAAATCGAAATTTCGATAAAAATGAATTGCTGTGCGTTTGTTTCGCTAAAACTCAAAAACGGCTCGACCGATGTTGATGAGTTTTTTTTGTTTTGTTCACTATAATACAGGGTATGTTTGAACAAAAGCTAAGTGGGGAAATCTCAAAGGAAAAGCCGAAAAATCAAAAAAATCGAAATTCCGATAAAAATGAATTGCTGTGCGTTAGTTTCGCTAAAACTCAAAAACGGCTTGACCGATGTCGATAAGGTTTTTTTTGTTTTGTTCGCTATGATACAGGGCAGTTTCGAAAAAGAAGATAAGTCGGGAAATCCCAAAGGAAAAGCCGGAAAATCAAAAAAATCGAAATTCCGATAAAAATGAATTGCTGTACGTTAGTTTCGCTAAAACTCAAAAACGGCTTGACCGATGTCGAGAAGGTTTTTTCTGTTTTGTTCGCTATAATACGGGGCAGGTTTGAAAAAAAGATAAGTCGGGAAATCCCAAAGGAAAAGCCGAAAAATCGAAAAAATCTAAATTTCGATAAAAATGAATTGCTGTGCGTTAGTTTCGTTAAAACTCAAAAACGTCTTGACCGATGTCGATAAGATTTTTTTGTTTTGTTCGCTATGATACAGGGCAGTTGTGAAAAAAAGGTAAGTCGGGAAATCTCAAAGGAAAAGCCGGAAAATCAAAAAAATCGAAATTCCGATAAAAATGAATTGCTGTGCGTTAGTTTCGCTAATACTCAAAAACGGCTTGACGGATGTCGATAAGGTTTTTTTTGTTTTGTTCGCTATAATACAGGGCAGTTTTGAAAAAAAAGGTAAGTCATGAAATCCCAAAGGAAAAGCCGGAAAATCAAAAAAATCGAAATTCCGATAAAAATGAATTGCTGTGCGTTAGTTTCGTTAAAACTCAAAAACGGCTTGACCGATGTCGATACGGTTTTTTTTGTTTTCTTCGCTATGATAAAGGGCAGTTTCGAAAAAGAAGATAAGTCGGGAAATCCCAACGGAAAAGCCGGAAAATCAAAAAAATCGAAATTCCGATAAAAATGAATTGCTGTGCGTTAGTTTCGCTAAAACTCAAAAACGGCTTGACCGATGTCGATAAGGTTTTTTTTGTTTTGTTCGCTATGATACAGGACAGTTTCGAAAAAGAAGATAAGTCGGGAAATCTCAAAGGAAAAGCCGGAAAATCAAAAAAATCGAAATTCCGATAAAAATGAATTTCTTTTTTGAAAAAAAGATAAGTCGGGAAATCCCAAAGGAAAAGCCGGAAAATCGAAAAAATCGAAATTTCGATAAAAATGAATTGCTGTGCGTTAGTTTCGTTAAAACTCAAAAACGTCTTGACCGATGTCGATAAGATTTTTTTGTTTTGTTCGCTATGATACAGGGCAGTTGTAAAAAAAGATAAGTCATGAAATCCCAAAGGAAAAGCCGGAAAATCAAAAAAATCGAAATTCCGATAAAAATGAATTGCTGTGCGTTAGTTTCGCTAAAACTCAAAAACGGCTTGACCGATGTCGATAAGGTTTTTTTTGTTTTCTTCGCTATGATACAGGGCAGTTTCGAAAAAGAAGATAAGTCGGGAAATCCCAAAGGAAAAGCCGGAAAATCAAAAAAATCGAAATTCCGATAAAAATGAATTGCTGTGCGTTAGTTTCGCTAAAACTCAAAAACGGCTTGACCGATGTCGATAAGGTTTTTTTTGTTTTGTTCGCTATAATAAGGGGCAGTTTTGAAAAAAAGATAAGTCATGAAATCCCAAAGGAAAAGCCGGAAAATCAAAAAAATCGAAATTCCGATAAAAATGAATTGCTGTGCGTTAGTTTCGCTAAAACTCAAAAACGGCTTGACCGATGTCGATAAGGTTTTTTTGTTTTGTTCGCTATAATACAGGGCAGTTTTGAAAAAAAGATAAGTCAAGAAATCCCAAAGGAAAAGCCGGAAAATCAAAAAAATCGAAATTCCGATAAAAATGAATTGCTGTGCGTTAGTTTCGTTAACACTCAAAAACGTCTTGACCGATGTCGATAAGATTTTTTTGTTTTGTTCGCTATGATACAGGGCAGTTGTAAAAAAAGATAAGTCATGAAATCCCAAAGGAAAGGCCGGAAAATCAAAAAAATCGAAATTCCGATAAAAATGAATTGCTGTGCGTTAGTTTCGCTAAAACTCAAAAACGGCTTGACCGATGTCGATAAGGTTTTTTTTGTTTTGTTCGCTATAATACAGGGCAGTTTTGAAAAAAAAGGTAAGTCATGAAATCCCAAAGGAAAAGCCGGAAAATCAAAAAAATCGAAATTCCGATAAAAATGAATTGCTGTGCGTTAGTTTCGCTAATACTCAAAAACGGCTTGACGGATGTCGATAAGGTTTTTTTTGTTTTGTTCGCTATAATACAGGGCAGTTTTGAAAAAAAAGGTAAGTCATAAAATCCCAAAGGAAAAGCCGGAAAATCAAAAAAATCGAAATTCCGATAAAAATGAATTGCTGTGCGTTAGTTTCGTTAAAACTCAAAAACGGCTTGACCGATGTCGATACGGTTTTTTTTGTTTTCTTCGCTATGATAAAGGGCAGTTTCGAAAAAGAAGATAAGTCGGGAAATCCCAACGGAAAAGCCGGAAAATCAAAAAAATCGAAATTCCGATAAAAATGAATTGCTGTGCGTTAGTTTCGCTAAAACTCAAAAACGGCTTGACCGATGTCGATAAGGTTTTTTTTGTTTTGTTCGCTATAATACAGGGCAGTTTCGAAAAAGAAGATAAGTCGGGAAATCTCAAAGGAAAAGCCGGAAAATCAAAAAAATCGAAATTCCGATAAAAATGAATTTCTGTGCGTTAGTTTCGCTAAAACTCAAAAACGGCTTGACCGATGTCGATAAGGTTTTTTTTGTTTTCTTCGCTATAATACAGGGCAGGTTTGAAAAAAAGATAAGTCGGGAAATCCCAAAGGAAAAGCCGGAAAATCAAAAAAATCCAAATTCCGATAAAAATGAATTGCTGTGCGTTAGTTTCGTTAAAACTCAAAAACGGCTTGACCGATGTCGATGGGGTTTTTTTTGTTTTCTTCGCTATAATACAGGGCAGGTTTGAAAAAAAGACAAGTCGGGAAATCCCAAAGGAAAAGCCGAAAAATCAAAAAAATCGAAATTCCGATAAAAATGAATTGCTGTGCGTTAGTTTCGTTAAAACTCAAAAACGGCTTGACCGATGTCGATAAGGTTTTTTTTGTTTTGTTCGCTATAATACAGGGCAGGTTTGAAAAAAAGATAAGTCGGGAAATCCCAAAGGAAAAGCCGGAAAATCGAAAAAATCGAAATTTCGATAAAAATGAATTGCTGTGCGTTAGTTTCGTTAAAACTCAAAAACGTCTTGACCGATGTCGATAAGATTTTTTTGTTTTGTTCGCTATGATACAGGGCAGTTGTAAAAAAAGATAAGTCATGAAATCCCAAAGGAAAAGCCGGAAAATCAAAAAAATCGAAATTCCGATAAAAATGAATTGCTGTGCGTTAGTTTCGCTAAAACTCAAAAACGGCTTGACCGATGTCGATAAGGTTTTTTTTGTTTTCTTCGCTATGATACAGGGCAGTTTCGAAAAAGAAGATAAGTCGGGAAATCCCAAAGGAAAAGCCGGAAAATCAAAAAAATCGAAATTCCGATAAAAATGAATTGCTGTGCGTTAGTTTCGCTAAAACTCAAAAACGGCTTGACCGATGTCGATAAGGTTTTTTTTGTTTTGTTCGCTATAATACAGGGCAGTTTTGAAAAAAAGATAAGTCATGAAATCCCAAAGGAAAAGCCGGAAAATCAAAAAAATCGAAATTCCGATAAAAATGAATTGCTGTGCGTTAGTTTCGCTAAAACTCAAAAACGGCTTGACCGATGTCGATAAGGTTTTTTTTGTTTTGTTCGCTATAATACAGGGCAGTTTTGAAAAAAAGATAAGTCATGAAATCCCAAAGGAAAAGCCGGAAAATCAAAAAAATCGAAATTCCGATAAAAATGAATTGCTGTGCGTTAGTTTCGTTAACACTCAAAAACGTCTTGACCGATGTCGATAAGATTTTTTTGTTTTGTTCGCTATGATACAGGGCAGTTGTAAAAAAAGATAAGTCATGAAATCCCAAAGGAAAGGCCGGAAAATCAAAAAAATCGAAATTCCGATAAAAATGAATTGCTGTGCGTTAGTTTCGCTAAAACTCAAAAACGGCTTGACCGATGTCGATAAGGTTTTTTTTGTTTTGTTCGCTATAATACAGGGCAGTTTTGAAAAAAAGATAAGTCATGAAATCCCAAAGGAAAAGCCGGAAAATCAAAAAAATCGAAATTCCGATAAAAATGAATTGCTGTGCGTTAGTTTCGTTAACACTCAAAAACGGCTTGACCGATGTCGATAAGATTTTTTGTTTTGTTCGCTATGATACAGGGCAGTTTTGAAAAAAAGATAAGTCGGGAAATCCCAAAGGAAAAGCCGGAAAATCAAAAAAATCGAAACTCCGATAAAAATGAATTGCTGTGCGTTAGTTTCGCTAAAACTCAAAAACGGCTTGACCGATGTCGATAAGGTTTATTTTGTTTTGTTCGCTATGATACAGGGCAGTTTCGAAAAAGAAGATAAGTCGGGAAATCCCAAAGGAAAAGCCGGAAAATCAAAAAAATCGAAATTCCGATAAAAATGAATTGCTGTGCGTTAGTTTCGTTAAAACTCAAAAACGGCTTGACCGATGTCGATAAGGTTTTTTTTGTTTTGTTCGTTATGATACAGGGCAGTTTCGAAAAAGAAGATAAGTCGGGAAATCCCAAAGGAAAAGCCGGAAAATCGAAAAAATCGAAATTTCGATAAAAATGAATTGATGTGCGTTAGTTTCGCTAAAACTCAAAAACGGCTTGACCGATGTCGATAACTTTTTTTTGTTATGTTCGCTATAATACAGGGCAGGTTTGAAAAAAAGATAAGTCGAGAAATCCCAAAGGAAAAGCCGGAAAATCGAAAAAATCGAAATTTCGATAAAAATGAATTGATGTCGATTGACCGATGTCGATAAGTTTTTTTTCTTTTGTTCGCTATAATACAGGGTATGTTCGAAAAAAAATAAAAGTCGTGAAATCCAAAAGGAAAAGCCGGAAAATCGAAAAAATCGAAATTTCGATAAAAATGAATTGATGTACGTTAGTTTCGCTAAAACTCAAAAACGGCTTGACCGATGTCGATAAGTTTTTTTTGTTATGTTCGCTATAATACAGGGCAGTTTTGAAAGAAAGATAAGTCGAGAAATCCCAAAGGAAAAGCCGGAAAATCGAAAAAATCGAAATTTCGATAAAAATGAATTGATGTGCGTTAGTTTCGCTAAAACTCAAAAACGGATTGACCGATGTCGATAAGTTTTTTTCCTTTTGTTCGCTATAATACAGGGTATTTTCGAAAAAAAATAAAAGTCGGGAAATCCAAAAGGAAAAGCCGGAAAATCAAAAAAATCGAAATTCAGATAAAATTGAATTGCTGTGCGTTAGTTTCGCTAAAACTCAAAAACGGCTTGACCGATGTCGATAACTTTTTTTTGTTATGTTCGCTATAATACAGGGCAGGTTCGAAAAAAAGATAAGTCGAGAAATCCCAAAGGAAAAGCCGGAAAATCGAAAAAATCGAAATTTCGATAAAAATGAATTGATGTGCGTTAGTTTCGCTAAAACTCAAAAACGGCTTGACCGATGTCGATAAGTTTTTTTTGTTATGTTCGCTATAATACAGGGCAGGTTTCAAAAAAAGATAAGTCGAGAAATCCCAAAGGAAAAGCCGGAAAATCGAAAAAATCGAAATTCAGATAAAATTGAATTGCTGTGCGTTAGTTTCGCTAAAACTCAAAAACGGCTTGACCGATGTCGATAACTTTTTTTTGTTATGTTCGCTATAATACAGGGCAGGTTCGAAAAAAAGATAAGTCGAGAAATCCCAAAGGAAAAGCCGGAAAATCGAAAAAATCGAAATTTCGATAAAAATGAATTGATGTGCGTTAGTTTCGCTAAAACTCAAAAACGGATTGACCGATGTCGATAAGTTTTTTTTCTTTTGTTCGCTATAATACAGGGTATGTTCGAAAAAAAATAAAAGTCGTGAAATCCAAAAGGAAAAGCCGGAAAATCGAAAAAATCGAAATTTCGATAAAAATGAATTGATGTACGTTAGTTTCGCTAAAACTCAAAAACGGCTTGACCGATGTCGATAAGTTTTTTTTGTTATGTTCGCTATAATACAGGGCAGGTTTGAAAGAAAGATAAGTCGAGAAATCCCAAAGGAAAAGCCGGAAAATCGAAAAAATCGAAATTTCGATAAAAATGAATTGATGTGCGTTAGTTTCGTTAAAACTCAAAAACGGATTGACCGATGTCGATAAGTTTTTTTTCTTTTGTTCGCTATAATACAGGGTATGTTCGAAAAAAAATAAAAGTCGGGAAATCCAAAAGGAAAAGCCGGAAAATAAAAAAAATCGAAATTCAGATAAAATTGAATTGCTGTGCGTTAGTTTCGCTAAAACACAAAAACGGCTTGACCGATGTCGATAAGTTTTTTTTGTTATGTTCGCTATAATACAGGGCAGGTTTGAAAAAAAGATAAGTCGAAAAATCCCAAAGGAAAAGCCGCAAAATCGAAAAAATCGAAATTTCGATAAAAATGAATTGATGTGCGTTAGTTTCGCTAAAACTCAAAAACGGATTGACCGATGTCGATAAGTTTTTTTTCTTTTGTTCGCTATAATACAGGGTATGTTCGAAAAAAAATAAAAGTCGTGAAATCCCAAAGGAAAAGCCGGAAAATCGAAAAAATCGAAATTTCGATAAAAATGAATTGATGTGCGTTAGTTTCGTTAAAACTCAAAAACGGATTGACCGATGTCGATAAGTTTTTTTTCTTTTGTTCGCTATAATACAGGGTATGTTCGAAAAAAAATAAAAGTCGGGAAATGCAAAAGGAAAAGCCGGAAAATCGAAAAAATCGAAATTTCGATAAAAATGAATTGATGTGCGTTAGTTTCGCTAAAACTCAAAAACGGCTTGACCGATGTCGATAACTTTTTTTTGTTATGTTCGCTATAATACAGGGCAGGTTTGAAAAAAAGATAAGTCGAGAAATCCCAAAGGAAAAGCCGGAAAATCGAAAAAATCGAAATTTCGATAAAAATGAATTGATGTGCGTTAGTTTCGCTAAAACTCAAAAACGGATTGACCGATGTCGATAAGTTTTTTTTCTTTTGTTCGCTATAATACAGGGTATGTTCGAAAAAAAATAAAAGTCGTGAAATCCAAACGGAAAAGCCGGAAAATCGAAAAAATCGAAATTTCGATAAAAATGAATTGATGTACGTTAGTTTCGCTAAAACTCAAAAACGGCTTGACCGATGTCGATAAGTTTTTTTGTTATGTTCGCTATAATACAGGGCAGGTTTGAAAGAAAGATAAGTCGAGAAATCCCAAAGGAAAAGCCGGAAAATCGAAAAAATCGAAATTTCGATAAAAATGAATTGATGTGCGTTAGTTTCGCTAAAACTCAAAAACGGATTGACCGATGTCAATAAGTTTTTTTCCTTTTGTTCGCTATAATACAGGGTATTTTCGAAAAAAAATAAAAGTCGGGAAATCCAAAAGGAAAAGCCGGAAAATCAAAAAAATCGAAATTCAGATAAAATTGAATTGCTGTGCGTTAGTTTCGCTAAAACTCAAAAACGGCTTGACCGATGTCGATAACTTTTTTTTGTTATGTTCGCTATAATACAGGGCAGGTTCGAAAAAAAGATAAGTCGAGAAATCCCAAAGGAAAAGCCGGAAAATCGAAAAAATCGAAATTTCGATAAAAATGAATTGATGTGCGTTAGTTTCGCTAAAACTCAAAAACGGCTTGACCGATGTCGATAAGTTTTTTTTGTTATGTTCGCTATAATACAGGGCAGGTTTCAAAAAAAGATAAGTCGAGAAATCCCAAAGGAAAAGCCGGAAAATCGAAAAAATCGAAATTTCGATAAAAATGAATTGATGTGCTTTAGTTTCGCTAAAACTCAAAAACGGATTGACCGATGTCGATAAGTTTTTTTTCTTTTATTCGCTATAATACAGGGTATGTTCGAAAAAAAATAAAAGTCGGGAAATCCAAAAGAAAAAGCCGGAAAATCAAAAAAATCGAAATTCAGATAAAATTGAATTGCTGTGCGTTAGTTTCGCTAAAACTCAAAAACGGCTTGACCGATGTCGATAAGTTTTTTTTGTTATGTTCGCAATAATACAGGGCAGTTTTGGAAAAAAGATAAGTCGAGAAATCCCAAAGGAAAAGCCGGAAAATCGAAAAAATCGAAATTTCGATAAAAATGAATTGATGTGCGTTAGTTTCGCTAAAACTCAAAAACGGATTGACCGATGTCGATAAGTTTTTTTTCTTTTATTCGCTATAATACAGGGTATGTTCGAAAAAAAATAAAAGTCGGGAAATCCAAAAGGAAAAGCCGGAAAATCGAAAAAATCGAAATTTCGATAAAAATGAATTGATGTGCGTTAGTTTCGCTAAAACTCAAAAACGGATTGACCGATGTCGATAAGTTTTTTTTCTTTTGTTCGCTATGATACAGGGTATGTTCGAAAAAAAATAAAAGTCGGGAAATCCAAAAGGAAAAGCCGGAAAATCAAAAAAATCGAAATTCAGATAAAATTGAATTGCTGTGCGTTAGTTTCGCTAAAACTCAAAAACGGCTTGACCGATGTCGATAAGTTTTTTTTGTTATGTTCGCTATAATACAGGGCAGGTTTGGAAAAAAGATAAGTCGAGAAATCCCAAAGGAAAAGCCGGAAAATCGAAAAAATCGAAATTTCGATAAAAATGAATTGATGTGCGTTAGTTTCGCTAAAACTCAAAAACGGCTTGACCGATGTCGATAAGTTTTTTTTGTTATGTTCGCTATAATACAGGGCAGGTTTGAAAAAAAGATAAGTCGAGAAATCCCAAAGGAAAAGCCGGAAAATCGAAAAAATCGAAATTTCGGTAAAAATGAATTGATGTGCGTTAGTTTCGCTAAAACTCAAAAACGGATTGACCGATGTCTATCAGTTTTTTTTTCTTTTGTTCGCTATAATACAGGGCAGGTTTGAAAAAAAGATAAGTCGAGAAATCCCAAAGGAAAAGCCGGAAAATCGAAAAAATCGAAATTTCGATAAAACTGAATTGATGTGCGTTAGTTTCGCTAAAACTCAAAAACGGATTGACCGATGTCGATAAGATTTTTTTGTTTTGTTCGCTATGATACAGGGCAGTTGTGAAAAAAAGATAAGTAAGTATAAGATAAGGCGAAATTTCGATAAAAATGAATTGCTGTGCGTTAGTTTCGTTAAAACTCAAAAACGTCTTGACCGATGTCGATAAGATTTTTTTGTTTTGTTCGCTATAATACAGGGCAGTTGTGAAAAAAAGATAAGTCGGGAAATCTCAAAGGAAAAGCCGGAAAATCAAAAAAATCGAAATTCCGATAAAAATGAATTGCTGTGCGTTAGTTTCGCTTAAACTCAAAAACGGCTTGACGGATGTCGATAATTTTTTTTTGTTTCGTTCGCTATGATACAGGGCAGTTTTGAAAAGAAAGATAAGTCGGGAAATCCCAAAGGAAAAGCCGGAAAATCAAATAAATCGAAATTTCGATAAAAATGAATTGCTGTGCGTTAGTTTCGCTTAAACTCAAAAACGGCTTGACGGATGTCGATAATTTTTTTTTGTTTCGTTCGCTATGATACAGGGCAGTTTTGAAAAGAAAGATAAGTCGGGAAATCCCAAAGGAAAAGCCGGAAAATCAAATAAATCGAAATTTCGATAAAAATGAATTGATGTGCGTTAGTTTCGCTAAAACTCAAAAACGGCTTGACCGATGTCGATAAGGTTTTTTTTGTTTTGTTCGCTATAATACGGGGCAGGTTTGAAAAAAAGATAAGTCGGGAAATCCCAAAGGAAAAGCCGAAAAATCGAAAAAATCGAAATTTCGATAAAAATGAATTGCTGTGCGTTAGTTTCGTTAAAACTCAAAAACGTCTTGACCGATGTCGATAAGATTTTTTTGTTTTGTTCGCTATGATACAGGGCAGTTGTGAAAAAAAGATAAGTCGGGAAATCTCAAAAGAAAAGCCGGAAAATCAAAAAAATCGAAATTCCGATAAAAATGAATTGCTGTGCGTTAGTTTCGCTAAAACTCAAAAACGGCTTGACCGATGTCGATAAGTTTTTTTTGTTTTGTTCGCTATAATACGGGGCATGTTCGAAAAAATAAAAGTCGGGAAATCCCAAAGGAAAAGCCGGAAAATCAAAAAAATCGAAATTCCGATAAAAATGAATTGCTGTGCGTTAGTTTCGTTAAAACTCAAAAACGGCTTGACCGATGTCGATAAGTTTTTTTTGTTTTGTTCGCTACAATACAGGGTATGTTCGAAAAAAAACAAAAGTCGGGAAATCCCAAAGAAAAAGCCGGAAAATCAAAAAAATCGAAATTCCGGCTTTTGCTTTGGGATTTCCCGACTTTTATTTTTTGTAAACCCTACCAGCCGTTTTTGAGTTTCTGCGAGACTGACGCACAGCAATTCATTTTTATCGTAATTTCGATTTTTTCGATTTTCCGGCTTTTCCTTTGGGATTTCCCGACTTTTATTTTTTTTTAAACCTACCCTATATCATGGCGAACAAAAGAAAAAAAATTTATCGAAATCGGTCCAGCCGTTTTTGAGTTTCTGCGAGACTGGCACAGTAATTCGTTTTTTATCGGAATTTCGATTTTTTCGATTTTCCGGCGTTTTCTTCGGGATTTCTCGACTCTTCTTTTTTTCTAGCCTACCCTGCATCATAGCGAAAAAAACAAAAAAAAAATTATCGAAATCGGACAAGCCGTTTTTGAGTTTTAGCGAGACTAACCCACAGCAATTCATTTATATCGAAATTTCGATTTTTTCGATTTTCCGGCTTTTGCTTTGGGATTTCCCGACTTTTATTTTTTTTAAAACTGACCCTATATCATAGCGAATAAAACAACAAAAGAAATTATCGAAATCGGTCAAGCCGTTTTTGAGTTTTAGCGAGACTAACCCACAGCAATTCATTTTTATCGAAATTTCGATTTTTTCGATTTCCCGGCTTTTCCTTTGGGATTTCCCGACTTTTATTTTTTTTCAAACCTACCCTGTATCATAGCGAACAAAACTAAAGAAAATTATCGAAATCGGTCAATCCGTTGTTGAGTTTTAGCGAGACTAACCCACAGCAATTCATTTATATCGAAATTTCGATTTTTTCGTTTTTCCGGCTTTTGCTTTGGGATTTCCCGACTTTTATTTTTTTTCAAACCTACCCTGTATCATAGCGAACAAAACAAAAAGAATTATCGGAATTGGTCATGCCGTTTTTGAGTTTTAGCGAGACTAACGCACAGCAATTCATTTTTACCGAAATTTCGATTTTTTCGATTTTCCGTCTTTTGCTTTGAGATTTCCCGACTTTTATTTTTTTTAAAACCTACCCTATATCATAGCGAATAAAACAACAACAGAAATTATCGAAATCGGTCAAGCCGTTTTTGAGTTTTAGCGAGACTAACCCACAGCAATTCATTTTTATCGAAATTTCGATTTTTTCGATTTTCCGGCTTTTCCTTTGGGATTTCCCTACTTTTATTTTTTTTCAAACCTACCCTGTATCATAGCAAACAAAACTAAAGAAAATTATCGAAATCGGTCAAGCCGTTGTTGAGTTTCAGCGAGACTAGCCCACAGCAATTCATTTATATCGAAATTTCGATTTTTTCGATTTTCCGGCTTTTCCTTTGGGATTTCCCTACTTTTATTTTTTTCAAACCTACCCTGTATCATAGCGAACAAAACAAAAAGAATTATCGGAATTGGTCATGCCGTTTTTGAGTTTTAGCGAGACTAACGCACAGCAATTCATTTTTATCGAAATTTCGATTTTTTCGATTTTCCGTCTTTTGCTTTGGGATTTCCCGACTTTTATTTTTTTTCAAACCTACCCTGTATCATAGCGAACAAAACAAAAGAAAATTATCGAAATCGGTCAAGCCGTTTTTGAGTTTTAGCGAGACTAACCCACAGCAATTCATTTATATCGAAATTTCGATTTTTTCGATTTTCCGGCTTTTGCTTTGGGATTTCCCGACTTTTATTTTTTTTAAAACTGACCCTATATCATAGCGAATAAAACAACAAAAGAAATTATCGAAATCGGTCATGCCGTTTTTGAGTTTTAGCGAGACTAACCCACAGCAATTCATTTTTATCGAAATTTCGATTTTTTCGATTTCCCGGCTTTTCCTTTGGGATTTCCCGACTTTTATTTTTTTTCAAACCTACCCTGTATCATAGCGAACAAAACTAAAGAAAATTATCGAAATCGGTCAATCCGTTGTTGAGTTTTAGCGAGACTAACCCACAGCAATTCATTTATATCGAAATTTCGATTTTTTCGTTTTTCCGGCTTTTGCTTTGGGATTTCCCGACTTTTATTTTTTTTCAAACCTACCCTGTATCATAGCGAACAAAACAAAAAGAATTATCGGAATTGGTCATGCCGTTTTTGAGTTTCTGCGAGACTGACGCACAGCAATTCATTTTTATCGTAATTTCGATTTTTTCGATTTTCCGGCTTTTCCTTTGGGATTTCCCGACTTTTATTTTTTTTCAAACCTACCCTATATCATGGCGAACAAAAGAAAAAAAATTTATCGAAATCGGTCCAGCCGTTTTTGAGTTTCTGCGAGACTGGCACAGTAATTCGTTTTTTATCGGAATTTCGATTTTTTCGATTTTCCGGCGTTTTCTTCGGGATTTCTCGACTCTTCTTTTTTTCTAGCCTACCCTGCATCATAGCGAAAAAAACAAAAAAAAAATTATCGAAATCGGACAAGCCGTTTTTGAGTTTTAGCGAGACTAACCCACAGCAATTCATTTATATCGAAATTTCGATTTTTTCGATTTTCCGGCTTTTGCTTTGGGATTTCCCGACTTTTATTTTTTTTAAAACTGACCCTATATCATAGCGAATAAAACAACAAAAGAAATTATCGAAATCGGTCAAGCCGTTTTTGAGTTTTAGCGAGACTAACCCACAGCAATTCATTTTTATCGAAATTTCGATTTTTTCGATTTCCCGGCTTTTCCTTTGGGATTTCCCGACTTTTATTTTTTTTCAAACCTACCCTGTATCATAGCGAACAAAACTAAAGAAAATTATCGAAATCGGTCAATCCGTTGTTGAGTTTTAGCGAGACTAACCCACAGCAATTCATTTATATCGAAATTTCGATTTTTTCGTTTTTCCGGCTTTTGCTTTGGGATTTCCCGACTTTTATTTTTTTTCAAACCTACCCTGTATCATAGCGAACAAAACAAAAAGAATTATCGGAATTGGTCATGCCGTTTTTGAGTTTTAGCGAGACTAACGCACAGCAATTCATTTTTACCGAAATTTCGATTTTTTCGATTTTCCGTCTTTTGCTTTGAGATTTCCCGACTTTTATTTTTTTTAAAACCTACCCTATATCATAGCGAATAAAACAACAACAGAAATTATCGAAATCGGTCAAGCCGTTTTTGAGTTTTAGCGAGACTAACCCACAGCAATTCATTTTTATCGAAATTTCGATTTTTTCGATTTTCCGGCTTTTCCTTTGGGATTTCCCTACTTTTATTTTTTTTCAAACCTACCCTGTATCATAGCAAACAAAACTAAAGAAAATTATCGAAATCGGTCAAGCCGTTGTTGAGTTTCAGCGAGACTAGCCCACAGCAATTCATTTATATCGAAATTTCGATTTTTTCGATTTTCCGGCTTTTCCTTTGGGATTTCCCTACTTTTATTTTTTTCAAACCTACCCTGTATCATAGCGAACAAAACAAAAAGAATTATCGGAATTGGTCATGCCGTTTTTGAGTTTTAGCGAGACTAACGCACAGCAATTCATTTTTATCGAAATTTCGATTTTTTCGATTTTCCGTCTTTTGCTTTGGGATTTCCCGACTTTTATTTTTTTTAAAACCTACCCTGTATCATAGCGAACAAAACAAAACAAAAATTATCGAAATCGGACAAGCCGTTTTTGAGTTTTAGCGAGACTAACCCACAGGAATTCATTTATATCGAAATTTCGATTTTTTCAATTTTCCGGCTTTTGCTTTAGGATTTCCCGACTTTTATTTTTTTTAAAACCTACCCTGTATCATAGCGAATAAAACAAAACAAAAATTATCGAAATCAGTCAAGCCGTTTTTGAGTTTTGCGAGACTTACCCACAGCAATTCATTTTTATCGAAATTTCGATTTTTTCGATTTTCCGGCTCTTCCTTAGGGATTTCCCGACTTTTTTTTTTTTTAAACCTACCCTGTATCATAGCAAACAAAACAAAAAAAAATTATCGAAATCGGACAAGCCGTTTTTGAGTTTTAGCGAGACTAACGCACAGCAATTCATTTTTATCGAAATTTCGATTTTTTCGATTTTCCGGCTTTTCCTTTGGGATTTCCCAACTTTTGTTTTTTTTCAAACCTACCCTGTATCATAGCGAACAAAACAAAAGAAAATTATCGAAATCGGTCAAGCCGTTTTTGAGTTTTAGCGAGACTAACCCACAGCAATTCATTTATATCGAAATTTCGATTTTTTCGATTTTCCGGCTTTTCCTTTGGGATTTCCCGACTTTTTTTTTTTTAAAACCTACCCTGTATCATAGCGAACAAAACAAAAAGAATTATCGGAATTGGTCATGCCGTTTTTGAGTTTTAGCGAGACTAACGCACAGCAATTCATTTTTATCGAAATTTCGATTTTTTCGATTTTCCGTCTTTTGCTTTGGGATTTCCCGACTTTTATTTTTTTTAAAACCTACCCTGTATCATAGCGAACAAAACAAAAAGAATTATCGGAATTGGTCATGCCGTTTTTGAGTTTTAGCGAGACTAACCCACAGCAATTCATTTATATCGAAATTTCGATTTTTTCGATTTTCCGGCTTTTGCTTTAGGATTTCCCGGCTTTTATTTTCTTTAAAACCTACCCTGTATCATAGCGAATAAAACAAAACAAAAATTATCGAAATCAGTCAAGCCGTTTTTGAGTTTTAGCGAGACTTACCCACAGCAATTCATTTTTATCGAAATTTCGATTTTTTCGATTTTCCGGCTTTTCCTTTGGGATTTCCCGACTTTTTTTTTTTTAAAACCTACCCTGTATCATAGCAAACAAAACAAAAAAAAATTATCGAAATCGGACAAGCCGTTTTTGAGTTTTAGCGAGACTAACCCACAGCAATTCATTTATATCGAAATTTCGATTTTTTCGATTTTCCGGCTTTTGCTTTGGGATTTCCCGACTTTTCTTGTTTTTAAACCTACCCTGTATCATAGCGAACAACACAAAAAGAAATTATTGAAATCGGTCGAGCCGTTTTCGAGTTTTAGCGAGACTAACGCACAGCAATTCATTTTTATCGAAATTTCGATTTTTTCGATTTTCCGGCTTTTCCTTTGGGATTTCCCGACTTTTCTTGTTTTTAATCCTACCCTGTATCATAGCGAACAACACAAAAAGAAATTATCGATATTGGTCGAGCCGTTTTTGAGTTTTAGCGAGACTAACGCACAGCAATTCATTTTTATCGAAATTTCGATTTTTTCGATTTTCCGACTTTTCCTTTGGGATTTCCCAACTTTTGTTTTTTTTCAAACCTACCCTGTATCATAGCGAACAAAACAAAAGAAAATTATCGAAATCGGTCAAGCCGTTTTTGAGTTTTAGCGAGACTAACCCACAGCAATTCATTTATATCGAAATTTCGATTTTTTCGATTTTCCGGCTTTTCCTTTGGGATTTCCCGACTTTTATTTTTTTTAAAACCTACCCTGTATCATAGCGAACAAAACTAAAGAAAGTTATCGAAATCGGTCAAGCCGTTTTTGAGTTTTAGCGAGACTAACGCACAGCAATTCATTTTTTATCGGAATTTCGATTTTTTCGATTTTCCGGCTTTTCCTTTGGGATTTCCCGACTTCCATTTTTTTTTCAAACCTACCCTGTATCATAGCGAATAAAACAAAACAAAAATTATCGAAATCGGACAAGCCGTTTTTGAGTTTTAGCGAGACTTACCCACAGCAATTCATTTATATCGAAATTTCGATTTTTTCGATTTTCCGGCTTTTCCTTTGGGATTTCCCGACTTTTCTTGTTTTTAAACCTACCCTGTATCATAGCGAACAACACAAAAAGAAATTATCGATATTGGTCGAGCCGTTTTTGAGTTTTAGCGAGACTAACGCACAGCAATTCATTTTTATCGAAATTTCGATTTTTTCGATTTTCCGGCTTTTCCTTTGGGATTTCGCAACTTTTGTTTTTTTTCAAACCTACCCTGTATCATAGCGAACAAAACAAAAGAAAATTATCGAAATCGGTCAAGCCGTTTTTGAGTTTTAGCGAGACTAACCCACAGCAATTCATTTATATCGAAATTTCGATTTTTTCGATTTTCCGGCTTTTCCTTTGGGATTTCCCGACTTTTATTTTTTTTAAAACCTACCCTGTATCATAGCGAACAAAACTAAAGAAAGTTATCGAAATCGGTCAAGCCGTTTTTGAGTTTTAGCGAGACTAACGCACAGCAATTCATTTTTTATCGGAATTTCGATTTTTTCGATTTTCCGGCTTTTCCTTTGGGATTTCCCGACTTCCATTTTTTTTTCAAACCTACCCTGTATCATAGCGAACAAAACTAAAGAAAATTATCGAAATCGGTCCAGCCGTTTTTGAGTTTCTGCGAGACTGACGCACAGTAATTCATTTTTTATCGGAATTTCGATTTTTTCGATTTTCCGGCTTTTCCTTTGGGATTTCCCGACTTTTATTTTTTTTCAAACCTACCCTATATTATAGCGAACAAAACAAAAAAAATTATCGAAATCGGTCGAGCCGTTTTTGAGTTTAAGCGCGACTAACGCACAGCAATTCATTTTTATCGAAATTTCGATTTTTTCGATTTTCCGGCTTTTCCTTTGGGATTTCCCGACTTCCATTTTTTTTTCAAACCTACCCTGTATCATAGCGAACAAAACTAAAGAAAGTTATCGAAATCGGTCAAGCCGTTTTTGAGTTTTAGCGAGACTAACCCACAGCAATTCATTTATATCGAAATTTCGATTTTTTCGATTTTCCGGCTTTTGCTTTAGGATTTCCCGACTTTTATTTTTTTTAAAACCTACCCTGTATCATAGCGAATAAAACAAAACAAAAATTATCGAAATCAGTCAAGCCGTTTTTGAGTTTTAGCGAGACTTACCCACAGCAATTCATTTATATCGAAATTTCGATTTTTTCGATTTTCCGGCTTTTCCTTTGGGATTTCCCGACTTTTCTTGTTTTTAAACCTACCCTGTATCATAGCGAACAACACAAAAAGAAATTATCGATATTGGTCGAGCCGTTTTTGAGTTTTAGCGAGACTAACGCACAGCAATTCATTTTTATCGAAATTTCGATTTTTTCGATTTTCCGACTTTTCCTTTGGGATTTCCCAACTTTTGTTTTTTTTCAAACCTACCCTGTATCATAGCGAACAAAACAAAAGAAAATTATCGAAATCGGTCAAGCCGTTTTTGAGTTTTAGCGAGACTAACCCACAGCAATTCATTTATATCGAAATTTCGATTTTTTCGATTTTCCGGCTTTTCCTTTGGGATTTCCCGACTTTTCTTGTTTCTAAACCTACCCTGTATCATAGCGAACAACACAAAAAGAAATTATCGAAATCGGTCGAGCCGTTTTTGAGTTTTAGCGAGACTAACGCACAGCCATTCATTTTTATCGAAATTTCGATTTTTTCGATTTTCCGGCTTTTCCTTTGGGATTTCCCGACTTTTATTTTTTTTCAAACTTACCCTGTATCATAGCGAACAAAACTAAAGAAAGTTATCGAAATCGGTCAAGCCATTTTTGAGTTTTAGCGAGACTATCGCACAGCAATTCATTTTTATCGAAATTTCGATTTTTTCGATTTTCCGGCTTTTCCTTTGGGATTTCCTGACTTTTATTTTTTTTAAAACCTACCCTGTATCATAGCGAACAAAACTAAAGAAAATTATCGAAATCAGTCCAGCCGTTTTTGAGTTTCTGCGAGACTGACCCACAGTAATTCATTTTTTATCGGAATTTCGATTTTTTTCGATTTTCCAGCTTTTCCTTTGGGATTTCCCGACTTTTATTTTTTTTCAAACCTACCCTATATTATAGCGAACAAAACAAAAAAAATTATCGAAATCGGTCGAGCCGTTTTTGAGTTTTAGCGCGACTAACGCACAGCAATTCATTTTTATCGAAATTTCGATTTTTTCGATTTTCCGGCTTTTCCTTTGGGATTTCCCGACTTCCATTTTTTTTTCAAACCTACCCTGTATCATAGTGAACAAAACAACAAAAGAAATTATCGAAATCGGTCAAGCCGTTTTTGAGTTTTAGCGAGACTAACACACAGCAATTCATTTTTATCGAAATTTCGATTTTTTCGATTTTCCGGCTTTTCCTTTGGGATTTCCTGACTTTTATTTTTTTTAAAACCTACCCTGTATCATAGCGAACAAAACTAAAGAAAATTATCGAAATCGGTCCAGCGGTTTTTGAGTTTCTGCGAGACTGACGCACAGTAATTCATTTTTTATCGGAATTTCGATTTTTTCGATTTTCCGGCTTTTCCTTTGGGATTTCCCGACTTTTATTTTTTTTCAAACCTACCCTATATTATAGCGAACAAAACAAAAAAAATTATCGAAATCGGTCGAGCCGTTTTTGAGTTTTAGCGCGACTAACGCACAGCAATTCATTTTTATCGAAATTTCGATTTTTTCGATTTTCCGGCATTTCCTTTGGGATTTCCCGAATTCCATTTTTTTCTAAAACCTACCCTGTATCATAGTGAACAAAACAACAAAAGAAATTATCGAAATCGGTCAAGCCGTTTTTGAGTTTTAGCGAGACTAACACACAGCAATTCATTTTTATCGAAATTTCGATTTTTTCGATTTTCCGGCTTTTCTTTTGGGATTTCCCGACTTTTATTTTTTTTCAAACCTACCCTGTATCATAGCGAACAAAACTAAAGAAAATTATCGAAATCGGTCAAGCCGTTTTTGAGTTTTAGCGAGACTTACCCACAGCAATTCATTTTTATCGAAATTTCGATTTTTTCGATTTTCCGGCTTTTCCTTTGGGATTTCCCGACTTCTATTTTTTTCAAACCTACCCTGTATCATAGCGAACAAAACAAAAAAAATTATCGGAATTGGTCATGCCGTTTTTGAGTTTTAGCGAGACTAACGCACAGCAATTCATTTTTATCGAAATTTCGATTTTTTCGATTTTCCGGCTTTTCCTTTGGGATTTCCCGACTTTTATTTTTTTTCAATCCTACCCTGTATCATAGCGAACAAAACAAAAAAAATTATCGGAATTGGTCATGCCGTTTTTGAGTTTTAGCGAGACTAACGCACAGCAATTCATTTTTATCGAAATTTCGATTTTTTCGATTTTCCGGCTTTTCCTTTGGGATTTCCCGACTTTTATTTTTGCTCAAACCTACCCTGTATCATAGCGAACAAAACAAAAAAATTATCGGAATTGGTCATGCCGTTTTTGAGTTTTAGCGAGACTAACGCACAGCAATTCATTTTTATTGAAATTTCGATTTTTTCGATTTTCCGGCTTTTGCTTTGGGATTTCCCGACTTTTATTTTTTTTAAAACCTACCCTGTATCATAGCGAATAAAACAAAAAAAAAATTATCGAAATCGGTCAAGCCGTTTTTGAGTTTTAGCGAGACTTACCCACAGCAATTCATTTTTATCGAAATTTCGATTTTTTCGATTTTCCGGCTTTTCCTTTGGGATTTCCCGACTTCTATTTTTTTGAAACGTGCCCTATATCATAGCGAACAAAACAAAAAAAATATCGGAATTGGTCATGCCGTTTTTGAGTTTTAGCGAAACTAACGCACAGCAATTCATTTTTATCGAAATTTCGATTTTTTCGATTTTCCGGCTTTTCCTTTGGGATTTCCCGACTTTTATTTTTTTTCAAACCTACCCTGTATCATAGCGAACAAAACAAAAAAAATTATCGGAATTGGTCATGCCGTTTTTGAGTTTTAGCGAGACTAACGCACAGCAATTCATTTTTATCAAAATTTCGATTTTTTCGATTTTCCGGCTTTTCCTTTGGGATTTCCCGACTTCTATTTTTTTCAAACCTACCCTGTATCATAGCGAACAAAACAAAAAAATTATCGGAATTGGTCATGCCGTTTTTGAGTTTTAGCGAGACTAACGCACAGCAATTCATTTTTATCGAAATTTCGATTTTTTCGATTTTCCGGCTTTTCCTTTGGGATTTCCCGACTTTTATTTTTTTAAAACCTACCCTGTATCATATCGAATAAAACAAAAAAAAAATTATCGAAATTGGTCATGCCGTTTTTGAGTTTTAGCGAGACTAACGCACAGCAATTCATTTTTATCGAAATTTCGATTTTTTCGATTTTCCCGCTTTTCCTTTGGGATTTCCCGACTTTTATTTTTGCTCAAACCTACCCTGTATCATAGCGAACAAAACAAAAAAAATTATCGGAATTGGTCATGCCGTTTTTGAGTTTTAGCGAGACTAACGCACAGCAATTCATTTTTATCGAAATTTCGATTTTTTCGATTTTCCGGCTTTTGCTTTGGGATTTCCCGACTTTTATTTTTTTTAAAACCTACCCTGTATCATAGCGAATAAAACAAAAAAAAATTATCGAAATCGGTCAAGCCGTTTTTGAGTTTTAGCGAGACTTACCCACAGCAATTCATTTTTATCGAAATTTCGATTTTTTCGATTTTCCGGCTTTTCCTTTGGGATTTCCCGACTTCTTTTTTTTTGAAACGTACCCTATATCATAGCGAACAAAACAAAAAAAATATCGGAATTGGTCATGCCGTTTTTGAGTTTTAGCGAAACTAACGCACAGCAATTCATTTTTATCGAAATTTCGAATTTTTCGATTTTCCGGCTTTTCCTTTGGGATTTCCCGACTTTTATTTTTTTTCAAACCTACCCTGTATCATAGCGAACAAAACAAAAAAAATTATCGGAATTGGTCATGCCGTTTTTGAGTTTTAGCGAGACTAACGCACAGCAATTCATTTTTATCGAAATTTCGATTTTTTCGATTTTCCGGCTTTTCCTTTGGGATTTCCCGACTTCTATTTTTTTCAAACCTACCCTGTATCATAGCGAACAAAACAAAAAAATTATCGGAATTGGTCATGCCGTTTTTGAGTTTTAGCGAGACTAACGCACAGCAATTCATTTTTATCGAAATTTCGATTTTTTCGATTTTCCGGCTTTTCCTTTGGGATTTCCCGACTTTTATTTTTTTAAAACCTACCCTGTATCATATCGAATAAAACAAAAAAAAAATTATCGAAATCGGTCAAGCCGTTTTTGAGTTTTAGCGAGACTTACCCACAGCAATTCATTTTTATCGAAATTTCGATTTTTTCGATTTTCCGGCTTTTCCTTTGGGATTTCCCGACTTCTATTTTTTTCAAACCTACCCTGTATCATAGCGAACAAAACAAAAAAAATTATCGGAATTGGTCATGCCGTTTTTGAGTTTTAGCGAGACTAACGCACAGCAATTCATTTTTATCGAAATTTCGATTTTTTCGATTTTCCGGCTTTTCCTTTGGGATTTCCCGACTTTTATTTTTTTTCAATCCTACCCTGTATCATAGCGAACAAAACAAAAAAAATTATCGGAATTGGTCATGCCGTTTTTGAGTTTTAGCGAGACTAACGCACAGCAATTCATTTTTATCGAAATTTCGATTTTTTCGATTTTCCGGCTTTTCCTTTGGGATTTCCCGACTTTTATTTTTGCTCAAACCTACCCTGTATCATAGCGAACAAAACAAAAAAAATTATCGGAATTGGTCATGCCGTTTTTGAGTTTTAGCGAGACTAACGCACAGCAATTCATTTTTATCGAAATTTCGATTTTTTCGATTTTCCGGCTTTTGCTTTGGGATTTCCCGACTTTTATTTTTTTTAAAACCTACCCTGTATCATAGCGAATAAAACAAAAAAAAAATTATCGAAATCGGTCAAGCCGTTTTTGAGTTTTAGCGAGACTTACCCACAGCAATTCATTTTTATCGAAATTTCGATTTTTTCGATTTTCCGGCTTTTCCTTTGGGATTTCCCGACTTCTATTTTTTTGAAACGTACCCTATATCATAGCGAACAAAACAAAAAAAATATCGGAATTGGTAATGCCGTTTTTGAGTTTTAGCGAAACTAACGCACAGCAATTCATTTTTATCGAAATTTCGATTTTTTCGATTTTCCGGCTTTTCCTTTGGGATTTCCCGACTTTTATTTTTTTTCAAACCTACCCTGTATCATAGCGAACAAAACAAAAAAAATTATCGGAATTGGTCATGCCGTTTTTGAGTTTTAGCGAGACTAACGCACAGCAATTCATTTTTATCGAAATTTCGATTTTTTCGATTTTCCGGCTTTTCCTTTGGGATTTCCCGACTTCTATTTTTTTCAAACCTACCCTGTATCATAGCGAACAAAACAAAAAAATTATCGGAATTGGTCATGCCGTTTTTGAGTTTTAGCGAGACTAACGCACAGCAATTCATTTTTATCGAAATTTCGATTTTTTCGATTTTCCGGCTTTTCCTTTGGGATTTCCCGACTTTTATTTTTTTAAAACCTACCCTGTATCATATCGAATAAAACAAAAAAAAAATTATCGAAATCGGTCAAGCCGTTTTTGAGTTTTAGCGAGACTTACCCACAGCAATTCATTTTTATCGAAATTTCGATTTTTCGATTTTCCGGCTTTTCCTTTGGGATTTCCCGACTTCCATTTTTTTCAAACCTACCCTGTATCATAGCGAACAAAACAAAAAAAATTATCGGAATTGGTCATGCCGTTTTTGAGTTTTAGCGAGACTAACGCACAGCAATTCATTTTTATCGAAATTTCGATTTTTTCGATTTTCCGGCTTTTCCTTTGGGATTTCCCGACTTTTATTTTTTTTCAATCCTACCCTGTATCATAGCGAACAAAACAAAAAAAATTATCGGAATTGGTCATGCCGTTTTTGAGTTTTAGCGAGACTAACGCACAGCAATTCATTTTTATCGAAATTTCGATTTTTTCGATTTTCCGGCTTTTCCTTTGGGATTTCCCGACTTTTATTTTTGCTCAAACCTACCCTGTATCATAGCGAACAAAACAAAAAAAATTATCGGAATTGGTCATGCCGTTTTTGAGTTTTAGCGAGACTAACGCACAGCAATTCATTTTTATCGAAATTTCGATTTTCTCGATTTTCCGGCTTTTGCTTTGGGATTTTCCGACTTTTATTTTTTTTAAAACCTACCCTGTATCATAGCGAATAAAACAAAAACAAAATTATCGAAATCGGTCAAGCCGTTTTTGAGTTTTAGCGAGACTTACCCACAGCAATTCATTTTTATCGAAATTTCGATTTTTCGATTTTCCGGCTGTTCCTTTGGGATTTCCCGACTTTTATTTTTTTTCAAACCTACCCTGTATCATAGCGAACAAAACAAAAAAAATTATCGAAATCGGTCAAGCCGTTTTTGAGTTTTAGCGAGACTTACCCACAGCAATTCATTTTTATCGAAATTTCGATTTTTCGATTTTCCGGCTTTTCCTTTGGGATTTCCCGACTTCCATTTTTTTCAAACCTACCCTATATCATAGCGAACAAAACAAAAAAAATTATCGAAATCGGTCAAGCCGTTTTTGAGTTTTAGCGAGACTAACGCACAGCAATTCATTTATATCGAAATTTCGATTTTTTCAATTTTCCGGCTTTTCCTTTGGGATTTCCCGACTTCTATTTTTTTCAAACCTACCCTGTATCATAGCGAACAAAACAAAAAAAATTATCGGAATTGGTCATGCCGTTTTTGAGTTTTAGCGAGACTAACGCACAGCAATTCATTTTTATCGAAATTTCGATTTTTTCGATTTTCCGGCTTTTCCTTTGGGATTTCCCGACTTTTATTTTTGCTCAAACCTACCCTGTATCATAGCGAACAAAACAAAAAAAATTATCGGAATTGGTCATGCCGTTTTTGAGTTTTAGCGAGACTAACGCACAGCAATTCATTTTTATCGAAATTTCGATTTTCTCGATTTTCCGGCTTTTGCTTTGGGATTTTCCGACTTTTATTTTTTTTAAAACCTACCCTGTATCATAGCGAATAAAACAAAAAAAAAATTATCGAAATCGGTCAAGCCGTTTTTGAGTTTTAGCGAGACTTACCCACAGCAATTCATTTTTATCGAAATTTCGATTTTTCGATTTTCCGGCTGTTCCTTTGGGATTTCCCGACTTTTATTTTTTTTCAAACCTACCCTGTATCATAGCGAACAAAACAAAAAAAATTATCGAAATCGGTCAAGCCGTTTTTGAGTTTTAGCGAGACTTACCCACAGCAATTCATTTTTATCGAAATTTCGATTTTTCGATTTTCCGGCTTTTCCTTTGGGATTTCCCGACTTCCATTTTTTTCAAACCTACCCTATATCATAGCGAACAAAACAAAAAAAATTATCGAAATCGGTCAAGCCGTTTTTGAGTTTTAGCGAGACTAACGCACAGCAATTCATTTATATCGAAATTTCGATTTTTTCAATTTTCCGGCTTTTCCTTTGGGATTTCCCGACTTCTATTTTTTTCAAACCTACCCTGTATCATAGCGAACAAAACAAAAAAAAAATTATCGAAATCGGTCAAGCCGTTTTTGAGTTTTAGCGAGACTTACCCACAGCAATTCATTTTTATCGAAATTTCGATTTTTTCGATTTTCCGGCTTTTCCTTTGGGATTTCCCGACTTCTATTTTTTTCAAACCTACCCTGTATCATAGCGAACAAAACAAAAAAAATTATCGGAATTGGTCATGCCGTTGTTGAGTTTTAGCGAGACTAACGCACAGCAATTCATTTTTATCGAAATTTCGATTTTTTCGATTTTCCGGCTTTTCCTTTGGGATTTCCCGACTTTTATTTTTGCTCAAACATACCCTGTATCATAGCGAACAAAACAAAAAAAATTTTCGGAATTCGTCATGCCGTTTTTGAGTTTTAGCGAGACTAACGCACAGCAATTCATTTTTATCGAAATTTCGATTTTTTCGATTTTCCGGCTTTTGCTTTGGGATTTCCCGACTTTTATTTTTTTTAAATTTACCCTGTATCATAGCGAATATAACAAAACAAAAATTATCGAAATCGGTCAAGCCGTTTTTGAGTTTTAGCGAAACTAACGCACAGCAATTCATTTTTATCGAAATTTCGATTTTTTCGATTATCCGGCTTTTCCTTTGGGATTTCCCGACTTTTATTTTTTTTCAAACCTACCCTGTATCATAGCGAACAAAACAAAAAAAATTATCGGAATTGGTCATGCCGTTTTTGAGTTTTAGCGAGACTAACGCACAGCAATTCATTTTTATGGAAATTTCGATTTTTTCGATTTTCCGGCTTTAGCTTTGGGATTTTCCAACTTTTATTTTTTTTTAAAACCTACCCTGTATCATAGCGAATAAAACAAAAAAAAATTATCGAAATCAGTCAAGCCGTTTTTGAGTTTTAGCGAGACTTACCCACAGCAATTCATTTTTATCGAAATTTCTATTTTTTCGATTTTCCGGCTTTTCCTTTGGGATTTTCCGACTTCTATTTTTTGCAAACCTACCCTGTATCATAGCGAACAAAACAAAAGAAAATTATCGAAATCGGTCAAGCCGTTTTTGAGTTTTAGCGAGACTAACCCACAGCAATTCATTTATATCGAAATTTCGATTTTTTCGATTTTCCGGCTTTTCCTTTGGGATTTCCCGACTTTTCTTGTTTCTAAACCTACCCTGTATCATAGCGAACAACACAAAAAGAAATTATCGAAATCGGTCGAGCCGTTTTTGAGTTTTAGCGAGACTAACGCACAGCAATTCATTTTTATCGAAATTTCGATTTTTTCGATTTTCCGGCTTTTCCTTTGGGATTTCCCGACTTTTATTTTTTTTCAAACTTACCCTGTATCATAGCGAACAAAACTAAAGAAAGTTATCGAAATCGGTCGAGCCATTTTTGAGTTTTAGCGAGACTATCGCACAGCAATTCATTTTTATCGATATTTCGATTTTTTCGATTTTCCGGCTTTTCCTTTGGGATTTCCTGACTTTTATATTTTTTAAAACCTACCCTGTATCATAGCGAACAAAACTAAAGAAAATTATCGAAATCGGTCCAGCCGTTTTTGAGTTTCTGCGAGACTGACGCACAGTAATTCATTTTTTATCGGAATTTCGATTTTTTCGATTTTCCGGCTTTTCCTTTGGGATTTCCCGACTTTTATTTTTTTTCAAACCTACCCTATATTATAGCGAACAAAACAAAAAAAATTATCGAAATCGGTCGAGCCGTTTTTGAGTTTTAGCGCGACTAACGCACAGCAATTCATTTTTATCGAAATTTCGATTTTTTCGATTTTCCGGCTTTTCCTTTGGGATTTCCCGACTTCCATTTTTTTTTCAAACCTACCCTGTATCATAGCGAACAAAACTAAAGAAAGTTATCGAAATCGGTCAAGCCGTTTTTGAGTTTTAGCGGGACTAACCCACAGCAATTCATTTATATCGAAATTTCGATTTTTTCGATTTTCCGGCTTTTGCTTTAGGATTTCCCGACTTTTATTTTTTTTAAAACCTACCCTGTATCATAGCGAATAAAACAAAACAAAAATTATCGAAATCAGTCAAGCCGTTTTTGAGTTTTAGCGAGACTTACCCACAGCAATTCATTTATATCGAAATTTCGATTTTTTCGATTTTCCGGCTTTTCCTTTGGGATTTCCCGACTTTTCTTGTTTTTAAACCTACCCTGTATCATAGCGAACAACACAAAAAGAAATTATCGATATTGGTCGAGCCGTTTTTGAGTTTTAGCGAGACTAACGCACAGCAATTCATTTTTATCGAAATTTCGATTTTTTCGATTTTCCGGCTTTTCCTTTGGGATTTCCCAACTTTTGTTTCTTTTCAAACCTACCCTGTATCATAGCGAACAAAACAAAAGGAAATTATCGAAATCGGTCAAGCCGTTTTTGAGTTTTAGCGAGACTAACCCACAGCAATTCATTTATATCGAAATTTCGATTTTTTCGATTTTCCGGCTTTTCCTTTGGGATTTCCCGACTTTTCTTGTTTCTAAACCTACCCTGTATCATAGCGAACAACACAAAAAGAAATTATCGAAATCGGTCGAGCCGTTTTTAAGTTTTAGCGAGACTAACGCACAGCAATTCATTTTTATCGAAATTTCGATTTTTTCGATTTTCCGGCTTTTCCTTTGGGATTTCCCGAATTTTATTTTTTTTCAAACTTACCCTGTATCATAGCGAACAAAACTAAAGAAAGTTATCGAAATCGGTCAAGCCATTTTTGAGTTTTAGCGAGACTATCGCACAGCAATTCATTTTTATCGAAATTTCGATTTTTTCGATGTTCCGGCTTTTCCTTTGGGATTTCCTGACTTTTATTTTTTTTAAAACCTACCCTGTATCATAGCGAACAAAACTAAAGAAAATTATCGAAATCAGTCCAGCCGTTTTTGAGTTTCTGCGAGACTGACGCACAGTAATTCATTTTTTATCGGAATTTCGATTTTTTCGATTTTCCGGCTTTTCCTTTGGGATTTCCCGACTTTTATTTTTTTTCAAACCTACCCTATATTATAGCGAACAAAGCAAAAAAAATTATCGAAATCGGTCGAGCCGTTTTTGAGTTTTAGCGCGACTAACGCACAGCAATTCATTTTTATCGAAATTTCGATTTTTTCGATTTTCCGGCTTTTCCTTTGGGATTTCCCGACTTCCATTTTTTTTTCAAACCTACCCTGTATCATAGTGAACAAAACAACAAAAGAAATTATCGAAATCGGTCAAGCCGTTTTTGAGTTTTAGCGAGACTAACACACAGCAATTCATTTTTATCGAAATTTCGATTTTTTCGATTTTCCGGCTTTTCCTTTGGGATTTCCTGACTTTTATTTTTTTTAAAACCTACCCTGTATCATAGCGAACAAAACTAAAGAAAATTATCGAAATCGGTCCAGCCGTTTTTGAGTTTCTGCGAGACTGACGCACAGTAATTCATTTTTTATCGGAATTTCGATTTTTTCGATTTTCCGGCTTTTCCTTTGGGATTTCCCGACTTTTATTTTTTTTCAAACCTACCCTATATTATAGCGAACAAAGCAAAAAAAATTATCGAAATCGGTCGAGCCGTTTTTGAGTTTTAGCGCGACTAACGCACAGCAATTCATTTTTATCGAAATTTCGATTTTTTCGATTTTCCGGCTTTTCCTTTGGGATTTCCCGACTTCCATTTTTTTTTCAAACCTACCCTGTATCATAGTGAACAAAACAACAAAAGAAATTATCGAAATCGGTCAAGCCGTTTTTGAGTTTTAGCGAGACTAACACACAGCAATTCATTTTTATCGAAATTTCGATTTTTTCGATTTTCCGGCTTTTCCTTTGGGATTTCCCGACTTCCATTTTTTTTTCAAACCTACCCTGTATCATAGCGAACAAAACTAAAGAAAGTTATCGAAATCGGTCAAGCCGTTTTTGAGTTTTAGCGGGACTAACCCACAGCAATTCATTTATATCGAAATTTCGATTTTTTCGATTTTCCGGCTTTTGCTTTAGGATTTCCCGACTTTTATTTTTTTTAAAACCTACCCTGTATCATAGCGAATAAAACAAAACAAAAATTATCGAAATCAGTCAAGCCGTTTTTGAGTTTTAGCGAGACTTACCCACAGCAATTCATTTATATCGAAATTTCGATTTTTTCGATTTTCCGGCTTTTCCTTTGGGATTTCCCGACTTTTCTTGTTTTTAAACCTACCCTGTATCATAGCGAACAACACAAAAAGAAATTATCGATATTGGTCGAGCCGTTTTTGAGTTTTAGCGAGACTAACGCACAGCAATTCATTTTTATCGAAATTTCGATTTTTTCGATTTTCCGGCTTTTCCTTTGGGATTTCCCAACTTTTGTTTCTTTTCAAACCTACCCTGTATCATAGCGAACAAAACAAAAGGAAATTATCGAAATCGGTCAAGCCGTTTTTGAGTTTTAGCGAGACTAACCCACAGCAATTCATTTATATCGAAATTTCGATTTTTTCGATTTTCCGGCTTTTCCTTTGGGATTTCCCGACTTTTCTTGTTTCTAAACCTACCCTGTATCATAGCGAACAACACAAAAAGAAATTATCGAAATCGGTCGAGCCGTTTTTAAGTTTTAGCGAGACTAACGCACAGCAATTCATTTTTATCGAAATTTCGATTTTTTCGATTTTCCGGCTTTTCCTTTGGGATTTCCCGAATTTTATTTTTTTTCAAACTTACCCTGTATCATAGCGAACAAAACTAAAGAAAGTTATCGAAATCGGTCAAGCCATTTTTGAGTTTTAGCGAGACTATCGCACAGCAATTCATTTTTATCGAAATTTCGATTTTTTCGATGTTCCGGCTTTTCCTTTGGGATTTCCTGACTTTTATTTTTTTTAAAACCTACCCTGTATCATAGCGAACAAAACTAAAGAAAATTATCGAAATCAGTCCAGCCGTTTTTGAGTTTCTGCGAGACTGACGCACAGTAATTCATTTTTTATCGGAATTTCGATTTTTTCGATTTTCCGGCTTTTCCTTTGGGATTTCCCGACTTTTATTTTTTTTCAAACCTACCCTATATTATAGCGAACAAAGCAAAAAAAATTATCGAAATCGGTCGAGCCGTTTTTGAGTTTTAGCGCGACTAACGCACAGCAATTCATTTTTATCGAAATTTCGATTTTTTCGATTTTCCGGCTTTTCCTTTGGGATTTCCCGACTTCCATTTTTTTTTCAAACCTACCCTGTATCATAGTGAACAAAACAACAAAAGAAATTATCGAAATCGGTCAAGCCGTTTTTGAGTTTTAGCGAGACTAACACACAGCAATTCATTTTTATCGAAATTTCGATTTTTTCGATTTTCCGGCTTTTCCTTTGGGATTTCCTGACTTTTATTTTTTTTAAAACCTACCCTGTATCATAGCGAACAAAACTAAAGAAAATTATCGAAATCGGTCCAGCCGTTTTTGAGTTTCTGCGAGACTGACGCACAGTAATTCATTTTTTATCGGAATTTCGATTTTTTCGATTTTCCGGCTTTTCCTTTGGGATTTCCCGACTTTTATTTTTTTTCAAACCTACCCTATATTATAGCGAACAAAGCAAAAAAAATTATCGAAATCGGTCGAGCCGTTTTTGAGTTTTAGCGCGACTAACGCACAGCAATTCATTTTTATCGAAATTTCGATTTTTTCGATTTTCCGGCTTTTCCTTTGGGATTTCCCGACTTCCATTTTCTTTTAAAACCTACCCTGTATCATAGTGAACAAAACAACAAAAGAAATTATCGAAATCGGTCAAGCCGTTTTTGAGTTTTAGCGAGACTAACACACAGCAATTCATTTTTATCGAAATTTCGATTTTTTCGATTTTCCGGCTTTTCCTTTGGGATTTCCCGACTTCTATTTTTTTCAAACCTACCCTGTATCATAGCGAACAAAACTAAAGAAAATTATCGAAATCGGTCAAGCCGTTTGTGAGTTTTAGCGAGACTTACCCACAGCAATTCATTTTTATCGAAATTTCGATTTTTTCGATTTTCCGGCTTTTCCTTTGGGATTTCCCGACTTCTATTTTTTTCAAACCTACCCTGTATCATAGCGAACAAAACTAAAGAAAATTATCGAAATCGGTCAAGCCGTTTTTGAGTTTTAGCGAGACTTACCCACAGCAATTCATTTTTATCGAAATTTCGATATTTTCGATTTTCCGGCTTTTCCTTTGGGATTTCCCGACTTCTATTTTTTTCAAACCTACCCTGTATCATAGCGAACAAAACTAAAGAAAATTATCGAAATCGGTCAAGCCGTTTTTGAGTTTTAGCGAGACTTACCCACAGCAATTCATTTTTATCGAAATTTCGATTTTTTCGATTTTCCGGCTTTTCCTTTGGGATTTCCCGACTTCTATTTTTTTCAAACCTACCCTGTATCATAGCGAACAAAACAAAAAAAATTATCGGAATTGGTCATGCCGTTTTTGAGTTTTAGCGAGACTAACGCACAGCAATTCATTTTTATCGAAATTTCGATTTTTTCGATTTTCCGGCTGTTGCTTTGGGATTTCCCGACTTTTATTTTTTTTAAAACCTACCCTGTATCATAGCGAATAAAACAAAAAAAAAATTATCGAAATCGGTCAAGCCGTTTTTGAGTTTTAGCGAGACTTACCCACAGCAATTCATTTTTATCGAAATTTCGATTTTTTTCGATTTTCCGGCTTTTCCTTTGGGATTTCCCGACTTCTATTTTTTTGAAACGTACCCTATATCATAGCGAACAAAACAAAAAAAATATCGGAATTGGTCATGCCGTTTTTGAGTTTTAGCGAAACTAACGCACAGCAATTCATTTTTATCGAAATTTCGATTTTTTCGATTTTCCGGCTTTTCCTTTGGGATTTCCCGACTTTTATTTTTTTTCAAACCTACCCTGTATCATAGCGAACAAAACAAAAAAAATTATCGGAATTGGTCATGCCGTTTTTGAGTTTTAGCGAGACTAACGCACAGCAATTCATTTTTATCGAAATTTCGATTTTTTCGATTTTCCGGCTTTTCCTTTGGGATTTCCCGACTTCTATTTTTTTCAAACCTACCCTGTATCATAGCGAACAAAACAAAAAAATTATCGGAATTGGTCATGCCGTTTTTGAGTTTTAGCGAGACTACCGCACAGCAATTCATTTTTATCGAAATTTCGATTTTTTCGATTTTCCGGCTTTTCCTTTGGGATTTCCCGACTTTTATTTTTTTTAAAACCTACCCTGTATCATATCGAATAAAACAAAAAAAAAATTATCGAAATCGGTCAAGCAGTTTTTGAGTTTTAGCGAGACTTACCCACAGCAATTCATTTTTATCGAAATTTCGATTTTTCGATTTTCCTGCTTTTCCTTTGGGATTTCCCGACTTCCATTTTTTTCAAACCTACCCTGTATCATAGCGAACAAAACAAAAAAAATTATCGGAATTGGTCATGCCGTTTTTGAGTTTTAGCGAGACTAACGCACAGCAATTCATTTTTATCGAAATTTCGATTTTTTCGATTTTCCGGCTTTTCCTTTGGGATTTCCCGACTTTAATTTTTTTTCAATCCTACCCTGTATCATAGCGAACAAAACAAAAAAAATTATCGGAATTGGTCATGCCGTTTTTGAGTTTTAGCGAGACTAACGCACAGCAATTCATTTTTATCGAAATTTCGATTTTTTCGATTTTCCGGCTTTTCCTTTGGGATTTCCCGACTTTTGTTTTTGCTCAAACCTACCCTGTATCATAGCGAACAAAACAAAAAAAATTATCGGAATTGGTCATGCCGTTTTTGAGTTTTAGCGAGACTAACGCACAGCAATTCATTTTTATCGAAATTTCGATTTTTTCGATTTTCCGGCTTTTCCTTTGGGATTTCCCGACTTTTATTTTTTTTCAATCCTACCCTGTATCATAGCGAACAAAACAAAGAAAATTATCGGAATTGGTCATGCCGTTTTTGAGTTTTAGCGAGACTAACGCACAGCAATTCATTTTTATCGAAATTTCGATTTTTTCGATTTTCCGGCTTTTCCTTTGGGATTTCCCGACTTTTATTTTTGCTCAAACCTACCCTGTATCATAGCGAACAAAACAAAAAAAATTATCGGAATTGGTCATGCCGTTTTTGAGTTTTAGCGAGACTAACGCACAGCAATTCATTTTTATCGAAATTTCGATTTTTTCGATTTTCCGGCTTTTCCTTTGGGATTTCCCGACTTCCATTTTTTTCAAACCTACCCTATATCATAGCGAGCAAAACAAAAAAAATTATCGAAATCGGTCAAGCCGTTTTTGAGTTTTAGCGAGACTAACGCACAGCAATTCATTTATATCGAAATTTCGATTTTTTCAATTTTCCGGCTTTTCCTTTGGGATTTCCCGACTTCTATGTTTTTCAAACCTACCCTGTATCATAGCGAACAAAACAAAAAAAAAATTATCGAAATCGGACAAGCCGTTTTTGAGTTTTAGCGAGACTTACCCACAGCAATTCATTTTTATCGAAATTTCGATTTTTTCGATTTTCCGGCTTTTCCTTTGGGATTTCCCGACTTCTATTTTTTTCAAACCTACCCTGTATCATAGCGAACAAAACAAAAAAAATTATCGGAATTGGTCATGCCGTTTTTGAGTTTTAGCGAGACTAACGCACAGCAATTCATTTTTATCGAAATTTCGATTTTTTCGATTTTCCGGCTTTTCCTTTGGGATTTCCCGACTTTTATTTTTGCTCAAACATACCCTGTATCATAGCGAACAAAACAAAAAAAATTTTCGGAATTCGTCATGCCGTTTTTGAGTTTTAGCGAGACTAACGCACAGCAATTCATTTTTATCGAAATTTCGATTTTTTCGATTTTCCGGCTTTTGCTTTGGGATTTCCCGACTTTAATTTTTTTAAAACCTATCCTGTATCATAGCGAATAAAACAAAACAAAAATTATCGAAATCGGTCAAGCCGTTTTTGAGTTTTAGCGAAACTAACGCACAGCAATTCATTTTTATCGAAATTTCGATTTTTTCGATTATCAGGCTTTTCCTTTGGGATTTCCCGACTTTTATTTTTTTTCAAACCTACCCTGTATCATAGCGAACAAAACAAAAAAAATTTTCGGAATTGGTCATGCCGTTTTTGAGTTTTAGCGAAACTAACGCACAGCAATTCATTTTTATCGAAATTTCGATTTTTTCGATTATCAGGCTTTTCCTTTGGGATTTTCCAACTTTTATTTTTTTTTAAAACCTACCCTGTATCATAGCGAATAAAACAAAAAAAATTATCGAAATCAGTCAAGCCGTTTTTGAGTTTTAGCGAGACTTACCCACAGCAATTCATTTTTATCGAAATTTCGATTTTTTCGATTTTCCGGCTTTTCCTTTGGGATTTTCCGACTTCTATTTTTTGCAAACCTACCCTGTATCATAGCGAACAAAACAAAAAAAAATTATCGAAATCGGACAAGCCGTTTTTGAGTTTTAGCGAGACTAACCCACAGCAATTCATTTATATCGAAATTTCGATTTTTTCGATTTTCCGGCTTTTCGTTTGGGATTTCCCGACTTTTATTTATTTTAGAACCTACCCTGTATCATAGCGAACAACACAAAAAGAAATTATCGAAATCGGTCAAGCCGTTTTTGAGTTTTAGCGAGACTAACGCACAGCAATTCATTTTTATCGAAATTTCGATTTTTTCGATTTTCCGGCTTTTCCTTTGGGATTTCCCGACTTTTATTTATTTTAAAACCTACCCTGTATCATAGCGAACAACACAAAAAGAAATTATCGAAATCGGTCGAACCGTTTTCGAGTTTTAGCGAGACTAACCCACAGCAATTCATTTTTTATCGAAATTTCGATTTTTTCGATTTTCCGGCTTTTTCTTTGGGATTTCCCGACTTTTATTTTTTTCAAACCTACCCTATATCATAGCGAACAAAACAAAAAAAAATTTATCGAAATCGGTCCAGCCGTTTTTGACTTTCTGCGAGACTGGCACAGTAATTCGTTTTTTATCGGAATTTCGATTTTTTCGATTTTCCGGCGTTTTCTTCGGGATTTCGCGACTCTTCGTTTTTTCTAGCCTACCCTGTATCATAGCGAACAAAACAAAAAAAAAAATTGTGTGTGCTTAAGACCACACGAAAGAAGTGAAAACTTCAAAAGGTGAAATTAATAATACCAAATACAATTTTTTTTGCGTTGTATATTGACAAAGTAATAACATTTATAATGTCCTTAATTATAATTGTGTATAAATTACTCTAGTGATTTTTGTCCTGAGTGGCCTTCATCTGCATCATCATACTCTAAAAATGAAACTATAGGTTTATGGCCGACAAAGCGGCTGGCGCTTTCAAAGCGCCGAAAGCGTACATTGGGTTTCTACCTTTAGTCGACTCGAGCCGACTTCACCCGAATGAGCGTTAATCAGCCGAGCGTGACGGCTCAGTTTAATTCAGTGCCCACAAAAAGTGCTAAACGGGCCCAAAGAAGTTTTCACTTCAAAAATTATCGAAATCGGACAAGCCGTTTTTGAGTTTTAGCGAGACTAACCCACAGCAATTCATTTATATCGAAATTTCGATTTTTTCGATTTTCCGCCTTTTCCTTTGGGATTTCCCGACTTTTATTTTTTTTCAAACCTACCCTATATCATAGTGAACAAAACAGGAAAAGAAATTATCGAAATCGGTCAAGCCGTTTTTGAGTTTTAGCGAAACTAACCCACAGCAATTCATTTATATCGAAATTTCGATTTTTTCGATTTTCCGCCTTTTCCTTTGGGATTTCCCGACTTTTATTTTTTTTCAAACCTACCCTATATCATAGTGAACAAAACAAAAAAAATTATCGAAATCGGTCCAGCCGTTTTTGAGTTTCTGCGAGACTGACGCACAGTAATTCATTTTTTATCGGAATGTCGATTTTTTCGATTTACCGGCTTTTTCTTCGGGATTTCTCGACTCTTCTTTTTTTCTAGCCTACCCTGTATCATAGCGAACAAAACTAAAGAAAATTATCGAAATCGGTCAAGCCGTTTTTGAGTTTTAGCGGGACTAACCCACAGCAATTCATTTATATCGAAATTTCGATTTTTGCGATTTTCCGGCTTTTCCTTTGGGATTTCCCGACTTCTATTTTTTTAAACCTACCCTGTAGCATAGCGAACAAAACAAAAAAAATTATCGGAATTGGTCATGCCGTTTTTGAGTTTTAGCGAGACTAACGCACGGCAATTAATTTTTATCGAAATTTCGATTTTTTCGATTTTCCGACTTTTCCTTTGGGATTTCCCGACTTTTATTTTTTTTTCAAACCTACCCTATATCATAGTGAACAAAACAAAAAAAAATTATCGAAATCGGTCCAGCCGTTTTTGAGTTTCTGCGAGACTGACGCACAGTAATTCATTTTTTATCGGAATGTCGAATTTTTCGATTTACCGGCTTTTTCTTCGGGATTTCTCGACTCTTCTTTTTTTCTAGCCTACCCTGTATCATAGCGTACAAAACAAAAATAAAATTTTCGAAATCGGACAAGCCGTTTTTGAGTTTTAGCGAGACTAACCCACAGCAATTCATTTATATCGAAATTTCGATTTTTTCGATTTTCCGCCTTTTCCTTTGGGATTTCCCGACTTTTATTTTTTTTCAAACCTACCCTATATCATAGTGAACAAAACAGGAAAAGAAATTATCGAAATCGGTCAAGCCGTTTTTGAGTTTTAGCGAAACTAACCCACAGCAATTCATTTATATCGAAATTTCGATTTTTTCGATTTTCCGCCTTTTCCTTTGGGATTTCCCGACTTTTATTTTTTTTCAAACCTACCCTATATCATAGTGAACAAAACAAAAAAAATTATCGAAATCGGTCCAGCCGTTTTTGAGTTTCTGCGAGACTGACGCACAGTAATTCATTTTTTATCGGAATGTCGATTTTTTCGATTTACCGGCTTTTTCTTCGGGATTTCTCGACTCTTCTTTTTTTCTAGCCTACCCTGTATCATAGCGTACAAAACAAAAATAAAATTTTCGAAATCGGACAAGCCGTTTTTGAGTTTTAGCGAGACTAACCCACAGCAATTCATTTATATCGAAATTTCGATTTTTTCGATTTTCCGCCTTTTCCTTTGGGATTTCCCGACTTTTATTTTTTTTCAAACCTACCCTATATCATAGTGAACAAAACAGGAAAAGAAATTATCGAAATCGGTCAAGCCGTTTTTGAGTTTTAGCGAAACTAACCCACAGCAATTCATTTATATCGAAATTTCGATTTTTTCGATTTTCCGCCTTTTCCTTTGGGATTTCCCGACTTTTATTTTTTTTCAAACCTACCCTATATCATAGTGAACAAAACAAAAAAAATTATCGAAATCGGTCCAGCCGTTTTTGAGTTTCTGCGAGACTGACGCACAGTAATTCATTTTTTATCGGAATGTCGATTTTTTCGATTTACCGGCTTTTTCTTCGGGATTTCTCGACTCTTCTTTTTTTCTAGCCTACCCTGTATCATAGCGTACAAAACAAAAATAAAATTTTCGAAATCGGACAAGCCGTTTTTGAGTTTTAGCGAGACTAACCCACAGCAATTCATTTATATCGAAATTTCGATTTTTTCGATTTTCCGGCTTTTCCTTTGGGATTTCCCAACTTTTATTTCTTTTCAAACCTACCCTGTCTCATAGCGAACAAAACTAAGGAAAATTATCGAAATCGGTCTAGCCGTTTTTGAGTTTTAGCGAGACTAACCCACAGCAATTCATTTATATCGAAATTTCGATTTTTTCGATTTTCCGGCTTTTCCTTTGGGGTTTCCCGACTTTTCTTGTTTTTAGACCTACCCTGTATCATAGCGAACAACACAAAAAGAAATTATCGAAATCGGTTGAGCCGTTTTTGAGTTTTAGCGAGACTAACGCACAGCAATTAATTTTTATCGAAATTTCGATTTTTTCGATTTTCCGGCTTTTCCTTTGGGATTTCCCGACTTTTATTTTTTTCAAACCTACCCTGTATCATAGCGAACAAAACAAAAAAAATTATCGGAATTGTTCATGCCGTTTTTGAGTTTTAGCGAGACTAACCCACAGCAATTCATTTTTATCGAAATTTCGACTTTTTCGATTTTCCGGCTTTTGCTTTGGGATTTCCCGACTTTTATTTTTTTTTAAAACCTACCCTGTATCATAGCGAATAAAACAAAAAAAAATTATCGAAATCGGTTAAGCCGTTTTTGAGTTTTAGTGAGACTTACCCACAGCAATTCATTTATATCGAAATTTCGATTTTTTCGATTTTCCGGCTTTTCCTTTGGGATTTCCCGACTTCTATTTTTTTCAAACCTACCCTGTATCATAGCGAACAAAACAAAAAAAATTAACGGAATTGGTCATGCCGTTTTTGAGTTTTAGCGAGACTAACGCACAGCAATTCATTTTTATCGAAATTTCGATTTTTTCGATTTTCCGGCTTTTCCTTTGGGATTTCCCGACTTTTATTTTTTTTAAAACCTACCCTGTATCATAGCGAACAAAACAAAAAAAATTATCGGAATTGGTCATGCCGTTTTTGAGTTGTAGCGAGACTAACGCACAGCAATTCATTTTTATCGTAATTTCGACTTATTCAATTTTTCGGCTTTTGCTTTGGGATTTCCCGACTTTTATTTTTTTTTAAAACCTACCCTGTATCATAGCGAATAAAACAAAAAAAAAATTATCGAAATCGGTTAAGCCGTTTTTGAGTTTTAGCGAGACTTACCCACAGCAATTCATTTATATCGAAATTTCGATTTTTTCGATTTTCCGGCTTTTCCTTTGGGATTTCCCGACTTCTATTTTTTTCAAACCTACCTTGTATCATAGCGAACAAAACAAAACAAAATTATCGAAATCGGACAAGCCGTTTTTGAGTTTTAGCGAGACTTACCCACAGCAATTAATTTTTATCGAAATTTCGATTTTTTCGATTTTCCGGCTTTTCCTTTGGGATTTCCCGACTTCTATTTTTTTCAAACCTACCCTATATCATAGCGAACAAAACAAAAAAAATTATCGGAATTGGTCATGCAGTTTTTGAGTTTTAGCGAAACTAACGCACAGCAATTCATTTTTATCGAAATTTCGATTTTTTCGATTTTCCGGCTTTTGCTTTGGGATTTCCCGACTTTAATTTTTTTGAAGTGAAAACTTCTTTAGCGGGGCCTTGCACTTTTTTGGGATGGGTACAAAATGTTAAACTCGCGCAGGTGTCACGTGTCCTGATCGAAAATTCGTAAGACAGAGGAAGAGTGTGAAGGCCAGCGCGGCTTAGGAGAGGAAGTAATATCCCCCTCGTTTAAGCGGTGCAGGGCGCTTGCGCGAGTGTGCGTGTGTGTTTGTACTACAGCCTGCTACGCGATCCACGGATGGTGTCTGCTGATGGCTCGACCGTCTGTATACTTGTAAAATTCGTGTATATACCGATTGCCCACGATGGCGGTGTTAGACACACGAGCGAAGCGAGTACGTTAATAGCTATCGTGGGCAATCGGCTACTTATCGCCCCGTGGTTAGTTCACGACGGGTTTCCATGCGGTAAAGTACTATTTCCTCACGCGTGCGCGGAAACCACTACTATTCCGCACGGGTTTGCGTGTGGAAACACGCGGATTCCCCACTGTAAAGCCTGTCGGGAATAACCCACTGGTAATTTTAAAGAACACAAGCGAGACTTCGAATAACACATGGGTACCTGAAATGGAAATGCACTCAGAATATTTTCTTTCTTCTTCAATTCAATTCTTCAAGAAATCCTTCATGGGAGCCGTATACCTGAGTGCATTTGGGTCGCTCGATCAACGCAATGAGAAGGAGTGAGTACATGTCCCATCACTGATCACTGGACAGGAGTATGCATTTCTCGCTTGCACTTGCAATAGCAATGAAGAGTTCTAGAAATCTACCTGAGGAGCACTCGACTCGACGGTTAAGACTCGTGCACTCAGAATATTTCTTCAAGAAATCCTTTTTTTTTATATATTCGCACGTGTTAAACATCCTTTTAATGCTTTTCAGGTACCTAAATAAATTATTTAAGCCGGGCATGAGTGTAATAGTATATTGCTTTGAACATCTGTACCTTAGTTAGATGTACCTTTCGTATATCTTTTTGAGAGATAATTACAGCAAAAATTATTATTTTTTATTTGCAGGGGGCTCCCCGCACCCCCCGTTCCGCTCCCACGGACTCCTCCTTCCCCGACCTCCTTATCGAACCCACCGCCGCCGCACTTGTGAGGAAAAATACAGTGTGCAACTCGGGTGAAAACCAGCCGATTGCCCTTGATGGCAGTAGATGCACTCGCTTCGCTCGTGCGTCTAACCCTGCCATCGTGGGCAATCGGCTAGTTTCCACCCTAGTTGCACAAAATACTATTTACTCCGACGTGTGATGAGTTTTCACTTCTGCCGGCACTCCCAGAGTGCACCCGTTGTTTTTTTCAAACCTACCCTGTATCATAGCGAACAAAACAAAAAAAATTATCGGAATTGGTCATACCGTTTTTGAGTTTTAGCGAGACTAACGCACAGCAATTCATTTTTATGGAAATTTCGATTTTTTCGATTTTCCGGCTTTAGCTTTGGGATTTCCCGACTTTTATTTTTTTTAAAACCTACCCTGTATCATAGCGAATAAAACAAAAAAAAAATTATCGAAATCAGTCGAGCCGTTTTTGAGTTTTAGCGAGACTCACCCACAGCAATTCATTTTTATCGAAATTTCGATTTTTTCGATTTTCCGGCTTTTCCTTTGGGATTTTCCGACTTGTATTTTTTTCAAACCTACCCTGTATCATAGCGAACAAAACAAAAAAAAATTATCGAAATCGGACAAGCCGTTTTTGAGTTTTAGCGAGACTAACCCACAGCAATTCATTTATATCGAAATTTCGATTTTTTCGATTTTCCGGCTTTTGCTTTGGGATTTTCAGACTTTTATTTATTTTAAAACCTGCCCTGTATCATAGCAAATAAAACAAAAAAAAATTATCGAAATCGGTCAAGCCGTTTTTGATTTTTAGCGAGACTTACCCACAGCAATTCATTTTTATCGAAAGTTCGATTTTTTCGATTTTCCGGCTTTTCCTTTGGGGTTTTCCGACTTTTCTTGTTTTAAAACCTACCCTGTATCATAGCGAACAAATCTAAAGAAAATTATCGAAATCGGGCAAGCTGTTTTTGAGTTTTAGCGAGACTAACCCACAGCAATTCATTTATATCGAAATTTCGATTTTGTCGATTTTCCGGCTTTTCCTTTGGGATTTCCCGACTTCTATTTTTTTTCAAACCTACCCTGTATCATAGCGAACAAAACAAAACAAAAAATTGTCGAAATCGGTCCAGCCGTTTTTGAGTTTCTGCGAGACTGACGCACAGCAATTCATTTTTATCGAAATTTCGATTTTTTCGATTTTCTTGCTTTTCCGTTGGGATATCCCGACTTCTATTTTTTTTCAAACCTACCCTGTATCATAGTGAACAACCCAGCAAAAGAAATTATCGAAATCGGTCAAGCCGTTTTTGAGTTTTAGCGAGACTAACCCACAGCAATTCATTTTTATCGAAATTTAGATTTTTTCGATTTTCCGGCTTTTCCTTTGGGATTTCCCGACTTTTATTTTTTTCAAACCTACCCTGTATCATAGCGAACAAAACTAAAGAAAATTATCGAAATCGGTCAAGCCGTTTTTGAGTTTTAGCGAGACTAACCCACAGCAATTCATTTATATCGAAATTTAGATTTTTTCGATTTTCTTGCTTTTCCTTTGGGATTTCCCGACTTCTATTTTTTTCAAACCTACCCTGTATCATAGTGAACAAAACAGCAAAAGAAATTATCGAAATCGGTCAAGCGGTTTTTGAGTTTTAGCGAGACTAACCCACAGCAATTAATTTTTATCGAAATTTCGATTTTTTCGATTTTCCGGCTTTTCCTTTAGGATTTCCCGACTTTTATTTTTTTTCAAACCTACCCTGTATCATAGCGAACAAAACAAAAATAAATTTGTCGAAATCGGTGCAGCCGTTTTTGAGTTTCTGCGAGACTGACGCACAGCAATTCATTTTTATCGAAATTTCGATTTTTTCGATTTTCCGGCTTTTCCTTTGGGATTTCCCGACTTCTATTTTTTTGAAACGTACCCTATATCATAGCGAACAAAACAAAAAAAATATCGGAATTGGTCATGCCGTTTTTGAGTTTTAGCGAAACTAACGCACAGCAATTCATTTTTATCAAAATTTCAATTTTTTCGATTTTCCGGCTTTTCCTTTGGGATTTCCCGACTTTTATTTTTTTTAAAACCTACCCTGTATCATATCGAATAAAACAAAAACAAAATTATCGAAATCGGTCAAGCCGTTTTTGAGTTTTAGCGAGACTAACGCACAGCAATTCATTTTTATCGAAATTTCGATTTTTTCGATTTTCCGGCTTTTCCTTTGGGATTTCCCGACTTTTATTTTTTTTCAATCCTACCCTGTATCATAGCGAACAAAACAAAAAAAATTATCGGAATTGGTCATGCCGTTTTTGAGTTTTAGCGAGACTAACGCACAGCAATTCATTTTTATCGAAATTTCGATTTTTTCGATTTTCCGGTTTTTCCTTTGGGATTTCCCGACTTTTATTTTTGCTCAAACCTACCCTGTATCATAGCGAACAAAACAAAAAAAATTATCGGAATTGGTCATGCCGTTTTTGAGTTTTAGCGAGACTAACGCTCAGCAATTCATTTTTATCGAAATTTCGATTTTTTCGATTTTCCGGCTTTTGCTTTGGGATTTCCCGACTTTTATTTTTTTTAAAACCTACCCTGTATCATAGCGAATAAAACAAAAAAAAAATTATCGAAATCGGTCAAGCCGTTTTTGAGTTTTAGCGAGACTAACGCACAGCAATTCATTTATATCGAAATTTCGATTTTTTCAATTTTCCGGCTTTTCCTTTGGGATTTCCCGACTTCTATTTTTTTCAAACCTACCCTGTATCATAGCGAACAAAACAAAAAAAATTATCGGAATTGGTCATGCCGTTTTTGAGTTTTAGCGAGACTAACGCACAGCAATTCATTTTTATCGAAATTTCGATTTTTTCGATTTTCCGGCTTTTCCTTTGGGATTTCCCGACTTTTATTTTTGCTCAAACATACCCTGTATCATAGCGAACAAAAAAAAAAAAATTTTCGGAATTCGTCATGCCGTTTTTGAGTTTTAGCGAGACTAACGCACAGCAATTCATTTTTATCGAAATTTCGATTTTTTCGATTTTCCGGCTTTTGCTTTGGGATTTCCCGACTTTTATTTTTTTAAAACCTACCCTGTATCATAGCGAATAAAACAAAACAAAAATTATCGAAATCGGTCAAGCCGTTTTTGAGTTTTAGCGAAACTAACGCACAGCAATTCATTTTTATCGAAATTTCGATTTTTTCGATTATCCGGCTTTTCCTTTGGGATTTCCCGACTTTTATTTTTTTTCAAACCTACCCTGTATCATAGCGAACAAAACAAAAAAAATTTTCGGAATTGGTCATGCCGTTTTTGAGTTTTAGCGAGACTAACGCACAGCAATTCATTTTTATGGAAATTTCGATTTTTTCGATTTTCCGGCTTTAGCTTTGGGATTTTCCAACTTTTATTTTTTTTTAAAACCTACCCTGTATCATAGCGAATAAAACAAAAAAAAAGTATCGAAATCAGTCAAGCCGTTTTTGAGTTTTAGCGAGACTTACCCACAGCAATTCATTTTTATCGAAATTTCGATTTTTTCGATTTTCCGGCTTTTCCTTTGGGATTTTCCGACTTCTATTTTTTGCAAACCTACCCTGTATCATAGCGAACAGAACAAAAAAAAATTATCGAAATCGGACAAGCCGTTTTTGAGTTTTAGCGAGACTAACCCACAGCAATTCATTTATATCGAAATTTCGATTTTTTCGATTTTCCGGCTTTTCGTTTGGGATTTCCCGACTTTTATTTATTTTAAAACCTACCCTGTATCATAGCGAACAACACAAAAAGAAATTATCGAAATCGGTCAAGCCGTTTTTGAGTTTTAGCGAGACTAACGCACAGCAATTCATTTTTATCGAAATTTCGATTTTTTCGATTTTCCGGCTTTTCCTTTGGGATTTCCCGACTTTTATTTATTTTAAAACCTACCCTGTATCATAGCGAACAACACAAAAAGAAATTATCGAAATCGGTGGAGCCGTTTTCGAATTTTAGCGAGAGAAACGCACAGCAATTCATTTTTATCGAAATTTCGATTTTTTCGATTTTCCGGCTTTTCCTTTGGGATTTCCCGACTTTTATTTTTTTCAAACCTACCCTATATCATAGCGAACAAAACAAAAAAAAATTTATCGAAATCGGTCCAGCCGTTTTTGAGTTTCTGCGAGACTGGCACAGTAATTCGTTTTTTATCGGAATTTCGATTTTTTCGATTTTCCGGCGTTTTCTTCGGGATTTCGCGACTCTTCGTTTTTTCTAGCCTACCCTGTATCATAGCGAACAAAACAAAAAAAAAAATTGTGTGTGCTTAAGACCACACGAAAGAAGTGAAAACTTCAAAAGGTGAAATTAATAATACCAAATACAATTTTTTTGCGTTGTATATTGACAAAGTAATAACATTTATAATGTCCTTAATTATAATTGTGTATAAATTACTCTAGTGATTTTTGTCCTGAGTGGCCTTCATCTGCATCATCATACTCTAAAAATGAAACTATAGGTTTATGGCCGACAAAGCGGCTGGCGCTTTCAAAGCGCCGAAAGCGTACATTGGGTTTCTACCTTTAGTCGACTCGAGCCGACTTCACCCGAATGAGCGTTAATCAGCCGAGCGTGACGGCTCAGTTTAATTCAGTGCCCACAAAAAGTGCTAAACGCGCCCAAAGAAGTTTTCACTTCAAAAATTATCGAAATCGGACAAGCCGTTTTTGAGTTTTAGCGAGACTAACCCACAGCAATTCATTTATATCGAAATTTCGATTTTTTCGATTTTCCGCCTTTTCCTTTGGGATTTCCCGACTTTTATTTTTTTTCAAACCTACCCTATATCATAGTGAACAAAACAGGAAAAGAAATTATCGAAATCGGTCAAGCCGTTTTTGAGTTTTAGCGAAACTAACCCACAGCAATTCATTTATATCGAAATTTCGATTTTTTCGATTTTCCGCCTTTTCCTTTGGGATTTCCCGACTTTTATTTTTTTTCAAACCTACCCTATATCATAGTGAACAAAACAAAAAAAATTATCGAAATCGGTCCAGCCGTTTTTGAGTTTCTGCGAGACTGACGCACAGTAATTCATTTTTTATCGGAATGTCGATTTTTTCGATTTACCGGCTTTTTCTTCGGGATTTCTCGACTCTTCTTTTTTTCTAGCCTACCCTGTATCATAGCGAACAAAACTAAAGAAAATTATCGAAATCGGTCAAGCCGTTTTTGAGTTTTAGCGGGACTAACCCACAGCAATTCATTTATATCGAAATTTCGATTTTTGCGATTTTCCGGCTTTTCCTTTGGGATTTCCCGACTTCTATTTTTTTAAACCTACCCTGTAGCATAGCGAACAAAACAAAAAAAATTATCGGAATTGGTCATGCCGTTTTTGAGTTTTAGCGAGACTAACGCACGGCAATTAATTTTTATCGAAATTTCGATTTTTTCGATTTTCCGACTTTTCCTTTGGGATTTCCCGACTTTTATTTTTTTTTCAAACCTACCCTATATCATAGTGAACAAAACAAAAAAAAATTATCGAAATCGGTCCAGCCGTTTTTGAGTTTCTGCGAGACTGACGCACAGTAATTCATTTTTTATCGGAATGTCGAATTTTTCGATTTACCGGCTTTTTCTTCGGGATTTCTCGACTCTTCTTTTTTTCTAGCCTACCCTGTATCATAGCGTACAAAACAAAAATAAAATTTTCGAAATCGGACAAGCCGTTTTTGAGTTTTAGCGAGACTAACCCACAGCAATTCATTTATATCGAAATTTCGATTTTTTCGATTTTCCGCCTTTTCCTTTGGGATTTCCCGACTTTTAATTTTTTTCAAACCTACCCTATATCATAGTGAACAAAACAGGAAAAGAAATTATCGAAATCGGTCAAGCCGTTTTTGAGTTTTAGCGAAACTAACCCACAGCAATTCATTTATATCGAAATTTCGATTTTTTCGATTTTCCGCCTTTTCCTTTGGGATTTCCCGACTTTTATTTTTTTTCAAACCTACCCTATATCATAGTGAACAAAACAAAAAAAATTATCGAAATCGGTCCAGCCGTTTTTGAGTTTCTGCGAGACTGACGCACAGTAATTCATTTTTTATCGGAATGTCGATTTTTTCGATTTACCGGCTTTTTCTTCGGGATTTCTCGACTCTTCTTTTTTTCTAGCCTACCCTGTATCATAGCGTACAAAACAAAAATAAAATTTTCGAAATCGGACAAGCCGTTTTTGAGTTTTAGCGAGACTAACCCACAGCAATTCATTTATATCGAAATTTCGATTTTTTCGATTTTCCGGCTTTTCCTTTGGGATTTCCCAACTTTTATTTCTTTTCAAACCTACCCTGTCTCATAGCGAACAAAACTAAGGAAAATTATCGAAATCGGTCTAGCCGTTTTTGAGTTTTAGCGAGACTAACCCACAGCAATTCATTTATATCGAAATTTCGATTTTTTCGATTTTCCGGCTTTTCCTTTGGGGTTTCCCGACTTTTCTTGTTTTTAGACCTACCCTGTATCATAGCGAACAACACAAAAAGAAATTATCGAAATCGGTTGAGCCGTTTTTGAGTTTTAGCGAGACTAACGCACAGCAATTAATTTTTATCGAAATTTCGATTTTTTCGATTTTCCGGCTTTTCCTTTGGGATTTCCCGACTTTTATTTTTTTCAAACCTACCCTGTATCATAGCGAACAAAACAAAAAAAATTATCGGAATTGGTCATGCCGTTTTTGAGTTTTAGCGAGACTAACCCACAGCAATTCATTTTTATCGAAATTTCGACTTTTTCGATTTTCCGGCTTTTGCTTTGGGATTTCCCGACTTTTATTTTTTTTTAAAACCTACCCTGTATCATAGCGAATAAAACAAAAAAAAATTATCGAAATCGGTTAAGCCGTTTTTGAGTTTTAGTGAGACTTACCCACAGCAATTCATTTATATCGAAATTTCGATTTTTTCGATTTTCCGGCTTTTCCTTTGGGATTTCCCGACTTCTATTTTTTTCAAACCTACCCTGTATCATAGCGAACAAAACAAAAAAAATTAACGGAATTGGTCATGCCGTTTTTGAGTTTTAGCGAGACTAACGCACAGCAATTCATTTTTATCGAAATTTCGATTTTTTCGATTTTCCGGCTTTTCCTTTGGGATTTCCCGACTTTTATTTTTTTTAAAACCTACCCTGTATCATAGCGAACAAAACAAAAAAAATTATCGGAATTGGTCATGCCGTTTTTGAGTTGTAGCGAGACTAACGCACAGCAATTCATTTTTATCGTAATTTCGACTTATTCAATTTTTCGGCTTTTGCTTTGGGATTTCCCGACTTTTATTTTTTTTTAAAACCTACCCTGTATCATAGCGAATAAAACAAAAAAAAAATTATCGAAATCGGTTAAGCCGTTTTTGAGTTTTAGCGAGACTTACCCACAGCAATTCATTTATATCGAAATTTCGATTTTTTCGATTTTCCGGCTTTTCCTTTGGGATTTCCCGACTTCTATTTTTTTCAAACCTACCTTGTATCATAGCGAACAAAACAAAACAAAATTATCGAAATCGGACAAGCCGTTTTTGAGTTTTAGCGAGACTTACCCACAGCAATTAATTTTTATCGAAATTTCGATTTTTTCGATTTTCCGGCTTTTCCTTTGGGATTTCCCGACTTCTATTTTTTTCAAACCTACCCTATATCATAGCGAACAAAACAAAAAAAATTATCGGAATTGGTCATGCAGTTTTTGAGTTTTAGCGAAACTAACGCACAGCAATTCATTTTTATCGAAATTTCGATTTTTTCGATTTTCCGGCTTTTCCTTTGGGATTTCCCGACTTTAATTTTTTTGAAGTGAAAACTTCTTTAGCGGGGCCTTGCACTTTTTTGGGATGGGTACAAAATGTTAAACTCGCGCAGGTGTCACGTGTCCTGATCGAAAATTCGTAAGACAGAGGAAGAGTGTGAAGGCCAGCGCGGCTTAGGAGAGGAAGTAATATCCCCCTCGTTTAAGCGGTGCAGGGCGCTTGCGCGAGTGTGCGTGTGTGTTTGTACTACAGCCTGCTACGCGATCCACGGATGGTGTCTGCTGATGGCTCGACCGTCTGTATACTTGTAAAATTCGTGTATATACCGATTGCCCACGATGGCGGTGTTAGACACACGAGCGAAGCGAGTACGTTAATAGCTATCGTGGGCAATCGGCTACTTATCGCCCCGTGGTTAGTTCACGACGGGTTTCCATGCGGTAAAGTACTATTTCCTCACGCGTGCGCGGAAACCACTACTATTCCGCACGGGTTCGCGTGTGGAAACACGCGGATTCCCCACTGTAAAGCCTGTCGGGAATAACCCACTGGTAATTTTAAAGAACACAAGCGAGACTTCGAATAACACATGGGTACCTGAAATGGAAATGCACTCAGAATATTTTCTTTCTTCTTCAATTCAATTCTTCAAGAAATCCTTCATGGGAGCCGTATACCTGAGTGCATTTGGGTCGCTCGATCAACGCAATGAGAAGGAGTGAGTACATGTCCCATCACTGATCACTGGACAGGAGTATGCATTTCTCGCTTGCACTTGCAATAGCAATGAAGAGTTCTAGAAATCTACCTGAGGAGCACTCGACTCGACGGTTAAGACTCGTGCACTCAGAATATTTCTTCAAGAAATCCTTTTTTTTTATATATTCGCACGTGTTAAACATCCTTTTAATGCTTTTCAGGTACCTAAATAAATTATTTAAGCCGGGCATGAGTGTAATAGTATATTGCTTTGAACATCTGTACCTTAGTTAGATGTACCTTTCGTATATCTTTTTGAGAGATAATTACAGCAAAAATTATTATTTTTTATTTGCAGGGGGCTCCCCGCACCCCCCGTTCCGCTCCCACGGACTCCTCCTTCCCCGACCTCCTTATCGAACCCACCGCCGCCGCACTTGTGAGGAAAAATACAGTGTGCAACTCGGGTGAAAACCAGCCGATTGCCCTTGATGGCAGTAGATGCACTCGCTTCGCTCGTGCGTCTAACCCTGCCATCGTGGGCAATCGGCTAGTTTCCACCCTAGTTGCACAAAATACTATTTACTCCGACGTGTGATGAGTTTTCACTTCTGCCGGCACTCCCAGAGTGCACCCGTTGTTTTTTTCAAACCTACCCTGTATCATAGCGAACAAAACAAAAAAAATTATCGGAATTGGTCATACCGTTTTTGAGTTTTAGCGAGACTAACGCACAGCAATTCATTTTTATGGAAATTTCGATTTTTTCGATTTTCCGGCTTTAGCTTTGGGATTTCCCGACTTTTATTTTTTTTAAAACCTACCCTGTATCATAGCGAATAAAACAAAAAAAAAATTATCGAAATCAGTCGAGCCGTTTTTGAGTTTTAGCGAGACTTACCCACAGCAATTCATTTTTATCGAAATTTCGATTTTTTCGATTTTCCGGCTTTTCCTTTGGGATTTTCCGACTTGTATTTTTTTCAAACCTACCCTGTATCATAGCGAACAAAACAAAAAAAAATTATCGAAATCGGACAAGCCGTTTTTGAGTTTTAGCGAGACTAACCCACAGCAATTCATTTATATCGAAATTTCGATTTTTTCGATTTTCCGGCTTTTGCTTTGGGATTTTCAGACTTTTATTTATTTTAAAACCTGCCCTGTATCATAGCAAATAAAACAAAAAAAAATTATCGAAATCGGTCAAGCCGTTTTTGATTTTTAGCGAGACTTACCCACAGCAATTCATTTTTATCGAAAGTTCGATTTTTTCGATTTTCCGGCTTTTCCTTTGGGGTTTTCCGACTTTTCTTGTTTTAAAACCTACCCTGTATCATAGCGAACAAATCTAAAGAAAATTATCGAAATCGGGCAAGCCGTTTTTGAGTTTTAGCGAGACTAACCCACAGCAATTCATTTATATCGAAATTTCGATTTTGTCGATTTTCCGGCTTTTCCTTTGGGATTTCCCGACTTCTATTTTTTTTCAAACCTACCCTGTATCATAGCGAACAAAACAAAACAAAAAATTGTCGAAATCGGTCCAGCCGTTTTTGAGTTTCTGCGAGACTGACGCACAGCAATTCATTTTTATCGAAATTTCGATTTTTTCGATTTTCTTGCTTTTCCTTTGGGATATCCCGACTTCTATTTTTTTTCAAACCTACCCTGTATCATAGTGAATAACCCAGCAAAAGAAATTATCGAAATCGGTCAAGCCGTTTTTGAGTTTTAGCGAGACTAACCCACAGCAATTCATTTTTATCGAAATTTAGATTTTTTCGATTTTCCGGCTTTTCCTTTGGGATTTCCCGACTTTTATTTTTTTCAAACCTACCCTGTATCATAGCGAACAAAACTAAAGAAAATTATCGAAATCGGTCAAGCCGTTTTTGAGTTTTAGCGAGACTAACCCACAGCAATTCATTTATATCGAAATTTAGATTTTTTCGATTTTCTTGCTTTTCCTTTGGGATTTCCCGACTTCTATTTTTTTCAAACCTACCCTGTATCATAGTGAACAAAACAGCAAAAGAAATTATCGAAATCGGTCAAGCGGTTTTTGAGTTTTAGCGAGACTAACCCACAGCAATTAATTTTTATCGAAATTTCGATTTTTTCGATTTTCCGGCTTTTCCTTTAGGATTTCCCGACTTTTATTTTTTTTCAAACCTACCCTGTATCATAGCGAACAAAACAAAAATAAATTTGTCGAAATCGGTGCAGCCGTTTTTGAGTTTCTGCGAGACTGACGCACAGCAATTCATTTTTATCGAAATTTCGATTTTTTCGATTTTCCGGCTTTTCCTTTGGGATTTCCCGACTTCTATTTTTTTGAAACGTACCCTATATCATAGCGAACAAAACAAAAAAAATATCGGAATTGGTCATGCCGTTTTTGAGTTTTAGCGAAACTAACGCACAGCAATTCATTTTTATCAAAATTTCGATTTTTTCGATTTTCCGGCTTTTCCTTTGGGATTTCCCGACTTTTATTTTTTTTAAAACCTACCCTGTATCATATCGAATAAAACAAAAACAAAATTATCGAAATCGGTCAAGCCGTTTTTGAGTTTTAGCGAGACTAACGCACAGCAATTCATTTTTATCGAAATTTCGATTTTTTCGATTTTCCGGCTTTTCCTTTGGGATTTCCCGACTTTTATTTTTTTTCAATCCTACCCTGTATCATAGCGAACAAAACAAAAAAAATTATCGGAATTGGTCATGCCGTTTTTGAGTTTTAGCGAGACTAACGCACAGCAATTCATTTTTATCGAAATTTCGATTTTTTCGATTTTCCGGTTTTTCCTTTGGGATTTCCCGACTTTTATTTTTGCTCAAACCTACCCTGTATCATAGCGAACAAAACAAAAAAAATTATCGGAATTGGTCATGCCGTTTTTGAGTTTTAGCGAGACTAACGCTCAGCAATTCATTTTTATCGAAATTTCGATTTTTTCGATTTTCCGGCTTTTGCTTTGGGATTTCCCGACTTTTATTTTTTTTAAAACCTACCCTGTATCATAGCGAATAAAACAAAAAAAAAATTATCGAAATCGGTCAAGCCGTTTTTGAGTTTTAGCGAGACTAACGCACAGCAATTCATTTATATCGAAATTTCGATTTTTTCAATTTTCCGGCTTTTCCTTTGGGATTTCCCGACTTCTATTTTTTTCAAACCTACCCTGTATCATAGCGAACAAAACAAAAAAAATTATCGGAATTGGTCATGCCGTTTTTGAGTTTTAGCGAGACTAACGCACAGCAATTCATTTTTATCGAAATTTCGATTTTTTCGATTTTCCGGCTTTTCCTTTGGGATTTCCCGACTTTTATTTTTGCTCAAACATACCCTGTATCATAGCGAACAAAAAAAAAAAAATTTTCGGAATTCGTCATGCCGTTTTTGAGTTTTAGCGAGACTAACGCACAGCAATTCATTTTTATCGAAATTTCGATTTTTTCGATTTTCCGGCTTTTGCTTTGGGATTTCCCGACTTTTATTTTTTTAAAACCTACCCTGTATCATAGCGAATAAAACAAAACAAAAATTATCGAAATCGGTCAAGCCGTTTTTGAGTTTTAGCGAAACTAACGCACAGCAATTCATTTTTATCGAAATTTCGATTTTTTCGATTATCCGGCTTTTCCTTTGGGATTTCCCGACTTTTATTTTTTTTCAAACCTACCCTGTATCATAGCGAACAAAACAAAAAAAATTTTCGGAATTGGTCATGCCGTTTTTGAGTTTTAGCGAGACTAACGCACAGCAATTCATTTTTATGGAAATTTCGATTTTTTCGATTTTCCGGCTTTAGCTTTGGGATTTTCCAACTTTTATTTTTTTTTAAAACCTACCCTGTATCATAGCGAATAAAACAAAAAAAAATTATCGAAATCAGTCAAGCCGTTTTTGAGTTTTAGCGAGACTTACCCACAGCAATTCATTTTTATCGAAATTTCGATTTTTTCGATTTTCCGGCTTTTCCTTTGGGATTTTTCGACTTCTATTTTTTGCAAACCTACCCTGTATCATAGCGAACAAAACAAAAAAAAATTATCGAAATCGGACAAGCCGTTTTTGAGTTTTAGCGAGACTAACCCACAGCAATTCATTTATATCGAAATTTCGATTTTTTCAATTTTCCGGCTTTTCGTTTGGGATTTCCCGACTTTTATTTATTTTAAAACCTACCCTGTATCATAGCGAACAACACAAAAAGAAATTATCGAAATCGGTCAAGCCGTTTTTGAGTTTTAGCGAGACTAACGCACAGCAATTCATTTTTATCGAAATTTCGATTTTTTCGATTTTCCGGCTTTTCCTTTGGGATTTCCCGACTTTTATTTATTTTAAAACCTATCCTGTATCATAGCGAACAACACAAAAAGAAATTATCGAAATCGGTGGAGCCGTTTTCGAATTTTAGCGAGAGAAACGCACAGCAATTCATTTTTATCGAAATTTCGATTTTTTCGATTTTCCGGCTTTTCCTTTGGGATTTCCCGACTTTTATTTTTTTCAAACCTACCCTATATCATAGCGAACAAAACAAAAAAAAATTTATCGAAATCGGTCCAGCCGTTTTTGAGTTTCTGCGAGACTGGCACAGTAATTCGTTTTTTATCGGAATTTCGATTTTTTCGATTTTCCGGCGTTTTCTTCGGGATTTCGCGACTCTTCGTTTTTTCTAGCCTACCCTGTATCATAGCGAACAAAACAAAAAAAAAAATTGTGTGTGCTTAAGACCACACGAAAGAAGTGAAAACTTCAAAAGGTGAAATTAATAATACCAAATACAATTTTTTTGCGTTGTATATTGACAAAGTAATAACATTTATAATGTCCTTAATTATAATTGTGTATAAATTACTCTAGTGATTTTTGTCCTGAGTGGCCTTCATCTGCATCATCATACTCTAAAAATGAAACTATAGGTTTATGGCCGACAAAGCGGCTGGCGCTTTCAAAGCGCCGAAAGCGTACATTGGGTTTCTACCTTTAGTCGACTCGAGCCGACTTCACCCGAATGAGCGTTAATCAGCCGAGCGTGACGGCTCAGTTTAATTCAGTGCCCACAAAAAGTGCTAAACGCGCCCAAAGAAGTTTTCACTTCAAAAATTATCGAAATCGGACAAGCCGTTTTTGAGTTTTAGCGAGACTAACCCACAGCAATTCATTTATATCGAAATTTCGATTTTTTCGATTTTCCGCCTTTTCCTTTGGGATTTCCCGACTTTTATTTTTTTTCAAACCTACCCTATATCATAGTGAACAAAACAGGAAAAGAAATTATCGAAATCGGTCAAGCCGTTTTTGAGTTTTAGCGAAACTAACCCACAGCAATTCATTTATATCGAAATTTCGATTTTTTCGATTTTCCGCCTTTTCCTTTGGGATTTCCCGACTTTTATTTTTTTTCAAACCTACCCTATATCATAGTGAACAAAACAAAAAAAATTATCGAAATCGGTCCAGCCGTTTTTGAGTTTCTGCGAGACTGACCCACAGTAATTCATTTTTTATCGGAATGTCGATTTTTTCGATTTACCGGCTTTTTCTTCGGGATTTCTCGACTCTTCTTTTTTTCTAGCCTACCCTGTATCATAGCGTACAAAACAAAAATAAAATTTTCGAAATCGGACAAGCCGTTTTTGAGTTTTAGCGAGACTAACCCACAGCAATTCATTTATATCGAAATTTCGATTTTTTCGATTTTCCGCCTTTTCCTTTGGGATTTCCCGACTTTTATTTTTTTTCAAACCTACCCTATATCATAGTGAACAAAACAAAAAAAATTATCGAAATCGGTCCAGCCATTTTTGAGTTTCTGCGAGACTGACGCACAGTAATTCATTTTTTATCGGAATGTCGATTTTTTCGATTTACCGGCTTTTTCTTCGGGATTTCTCGACTCTTCTTTTTTTCTAGCCTACCCTCTATCATAGCGTACAAAACAAAAATAAAATTTTCGAAATCGGACAAGCCGTTTTTGAGTTTTAGCGAGACTAACCCACAGCAATTCATTTATATCGAAATTTCGATTTTTTCGATTTTCCGGCTTTTCCTTTGGGATTTCCCAACTTTTATTTCTTTTCAAACCTACCCTGTCTCATAGCGAACAAAACTAAGGAAAATTATCGAAATCGGTCAAGCCGTTTTTGAGTTTTAGCGAGACTAACCCACAGCAATTCATTTATATCGAAATTTCGATTTTTTCGATTTTCCGGCTTTTCCTTTGGGGTTTCCCGACTTTTCTTGTTTTTAGACCTACCCTGTATCATAGCGAACAACACAAAAAGAAATTATCGAAATCGGTTGAGCCGTTTTTGAGTTTTAGCGAGACTAACGCACAGCAATTAATTTTTATCGAAATTTCGATTTTTTCGATTTTCCGGCTTTTCCTTTGGGATTTCCCGACTTTTATTTTTTTCAAACCTACCCTGTATCATAGCGAACAAAACTAAAAAAATTATCGGAATTGGTCATGCCGTTTTTGAGTTTTAGCGAGACTAACCCACAGCAATTCATTTTTATCGAAATTTCGACTTTTTCGATTTTCCGGCTTTTGCTTTGGGATTTCCCGACTTTTATTTTTTTTTAAAACCTACCCTGTATCATAGCGAATAAAACAAAAAAAAATTATCGAAATCGGTTAAGCCGTTTTTGAGTTTTAGTGAGACTTACCCACAGCAATTCATTTATATCGAAATTTCGATTTTTTCGATTTTCCGGCTTTTCCTTTGGGATTTCCCGACTTCTATTTTTTTCAAACCTACCCTGTATCATAGCGAACAAAACAAAAAAAATTAACGGAATTGGTCATGCCGTTTTTGAGTTTTAGCGAGACTAACGCACAGCAATTCATTTTTATCGAAATTTCGATTTTTTCGATTTTCCGGCTTTTCCTTTGGGATTTCCCGACTTTTATTTTTTTTAAAACCTACCCTGTATCATAGCGAATAAAACAAAAAAAAAATTATCGAAATCGGTTAAGCCGTTTTTGAGTTTTAGCGAGACTTACCCACAGCAATTCATTTATATCGAAATTTCGATTTTTTCGATTTTCCGGCTTTTCCTTTGGGATTTCCCGACTTCTATTTTTTTCAAACCTACCTTGTATCATAGCGAACAAAACAAAACAAAATTATCGAAATCGGACAAGCCGTTTTTGAGTTTTAGCGAGACTTACCCACAGCAATTAATTTTTATCGAAATTTCGATTTTTTCGATTTTCCGGCTTTTCCTTTGGGATTTCCCGACTTCTATTTTTTTCAAACCTACCCTATATCATAGCGAACAAAACAAAAAAAATTATCGGAATTGGTCATGCAGTTTTTGAGTTTTAGCGAAACTAACGCACAGCAATTCATTTTTATCGAAATTTCGATTTTTTCGATTTTCCGGCTTTTCCGGCTTTTCCTTTGGGATTTCCCGACTTTAATTTTTTTGAAGTGAAAACTTCTTTAGCGGGGCCTTGCACTTTTTTGGGATGGGTACAAAATGTTAAACTCGCGCAGGTGTCACGTGTCCTGACCGAAAATTCGTAAGACAGAGGAAGAGTGTGAAGGCCAGCGCGGCTTAGGAGAGGAAGTAATATCCCCCTCGTTTAAGCGGTGCAGGGCGCTTGCGCGAGTGTGCGTGTGTGTTTGTACTACAGCCTGCTACGCGATCCACGGATGGTGTCTGCTGATGGCTCGACCGTCTGTATACTTGTAAAATTCGTGTATATACCGATTGCCCACGATGGCGGTGTTAGACACACGAGCGAAGCGAGTACGTTAATAGCTATCGTGGGCAATCGGCTACTTATCGCCCCGTGGTTAGTTCACGACGGGTTTCCATGCGGTAAAGTACTATTTCCTCACGCGTGCGCGGAAACCACTACTATTCCGCACGGGTTTGCGTGTGGAAACACGCCGATTCCCCACTGTAAAGCCTGTCGGGAATAACCCACTGGTAATTTTAAAGAACACAAGCGAGACTTCGAATAACACATGGGTACCTGAAATGGAAATGCACTCAGAATATTTTCTTTCTTCTTCAATTCAATTCTTCAAGAAATCCTTCATGGGAGCCGTATACCTGAGTGCATTTGGGTCGCTCGATCAACGCAATGAGAAGGAGTGAGTACATGTCCCATCACTGATCACTGGACAGGAGTATGCATTTCTCGCTTGCACTTGCAATAGCAATGAGGAGTTCTAGAAATCTACCTGAGGAGCACTCGACTCGACGGTTAAGACTCGTGCACTCAGAATATTTCTTCAAGAAATCCTTTTTTTTTATATATTCGCACGTGTTAAACATCCTTTTAATGCTTTTCAGGTACCTAAATAAATTATTTAAGCCGGGCATGAGTGTAATAGTATATTGCTTTGAACATCTGTACCTTAGTTAGATGTACCTTTCGTATATCTTTTTGAGAGATAATTACAGCAAAAATTATTATTTTTTATTTGCAGGGGGCTCCCCGCACCCCCCGTTCCGCTCCCACGGACTCCTCCTTCCCCGACCTCCTTATCGAACCCACCGCCGCCGCACTTGTGAGGAAAAATACAGTGTGCAACTCGGGTGAAAACCAGCCGATTGCCCTTGATGGCAGTAGATGCACTCGCTTCGCTCGTGCGTCTAACCCTGCCATCGTGGGCAATCGGCTAGTTTCCACCCTAGTTGCACAAAATACTATTTACTCCGACGTGTGATGAGTTTTCACTTCTGCCGGCACTCCCAGAGTGCACCCGTTGTTTTTTTCAAACCTACCCTGTATCATAGCGAACAAAACAAAAAAAATTATCGGAATTGGTCATACCGTTTTTGAGTTTTAGCGAGACTAACGCACAGCAATTCATTTTTATGGAAATTTCGATTTTTTCGATTTTCCGGCTTTAGCTTTGGGATTTCCCGACTTTTATTTTTTTTAAAACCTACCCTGTATCATAGCGAATAAAACAAAAAAAAATTATCGAAATCAGTCAAGCCGTTTTTGAGTTTTAGCGAGACTTACCCACAGCAATTCATTTTTATCGAAATTTCGATTTTTTCGATTTTCCGGCTTTTCCTTTGGGATTTTCCGACTTGTATTTTTTTCAAACCTACCCTGTATCATAGCGAACAAAACAAAAAAAAATTGTCGAAATCGGACAAGCCGTTTTTGAGTTTTAGCGAGACTAACCCACAGCAATTCATTTATATCGAAATTTCGATTTTTTCGATTTTCCGGCTTTTGCTTTGGGATTTTCCGACTTTTATTTATTTTAAAACCTACCCTGTATCATAGCAAATAAAACAAAAAAAAATTATCGAAATCGGTCAAGCCGTTTTTGATTTTTAGCGAGACTTACCCACAGCAATTCATTTTTATCGAAAGTTCGATTTTTTCGATTTTCCGGCTTTTCCTTTGGGGTTTTCCGACTTTTCTTGTTTTAAAACCTACCCTGTATCATAGCGAACAAATCTAAAGAAAATTATCGAAATCGGGCAAGCCGTTTTTGAGTTTTAGCGAGACTAACCCACAGCAATTCATTTATATCGAAATTTCGATTTTGTCGATTTTCCGGCTTTTCCTTTGGGATTTCCCGACTTCTATTTTTTTTCATACCTACCCTGTATCATAGCGAACAAAACAAAACAAAAAATTGTCGAAATCGGTCCAGCCGTTTTTGAGTTTCTGCGAGACTGACGCACAGCAATTCATTTTTATCGAAATTTCGATTTTTTCGATTTTCTTGCTTTTCCTTTGGGATATCCCGACTTCTATTTTTTTTCAAACCTACCCTGTATCATAGTGAACAACCCAGCAAAAGAAATTATCGAAATCGGTCAAGCCGTTTTTGAGTTTTAGCGAGACTAACCCACAGCAATTCATTTTTATCGAAATTTAGATTTTTTCGATTTTCCGGCTTTTCCTTTGGGATTTCCCGACTTTTATTTTTTTCAAACCTACCCTGTATCATAGCGAACAAAACTAAAGAAAATTATCGAAATCGGTCAAGCCGTTTTTGAGTTTTAGCGAGACTAACCCACAGCAATTCATTTATATCGAAATTTAGATTTTTTCGATTTTCTTGCTTTTCCTTTGGGATTTCCCGACTTCTATTTTTTTCAAACCTACCCTGTATCATAGTGAACAAAACAGCAAAAGAAATTATCGAAATCGGTCAAGCCGTTTTTGAGTTTTAGCGAGACTAACCCACAGCAATTAATTTTTATCGAAATTTCGATTTTTTCGATTTTCCGGCTTTTCCTTTAGGATTTCCCGACTTTTATTTTTTTTCAAACCTACCCTGTATCATAGCGAACAAAACAAAAATAAATTTGTCGAAATCGGTGCAGCCGTTTTTGAGTTTCTGCGAGACTGACGCACAGCAATTCATTTTTATCGAAATTTCGATTTTTTCGATTTTCCGGCTTTTCCTTTGGGATTTCCCGACTTCTATTTTTTTTTCAAACCTACCCTGTATCATAGTGAACAAAACAACAAAAGAAATTATCGAAATCGGTCAAGCCGTTTTTGAGTTTTAGCGAGACTAACCCACAGCAATTAATTTTTATCGAAATTTCGATTTTTTCGATTTTCCGGCTTTTCCTTTGGATTTCCCGACTTGTATTTTTTTTCAAACCTACCCTGTATCATAGCGAACAAATCTAAAGAAAATTATCGAAATCGGGCAAGCCGTTTTTGAGTTTTAGCGAGACTAACCCACAGCAATTCATTTATATCGAAATTTCGATTTTGTCGATTTTCCGGCTTTTCCTTTGGGATTTCCCGACTTCTATTTTTTTTCAAACCTACCCTATATCATAGCGAACAAAACAGAAAAAAAATTTGTCGAAATCGGTCCAGCCGTTTTTGAGTTTCTGCGAGACTGACGCACAGCAATTCATTTTTATCGAAATTTCGATTTTTTCGATTTTCCGGCTTTTCCTTTGGGATTTCCCGACTTTTATTTTTTTTCGAACCTACCCTGTATCATAGCGAACAAAACCAAAGAAAATTATCGGAATCGGTCATGCCGTTTTTGAGTTTTAGTGAGACTAACGCACAGCAATTCATTTTTATCGAAATTTCGATTTTTTCGATTTTCCGGCTTATGCTTTAGGATTTCCCGACTTATATTTTTTTCAAACCTACCCTATATTATAGCGAACAAAATAAACAAATATTTGTCGAAATTGTTCCAGCCGTTTTTGAGTTTCTGCGAGACTGACGCACAGCAATTCATTTATATCGAAATTTCGATTTTTTCGATTTTCCGGCTTTTCTTTTGGGATTTCCCGACTTTTATTTTTTTCAAACCTGCCCTGTACCATAGCGAACAATACTAAAGAAAATTGTCAAAATCGGTCAAGCCGTTTTTGAGTTTCTGCGAGACTGATGCACAGTAATTCATTTTTTATCGGAATTTCGATTTTTTCGATTTGCCGGCTTTTTCTTCGGGATTTCTCGACTTTTTTTTTTTTTTAATCCTACCCTATATCATAGCGAACAAAACAAAAAAAATTATCGGAATTGGTCATGCGGTTTTTGAGTTTTAGCGAGACTAACGCACAGCAATTCATTTTTATCGAAATTTCGATTTTTTCGATTTTCCGGCTTTTCCTTTCGAATTTCCCGACTTTTATTTTTTGTCAATCCTACCCTATATCATAGCGAACAAAACGAAAAAAAAATTATCGAAATCGGTTAAGCCGTTTTTGAGTTTCTGCGAGACTGACGCACAGTAATTCATTTTTTATCGGAATTTGGATTTTTGCGATTTTCCGGCTTTTCCTTCGGGATTTCTCGACTTTTCTTTTTTTCTAGCCTACCCTGCATCATAGCGAACAAAAAAAAAAAAAATTATCGAAATCGGACAAGCCGTTTTTGAGTTTTAGCGAGACTAACCCACAGCAATTCATTTATATCGAAATTTCGATTTTCCGGCTTTTGCTTTGGGGTTTTCCGACTTTTCTTGTTTTTAAACCTACCCTGTATCATAGCGAATAAAACAAAAAAAATTATCGGAATCGGTCATGCTGTTTTTGAGTTTTAGTGAGACTAACGCACAGCAATTAATTTTTATCGAAGTTTCGATTTTTTCGATTTTCCGGCTTTTCCTTTGGGTTTTTCCGACTTTTATTTTTTTCAAACCTACCCTATATCATAGCGAACAAAACAAAAAAAAATTTATCGAAATCGGTCCAGCCGTTTTTGAGTTTCTGCGAGACTGGCACAGTAATTCGTTTTTTATCGGAATTTCGATTTTTTCGATTTTCCGGCGTTTTTTTCGGGATTTCTCGACTCTTTTTTTTTCTAGCCTACCCTGTATCATAGCGAACAAAACAGTAAAAAATTATCGAAATCGGACAAGCCGTTTTTGAGTTTTAGCGAAACTAACGCACAGCAATTCATTTATATAGAAATTTCGATTTTTTCGATTTTCCGGCTTTTCTTTGGGATTTCCCGACTTTTATTTTTTTCAAACCTACCCTATATTATAGCGAACAAAACAAAAAAAATTATCGAAATCGGTCCAGCCGTTTTTGAGTTTCTGCGAGACTGACGAACAGCAATTCATTTTTTAGCGGAATTTCAATTTTTTCGATTTTCCGGCGTTTTCTTCGCGATTTCTCGACTCTTCTTTTTTTCTAGCCTACCCTGCATCATAGCGAACAAAACAAAGAAATCATTTTCGAAATCGGTTAAGCTGTTTTTAAGTTTTAGCGAGACTAACCCACAGCAATTCATTTATATCGAAATTTCGATTTTTTCGATTTTCCGGCCTTTCCTTTGGGATTTCCCGCCTTTTATTTTTTTTCAAACCTACACTGTATCATAGCGAACAAAACAAAAAAAAATTATCGAAATCGGTCCAGCCGTTTTTGAGTTTCTGCGAGACTGACGAACAGCAATTCATTTTTTAGCGGAATTTCAATTTTTTCGATTTTCCGGCGTTTTCTTCGCGATTTCTCGACTCTTCTTTTTTTCTAGCCTACCTTGCATCATAGCGAACAAAACAAAGAAAAAATTATCGAAATCGGACAAGCTGTTTTTGAGTTTTAGCGAGACTAACCCACAGCAATTCATTTATATCGAAATTTCGATTTTTTCGATTTTCCGGCTTTTCCTTTGGGATTTCCCGCCTTTTATTTTTTTTCAAACCTACCCTGTATCATAATAAAATAATAATACGGTCCAGCCGTTTTTGAGTTTCTGCGAGACTGACGAACAGCAATTCATTTTTTAGCGGAATTTCAATTTTTTCGATTTTCCGGCGTTTTCTTCGCGATTTCTCGACTCTTCTTTTTTTCTAGCCTACCTTGCATCATAGCGAACAAAACAAAGAAAAAATTATCGAAATCGGACAAGCTGTTTTTGAGTTTTAGCGAGACTAACCCACAGCAATTCATTTATATCGAAATTTCGATTTTTTCGATTTTCCGGCTTTTCCTTTGGGATTTCCCGCCTTTTATTTTTTTTCAAACCTACCCTGTATCATAGCGAACAAAACTAAAGAAAATTATTGAAATCGGTCAATCCGTTTTTAAGTTTTAGCTAGACTAACCCACAGCAATTCATTTATATCGAAATTTCGATTTTCTCGATTTTACGGCTTTTCCTTTGGGATTTCCCGACTTCTATTTTATTTCAAACCTACCCTGTATCATAGCGAACAAAACAAAAAAAATTATCGAAATCGGTCCAGCCGTTTTTGAGTTTCTGCGAGACTGGCACAGTAGTTCGTTTTTTATCGGAATTTTGATTTTTTCGATTTTCCGGCGTTTTCTTCGGGATTTCTCGACTCTTCTTTTTTCTAGCCTACCCTGTATCATAGCGAACAAAACAAAAAAAAATTATCGAAATCGGACAAGCCGTTTTTGAGTTTTAGCGAAACTAACAGCAATTCATTTATATCGAAATTTCGATTTTCTCGATTTTCCGGCTTTTCCTTTTGGATTTCCCGACTTCTATTTTTTTCCAAACCTACCCTGTATCATAGCGAACAAAACAAAAAAAATTATCGGAATCGGTAATGCCGTTTTTGAGTTTTAGCGAGACTAACCCACAGCAATGCATTTATATCGAAATTTCGATTTTTTCGATTTTCCGGCTTTTCCTTTAGGATTTCCCGACTTTTCTTTTTCTAAGCCTACCCTGTATCATAGCGAACAAAACTAAAGAAAATTATCGAAATCGGTCATGCCGTTTTTGAGTTTTAGCGAGACTAACGCACAGCAATTCATTTATATCGAAATTTCGATTTTTTCGATTTTCCGGCTTTTCCTTTGGGATTTCCCGCCTTTTATTTTGTTTAATCCTACCCTGTATTATAGCGAACAAAACTAAAGAAAATTATCGAAATCGGTCAAGGCGTTTTTGAGTTTTAGCGAGACTAACACACAGCAATTCATTTATATCGAAATTTCGATTTTCTCGATTTTCCGGCTTTTCCTTTGGGATTTCCCGACTTCTATTTTTTTTCAAACCTACCCTGTATCATAGCGAACAAAACAAAAAAAATTATCGGAATCGGTATTGCCGTTTTTGAGTTATAGCGAGACTAACGCACAGCAATTCATTTATATCGAAATTTCGATTTTTTCGATTTTCCGGCTTTTCCTTTGGGATTTCCCGACTTTTATTTTTTTTCAAACCTACCCTATACTATAGCGAACAAAACAAAAAAAAATTTGTCGAAATCGGTCCAGCCGTTTTTGAGTTTCTGCGAGACTGACGAACAGCAAATCATTTTTTAGCGGAATTTAGATTTTTTCGGCTTTCCGGCTTTTTCTTCGGAATTTCTCGACTCTTCTTTTTTTTAGCCTACTTTGCATCATAGCGAACAAAACAAAACAAAAATTATCGAAATCGGACAAGCCGTTTTTGAGTTTTAGCGAGACTAACCCACAGCAATTCATTTATATCGAAATTTCGATTTTTGCGATTTTCCGGCTTTTCGTTTGGGATTTCCGACTTTTCTTGTTTTTAAACCTACCCTGTATCATAGCGAACAACACAAAAAGAAATTATCGAAATCGGTCAAGCCGTTTTCGAGTTTTAGCGAGACTAACGCACAGCAATTCATTTTTATCGAAATTTCCATATTTTCGATTTTCCGGCTTTTCCTTTGGGATTTCCCGACTTTTCTTTTTCTAAACCTACCCTCTATAATAGCGCACAAAACTAAAGAAAATTATCGAAATCGGTCAAGCCGTTTTCGAGTTTTAGCGAGACTAACCCACAGCAATTCATTTATATCGAAATTTCGATTTTCTCGATTTTCCGGCTTTTCCTTTGGGATTTCCCGACTTCTTTTTTTTTTTCAAACCTACCATGTATCATAGCGAACAAAACAAAAAACAATATCGGAATCGGTAATACCGTTTTTGAGTTTTAGCGAGACTAACGCACAGCAATTCATTTATTTCGAAATTTCGATTTTTTTGATTTTCCGGCTTTTCCTTTGGGATTTCCCGACTTCTATTTTTTTTCAAACCTACCCTGTATCATAGCGAACAAAACAAAAAAAAATATCGGAATCGGTAATGCCGTTTTTGAGTTTTAGCGAGACTGACGCACAGCAATTCATTTATTTCGAAATTTCGATTTTTTCGATTTTTCGATTTTCCGGCTTTTCCTTTGGGATTTCCTGACTTTTATTTTTTTCAAACCTACCCTATATTATAGCGAACAAAACAAAAAAAAATTTGTCGAAATCGGTCCAGCCTTTTTTGAGTTTCTGCGAGATTGACGCACAGCAATTCATTTTTATCGAAATTTCGATTTTTCCGATTTTCCGGCTTTTCCTTTGGGATTTCCCGACTTCTATTTTTTTTTCAAACCTACCCTGTATCATAGTGTACAAAACAACAAAAGAAATTATCGAAATCGGTCAAGCCGTTTTTGAGTTTTAGCGAGACTAACCCACAGCAATTCATTTTTATCGAAATTTCGATTTTTTCGATTTTCCGGCTTTTCCTTTGGGATTTCCCGACTTTTATTTTTTTTCAAACCTACCCTGTATCATAGCGAACAAAACTAAAGAAAATTATCGAAATCGGGCAAGCCGTTTTTGAGTTTTAGCGAGACTAACCCACAGCAATTCATTTATATCGAAATTTCGATTTTTTTCGTTTTTCCGGCTTTTCCTTTGGGATTTCCCGACTTCTATTTTCTTTCAAACCTACCCTATATCATAGCGAACCAAACAAAAACAAAATTTGTCGAAATCGGTCCAGCCGTTTTTGAGTTTCCGCGAGACTGACGCACAGCAATTCATTTTTATCGAAATTTCGATTTTTCAATTTTCCGGCTTTTCCTTTGGGATTTCCCGACTTCTATTTTTTTTCAAACCTACCCTGTATCACAGCGAACAAAACTTAAGAAAATTACCGAAATCGGTCAAGCCGTTTGTGAGTTTTAGCGAGACTAACCCATAGCAATTCATTTATATCGAAATTTCGATTTTTTCGATTTTCCGGCTTTTCCTTTGGGATTTCCCGACTTTTATTTTTTTTCAAACCTACCCTGTATCATAGCGAACAAAACTAAAGAAAATTATCGAAATCGGTCAAGCCGTTTTTGAGTTTTATCGAGACTAACCCGCAGCAATTCATTTTTATCGAAATTTCGATTTTTTCGATTTTCTGGCTTTTCCTTTGGGATTTCCCGACTTTTATTTTTTTTCAAACCTACCCTATATCATAGCGAACAAAACAAAAAAAATTATCGAAATCGGTCAAGCCGTTTTTGAGTTTTAGCGAGACTAACGCACAGCAATTCATTTTTATCGAAATTTCGATTTTTTCGATTTTCCGGCTTTTCCTTTGGGATTTCCCGACTTTTATTTTTTTGCAAACCTGCCCTGTATCATAGCGAACAAAACTAAAGAAAATTATCGAAATCGGTCAAGCCGTTTTTGAGTCTTAGCGAGACTAACCCACAGCAATTCATTTATATCGAAATTTCGATTTTTCGATTTTCCGGCCTTTCCTTTGGGATTTCCCGATTTCTATTTTTTTTCAAACCTGCCCTGTATCATAGTGAACAAAACAGCAAAAGAAATTATCGAAATCGGTCAAGCCGTTTTTGAGTTTTAGCCAGACTAACCCACAGCAATTCATTTTTATCGAAATTTCGAATTTTTCGATTTTCCGGCTTTTCCTTTGGGATTTCCCGAAATTTATTTTTTTTCAAACCTACCCTGTATCATAGCGAACAAAACAAAAAAAATTATCGGAATCGGTCAAGCCGTTTTTGAGTTTTAGCGAGACTAACGCACAGCAATTCATTTTTATTGAAATTTCGATTTTTTCGATTTTCCGGCTTTTTCTTCGGGATTTCTCGACTCTTCTTTTTTTCCAGCCTACCCTGTATCATAGCGAACAAAACTAAAGAAAATTATCGAAATCGGTCTAGCCGTTTTTGAGTTTTAGCGGGACTAACCCACAGCAATTCATTTATATCGAAATTTCGATTTTTTCGATTTTCCGGCTTTTCCTTTGGGATTTCCCGACTTCTATTTTTTTTCAAACCTACCCTGTATCATAGCGAACAAAACAAAAAAAATTATCGGAATCGGTCAAGCCGTTTTTGAGTTTTAGCGAGACTAACGCACAGCAATTCATTTTTATCGAAATTTCGATTTTTTCGATTTTCCGGCTTTTCCTTTGGGATTTCCCGACTTCTATTTTTTTTCAAACCTACCCTGTATCATAGTGAACAAAACAACAAAAGAAATTATCGAAATCGGTCAAGCCGTTTTTGAGTTTTAGCGAGACTAACCCACAGCAATTCATTTTTATCGAAATTTAGATTTTTTCGATTTTCCGGCTTTTCCTTTGGGATTTCCCGACTTCTATTTTTTTTCAAACCTACCCTGTATCATAGTGAACAAACCAGCAAAAGAAATTATCGAAATCGGTCAAGCCGTTTTTGAGTTTTAGCGAGACTAACCCACAGCAATTCATTTTTATCGAAATTTAGATTTTTTCGATTTTCCGGCTTTTCCTTTGGGATTTCCCGACTTTTGTTTTTTTTCTAACCTACCCTGTATCATGGCGAACAAAACAAAAAAAATTATCGGAATCGGTAATGCCGCTTTTGAGTTTTAGCGAGACTAACGCACAGCAATTCATTTATATCGAAATTTCGATTTCTTCGATTTTCCGGCTTTTCCTTTGGGATTTCCCGACTTTTATGTTTTTTCAAACCTACCCTATATTATAGCGAACAAAACAAAAATAAATTTGTCGAAATCGGTCCAGCCGTTTTTGAGTTTCTGCGAGACTGACGCACAGCAATTCATTTTTATCGAAATTTCGATTTTTTCGATTTTCCGGCTTTTTCTTCGGCATTTCTCGACTCTTCTTTTTTTTCTAGCCTACCCTGTATCATAGCGAACAAAACCAAAGAAAATTATCGAAATCGGTCAAGCCGTTTTTGAGTTTTAGCGGGACTAACCCACAGCAATTCATTTATATCGAAATTTAGATTTTTTCGATTTTCCGGCTTTTCCTTTGGGATTTCCCGACTTCTATTTTTTTTCAAACCTACCCTGTATCACAGCGAACAAAACAAAACAAATTATCGAAATCGGTCAAGCCGTTTTTGAGTTTTAGCGAGACTAACGCACAGCAATTCATTTTTATCGAAATTTCGATTTTTTCGATTTTCCGGCTTTTCCTTTGGGATTTCCCGACTTTTATTTTTTTGCAAACCTGCCCTGTATCATAGCGAACAAAACTAAAGAAAATTATCGAAATCGGTCAAGCCGTTTTTGAGTCTTAGCGAGACTAACCCACAGCAATTCATTTATATCGAAATTTCGATTTTTTCGATTTTCCGGCTTTTCCTTTGGGATTTCCCGATTTCTATTTTTTTTCAAACCTGCCCTGTATCATAGTGAACAAAACAGCAAAAGAAATTATCGAAATCGGTCAATCCGTTTTTGAGTTTTAGCGAGACTAACGCACAGCAATTCATTTTTATCGAAATTTCGATTTTTTCGATTTTCCGGCTTTTCCTTTGGGATTTCCCGACTTTTATTTTTTTGCAAACCTGCCCTGTATCATAGCGAACAAAACTAAAGAAAATTATCGAAATCGGTCAAGCCGTTTTTGAGTCTTAGCGAGACTAACCCACAGCAATTCATTTATATCGAAATTTCGATTTTTTCGATTTTCCGGCTTTTCCTTTGGGATTTCCCAACTTCTATTTTTTTTCAAACCTGCCCTGTATCATAGCGAACAAAACAAATTAAAAAATTGTCGAAATCGGTCCAGCCGTTTTTGAGTTTCTGCGAGACTGACGGACAGCAATTCATTTTTATCGAAATTTCGATTTTTTCGATTTTCTTGCTTTTCCTTTGGGATTTCCCGACTTCTATTTTTTTTCAAACCTACCCTGTATCATAGTGAACAAACCAGCAAAAGAAATTATCGAAATCGGTCAAGCCGTTTTTGAGTTTTAGCGAGACTAACCCACAGCAATTCATTTTTATCGAAATTTAGATTTTTTCGATTTTCCGGCTTTTCCTTTGGGATTTCCCGACTTTTATTTTTTTCAAACCTACCCTGTATCATAGCGAACAAAACTAAAGAAAATTATCGAAATCGGTCAAGCCGTTTTTGAGTTTTAGCGAGACTAACCCACAGCAATTCATTTATATCGAAATTTAGATTTTTTCGATTTTCTTGCTTTTCCTTTGGGATTTCCCGACTTCTATTGTTTTCAAACCTACCCTGTATCATAGTGAACAAAACAGCAAAAGAAATTATCGAAATCGGTCAAGCGGTTTTTGAGTTTTAGCGAGACTAACCCACAGCAATTCATTTATATCGAAATTTCGATTTTGTCTATTTTCCGGCTTTTCCTTTGGGATTTCCCGACTTCTATTTTTTTTCAAACCTACCCTATATCATAACGAACAAAACAGAAAAAAAATTTGCCGAAATCGGTCCAGCCGTTTTTGAGTTTCTGCGAGACTGACGCACAGCAATTCATTTTTATCGAAATTTCGATTTTTTCGATTTTCCGGCTTTTCCTTTGGGATTTCCCGACTTCTATTTTTTTTCAAACCTACCCTGTATCATAGCGAACAAAACAACAAAAAATTTATCGAAATCGGTCCAGCCGTTTTTGAGTTTTAGCGAGACTAACCAACAGCAATTCATTTATATCGAAATTTCGATTTTTTCGATTTTCCGGCTTTTCCTTTCGGATTTCCCGACTTCTATTTTTTTTCAAACCTACCCTGTATCATGGCGAACAAAACAAAAAAAATATCGGTATCGGTAATGCCGCTTTTGAGTTTTAGCGAGACTAACGCACAGCAATTCATTTATATCGAAATTTCGATTTTTTTGATTTTCCGGCTTTTCCTTTGGGATTTCCCGACTTTTATGTTTTTTAAAACCTACCCTATATCATAGCGAATAAAACAAAAAAAAAATTATCGAAATTGGTCAAGCCGTTTTTGAGTTTTAGCGAGACTTACCCACAGCAATTCATTTTTATCGAAAGTTCGATTTTTTCGATTTTCCGGCTTTTCCTTTGGGGTTTTTCGACTTTTCTTGTTTTTAAACCTACCCTGTATCATAGCGAACAAAACTAAAGAAAATTATCGAAATCGGTCAAGCCGTTTTTGAGTATTAGCGGGACTAACCCACAGCAATTCATTTATATCGAAATTTCGATTTTTTCGATTTTCCGGCTTTTCCTTTGTGATTTCCCGACTTCTATTTTTTTTTCAAACCTACCCTGTATCATAGCGAACAAAACAAAAAAAATTATCGGAATCGGTCAAGCCGTTTTTGAGTTTTAGCGAGACTAACGCACAGCAATTCATATTTACGGAAATTTCGATTTTTTCGATTTTCCGGCTTTTCCTTTGGGATTTCCCGACTTTTATTTTTTTTCAAACCTACCCTGTATCATAGCGAACAAAACTACAGAAAATTATCGAAATCGGTCATGCCGTTTTTGAGTTTTAGAGAGACTAACCCACAGCAATTCATTTATACGGAAATTTCGATTTTTTCGATTTTCCGGCTTTTCCTTTGGGATTTCCCGACTTTTATTTTTTTTCAAACCTACCCTGTATCATAGCGAACAAAACTACAGAAAATTATCGAAATCGGTCATGCCGTTTTTGAGTTTTAGAGAGACTAACCCACAGCAATTCATTTATACGGAAATTTCGATTTTTTAGATTTTCCGGCTTTTCCTTTGGGATTTCCCGACTTTTATTTTTTTTCAAACCTACCCTGTATCATAGCGAACAAAACTAAAGAAAATTATCGAAATCGGTCAAGCCGTTTTTGAGTTTTAGCGAGACTAACGCACAGCAATTCATTTTTATCGAAATTTCGATTTTTTCGATTTTCCGGCTTTTCCTGTGGGATTTCCCGACTTCTATTTTTTTTCAAACCTACCTTATATCATAGCGAACAAAACAGAAAAAAAAATTATCGAAATCGGGCAAGCTGTTTTTGAGTTTTAGCGAGACTAACCCACAGCAATTCATTTATATCGAAATTTCGATTTTTTCGATTTTCCGGCTTTTCCTTTGTGATTTTCCGATTTCTATTTTTTTTTCAAACCTACCCTGTATCATAGCGAACAAAACTAAAGAAAATTATCGAAATCGGGCAAGCCGTTTTTGAGTTTTAGCGAGACTAACGCAGAGCAATTCATTTATATCGAAATTTCGATTTTGTCGATTTTCCGGCTTTTCCTTTGGGATTTCCCGACTTCTATATTTTTGCAAACCTGCCCTGTATCATAGCGAACAAAACTAAAGAAAATTATCGAAATCGGTCAAGCCGTTTTTGAGTCTCAGCGAGACTAACCCACAGCAATTCATTTATATCGAAATTTCGATTTTTTCGATTTTCCGGCTTTTCCTTTGGGATTTCCCGACTTCTATTTTTTTTCAAACCTGCCCTGTATCATAGCGAACAAAACAAATTAAAAAATTGTCGAAATCGGTCCAGCCGTTTTTGAGTTTCTGCGAGACTGACGCACAGCAATTCATTTTTATCGAAATTTCGATTTTTTCGATTTTCTTGCTTTTCCTTTGGGATTTCCCGACTTCTATTTTTTTTCAAACCTACCCTGTATCATAGTGAACAAACCAGCAAAAGAAATTATCGAAATCGGTCAAGCCGTTTTTGAGTTTTAGCGAGACTAACCCACAGCAATTCATTTTTATCGAAATTTAGATTTTTTCGATTTTCCGGCTTTTCCTTTGGGATTTCCCGACTTCTATTTTTTTTCAAACCTACCCTATATCATAACGAACAAAACAGAAAAAAAATTTGCCGAAATCGGTCCAGCCGTTTTTGAGTTTCTGCGAGACTGACGCACAGCAATTCATTTTTATCGAAATTTAGATTTTTTCGATTTTCCGGCTTTTCCTTTGGGATTTCCCGACTTCTATTTTTTTTCAAACCTACCCTGTATCATAGCGAATAAAACAACAAAAAATTTATCGAAATCGGTCCAGCCGTTTTTGAGTTTTAGCGAGACTAACCAACAGCAATTCATTTATATCGAAATTTCGATTTTTTCGATTTTCCGGCTTTTCCTTTCGGATTTCCCGACTTCTATTTTTTTTCAAACCTACCCTGTATCATGGCGAACAAAACAAAAAAAATATCGGTATCGGTAATGCCGCTTTTGAGTTTTAGCGAGACTAACGCACAGCAATTCATTTATATCGAAATTTCGATTTTTTTGATTTTCCGGCTTTTCCTTTGGGATTTCCCGACTTTTATGTTTTTTAAAACCTACCCTATATCATAGCGAATAAAACAAAAAAAATTATCGAAATTGGTCAAGCCGTTTTTGAGTTTTAGCGAGACTTACCCACAGCAATTCATTTTTATCGAAAGTTCGATTTTTTCGATTTTCCGGCTTTTCCTTTGGGGTTTTTCGACTTTTCTTGTTTTTAAACCTACCCTGTATCATAGCGAACAAAACTAAAGAAAATTATCGAAATCGGTCAAGCCGTTTTTGAGTATTAGCGGGACTAACCCACAGCAATTCATTTATATCGAAATTTCGATTTTTTCGATTTTCCGGCTTTTCCTTTGTGATTTCCCGACTTCTATTTTTTTTTCAAACCTACCCTGTATCATAGCGAACAAAACAAAAAAAATTATCGGAATCGGTCAAGCCGTTTTTGAGTTTTAGCGAGACTAACGCACAGCAATTCATATTTACGGAAATTTCGATTTTTTCGATTTTCCGGCTTTTCCTTTGGGATTTCCCGACTTCTATTTTTTTTCAAACCTACCCTGTATCATAGCGAACAAAACTAAAGAAAATTATCGAAATCGGGCAAGCCGTTTTTGAGTTTTAGCGAGACTAACGCAGAGCAATTCATTTATATCGAAATTTCGATTTTGTCGATTTTCCGGCTTTTCCTTTGGGATTTCCCGACTTCTATTTTTTTTCAAACCTACCCTGTATCATAGCGAACAAAACTACAGAAAATTATCGAAATCGGTCATGCCGTTTTTGAGTTTTAGAGAGACTAACCCACAGCAATTCATTTATACGGAAATTTCGATTTTTTCGATTTTCCGGCTTTTCCTTTGGGATTTCCCGACTTCTATTTTTTTTCAAACCTACCCTGTATCATAGCGAACAAAACTAAAGAAAATTATCGAAATCGGGCAAGCCGTTTTTGAGTTTTAGCGAGACTAACGCAGAGCAATTCATTTATATCGAAATTTCGATTTTGTCGATTTTCCGGCTTTTCCTTTGGGATTTCCCGACTTCTATTTTTTTTCAAACCTACCCTGTATCATAGCGAACAAAACTAAAGAAAATTATCGAAATCGGTCAAGCCGTTTTTGAGTTTTAGCGAGACTAACGCACAGCAATTCATTTTTATCGAAATTTCGATTTTTTCGATTTTCCGGCTTTTCCTGTGGGATTTCCCGACTTCAATTTTTTTTCAAACCTACCTTATATCATAGCGAACAAAACAGAAAAAAAAATTATCGAAATCGGGCAAGCTGTTTTTGAGTTTTAGCGAGACTAACCCACAGCAATTCATTTATATCGAAATTTCGATTTTTTCGATTTTCCGGCTTTTCCTTTGTGATTTTCCGATTTCTATTTTTTTTTCAAACCTACCCTGTATCATAGCGAACAAAACTAAAGAAAATTATCGAAATCGGGCAAGCCGTTTTTGAGTTTTAGCGAGACTAACGCAGAGCAATTCATTTATATCGAAATTTCGATTTTGTCGATTTTCCGGCTTTTCCTTTGGGATTTCCCGACTTCTATATTTTTGCAAACCTGCCCTGTATCATAGCGAACAAAACTAAAGAAAATTATCGAAATCGGTCAAGCCGTTTTTGAGTGTTAGCGAGACTAACCCACAGCAATTCATTTATATCGAAATTTCGATTTTTTCGATTTTCCGGCTTTTCCTTTGGGATTTCCCGACTTCTATTTTTTTTCAAACCTGCCCTGTATCATAGCGAACAAAACAAATTAAAAAATTGTCGAAATCGGTCCAGCCGTTTTTGAGTTTCTGCGAGACTGACGCACAGCAATTCATTTTTATCGAAATTTCGATTTTTTCGATTTTCTTGCTTTTCCTTTGGGATTTCCCGACTTCTATTTTTTTTCAAACCTACCCTGTATCATAGTGAACAAACCAGCAAAAGAAATTATCGAAATCGGTGAAGCCGTTTTTGAGTTTTAGCGAGACTAACCCACAGCAATTCATTTTTATCGAAATTTAGATTTTTTCGATTTTCCGGCTTTTCCTTTGGGATTTCCCGACTTCTATTTTTTTTCAAACCTACCCTATATCATAACGAACAAAACAGAAAAAAAATTTGCCGAAATCGGTCCAGCCGTTTTTGAGTTTCTGCGAGACTGACGCACAGCAATTCATTTTTATCGAAATTTCGATTTTTTCGATTTTCCGGCTTTTCCTTTGGGATTTCCCGACTTCTATTTTTTTTCAAACCTACCCTGTATCATAGCGAACAAAACAACAAAAAATTTATCGAAATCGGTCCAGCCGTTTTTGAGTTTTAGCGAGACTAACCAACAGCAATTCATTTATATCGAAATTTCGATTTTTTCGATTTTCCGGCTTTTCCTTTGGGGTTTTTCGACTTTTCTTGTTTTTAAACCTACCCTGTATCATAGCGAACAAAACTAAAGAAAATTATCGAAATCGGTCAAGCCGTTTTTGAGTATTAGCGGGACTAACCCACAGCAATTCATTTATATCGAAATTTCGATTTTTTCGATTTTCCGCCTTTTCCTTTGGGATTTCCCGACTTTTATTTTTTTTCAAACCTACCCTATATCATAGTGAACAAAACAGGAAAAGAAATTATCGAAATCGGTCAAGCCGTTTTTGAGTTTTAGCGAAACTAACCCACAGCAATTCATTTATATCGAAATTTCGATTTTTTCGATTTTCCGCCTTTTCCTTTGGGATTTCCCGACTTTTATTTTTTTTCAAACCTACCCTATATCATAGTGAACAAAACAAAAAAAATTATCGAAATCGGTCCAGCCGTTTTTGAGTTTCTGCGAGACTGACGCACAGTAATTCATTTTTTATCGGAATGTCGATTTTTTCGATTTACCGGCTTTTTCTTCGGGATTTCTCGACTCTTCTTTTTTTCTAGCCTACCCTGTATCATAGCGTACAAAACAAAAATAAAATTTTCGAAATCGGACAAGCCGTTTTTGAGTTTTAGCGAGACTAACCCACAGCAATTCATTTATATCGAAATTTCGATTTTTTCGATTTTCCGCCTTTTCCTTTGGGATTTCCCGACTTTTATTTTTTTTCAAACCTACCCTATATCATAGTGAACAAAACAAAAAAAATTATCGAAATCGGTCCAGCCGTTTTTGAGTTTCTGCGAGACTGACGCACAGTAATTCATTTTTTATCGGAATGTCGATTTTTTCGATTTACCGGCTTTTTCTTCGGGATTTCTCGACTCTTCTTTTTTTCTAGCCTACCCTGTATCATAGCGTACAAAACAAAAATAAAATTTTCGAAATCGGACAAGCCGTTTTTGAGTTTTAGCGAGACTAACCCACAGCAATTCATTTATATCGAAATTTCGATTTTTTTTAAAACCTACCCTGTATCATAGCGAATAAAACAAAAAAAAAATTATCGAAATCGGACAAGCCGTTTTTGAGTTTTAGCGAGACTAACCCACAGCAATTCATTTATATCGAAATTTCGATTTTTTCGATTTTCCGGCTTTTCCTTTGGGATTTCCCAACTTTTATTTCTTTTCAAACCTACCCTGTCTCATAGCGAACAAAACTAAGGAAAATTATCGAAATCGCTTAAGCCGTTTTTGAGTTTTAGTGAGACTTACCCACAGCAATTCATTTATATCGAAATTTCGATTTTTTCGATTTTCCGGCTTTTCCTTTGGGATTTCCCGACTTCTATTTTTTTCAAACCTACCCTATATCATAGTGAACAAAACAAAAAAAATTATCGAAATCGGTCCAGCCGTTTTTGAGTTTCTGCGAGACTGACGCACAGTAATTCATTTTTTATCGGAATGTCGATTTTTTCGATTTACCGGCTTTTTCTTCGGGATTTCTCGACTCTTCTTTTTTTCTAGCCTACCCTGTATCATAGCGTACAAAACAAAAATAAAATTTTCGAAATCGGACAAGCCGTTTTTGAGTTTTAGCGAGACTAACCCACAGCAATTCATTTATATCGAAATTTCGATTTTTTCGATTTTCCGCCTTTTCCTTTGGGATTTCCCGACTTTTATTTTTTTTCAAACCTACCCTATATCATAGTGAACAAAACAAAAAAAATTATCGAAATCGGTCCAGCCGTTTTTGAGTTTCTGCGAGACTGACGCACAGTAATTCATTTTTTATCGGAATGTCGATTTTTTCGATTTACCGGCTTTTTCTTCGGGATTTCTCGACTCTTCTTTTTTTCTAGCCTACCCTGTATCATAGCGTACAAAACAAAAATAAAATTTTCGAAATCGGACAAGCCGTTTTTGAGTTTTAGCGAGACTAACCCACAGCAATTCATTTATATCGAAATTTCGATTTTTTCGATTTTCCGGCTTTTCCTTTGGGATTTCCCAACTTTTATTTCTTTTCAAACCTACCCTGTCTCATAGCGAACAAAACTAAGGAAAATTATCGAAATCGGTCTAGCCGTTTTTGAGTTTTAGCGAGACTAACCCACAGCAATTCATTTATATCGAAATTTCGATTTTTTCGATTTTCCGGCTTTTCCTTTGGGGTTTCCCGACTTTTCTTGTTTTTAGACCTACCCTGTATCATAGCGAACAACACAAAAAGAAATTATCGAAATCGGTTGAGCCGTTTTTGAGTTTTAGCGAGACTAACGCACAGCAATTAATTTTTATCGAAATTTCGATTTTTTCGATTTTCCGGCTTTTCCTTTGGGATTTCCCGACTTTTATTTTTTCCAAACCTACCCTGTATCATAGCGAACAAAACAAAAAAAATTATCGGAATTGGTCATGCCGTTTTTGAGTTTTAGCGAGACTAACCCACAGCAATTCATTTTTATCGAAATTTCGACTTTTTCGATTTTCCGGCTTTTGCTTTGGGATTTCCCGACTTTTATTTTTTTTTAAAACCTACCCTGTATCATAGCGAATAAAACAAAAAAAAATTATCGAAATCGGTTAAGCCGTTTTTGAGTTTTAGTGAGACTTACCCACAGCAATTCATTTATATCGAAATTTCGATTTTTTCGATTTTCCGGCTTTTCCTTTGGGATTTCCCGACTTCTATTTTTTTCAAACCTACCCTGTATCATAGCGAACAAAACAAAAAAAATTAACGGAATTGGTCATGCCGTTTTTGAGTTTTAGCGAGACTAACGCACAGCAATTCATTTTTATCGAAATTTCGATTTTTTCGATTTTCCGGCTTTTCCTTTGGGATTTCCCGACTTTTATTTTTTTTAAAACCTACCCTGTATCATAGCGAACAAAACAAAAAAAATTATCGGAATTGGTCATGCCGTTTTTGAGTTGTAGCGAGACTAACGCACAGCAATTCATTTTTATCGTAATTTCGACTTATTCAATTTTTCGGCTTTTGCTTTGGGATTTCCCGACTTTTATTTTTTTTTAAAACCTACCCTGTATCATAGCGAATAAAACAAAAAAAAAATTATCGAAATCGGTTAAGCCGTTTTTGAGTTTTAGCGAGACTTACCCACAGCAATTCATTTATATCGAAATTTCGATTTTTTCGATTTTCCGGCTTTTCCTTTGGGATTTCCCGACTTCTATTTTTTTCAAACCTACCTTGTATCATAGCGAACAAAACAAAACAAAATTATCGAAATTGGTCATGCCGTTTTTGAGTTGTAGCGAGACTAACGCACAGCAATTCATTTTTATCGTAATTTCGACTTATTCAATTTTTCGGCTTTTGCTTTGGGATTTCCCGACTTTTATTTTTTTTTAAAACCTACCCTGTATCATAGCGAATAAAACAAAAAAAAAATTATCGAAATCGGACAAGCCGTTTTTGAGTTTTAGCGAGACTAACCCACAGCAATTCATTTATATCGAAATTTCGATTTTTTCGATTTTCCGGCTTTTCCTTTGGGATTTCCCAACTTTTATTTCTTTTCAAACCTACCCTGTCTCATAGCGAACAAAACTAAGGAAAATTATCGAAATCGGTCTAGCCGTTTTTGAGTTTTAGCGAGACTAACCCACAGCAATTCATTTATATCGAAATTTCGATTTTTTCGATTTTCCGGCTTTTCCTTTGGGGTTTCCCGACTTTTCTTGTTTTTAGACCTACCCTGTATCATAGCGAACAACACAAAAAGAAATTATCGAAATCGGTTGAGCCGTTTTTGAGTTTTAGCGAGACTAACGCACAGCAATTAATTTTTATCGAAATTTCGATTTTTTCGATTTTCCGGCTTTTCCTTTGGGATTTCCCGACTTTTATTTTTTTCAAACCTACCCTGTGTCATAGCGAACAAAACAAAAAAAATTATCGGAATTGGTCATGCCGTTTTTGAGTTTTAGCGAGACTAACCCACAGCAATTCATTTTTATCGAAATTTCGACTTTTTCGATTTTCCGGCTTTTGCTTTGGGATTTCCCGACTTTTATTTTTTTTTAAAACCTACCCTGTATCATAGCGAATAAAACAAAAAAAAATTATCGAAATCGGTTAAGCCGTTTTTGAGTTTTAGTGAGACTTACCCACAGCAATTCATTTATATCGAAATTTCGATTTTTTCGATTTTCCGGCTTTTCCTTTGGGATTTCCCGACTTCTATTTTTTCAAACCTACCCTGTATCATAGCGAACAAAAAAAAAAAAATTAACGGAATTGGTCATGCCGTTTTTGAGTTTTAGCGAGACTAACGCACAGCAATTCATTTTTATCGAAATTTCGATTTTTTCGATTTTCCGGCTTTTCCTTTGGGATTTCCCGACTTTTATTTTTTTTAAAACCTACCCTGTATCATAGCGAACAAAACAAAAAAAATTATCGGAATTGGTCATGCCGTTTTTGAGTTGTAGCGAGACTAACGCACAGCAATTCATATTTATCGTAATTTCGACTTATTCAATTTTTCGGCTTTTGCTTTGGGATTTCCCGACTTTTATTTTTTTTTAAAACCTACCCTGTATCATAGCGAATAAAACAAAAAAAAAATTATCGAAATCGGTTAAGCCGTTTTTGAGTTTTAGCGAGACTTACCCACAGCAATTCATTTATATCGAAATTTCGATTTTTTCGATTTTCCGGCTTTTCCTTTGGGATTTCCCGACTTCTATTTTTTTCAAACCTACCTTGTATCATAGCGAACAAAACAAAACAAAATTATCGAAATCGGACAAGCCGTTTTTGAGTTTTAGCGAGACTTACCCACAGCAATTAATTTTTATCGAAATTTCGATTTTTTCGATTTTCCGGCTTTTCCTTTGGGATTTCCCGACTTCTATTTTTTTCAAACCTACCCTATATCATAGCGAACAAAACAAAAAAAATTATCGGAATTGGTCATGCAGTTTTTGAGTTTTAGCGAAACTAACGCACAGCAATTCATTTTTATCGAAATTTCGATTTTTTCGATTTTCCGGCTTTTCCGGCTTTTCCTTTGGGATTTCCCGACTTTAATTTTTTTGAAGTGAAAACTTCTTTAGCGGGGCCTTGCACTTTTTTGGGATGGGTACAAAATGTTAAACTCGCGCAGGTGTCACGTGTCCTGATCGAAAATTCGTAAGACAGAGGAAGAGTGTGAAGGCCAGCGCGGCTTAGGAGAGGAAGTAATATCCCCCTCGTTTAAGCGGTGCAGGGCGCTTGCGCGAGTGTGCGTGTGTGTTTGTACTACAGCCTGCTACGCGATCCACGGATGGTGTCTGCTGATGGCTCGACCGTCTGTATACTTGTAAAATTCGTGTATATACCGATTGCCCACGATGGCGGTGTTAGACACACGAGCGAAGCGAGTACGTTAATAGCTATCGTGGGCAATCGGCTACTTATCGCCCCGTGGTTAGTTCACGACGGGTTTCCATGCGGTAAAGTACTATTTCCTCACGCGTGCGCGGAAACCACTACTATTCCGCACGGGTTTGCGTGTGGAAACACGCCGATTCCCCACTGTAAAGCCTGTCGGGAATAACCCACTGGTAATTTTAAAGAACACAAGCGAGACTTCGAATAACACATGGGTACCTGAAATGGAAATGCACTCAGAATATTTTCTTTCTTCTTCAATTCAATTCTTCAAGAAATCCTTCATGGGAGCCGTATACCTGAGTGCATTTGGGTCGCTCGATCAACGCAATGAGAAGGAGTGAGTACATGTCCCATCACTGATCACTGGACAGGAGTATGCATTTCTCGCTTGCACTTGCAATAGCAATGAGGAGTTCTAGAAATCTACCTGAGGAGCACTCGACTCGACGGTTAAGACTCGTGCACTCAGAATATTTCTTCAAGAAATCCTTTTTTTTTATATATTCGCACGTGTTAAACATCCTTTTAATGCTTTTCAGGTACCTAAATAAATTATTTAAGCCGGGCATGAGTGTAATAGTATATTGCTTTGAACATCTGTACCTTAGTTAGATGTACCTTTCGTATATCTTTTTGAGAGATAATTACAGCAAAAATTATTATTTTTTATTTGCAGGGGGCTCCCCGCACCCCCCGTTCCGCTCCCACGGACTCCTCCTTCCCCGACCTCCTTATCGAACCCACCGCCGCCGCACTTGTGAGGAAAAATACAGTGTGCAACTCGGGTGAAAACTAGCCGATTGCCCTTGATGGCAGTAGATGCACTCGCTTCGCTCGTGCGTCTAACCCTGCCATCGTGGGCAATCGGCTAGTTTCCACCCTAGTTGCACAAAATACTATTTACTCCGACGTGTGATGAGTTTTCACTTCTGCCGGCACTCCCAGAGTGCACCCGTTGTTTTTTTCAAACCTACCCTGTATCATAGCGAACAAAACAAAAAAAATTATCGGAATTGGTCATACCGTTTTTGAGTTTTAGCGAGACTAACGCACAGCAATTCATTTTTATGGAAATTTCGATTTTTTCGATTTTCCGGCTTTAGCTTTGGGATTTCCCGACTTTTATTTTTTTTAAAACCTACCCTGTATCATAGCGAATAAAACAAAAAAAAATTATCGAAATCAGTCAAGCCGTTTTTGAGTTTTAGCGAGACTTACCCACAGCAATTCATTTTTATCGAAATTTCGATTTTTTCGATTTTCCGGCTTTTCCTTTGGGATTTTCCGACTTGTATTTTTTTCAAACCTACCCTGTATCATAGCGAACAAAACAAAAAAAAATTATCGAAATCGGACAAGCCGTTTTTGAGTTTTAGCGAGACTAACCCACAGCAATTCATTTATATCGAAATTTCGATTTTTTCGATTTTCCGGCTTTTGCTTTGGGATTTTCCGACTTTTATTTATTTTAAAACCTACCCTGTATCATAGCAAATAAAACAAAAAAAAATTATCGAAATCGGTCAAGCCGTTTTTGATTTTTAGCGAGACTTTTATTTTTTTTAAAACCTACCCTGTATCATAGCGAATAAAACAAAAAAAAATTATCGAAATCAGTCAAGCCGTTTTTGAGTTTTAGCGAGACTTACCCACAGCAATTCATTTTTATCGAAAGTTCGATTTTTTCGATTTTCCGGCTTTTCCTTTGGGGTTTTCCGACTTTTCTTGTTTTAAAACCTACCCTGTATCATAGCGAACAAATCTAAAGAAAATTATCGAAATCGGGCAAGCCGTTTTTGAGTTTTAGCGAGACTAACCCACAGCAATTCATTTATATCGAAATTTCGATTTTGTCGATTTTCCGGCTTTTCCTTTGGGATTTCCCGACTTCTATTTTTTTTCAAACCTACCCTGTATCATAGCGAACAAAACAAAACAAAAAATTGTCGAAATCGGTCCAGCCGTTTTTGAGTTTCTGCGAGACTGACGCACAGCAATTCATTTTTATCGAAATTTCGATTTTTTCGATTTTCTTGCTTTTCCTTTGGGATATCCCGACTTCTATTTTTTTTCAAACCTACCCTGTATCATAGTGAACAACCCAGCAAAAGAAATTATAGAAATCGGTCAAGCCGTTTTTGAGTTTTAGCGAGACTAACCCACAGCAATTCATTTTTATCGAAATTTAGATTTTTTCGATTTTCCGGCTTTTCCTTTGGGATTTCCCGACTTTTATTTTTTTCAAACCTACCCTGTATCATAGCGAACAAAACTAAAGAAAATTATCGAAATCGGTCAAGCCGTTTTTGAGTTTTAGCGAGACTAACCCACAGCAATTCATTTATATCGAAATTTAGATTTTTTCGATTTTCCGGCTTTTGCTTTGGGATTTTCCGACTTTTATTTATTTTAAAACCTACCCTGTATCATAGCAAATAAAACAAAAAAAAATTATCGAAATCGTTCAAGCCGTTTTTGATTTTTAGCGAGACTTACCCACAGCAATTCATTTTTATCGAAAGTTCGATTTTTTCGATTTTCCGGCTTTTCCTTTGGGGTTTTCCGACTTTTCTTGTTTTAAAACCTACCCTGTATCATAGCGAACAAATCTAAAGAAAATTATCGAAATCGGGCAAGCCGTTTTTGAGTTTTAGCGAGACTAACCCACAGCAATTCATTTATATCGAAATTTCGATTTTGTCGATTTTCCGGCTTTTCCTTTGGGATTTCCCGACTTCTATTTTTTTTCAAACCTACCCTGTATCATAGCGAACAAAACAAAACAAAAAATTGTCGAAATCGGTCCAGCCGTTTTTGAGTTTCTGCGAGACTGACGCACAGCAATTCATTTTTATCGAAATTTCGATTTTTTCGATTTTCTTGCTTTTCCTTTGGGATATCCCGACTTCTATTTTTTTTCAAACCTACCCTGTATCATAGTGAACAACCCAGCAAAAGAAATTATCGAAATCGGTCAAGCCGTTTTTGAGTTTTAGCGAGACTAACCCACAGCAATTCATTTTTATCGAAATTTAGATTTTTTCGATTTTCCGGCTTTTCCTTTGGGATTTCCCGACTTTTATTTTTTTCAAACCTACCCTGTATCATAGCGAACAAATTAAAGAAAATTATCGAAATCGGTCAAGCCGTTTTTGAGTTTTAGCGAGACTAACCCACAGCAATTCATTTATATCGAAATTTAGATTTTTTCGATTTTCTTGCTTTTCCTTTGGGATTTCCCGACTTCTATTTTTTTCAAACCTACCCTGTATCATAGCGAACAAACCAAAAATAAATTTGTCGAAATCGGTGCAGCCGTTTTTGAGTTTCTGCGAGACTGACGCACAGCAATTCATTTTTATCGAAATTTCGATTTTTTCGATTTTCCGGCTTTTCCTTTGGGATTTCCCGACTTCTATTTTTTTTTCAAACCTACCCTGTATCATAGTGAACAAAACAACAAAAGAAATTATCGAAATCGGTCAAGCCGTTTTTGAGTTTTAGCGAGACTAACCCACAGCAATTAACTTTTATCGAAATTTCGATTTTTTCGATTTTCCGGCTTTTCCTTTGGATTTCCCGACTTGTATTTTTTTTCAAACCTACCCTGTATCATAGCGAACAAATCTAAAGAAAATTATCGAAATCGGGCAAGCCGTTTTTGAGTTTTAGCGAGACTAACCCACAGCAATTCATTTATATCGAAATTTCGATTTTGTCGATTTTCCGGCTTTTCCTTTGGGATTTCCCGACTTCTATTTTTTTTCAAACCTACCCTATATCATAGCGAACAAAACAGAAAAAAAATTTGTCGAAATCGGTCCAGCCGTTTTTGAGTTTCTGCGAGACTGACGCACAGCAATTCATTTTTATCGAAATTTCGATTTTTTCGATTTTCCGGCTTTTCCTTTGGGATTTCCCGACTTTTATTTTTTTTCGAACCTACCCTGTATCATAGCGAACAAAACCAAAGAAAATTATCGGAATCGGTCATGCCGTTTTTGAGTTTTAGTGAGACTAACGCACAGCAATTCATTTTTATCGAAATTTCGATTTTTTCGATTTTCCGGCTTATGCTTTAGGATTTCCCGACTTATATTTTTTTCAAACCTACCCTATATTATAGCGAACAAAACAAACAAATATTTGTCGAAATTGTTCCAGCCGTTTTTGAGTTTCTGCGAGACTGACGCACAGCAATTCATTTATATCGAAATTTCGATTTTTTCGATTTTCCGGCTTTTCTTTTGGGATTTCCCGACTTTTATTTTTTTCAAACCTGCCCTGTATCATAGCGAACAACACTAAAGAAAATTATCGAAATCGGTCAAGCCGTTTTTGAGTTTCTGCGAGACTGATGCACAGTAATTCATTTTTTATCGGAATTTCGATTTTTTCGATTTGCCGGCTTTTTCTTCGGGATTTCTCGACTTTTTTTTTTTTTTTTTATCCTACCCTATATCATAGCGAACAAAACAAAAAAAATTATCGGAATTGGTCATGCGGTTTTTGAGTTTTAGCGAGACTAACGCACAGCAATTCATTTTTATCGAAATTTCGATTTTTTCGATTTTCCGGCTTTTCCTTTCGAATTTCCCGACTTTTATTTTTTGTCAATCCTACCCTATATCATAGCGAACAAAACGAAAAAAAAATTATCGAAATCGGTTAAGCCGTTTTTGAGTTTCTGCGAGACTGACGCACAGTAATTCATTTTTTATCGGAATTTGAATTTTTGCGATTTTCCGGCTTTTCCTTCGGGATTTCTCGACTTTTCTTTTTTTCTAGCCTACCCTGCATCATAGCGAACAAAAAAAAAAAAAATTATCGAAATCGGACAAGCCGTTTTTGAGTTTTAGCGAGACTAACCCACAGCAATTCATTTATATCGAAATTTCGATTTTCCGGCTTTTGCTTTGGGGTTTTCCGACTTTTCTTGTTTTTAAACCTACCTTGTATCATAGCGAATAAAACAAAAAAAATTATCGGAATCGGTCATGCTGTTTTTGAGTTTTAGTGAGACTAACGCACAGCAATTAATTTTTATCGAAGTTTCGATTTTTTCGATTTTCCGGCTTTTCCTTTGGGTTTTCCCGACTTTTATTTTTTTCAAACCTACCCTATATCATAGCGAACAAAACAAAAAAAAATTTATCGAAATCGGTCCAGCCGTTTTTGAGTTTCTGCGAGACTGGCACAGTAATTCGTTTTTTATCGGAATTTCGATTTTTTCGATTTTCCGGCGTTTTTTTCGGGATTTCTCGACTCTTTTTTTTTCTAGCCTACCCTGTATCATAGCGAACAAAACAGTAAAAAATTATCGAAATCGGACAAGCCGTTTTTGAGTTTTAGCGAAACTAACGCACAGCAATTCATTTATATAGAAATTTCGATTTTTTCGATTTTCCGGCTTTTCTTTGGGATTTCCCGACTTTTATTTTTTTCAAACCTACCCTATATTATAGCGAACAAAACAAAAAAAATTATCGAAATCGGTCCAGCCGTTTTTGAGTTTCTGCGAGACTGACGAACAGCAATTCATTTTTTAGCGGAATTTCAATTTTTTCGATTTTCCGGCGTTTTCTTCGCGATTTCTCGACTCTTCTTTTTTTCTAGCCTACCCTGCATCATAGCGAACAAAACAAAGAAATCATTTTCGAAATCGGTTAAGCTGTTTTTAAGTTTTAGCGAGACTAACCCACAGCAATTCATTTATATCGAAATTTCGATTTTTTCGATTTTCCGGCCTTTCCTTTGGGATTTCCCGCCTTTTATTTTTTTTCAAACCTACACTGTATCATAGCGAACAAAACAAAAAAAAATTATCGAAATCGGTCCAGCCGTTTTTGAGTTTCTGCGAGACTGACGAACAGCAATTCATTTTTTAGCGGAATTTCAATTTTTTCGATTTTCCGGCGTTTTCTTCGCGATTTCTCGACTCTTCTTTTTTTCTAGCCTACCTTGCATCATAGCGAACAAAACAAAGAAAAAATTATCGAAATCGGACAAGCTGTTTTTGAGTTTTAGCGAGACTAACCCACAGCAATTCATTTATATCGAAATTTCGATTTTTTCGATTTTCCGGCTTTTCCTTTGGGATTTCCCGCCTTTTATTTTTTTTCAAACCTACCCTGTATCATAGCGAACAAAACTAAAGAAAATTATTGAAATCGGTCAATCCGTTTTTAAGTTTTAGCTAGACTAACCCACAGCAATTCATTTATATCGAAATTTCGATTTTCTCGATTTTACGGCTTTTCCTTTGGGATTTCCCGACTTCTATTTTATTTCAAACCTACCCTGTATCATAGCGAACAAAACAAAAAAAATTATCGAAATCGGTCCAGCCGTTTTTGAGTTTCTGCGAGACTGGCACAGTAATTCGTTTTTTATCGGAATTTTGATTTTTTCGATTTTCCGGCGTTTTCTTCGGGATTTCTCGACTCTTCTTTTTTCTAGCCTACCCTGTATCATAGCGAACAAAACAAAAAAAAATTATCGAAATCGGACAAGCCGTTTTTGAGTTTTAGCGAAACTAACAGCAATTCATTTATATCGAAATTTCGATTTTCTCGATTTTCCGGCTTTTCCTTTAGGATTTCCCGACTTTTCTTTTTCTAAGCCTACCCTGTATCATAGCGAACAAAACTAAAGAAAATTATCGAAATCGGTCATGCCGTTTTTGAGTTTTAGCGAGACTAACGCACAGCAATTCATTTATATCGAAATTTCGATTTTTTCGATTTTCCGGCTTTTCCTTTGGGATTTCCCGCCTTTTATTTTGTTTAATCCTACCCTGTATTATAGCGAACAAAACTAAAGAAAATTATCGAAATCGGTCAAGGCGTTTTTGAGTTTTAGCGAGACTAACACACAGCAATTCATTTATATCGAAATTTCGATTTTCTCGATTTTCCGGCTTTTCCTTTGGGATTTCCCGACTTCTATTTTTTTTCAAACCTACCCTGTATCATAGCGAACAAAACAAAAAAAATTATCGGAATCGGTATTGCCGTTTTTGAGTTATAGCGAGACTAACGCACAGCAATTCATTTATATCGAAATTTCGATTTTTTCGATTTTCCGGCTTTTCCTTTGGGATTTCCCGACTTTTATTTTTTTTCAAACCTACCCTATACTATAGCGAACAAAACAAAAAAAAATTTGTCGAAATCGGTCCAGCCGTTTTTGAGTTTCTGCGAGACTGACGAACAGCAAATCATTTTTTAGCGGAATTTAGATTTTTTCGGCTTTCCGGCTTTTTCTTCGGAATTTCTCGACTCTTCTTTTTTTTAGCCTACTTTGCATCATGGCGAACAAAACAAAACAAAAATTATCGAAATCGGACAAGCCGTTTTTGAGTTTTAGCGAGACTAACCCACAGCAATTCATTTATATCGAAATTTCGATTTTTGCGATTTTCCGGCTTTTTCTTTGGGGTTTTCCGACTTTTCTTGTTTTTAAACCTACCCTGTATCATAGCGAACAACACAAAAAGAAATTATCGAAATCGGTCAAGCCGTTTTCGAGTTTTAGCGAGACTAACGCACAGCAATTCATTTTTATCGAAATTTCCATATTTTCGATTTTCCGGCTTTTCCTTTGGGATTTCCCGACTTTTCTTTTTCTAAACCTACCCTCTATAATAGCGCACAAAACTAAAGAAAATTATCGAAATCGGTCAAGCCGTTTTCGAGTTATAGCGAGACTAACCCACAGCAATTCATTTATATCGAAATTTCGATTTTCTCGATTTTCCGGCTTTTCCTTTGGGATTTCCCGACTTCTTTTTTTTTTTCAAACCTACCATGTATCATAGCGAACAAAACAAAAAACAATATCGGAATCGGTAATACCGTTTTTGAGTTTTAGCGAGACTAACGCACAGCAATTCATTTATTTCGAAATTTCGATTTTTTTGATTTTCCGGCTTTTCCTTTGGGATTTCCCGACTTCTATTTTTTTTCAAACCTACCCTGTATCATAGCGAACAAAACAAAAAAAAATATCGGAATCGGTAATGCCGTTTTTGAGTTTTAGCGAGACTAACGCACAGCAATTCATTTATTTCGAAATTTCGATTTTTTCGATTTTTCGATTTTCCGGCTTTTCCTTTGGGATTTCCTGACTTTTATTTTTTTTCAAACCTACCCTATATTATAGCGAACAAAACAAAAAAAAATTTGTCGAAATCGGTCCAGCCTTTTTTGAGTTTCTGCGAGATTGACGCACAGCAATTCATTTTTATCGAAATTTCGATTTTTCCGATTTTCCGGCTTTTCCTTTGGGATTTCCCGACTTCTATTTTTTTTTCAAAACTACCCTGTATCATAGTGTACAAAACAACAAAAGAAATTATCGAAATCGGTCAAGCCGTTTTTGAGTTTTAGCGAGACTAACCCACAGCAATTCATTTTTATCGAAATTTCGATTTTTTCGATTTTCCGGCTTTTCCTTTGGGATTTCCCGGCTTTTATTTTTTTTCAAACCTACCCTGTATCATAGCGAACAAAACTAAAGAAAATTATCGAAATCGGGCAAGCCGTTTTTGAGTTTTAGCGAGACTAACCCACAGCAATTCATTTATATCGAAATTTCGATTTTTTTCGTTTTTCCGGCTTTTCCTTTGGGATTTCCCGACTTCTATTTTCTTTCAAACCTACCCTATATCATAGCGAACCAAACAAAAACAAAATTTGTCGAAATCGGTCCAGCCGTTTTTGAGTTTCCGCGAGACTGACGCACAGCAATTCATTTTTATCGAAATTTCGATTTTTCAATTTTCCGGCTTTTCCTTTGGGATTTCCCGACTTCTATTTTTTTTCAAACCTACCCTGTATCATAGCGAACAAAACTTAAGAAAATTACCGAAATCGGTCAAGCCGTTTTTGAGTTTTAGCGAGACTAACCCATAGCAATTCATTTATATCGAAATTTCGATTTTTTCGATTTTCCGGCTTTTCCTTTGGGATTTCCCGACTTTTATTTTTTGTAAAACCTACCCTGTATCATAGCGAACAAAACTAAAGAAAATTATCGAAATCGGTCAAGCCGTTTTTGAGTTTTATCGAGACTAACCCGCAGCAATTCATTTTTATCGAAATTTCGATTTTTTCGATTTTCTGGCTTTTCCTTTGGGATTTCCCGACTTTTATTTTTTTTCAAACCTACCCTATATCATAGCGAACAAAACAAAAAAAAATTTATCGAAATCGGTCCAGCCGTTTTTGAGTTTCTGCGAGACTGGCACAGTAATTTGTTTTTTATCGGAATTTCGATTTTTCCGATTTTCCGGCGTTTTCTTCGGGATTTCTCGACTCTTCTTTTTTTCTAGCCTACCCTGTATCATAGCGAACAAAACAAAAACAAAAATTATCGAAATCGGACAAGCCGTTTTTGAGTTTTAGCGAGACTAACCCACAGCAATTAATTTTTATCGAAATTTCGATTTTTTCGATTTTCCGGCTTTTCCTTTGGGATTTCCCGCCTTTTGTTTTTTTTCTAACCTACCCTGTATCATGGCGAACAAAACAAAAAAAATTATCGGAATCGGTAATGCCGCTTTTGAGTTTTAGCGAGACTAACGCACAGCAATTCATTTATATCGAAATTTCGATTTCTTCGATTTTCCGGCTTTTCCTTTGGGATTTCCCGACTTTTATGTTTTTTCAAACCTACCCTATATTATAGCGAACAAAACAAAAATAAATTTGTCGAAATCGGTGCAGCCGTTTTTGAGTTTCTGCGAGACTGACGCACAGCAATTCATTTTTATCGAAATTTCGATTTTTTCGATTTTCCGGCTTTTCCTTTGGGATTTCCCAACTTCTATATTTTTTAAACCTACCCTGTATCATAGTGAACAAAACAACAAAAGAAATTATCGAAATCGGTCAAGCCGTTTTTGAGTTTTAGCGAGACTAACCCACAGCAATTCATTTATATCGAAATTTCGATTTTGTCGATTTTCCGGCTTTTCCTTTGGGATTTCCCGATTTCTATTTTTTTTCAAACCTGCCCTGTATCATAGTGAACAAAACAGCAAAAGAAATTATCGAAATCGGTCAATCCGTTTTTGAGTCTTAGCGAGACTAACGCACAGCAATTCATTTTTATCGAAATTTCGATTTTTTCGATTTTCCGGCTTTTCCTTTGGGATTTCCCGACTTTTATTTTTTTGCAAACCTGCCCTGTGTCATAGCGAACAAAACTAAAGAAAATTATCGAAATCGGTCAAGCCGTTTTTGAGTCTTAGCGAGACTAACCCACAGCAATTCATTTATATCGAAATTTCGATTTTTTCGATTTTCCGGCTTTTCCTTTGGGATTTCCCGATTTCTATTTTTTTTCAAACCTGCCCTGTATCATAGTGAACAAAACAGCAAAAGAAATTATCGAAATCGGTCAATCCGTTTTTGAGTTTTAGCGAGACTAACGCACAGCAATTCATTTTTATCGAAATTTCGATTTTTTCGATTTTCCGGCTTTTCCTTTGGGATTTCCCGACTTTTATTTTTTTGCAAACCTGCCCTGTATCATAGCGAACAAAACTAAAGAAAATTATCGAAATCGGTCAAGCCGTTTTTGAGTCTTAGCGAGACTAACCCACAGCAATTCATTTATATCGAAATTTCGATTTTTTCGATTTTCCGGCTTTTCCTTTGGGATTTCCCGACTTCTATTTTTTTTCAAACCTGCCCTGTATCATAGCGAACAAAACAAATTAAAAAATTGTCGAAATCGGTCCAGCCGTTTTTGAGTTTCTGCGAGACTGACGGACAGCAATTCATTTTTATCGAAATTTCGATTTTTTCGATTTTCTTGCTTTTCCTTTGGGATTTCCCGACTTTTATTTTTTTCAAACCTACCCTGTATCATAGTGAACAAACCAGCAAAAGAAATTATCGAAATCGGTCAAGCCGTTTTTGAGTTTTAGCGAGACTAACCCACAGCAATTCATTTTTATCGAAATTTAGATTTTTTCGATTTTCCGGCTTTTCCTTTGGGATTTCCCGACTTTTGTTTTTTTTCTAACCTACCCTGTATCATGGCGAACAAAACAAAAAAAATTATCGGAATCGGTAATGCCGCTTTTGAGTTTTAGCGAGACTAACGCACAGCAATTCATTTATATCGAAATTTCGATTTCTTCGATTTTCCGGCTTTTCCTTTGGGATTTCCCGACTTTTATGTTTTTCAAACCTACCCTATATTATAGCGAACAAAACAAAAATAAATTTGTCGAAATCGGTCCAGCCGTTTTTGAGTTTCTGCGAGACTGACGCACAGCAATTCATTTTTATCGAAATTTCGATTTTTTCGATTTTCCGGCTTTTTCTTCGGCATTTCTCGACTCTTCTTTTTTTTCTAGCCTACCCTGTATCATAGCGAACAAAACCAAAGAAAATTATCGAAATCGGTCAAGCCGTTTTTGAGTTTTAGCGGGACTAACCCACAGCAATTCATTTATATCGAAATTTAGATTTTTTCGATTTTCCGGCTTTTCCTTTGGGATTTCCCGACTTCTATTTTTTTTCAAACCTACCCTGTATCATAGCGAACAAAACAAAACAAATTATCGAAATCGGTCAAGCCGTTTTTGAGTTTTAGCGAGACTAACGCACAGCAATTCATTTTTATCGAAATTTCGATTTTTTCGATTTTCCGGCTTTTCCTTTGGGATTTCCCGACTTTTATTTTTTTGCAAACCTGCCCTGTATCATAGCGAACAAAACTAAAGAAAATTATCGAAATCGGTCAAGCCGTTTTTGAGTCTTAGCGAGACTAACCCACAGCAATTCATTTATATCGAAATTTCGATTTTTTCGATTTTCCGGCTTTTCCTTTGGGATTTCCCGATTTCTATTTTTTTTCAAACCTGCCCTGTATCATAGTGAACAAAACAGCAAAAGAAATTATCGAAATCGGTCAATCCGTTTTTGAGTTTTAGCGAGACTAACGCACAGCAATTCATTTTTATCGAAATTTCGATTTTTTCGATTTTCCGGCTTTTCCTTTGGGATTTCCCGACTTTTATTTTTTTGCAAACCTGCCCTGTATCATAGCGAACAAAACTAAAGAAAATTATCGAAATCGGTCAAGCCGTTTTTGAGTCTTAGCGAGACTAACCCACAGCAATTCATTTATATCGAAATTTCGATTTTTTCGATTTTCCGGCTTTTCCTTTGGGATTTCCCGACTTCTATTTTTTTTCAAACCTGCCCTGTATCATAGCGAACAAAACAAATTAAAAAATTGTCGAAATCGGTCCAGCCGTTTTTGAGTTTCTGCGAGACTGACGGACAGCAATTCATTTTTATCGAAATTTCGATTTTTTCGATTTTCTTGCTTTTCCTTTGGGATTTCCCGACTTCTATTTTTTTTCAAACCTAAACTGTATCATAGTGAACAAACCAGCAAAAGAAATTATCGAAATCGGTCAAGCCGTTTTTGAGTTTTAGCGAGACTAACCCACAGCAATTCATTTTTATCGAAATTTAGATTTTTTCGATTTTCCGGCTTTTCCTTTGGGATTTCCCGACTTTTGTTTTTTTTCTAACCTACGCTGTATCATGGCGAACAAAACAAAAAAAATTATCGGAATCGGTAATGCCGCTTTTGAGTTTTAGCGAGACTAACGCACAGCAATTCATTTATATCGAAATTTCGATTTCTTCGATTTTCCGGCTTTTCCTTTGGGATTTCCCGACTTTTATGTTTTTCAAACCTACCCTATATTATAGCGAACAAAACAAAAATAAATTTGTCGAAATCGGTCCAGCCGTTTTTGAGTTTCTGCGAGACTGACGCACAGCAATTCATTTTTATCGAAATTTCGATTTTTTCGATTTTCCGGCTTTTTCTTCGGCATTTCTCGACTCTTCTTTTTTTTCTAGCCTACCCTGTATCATAGCGAACAAAACCAAAGAAAATTATCGAAATCGGTCAAGCCGTTTTTGAGTTTTAGCGGGACTAACCCACAGCAATTCATTTATATCGAAATTTAGATTTTTTCGATTTTCCGGCTTTTCCTTTGGGATTTCCCGACTTCTATTTTTTTTCAAACCTACCCTGTATCATAGCGAACAAAACAAAACAAATTATCGAAATCGGTCAAGCCGTTTTTGAGTTTTAGCGAGACTAACGCACAGCAATTCATTTTTATCGAAATTTCGATTTTTTCGATTTTCCGGCTTTTCCTTTGGGATTTCCCGACTTTTATTTTTTTGCAAACCTGCCCTGTATCATAGCGAACAAAACTAAAGAAAATTATCGAAATCGGTCAAGCCGTTTTTGAGTCTTAGCGAGACTAACCCACAGCAATTCATTTATATCGAAATTTCGATTTTTTCGATTTTCCGGCTTTTCCTTTGGGATTTCCCGATTTCTATTTTTTTTCAAACCTGCCCTGTATCATAGTGAACAAAACAGCAAAAGAAATTATCGAAATCGGTCAATCCGTTTTTGAGTTTTAGCGAGACTAACGCACAGCAATTCATTTTTATCGAAATTTCGATTTTTTCGATTTTCCGGCTTTTCCTTTGGGATTTCCCGACTTTTATTTTTTTGCAAACCTGCCCTGTATCATAGCGAACAAAACTAAAGAAAATTATCGAAATCGGTCAAGCCGTTTTTGAGTCTTAGCGAGACTAACCCACAGCAATTCATTTATATCGAAATTTCGATTTTTTCGATTTTCCGGCTTTTCCTTTGGGATTTCCCGACTTCTATTTTTTTTCAAACCTGCCCTGTATCATAGCGAACAAAACAAATTAAAAAATTGTCGAAATCGGTCCAGCCGTTTTTGAGTTTCTGCGAGACTGACGGACAGCAATTCATTTTTATCGAAATTTCGATTTTTTCGATTTTCTTGCTTTTCCTTTGGGATTTCCCGACTTCTATTTTTTTTCAAACCTACCCTGTATCATAGTGAACAAACCAGCAAAAGAAATTATCGAAATCGGTCAAGCCGTTTTTGAGTTTTAGCGAGACTAACCCACAGCAATTCATTTTTATCGAAATTTAGATTTTTTCGATTTTCCGGCTTTTCCTTTGGGATTTCCCGACTTTTATTTTTTTCGAACCTACCCTGTATCATAGCGAACAAAACTAAAGAAAATTATCGAAATCGGTCAAGCCGTTTTTGAGTTTTAGCGAGACTAACCCACAGCAATTCATTTATATCGAAATTTAGATTTTTTCGATTTTCTTGCTTTTCCTTTGGGATTTCCCGACTTCTATTTTTTTCAAACCTACCCTGTATCATAGTGAACAAAACAGCAAAAGAAATTATCGAAATCGGTCAAGCGGTTTTTGAGTTTTAGCGAGACTAACCCACAGCAATTCATTTATATCGAAATTTCGATTTTGTCTATTTTCCGGCTTTTCCTTTGGGATTTCCCGACTTCTATTTTTTTTCAAACCTACCCTATATCATAACGAACAAAACAGAAAAAAAATTTGCCGAAATCGGTCCAGCCGTTTTTGAGTTTCTGCGAGACTGACGCACAGCAATTCATTTTTATCGAAATTTCGATTTTTTCGATTTTCCGGCTTTTCCTTTGGGATTTCCCGACTTCTATTTTTTTTCAAACCTACCCTGTATCATAGCGAACAAAACAACAAAAAATTTATCGAAATCGGTCCAGCCGTTTTTGAGTTTTAGCGAGACTAACCAACAGCAATTCATTTATATCGAAATTTCGATTTTTTCGATTTTCCGGCTTTTCCTTTCGGATTTCCCGACTTCTATTTTTTTTCAAACCTACCCTGTATCATGGCGAACAAAACAAAAAAAATATCGGTATCGGTAATGCCGCTTTTGAGTTTTAGCGAGACTAACGCACAGCAATTCATTTATATCGAAATTTCGATTTTTTTGATTTTCCGGCTTTTCCTTTGGGATTTCCCGACTTTTATGTTTTTTAAAACCTACCCTATATCATAGCGAATAAAACAAAAAAAAAATTATCGAAATTGGTCAAGCCGTTTTTGAGTTTTAGCGAGACTTACCCACAGCAATTCATTTTTATCGAAAGTTCGATTTTTTCGATTTTCCGGCTTTTCCTTTGGGGTTTTTCGACTTTTCTTGTTTTTAAACCTACCCTGTATCATAGCGAACAAAACTAAAGAAAATTATCGAAATCGGTCAAGCCGTTTTTGAGTATTAGCGGGACTAACCCACAGCAATTCATTTATATCGAAATTTCGATTTTTTCGATTTTCCGGCTTTTCCTTTGTGATTTCCCGACTTCTATTTTTTTTTCAAACCTACCCTGTATCATAGCGAACAAAACAAAAAAAATTATCGGAATCGGTCAAGCCGTTTTTGAGTTTTAGCGAGACTAACGCACAGCAATTCATATTTACGGAAATTTCGATTTTTTCGATTTTCCGGCTTTTCCTTTGGGATTTCCCGACTTTTATTTTTTTTCAAACCTACCCTGTATCATAGCGAACAAAACTACAGAAAATTATCGAAATCGGTCATGCCGTTTTTGAGTTTTAGAGAGACTAACCCACAGCAATTCATTTATACGGAAATTTCGATTTTTTCGATTTTCCGGCTTTTCCTTTGGGATTTCCCGACTATTATTTTTTTTCAAACCTACCCTGTATCATAGCGAACAAAACTACAGAAAATTATCGAAATCGGTCATGCCGTTTTTGAGTTTTAGAGAGACTAACCCACAGCAATTCATTTATACGGAAATTTCGATTTTTTCGATTTTCCGGCTTTTCCTTTGGGATTTCCCGACTTTTATTTTTTTTCAAACCTACCCTGTATCATAGCGAACAAAACTAAAGAAAATTATCGAAATCGGTCAAGCCGTTTTTGAGTTTTAGCGAGACTAACGCACAGCAATTCATTTTTTTCGAAATTTCGATTTTTTCGATTTTCCGGCTTTTCCTGTGGGATTTCCCGACTTCTATTTTTTTTCAAACCTACCTTATATCATAGCGAACAAAACAGAAAAAAAAATTATCGAAATCGGGCAAGCTGTTTTTGAGTTTTAGCGAGACTAACCCACAGCAATTCATTTATATCGAAATTTCGATTTTTTCGATTTTCCGGCTTTTCCTTTGTGATTTTCCGATTTCTATTTTTTTTTCAAACCTACCCTGTATCATAGCGAACAAAACTAAAGAAAATTATCGAAATCGGGCAAGCCGTTTTTGAGTTTTAGCGAGACTAACGCAGAGCAATTCATTTATATCGAAATTTCGATTTTGTCGATTTTCCGGCTTTTCCTTTGGGATTTCCCGACTTCTATATTTTTGCAAACCTGCCCTGTATCATAGCGAACAAAACTAAAGAAAATTATCGAAATCGGTCAAGCCGTTTTTGAGTCCCAGCGAGACTAACCCACAGCAATTCATTTATATCGAAATTTCGATTTTTTCGATTTTCCGGCTTTTCCTTTGGGATTTCCCGACTTCTATTTTTTTTCAAACCTACCCTGTATCATAGTGAACAAACCAGCAAAAGAAATTATCGAAATCGGTCAAGCCGTTTTTGAGTTTTAGCGAGACTAACCCACAGCAATTCATTTTTATCGAAATTTAGATTTTTTCGATTTTCCGGCTTTTCCTTTGGGATTTCCCGACTTCTATTTTTTTTCAAACCTACCCTATATCATAACGAACAAAACAGAAAAAAAATTTGCCGAAATCGGTCCAGCCGTTTTTGAGTTTCTGCGAGACTGACGCACAGCAATTCATTTTTATCGAAATTTAGATTTTTTCGATTTTCCGGCTTTTCCTTTGGGATTTCCCGACTTCTATTTTTTTTCAAACCTACCCTGTATCATAGCGAACAAAACAACAAAAAATTTATCGAAATCGGTCCAGCCGTTTTTGAGTTTTAGCGAGACTAACCAACAGCAATTCATTTATATCGAAATTTCGATTTTTTCGATTTTCCGGCTTTTCCTTTCGGATTTCCCGACTTCTATTTTTTTTCAAACCTACCCTGTATCATGGCGAACAAAACAAAAAAAATATCGGTATCGGTAATGCCGCTTTTGAGTTTTAGCGAGACTAACGCACAGCAATTCATTTATATCGAAATTTCGATTTTTTTGATTTTCCGGCTTTTCCTTTGGGATTTCCCGACTTTTATGTTTTTTAAAACCTACCCTATATCATAGCGAATAAAACAAAAAAAAATTATCGAAATTGGTCAAGCCGTTTTTGAGTTTTAGCGAGACTTACCCACAGCAATTCATTTTTATCGAAAGTTCGATTTTTTCGATTTTCCGGCTTTTCCTTTGGGGTTTTTCGACTTTTCTTGTTTTTAAACCTACCCTGTATCATAGCGAACAAAACTAAAGAAAATTATCGAAATCGGTCAAGCCGTTTTTGAGTATTAGCGGGACTAACCCACAGCAATTCATTTATATCGAAATTTCGATTTTTTCGATTTTCCGGCTTTTCCTTTGTGATTTCCCGACTTCTATTTTTTTTTCAAACCTACCCTGTATCATAGCGAACAAAACAAAAAAAATTATCGGAATCGGTCAAGCCGTTTTTGAGTTTTAGCGAGACTAACGCACAGCAATTCATATTTACGGAAATTTCGATTTTTTCGATTTTCCGGCTTTTCCTTTGGGATTTCCCGACTTTTATTTTTTTTCAAACCTACCCTGTATCATAGCGAACAAAACTACAGAAAATTATCGAAATCGGTCATGCCGTTTTTGAGTTTTAGAGAGACTAACCCACAGCAATTCATTTATACGGAAATTTCGATTTTTTCGATTTTCCGGCTTTTCCTTTGGGATTTCCCGACTTCTATTTTTTTTCAAACCTACCCTGTATCATAGCGAACAAAACTAAAGAAAATTATCGAAATCGGGCAAGCCGTTTTTGAGTTTTAGCGAGACTAACGCAGAGCAATTCATTTATATCGAAATTTCGATTTTGTCGATTTTCCGGCTTTTCCTTTGGGATTTCCCGACTTCTATTTTTTTTCAAACCTACCCTGTATCATAGCGAACAAAACTAAAGAAAATTATCGAAATCGGTCAAGCCGTTTTTGAGTTTTAGCGAGACTAACGCACAGCAATTCATTTTTATCGAAATTTCGATTTTTTCGATTTTCCGGCTTTTCCTGTGGGATTTCCCGACTTCTATTTTTTTTCAAACCTACCTTATATCATAGCGAACAAAACAGAAAAAAAAATTATCGAAATCGGGCAAGCTGTTTTTGAGTTTTAGCGAGACTAACCCACAGCAATTCATTTATATCGAAATTTCGATTTTTTCGATTTTCCGGCTTTTCCTTTGTGATTTTCCGATTTCTATTTTTTTTTCAAACCTACCCTGTATCATAGCGAACAAAACTAAAGAAAATTATCGAAATCGGGCAAGCCGTTTTTGAGTTTTAGCGAGACTAACGCAGAGCAATTCATTTATATCGAAATTTCGATTTTGTCGATTTTCCGGCTTTTCCTTTGGGATTTCCCGACTTCTATATTTTTGCAAACCTGCCCTGTATCATAGCGAACAAAACTAAAGAAAATTATCGAAATCGGTGAAGCCGTTTTTGAGTTTTAGCGAGACTAACCCACAGCAATTCATTTTTATCGAAATTTAGATTTTTTCGATTTTCCGGCTTTTCGTTTGGGATTTCCCGACTTCTATTTTTTTTCAAACCTACCCTATATCATAACGAACAAAACAGAAAAAAAATTTGCCGAAATCGGTCCAGCCGTTTTTGAGTTTCTGCGAGACTGACGCACAGCAATTCATTTTTATCGAAATTTCGATTTTTTCGATTTTCCGGCTTTTCCTTTGGGATTTCCCGACTTCTATTTTTTTTCAAACCTACCCTGTATCATAGCGAACAAAACAACAAAAAATTTATCGAAATCGGTCCAGCCGTTTTTGAGTTTTAGCGAGACTAACCAACAGCAATTCATTTATATCGAAATTTCGATTTTTTCGATTTTCCGGCTTTTCCTTTCGGATTTCCCGACTTCTATTTTTTTTCAAACCTACCCTGTATCATGGCGAACAAAACAAAAAAAATATCGGTATCGGTAATGCCGCTTTTGAGTTTTAGCGAGACTAACGCACAGCAATTCATTTATATCGAAATTTCGATTTTTTTGATTTTCCGGCTTTTCCTTTGGGATTTCCCGACTTTTATGTTTTTTAAAACCTACCCTATATCATAGCGAATAAAACAAAAAAAAATTATCGAAATTGGTCAAGCCGTTTTTGAGTTTTAGCGAGACTTACCCACAGCAATTCATTTTTATCGAAAGTTCGATTTTTTCGATTTTCCGGCTTTTCCTTTGGGGTTTTTCGACTTTTCTTGTTTTTAAACCTACCCTGTATCATAGCGAACAAAACTAAAGAAAATTATCGAAATCGGTCAAGCCGTTTTTGAGTATTAGCGGGACTAACCCACAGCAATTCATTTATATCGAAATTTCGATTTTTTCGATTTTCCGGCTTTTCCTTTGTGATTTCCCGACTTCTATTTTTTTTTCAAACCTACCCTGTATCATAGCGAACAAAACAAAAAAAATTATCGGAATCGGTCAAGCCGTTTTTGAGTTTTAGCGAGACTAACGCACAGCAATTCATATTTACGGAAATTTCGATTTTTTCGATTTTCCGGCTTTTCCTTTGGGATTTCCCGACTTTAATTTTTTTTCAAACCTACCCTGTATCATAGCGAACAAAACTACAGAAAATTATCGAAATCGGTCATGCCGTTTTTGAGTTTTAGAGAGACTAACCCACAGCAATTCATTTATACGGAAATTTCGATTTTTTCGATTTTCCGGCTTTTCCTTTGGGATTTCCCGACTTTTATTTTTTTTCAAACCTACCCTGTATCATAGCGAACAAAACTAAAGAAAATTATCGAAATCGGGCGAGCCGTTTTTGAGTTTTAGCGAGACTAACGCAGAGCAATTCATTTATATCGAAATTTCGATTTTGTCGATTTTCCGGCTTTTCCTTTGGGATTTCCCGAATTCTATTTTTTTTCAAACCTACCCTGTATCATAGCGAACAAAACTAAAGAAAATTATCGAAATCGGTCAAGCCGTTTTTGAGTTTTAGCGAGACTAACGCACAGCAATTCATTTTTATCGAAATTTCGATTTTTTCGATTTTCCGGCTTTTCCTGTGGGATTTCCTGACTTCTATTTTTTTTCAAACCTACCTTATATCATAGCGAACAAAACAGAAAAAAAAATTATCGAAATCGGGCAAGTTGTTTTTGAGTTTTAGCGAGACTAACCCACAGCAATTCATTTATATCGAAATTTCGATTTTTTCGATTTTCCGGCTTTTCCTTTGTGATTTTCCGATTTCTATTTTTTTTTCAAACCTACCCTGTATCATAGCGAACAAAACAAAAAAAATTATCGAAATCGGTCAAGCCGTTTTTGAGTTTTAGCGAGACTAACGCACAGCAATTCATATATACGGAAATTTCGATTTTTTCGATTTTCCGGCTTTCATCATCATAGCGAATAAAACTAAAGAAAATTATCGAAATCGGGCAAGCCGTTTTTGAGTTTTAGCGAGACTAACCCACAGTAATTCATTTATATCGAAATTTCGATTTTGTCGATTTTCCGGCTTTTCCTTTGGGATTTCCCGACTTCTATTTTTTTTCAAACCTACCCTGTATCATAGCGAACAAAACAAAAAAAATTATCGGAATCATTCATGCCGTTTTTGAGTTTTAGCGAGACAAACGCACAGCAATTCATTTTTATCGAAATTTCGATTTTTTCGATTTTCCGGCTTTTCCTTTGGGATTTACCGACATTTATTTTTTTTTAAACCTACCCTATATCATAGCGAACAAAACAAAAAAAAAATTATCGAAATCGGTCCAGCCGTTTTTGAGTTTTAGCGAGACTAACCCACAGCAATTCATTTATATCGAAATTTCGAATTTTTCGATTTTCCGGCTTTTCCTTTGGAATTTCCCGACTTCTATTTTTTTTTCAAACCTACCCTGTATCATGGCGAACAAAACAAAAAAAATTATCGGAATCGGTAATGCCGCTTTTGAGTTTTAGCGAGACTAACGCACAGCAATTCATTTTTATCGAAATTTCGAATTTTTCGATTTTCCGGCTTTTCCTTTGGGATTTCCCGACTTCTATTTTTTTTTCAAACCTACCCTGTATCATAGTGAAAAAACAACAAAAGAAATTATCGAAATCGGTCAAGCCGTTTTAGAGTTTTAGCGAGACTAACCCACAGCAATTAATTTTTATCGAAATTTCGATTTTTTCGATTTTCCGGCTTTTCCTTTGGATTTCCCGACTTGTATTTTTTTTCAAACCTACCCTGTATCATAGCGAACAAATCTAAGGAAAATTATCGAAATCGGGCAAGCCGTTTTTGAGTTTTAGCGAGACTAACCCACAGCAATTCATTTATATCGAAATTTCGATTTTGTCGATTTTCCGGCTTTTCCTTTGGGATTTCCCGACTTCTATTTTTTTTTCAAACCTACCCTATATCATAGCGAACAAAACAGAAAAAAAATTTGTCGAAATCGGTCCAGCCGTTTTTGAGTTTCTGCGAGACTGACGCACAGCAATTCATTTTTATCGAAATTTCTATTTTTTTGATTTTCCGGCTTTTTCTTTGGGATTTCCCGACTTCTATTTTTTTTCAAACCTACCCTGTATCATAGCGAACAAAACAAAAAAAAAATTATCGAAATTGGTCAAGCCGTTTTTGAGTTTTAGCGAGACTTACCCACAGCAATTCATTTTTATCGAAAGTTCGATTTTTTCGATTTTCCGGCTTTTCCTTTGGGGTTTTCCGACTTTTCTTGTTTTTAAACCTACCCTGTATCATAGCGAACAACACAGAAAGAAATTATCGAAATCGGTCGAGCCGTTTTTGAGTTTTAGCGAGACTAACGCACAGCAATTCATTTTTATCCAAATTTCGATTTTTTCGATTTTCCGGCTTTTCCTTTGGAATTTCCCGACTTCTATTTTTTTTCAAACCTACCCTGTATCATGGCGAACAAAACAAAAAAAAATATCGGAATCGGTAATGCCGCTTTTGAGTTTTAGCGAGACTAACGCACAGCAATTCATTTATATCGAAATTTCGACTTTTTCGATTTTCCGGCTTTTCCTTTGGGATTTCCCGACTTTTATGTTTTTTCAAACCTACCCTATATTATAGCGAACAAAACAAAAATAAATTTGTCGAAATCGGTGCAGCCGTTTTTGAGTTTCTGCGAGACTGGCGCACAGCAATTCATTTTTATCGAAATTTCGATTTTTTCGATTTTCCGGCTTTTCCTTTGGGATTTCCCGACTTCTATTTTTTTTTCAAACCTACCCTGTATCATAGTGAACAAAACAACAAAAGAAATTATCGAAATCGGTCAAGCCGTTTTTGAGTTTTAGCGAGACTAACCTACAGCAATTAATTTTTATCGAAATTTCGATTTTTTCGATTTTCCGGCTTTTCCTTTGGGATTTCCCGACTGCTATTTTTTTTCAAACCTACCCTATATCATAGCGAACAAAACTAAAGAAAATTATCGAAATCGGGCAAGCCGTTTTTGAGTTTTAGCGAGACTAACGCAGAGCAATTCATTTATATCGAAATTTCGATTTTGTCGATTTTCCGGCTTTTCCTTTGGGATTTCCCGAATTCTATTTTTTTTCAAACCTACCCTGTATCATAGCGAACAAAACTAAAGAAAATTATCGAAATCGGTCAAGCCGTTTTTGAGTTTTAGCGAGACTAACGCACAGCAATTCATTTTTATCGAAATTTCGATTTTTTCGATTTTCCGGCTTTTCCTGTGGGATTTCCTGACTTCTATTTTTTTTCAAACCTACCTTATATCATAGCGAACAAAACAGAAAAAAAAATTATCGAAATCGGGCAAGCTGTTTTTGAGTTTTAGCGAGACTAACCCACAGCAATTCATTTATATCGAAATTTCGATTTTTTCGATTTTCCGGCTTTTCCTTTGTGATTTTCCGATTTCTATTTTTTTTTCAAACCTACCCTGTATCATATCGAACAAAACAAAAAAAATTATCGAAATCGGTCAAGCCGTTTTTGAGTTTTAGCGAGACTAACGCACAGCAATTCATATATACGGAAATTTCGATTTTTTCGATTTTCCGGCTTTTCCTTTGGGATTTCCCGACTTTTATTTTTTTTCAAACCTACCCTGTATCATAGCGAATAAAACTAAAGAAAATTATCGAAATCGGGCAAGCCGTTTTTGAGTTTTAGCGAGACTAACCCACAGTAATTCATTTATATCGAAATTTCGATTTTGTAGATTTTCCGGCTTTTCCTTTGGGATTTCCCGACTTCTATTTTTTTTCAAACCTACCCTGTATCATAGCGAACAAAACAAAAAAAATTATCGGAATCGGTCATGCCGTTTTTGAGTTTTAGCGAGACAAACGCACAGCAATTCATTTTTATCGAAATTTCGATTTTTTCGATTTTCCGGCTTTTCCTTTGGGATTTACCGACATTTATTTTTTTTTAAACCTACCCTTTATCATAGCGAACAAAACAAAAAAAAAATTATCGAAATCGGTAATGCCGCTTTTGAGTTTTAGCGAGACTAACGCACAGCAATTCATTTTTATCGAAATTTCGATTTTTTCGATTTTCCGGCTTTTCCTTTGGGATTTCCCGACTTCTATTTTTTTTTCAAACCTACCCTGTATCATAGTGAAAAAACAACAAAAGAAATTATCGAAATCGGTCAAGCCGTTTTAGAGTTTTAGCGAGACTAGCCCACAGCAATTAATTTTTATCGAAATTTCGATTTTTTCGATTTTCCGGCTTTTCCTTTGGATTTCCCGACTTGTATTTTTTTTCAAACCTACCCTGTATCATAGCGAACAAATCTAAGGAAAATTATCGAAATCGGGCAAGCCGTTTTTGAGTTTTAGCGAGACTAACCCACAGCAATTCATTTATATCGAAATTTCGATTTTGTCGATTTTCCGGCTTTTCCTTTGGGATTTCCCGACTTCTATTTTTTTTTCAAACCTACCCTATATCATAGCGAACAAAACAGAAAAAAAATTTGTCGAAATCGGTCCAGCCGTTTTTGAGTTTCTGCGAGACTGACGCACAGCAATTCATTTTTATCGAAATTTCTATTTTTTTGATTTTCCGGCTTTTTCCTTGGGATTTCCCGACTTCTATTTTTTTTCAAACCTACCCTGTATCATAGCGAACAAAACAAAAAAAAAATTATCGAAATTGGTCAAGCCGTTTTTGAGTTTTAGCGAGACTTACCCACAGCAATTCATTTTTATCGAAAGTTCGATTTTTTCGATTTTCCGGCTTTTCCTTTGGGGTTTTCCGACTTTTCTTGTTTTTAAACCTACCCTGTATCATAGCGAACAACACAGAAAGAAATTATCGAAATCGGTCGAGCCGTTTTTGAGTTTTAGCGAGACTAACGCACAGCAATTCATTTTTATCCAAATTTCGATTTTTTCGATTTTCCGGCTTTTCCTTTGGAATTTCCCGACTTCTATTTTTTTTCAAACCTACCCTGTATCATGGCGAACAAAACAAAAAAAAATATCGGAATCGGTAATGCCGCTTTTGAGTTTTAGCGAGACTAACGCACAGCAATTCATTTATATCGAAATTTCGACTTTTTCGATTTTCCGGCTTTTCCTTTGGGATTTCCCGACTTTTATGTTTTTTCAAACCTACCCTATATTATAGCGAACAAAACAAAAATAAATTTGTCGAAATCGGTGCAGCCGTTTTTGAGTTTCTGCGAGACTGGCGCACAGCAATTCATTTTTATCGAAATTTCGATTTTTTCGATTTTCCGGCTTTTCCTTTGGGATTTCCCGACTTCTATTTTTTTTTCAAACCTACCCTGTATCGTAGTGAACAAAACAACAAAAGAAATTATCGAAATCGGTCAAGCCGTTTTTGAGTTTTAGCGAGACTAACCTACAGCAATTAATTTTTATCGAAATTTCGATTTTTTCGATTTTCCGGCTTTTCCTTTGGGATTTCCCGACTGCTATTTTTTTTCAAACCTACCCTATATCATAGCGAACAAAACAGAAAAAAAATATTATCGAAATCGGACAAGCCGTTTTTGAGTTTTAGCGAGACTAACCCACAGCAATTCATTTATATCGAAATTTCGATTTTTTCGATTTTCCGGCTTTTCCTTTGGGATTTTCCGACTGGTATTTTTTTTCAAACCTACCCTATATCATAGCGAACAAAACAGAAAAAAAATATTATCGAAATCGGGCAAGCCGTTTTTGAGTTTTAGCGAGACTAACCCACAGCAATTCATTTATATCGAAATTTCGATTTTTTTGATTTTCCGGCTTTTCTTTTATGATTTCCCGACTTCTATTTTTTTTTCAAACCTACCCTGTATCATAGCGAAGAAAACAAAAAAAATTATCGGAATCGGTCAAGCCGTTTTTGAGTTTTAGCGAGACTAACGCACAGCAATTCATTTATACGGAAATTTCGATTTTTTCGATTTTCCGGCTTTTCCTTTGGGATTTCCCGACTTTTATTTTTTTTCAAACCTTCCCTGTATCATAGCGAACAAAACTGAAGAAAATTATCGAAATCGGGCAAGCCGTTTTTGAGTTTTAGCGAGACTAACCCACAGCAATTCATTTATATCAAAATTTCGATTTTGTCGATTTTCCGGCTTTTCCTTTGGGATTTCCCGACTTCTATTTTTTTTCAAACCTACCCTGTATCATAGCGAACAAAACAAAAAAAATTATCGGAATCGGTCAAGCCGTTTTTGAGTTTTAGCGAGACTAACGCACAGCAATTCATTTTTATCAAAATTTCGATTTTTTCGATTTTCCGGCTTTTCCTTTGGGATTTACCGACATTTATTTTTTTTCAAACCTACCCTATATCATAGCGAACAAAACAAAAAAAAAATTATCGAAATCGGTCCAGCCGTTTTTGAGTTTTAGCGAGACTAACCCACAGCAATTCATTTATATCGAAATTTCGAATTTTTCGATTTTCCGGCTTTTCCTTTGGAATTTCCCGACTTCTATTTTTTTTCAAACCTACCCTGTATCATGGCGAACAAAACAAAATAAATTATCGGAATCGGTAATGCCGCTTTTGAGTTTTAGCGAGACTAACGCACAGCAATTCATTTATATCGAAATTTCGATTTCTTCGATTTTCCGGCTTTTCCTTTGGGATTTCCCGACTTTTATGTTTTTTCAAACCTACCCTATATTATAGCGAACAAAACAAAAATAAATTTGTCGAAATCGGTGCAGCCGTTTTTGAGTTTCTGCGAGACTGACGCACAGCAATTCATTTTTATCGAAATTTCGATTTTTTCGATTTTCCGGCTTTTCCTTTGGGATTTTCCGACTTCTATTTTTTTTTTCAAACCTACCCTGTATCATAGTGAACAAAACAACAAAAGAAATGATCGAATTCGGTCAAGCCGTTTTTGAGTTTTAGCGAGACTAACCCACAGCAATTAATTTTTATCGAAATTTCGATTTTTTCGATTTTCCGGCTTTTCCTTTGGAATTTCCCGACTTCTATTTTTTTTCAAACCTACCCTGTATCATGGCGAACAAAATAAAAAAAATTATCGGAATCGGTAATGCCGCTTTTGAGTTTTAGCGAGACTAACGCACAGCAATTCATTTATATCGAAATTTCGATTTTTTCGATTTTCCGGCTTTTCCTTTGGGATTTCCCGACTTCTATTTTTTTTCAAACCTACCCTGTATCATAGCGAACAAAACAAAAAAAATTATCGGAATCGGTCAAGCCGTTTTTGAGTTTTAGCGAAACTAACGCACAGCAATTCATTTTTATCGAAATTTCGATTTTTTCGATTTTCCGGCTTTTCCTTTGGGATTTACCGACATTTATTTTTTTTTAAACCTACCCTATATCATAGCGAACAAAACAAAAAAAAATTATCGAAATCGGTCCAGCCGTTTTTGAGTTTTAGCGAGACTAACCCACAGCAATTCATTTATATCGAAATTTCGAATTTTTCGATTTTCCGGCTTTTCCTTTGGAATTTCCCGACTTCTATTTTTTTTTAAACCTACCCTGTATCATGGCGAACAAAACAAAAAAAATTATCGGAATCGGTAATGCCGCTTTTGAGTTTTAGCGAGACTAACGCACAGCAATTCATTTATATCGAAATTTAGATTTTTTCGATTTTCCGGCTTTTCCTTTGGGATTTCCCGACTTTTATGTTTTTTCAAACCTACCCTATATTATAGCGAACAAAACAAAAATAAATTTGTCGAAATCGGTGCAGCCGTTTTTGAGTTTCTGCGAGACTGACGCACAGCAATTCATTTTTATCGAAATTTCGATTTTTTCGTTTTTCCGGCTTTTCCATTGGGATTTCCCGACTTCTATTTTTTTTTCAAACCTACCCTGTATCATAGTGAACAAAACAACAAAAGAAATTATCGAAATCGGTCAAGCCGTTTTTGAGTTTTAGCGAGACTAACCCACAGCAATTCATTTATATCGAAATTTCGATTTTGTCGATTTTCCGGCTTTTTCTTTGGGATTTCCCGACTTCTATTTTTTTTTCAAACCTACCCTATATCATAGCGAACAAAACAAAAACAAAATTATCGAAATTGGTCAAGCCGTTTTTGAGTTTTAGCGAGACTTACCCACAGCAATTCATTTTTATCGAAAGTTCGATTTTTTCGATTTTCCGGCTTTTCCTTTGGGGTTTTCCGACTTTTCTTGTTTTTAAACCTACCCTGTATCATAGCGAACAACACAAAAAGAAATTATCGAAATCGGTCGAGCCGTTTTTGAGTTTTAGCGAGACAAACGCACAGCAATTCATTTTTATCGAAATTTCGATTTTTTCGATTTTCCGGCTTTTCCTTTGGAATTTCCCGACTTCTATTTTTTTTCAAACCTACCCTGTATCATGGCGAACAAAACAAAAAAAAATATCGGAATCGGTAATGCCGCTTTTGAGTTTTAGCGAGACTAATGCACAGCAATTCATTTATATCGAAATTTCGACTTTTTCGATTTTCCGGCTTTTCCTTTGGGATTTCCCGACTTTTATGTTTTTTCAAACCTACCCTATATTATAGCGAACAAAACAAAAATAAATTTGTCGAAATCGGTACAGCCGTTTTTGAGTTTCTGCGAGACTGACGCACAGCAATTCATTTTTATCGAAATTTCGATTTTTTCGATTTTCCGGCTTTTCCTTTGGGATTTCCCGACTTCTATTTTTTTTTCAAACCTACCCTGTATCATAGTGAACAAAACAACAAAAGAAATTATCGAAATCGGTCAAGCCGTTTTTGAGTTTCAGCGAGACTAACCTACAGCAATTAATTTTTATCGAAATTTCGATTTTTTCGATTTTCCGGCTTTTCCTTTGGGACTATCTATTTTTTTTCAAACCTACCCTGTATCATAGCGAACAAAACAAAAAAAATTATCGGAATCGGTCAAGCCGTTTTTGAGTTTTAGCGAGACTAACGCACAGCAATTCATTTTTATCGAAATTTCGATTTTTTCGATTTTCCGGCTTTTCCTTTGGGATTTACCGACATTTATTTTTTTTCAAACCTACCCTGTATCATGGCGAACAAAACAAAAAAACAGAAAAAAAATATTATCGAAATCGGACAAGCCGTTTTTGAGTTTTAGCGAGACTAACCCACAGCAATTCATTTTTATCGAAATTTCGATTTTTTCGATTTTCCGGCTTTTCCTTTGGGACGTCCCGACTTTTATTTTTTTTAAAACCTACCCTGTATCATAGCGAACAAAACAAAAAAAATTATCGGCATCGGTAATGCCGTTTTTGAGTTTTAGCGAGACTAACGCACAGCAATTCATTTATATCGAAATTTCGATTTTTTCGATTTTCCGGTTTTTCCTTTGGGATTTCCCGACTTCTATTTTTTTTCAAACCTACCCTGTATCATAGCGAACAAAACAAAAAAAATTATCGGCATCGGTAATGCCGTTTTTGAGTTTTAGCGAGACTAACGCACAGCAATTCATTTTTATCGAAATTTCGATTTTTTCGATTTTCCGGCTTTTCCTTTGGGATTTACCGACATTTATTTTTTTTCAAACCTACCCTATATCATAGCGAACAAAACAAAAAAAAAATTATCGAAATCGGTCCAGCCGTTTTTGAGTTTTAGCGAGACTAACCCACAGCAATTCATTTATATCGAAATTTCGAATTTTTCGATTTTCCGGCTTTTCCTTTGGAATTTCCCGACTTCTATTTTTTTTCAAACCTACCCTGTATCATGGCGAACAAAACAAAACAAATTATCGGAATCGGTAATGCCGCTTTTGAGTTTTAGCGAGACTAACGCACAGCAATTCATGTATATCGAAATTTCGATTTTTTTCGATTTTCCGGCTTTTCCTTTGGGATTTCCCGACTTTTATGTTTTTTCAAACCTACCCTATATTATAGCGAACAAAACAAAAATAAATTTGTCGAAATCGGTGCAGCCGTTTTTGAGTTTCTGCGAGACTGACGCACAGCAATTCATTTTTATCGAAATTTCGATTTTTTCGATTTTCCGGCTTTTCCTTTGGGATTTTCCGACTTCTATTTTTTTTTTCAAACCTACCCTGTATCATAGTGAACAAAACAACAAAAGAAATGATCGAATTCGGTCAAGCCGTTTTTGAGTTTTAGCGAGACTAACCCACAGCAATTAATTTTTATCGAAATTTCGATTTTTTCGATTTTCCGGCTTTTCCTTTGGAATTTCCCGACTTCTATTTTTTTTCAAACCTACCCTGTATCATGGCGAACAAAACAAAAAAAATTATCGGAATCGGTAATGCCGCTTTTGAGTTTTAGCGAGACTAACGCTCAGCAATTCATTTATATCGAAATTTCGATTTTTTCGATTTTCCGGCTTTTCCTTTGGGATTTCCCGACTTCTATTTTTTTTCAAACCTACCCTGTATCATAGCGAACAAAACAAAAAAAAATTATCGGAATCGGTCAAGCCGTTTTTGAGTTTTAGCGAAACTAACGCACAGCAATTCATTTTTATCGAAATTTCGATTTTTTCGATTTTCCGGCTTTTCCTTTGGGATTTACCGACATTTATTTTTTTTTAAACCTACCCTATATCATAGCGAACAAAACAAAAAAAAATTATCGAAATCGGTCCAGCCGTTTTTGAGTTTTAGCGAGACTAACCCACAGCAATTCATTTATATCGAAATTTCGAATTTTTCGATTTTCCGGCTTTTCCTTTGGAATTTCCCGACTTCTATTTTTTTTTAAACCTACCCTGTATCATGGCGAACAAAACAAAAAAAATTATCGGAATCGGTAATGCCGCTTTTGAGTTTTAGCGAGACTAACGCACAGCAATTCATTTTTATCGAAATTTCGATTTTTTCGTTTTTCCGGCTTTTCCTTTGGGATTTCCCGACTTCTATTTTTTTTTCAAACCTACCCTGTATCATAGTGAACAAAACAACAAAAGAAATTATCGAAATCGGTCAAGCCGTTTTTGAGTTTTAGCGAGACTAACCCACAGCAATTCATTTATATCGAAATTTCGATTTTGTCGATTTTCCGGCTTTTTCTTTGGGATTTCCCGACTTCTATTTTTTTTTCAAACCTACCCTATATCATAGCGAACAAAACAGAAAAAAAATTTGTCGAAATCGGTCCAGCCGTTTTTGAGTTTCTGCGAGACTGACGCACAGCAATTCATTTTTATCGAAATTTCTATTTTTTTGATTTTCCGGCTTTTTCTTTGGGATTTCCCGACTTCTATTTTTTTTCAAACCTACCCTGTATCATAGCGAACAAAACAAAAACAAAATTATCGAAATTGGTCAAGCCGTTTTTGAGTTTTAGCGAGACTTACCCACAGCAATTCATTTTTATCGAAAGTTCGATTTTTTCGATTTTCTGGCTTTTCCTTTGGGGTTTTCCGACTTTTCTTGTTTTTAAACCTACCCTGTATCATAGCGAACAACACAAAAAGAAATTATCGAAATCGGTCGAGCCGTTTTTGAGTTTTAGCGAGACAAACGCACAGCAATTCATTTTTATCGAAATTTCGATTTTTTCGATTTTCCGGCTTTTCCTTTGGAATTTCCCGACTTCTATTTTTTTTCAAACCTACCCTGTATCATGGCGAACAAAACAAAAAAAAATATCGGAATCGGTAATGCCGCTTTTGAGTTTTAGCGAGACTAACGCACAGCAATTCATTTATATCGAAATTTCGACTTTTTCGATTTTCCGGCTTTTCCTTTGGGATTTCCAGACTTTTATGTTTTTTCAAACCTACCCTATATTATAGCGAACAAAACAAAAATAAATTTGTCGAAATCGGTACAGCCGTTTTTGAGTTTCTGCGAGACTGACGCACAGCAATTCATTTTTATCGAAATTTCGATTTTTTCGATTTTCCGGCTTTTCCTTTGGGATTTCCCGACTTCTATTTTTTTTTCAAACCTACCCTGTATCATAGTGAACAAAACAACAAAAGAAATTATCGAAATCGGTCAAGCCGTTTTTGAGTTTTAGCGAGACTAACCTACAGCAATTAATTTTTATCGAAATTTCGATTTTTTCGATTTTCCGGCTTTTCCTTTGGGACTATCTATTTTTTTTCAAACCTACCCTGTATCATAGCGATCAAAACAAAAAAAATTATCGGAATCGGTCAAGCCGTTTTTGAGTTTTAGCGAGACTAACGCACAGCAATTCATTTTTATCGAAATTTCGATTTTTTCGATTTTCCGGCTTTTCCTTTGGGATTTACCGACATTTATTTTTTTTCAAACCTACCCTGTATCATGGCGAACAAAACAAAAAAACAGAAAAAAAATATTATCGAAATCGGACAAGCCGTTTTTGAGTTTTAGCGAGACTAACCCACAGCAATTCATTTTTATCGAAATTTCGATTTTTTCGATTTTCCGGCTTTTCCTTTGGGACGTCCCGACTTTTATTTTTTTTAAAACCTACCCTGTATCATAGCGAACAAAACAAAAAAAATTATCGGCATCGGTAATGCCGTTTTTGAGTTTTAGCGAGACTAACGCACAGCAATTCATTTATATCGAAATTTCGATTTTTTCGATTTTCCGGTTTTTCCTTTGGGATTTCCCGACTTCTATTTTTTTTCAAACCTACCCTATATCATAGCGAACAAAATAAAAAAAACTTTGTCGAAATCGGTCCAGCCGTTTTTGAGTTTTAGCGAGACTAACCCACAGCAATTAATTTTTATCGAAATTTCGATTTTTTCGATTTTCCGGCTTTTCCTTTGGGATTTCCCGACTTTTATTTTTTTCAAACCTACCCTGTATCATAGCGAACAAAACTAAAGAAAATTATCGAAATCGGTCAAGCCGTTTTTGAGTTTTAGCGAGACTAACCCACAGCAATTCATGTATATCGAAATTTAGATTTTTTCGATTTTCTTGCTTTTCCTTTGGGATTTCCCGACTTCTATTTTTTTTCATACGTACCCTGTATCATAGTGAACAAAACAGCAAAAGAAATTATCGAAATCGGTCCAGCCGTTTTTGAGTTTCTGCGAGACTGACGCACAGCAATTCATTTGTATCGAAATTTCGATTTTTTTCGATTTTCCGGCTTTTCCTTTGGGATTTCCCGACTTCTATTTTTTTAAACCTACCCTGTATCATAGCGAACAAAACAAAAAAAATTATCGGAATTGGTCATGCCGTTTTTGAGTTTTAGCGAGACTAACGCACAGCAATTCATTATTATTGAAATTCCGATTTTTTCGATTTTCCGGCTTTTCCTTTGGGATTTCCCGACTTCTATTTTTTTTCAAACCTACCCTGTATCATAGCGAACAAAACAAAAAAAATTATCGGAATCGGTCAAGCCGTTTTTGAGTTTTAGCGAGACTAATGCACAGCAATTCATTTTTATCGAAATTTCGATTTTTTCGATTTTCCGGCTTTTCCTTTGGGATTTTCTAACATTTATTTTTTTTCAAACCTACCCTGTATCATAGCGAACAAAACAAAAAAAAAATTATCGAAATCGGAAAAGCCGTTTTTGAGTTTTAGCGAGACTAACCCACAGCAATTCATTTATATCGAAATTTCGATTTTTTCGATTTTCCGGCTTTTCCTTTGGGACTTCCCGACTTTTCTTTTTCAAAATCTACCCTGTATCATAGCGAACAAAACTAAAGAAAATAATCGAAATCGGTCATGCCGTTTTTGAGTTTTAGCGGGACTAACCCACAGCAATTCATTTATATCGTAATTTCGATTTTTTCGATTTTCCGGCTTTTCCTTTGGGATTTCCCGACTTCTATTTTTTTTAAAACCTACCCTGTATCATAGCGAACAAAACAAAAAAAAATATCGGAATCGGTCAAGCCGTTTTTGAGTTTTAGCGAGACTAACGCACAGCAATTCATTTTTATCGAAATTTCGATTTTTTCGATTTTCCAGCTTTTTCTTTGGGACTTCCCGTCTTTTCTTTTTTCAAAATCTGCCCTGTATCATAGCGAACAAAACAAAAAAAAAATTATCGAAATCAGACAAGCCGTTTTGAGTTTTAGCGAGACTAACCCACAGCAATTCATTTTTATCGAAATTTCGATTTTTTCGATTTTCCGGCTTTTCCTTTGGGATTTCCCGACATTTATTTTTTTTCAAACCTACCCTGTATCATAGCGAACAAAACAAAAAAAAAATTATCGAAAGCGGACAAGCCGTTTTTGAGTTTTAGCGAGACTAACCCACAGCAATTCATTTTTATCGAAATTTCGATTTTTTCGATTTTCCGGCTTTTCCTTTGGAATTCCCGAATTTTATTTCTTTTCAAACCTACCCTATATCATAGTGAACAAAACAGCAAAAGAAATTATCGAAATCGGTCAAGCCGTTTTTGAGTTTTAGCGAGACTAACCCACAGCAATTCATTTTTATCGAAATTTAGATTTTTTCGATTTTCCGGCTTTTCCTTTGGGATTTCCCGACTTTTATTTTTTTCAAGCCTACCCTGTATCATAGCGAACAAAACAAAAAAAAATATTATCGAAATCGGACAAGCCGTTTTTGAGTTTTAGCGAGACTAACCCACAGCAATTCATTTATATCGAAATTTCGATTTTTTCGATTTTCCGGCTTTTCCTTTGGGACTTCCCGTCTTTTCTTTTTCAAAATCTGCCCTGTATCATAGCGAACAAAACAAAAAAAAAATTATCGAAATCGGACAAGCCGTTTTTGAGTTTTAGCGAGACTAACGCACAGCAATTCATTTTTATCGAAATTTCGATTTTTTCGATTTTCCGGCTTTTCCTTTGGGATTTCCCGACATTTATTTTTTTTCAAACCTACCCTGTATCATAGCGAACAAAACAAAAAAAAAATTATCGAAAGCGGACAAGCCGTTTTTGAGTTTTAGCGAGACTAACCCACAGCAATTCATTTTTATCGAAATTTCGATTTTTTCGATTTTCCGGCTTTTCCTTTGGAATTCCCGACTTTTATTTTTTTTCAAACCTACCCTGTATCATAGCGAACAAAACAAAAAAAAAATTATCGAAATCGGACAAGCCGTTTTTGAGTTTTAGCGAGACTAACCCACAGCAATTCATTTTTATCGAAATTTAGATTTTTTCGATTTTCCGGCTTTTCCTTTGGGATTTCCCGACTTTTATTTTTTTCAAGCCTACCCTGTATCATAGCGAACAAAACAAAAAAAAATATTATCGAAATCGGACAAGCCGTTTTTGAGTTTTAGCGAGACTAACCCACAGCAATTCATTTATATCGAAATTTCGATTTTTTCGATTTTCCGGCTTTTCCTTTGGGACTTCCCGTCTTTTCTTTTTCAAAATCTGCCCTGTATCATAGCGAACAAAACAAAAAAAAAATTATCGAAATCGGACAAGCCGTTTTTGAGTTTTAGCGAGACTAACGCACAGCAATTCATTTTTATCGAAATTTCGATTTTTTCGATTTTCTTGCTTTTCCTTTAGGATTTCCCGACTTCTATTTTTTTTCAAACCTACCCTGTATCATAGCGAACAAAACAAAAAAAAAATTATCGAAATCGGTCAAGCCGTTTTTGAGTTTTAGCGAGACTAACCCACAGCAATTCATTTATATCGAAATTTAGGTTTTTTTCGATTTTCCGGCTTTTCCTTTGGGATTTCCCGACTTCTATTTTTTTAAACCTACCCTATATCATAGTGAACAAAACAAAAAAAAAATTATCGAAATCGGTCCAGCCGTTTTTGAGTTTCTCCGAGACTGACGCACAGCAATTCATTTTTATCGAAATTTCGATTTTTTCGATTTTCTTGCTTTTCCTTTGGGATTTCCCGACTTTTATTTTTTTTCAAACCTACCCTGTATCATAGTGAACAAAACAGCAAAAGAAATTATCGAAATCGGTCAAGCCGTTTTTGAGTTTTAGCGAGACTAACCCACAGCAATTCATTTTTATCGAAATTTAGATTTTTTCGATTTTCCGGCTTTTCCTTTGGGATTTCCCGACTTTTATTTTTTTTCAAACCTACCCTGTATCATAGCGAACAAAACAAAAAAAAAATTATCGAAATCGGACAAGCCGTTTTTGAGTTTTAGCGAGACTAACCCACAGCAATTCATTTATATCGAAATTTCGATTTTTTCGATTTTCCGGCTTTTCCTTTGGGACTTCCCGACTTCTATTTTTTTAAACCTACCCTGTATCATAGCGAACAAAACAAAAAAAATTATCGGAATTGGTCATGCCGTTTTTGAGTTTTAGCGAGACTAACGCACAGCAATTCATTTTTATCGAAATTTCGATTTTTTCGATTTTCTTGCTTTTCCTTTGGGATTTCCCGACTTCTATTTTTTTTCAAACCTACCCTGTATCATAGCGAACAAAACAAAAAAAAAATTATCGAAATCGGTCAAGCCGTTTTTGAGTTTTAGCGAGACTAACCCACAGCAATTCATTTATATCGAAATTTAGGTTTTTTTCGATTTTCCGGCTTTTCCTTTGGGATTTCCCGACTTCTATTTTTTTAAACCTACCCTGTATCATAGCGAACAAAACAAAAAAAATTATCGGAATTGGTCATGCCGTTTTTGAGTTTTAGCGAGACTAACGCACAGCAATTCATTTTTATTGAAAATTCGATTTTTTCGATTTTCCGGCTTTTCCTTTGGGATTTCCCGACTTCTATTTTTTTTCAAACCTACCCTGTATCATAGCGAACAAAACAAAAAAAATTATCGGAATCGGTCAAGTCGTTTTTGAGTTTTAGCGAGACTAACGCACAGCAATTCATTTTTATTGAAATTTCGATTTTTTCGATTTTCCGGCTTTTCCTTTGGGATTTCCTGACATATATTTTTTTTCAAACCTACCCTGTATCATAGCGAACAAAACAAAAACAAAAATTATCGAAATCGGACAAGCCGTTTGTGAGTTTTAGCGAGACTAACCCACAGCAATTCATTTATATCGAATTTTCGATTTTTTCGATTTTCCGGCTTTTCCTTTGGGATTTCCCGACTTCTATTTTTTTTCAAACCTACCCTGTATCATAGCGAACAAAACAAAAAAAAATATCGGAATCGGTCAAGCCGTTTTTGAGTTTTAGCGAGACTAACGCACAGCAATTCATTTTTATCGAAATTTCGATTTTTTCGATTTTCCGGCTTTTCCTTTGGGATTTCCCGACATTTATTTTTTTTCAAACCTACCCTGTATCATAGCGAACAAAACAAAAAAAAAATTATCGAAAGCGGACAAGCCGTTTTTGAGTTTTAGCGAGACTAACCCACAGCAATTAATTTTTATCGAAATTTCGATTTTTTCGATTTTCCGGCTTTTCCTTTGGAATTCCCGACTTTTATTTTTTTTCAAACCTACCCTATATCATAGTGAACAAAACAAAAAAAAAATTATCGAAATCGGTCCAGCCGTTTTTGAGTTTCTCCGAGACTGACGCACAGCAATTCATTTTTATCGAAATTTCGATTTTTTCGATTTTCCGGCTTTTCCTTTGGGATTTCCCGCCTTTTATTTTTTTTCAAACCTACCCTGTATCATAGCGAACAAAACAAAAACAAAAATTATCGAAATCGGACAAGCCGTTAGTGAGTTTTAGCGAGACTAACCCACAGCAATTCATTTATATCGAAATTTCGATTTTTTCGATTTTCCGGCTTTTCCTTTGGGACTTCCCGTCTTTTCATTTTCAAAATCTGCCCTGTATCATAGCGAACAAAACAAAACAAAAATTATCGAAATCGGACAAGCCGTTTTTGAGTTTTAGCGAGACTAACGCACAGCAATTCATTTTTATCGAAATTTCGATTTTTTCGATTTTCCGGCTTTTCCTTTGGGATTTCCCGACATTTATTTTTTTTCAAACCTACCCTGTATCATAGCGAACAAAACAAAAAAAAAATTATCGAAAGCGGACAAGCCGTTTTTGAGTTTTAGCGAGACTAACCCACAGCAATTCATTTTTATCGAAATTTCGATTTTTTCGATTTTCCGGCTTTTCCTTTGGAATTCCCGACTTTTATTTTTTTTCAAACCTACCCTATATCATAGTGAACAAAACAAAAAAAAAATTATCGAAATCGGTCCAGCCGTTTTTGAGTTTCTCCGAGACTGACGCACAGCAATTCATTTTTATCGAAATTTCGATTTTTTCGATTTTCCGGCTTTTCCTTTGGGATTTCCCGACATTTATTCTTTTTCAAACCTACCCTGTATCATAGCGAACAAAACAAAAAAAAAATTATCGAAATCGGACAAGCCGTTTTTGAGTTTTAGCGAGACTAACCCACAGCAATTCATTTATATCGAAATTTAGGTTTTTTTCGATTTTCCGGCTTTTCCTTTGGGATTTCCCGACTTCTATTTTTTTAAACCTACCCTGTATCATAGCGAACAAAACAAAAAAAATTATCGGAATTGGTCATGCCGTTTTTGAGTTTTAGCGAGACTAACGCACAGCAATTCATTTTTATTGAAATTTCGATTTTTTCGATTTTCCGGCTTTTCCTTTGGGATTTCCCGACTTCTATTTTTTTTCAAACCTACCCTGTATCATAGCGAACAAAACAAAAAAAATTATCGGAATCGGTCAAGCCGTTTTTGAGTTTTAGCGAGACTAACGCACAGCAATTCATTTTTATTGAAATTTCGATTTTTTCGATTTTCCGGCTTTTCCTTTGGGATTTCCTGACATATATTTTTTTTCAAACCTACCCTGTATCATAGCGAACAAAACAAAAACAAAAATTATCGAAATCGGACAAGCCGTTTGTGAGTTTTAGCGAGACTAACCCACAGCAATTCATTTATATCGAATTTTCGATTTTTTCGATTTTCCGGCTTTTCCTTTGGGATTTCCCGACTTCTATTTTTTTTCAAACCTACCCTGTATCATAGCGAACAAAACAAAAAAAAATATCGGAATCGGTCAAGCCGTTTTTGAGTTTTAGCGAAACTAACGCACAGCAATTCATTTTTATCGAAATTTCGATTTTTTCGATTTTGCGGCTTTTCCTTTGGGATTTCCCGCCTTTTATTTTTTTTCAAACCTACCCTGTATCATAGCGAACAAAACAAAAACAAAAATTATCGAAATCGGACAAGCCGTTAGTGAGTTTTAGCGAGACTAACCCACAGCAATTCATTTATATCGAAATTTCGATTTTTTCGATTTTCCGGCTTTTCCTTTGGGACTTCCCGTCTTTTCATTTTCAAAATCTGCCCTGTATCATAGCGAACAAAACAAAACAAAAATTATCGAAATCGGACAAGCCGTTTTTGAGTTTTAGCGAGACTAACGCACAGCAATTCATTTTTATCGAAATTTCGATTTTTTCGATTTTCCGGCTTTTCCTTTGGGATTTCCCGACATTTATTTTTTTTCAAACCTACCCTGTATCATAGCGAACAAAACAAAAAAAAAATTATCGAAAGCGGACAAGCCGTTTTTGAGTTTTAGCGAGACTAACCCACAGCAATTCATTTTTATCGAAATTTCGATTTTTTCGATTTTCCGGCTTTTCCTTTGGAATTCCCGACTTTTATTTTTTTTCAAACCTACCCTATATCATAGTGAACAAAACAAAAAAAAAATTATCGAAATCGGTCCAGCCGTTTTTGAGTTTCTCCGAGACTGACGCACAGCAATTCATTTTTATCGAAATTTCGATTTTTTCGATTTTCCGGCTTTTCCTTTGGGATTTCCCGACATTTATTTTTTTTCAAACCTACCCTGTATCATAGCGAACAAAACAAAAAAAAAATTATCGAAATCGGACAAGCCGTTTTTGAGTTTTAGCGAGACTAACCCACAGCAATTCATTTATATCGAAATTTCGATTTTTTCGATTTTCCGGCTTTTCCTTTGGGACTTCCCGACTTCTATTTTTTTAAACCTACCCTGTATCATAGCGAACAAAACAAAAAAAATTATCGGAATTGGTCATGCCGTTTTTGAGTTTTAGCGAGACTAACGCACAGCAATTCATTTTTATCGAAATTTCGATTTTTTCGATTTTCTTGCTTTTCCTTTGGGATTTCCCGACTTCTATTTTTTTTCAAACCTACCCTGTATCATAGTGAACAAAACAGCAAAAGAAATTATCGAAATCGGTCAAGCCGTTTTTGAGTTTTAGCGAGACTAACCCACAGCAATTCATTTATATCGAAATTTAGGTTTTTTTCGATTTTCCGGCTTTTCCTTTGGGATTTCCCGACTTCTATTTTTTTAAACCTACCCTGTATCATAGCGAACAAAACAAAAAAAATTATCGGAATTGGTCATGCCGTTTTTGAGTTTTAGCGAGACTAACGCACAGCAATTCATTTTTATTGAAATTTCGATTTTTTCGATTTTCCGGCTTTTCCTTTGGGATTTCCCGACTTCTATTTTTTTTCAAACCTACCCTGTATCATAGCGAACAAAACAAAAAAAATTATCGGAATCGGTCAAGCCGTTTTTGAGTTTTATTTAATTTCGATTTTCCGGCTTTTCCTTTGGGATTTCCCGACTTCTATTTTTTTTCAAACCTACCCTGTATCATAGCGAACAAAACAAAAAAAAATATCGGAATCGGTCAAGCCGTTTTTGAGTTTTAGCGAGACTAACGCACAGCAATTCATTTTTATCGAAATTTCGATTTTTTCGATTTTGCGGCTTTTCCTTTGGGATTTCCCGCCTTTTATTTTTTTTCAAACCTACCCTGTATCATAGCGAACAAAACAAAAACAAAAATTATCGAAATCGGACAAGCCGTTAGTGAGTTTTAGCGAGACTAACCCACAGCAATTCATTTATATCGAAATTTCGATTTTTTCGATTTTCCGGCTTTTCCTTTGGGACTTCCCGTCTTTTCATTTTCAAAATCTGCCCTGTATCATAGCGAACAAAACAAAACAAAAATTATCGAAATCGGACAAGCCGTTTTTGAGTTTTAGCGAGACTAACGCACAGCAATTCATTTTTATCGAAATTTCGATTTTTTCGATTTTCCGGCTTTTCCTTTGGGATTTCCCGACATTTATTTTTTTTCAAACCTACCCTGTATCATAGCGAACAAAACAAAAAAAAAATTATCGAAAGCGGACAAGCCGTTTTTGAGTTTTAGCGAGACTAACCCACAGCAATTCATTTTTATCGAAATTTCGATTTTTTCGATTTTCCGGCTTTTCCTTTGGAATTCCCGACTTTTATTTTTTTTCAAACCTACCCTATATCATAGTGAACAAAACAAAAAAAAAATTATCGAAATCGGTCCAGCCGTTTTTGAGTTTCTCCGAGACTGACGCACAGCAATTCATTTTTATCGAAATTTCGATTTTTTCGATTTTCCGGCTTTTCCTTTGGGATTTCCCGACATTTATTTTTTTTCAAACCTACCCTGTATCATAGCGAACAAAACAAAAAAAAAATTATCGAAATCGGACAAGCCGTTTTTGAGTTTTAGCGAGACTAACCCACAGCAATTCATTTATATCGAAATTTCGATTTTTTCGATTTTCCGGCTTTTCCTTTGGGACTTCCCGACTTCTATTTTTTTAAACCTACCCTGTATCATAGCGAACAAAACAAAAAAAATTATCGGAATTGGTCATGCCGTTTTTGAGTTTTAGCGAGACTAACGCACAGCAATTCATTTTTATCGAAATTTCGATTTTTTCGATTTTCTTGCTTTTCCTTTGGGATTTCCCGACTTCTATTTTTTTTCAAACCTACCCTGTATCATAGTGAACAAAACAGCAAAAGAAATTATCGAAATCGGTCAAGCCGTTTTTGAGTTTTAGCGAGACTAACCCACAGCAATTCATTTATATCGAAATTTAGGTTTTTTTCGATTTTCCGGCTTTTCCTTTGGGATTTCCCGACTTCTATTTTTTTAAACCTACCCTGTATCATAGCGAACAAAACAAAAAAAATTATCGGAATTGGTCATGCCGTTTTTGAGTTTTAGCGAGACTAACGCACAGCAATTCATTTTTATTGAAATTTCGATTTTTTCGATTTTCCGGCTTTTCCTTTGGGATTTCCCGACTTCTATTTTTTTTCAAACCTACCCTGTATCATAGCGAACAAAACAAAAAAAATTATCGGAATCGGTCAAGCCGTTTTTGAGTTTTATTTAATTTCGATTTTCCGGCTTTTCCTTTGGGATTTCCCGACTTCTATTTTTTTTCAAACCTACCCTGTATCATAGCGAACAAAACAAAAAAAAATATCGGAATCGGTCAAGCCGTTTTTGAGTTTTAGCGAGACTAACGCACAGCAATTCATTTTTATCGAAATTTCGATTTTTTCGATTTTGCGGCTTTTCCTTTGGGATTTCCCGCCTTTTATTTTTTTTCAAACCTACCCTGTATCATAGCGAACAAAACAAAAACAAAAATTATCGAAATCGGACAAGCCGTTAGTGAGTTTTAGCGAGACTAACCCACAGCAATTCATTTATATCGAAATTTCGATTTTTTCGATTTTCCGGCTTTTCCTTTGGGACTTCCCGTCTTTTCATTTTCAAAATCTGCCCTGTATCATAGCGAACAAAACAAAACAAAAATTATCGAAATCGGACAAGCCGTTTTTGAGTTTTAGCGAGACTAACGCACAGCAATTCATTTTTATCGAAATTTCGATTTTTTCGATTTTCCGGCTTTTCCTTTGGGATTTCCCGACATTTATTTTTTTTCAAACCTACCCTGTATCATAGCGAACAAAACAAAAAAAAAATTATCGAAAGCGGACAAGCCGTTTTTGAGTTTTAGCGAGACTAACCCACAGCAATTCATTTTTATCGAAATTTCGATTTTTTCGATTTTCCGGCTTTTCCTTTGGAATTCCCGACTTTTATTTTTTTTCAAACCTACCCTGTATCATAGCGAACAAAACAAAAAAAAAATTATCGAAATCGGACAAGCCGTTTTTGAGTTTCTCCGAGACTGACGCACAGCAATTCATTTTTATCGAAATTTCGATTTTTTCGATTTTCTTGCTTTTCCTTTGGGATTTCCCGACTTTTATTTTTTTTCAAACCTACCCTGTATCATAGTGAACAAAACAGCAAAAGAAATTATCGAAATCGGTCAAGCCGTTTTTGAGTTTTAGCGAGACTAACCCACAGCAATTCATTTTTATCGAAATTTAGATTTTTTCGATTTTCCGGCTTTTCCTTTGGGATTTCCCGACTTTTATTTTTTTCAAGCCTACCCTGTATCATAGCGAACAAAACTAAAGAAAATTATCCTTTGGGATTTCCCGACTTCTATTTTTTTAAACCTACCTTGTATCATAGCGAACAACACAAAAAGAAATTATCGAAATCGGTCGAGCCGTTTTTGAGTTTTAGCGAGACTAACGCACAGCAATTCATTTTTATCGAAATTTCGATTTTTTCGATTTTCCGGCTTTTCCTTTGGGATTTCCCGACATTTATTTTTTTTCAAACCTACCCTGTATGATAGCGAACAAAACAAAAAAAAATATTATCGAAATCGGACAAGCCGTTTTTGAGTTTTAGCGAGACTAACCCACAGCAATTCATTTATATCGAAATTACGATTTTTTCGATTTTCCGGCTTTTCCTTTGGTATTTCCCGACTTCTATTTTTTTTCAAACCTACCCTGTGTCATAGCGAACAAAACAAAAAAAATTATCGGAATCGGTCAAGCCGTTGTTGAGTTTTAGCGAGACTAACGCACAGCAATTCATTTTTATCGAAATTTCGATTTTTTCGATTTTCCGGCTTTTCCTTTGGGATTTCCCGACATTTATTTTTTTTCAAACCTACCCTGTATCATAGCGAACAAAACAAAAAAAAAATTATCGAAATCGGACAAGCCGTTTTTGAGTTTTAGCGAGACTAACCCACAGCAATTCATTTATATCGAAATTTCGATTTTTTCGATTTTCCGGCTTTTCCTTTGGGACTTCCCGACTTTTCTTTTTCAAAATCTACCCTGTATCATAGCGAACAAAACTAAAGAAAATTATCGAAATCGGTCAAGCCGTTTTTGAGTTTTAGCGGGACTAACCCACAGCAATTCATTTATATCGAAATTTCGATTTTTTCGATTTTCCGGCTTTTCCTTTGGGATTTCCCGACTTCTATTTTTTTTCAAACCTACCCTGTATCATAGCGAACAAAACAAAAAAAATGATCGGAATCGGTGAAGCCGTTTTTGAGTTATAGCGAGACTAACGCACAGCAATTCATTTTTATCGAAATTTCCATTTTGTCGATTTTCTTGCTTTTTCTTTGGGATTTCCCGAATTCTATTTTTTTTCAAACCTACCCTGTATCATAGTGAACAAAACAGCAAAAGAAATTATCGAAAACGGGCAAGCCGTTTTTGAGTTTTAGCGAGACTAACCCACAGCAATTCATTTTTATCGAAATTTAGATTTTTTCGATTTTCCGGCTTTTCCTTTGGGATTTCCCGACTTTTATTTTTTTCAAACCTACCCTGTATCATAGCGAACAAAACAAAAAAAAAATTATCGAAAGCGGACAAGCCGTTTTTGAGTTTTAGCGAGACTAACCCACAGCAATTCATTTATATCGAAATTTAGATTTTTTTCGATTTTCCGGCTTTTCCTTTATGATTTCCCGACTTCTATTTTTTTAAACCTACCCTGTATCATAGCGAACAAAACAAAAAAAATTATCGGAATTGGTCATGCCGTTTTTTAGTTTTAGCGAGACTAACGCACAGCAATTCATTTTTATCGAAATTTCGATTTTTTCGATTTTCTTGCTTTTCCTTTGGGATTTCCCGATTTCTATTTTTTTTCAAACCTACCCTGTATCATAATGAACAAAACAGCAAAAGAAATTATCGAAATCGGTCAAGTTTTAGCGAGACTAACCCACAGCAATTCATTTTTATCGAAATTTAGATTTTTTCGATTTTCCGGCTTTTCCTTTGGGATTTCCCGACTTTTATTTTTTTCAAACCTACCCTGTATCATAGCGAACAAAACAAAAAAAAAATTATCGAAAGCGGACAAGCCGTTTTTGAGTTTTAGCGAGACTAACCCACAGCAATTCATTTATATCGAAATTTAGATTTTTTTCGATTTTCCGGCTTTTCCTTTATGATTTCCCGACTTCTATTTTTTTAAACCTACCCTGTATCATAGCGAACAAAACAAAAAAAATTATCGGAATTGGTCATGCCGTTTTTTAGTTTTAGCGAGACTAACGCACAGCAATTCATTTTTATCGAAATTTCGATTTTTTCGATTTTCCGGCTTTTCCTTTGGGATTTCCCGACATTTATTTTTTTTCAAACCTAGCCTGTATCATAGCGAACAAAACAAAAAAAATTATCGGAATTGGTCATGCCGTTTTTTAGTTTTAGCGAGACTAACGCACAGCGATTCATTTTTATCGAAATTTCGATTTTTTCGATTTTCCGGCTTTTCCTTTGGGATTTCCCGACATTTATTTTTTTTCAAACCTACCCTGTATCATAGCGAACAAAACAAAAAAAATTATCGGAATCGGTCAAGCCGTTTTTGAGTTTTAGCGAGACTAACGCACAGCAATTCCTTTATATCGAAATTTCGATTTTTGCGATTTTCCGGCTTTTCCTTTGGGATTTCCCAACTTCTATTTTTTTTCAAACCTACCCTGTATCATAGCGAACAAAACAAAAAAAAAATTGTCGAAATCGGTCCAGCCGTTTATGAGTTTCTGCGAGACTGACGCACAGCAATTCATTTTTATCGAAATTTAGATTTTTTCGATTTTCCGGCTTTTCCTTTGGGACTTCCCGACTTTTCTTTTTCAAAATCTACCCTGTATCATAGCGAACAAAACTAAAGAAAATTGTCGAAATCGGTCAAGCCGTTTTTGAGTTTTAGCGGGACTAACCCACAGCAATTCATTTATATCGAAATTTCGATTTTTTCGATTTTCCGGCTTTTCCTTTGGGATTTCCCGACTTCTATTTTTTTTCAAACCTACCCTGTATCATAGCGAACAAAACAAAAAAAATGATCGGAATCGGTGAAGCCGTTTTTGAGTTATAGCGAGACTAACGCACAGCAATTCATTTTTATCGAAATTTCCATTTTTTCGATTTTCTTGTTTTTCCTTTGGGATGTCCCGACTTCTCTTTTTTTTCAAACCTACCCTGTATCATAGTGAACAAAACAGCAAAAGAAATTATCGAAAACGGGCAATCCGTTTTTGAGTTTTAGCGAGACTAACCCACAGCAATTCATTTTTATCGAAATTTAGATTTTTTCGATTTTCCGGCTTTTCCTTTGGGATTTCCCGACTTTTATTTTTTTCAAACCTACCCTGTATCATAGCGAACAAAACAAAAAAAAAAATTATCGAAAGCGGACAAGCCGTTTTTGAGTTTTAGCGAGACTAACCCACAGCAATTCATTTATATCGAAATTTCGATTTTTTCGATTTTCTTGCTTTTCCTTTGGGATTTCCCGACTTCTATTTTTTTTCAAACCTACCCTGTATCATAATGAACAAAACAGCAAAAGAAATTATCGAAATCGGTCAAGCCGTTTTTGAGTTTTAGCGAGACTAACCCACAGCAATTCATTTTTATCGAAATTTAGATTTTTTCGATTTTCCGGCTTTTCCTTTGGGATTTCCCGACTTTTATTTTTTTCAAACCTACCCTGTATCATAGCGAACAAAACAAAAAAAAAAATTATCGAAAGCGGACAAGCCGTTTTTGAGTTTTAGCGAGACTAACCCACAGCAATTCATTTATATCGAAATTTAGATTTTTTTCGATTTTCCGGCTTTTCCTTTATGATTTCCCGACTTCTATTTTTTTAAACCTACCCTGTATCATAGCGAACAAAACAAAATAAATTATCGGAATTGGTCATGCCGTTTTTTAGTTTTAGCGAGACTAACGCACAGCAATTCATTTTTATCGAAATTTCGATTTTTTCGATTTTCCGGCTTTTCCTTTGGGATTTCCCGACATTTATTTTTTTTCAAACCTACCCTGTATCATAGCGAACAAAACAAAAAAAATTATCGGAATCGGTCAAGCCGTTTTTGAGTTTTAGCGAGACTAACGCACAGCAATTCCTTTATATCGAAATTTCGATTTTTGCGATTTTCCGGCTTTTCCTTTGGGATTTCCCAACTTCTATTTTTTTTCAAACCTACCCTATATCATAGCGAACAAAACAAAAAAAAAATTGTCGAAATCGGGCCAGCCGTTTTTGAGTTTCTGCGAGACAGACGCACAGCAATTCATTTTTATCGAAATTTCGATTTTTTCGATTTTCTTGCTTTTCCTTTGGGATTTCCCGACTTCTATTTTTTTTCAAACCTACCCTGTATCATAGTGAACAAAACAGCAAAAGAAATTATCGAAATCGGTCAAGCCGTTTTTGAGTTTTAGCGAGACTAACCCACAGCAATTCATTTTTATCGAAATTTAGATTTTTTCGATTTTCCGGCTTTTCCTTTGGGTTTTCCCGACTTTTATTTTTTCCAAACCTACCCTTTATCATAGCGAACAAAACTAAAGAAAATTATCGAAATCGGTCAAGCCGTTTTTGAGTTTTAGCGAGACAAACCCACAGCAATTCATTTTTATCGAAATTTAGATTTTTTCGATTTTCCGGCTTTTCCTTTGGGATTTCCCGACTTCTATTTTTTTTCAAACCTACCCTGTATCATAGTGAACAAAACAGCAAAAGAAATTATCGAAATCGGTCAAGCCGTTTTTGAGTTTTAGCGAGACTAACCCACAGCAATTCATTTATATCGAAATTTAGATTTTTTTCGATTTTCCGGATTTCCTTTGGGATTTCCCGACTTCTATTTTTTTAAACCTACCCTGTATCATAGCGAACAAAACAAAAAAAATTATCGGAATTGGTCATGCCGTTTTTGAGTTTTAGCGAGATTAACGCACAGCAATTCATTTTTATCGAAATTTCGATTTTTTCGATTTTCTTGCTTTTCCTTTGGGATTTCCCGACTTCTATTTTTTTAAACCTACCCTGTATCATAGCGAACAAAACAAAAAAAATTATCGGAATTGGTCATGCCGTTTTTGAGTTTTAGCGAGACTAACGCACAGCAATTCATTTTTATTGAAATTTCGATTTTTTCGATTTTCCGGCTTTTCCTTTGGGATTTCCCGACTTCTATTTTTTTTCAAACCTACCCTGTATCATAGCGAACAAAACAAAAAAAATTATCGGAATCGGTCAAGCCGTTTTTGAGTTTTAGCGAGACTAACGCACAGCAATTCATTTTTATCGAAATTTCGATTTTTTCGATTTTCCGGCTTTTCCTTTGGGATTTCCTTACATTTATTTTTTTTCAAACCTACCCTGTATCATAGCGAACAAAACAAAAAAAAAATTATCGAAATCGGTCAAGCCGTTTTTGAGTTTTAGCGAGACTAACGCACAGCAATTCCTTTATATCGAAATTTCGATTTTTGCGATTTTCCGGCTTTTCCTTTGGGATTTCCCAACTTCTATTTTTTTTCAAACCTACCCTATATCATAGCGAACAAAACAAAAAAAAAATTGTCGCAATCGGTCCAGCCGTTTATGAGTTTCTGCGAGACTGACGCACAGCAATTCATTTTTATCGAAATTTCGATTTTTTCGATTTTCCGGCTTTTCCTTTGGGACTTCCCGACTTTTCTTTTTCAAAATCTACCCTGTATCATAGCGAACAAAACTAAAGAAAATTGTCGAAATCGGTCAAGCCGTTTTTGAGTTTTAGCGGGACTAACCCACAGCAATTCATTTATATCGAAATTTCGATTTTTTCGATTTTCCGGCTTTTCCTTTGGGATTTCCCGACTTCTATTTTTTTTCAAACCTACCCTGTATCATAGCGAACAAAACAAAAAAAATGATCGGAATCGGTGAAGCCGTTTTTGAGTTATAGCGAGACTAACGCACAGCAATTCATTTTTATCGAAATTTCCATTTTTTCGATTTTCTTGCTTTTCCTTTGGGATTTCCCGACTTCTATTTTTTTTCAAACCTACCCTGTATCATAGTGAACAAAACAGCAAAAGAAATTATCGCAAACGGGCAATCCGTTTTTGAGTTTTAGCGAGACTAACCCACAGCAATTCATTTTTATCGAAATTTAGATTTTTTCGATTTTCCGGCTTTTCCTTTGGGATTTCCCGACTTTTATTTTTTTCAAACCTACCCTGTATCATAGCGAACAAAACAAAAAAAAAATTATCGAAAGCGGACAAGCCGTTTTTGAGTTTTAGCGAGACTAACCCAGAGCAATTCATTTATATCGAAATTTCGATTTTTTCGATTTTCTTGCTTTTCCTTTGGGATTTCCCGACTTCTATTTTTTTTCAAACCTACCCTGTATCATAATGAACAAAACAGCAAAAGAAATTATCGAAATCGGTCAAGCCGTTTTTGAGTTTTAGCGAGACTAACCCACAGCAATTCATTTTTATCGAAATTTAGATTTTTTCGATTTTCCGGCTTTTCCTTTGGGATTTCCCGACTTTTATTTTTTTCAAACCTACCCTGTATCATAGCGAACAAAACAAACAAAAAATTATCGAAAGCGGACAAGCCGTTTTTGAGTTTTAGCGAGACTAACCCACAGCAATTCATTTATATCGAAATTTAGATTTTTTTCGATTTTCCGGCTTTTCCTTTATGATTTCCCGATTTCTATTTTTTTAAACCTACCCTGTATCATAGCGAACAAAACAAAATAAATTATCGGAATTGGTCATGCCGTTTTTTAGTTTTAGCGAGACTAACGCACAGCAATTCATTTTTATCGAAATTTCGATTTTTTCGATTTTCCGGCTTTTCCTTTGGGATTTCCCGACATTTATTTTTTTTCAAACCTACCCTGTATCATAGCGAACAAAACAAAAAAAATTATCGGAATCGGTCAAGCCGTTTTTGAGTTTTAGCGAGACTAACGCACAGCAATTCCTTTATATCGAAATTTCGATTTTTGCGATTTTCCGGCTTTTCCTTTGGGATTTCCCAACTTCTATTTTTTTTCAAACCTACCCTATATCATAGCGAACAAAACAAAAAAAAATTCTCGAAATCGGGCCAGCCATTTTTGAGTTTCTGCGAGACAGACGCACAGCAATTCATTTTTATCGAAATTTCAATTTTTTCAATTTTCTTGCTTTTCCTTAGGGATTTCCCGATTTATATTTTTTTTCAAACATACCCTGTATCATAGTGAACAAAACAGCAAAAGAAATTATCGAAATCGGTCAAGCCGTTTTTGAGTTTTAGCGAGACTAACCCACAGCAATTCATTTTTATCGAAATTTAGATTTTTTCGATTTTCCGGCTTTTCCTTTGGGATTTCCCGACTTTTATTTTTTCCAAACCTACCCTTTATCATAGCGAACAAAACTAAAGAAAATTATCGAAATCGGTCAAGCCGTTTTTGAGTTTTAGCGAGACAAACCCACAGCAATTCATTTATATCGAAATTTAGATTTTTTCGATTTTCCGGCTTTTCCTTTGGGATTTCCCGACTTCTATTTTTTTTTCAAACCTACCCTGTATTATAGTGAACAAAACAGCAAAAGAAATTATCGAAATCGGTCAAGCCGTTTTTGAGTTTTAGCGAGACTAACCCACAGCAATTCATTTATATCGAAATTTAGATTTTTTTCGATTTTCCGGATTTCCTTTGGGATTTCCCGACTTCTATTTTTTTAAACCTACCCTGTATCATAGCGAACAAAACAAAAAAAATTATCGGAATTGGTCATGCCGTTTTTGAGTTTTAGCGAGACTAACGCACAGCAATTCATTTTTATCGAAATTTCGATTTTTTCGATTTTCTTGCTTTTCCTTTGGGATTTCCCGACTTCTATTTTTTTAAACCTACCCTGTATCATAGCGAACAAAACAAAAAAAATTATCGGAATTGGTCATGCCGTTTTTGAGTTTTAGCGAGACTAACGCACAGCAATTCATTTTTATTGAAATTTCGATTTTTTCGATTTTCCGGCTTTTCCTTTGGGATTTCCCGACTTCTATTTTTTTTCAAACCTACCCTGTATCATAGCGAACAAAACAAAAAAAATTATCGGAATCGGTCAAGCCGTTTTTGAGTTTTAGCGAGACTAACGCACAGCAATTCATTTTTATCGAAATTTCGATTTTTTCGATTTTCCGGCTTTTCCTTTGGGATTTCCTTACATTTATTTTTTTTCAAACCTACCCTGTATCATAGCGAACAAAACAAAAAAAAAATTATCGAAATCGTTCAAGCCGTTTTTGAGTTTTAGCGAGACTAACGCACAGCAATTCCTTTATATCGAAATTTCGATTTTTGCGATTTTCCGGCTTTTCCTTTGGGATTTCCCAACTTCTATTTTTTTTCAAACCTACCCTATATCATAGCGAACAAAACAAAAAAAAAATTGTCGCAATCGGTCCAGCCGTTTATGAGTTTCTGCGAGACTGACGCACAGCAATTCATTTTTATCGAAATTTCGATTTTTTCGATTTTCCGGCTTTTCCTTTGGGACTTCCCGACTTTTCTTTTTCAAAATCTACCCTGTATCATAGCGAACAAAATTAAAGAAAATTGTCGAAATCGGTCAAGCCGTTTTTGAGTTTTAGCGGGACTAACCCACAGCAATTCATTTATATCGAAATTTCGATTTTTTCGATTTTCCGGCTTTTCCTTTGGGATTTCCCGACTTCTATTTTTTTTCAAACCTACCCTGTATCATAGCGAACAAAACAAAAAAAATGATCGGAATCGGTGAAGCCGTTTTTGAGTTATAGCGAGACTAACGCACAGCAATTCATTATTATCGAAATTTCCATTTTTTCGATTTTCTTGCTTTTCCTTTGGGATTTCCCGACTTCTATTTTTTTTCAAACCTACCCTGTATCATAGTGAACAAAACAGCAAAAGAAATTATCGCAAACGGGCAATCCGTTTTTGAGTTTTAGCGAGACTAACCCACAGCAATTCATTTTTATCGAAATTTAGATTTTTTCGATTTTCCGGCTTTTCCTTTGGGATTTCCCGACTTTTATTTTTTTCAAACCTACCCTGTATCATAGCGAACAAAACAAAAAAAAAATTATCGAAAGCGGACAAGCCGTTTTTGAGTTTTAGCGAGACTAACCCACAGCAATTCATTTATATCGAAATTTCGATTTTTTCGATTTTCTTGCTTTTCCTTTGGGATTTCCCGACTTCTATTTTTTTTCAAACCTACCCTGTATCATAATGAACAAAACAGCAAAAGAAATTATCGAAATCGGTCAAGCCGTTTTTGAGTTTTAGCGAGACTAACCCACAGAAATTCATTTTTATCGAAATTTAGATTTTTTCGATTTTCCGGCTTTTCCTTTGGGATTTCCCGACTTTTATTTTTTTCAAACCTACCCTGTATCATAGCGAACAAAACAAAAAAAAAATTATCGAAAGCGGACAAGCCGTTTTTGAGTTTTAGCGAGACTAACCCACAGCAATTCATTTATATCGAAATTTAGATTTTTTTCGATTTTCCGGCTTTTCCTTTATGATTTCCCGACTTCTATTTTTTTAAACCTACCCTGTATCATAGCGAACAAAACAAAAAAAATTATCGGAATCGGTCAAGCCGTTTTTGAGTTTTAGCGAGACTAACGCACAGCAATTCCTTTATATCGAAATTTCGATTTTTGCGATTTTCCGGCTTTTCCTTTGGGATTTCCCAACTTCTATTTTTTTTCGAACCTACCCTATATCATAGCGAACAAAACAAAAAAAAAATTGTCGAAATCGGGCCAGCCGTTTTTGAGTTTCTGCGAGACAGACGCACAGCAATTCATTTTTATCGAAATTTCGATTTTTTCGATTTTCTTGCTTTTCCTTTGGGATTTCCCGACTTCTATTTTTTTTCAAACCTACCCTGTATCATAGTGAACAAAACAGCAAAAGAAATTATCGAAATCGGTCAAGCCGTTTTTGAGTTTTAGCGAGACTAACCCACAGCAATTCATTTTTATCGAAATTTAGATTTTTTCGATTTTCCGGCATTTCCTTTGGGATTTCCCGACTTTTATTTTTTCCAAACCTACCCTTTATCATAGCGAACAAAACTAAAGAAAATTATCGAAATCGGTCAAGCCGTTTTTGAGTTTTAGCGAGACAAACCCACAGCAATTCATTTATATCGAAATTTCGATTTTTTCGATTTTCTTTTCCTTTTCCTTTGGGATTTCCCGACTTCTATTTTTTTCAAACCTACCCTGTATCATAATGAACAAAACAGCAAAAGAAATTATCGAAATCGGTCAAGCCGTTTTTGAGTTTTAGCGAGACTAACCCACAGCAATTCATTTATATCGAAATTTAGATTTTTTTCGATTTTCCGGCTTTTCCTTTGGGATTTCCCGACTTCTATTTTTTTAAACCTACCCTGTATCATAGCGAACAAAACAAAAAAAATTATCGGAATTGGTCATGCCGTTTTTTAGTTTTAGCGAGACTAACGCACAGCAATTCATTTTTATCGAAATTTCGATTTTTTCGATTTTCCGGCTTTTCCTTTGGGATTTCCCGACATTTATTTTTTTTCAAACCTAGCCTGTATCATAGCGAACAAAACAAAAAAAATTATCGGAATTGGTCATGCCGTTTTTTAGTTTTAGCGAGACTAACGCACAGCGATTCATTTTTATCGAAATTTCGATTTTTTCGATTTTCCGGCTTTTCCTTTGGGATTTCCCGACATTTATTTTTTTTCAAACCTACCCTGTATCATAGCGAACAAAACAAAAAAAATTATCGGAATCGGTCAAGCCGTTTTTGAGTTTTAGCGAGACTAACGCACAGCAATTCCTTTATATCGAAATTTCGATTTTTGCGAATTTCCGGCTTTTCCTTTGGGATTTCCCAACTTCTATTTTTTTTCAAACCTACCCTATATCATAGCGAACAAAACAAAAAAAAAATTGTCGAAATCGGTCCAGCCGTTTATGAGTTTCTGCGAGACTGACGCACAGCAATTCATTTTTATCGAAATTTCGATTTTTTCGATTTTCCGGCTTTTCCTTTGGGACTTCCCGACTTTTCTTTTTCAAAATCTACCCTGTATCATAGCGAACAAAACTAAAGAAAATTGTCGAAATCGGTCAAGCCGTTTTTGAGTTTTAGCGGGACTAACCCACAGCAATTCATTTATATCGAAATTTAGATTTTTTCGATTTTCCGGCTTTTCCTTTGGGATTTCCCGACTTTTATTTTTTTCAAACCTACCCTGTATCATAGCGAACAAAACAAAAAAAAAAATTATCGAAAGCGGACAAGCCGTTTTTGAGTTTTAGCGAGACTAACCCACAGCAATTCATTTATATCGAAATTTCGATTTTTTCGATTTTCCGGCTTTTCCTTTGGGATTTCCCGACTTTTATTTTTTTCAAACCTACCCTGTATCATAGCGAACAAAACAAAAAAAAAAATTATCGAAAGCGGACAAGCCGTTTTTGAGTTTTAGCGAGACTAACCCACAGCAATTCATTTATATCGAAATTTCGATTTTTTCGATTTTCTTGCTTTTCCTTTGGGATTTCCCGACTTCTATTTTTTTTCAAACCTACCCTGTATCATAATGAACAAAACAGCAAAAGAAATTATCGAAATCGGTCAAGCCGTTTTTGAGTTTTAGCGAGACTAACCCACAGAAATTCATTTTTATCGAAATTTAGATTTTTTCGATTTTCCGGCTTTTCCTTTGGGATTTCCCGACTTTTATTTTTTTCAAACCTACCCTGTATCATAGCGAACAAAACAAAAAAAAAATTATCGAAAGCGGACAAGCCGTTTTTGAGTTTTAGCGAGACTAACCCACAGCAATTCATTTATATCGAAATTTAGATTTTTTTCGATTTTCCGGCTTTTCCTTTATGATTTCCCGACTTCTATTTTTTTAAACCTACCCTGTATCATAGCGAACAAAACAAAAAAAATTATCGGAATTGGTCATGCCGTTTTTTAGTTTTAGCGAGACTAACGCACAGCAATTCATTTTTATCGAAATTTCGATTTTTTCGATTTTCCGGCTTTTCCTTTGGGTTTTCCCGAAATTTATTTTTTTTCAAACCTACCCTGTATCATAGCGAACAAAACAAAAAAAATTATCGGAATCGGTCAAGCCGTTTTTGAGTTTTAGCGAGACTAACGCACAGCAATTCCTTTATATCGAAATTTCGATTTTTGCGATTTTCCGGCTTTTCCTTTGGGATTTCCCAACTTCTATTTTTTTTCGAACCTACCCTATATCATAGCGAACAAAACAAAAAAAAAATTGTCGAAATCGGGCCAGCCGTTTTTGAGTTTCTGCGAGACAGACGCACAGCAATTCATTTTTATCGAAATTTCGATTTTTTCGATTTTCTTGCTTTTCCTTTGGGATTTCCCGACTTCTATTTTTTTTCAAACCTACCCTGTATCATAGTGAACAAAACAGCAAAAGAAATTATCGAAATCGGTCAAGCCGTTTTTGAGTTTTAGCGAGACTAACCCACAGCAATTCATTTTTATCGAAATTTAGATTTTTTCGATTTTCCGGCATTTCCATTGGGATTTCCCGACTTTTATTTTTTCCAAACCTACCCTTTATCATAGCGAACAAAAGTAAAGAAAATTATCGAAATCGGTCAAGCCGTTTTTGAGTTTTAGCGAGACAAACCCACAGCAATTCATTTATATCGAAATTTCGATTTTTTCGATTTTCTTTTCCTTTTCCTTTGGGATTTCCCGACTTCTATTTTTTTTAAAACCTACCCTGTATCATAATGAACAAAACAGCAAAAGAAATTATCGAAATCGGTCAAGCCGTTTTTGAGTTTTAGCGAGACTAACCCACAGCAATTCATTTATATCGAAATTTAGATTTTTTTCGATTTTCCGGCTTTTCCTTTGGGATTTCCCGACTTCTATTTTTTTAAACCTACCCTGTATCATAGCGAACAAAACAAAAAAAATTATCGGAATTGGTCATGCCGTTTTTTAGTTTTAGCGAGACTAACGCACAGCAATTCATTTTTATCGAAATTTCGATTTTTTCGATTTTCCGGCTTTTCCTTTGGGATTTCCCGACATTTATTTTTTTTCAAACCTAGCCTGTATCATAGCGAACAAAACAAAAAAAATTATCGGAATTGGTCATGCCGTTTTTTAGTTTTAGCGAGACTAACGCACAGCGATTCATTTTTATCGAAATTTCGATTTTTTCGATTTTCCGGCTTTTCCTTTGGGATTTCCCGACATTTATTTTTTTTCAAACCTACCCTGTATCATAGCGAACAAAACAAAAAAAATTATCGGAATCGGTCAAGCCGTTTTTGAGTTTTAGCGAGACTAACGCACAGCAATTCCTTTATATCGAAATTTCGATTTTTGCGATTTTCCGGCTTTTCCTTTGGGATTTCCCAACTTCTATTTTTTTTCAAACCTACCCTATATCATAGCGAACAAAACAAAAAAAAAATTGTCGAAATCGGTCCAGCCGTTTATGAGTTTCTGCGAGACTGACGCACAGCAATTCATTTTTATCGAAATTTCGATTTTTTCGATTTTCCGGCTTTTCCTTTGGGACTTCCCGACTTTTCTTTTTCAAAATCTACCCTGTATCATAGCGAACAAAACTAAAGAAAATTGTCGAAATCGGTCAAGCCGTTTTTGAGTTTTTGCGGGACTAACCCACAGCAATTCATTTATATCGAAATTTAGATTTTTTCGATTTTCCGGCTTTTCCTTTGGGATTTCCCGACTTTAATTTTTTTCAAACCTACCCTGTATCATAGCGAACAAAACAAAAAAAAAAATTATCGAAAGCGGACAAGCCGTTTTTGAGTTTTAGCGAGACTAACCCACAGCAATTCATTTATATCGAAATTTCGATTTTTTCGATTTTCTTGCTTTTCCTTTGGGATTTCCCGACTTCTATTTTTTTTCAAACCTACCCTGTATGATAATGAACAAAACAGCAAACGAAATTATCGAAATCGGTCAAGCCGTTTTTGAGTTTTAGCGAGACTAACCCACAGCAATTCATTTTTATCGAAATTTAGATTTTTTCGATTTTCCGGCTTTTCCTTTGGGATTTCCCGACTTTTATTTTTTTCAAACCTACCCTGTATTATAGCGAACAAAACAAAAAAAAAATTATCGAAAGCGGACAAGCCGTTTTTGAGTTTTAGCGAGACTAACCCACAGCAATTCATTTATATCGAAATTTAGATTTTTTTCGATTTTCCGGCTTTTCCTTTATGATTTCCCGACTTCTATTTTTTTAAACCTACCCTGTATCATAGCGAACAAAACAAAATAAATTATCGGAATTGGTCATGCCGTTTTTTAGTTTTAGCGAGACTAACGCACAGCAATTCATTTTTATCGAAATTTCGATTTTTTCGATTTTCCGGCTTTTCCTTTGGGATTTCCCGACATTTATTTTTTTTCAAACCTACCCTGTATCATAGCGAACAAAACAAAAAAAATTATCGGAATCGGTCAAGCCGTTTTTGAGTTTTAGCGAGACTAACGCACAGCAATTCCTTTATATCGAAATTTCGATTTTTGCGATTTTCCGGCTTTTCCTTTGGGATTTCCCAACTTCTATTTTTTTTCAAACCTACCCTATATCATAGCGAACAAAACAAAAAAAAAATTGTCGAAATCGGGCCAGCCGTTTTTGAGTTTCTGCGAGACAGACGCACAGCAATTCATTTTTATCGAAATTTCGATTTTTTCGATTTTCTTGCTTTTCCTTTGGGATTTCCCGACTTCTATTTTTTTTCAAACCTACCCTGTATCATAGTGAACAAAACAGCAAAAGAAATTATCGAAATCGGTCAAGCCGTTTTTGAGTTTTAGCGAGACTAACCCACAGCAATTCATTTTTATCGAAATTTAGATTTTTTCGATTTTCCGGCTTTTCCTTTGGGATTTCCCGACTTTTATTTTTTCCAAACCTACCCTTTATCATAGCGAACAAAACTAAAGAAAATTATCGAAATCGGTCAAGCCGTTTTTGAGTTTTAGCGAGACAAACCCACAGCAATTCATTTATATCGAAATTTAGATTTTTTCGATTTTCCGGCTTTTCCTTTGGGATTTCCCGACTTCTATTTTTTTTCAAACCTACCCTGTATCATAGTGAACAAAACAGCAAAAGAAATTATCGAAATCGGTCAAGCCGTTTTTGAGTTTTAGCGAGACTAACCCACAGCAATTCATTTATATCGAAATTTAGATTTTTTTCGATTTTCCGGATTTCCTTTGGGATTTCCCGACTTCTATTTTTTTAAACCTACCCTGTATCATAGCGAACAAAACAAAAAAAATTATCGGAATTGGTCATGCCGTTTTTGAGTTTTAGCGAGACTAACGCACAGCAATTCATTTTTATCGAAATTTCGATTTTTTCGATTTTCTTGCTTTTCCTTTGGGATTTCCCGACTTCTATTTTTTTAAACCTACCCTGTATCATAGCGAACAAAACAAAAAAAATTATCGGAATTGGTCATGCCGTTTTTGAGTTTTAGCGAGACTAACGCACAGCAATTCATTTTTATTGAAATTTCGATTTTTTCGATTTTCCGGCTTTTCCTTTGGGATTTCCCCACTTCTATTTTTTTTCAAACCTACCCTGTATCATAGCGAACAAAACAAAAAAAATTATCGGAATCGGTCAAGCCGTTTTTGAGTTTTAGCGAGACTAACGCACAGCAATTAATTTTTATCGAAATTTCGATTTTTTCGATTTCCGGCTTTTCCTTTGGGATTTCCTTACATTTATTTTTTTTCAAACCTACCCTGTATCATAGCGAACAAAACAAAAAAAAAATTATCGAAATCGGTCAAGCCGTTTTTGAGTTTTAGCGAGACTAACGCACAGCAATTCCTTTATATCGAAATTTCGATTTTTGCGATTTTCCGGCTTTTCCTTTGGGATTTCCCAACTTCTATTTTTTTTCAAACCTACCCTATATCATAGCGAACAAAACAAAAAAAAAATTGTCGCAATCGGTCCAGCCGTTTATGAGTTTCTGCGAGACTGACGCACAGCAATTCATTTTTATCGAAATTTCGATTTTTTCGATTTTCCGGCTTTTCCTTTGGGACTTCTCGACTTTTCTTTTTCAAAATCTACCCTGTATCATAGCGAACAAAACTAAAGAAAATTGTCGAAATCTGTCAAGCCGTTTTTGAGTTTTAGCGGGACTAACCCACAGCAATTCATTTATATCGAAATTTCGATTTTTTCGATTTTCCGGCTTTTCCTTTGGGATTTCCCGACTTCTATTTTTTTTCAAACCTACCCTGTATCATAGCGAACAAAACAAAAAAAATGATCGGAATCGGTGAAGCCGTTTTTGAGTTATAGCGAGACTAACGCACAGCAATTCATTTTTATCGAAATTTCCATTTTTTCGATTTTCTTGCTTTTCCTTTGGGATTTCCCGACTTCTATTTTTTTTCAAACCTACCCTGTATCATAGTGAACAAAACAGCAAAAGAAATTATCGCAAACGGGCAATCCGTTTTTGAGTTTTAGCGAGACTAACCCACAGCAATTCATTTTTATCGAAATTTAGATTTTTTTCGATTTTCCGGCTTTTCCTTTGGGATTTCCCGACTTTTATTTTTTTCAAACCTACCCTGTATCATAGCGAACAAAACAAAAAAAAAATTATCGAAAGCGGACAAGCCGTTTTTGAGTTTTAGCGAGACTAACCCACAGCAATTCATTTATACCGAAATTTCGATTTTTTCGATTTTCTTGCTTTTCCTTTGGGATTTCCCGACTTCTATTTTTTTTCAAACCTACCCTGTATCATAATGAACAAAACAGCAAAAGAAATTATCGAAATCGGTCAAGCCGTTTTTGAGTTTTAGCGAGACTAACCCACAGAAATTCATTTTTATCGAAATTTAGATTTTTTCGATTTTCCGGCTTTTCCTTTGGGATTTCCCGACTTCTATTTTTTTTCAAACCTACCCTGTATCATAGCGAACAAAACAAAAAAAATGATCGGAATCGGTGAAGCCGTTTTTGAGTTTTAGCGAGACTAACGCACAGCAATTCATTTTTATCGAAATTTCCATTTTTTCGATTTTCTTGCTTTTCCTTTGGGATTTCCCTACTTCTATTTTTTTTCAAACCTACCCTGTATCATAGTGAACAAAACAGCAAAAGAAATTATCGAAAACGGGCAAGCCGTTTTTGAGTTTTAGCGAGACTAACCCACAGCAATTCATTTTTATCGAAATTTAGATTTTTTCGATTTTCCGGCTTTTCCTTTGGGATTTCCCGACTTCTATTTTTTTTCAAACCTACCCTGTATCATAGCGAACAAAACAAAAAAAAAATTATCGAAATCGGAAAAGCCGTTTTTGAGTTTTAGCGAGACTAACCCACAGCAATTCATTTATATCGAAATTTCGATTTTTTCGATTTTCCGGCTTTTCCTTTGGGGCTTCCCGACTTTTCTTTTTCAAAATCTACCCTGTATCATAGCGAACAAAACTAAAGAAAATTATCGAAATCGGTCATGCCGTTTTTGAGTTTTAGCGAGACTAACGCCCGGCAATTCATTTATATCGAAATTTCGATTTTTTCGATTGTCCGGCTTTTCCTTTGGGATATCCCGCCTTTTATTTTTTTTCAAACCTACCCTGTATCATAGCGAACAAAACTAAAGAAAATTATCGAAATCGGTCAAGCCGTTTTTGAGTTTTAGCGGGACTAACCCACAGCAATTCATTTATATCGAAATTTCGATTTTTTCGATTTTCCGGCTTTTCCTTTGGGATTTCCCGACTTCTATTTTTTTTCAAACCTACCCTGTATCATAGCGAACAAAACAAAAAAAAATATCGGAATCGGTGAAGCCGTTTTTGAGTTTTAGCGAGACTAACGAACAGCAATTCATTTTTATCGAAATTTCGATATTTTCGATTTTGCGGCTTTTCCTTTGGGATTTCCCTACATTTATTTTTTTTCAAACCTATCCTGTATCATAGCGAACAAAACAAAAACAAAAATTATCGAAATCGGACAAACCGTTTGTGAGTTTTAGCGAGACTAACCCACAGCAATTCATTTATATCGAAATTTCGATTTTTTCGATTTTCCGGCTTTTCCTTTGGGACTTCCCGTCTTTTCTTTTTCAAAATCTGCCCTGTATCATAGCGAACAAAACAAAAAAAAAATTATCGAAATCGGACAAGCCGTTTTTGAGTTTTAGCGAGACTAACGCACAGCAATTCATTTTTATCGAAATTTCGATTTTTTCGATTTTCCGGCTTTTCCTTTGGGATTTCCCGACATTTATTTTTTTTCACACCTACCCTGTATCATAGCGAACAAAACAAAAAAAAAATTATCGAAAGCGGACAAGCCGTTTTTGAGTTTTAGCGAGACTAACCCACAGCAATTCATTTTTATCGAAATTTCGATTTTTTCGATTTTCCGGCTTTTCCTTTGGAATTCCCGACTTTTATTTTTTTTCAAACCTACCCTATATCATAGTGAACAAAACAAAAAAAAAATTATCGAAATCGGTCCACCCGTTTTTGAGTTTCTCCGAGACTGACGCACAGCAATTCATTGTTATCGAAATTTCGATTTTTTCGATTTTCTTGCTTTTCCTTTGGGATTTCCCGACTTTTATTTTTTTTCAAACCTACCCTGTATCATAGTGAACAAAACAGCAAAAGAAATTATCGAAATCGGTCAAGCCGTTTTTGAGTTTTAGCGAGACTAACCCACAGCAATTCATTTTTATCGAAATTTAGATTTTTTCGATTTTCCGGCTTTTCCTTTGGGATTTCCCGACTTTTATTTTTTTCAAGCCTACCCTGTATCATAGCGAACAAAACTAAAGAAAATTATCCTTTGGGATTTCCCGACTTCTATTTTTTTAAACCTACCTTGTATCATAGCGAACAACACAAAAAGAAATTATCGAAATCGGTCGAGCCGTTTTTGAGTTTTAGCGAGACTAACGCACAGCAATTCATTTTTATCGAAATTTAGATTTTTTCGATTTTCCGGCTTTTCCTTTGGGATTTCCCAACATTTATTTTTTTTCAAACCTACCCTGTATCATAGCGAACAAAACAAAAAAAAAATTATCGAAATCGGACAAGCCGTTTTTAAGTTTTAGCGAGACTAACCCACAGCAATTCATTTATATCGAAATTTCGATTTTTTCGATTTTCCGGCTTTTCCTTTGGGACTTCCCGACTTTTCTTTTTCAAAATCTACCCTGTATCATAGCGAACAAAACTAAAGAAAATTGTCGAAATCGGTCAAGCCGTTTTTGAGTTTTAGCGGGACTAACCCACAGCAATTCATTTATATCGAAATTTCGATTTTTTCGATTTTCCGGCTTTTCCTTTGGGATTTCCCGACTTCTATTTTTTTTCAAACCTACCCTGTATCATAGCGAACAAAACAAAAAAAATGATCGGAATCGGTGAAGCCGTTTTTGAGTTTTAGCGAGACTAACGCACAGCAATTCATTTTTATCGAAATTTCCATTTTTTCGATTTTCTTGCTTTTCCTTTGGGATTTCCCGACTTCTATTTTTTTTCAAACCTACCCTGTATCATAATGAACAAAACAGCAAAAGAAATTATCGAAATCGGTCAAGCCGTTTTTGTGTTTTAGCGAGACTAACCCACAGCAATTCATTTTTATCGAAATTTAGATTTTTTCGATTTTCCGGCTTTTCCTTTGGGATTTCCCGACTTTTATTTTTTTCAAACCTACCCTGTATCATAGCAAACAAAACAAAAAAAAAATTATCGAAAGCGGACAAGCCGTTTTTGAGTTTTAGCGAGACTAACCCACAGCAATTCATTTATATCGAAATTTAGATTTTTTCGATTTTCCGGCTTTTCTTTTGGGATTTCCCGACTTCTATTTTTTTTCAAACCTACCCTGTATCATAGCGAACAAAACAAAAAAAATGATCGGAATCGGTGAAGCCGTTTTTGAGTTTTAGCGAGACTAACGCACAGCAATTCATTTTTATCGAAATTTCCATTTTTTCGATTTTCTTGCTTTTCCTTTGGGATTTCCCTACTTCTATTTTTTTTCAAACCTACCCTGTATCATAGTGAACAAAACAGCAAAAGAAATTATCGAAAACGGGCAAGCCGTTTTTGAGTTTTAGCGAGACTAACCCACAGCAATTCATTTTTATCGAAATTTAGATTTTTTCGATTTTCCGGCTTTTCCTTTGGGATTTCCCGACTTCTATTTTTTTTCAAACCTACCCTGTATCATAGCGAACAAAACAAAAAAAATTATCGGAATCGGTCAAGCCGTTTTTGAGTTTTAGCGAGACTAACGCACAGCAATTCATTTTTATCGAAATTTCGATTTTTTCGATTTTCCGGCTTTTCCTTTGGGATTTCCTGACATTTATTTTTTTTCAAACCTACCCTGTATCATAGCGAACAAAACAAAAAAAAAATTATCGAAATCGGAAAAGCCGTTTTTGAGTTTTAGCGAGACTAACCCACAGCAATACATTTATATCGAAATTTCGATTTTTTCCATTTTCCGGCTTTTCCTTTGGGGCTTCCCGACCTTTCTTTTTCAAAATCTACCCTGTATCATAGCGAACAAAACTAAAGAAAATTATCGAAATCGGTCATGCCGTTTTTGAGTTTTAGCGAGACTAACGCCCGGCAATTCATTTATATCGAAATTTCGATTTTTTCGATTGTCCGGCTTTTCCTTTGGGATATCCCGCCTTTTATTTTTTTTCAAACCTACCCTGTATCATAGCGAACAAAACTAAAGAAAATTATCGAAATCGGTCAAGCCGTTTTTGAGTTTTAGCGGGACTACCCACAGCAATTCATTTATATCGAAATTTCGATTTTTTCGATTTTCCGGCTTTTCCTTTGGGATTTCCCGACTTCTATTTTTTTTCAAACCTACCCTGTATCATAGCGAACAAAACAAAAAAAATTATCGGAATCGGTCAAGCCGTTTTTGAGTTTTAGCGAGACTAACGCACAGCAATTCATTTTTAACGAAATTTCGATTTTTTCGATTTTGCGGCTTTTCCTTTGGGATTTCCCTACATTTATTTTTTTTCAAACCTACCCTGTATCATAGCGAACAAAACAAAAAAAAAATTATCGAAATCGGACAAGCCGTTTTTAAGTTTTAGCGAGACTAACCCACAGCAATTCATTTATATCGAAATTTCGATTTTTTCGATTTTCCGGCTTTTCCTTTGGGACTTCCCGACTTTTCTTTTTCAAAATCTACCCTGTATCATAGCGAACAAAACTAAAGAAAATTGTCGAAATCGGTCAAGCCGTTTTTGAGTTTTAGCGGGACTAACCCACAGCAATTCATTTATATCGAAATTTCGATTTTTTCGATTTTCCGGCTTTTCCTTTGGGATTTCCCGACTTCTATTTTTTTTCAAACCTACCCTGTATCATAGCGAACAAAACAAAAAAAATGATCGGAATCGGTGAAGCCGTTTTTGAGTTTTAGCGAGACGAACGCACAGCAATTCATTTTTATCGAAATTTCCATTTTTTCGATTTTCTTGCTTTTCCTTTGGGATTTCCCGACTTCTATTTTTTTTCAAACCTACCCTGTATCATAATGAACAAAACAGCAAAAGAAATTATCGAAATCGGTCAAGCCGTTTTTGAGTTTTAGCGAGACTAACCCACAGCAATTCATTTTTATCGAAATTTAGATTTTTTCGATTTTCCGGCTTTTCCTTTGGGATTTCCCGACTTTTATTTTTTTCAAACCTACCCTGTATCATAGCAAACAAAACAAAAAAAAAATTATCGAAAGCGGACAAGCCGTTTTTGAGTTTTAGCGAGACTAACCCACAGCAATTCATTTATATCGAAATTTAGATTTTTTTCGATTTTCCGGCTTTTCCTTTATGATTTCCCGATTTCTATTTTTTTAAACCTACCCTGTATCATAGCGAACAAAACAAAAAAAATTATCGGAATTGGTCATGCCGTTTTTTAGTTTTAGCGAGACTAACGCACAGCAATTCATTTTTATCGAAATTTCGATTTTTTCGATTTTCCGGCTTTTCCTTTGGGATTTCCCGACATTTATTTTTTTTCAAACCTACCCTGTATCATAGCGAACAAAACAAAAAAAATTATCGGAATCGGTCAAGCCGTTTTTGAGTTTTAGCGAGACTAACGCACAGCAATTCATTTTTATCGAAATTTCGATTTTTTCGATTTTCCGGCATTTCCTTTGGGATTTCCCGACTTTTATTTTTTCCAAACCTACCCTTTATCATAGCGAACAAAACTAAAGAAAATTATCGAAATCGGTCAAGCCGTTTTTGAGTTTTAGCGAGACAAACCCACAGCAATTCATTTATATCGAAATTTAGATTTTTTCGATTTTCCGGCTTTTCTTTTGGGATTTCCCGACTTCTATTTTTTTTCAAACCTACCCTGTATCATAGCGAACAAAACAAAAAAAATGATCGGAATCGGTGAAGCCGTTTTTGAGTTTTAGCGAGACTAACGCACAGCAATTCATTTTTATCGAAATTTCCATTTTTTCGATTTTCTTGCTTTTCCTTTGGGATTTCCCTACTTCTATTTTTTTTCAAACCTACCCTGTATCATAGTGAACAAAATAGCAAAAGAAATTATCGAAAACGGGCAAGCCGTTTTTGAGTTTTAGCGAGACTAACCCACAGCAATTCATTTTTATCGAAATTTAGATTTTTTCGATTTTCCGGCTTTTCCTTTGGGATTTCCCGACTTCTATTTTTTTTCAAACCTACCCTGTATCATAGCGAACAAAACAAAAAAAATTATCGGAATCGGTCAAGCCGTTTTTGAGTTTTAGCGAGACTAACGCACAGCAATTCATTTTTATCGAAATTTCGATTTTTTCGATTTTCCGGCTTTTCCTTTGGGATTTCCTGACATTTATTTTTTTTCAAACCTACCCTGTATCATAGCGAACAAAACAAAAAAAAAATTATCGAAATCGGAAAAGCCGTTTTTGAGTTTTAGCGAGACTAACCCACAGCAATACATTTATATCGAAATTTCGATTTTTTCCATTTTCCGGCTTTTCCTTTGGGGCTTCCCGACTTTTCTTTTTCAAAATCTACCCTGTATCATAGCGAACAAAACTAAAGAAAATTATCGAAATCGGTCATGCCGTTTTTGAGTTTTAGCGAGACTAACGCCCGGCAATTCATTTATATCGAAATTTCGATTTTTTCGATTGTCCGGCTTTTCCTTTGGGATATCCCGCCTTTTATTTTTTTTTCAAACCTACCCTGTATCATAGCGAACAAAACTAAAGAAAATTATCGAAATCGGTCAAGCCGTTTTTGAGTTTTAGCGGGACTACCCACAGCAATTCATTTATATCGAAATTTCGATTTTTTCGATTTTCCGGCTTTTCCTTTGGGATTTCCCGACTTCTATTTTTTTTCAAACCTACCCTGTATCATAGCGAACAAAACAAAAAAAATTATCGGAATCGGTCAAGCCGTTTTTGAGTTTTAGCGAGACTAACGCACAGCAATTCATTTTTATCGAAATTTCGATTTTTTCGATTTTGCGGCTTTTCCTTTGGGATTTCCCTACATTTATTTTTTTTCAAACCTATCCTGTATCATAGCGAACAAAACAAAAACAAAAATTATCGAAATCGGACAAGCCGTTTGTGAGTTTTAGCGAGACTAACCCACAGCAATTCATTTATATCGAAATTTCGATTTTTTCGATTTTCCGGCTTTTCCTTTGGGACTTCCCGTCTTTTCTTTTTCAAAATCTGCCCTGTATCATAGCGAACAAAACAAAAAAAAAATTATCGAAATCGGACAAGCCGTTTTTGAGTTTTAGCGAGACTAACGCACAGCAATTCATTTTTATCGAAATTTCGATTTTTTCGATTTTCCGGCTTTTCCTTTGGGATTTCCCGACATTTATTTTTTTTCAAACCTACCCTGTATCATAGCGAACAAAACAAAAAAAAAATTATCGAAAGCGGACAAGCCGTTTTTGAGTTTTAGCGAGACTAACCCACAGCAATTCATTTTTATCGAAATTTCGATTTTTTCGATTTTCCGGCTTTTCCTTTGGAATTCCCGACTTTTATTTTTTTTCAAACCTACCCTATATCATAGTGAACAAAACAAAAAAAAAATTATCGAAATCGGTCCAGCCGTTTTTGAGTTTCTCCGAGACTGACGCACAGCAATTCATTTTTATCGAAATTTCGATTTTTTCGATTTTCTTGCTTTACCTTTGGGATTTCCCGACTTTTATTTTTTTTCAAACCTACCCTGTATCATAGTGAACAAAACAGCAAAAGAAATTATCGAAATCGGTCAAGCCGTTTTTGAGTTTTAGCGAGACTAACCCACAGCAATTCATTTTTATCGAAATTTAGATTTTTTCGATTTTCCGGCTTTTCCTTTGGGATTTCCCGACTTTTAGTTTTTTCAAGCCTACCCTGTATCATAGCGAACAAAACTAAAGAAAATTATCCTTTGGGATTTCCCGACTTCTATTTTTTTAAACCTACCTTGTATCATAGCGAACAACACAAAAAGAAATTATCGAAATCGGTCGAGCCGTTTTTGAGTTTTAGCGAGACTAACCCACAGCAATTCATTTTTATCGAAATTTCGATTTTTTCGATTTTCCGGCTTTTCCTTTAGGATTTCTCGACATTTATTTTTTTTCAAACCTACCCTGTATCATAGCGAACAAAACAAAAAAAAAATTATCGAAATCGGACAAGCCGTTTTTGATTTTTAGCGAGACTAACCCACAGCAATTCATTTATATCGAAATTTCGATTTTTTCGATTTGCCGGCTTTTCCTTTGGGACTTCCCGACTTTTCTTTTTCAAAATCTACCCTGTATCATAGCGAACAAAACTAAAGAAAATTGTCGAAATCGGTCAAGCCGTTTTTGAGTTTTAGCGGGACTAACCCACAGAATTCACTTATATCGAAATTTCGATTTTTTCGATTTTCCGGCTTTTCCTTTGGGATTTCCCGACTTCTATTTTTTTTCAAACCTACCCTGTATCATAGCGAACAAAACAAAAAAAATGATCGGAATCGGTGAAGCTGTTTTTGAGTTTTAGCGAGACTAACGCACAGCAATTCATTTTTATCGAAATTTCCATTTTTTCGATTTTCTTGCTTTTCCTTTGGGATTTCCCGACTTCTATTTTTTTTCAAACCTACCCTGTATCATAGTGAACAAAACAGCAAAAGAAATTATCGAAAACGGGCAAGCCGTTTTTTAGTTTTAGCGAGACTAACCCACAGCAATTCATTTTTATCGAAATTTAGATTTTTTCGATTTTCCGGCTTTTCCTTTGGGATTTCCCGACTTTTATTTTTTTCAAACCTACCCTGTATCATAGCGAACAAAACAAAAAAAAAATTATCGAAAGCGGACAAGCCGTTTTTGAGTTTTAGCGAGACTAACCCACAGCAATTCATTTATATCGAAATTTCGATTTTTTCGATTTTCTTGCTTTTCCTTTGGGATTTCCCGACTTCTATTTTTTTTCAAACCTACCCTGTATCATAATGAACAAAACAGCAAAAGAAATTATCGAAATCGGACAAGCCGTTTTTGAGTTTTAGCGAGACTAACGCACAGCAATTCATTTTTATCGAAATTTCGATTTTTTCGATTTTCCGGCTTTTCCTTTGCGATTTCCCGGCATTTATTTTTTTTCAAACCTACCCTGTATCATAGCGAACGCAACAAAAAAAATTATCGGAATCGGTCAAGCCGTTTTTGAGTTTTAGCGAGACTAACGCACAGCAATTCATTTTTATCGAAATTTCGATTTTTTCGATTTTCCGGCTTTTTCTGCGGGATTTCTCGACTCTTCTTTTTTTCTAGCCTACCCTGTATCATAATGAACAAAACAGCAAAAGAAATTATCGAAATCGGACAAGCCGTTTTTGAATTTTAGCGAGACTAACCCACAGCAATTCATTTATATCGAAATTTCGATTTTTTCGATTTTCCGGCTTTTCCTTTGGGATTTCCCGACTTCTATTTTTTTTCAAACCTACCCTGTATCATAGCGAACAAAACAAAAAAAATTATCGGAATCGGTCAAGCCATTTTTGAGTTTTAGCGAGACTAACGCACAGCAATTCATTTATATCGAAATTTCGATTTTTGCGATTTTCCGGCTTTTCCTTTGGGATTTCCCGACTTCTATTTTTTTTCAAACCTACCCTATATCATAGCGAACAAAACAAAAAAAAAATTGTCGAAATCGGTCCAGCCGTTTTTGAGTTTCTGCGAGACTGACGCACAGCAATTCATTTTTATCGAAATTTCGATTTTTTCGATTTTCTTGCTTTTTCTTTGGGATTTCCCGACTTCTATTTTTTTTCAAACCTACCCTGTATCATAGTGAACAAAACAGCAAAAGAAATTATCGAAATCGGTCAAGCCGTTTTTGAGTTTTAGCGAGACTAACCCACAGCAATTCATTTTTATCGAAATTTAGATTTTTTCGATTTTCCGGCTTTTCCTTTGGGATTTCCCGACTTTTATTTTTTTCAAACCTACCCTGTATCATAGCAAACAAAACAAAAAAAAAATTATCGAAAGCGGACAAGCCGTTTTTGAGTTTTAGCGAGACTAACCCACAGCAATTCATTTATATCGAAATTTAGATTTTTTCGATTTTCCGGCTTTTCTTTTGGGATTTCCCGACTTCTATTTTTTTTCAAACCTACCCTGTATCATAGCGAACAAAACAAAAAAAATGATCGGAATCGGTGAAGCCGTTTTTGAGTTTTAGCGAGACTAACGCACAGCAATTCATTTTTATCGAAATTTCCATTTTTTCGATTTTCTTGCTTTTCCTTTGGGATTTCCCTACTTCTATTTTTTTTCAAACCTACCCTGTATCATAGTGAACAAAACAGCAAAAGAAATTATCGAAAACGGGCAAGCCGTTTTTGAGTTTTAGCGAGACTAACCCACAGCAATTCATTTTTATCGAAATTTAGATTTTTTCGATTTTCCGGCTTTTCCTTTGGGATTTCCCGACTTCTATTTTTTTTCAAACCTACCCTGTATCATAGCGAACAAAACAAAAAAAATTATCGGAATCGGTCAAGCCGTTTTTGAGTTTTAGCGAGACTAACGCACAGCAATTCATTTTTATCGAAATTTCGATTTTTTCGATTTTCCGGCTTTTCCTTTGGGATTTCCTGACATTTATTTTTTTTCAAACCTACCCTGTATCATAGCGAACAAAACAAAAAAAAAATTATCGAAATCGGAAAAGCCGTTTTTGAGTTTTAGCGAGACTAACCCACAGCAATACATTTATATCGAAATTTCGATTTTTTCCATTTTCCGGCTTTTCCTTTGGGGCTTCCCGACTTTTCTTTTTCAAAATCTACCCTGTATCATAGCGAACAAAACTAAAGAAAATTATCGAAATCGGTCATGCCGTTTTTGAGTTTTAGCGAGACTAACGCCCGGCAATTCATTTATATCGAAATTTCGATTTTTTCGATTGTCCGGCTTTTCCTTTGGGATATCCCGCCTTTTATTTTTTTTTCAAACCTACCCTGTATCATAGCGAACAAAACTAAAGAAAATTATCGAAATCGGTCAAGCCGTTTTTGAGTTTTAGCGGGACTACCCACAGCAATTCATTTATATCGAAATTTCGATTTTTTCGATTTTCCGGCTTTTCCTTTGGGATTTCCCGACTTCTATTTTTTTTCAAACCTACCCTGTATCATAGCGAACAAAACAAAAAAAATTATCGGAATCGGTCAAGCCGTTTTTGAGTTTTAGCGAGACTAACGCACAGCAATTCATTTTTATCGAAATTTCGATTTTTTCGATTTTGCGGCTTTTCCTTTGGGATTTCCCTACATTTATTTTTTTTCAAACCTACCCTGTATCATAGCGAACAAAACAAAAACAAAAATTATCGAAATCGGACAAGCCGTTTGTGAGTTTTAGCGAGACTAACCCACAGCAATTCATTTATATCGAAATTTCGATTTTTTCGATTTTCCGGCTTTTCCTTTGGGACTTCCCGTCTTTTCTTTTTCAAAATCTGCCCTGTATCATAGCGAACAAAACAAAAAAAAAATTATCGAAATCGGACAAGCCGTTTTTGAGTTTTAGCGAGACTAACGCACAGCAATTCATTTTTATCGAAATTTCGATTTTTTCGATTTTCCGGCTTTTCCTTTGGGATTTCCCGACATTTATTTTTTTTCAAACCTACCCTGTATCATAGCGAACAAAACAAAAAAAAAATTATCGAAAGCGGACAAGCCGTTTTTGAGTTTTAGCGAGACTAACCCACAGCAATTCATTTTTATCGAAATTTCGATTTTTTCGATTTTCCGGCTTTTCCTTTGGAATTCCCCACTTTTATTTTTTTTCAAACCTACCCTATATCATAGTGAACAAAACAAAAAAAAAATTATCGAAATCGGTCCAGCCGTTTTTGAGTTTCTCCGAGACTGACGCACAGCAATTCATTTTTATCGAAATTTCGATTTTTTCGATTTTCTTGCTTTTCCTTTGGGATTTCCCGACTTTTATTTTTTTTCAAACCTACCCTGCATCATAGTGAACAAAACAGCAAAAGAAATTATCGAAATCGGTCAAGCCGTTTTTGAGTTTTAGCGAGACTAACCCACAGCAATTCATTTTTATCGAAATTTAGATTTTTTCGATTTTCCGGCTTTTCCTTTGGGATTTCCCGACTTTTAGTTTTTTCAAGCCTACCCTGTATCATAGCGAACAAAACTAAAGAAAATTATCCTTTGGGATTTCCCGACTTCTATTTTTTTAAACCTACCTTGTATCATAGCGAACAACACAAAAAGAAATTATCGAAATCGGTCGAGCCGTTTTTGAGTTTTAGCGAGACTAACCCACAGCAATTCATTTTTATCGAAATTTCGATTTTTTCGATTTTCCGGCTTTTCCTTTGGGATTTCTCGACATTTATTTTTTTTCAAACCTACCCTGTATCATAGCGAACAAAACAAAAAAAAAATTATCGAAATCGGACAAGCCGTTTTTGATTTTTAGCGAGACTAACCCACAGCAATTCATTTATATCGAAATTTCGATTTTTTCGATTTGCCGGCTTTTCCTTTGGGACTTCCCGACTTTTCTTTTTCAAAATCTACCCTGTATCATAGCGAACAAAACTAAAGAAAATTGTCGAAATCGGTCAAGCCGTTTTTGAGTTTTAGCGGGACTAACCCACAGCAATTCACTTATATCGAAATTTCGATTTTTTCGATTTTCCGGCTTTTCCTTTGGGATTTCCCGACTTCTATTTTTTTTCAAACCTACCCTGTATCATAGCGAACAAAACAAAAAAAATGATCGGAATCGGTGAAGCTGTTTTTGAGTTTTAGCGAGACTAACGCACAGCAATTCATTTTTATCGAAATTTCCATTTTTTCGATTTTCTTGCTTTTCCTTTGGGATTTCCCGACTTCTATTTTTTTTCAAACCTACCCTGTATCATAGTGAACAAAACAGCAAAAGAAATTATCGAAAACGGGCAAGCCGTTTTTTAGTTTTAGCGAGACTAACCCACAGCAATTCATTTTTATCGAAATTTAGATTTTTTCGATTTTCCGGCTTTTCCTTTGGGATTTCCCGACTTTTATTTTTTTCAAACCTACCCTGTATCATAGCGAACAAAACAAAAAAAAAATTATCGAAAGCGGACAAGCCGTTTTTGAGTTTTAGCAAAACTAACCCACAGCAATTCATTTATATCGAAATTTCGATTTTTTCGATTTTCTTGCTTTTCCTTTGGGATTTCCCGACTTCTATTTTTTTTCAAACCTACCCTGTATCATAATGAACAAAACAGCAAAAGAAATTATCGAAATCGGACAAGCCGTTTTTGAGTTTTAGCGAGACTAACGCACAGCAATTCATTTTTATCGAAATTTCGATTTTTTCGATTTTCCGGCTTTTCCTTTGCGATTTCCCGACATTTATTTTTTTTCAAACCTACCCTGTATCATAGCGAACGAAACAAAAAAAATTATCGGAATCGGTCAAGCCGTTTTTGAGTTTTAGCGAGACTAACGCACAGCAATTCATTTTTATCGAAATTTCGATTTTTTCGATTTTCCGGCTTTTTCTGCGGGATTTCTCGACTCTTCTTTTTTTCTAGCCTACCCTGTATCATAATGAACAAAACAGCAAAAGAAATTATCGAAATCGGACAAGCCGTTTTTGAATTTTAGCGAGACTAACCCACAGCAATTCATTTATATCGAAATTTAGATTTTTTCGATTTTCCGGCTTTTCCATTGGGATTTCCCGACTTTTATTTTTTTCAAACCTACCCTGTATCATAGCGAACAAAACAAAAAAAATTATCGGAATTGGTCATGCCGTTTTTTAGTCTTAGCGAGACTAACGCACAGCAATTCATTTATATCGAAATTTCGATTTTTTCGATTTTCCGGCTTTTCCTTTGGGATTTCCCGACTTCTATTTTTTTTCAAACCTACCCTGTATCATAGCGAACAAAACAAAAAAAATTATCGGAATCGGTCAAGCCATTTTTGAGTTTTAGCGAGACTAACGCACAGCAATTCATTTATATCGAAATTTCGATTTTTGCGATTTTCCGGCTTTTCCTTTGGGATTTCCCGACTTCTATTTTTTTTCAAACCTACCCTATATCATAGCGAACAAAACAAAAAAAAAATTGTCGAAATCGGTCCAGCCGTTTTTGAGTTTCTGCGAGACTGACGCACAGCAATTCATTTTTATCGAAATTTCGATTTTTTCGATTTTCTTGCTTTTCCTTTGGGATTTCCCGACTTCTATTTTTTTTCAAACCTACCCTGTATCATAGTGAACAAAACAGCAAAAGAAATTATCGAAATCGGTCAAGCCGTTTTTGAGTTTTAGCGAGACTAACCCACAGCAATTCATTTTTATCGAAATTTAGATTTTTTCGATTTTCCGGCATTTCCTTTGGGATTTCCCGACTTTTATTTTTTCCAAACTTACCCTTTATCATAGCGAACAAAACAAAAGAAAATTATCGAAATCGGTCAAGCCGTTTTTGAGTTTTAGCGAGACAAACCCACAGCAATTCATTTATATCGAAATTTAGATTTTTTCGATTTTCCGGCTTTTCCTTTGGGATTTCCCGACTTCTATTTTTTTTCAAACGAGACTAACCCATTTCTTTCTTTTTTCTAGCCTACCCTGTATCATAGCGAACAAAACTAAAGAAAATTATCGAAATCGGTCAAGCCGTTTTTGAGTTTTAGCGGGACTAACCCACAGCAATTCATTTATATCGAAATTTCGATTTTCCGGCTTTTCCTTAGGGATTTCCCGACTTCTATTTTTTTTCAAACCTACCCTGTGTCATAGCGAACAAAACAAAAAAAATTATCGGAATCGGTCAAGCCATTTTTGAGTTTTAGCGAGACTAACGCACAGCAATTCATTTATATCGAAATTTCGATTTTTGCGATTTTCCGGCTTTTCCTTTGGGATTTCCCGACTTCTATTTTTTTTCAAACCTACCCTATATCATAGCGAACAAAACAAAAAAAAAATTATCGAAAGCGGACAAGCCGTTTTTGAGTTTTAGCGAGACTAACCCACAGCAATTCATTTATATCGAAATTTCGATTTTTTCGATTTTCTTGCTTTTCCTTTGGGATTTCCCGACTTCTATTTTTTTTCAAACCTACCCTGTATCATAATGAACAAAACAGCAAAAGAAATTATCGAAATCGGACAAGCCGTTTTTGAGTTTTAGCGAGACTAACGCACAGCAATTCATTTTTATCGAAATTTCGATTTTTTCGATTTTCCGGCTTTTCCTTTGCGATTTCCCGACATTTATTTTTTTTCAAACCTACCCTGTATCATAGCGAACGAAACAAAAAAAATTATCGGAATCGGTCAAGCCGTTTTTGAGTTTTAGCGAGACTAACGCACAGCAATTCATTTTTATCGAAATTTCGATTTTTTCGATTTTCCGGCTTTTTCTGCTTGATTTCTCGACTCTTCTTTTTTTTTAGCCTACCCTGTATCATAATGAACAAAACAGCAAAAGAAATTATCGAAATCGGACAAGCCGTTTTTGAATTTTAGCGAGACTAACCCACAGCAATTCATTTATATCGAAATTTAGATTTTTTCGATTTTCCGGCTTTTCCATTGGGATTTCCCGACTTTTATTTTTTTCAAACCTACCCTGTATCATAGCGAACAAAACAAAAAAAATTATCGGAATTGGTCATGCCGTTTTTTAGTCTTAGCAAGACTAACGCACAGCAATTCATTTATATCGAAATTTCGATTTTTTCGATTTTCCGGCTTTTCCTTTGGGATTTCCCGACTTCTATTTTTTTTCAAACCTACCCTGTATCATAGCGAACAAAACAAAAAAAATTATCGGAATCGGTCAAGCCATTTTTGAGTTTTAGCGAGACTAACGCACAGCAATTCATTTATATCGAAATTTCGATTTTTGCGATTTTCCGGCTTTTCCTTTGGGATTTCCCGACTTCTATTTTTTTTCAAACCTACCCTATATCATAGCGAACAAAACAAAAAAAAAATTGTCGAAATCGGTCCAGCCGTTTTTGAGTTTCTGCGAGACTGACGCACAGCAATTCATTTTTATCGAAATTTCGATTTTTTCGATTTTCTTGCTTTTTCTTTGGGATTTCCCGACTTCTATTTTTTTTCAAACCTACCCTGTATCATAGTGAACAAAACAGCAAAAGAAATTATCGAAATCGGTCAAGCCGTTTTTGAGTTTTAGCGAGACTAACCCACAGCAATTCATTTTTATCGAAATTTAGATTTTTTCGATTTTCCGGCTTTTCCTTTGGGATTTCCCGACTTTTATTTTTTTCAAACCTACCCTGTATCATAGCAAACAAAACAAAAAAAAAATTATCGAAAGCGGACAAGCCGTTTTTGAGTTTTAGCGAGACTAACCCACAGCAATTCATTTATATCGAAATTTAGATTTTTTTCGATTTTCCGGCTTTTCCTTTATGATTTCCCGATTTCTATTTTTTTAAACCTACCCTGTATCATAGCGAACAAAACAAAAAAAATTATCGGAATTGGTCATGCCGTTTTTTAGTTTTAGCGAGACTAACGCACAGCAATTCATTTTTATCGAAATTTCGATTTTTTCGATTTTCCGGCTTTTCCTTTGGGATTTCCCGACATTTATTTTTTTTCAAACCTACCCTGTATCATAGCGAACAAAACAAAAAAAATTATCGGAATCGGTCAAGCCGTTTTTGAGTTTTAGCGAGACTAACGCACAGCAATTCATTTTTATCGAAATTTCGATTTTTTCGATTTTCCGGCATTTCCTTTGGGATTTCCCGACTTTTATTTTTTCCAAACCTACCCTTTATCATAGCGAACAAAACTAAAGAAAATTATCGAAATCGGTCAAGCCGTTTTTGAGTTTTAGCGAGACAAACCCACAGCAATTCATTTATATCGAAATTTAGATTTTTTCGATTTTCCGGCTTTTCTTTTGGGATTTCCCGACTTCTATTTTTTTTCAAACCTACCCTGTATCATAGCGAACAAAACAAAAAAAATGATCGGAATCGGTGAAGCCGTTTTTGAGTTTTAGCGAGACTAACGCACAGCAATTCATTTTTATCGAAATTTCCATTTTTTCGATTTTCTTGCTTTTCCTTTGGGATTTCCCTACTTCTATTTTTTTTCAAACCTACCCTGTATCATAGTGAACAAAACAGCAAAAGAAATTATCGAAAACGGGCAAGCCGTTTTTGAGTTTTAGCGAGACTAACCCACAGCAATTCATTTTTATCGAAATTTAGATTTTTTCGATTTTCCGGCTTTTCCTTTGGGATTTCCCGACTTCTATTTTTTTTCAAACCTACCCTGTATCATAGCGAACAAAACAAAAAAAATTATCGGAATCGGTCAAGCCGTTTTTGAGTTTTAGCGAGACTAACGCACAGCAATTCATTTTTATCGAAATTTCGATTTTTTCGATTTTCCGGCTTTTCCTTTGGGATTTCCTGACATTTATTTTTTTTCAAACCTACCCTGTATCATAGCGAACAAAACAAAAAAAAAATTATCGAAATCGGAAAAGCCGTTTTTGAGTTTTAGCGAGACTAACGCACAGCAATTCATTTTTATCGAAATTTCGATTTTTTCGATTTTGCGGCTTTTCCTTTGGGATTTCCCTACATTTATTTTTTTTCAAACCTACCCTGTATCATAGCGATCAAAACAAAAACAAAAATTATCGAAATCGGACAAGCCGTTTGTGAGTTTTAGCGAGACTAACCCACAGCAATTCATTTATATCGAAATTTCGATTTTTTCGATTTTCCGGCTTTTCCTTTGGGACTTCCCGTCTTTTCTTTTTCAAAATCTGCCCTGTATCATAGCGAACAAAACAAAAAAAAAATTATCGAAATCGGACAAGCCGTTTTTGAGTTTTGGCGAGACTAACGCACAGCAATTCATTTTTATCGAAATTTCGATTTTTTCGATTTTCCGGCTTTTCCTTTGGGATTTCCCGACATTTATTTTTTTTCAAACCTACCCTGTATCATAGCGAACAAAACAAAAAAAAAATTATCGAAAGCGGACAAGCCGTTTTTGAGTTTTAGCGAGACTAACCCACAGCAATTCATTTTTATCGAAATTTCGATTTTTTCGATTTTCCGGCTTTTCCTTTGGAATTCCCGACTTTTATTTTTTTTCAAACCTACCCTATATCATAGTGAACAAAACAAAAAAAAAATTATCGAAATCGGTCCAGCCGTTTTTGAGTTTCTCCGAGACTGACGCACAGCAATTCATTTTTATCGAAATTTCGATTTTTTCGATTTTCTTGCTTTTCCTTTGGGATTTCCCGACTTTTATTTTTTTTCAAACCTACCCTGTATCATAGTGAACAAAACAGCAAAAGAAATTATCGAAATCGGTCAAGCCGTTTTTGAGTTTTAGCGAGACTAACCCACAGCAATTCATTTTTATCGAAATTTAGATTTTTTCGATTTTCCGGCTTTTCCTTTGGGATTTCCCGACTTTTAGTTTTTTCAAGCCTACCCTGTATCATAGCGAACAAAACTAAAGAAAATTATCCTTTGGGATTTCCCGACTTCTATTTTTTTAAACCTACCTTGTATCATAGCGAACAACACAAAAAGAAATTATCGAAATCGGTCGAGCCGTTTTTGAGTTTTAGCGAGACTAACCCACAGCAATTAATTTTTATCGAAATTTCGATTTTTTCGATTTTCCGGCTTTTCCTTTGGGATTTCTCGACATTTATTTTTTTTCAAACCTACCCTGTATCATAGCGAACAAAACAAAAAAAAAATTATCGAAATCGGACAAGCCGTTTTTGATTTTTAGCGAGACTAACCCACAGCAATTCATTTATATCGAAATTTCGATTTTTTCGATTTGCCGGCTTTTCCTTTGGGACTTCCCGACTTTTCTTTTTCAAAATCTACCCTGTATCATAGCGAACAAAACTAAAGAAAATTGTCGAAATCGGTCAAGCCGTTTTTGAGTTTTAGCGGGACTAACCCACAGCAATTCACTTATATCGAAATTTCGATTTTTTCGATTTTCCGGCTTTTCCTTTGGGATTTCCCGACTTCTATTTTTTTTCAAACCTACCCTGTATCATAGCGAACAAAACAAAAAAAATGATCGGAATCGGTGAAGCTGTTTTTGAGTTTTAGCGAGACTAACGCACAGCAATTCATTTTTATCGAAATTTCCATTTTTTCGATTTTCTTGCTTTTCCTTTGGGATTTCCCGACTTCTATTTTTTTTCAAACCTACCCTGTATCATAGTGAACAAAACAGCAAAAGAAATTATCGAAAACGGGCAAGCCGTTTTTTAGTTTTAGCGAGACTAACCCACAGCAATTCATTTTTATCGAAATTTAGATTTTTTCGATTTTCCGGCTTTTCCTTTGGGATTTCCCGACTTTTATTTTTTTCAAACCTACCCTGTATCATAGCGAACAAAACAAAAAAAAAATTATCGAAAGCGGACAAGCCGTTTTTGAGTTTTAGCGAGACTAACCCACAGCAATTCATTTATATCGAAATTTCGATTTTTTCGATTTTCTTGCTTTTCCTTTGGGATTTCCCGACTTTTTTTTTTTTTCAAACCTACCCTGTATCATAATGAACAAAACAGCAAAAGAAATTATCGAAATCGGACAAGCCGTTTTTGAGTTTTAGCGAGACTAACGCACAGCAATTCATTTTTATCGAAATTTCGATTTTTTCGATTTTCCGGCTTTTCCTTTGCGATTTCCCGACATTTATTTTTTTTCAAACCTACCCTGTATCATAGCGAACGAAACAAAAAAAATTATCGGAATCGGTCAAGCCGTTTTTGAGTTTTAGCGAGACTAACGCACAGCAATTCATTTTTATCGAAATTTCGATTTTTTCGATTTTCCGGCTTTTTCTGCGGGATTTCTCGACTCTTCTTTTTTTCTAGCCTACCCTGTATCATAATGAACAAAACAGCAAAAGAAATTATCGAAATCGGACAAGCCGTTTTTGAATTTTAGCGAGACTAACCCACAGCAATTCATTTATATCGAAATTTAGATTTTTTCGATTTTCCGGCTTTTCCATTGGGATTTCCCGACTTTTATTTTTTTCAAACCTACCCTGTATCATAGCGAACAAAACAAAAAAAATTATCGGAATCGGTCAAGCCATTTTTGAGTTTTAGCGAGACTAACGCACAGCAATTCATTTATATCGAAATTTCGATTTTTGCGATTTTCCGGCTTTTCCTTTGGGATTTCCCGACTTCTATTTTTTTTCAAACCTACCCTATGTCATAGCGAACAAAACAAAAAAAAAATTGTCGAAATCGGTCCAGCCGTTTTTGAGTTTCTGCGAGACTGACGCACAGCAATTCATTTTTATCGAAATTTCGATTTTTTCGATTTTCTTGCTTTTCCTTTGGGATTTCCCGACTTCTATTTTTTTTCAAACCTACCCTGTATCATAGTGAACAAAACAGCAAAAGAAATTATCGAAATCGGTCAAGCCGTTTTTGAGTTTTAGCGAGACTAACCCACAGCAATTCATTTTTATCGAAATTTAGATTTTTTCGATTTTCCGGCATTTCCTTTGGGATTTCCCGACTTTTATTATTTCCAAACTTACCCTTTATCATAGCGAACAAAACAAAAGAAAATTATCGAAATCGGTCAAGCCGTTTTTGAGTTTTAGCGAGACAAACCCACAGCAATTCATTTATATCGAAATTTAGATTTTTTTCGATTTTCCGGCTTTTCCTTTATGATTTCCCGATTTCTATTTTTTTAAACCTACCCTGTATCATAGCGAACAAAACAAAAAAAATTATCGGAATTGGTCATGCCGTTTTTTAGTTTTAGCGAGACTAACGCACAGCAATTCATTTTTATCGAAATTTCGATTTTTTCGATTTTCCGGCTTTTCCTTTGGGATTTCCCGACATTTATTTTTTTTCAAACCTACCCTGTATCATAGCGAACAAAACAAAAAAAATTATCGGAATCGGTCAAGCCGTTTTTGAGTTTTAGCGAGACTAACGCACAGCAATTCATTTTTATCGAAATTTCGATTTTTTCGATTTTCCGGCATTTCCTTTGGGATTTCCCGACTTTTATTTTTTCCAAACCTACCCTTTATCATAGCGAACAAAACTAAAGAAAATTATCGAAATCGGTCAAGCCGTTTTTGAGTTTTAGCGAGACAAACCCACAGCAATTCATTTATATCGAAATTTAGATTTTTTCGATTTTCCGGCTTTTCTTTTGGGATTTCCCGACTTCTATTTTTTTTCAAACCTACCCTGTATCATAGCGAACAAAACAAAAAAAATGATCGGAATCGGTGAAGCCGTTTTTGAGTTTTAGCGAGACTAACGCACAGCAATTCATTTTTATCGAAATTTCCATTTTTTCGATTTTCTTGCTTTTCCTTTGGGATTTCCCTACTTCTATTTTTTTTCAAACCTACCCTGTATCATAGTGAACAAAACAGCAAAAGAAATTATCGAAAACGGGCAAGCCGTTTTTGAGTTTTAGCGAGACTAACCCACAGCAATTCATTTTTATCGAAATTTAGATTTTTTCGATTTTCCGGCTTTTCCTTTGGGATTTCCCGACTTCTATTTTTTTTCAAACCTACCCTGTATCATAGCGAACAAAACAAAAAAAATTATCGGAATCGGTCAAGCCGTTTTTGAGTTTTAGCGAGACTAACGCACAGCAATTCATTTTTATCGAAATTTCGATTTTTTCGATTTTCCGGCTTTTCCTTTGGGATTTCCTGACATTTATTTTTTTTCAAACCTACCCTGTATCATAGCGAACAAAACAAAAAAAAAATTATCGAAATCGGAAAAGCCGTTTTTGAGTTTTAGCGAGACTAACCCACAGCAATACATTTATATCGAAATTTCGATTTTTTCCATTTTCCGGCTTTTCCTTTGGGGCTTCCCGACTTTTCTTTTTCAAAATCTACCCTGTATCATAGCGAACAAAACTAAAGAAAATTATCGAAATCGGTCATGCCGTTTTTGAGTTTTAGCGAGACTAACGCCCGGCAATTCATTTATATCGAAATTTCGATTTTTTCGATTGTCCGGCTTTTCCTTTGGGATATCCCGCCTTTTATTTTTTTTTCAAACCTACCCTGTATCATAGCGAACAAAACTAAAGAAAATTATCGAAATCGGTCAAGCCGTTTTTGAGTTTTAGCGGGACTACCCACAGCAATTCATTTATATCGAAATTTCGATTTTTTCGATTTTCCGGCTTTTCCTTTGGGATTTCCCGACTTCTATTTTTTTTCAAACCTACCCTGTATCATAGCGAACAAAACAAAAAAAATTATCGGAATCGGTCAAGCCGTTTTTGAGTTTTAGCGAGACTAACGCACAGCAATTCATTTTTATCGAAATTTCGATTTTTTCGATTTTGCGGCTTTTCCTTTGGGATTTCCCTACATTTATTTTTTTTCAAACCTACCCTGTATCATAGCGATCAAAACAAAAACAAAAATTATCGAAATCGGACAAGCCGTTTGTGAGTTTTAGCGAGACTAACCCACAGCAATTCATTTATATCGAAATTTCGATTTTTTCGATTTTCCGGCTTTTCCTTTGGGACTTCCCGTCTTTTCTTTTTCAAAATCTGCCCTGTATCATAGCGAACAAAACAAAAAAAAAATTATCGAAATCGGACAAGCCGTTTTTGAGTTTTAGCGAGACTAACGCACAGCAATTCATTTTTATCGAAATTTCGATTTTTTCGATTTTCCGGCTTTTCCTTTGGGATTTCCCGACATTTATTTTTTTTCAAACCTACCCTGTATCATAGCGAACAAAACAAAAAAAAAATTATCGAAAGCGGACAAGCCGTTTTTGAGTTTTAGCGAGACTAACCCACAGCAATTCATTTTTATCGAAATTTCGATTTTTTCGATTTTCCGGCTTTTCCTTTGGAATTCCCGACTTTTATTTTTTTTCAAACCTACCCTATATCATAGTGAACAAAACAAAAAAAAAATTATCGAAATCGGTCCAGCCGTTTTTGAGTTTCTCCGAGACTGACGCACAGCAATTCATTTTTATCGAAATTTCGATTTTTTCGATTTTCTTGCTTTTCCTTTGGGATTTCCCGACTTTTATTTTTTTTCAAACCTACCCTGTATCATAGTGAACAAAACAGCAAAAGAAATTATCGAAATCGGTCAAGCCGTTTTTGAGTTTTAGCGAGACTAACCCACAGCAATTCATTTTTATCGAAATTTCGATTTTTTCGATTTTCCGGCATTTCCTTTGGGATTTCCCGACTTTTATTTTTTCCAAACCTACCCTTTATCATAGCGAACAAAACTAAAGAAAATTATCGAAATCGGTCAAGCCGTTTTTGAGTTTTAGCGAGACAAACCCACAGCAATTCATTTATATCGAAATTTAGATTTTTTCGATTTTCCGGCTTTTCTTTTGGGATTTCCCGACTTCTATTTTTTTTCAAACCTACCCTGTATCATAGCGAACAAAACAAAAAAAATGATCGGAATCGGTGAAGCCGTTTTTGAGTTTTAGCGAGACTAACGCACAGCAATTCATTTTTATCGAAATTTCCATTTTTTCGATTTTCTTGCTTTTCCTTTGGGATTTCCCTACTTCTATTTTTTTTCAAACCTACCCTGTATCATAGTGAACAAAACAGCAAAAGAAATTATCGAAAACGGGCAAGCCGTTTTTGAGTTTTAGCGAGACTAACCCACAGCAATTCATTTTTATCGAAATTTAGATTTTTTCGATTTTCCGGCTTTTCCTTTGGGATTTCCCGACTTCTATTTTTTTTCAAACCTACCCTGTATCATAGCGAACAAAACAAAAAAAATTATCGGAATCGGTCAAGCCGTTTTTGAGTTTTAGCGAGACTAACGCACAGCAATTCATTTTTATCGAAATTTCGATTTTTTCGATTTTCCGGCTTTTCCTTTGGGATTTCCTGACATTTATTTTTTTTCAAACCTACCCTGTATCATAGCGAACAAAACAAAAAAAAAATTATCGAAATCGGAAAAGCCGTTTTTGAGTTTTAGCGAGACTAACCCACAGCAATACATTTATATCGAAATTTCGATTTTTTCCATTTTCCGGCTTTTCCTTTGGGGCTTCCCGACTTTTCTTTTTCAAAATCTACCCTGTATCATAGCGAACAAAACTAAAGAAAATTATCGAAATCGGTCATGCCGTTTTTGAGTTTTAGCGAGACTAACGCCCGGCAATTCATTTATATCGAAATTTCGATTTTTTCGATTGTCCGGCTTTTCCTTTGGGATATCCCGCCTTTTATTTTTTTTTCAAACCTACCCTGTATCATAGCGAACAAAACTAAAGAAAATTATCGAAATCGGTCAAGCCGTTTTTGAGTTTTAGCGGGACTACCCACAGCAATTCATTTATATCGAAATTTCGATTTTTTCGATTTTCCGGCTTTTCCTTTGGGATTTCCCGACTTCTATTTTTTTTCAAACCTACCCTGTATCATAGCGAACAAAACAAAAAAAATTATCGGAATCGGTCAAGCCGTTTTTGAGTTTTAGCGAGACTAACGCACAGCAATTCATTTTTATCGAAATTTCGATTTTTTCGATTTTGCGGCTTTTCCTTTGGGATTTCCCTACATTTATTTTTTTTCAAACCTACCCTGTATCATAGCGATCAAAACAAAAACAAAAATTATCGAAATCGGACAAGCCGTTTGTGAGTTTTAGCGAGACTAACCCACAGCAATTCATTTATATCGAAATTTCGATTTTTTCGATTTTCCGGCTTTTCCTTTGGGACTTCCCGTCTTTTCTTTTTCAAAATCTGCCCTGTATCATAGCGAACAAAACAAAAAAAAAATTATCGAAATCGGACAAGCCGTTTTTGAGTTTTAGCGAGACTAACGCACAGCAATTCATTTTTATCGAAATTTCGATTTTTTCGATTTTCCGGCTTTTCCTTTGGGATTTCCCGACATTTATTTTTTTTCAAACCTACCCTGTATCATAGCGAACAAAACAAAAAAAAAATTATCGAAAGCGGACAAGCCGTTTTTGAGTTTTAGCGAGACTAACCCACAGCAATTCATTTTTATCGAAATTTCGATTTTTTCGATTTTCCGGCTTTTCCTTTGGAATTCCCGACTTTTATTTTTTTTCAAACCTACCCTATATCATAGTGAACAAAACAAAAAAAAAATTATCGAAATCGGTCCAGCCGTTTTTGAGTTTCTCCGAGACTGACGCACAGCAATTCATTTTTATCGAAATTTCGATTTTTTCGATTTTCTTGCTTTTCCTTTGGGATTTCCCGACTTTTATTTTTTTTCAAACCTACCCTGTATCATAGTGAACAAAACAGCAAAAGAAATTATCGAAATCGGTCAAGCCGTTTTTGAGTTTTAGCGAGACTAACCCACAGCAATTCATTTTTATCGAAATTTAGATTTTTTCGATTTTCCGGCTTTTCCTTTGGGATTTCCCGACTTTTAGTTTTTTCAAGCCTACCCTGTATCATAGCGAACAAAACTAAAGAAAATTATCCTTTGGGATTTCCCGACTTCTATTTTTTTAAACCTACCTTGTATCATAGCGAACAACACAAAAAGAAATTATCGAAATCGGTCGAGCCGTTTTTGAGTTTTAGCGAGACTAACCCACAGCAATTAATTTTTATCGAAATTTCGATTTTTTCGATTTTCCGGCTTTTCCTTTGGGATTTCTCGACATTTATTTTTTTTCAAACCTACCCTGTATCATAGCGAACAAAACAAAAAAAAAATTATCGAAATCGGACAAGCCGTTTTTGATTTTTAGCGAGACTAACCCACAGCAATTCATTTATATCGAAATTTCGATTTTTTCGATTTGCCGGCTTTTCCTTTGGGACTTCCCGACTTTTCTTTTTCAAAATCTACCCTGTATCATAGCGAACAAAACTAAAGAAAATTGTCGAAATCGGTCAAGCCGTTTTTGAGTTTTAGCGGGACTAACCCACAGCAATTCACTTATATCGAAATTTCGATTTTTTCGATTTTCCGGCTTTTCCTTTGGGATTTCCCGACTTCTATTTTTTTTCAAACCTACCCTGTATCATAGCGAACAAAACAAAAAAAATGATCGGAATCGGTGAAGCTGTTTTTGAGTTTTAGCGAGACTAACGCACAGCAATTCATTTTTATCGAAATTTCCATTTTTTCGATTTTCTTGCTTTTCCTTTGGGATTTCCCGACTTCTATTTTTTTTCAAACCTACCCTGTATCATAGTGAACAAAACAGCAAAAGAAATTATCGAAAACGGGCAAGCCGTTTTTTAGTTTTAGCGAGACTAACCCACAGCAATTCATTTTTATCGAAATTTAGATTTTTTCGATTTTCCGGCTTTTCCTTTGGGATTTCCCGACTTTTATTTTTTTCAAACCTACCCTGTATCATAGCGAACAAAACAAAAAAAAAATTATCGAAAGCGGACAAGCCGTTTTTGAGTTTTAGCGAGACTAACCCACAGCAATTCATTTATATCGAAATTTCGATTTTTTCGATTTTCTTGCTTTTCCTTTGGGATTTCCCGACTTTTTTTTTTTTCAAACCTACCCTGTATCATAATGAACAAAACAGCAAAAGAAATTATCGAAATCGGACAAGCCGTTTTTGAGTTTTAGCGAGACTAACGCACAGCAATTCATTTTTATCGAAATTTCGATTTTTTCGATTTTCCGGCTTTTCCTTTGCGATTTCCCGACATTTATTTTTTTTCAAACCTACCCTGTATCATAGCGAACGAAACAAAAAAAATTATCGGAATCGGTCAAGCCGTTTTTGAGTTTTAGCGAGACTAACGCACAGCAATTCATTTTTATCGAAATTTCGATTTTTTCGATTTTCCGGCTTTTTCTGCGGGATTTCTCGACTCTTCTTTTTTTCTAGCCTACCCTGTATCATAATGAACAAAACAGCAAAAGAAATTATCGAAATCGGACAAGCCGTTTTTGAATTTTAGCGAGACTAACCCACAGCAATTCATTTATATCGAAATTTAGATTTTTTCGATTTTCCGGCTTTTCCATTGGGATTTCCCGACTTTTATTTTTTTCAAACCTACCCTGTATCATAGCGAACAAAACAAAAAAAATTATCGGAATCGGTCAAGCCATTTTTGAGTTTTAGCGAGACTAACGCACAGCAATTCATTTATATCGAAATTTCGATTTTTGCGATTTTCCGGCTTTTCCTTTGGGATTTCCCGACTTCTATTTTTTTTCAAACCTACCCTATGTCATAGCGAACAAAACAAAAAAAAAATTGTCGAAATCGGTCCAGCCGTTTTTGAGTTTCTGCGAGACTGACGCACAGCAATTCATTTTTATCGAAATTTCGATTTTTTCGATTTTCTTGCTTTTCCTTTGGGATTTCCCGACTTCTATTTTTTTTCAAACCTACCCTGTATCATAGTGAACAAAACAGCAAAAGAAATTATCGAAATCGGTCAAGCCGTTTTTGAGTTTTAGCGAGACTAACCCACAGCAATTCATTTTTATCGAAATTTAGATTTTTTCGATTTTCCGGCATTTCCTTTGGGATTTCCCGACTTTTATTTTTTCCAAACTTACCCTTTATCATAGCGAACAAAACAAAAGAAAATTATCGAAATCGGTCAAGCCGTTTTTGAGTTTTAGCGAGACAAACCCACAGCAATTCATTTATATCGAAATTTAGATTTTTTCGATTTTCCGGCTTTTCCTTTGGGATTTCCCGACTTCTATTTTTTTTCAAACGAGACTAACGCATTTCTTTCTTTTTTCTAGCCTACCCTGTATCATAGCGAACAAAACTAAAGAAAATTATCGAAATCGGTCAAGCCGTTTTTGAGTTTTAGCGGGACTAACCCACAGCAATTCATTTATATCGAAATTTCGATTTTCCGGCTTTTCCTTAGGGATTTCCCGACTTCTATTTTTTTTCAAACCTACCCTGTGTCATAGCGAACAAAACAAAAAAAATTATCGGAATCGGTCAAGCCATTTTTGAGTTTTAGCGAGACTAACGCACAGCAATTCATTTATATCGAAATTTCGATTTTTGCGATTTTCCGGCTTTTCCTTTGGGATTTCCCGACTTCTATTTTTTTTCAAACCTACCCTATATCATAGCGAACAAAACAAAAAAAAAATTGTCGAAATCGGTCCAGCCGTTTTTGAGTTTCTACGAGACTGACGCACAGCAATTCATTTTTATCGAAATTTCGATTTTTTCGATTTTCTTGCTTTTCCTTTGGGATTTCCCGACTTCTATTTTTTTTCAAACCTACCCTGTATCATAGTGAACAAAACAGCAAAAGAAATTATCGAAATCGGTCAAGCCGTTTTTGAGTTTTAGCGAGTTTAACGCACAGCAATTCATTTATATCGAAATTTCGATTTTTGCGATTTTCCGGCTTTTCCTTTGGGATTTCCCGACTTCTAATTTTTTTCAAACCTACACTATATCATAGCGAACAAAACAAAAAAAATTATCGGAATCGGTCAAGCCGTTTTTGAGTTTTAGCGAGACTAACGCACAGCAATTCATTTATATCGAAATTTCGATTTTTGCGATTTTCCGGCTTTTCCTTTGGGATTTCCCGACTTCTAATTTTTTTCAAACCTACACTATATCATAGCGAACAAAACAAAAAAAATTATCGGAATCGGTCAAGCCGTTTTTGAGTTTTAGCGAGACTAACGCACAGCAATTCATTTATATCGAAATTTCGATTTTTGCGATTTTCCGGCTTTTCCTTTGGGATTTCCCGACTTCTAATTTTTTTCAAACCTACACTATATCATAGCGAACAAAACAAAAAAAATTATCGGAATCGGTCAAGCCGTTTTTGAGTTTTAGCGAGACTAACGCACAGCAATTCATTTATATCGAAATTTCGATTTTTGCGATTTTCCGGCTTTTCCTTTGGGATTTCCCGACTTCTAATTTTTTTCAAACCTACACTATATCATAGCGAACAAAACAAAAAAAATTATCGGAATCGGTCAAGCCGTTTTTGAGTTTTAGCGAGACTAACCCACAGCAATTCATTTATATCGAAATTTCGATTTTTTCGATTTTCCGGCTTTTCCTTTGGGATTTCCCGACTTCTATTTTTTTTCAAACCTACCCTGTATCATAGCGAACAAAACAAAAAAAATTATCGGAATCGGTCAAGCCGTTTTTGAGTTTTAGCGAGACTAACGCACAGCAATTCATTTATATCGAAATTTCGATTTTTGCGATTTTCCGGCTTTTCCTTTGGGATTTCCCGACTTCTAATTTTTTTCAAACCTACACTATATCATAGCGAACAAAACAAAAAAAAAATTGTCGAAATCGGTCCAGCCGTCTTTGAGTTTCTGCGAGACTGACGCACAGCAATTCATTTTTATCGTAATTTCGATTTTTTCGATTTTCTTGCTTTTCCTTTGGGATTTCCCGACTTCTATTTTTTTTCAAACCTACCCTGTATCATAGTGAACAAAACAGCAAAAGAAATTATCGAAATCGGTCAAGCCGTTTTTGAGTTTTAGCGAGACTAACCCACAGCAATTCATTTTTATCGAAATTTAGATTTTTTCGATTTACCGGCATTTCCTTAGGGATTTCCCGACTTTTATTTTTTCCAAACCTACCCTTTATCATAGCGAACAAAACTAAAGAAAATTATCGAAATCGGTCAAGCCGTTTTTGAGTTTTAGCGAGACAAACCCACAGCAATTCATTTATATCGAAATTTAGATTTTTTCGATTTTCCGGCTTTTCCTTTGGGATTTCCCGACTTCTATTTTTTTTCAAACCTACCCTGTATCATAGTGAACAAAACAGCAAAAGAAATTATCGAAATCGGTCAAGCCGTTTTTGAGTTTTAGCGAGACTAATGCACAGCAATTCATTTTTATCGAAATTTCGATTTTTTCGATTTTCCGGCTTTTTCTTCGGGATTTCTCGACTTTTCTTTTTTTCTAGCCTACCCTGTATCATAGCGAACAAAACTAAAGAAAATTATCGAAATCGGTCAAGCCGTTTTTGAGTTTTAGCGGGACTAACCCACAGCAATTCATTTATATCGAAATTTCGATTTTTTCGATTTTCCAGCTTTTCCTTTGGGATTTCCCGAATTCTATTTTTTTTCAAACCTACCCTATATCATAGTGAACAAAACAAAAAAAAAATTATCGAAATCGGTCCAGCCGTTTTTGAGTTTCTGCGAGGCTGACGCACAGCAATTCATTTTTATCGAAATTTCGATTTTTTCGATTTTCTTGCTTTTTTGTTGGGATTTCCCAACTTCCATTTTTTTTCAAACCTACCCTGTATCATAGTGAACAAAACAACAAAAGAAATTATCGAAATCGGTCGAGCCGTTTTTGAGGTTTAGCGAGACTAACGCACAGCAATTCATTTTTATAGAAATTTCGATTTTTTTCGATTTTCCGGCTTTTCCTTTGGGATTTCCCGACTTTTCATTTCTTTCAGACCTACACTATATCATAGCGAACAAAACAAAAAAAATTATCGACATCGGTCAAGCAGTTTTTGAGTTTTAGCGAGACTAACGCACGGCAATTCATTTTTATCGAAATTTCGATTTTTTCGATTTTCCGGATTTTCCTTTGGGGTTTTCCGACTTTTCTTTTTTTTCAAACCTACCATGTATCATAGCGAACAAAACAAAAAAAAATTATCGAAATCGGTCATGTTGTTTTTGAGTTTTAGCGAGACTGCCGCACAGCAATTCATTTTTATCGAAATTTCGATTATTTCGATTTTCTGGCTTTTCCTTTGGGATTTGCCGACTTTTCTTTTTTTTCAAACCTACCCTGTATCATAGCGAACAAAACTAAAGAAAATTATCGAAATCGGTCAAGCCGTTTTTGAGTTTTAGCGGGACTAACCCACAGCAATTCATTTATATCGAAATTTCGATTTTTTCGATTTTCCGGCTTTTCCTTTGGGATTTCCCGACTTCTATTTTTTTTCAAACCTACCCTGTATCATAGCGAACGAAACAAAAAAAATTATCGGAATCGGTCATGCCATTTTTGAGTTTTAGCGAGACTAACGCACAGCAATTCATTTTTAACGAAATTTCGATTTTTTCGATTTTCCGGCTTTTCCTTTGGGATTTCCCGACTTTTATTTTTTTTCAAACCTACCCTATATCATAGCGAACAAAACAAAAGAAATTTATCGAAGTCGGTCCAGCCGTTTTTCAGTTTCTGCGAGACTGGCACAGTAATTCGTTTTTTATCGGAATTTCGATTTTTTCGATTTTCCGGCGTTATCTTCGGGATTTCTCGACTCTTCTTTTTTTTCTAGCCTACCCTGTATCATAGCGAACAAAACAAAAGAAATTTATCGAAATCGGACAAGCCGTTTTTGAGTTCTAGCGAGACTAACCCACAGCAATTCATTTATATCGAAATTTCGATTTTTTCGATTTTCCGGTTTTTCCTTTGGGATTTCCCGACTTTTCTTTTTCTAAACCTACCCTGTATCATAGCGAACCAAACAAAAGAAAATTATCGAAATCGGTCATGCCGTTTTTGAGTTTTAGCGAGACTGACGCACAGCAATTCATTTTTATCGAAATTTCGATTTTTTCGATTTTCTTGCTTTTCCTTTGGGATTTCCCGCCTTTTATTTTTTTTTCAAACCTACCCTGTATCATAGCGAACAAAACTAAAGAAAGTTATCGAAATCGGACAAGCCGTTTTTGAGTTTTAGCGAGACTAACCCACAGCAATTCATTTATATCGAAATTTCGATTTTCTCGATTTTCCGGATTTTCCTTTGGGATTTCCCGACTTCTATTTTTTTTCAAACCTACCATGTATCATAGCGAACAAAACAAAACAAAAATTATCGAAATCGGTCATGGCGTTTTTGAGTTTTAGCGAGACTAACGCACAGCAATTCATTTTATCGAAATTTCGATTTTTTCGATTTTCCGGATTTTCCTTTTGGGTTTTCCGACTTTTCTTTTTTTTCAAACCTACCACGTATCATAGCGAACAAAACAAAAAAAAAATTATCGAAATCGGTCATGTTGTTTTTGAGTTTTAGCGAGACTGACGCACAGCAATTCATTTTTATCGAAATTTCGATTATTTCTATTTTCTAGCTTTTCCTTTGCGGTTTCCCGATTTTTCTTTTTTTTAAACCTACCCTGTATCATAGCGAACCAAACAAAAGAAAATTATCGAAATCGGTCATGCCGTTTTTGAGTTTTAGCGAAACTAACGCACAGCAATTCATTTATATCGGAATTTCGATTTTTTCGATTTTCCGGCTTTTCCTTTGGGATTTCCCGCCTTTTATTTTTTTTCAAACCTACCCTGTATCATAGCGAACAAAACTAAAGAAAGTTATCGAAATCGGTCAAGCCGTTTTTGAGTTTTAGCGAGACTAACCCACAGCAATTCATTTATATCGAAATTTCGATTTTCTCGATTTTCCGGATTTTCCTTTGGGATTTCCCGACTTCTATTTTTTTTCAAACCTACCATGTATCATAGCGAACAAAACAAAACAAAAATTATCGAAATCGGTCATGGCGTTTTTGAGTTTTAGCGAGACTAACGCACAGCAATTCATTTTATCGAAATTTCGATTTTTTCGATTTTCCGGATTTTCCGACTTTTCTTTTTTTTCAAACCTACCACGTATCATAGCGAACAAAACAAAAAAAAATTATCGAAATCGGTCATGTTGTTTTTGAGTTTTAGCGAGACTGACGCACAGCAATTCATTTTTATCGAAATTTCGATTATTTCTATTTTCTGGCTTTTCCTTTGCGGTTTCCCGATTTTTCTTTTTTTTAAACCTACCCTGTACCACAGCGAACAAAACTAAAGAAAATTATCGAAATCGGTTAAGCCGTTTTTGAGTTTTTGCGAGACTAACCCACAGTAATTCATTTATATCGAAATTTCGATTTTTTCGATTTTCCGGCTTTTCCTTTGGGATTTCCCGACCTTTTTTTTTTTCAAACCTACCCTGTATCATAGCGAACAAAACAAAAAAAAAATTATCGAAATCGGTCCAGCCGTTTTTGAGTTTCTGCGAGACTAACCCACAGCAATTCATTTATATCGAAATTTCGATTTTCTCAATTTTCCGGCTTTTCCTTTGGGATTTCCCGACTTCTATTTTTTTTCAAACCTACCCTGTATCATAGCGAACAAAACAAAAAAAATTATCGGAATCGGTAATGCCGTTTTTGAGTTTTAGCGAGACTAACGCACAGCAATTCATTTATATCGAAATTTCGATTTTCTCAATTTTCCGGCTTTTCCTTTGGGATTTCCCGACTTCTATTTTTTTTCAAACCTACCACGTATCATAGCGAACAAAACAAAAAAAAAATTTTCGGAATCGGTCATGCCGTTTTTGAGTTTTAGCGAGACTAACGCACAGCAATTCATTTTTATCGAAATTTCGATTTTTTCGATTTTCCGGCTTTTCCTTTGGGATTTCCCGACTTTTATTTTTTTTCAAACCTACTCTGTATCATAGCGAACAAAACTAAAGAAAATTATCGAAATCGGGCAAGCCGTTTTTGAGTTTTAGCGAGACTAACCCACAGCAATTCATTTATATCGAAATTTCGATTTTTTCGATTTTCCGGCTTTTTCTTTGGGATTTCCCGACTTTTCTTTTTTTTCAAACCTACTCTGTATCATAACGAACAAAACAAAAAAAATTATCGGAATCGGTGAAGCCGTTTTTGAGTTTTAGCGAGACTAACGCACAGCAATTCATTTATATCGAAATTTCGATTTTTTCGATTTTCCGGCTTTTCCTTTGGGATTTCCCGACTTTTATTTTTTTTCAAACCTACTCTGTATCATAACGAACAAAACAAAAAAAATTATCGGAATCGGTGAAGCCGTTTTTGAGTTTTAGCGAGACTAACGCACAGCAATTCATTTTTATCGAAATTTCGATTTTTTCGATTTTCCGGCTTTTCCTTTGGGATTTCCCGACATTTATTTTTTTTCAAACCTACTCTGTATCATAGCGAACAAAACTAAAGAAAATTATCGAAATCGGTCATGCCGTTTTTGAGTTTTAGCGAGACTAACGCACAGCAATTCATTTATATCGAAATTTCAATTTTTTCGATTTTCCGGCTTTTCCTTTGGGATTTCCCGCCTTTTATTTTTTTTCAAACCTACCCTGTATCATAGCGAGCCAAACTAAAGAAAATTATCGAAATCGGTCATGCCGTTTTGGAGTTTTAGCGAGACTAACGCACAGCAATTCATTTATATCGAAATTTCGATTTTTTCGATTTTCCGGCTTTTCCTTTGGGATTTCCCGCCTTTTATTTTTTTTCAAACCTACCCTGTATCATAGCGAACAAAACTAAAGAAAGTTATCGAAATCGGTTTAGCCGTTTTTGAGTTTTAGCGAGACTAACCCACAGCAATTCATTTATATCGAAATTTCGATTTTCTCGATTTTCCGGCTTTTCCTTTGGGATTTCCCGACTTCTATTTTTTTTCAAACCTACCCTGTAACATAGTGAACAAAACAACAAAAGAAATTATCGAAATCGGTCAAGCCGTTTTTGAGTTTTAGCGAGACTAACCCACAGCAATTCATTTTTATCGAAATTTCGATTTTTTCGATTTTCCGGCTTTTCCTTTGGGATTTCCCGACTTTTATTTTTTTTCAAACCTACTCTGTATCATAGCGAACAAAACTAAAGAAAATTATCGAAATCGGGCAAGCCGTTTTTGAGTTTTAGCGAGACTAACCCACAGCAATTCATTTATATCGAAATTTCGATTTTTTCGATTTTCCGGCTTTTCCTTAGGGATTTCCCGACTTTTCTGTTTCTAAACCTATCCTGTATCATAGCGAACAAAACAAAAAAAATTATCGGAATCGGTGAAGCCGTTTTTGAGTTTTAGCGAGACTAACGCACAGCAATTCATTTTTATCGAAATTTCGATTTTTTCGATTTTCCGGCTTTTCCTTTGGGATTTCCCGACATTTATTTTTTTTTCAAACCTACCCTGTATCATAGCGAACAAAACAAAAAAAAAATTATCGAAATCGGACAAGCCGTTTTTGAGTTTTAGCGAGACTAACCCACAGCAATTCATTTATATCGAAATTTCGATTTTTTCGATTTACTTGCTTTTCCTTTGGGATTTCCCGACTTCTATTTTTTTTCAAACCTACCCTGTATCATAGTGAACAAAACAGCAAAAGAAATTATCGAAATCGGTCAAGCCGTTTTTGAGTTTTAGCGAGACTAACCCACAGCAATTCATTTTTATCGAAATTTAGATTTTTTCGATTTTCCGGCTTTTCCTTTGGGATTTCCCGACTTCTATTTTTTTAAACCTACCCTGTATCATAGCGAACAAAACAAAAAAAATTATCGGAATTGGTCATGCCGTTTTTGAGTTTTAGCGAGACTAACGCACAGCAATTCATTTTTATCGAAATTTCGATTTTTTCGATTTTCTTGCTTTTCTTTTGGGATTTCCCGAAATTTATTTTTTTTCAAACCTACCCTGTATCATAGCGAACAAAACAAAAAAAATTATCGGAATCGGTCAAGCCGTTTTTGAGTTTTAGCGAGACTAACGCACATCAATTCATTTTTATCGAAATTTCGATTTTTTCGATTTTCCGGCTTTTTCTTCTAGATTTCTCGACTCTTCTTTTTTTCTAGCCTACCCTGTATCATAGCGAACAAAACTAAAGAAAATTATCGAAATCGGTCAAGCTGTTTTTGAGTTTTAGCGGGACTAACCCACAGCAATTCATTTATATCGAAATTTCGATTTTTTCGATTTTCCTGCTTTTCCTTTGGGATTTCCCGACTTCTATTTTTTTTCAAACCTACCCTGTATCATAGCGAACAAAACAAAAAAAATTATCGGAATCGGTCAAGCCGTTTTTGAGTTTTAGCGAGACTAACGCACAGCAATTCATTTATATCGAAATTTAGATTTTTGCGATTTTCCGGCTTTTCCTTTGGGATTTCCCGACTTCCATTTTTTTTTAAACCTACCCTATATCATAGCGAACAAAACAAAAACAAACTTTGTCGAAATCGGTCCAGCCGTTTTTGAGTTTTAGCGAGACTAACCCACAGCAATTAATTTTTGTCGAAATTTCGATTTTTTCGATTTTCCGGCTTTTCCTTTAGGATTTCCCGACTTTTATTTTTTTCAAACCTACCCTGTATCATAGCGAACAAAACTAAAGAAAATTATAGAAATCCGGCAAGCCGTTTTTGAGTTTTAGCGAGACTAACCCACTGCAATTCATTTATATCGAAATTTCGATTTTTTCGATTTTCCGGCTTTTCCTTTGGGATTTCCCGACTTCTATTTTTTTTCAAACCTACCCTATATCATAGCGAACAAAACAAAAGAAAAATTGTCGAAATCAGTCTAGCCGTTTTTGAGTTTCTGCGAGACTGACGCACAGCAATTCTTGCTTTTCCTTTGGGATTTCCCGACTTCTATTTTTTTTCAAACCTACCCTGTATAATAGTGAACAAAACAGCAAAAGAAATTATCGAAATCGGTCAAGCCGTTCTTGAGTTTTAGCGAGACTAACCCACAGCAATTCATTTATATCGAAATTTCGATTTTTTCGATTTTCCAGCTTTTCCTTTGGGATTTCCCGACTTTTATTTTTTTTTCAAACCTACCCTGTATCATAGTGAACAAAACAACAAAAGAAATTATCGAAATCGGTCAAGCCGTTTTTGAGTTTTAGCGAGACTAACCCACAGCAATTCATTTTTATCGAAATTTCGAATTTTTCGATTTGCCGCCTTTTCCTTTGGGATTTCCCGACTTTTATTTTTTTTTCAAACCTACCCTATATCATAGTGAACAAAACAAAAAAAAAATTATCGAAATCGGTCCAGCCGTTTTTGAGTTTCTGCGAGACTGACGCACAGCAATTCATTTTTATCGAAATTTCGATTTTTTCGATTTTCTTGCTTTTCCTTTGGGATTTCCCAACTTCTATTTTTTTTCAAACCTACCCTGTATCATACCGAACGAAACAAAAAAAATTATCGGAATCAGTCATGCCATTTTTGAGTTTTAGCGAGACTAACGCACAGCAATTCATTTATATCGAAATTTCGATTTTTTCGATTTTCCGGCTTTTCCTTTGGGATTTCCCGCCTTTTATTTTTTTTCAAACCTACCCTGTATCATAGCGAACAAAACTAAAGAAAGTTATCGAAATCGGTCAAGCCGTTTTTGAGTTTTAGCGAGACTAACCCACAGCAATTCATTTATATCAAAATTTCGATTTTCTCGATTTTCCAGCTTTTCCTTTGGGATTTCCCGGCTTTTCTTTTTCTAAACCTACCCTGTATCATAGCGAACCAAACAAAAGAAAATTATCGAAATCGGTCATGCCGTTTTTGAGTTTTAGCGAGACTAACGCACAGCAATTCATTTATATCGAAATTTCGATTTTTTCGATTTTCCGGCTTTTCCTTTGGGATTTCCCGCCTTTTATTTTTTTTCAAACCTACCCTGTATCATAGCGAACAAAACTAAAGAAAGTTATCGAAATCGGTCAAGCCGTTTTTGAGTTTTAGCGAGACTAACCCACAGCAATTCATTTATATCGAAATTTCGGTTTTCTCGATTTTCCGGCTTTTCCTTTGGGATTTCCCGACTTCTATTTTTTTTCAAACCTACCATGTATCATAGCGAACAAAACAAAACAAAAATTATCGAAATCGGTCATGGCGTTTTTGAGTTTTAGCGAGACTAACGCACAGCCATTCATTTTATCGAAATTTCGATTTTTTCGATTTTCCGGATTTTCTTTTGCGGTTTCCCGATTTTTCTGTTTTTTAAACCTACCCTGTACCACAGCGAGCAAAACTAAAGAAAATTATCGAAATCGGTTAAGCCGTTTTTGAGTTTTTGCGAGACTAACCCACAGTAATTCATTTATATCGAAATTTCGATTTTTTCGATTTTCCGGCTTTTCCTTTGGGATTTCCCGACCTCTATTTTTTTTCAAACCTACCCTGTATCATAGCGAACAAAACAAAAAAAATTATCGGAATCGGTCATGCCGTTTTTGAGTTTTAGCGAGACTAACGCACAGCAATTCATTTTTATCGAAATTTCGATTTATTCGATTTTCCGACTTTTCCTTTGGGATTTCCCGCCTTTTATTTTTTTTCAAACCTACCCTGTATCATAGCGAGCCAAACTAAAGAAAATTATCGAAATCGGTCATGCCGTTTTTGAGTTTTAGCGAGACTAACGCACAGCAATTCATTTATATCGAAATTTCGATTTTCTCGATTTTCCGGCTTTTCCTTTGGGATTTCCCGCCTTTTATTTTTTTTAAAACATACCCTGTATCATAGCGAACAAAACTAAAGAAAGTTATCGAAATCGGTCAAGCCGTTTTTGAGTTTTAGCGAGACTAACCCACAGCAATTCATTTATATCGAAATTTCGATTTTCTCGATTTTCCGGCTTTTTCTTTGGGATTTCCCGACTTCTATTTTTTTTCAAACCTACCATGTATCATAGCGAACAAAACAAAACAAAAATTATCGAAATCGGTCATGGCGTTTTTGAGTTTTAGCGAGACTAACGCACAGCAATTCATTTTATCGAAATTTAGATTTTTTCGATTTTCCGGATTTTCCTTTGAGGTTTTCTGACTTTTCTTTTTTTTCAAACCTACCATGTATCATAGCGAACAAAACAAAAAAAAAATTATCGAAATCGGTCATGTTGTTTTTGAGTTTTAGCGAGACTGACGCACAGCAATTCATTTTTATCGAAATTTCGATTATTTCGATTTTCTTGCTTTTCCTTTGGGATTTCCCGACTTCTATTTTTTTTCAAACCTACCCTGTATCATAGCGAACGAAACAAAAAAAATTATCGGAATCGGTCATGCCATTTTTGAGTTTTAGCGAGACTAACGCACAGCAATTCATTTTTATCGAAATTTCGATTTTTTCGATTTTCCGGCTTTTCCTTTGGGATTTCCCGACTTTTTTTTTTTTCAAACCTACCCTATATCATAGCGAACAAAACAATAGAAATTTATCGAAGTCGGTCTAGCCGTTTTTGAGTTTCTGCGAGACTGGCACAGTAATTCGTTTTTTATCGGAATTTCGATTTTTTCGATTTTCCGGCGTTTTCTTCGGGATTTCTCGACTCTTCTTTTTTTCTAGCCTACCCTGTATCATAGCGAACAAACAAAAAAAAAATTATCGAAATCGGAGCTGTTTTTGAGTTCTAGCGAGACTAACCCACAGCAATTCATTTATATCGAAATTTCGATTTTTTCGATTTTCCGGTTTTTCCTTTGGGATTTCCCGACGTTTCTTTTTCTAAACCTACCCTGTATCATAGCGAACCAAACAAAAGAAAATTATCGAAATCGGTCATGCCGTTTTTGAGTTTTAGCGAGACTAACGCACAGCAATTCATTTATATCGAAATTTCGATTTTTTCGATTTTCCGGCTTTTCCTTTGGGATTTCCCGCCTTTTATTTTTTTTCAAACCTACCCTGTATCATAGCGAACAAAACTAAAGAAAATTATCGAAATCGGTCAAGCCGTTTTTGAGTTTTAGCGAGACTAACGCACAGCAATTCATTTATATCGAAATTTCGATTTTTTCGATTTTCCGGCTTTTCCTTTGGGATTTCCCGCCTTTTATTTTTGTTCAAACCTACCCTGTATCATAGCGAACAAAACTAAAGAAAGTTATCGAAATCGGTCTAGCCGTTTTTGAGTTTTAGCGAGACTAACCCACAGCAATTCATTTATATCGAAATTTCGATTTTCTCGATTTTCCGGCTTTTCCTTTGGGATTTCCCGACTTCTATTTTTTTTCAAACCTACCCTGTATCATAGCGAACAAAACAAAAAAAATTATCGGAATCGGTAATGCCGTTTTTGAGTTTTAGCGAGACTAACGCACAGCAATTCATTTATATCGTAATTTCGATTTTTTCGATTTTTTCGATTTTCCGGCTTTTCCTTTGGGATTTCCCGACTTCTATTTTTTTTTCAAACCTACCCTGTATCATAGTGAACAAAACAACAAAAGAAATTATCGAAATCGGTCAAGCCGTTTTTGAGTTTTAGCGACCTACCCTGTATCATAGCGAACAAAACTAAAGAAAATTACCGAAATCGGGCAAGCCGTTTTTGAGTTTTAGCGAGACTAACCCACAGCAATTCATTTATATCGAAATTTCGATTTTTTCGATTTTCCGGCTTTTCCTTTGGGATTTCCCGACTTTTCTTTTTCTAAACCTACCCTGTATCATAGCGAACAAAACAAAAAAAATTATCGGAATCGGTGAAGCCGTTTTTGAGTTTTAGCGAGACTAACGCACAGCAATTCATTTTTATCGAAATTTCGATTTTCTCGATTTTCCGGCTTTTCCTTTGTATTTCCCGACATTTATTTTTTTTTCAAACCTACCCTGTGTCATAGCGAACAAAACAAAAAAAAAATTATCGAAATCGGATAAGCCGTTTTTGAGTTTTAGCGAGACTAACCCACAGCAATTCATTTATATCGAAATTTCGATTTTTTCGATTTTCTTGCTTTTCCTTTGGGATATCCCGACTTCTATTTTTTTTCAAACCTACCCTGTATCATAGTGAACAAAACAAAAAAAATTATCGGAATTGGTCATACCGTTTTTGAGTTTTAGCGAGACTAACGCACAGCAATTCATTTTTATCGAAATTTCGATTTTTTCGATTTTCCGGCTTTTCCTTCGGGATTTCCCGACTTTTATTTTTTTCAAACCTACCCTGTATCATAGCGAACAAAACTGAAGAAAATTATCGAAATCGGTCAAGCCGTTTTTGAGTTTTAGCGAGACTAACCCACAGCAATTCATTTATATCGAAATTTAAATTTTTTTCGATTTTCCGGCTTTTCCTTTGGGATTTCCCGACTTCTATTTTTTTAAACCTACCCTGTAGCATAGCGAACAAAACAAAAAAAATTATCGGAATTGGTCATACCGTTTTTGAGTTTTAGCGAGACTAACGCACAGCAATTCATTTTTATCGAAATTTCGATTTTTTCGATTTTCCGGCTTTTCCTTTGCGATTTCCCGAAATTTATTTTTTTTCAAACCTACCCTGTATCATAGCGAACAAAACAAAAAAAATTATCGGAATCGGTCAAGCCGTTTTTGAGTTTTAGCGAGACTAACGCACAGCAATTCATTTTTATCGAAATTTCGATTTTTTCGATTTTCCCCGGCTTTTTCTTCGGGATTTCTCGACTCTTCTTTTTTTCTAGCCTACCCTGTATCATAGCGAACAAAACTAAAGAAAATTATCGAAATCGGTCAAGCCGTTTTTCAGTTTTAGCGGGACTAACCCACAGCAATTCATTTATATCGAAATTTCGATTTTTTCGATTTTCCGGCTTTTCCTTTGGGATTTCCCGACTTCTATTTTTTTTCAAACCTACCCTGTATCATAGCGAACAAAACAAAAAAAATTATCGGAATCGGTCAAGCCGTTTTTGAGTTTTAGCGAGACTAACGCACAGCAATTCATTTATATCGAAATTTCGATTTTTGCGATTTTCCGTCTTTTCCTTTGGGATTTCCCGACTTCTATTTTTTTAAACCTACCCTGTAGCATAGCGAACAAAACAAAAAAAATTATCGGAATTGGTCATGCCGTTTTTGAGTTTTAGCGAGACTAACGCACAGCAATTCATTTTTATCGAAATTTCGATTTTTTCGATTTTCCGGCTTTTCCTTTGCGATTTCCCGAAATTTATTTTTTTTCAAACCTACCCTGTATCATAGCGAACAAAACAAAAAAAATTATCGGAATCGGTCAAGCCGTTTTTGAGTTTTAGCGAGACTAACGCACAGCAATTCATTTTTATCGAAATTTCGATTTTTTCGATTTTCCCCGGCTTTTTCTTCGGGATTTCTCAACTCTTCTTTTTTTCTAGCCTACCCTGTATCATAGCGAACAAAACTAAAGAAAATTATCGAAATCGGTCGAGCCGTTTTTGAGTTTTAGCGGGACTAACCCACAGCAATTCATTTATATCGAAATTTCGATTTTTTCGATTTTCCGGCTTTTCCTTTGGGATTTCCCGACTTCTATTTTTTTTCAAACCTACCCTGTATCATAGCGAACAAAACAAAAAAAATTATCGGAATCGGTCAAGCCGTTTTTGAGTTTTAGCGAGACTAACCCACAGCAATTCATTTATATCGAAATTTCGATTTTTTCGATTTTCCGGCTTTTCCTTTGGGATTTCCCGACTTCTATTTTTTTTCAAACCTACCCTGTATCATAGCGAACAAAACAAAAAAAATTATCGGAATCGGTCAAGCCGTTTTTGAGTTTTAGCGAGACTAACGCACAGCAATTCATTTATATCGAAATTTCGATTTTTGCGATTTTCCGGCTTTTCCTTTAGGATTTCCCGACTTTTATTTTTTTCAAACCTACCCTGTATCATAGCGACCAAAACTAAAGAAAATTATAGAAATCGGGCAAGCCGTTTTTGAGTTTTAGCGAGACTAACCCACTGCAATTCATTTATATCGAAATTTCGATTTTTTCGATTTTCCGGCTTTTTCTTTGGGATTTCCCGACTTCTATTTTTTTTTCAAACCTACCCTATGTCATAGCGAACAAAACAAAAAAAAAATTGTCGAAATCGGTCTAGCCGTTTTTGAGTTTCTGCGAGACTGACGCACAGCAATTCATTTTTATCGAAATTTCGATTTTTTCGATTTTCTTGCTTTTCCTTTGGGATTTCCCGACTTCTATTTTTTTTCAAACCTACCCTGTATCATAGTGAACAAAACAGCAAAAGAAATTATCGAAATCGGTCAAGCCGTTTTTGAGTTTTAGCGAGACTAACCCACAGCAATTCATTTTTATCGAAATTTAGATTTTGTCGATTTTCCGGCATTTCCTTTGGGATTTCCCGACTTTTATTTTTTTCAAACCTACCCTTTATCATAGCGAACAAAACTAAAGAAAATTATCGAAATCGGTCAAGCCGTTTTTGAGTTTTAGCGAGACTAACCCACAGCAATTCATTTATATCGAAATTTAGATTTTTTCGATTTTCTTGCTTTTCCTTTGGGATTTCCCGACTTCTATTTTTTTTCAAAACTACCCTGTATCATAGCGAACAAAACAAAAAAAATTATCGGTATCGGTCAAGCCGTTTTTGAGTTTTAGCGAGACTAACGCACAGCAATTCATTTTTATCGAAATTTCGATTTTCCGGCTTTTTCTTCGGGATTTCTCGACTCTTCTTTTTTTCCAGCCTACCCTGTATCATAGCGAACAAAACTAAAGAAAATTATCGAAATCGGTCAAGCCGTTTTTGAGTTTTAGCGGGACTAACCCACAGCAATTCATTTATATCGAATTTTCGATTTTTTCGATTTTCCAGCTTTTCCTTTGGGATTTCCCGACTTCTATTTTTTTTCGAACCTACCCTGTATCATAGTGAACAAAACAGCAAAAGAAATTATCGAAATCGGTCAAGCCGTTTTTGAGTTTTAGCGAGACTAACCCACAGCAATTCATTTTTATCGAAATTTCGATTTTTTCGATTTTCCGGCTTTTCGTTTGGGATTTTCCGACTTTTATTTTTTTTTCAAACCTACCCTATATCATAGTGAACAAAACAAAAAAAAAATTATCGAAATCGGTCCAGCCGTTTTTGAGTTTCTGCGAGACTGACGCACAGCAATTCATTTTTATCGAAATTTCGATTTTTTCGATTTTCTTGCTTTTCCTTTGGGATTTCCCAACTTCTATTTTTTGTCAAACCTACCCTGTATCATAGCGAACGAAACAAAAAAAATTATCGGAATCGGTCATGCCATTTTTGAGTTTTAGCGAGACTAACGCACAGCAATTCATTTATATCGAAATTTCGATTTTTTCGATTTTCCGGCTTTTCCTTTGGGATTTCCCGCCTTTTATTTTTTTTCAAACCTACCCTGTATCATAGCGAACAAAACTAAAGAAAGTTATCGAAATCGGTCAAGCCGTTTTTGAGTTTTAGCGAGACTAACGCACAGCAATTCATTTATATCAAAATTTCGATTTTCTCGATTTTCCGGCTTTTCCTTAGGGGATTTCCCGACTTTTCTTTTTCTAAACCTAACCTGTATCATAGCGAACCAAACAAAAGAAAATTATCGAAATCGGTCAAGCCGTTTTTGAATTTTAGCGAGACTAACGCACAGCAATTCATTTATATCGAAATTTCGATTTTTTCGATTTTCCGGCTTTTCCTTTGGGATTTCCCGCCTTTTATTTTTTTTCAAACCTAGCCTGTATCATAACGAACCAAACAAAAGAAAATTATCGAAATCGGTCAAGCTGTTTTTGAGTTTTAGCGGGACTAACCCACAGCAATTCATTTATATCGAAATTTCGATTTTTTCGATTTTCCGGCTTTTCCTTTGGGATTTCCCGACTTCTATTTTTTTTCAAACCTACCCTGTATCATAGCGAACAAAACAAAAAAAATTATCGGAATCGGTCAAGCCGTTTTTGAGTTTTAGCGAGACTAACGCACAGCAATTCATTTATATCGAAATTTAGATTTTTGCGATTTTCCGGCTTTTCCTTTGGGATTTCCCGACTTCCATTTTTTTTTAAACCTACCCTATATCACAGCGAACAAAACAAAAACAAACTTTGTCGAAATCGGTCCAGCCGTTTTTGAGTTTTAGCGAGACTAACCCACAGCAATTAATTTTTGTCGAAATTTCGATTTTTTCGATTTTCCGGCTTTTCCTTTAGGATTTCCCGACTTTTATTTTTTTCAAACCTACCCTGTATCATAGCGAACAAAACTAAAGAAAATTGTAGAAATCCGGCAAGCCGTTTTTGAGTTTTAGCGAGACTAACCCACTGCAATTCATTTATATCGAAATTTCGATTTTTTCGATTTTCCGGCTTTTCCTTTGGGATTTCCCGACTTCTATTTTTTTTCAAACCTACCCTATATCATAGCGAACAAAACAAAAGAAAAATTGTCGAAATCAGTCTAGCCGTTTTTGAGTTTCTGCGAGACTGACGCACAGCAATTCTTGCTTTTCCTTTGGGATTTCCCGACTTCTATTTTTTTTCAAACCTACCCTGTATAATAGTGAACAAAACAGCAAAAGAAATTATCGAAATCGGTCAAGCCGTTCTTGAGTTTTAGCGAGACTAACCCACAGCAATTCATTTATATCGAAATTTCGATTTTTTCGATTTTCCAGCTTTTCCTTTGGGATTTCCCGACTTTTATTTTTTTTTCAAACCTACCCTGTATCATAGTGAACAAAACAACAAAAGAAATTATCGAAATCGGTCAAGCCGTTTTTGAGTTTTAGCGAGACTAACCCACAGCAATTCATTTTTATCGAAATTTCGAATTTTTCGATTTGCCGCCTTTTCCTTTGGGATTTCCCGACTTTTATTTTTTTTTCAAACCTACCCTATATCATAGTGAACAAAACAAAAAAAAAAATTATCGAAATCGGTCCAGCCGTTTTTGAGTTTCTGCGAGACTGACGCACAGCAATTCATTTTTATCGAAATTTCGATTTTTTCGATTTTCTTGCTTTTCCTTTGGGATTTCCCAACTTCTATTTTTTTTCAAACCTACCCTGTATCATAGCGAACGAAACAAAAAAAATTATCGGAATCAGTCATGCCATTTTTGAGTTTTAGCGAGACTAACGCACAGCAATTCATTTATATCGAAATTTCGATTTTTTCGATTTTCCGGCTTTTCCTTTGGGATTTCCCGCCTTTTATTTTTTTTCAAACCTACCCTGTATCATAGCGAACAAAACTAAAGAAAGTTATCGAAATCGGTCAAGCCGTTTTTGAGTTTTAGCGAGACTAACCCACAGCAATTCATTTATATCAAAATTTCGATTTTCTCGATTTTCCAGCTTTTCCTTTGGGATTTCCCGGCTTTTCTTTTTCTAAACCTACCCTGTATCATAGCGAACCAAACAAAAGAAAATTATCGAAATCGGTCATGCCGTTTTTGAGTTTTAGCGAGACTAACGCACAGCAATTCATTTATATCGAAATTTCGATTTTTTCGATTTTCCGGCTTTTCCTTTGGGATTTCCCGCCTTTTATTTTTTTTCAAACCTACCCTGTATCATAGCGAACAAAACTAAAGAAAGTTATCGAAATCGGTCAAGCCGTTTTTGAGTTTTAGCGAGACTAACCTACAGCAATTCATTTATATCGAAATTTCGGTTTTCTCGATTTTCCGGCTTTTCCTTTGGGATTTCCCGACTTCTATTTTTTTTCAAACCTACCATGTATCATAGCGAACAAAACAAAACAAAAATTATCGAAATCGGTCATGGCGTTTTTGAGTTTTAGCGAGACTAACGCACAGCCATTCATTTTATCGAAATTTCGATTTTTTCGATTTTCCGGATTTTCTTTTGCGGTTTCCCGATTTTTCTTTTTTTTAAACCTACCCTGTACCACAGCGAGCAAAACTAAAGAAAATTATCGAAATCGGTTAAGCCGTTTTTGAGTTTTTGCGAGACTAACCCACAGTAATTCATTTATATCGAAATTTCGATTTTTTCGATTTTCCGGCTTTTCCTTTGGGATTTCCCGACCTCTATTTTTTTTCAAACCTACCCTGTATCATAGCGAACAAAACAAAAAAAATTATCGGAATCGGTCATGCCGTTTTTGAGTTTTAGCGAGACTAACGCACAGCAATTCATTTTTATCGAAATTTCGATTTATTCGATTTTCCGACTTTTCCTTTGGGATTTCCCGCCTTTTATTTTTTTTCAAACCTACCCTGTATCATAGCGAGCCAAACTAAAGAAAATTATCGAAATCGGTCATGCCGTTTTTGAGTTTTAGCGAGACTAACGCACAGCAATTCATTTATATCGAAATTTCGATTTTCTCGATTTTCCGGCTTTTCCTTTGGGATTTCCCGCCTTTTATTTTTTTTAAAACATACCCTGTATCATAGCGAACAAAACTAAAGAAAGTTATCGAAATCGGTCAAGCCGTTTTTGAGTTTTAGCGAGACTAACCCACAGCAATTCATTTATATCGAAATTTCGATTTTCTCGATTTTCCGGCTTTTTCTTTGGGATTTCCCGACTTCTATTTTTTTTCAAACCTACCATGTATCATAGCGAACAAAACAAAACAAAAATTATCGAAATCGGTCATGGCGTTTTTGAGTTTTAGCGAGACTAACGCACAGCAATTCATTTTATCGAAATTTAGATTTTTTCGATTTTCCGGATTTTCCTTTGAGGTTTTCTGACTTTTCTTTTTTTTCAAACCTACCATGTATCATAGCGAACAAAACAAAAAAAAAATTATCGAAATCGGTCATGTTGTTTTTGAGTTTTAGCGAGACTGACGCACAGCAATTCATTTTTATCGAAATTTCGATTATTTCGATTTTCTTGCTTTTCCTTTGGGATTTCCCGACTTCTATTTTTTTTCAAACCTACCCTGTATCATAGCGAACGAAACAAAAAAAATTATCGGAATCGGTCATGCCATTTTTGAGTTTTAGCGAGACTAACGCACAGCAATTCATTTTTATCGAAATTTCGATTTTTTCGATTTTCCGGCTTTTCCTTTGGGATTTCCCGACTTTTATTTTTTTTCAAACCTACCCTATATCATAGCGAACAAAACAATAGAAATTTATCGAAGTCGGTCTAGCCGTTTTTGAGTTTCTGCGAGACTGGCACAGTAATTCGTTTTTTATCGGAATTTCGATTTTTTCGATTTTCCGGCGTTTTCTTCGGGATTTCTCGACTCTTCTTTTTTTCTAGCCTACCCTGTATCATAGCGAACAAACAAAAAAAAAATTATCGAAATCGGAGCTGTTTTTGAGTTCTAGCGAGACTAACCCACAGCAATTCATTTATATCGAAATTTCGATTTTTTCGATTTTCCGGTTTTTCCTTTGGGATTTCCCGACGTTTCTTTTTCTAAACCTACCCTGTATCATAGCGAACCAAACAAAAGAAAATTATCGAAATCGGTCATGCCGTTTTTGAGTTTTAGCGAGACTAACGCACAGCAATTCATTTATATCGAAATTTCGATTTTTTCGATTTTCCGGCTTTTCCTTTGGGATTTCCCGCCTTTTATTTTTTTTCAAACCTACCCTGTATCATAGCGAACAAAACTAAAGAAAATTATCGAAATCGGTCAAGCCGTTTTTGAGTTTTAGCGAGACTAACGCACAGCAATTCATTTATATCGAAATTTCGATTTTTTCGATTTTCCGGCTTTTCCTTTGGGATTTCCCGCCTTTTATTTTTGTTCAAACCTACCCTGTATCATAGCGAACAAAACTAAAGAAAGTTATCGAAATCGGTCTAGCCGTTTTTGAGTTTTAGCGAGACTAACCCACAGCAATTCATTTATATCGAAATTTCGATTTTCTCGATTTTCCGGCTTTTCCTTTGGGATTTCCCGACTTCTATTTTTTTTCAAACCTACCCTGTATCATAGCGAACAAAACAAAAAAAATTATCGGAATCGGTAATGCCGTTTTTGAGTTTTAGCGAGACTAACGCACAGCAATTCATTTATATCGTAATTTCGATTTTTTCGATTTTTTCGATTTTCCGGCTTTTCCTTTGGGATTTCCCGACTTCTATTTTTTTTTCAAACCTACCCTGTATCATAGTGAACAAAACAACAAAAGAAATTATCGAAATCGGTCAAGCCGTTTTTGAGTTTTAGCGAGACTAACCCACAGCAATTCATCTTCATCGAAATTTCGATTTTTTAGATTTTCCGGCTTTTCCTTTGGTATTTCCCGACTTTTATTTTTTATCAAACCTACCCTGTATCATAGCGAACAAAACTAAAGAAAATTACCGAAATCGGGCAAGCCGTTTTTGAGTTTTAGCGAGACTAACCCACAGCAATTCATTTATATCGAAATTTCGATTTTTTCGATTTTCCGGCTTTTCCTTTGGGATTTCCCGACTTTTCTTTTTCTAAACCTACCCTGTATCATAGCGAACAAAACAAAAAAAATTATCGGAATCGGTGAAGCCGTTTTTGAGTTTTAGCGAGACTAACGCACAGCAATTCATTTTTATCGAAATTTCGATTTTCTCGATTTTCCGGCTTTTCCTTTGTATTTCCCGACATTTATTTTTTTTTCAAACCTACCCTGTGTCATAGCGAACAAAACAAAAAAAAAATTATCGAAATCGGATAAGCCGTTTTTGAGTTTTAGCGAGACTAACCCACAGCAATTCATTTATATCGAAATTTCGATTTTTTCGATTTTCTTGCTTTTCCTTTGGGATATCCCGACTTCTATTTTTTTTCAAACCTACCCTGTATCATAGTGAACAAAACAAAAAAAATTATCGGAATTGGTCATACCGTTTTTGAGTTTTAGCGAGACTAACGCACAGCAATTCATTTTTATCGAAATTTCGATTTTTTCGATTTTCCGGCTTTTCCTTCGGGATACCCCGACTTTTATTTTTTTCAAACCTACCCTGTATCATAGCGAACAAAACTGAAGAAAATTATCGAAATCGGTCAAGCCGTTTTTGAGTTTTAGCGAGACTAACCCACAGCAATTCATTTATATCGAAATTTAAATTTTTTTCGATTTTCCGGCTTTTCCTTTGGGATTTCCCGACTTCTATTTTTTTAAACCTACCCTGTAGCATAGCGAACAAAACAAAAAAAATTATCGGAATTGGTCATACCGTTTTTGAGTTTTAGCGAGACTAACGCACAGCAATTCATTTTTATCGAAATTTCGATTTTTTCGATTTTCCGGCTTTTCCTTTGCGATTTCCCGAAATTTATTTTTTTTCAAACCTACCCTGTATCATAGCGAACAAAACAAAAAAAATTATCGGAATCGGTCAAGCCGTTTTTGAGTTTTAGCGAGACTAACGCACAGCAATTCATTTTTATCGAAATTTCGATTTTTTCGATTTTCCCCGGCTTTTTCTTCGGGATTTCTCGACTCTTCTTTTTTTCTAGCCTACCCTGTATCATAGCGAACAAAACTAAAGAAAATTATCGAAATCGGTCAAGCCGTTTTTCAGTTTTAGCGGGACTAACCCACAGCAATTCATTTATATCGAAATTTCGATTTTTTCGATTTTCCGGCTTTTCCTTTGGGATTTCCCGACTTCTATTTTTTTTCAAACCTACCCTGTATCATAGCGAACAAAACAAAAAAAATTATCGGAATCGGTCAAGCCGTTTTTGAGTTTTAGCGAGACTAACGCACAGCAATTCATTTATATCGAAATTTCGATTTTTGCGATTTTCCGTCTTTTCCTTTGGGATTTCCCGACTTCTATTTTTTTAAACCTACCCTGTAGCATAGCGAACAAAACAAAAAAAATTATCGGAATTGGTCATGCCGTTTTTGAGTTTTAGCGAGACTAACGCACAGCAATTCATTTTTATCGAAATTTCGATTTTTTCGATTTTCCGGCTTTTCCTTTGCGATTTCCCGAAATTTATTTTTTTTCAAACCTACCCTGTATCATAGCGAACAAAACAAAAAAAATTATCGGAATCGGTCAAGCCGTTTTTGAGTTTTAGCGAGACTAACGCACAGCAATTCATTTTTATCGAAATTTCGATTTTTTCGATTTTCCCCGGCTTTTTCTTCGGGATTTCTCAACTCTTCTTTTTTTCTAGCCTACCCTGTATCATAGCGAACAAAACTAAAGAAAATTATCGAAATCGGTCGAGCCGTTTTTGAGTTTTAGCGGGACTAACCCACAGCAATTCATTTATATCGAAATTTCGATTTTTTCGATTTTCCGGCTTTTCCTTTGGGATTTCCCGACTTCTATTTTTTTTCAAACCTACCCTGTATCATAGCGAACAAAACAAAAAAAATTATCGGAATCGGTCAAGCCGTTTTTGAGTTTTAGCGAGACTAACCCACAGCAATTCATTTATATCGAAATTTCGATTTTTTCGATTTTCCGGCTTTTCCTTTGGGATTTCCCGACTTCTATTTTTTTTCAAACCTACCCTGTATCATAGCGAACAAAACAAAAAAAATTATCGGAATCGGTCAAGCCGTTTTTGAGTTTTAGCGAGACTAACGCACAGCAATTCATTTATATCGAAATTTCGATTTTTGCGATTTTCCGGCTTTTCCTTTAGGATTTCCCGACTTTTATTTTTTTCAAACCTACCCTGTATCATAGCGACCAAAACTAAAGAAAATTATAGAAATCGGGCAAGCCGTTTTTGAGTTTTAGCGAGACTAACCCACTGCAATTCATTTATATCGAAATTTCGATTTTTTCGATTTTCCGGCTTTTTCTTTGGGATTTCCCGACTTCTATTTTTTTTTCAAACCTACCCTATGTCATAGCGAACAAAACAAAAAAAAAATTGTCGAAATCGGTCTAGCCGTTTTTGAGTTTCTGCGAGACTGACGCACAGCAATTCATTTTTATCGAAATTTCGATTTTTTCGATTTTCTTGCTTTTCCTTTGGGATTTCCCGACTTCTATTTTTTTTCAAACCTACCCTGTATCATAGTGAACAAAACAGCAAAAGAAATTATCGAAATCGGTCAAGCCGTTTTTGAGTTTTAGCGAGACTAACCCACAGCAATTCATTTTTATCGAAATTTAGATTTTGTCGATTTTCCGGCATTTCCTTTGGGATTTCCCGACTTTTATTTTTTTCAAACCTACCCTTTATCATAGCGAACAAAACTAAAGAAAATTATCGAAATCGGTCAAGCCGTTTTTGAGTTTTAGCGAGACTAACCCACAGCAATTCATTTATATCGAAATTTAGATTTTTTCGATTTTCTTGCTTTTCCTTTGGGATTTCCCGACTTCTATTTTTTTTCAAAACTACCCTGTATCATAGCGAACAAAACAAAAAAAATTATCGGTATCGGTCAAGCCGTTTTTGAGTTTTAGCGAGACTAACGCACAGCAATTCATTTTTATCGAAATTTCGATTTTCCGGCTTTTTCTTCGGGATTTCTCGACTCTTCTTTTTTTCCAGCCTACCCTGTATCATAGCGAACAAAACTAAAGAAAATTATCGAAATCGGTCAAGCCGTTTTTGAGTTTTAGCGGGACTAACCCACAGCAATTCATTTATATCGAATTTTCGATTTTTTCGATTTTCCAGCTTTTCCTTTGGGATTTCCCGACTTCTATTTTTTTTCGAACCTACCCTGTATCATAGTGAACAAAACAGCAAAAGAAATTATCGAAATCGGTCAAGCCGTTTTTGAGTTTTAGCGAGACTAACCCACAGCAATTCATTTTTATCGAAATTTCGATTTTTTCGATTTTCCGGCTTTTCGTTTGGGATTTTCCGACTTTTATTTTTTTTTCAAACCTACCCTATATCATAGTGAACAAAACAAAAAAAAAATTATCGAAATCGGTCCAGCCGTTTTTGAGTTTCTGCGAGACTGACGCACAGCAATTCATTTTTATCGAAATTTCGATTTTTTCGATTTTCTTGCTTTTCCTTTGGGATTTCCCAACTTCTATTTTTTGTCAAACCTACCCTGTATCATAGCGAACGAAACAAAAAAAATTATCGGAATCGGTCATGCCATTTTTGAGTTTTAGCGAGACTAACGCACAGCAATTCATTTATATCGAAATTTCGATTTTTTCGATTTTCCGGCTTTTCCTTTGGGATTTCCCGCCTTTTATTTTTTTTCAAACCTACCCTGTATCATAGCGAACAAAACTAAAGAAAGTTATCGAAATCGGTCAAGCCGTTTTTGAGTTTTAGCGAGACTAACGCACAGCAATTCATTTATATCAAAATTTCGATTTTCTCGATTTTCCGGCTTTTCCTTAGGGGATTTCCCGACTTTTCTTTTTCTAAACCTAACCTGTATCATAGCGAACCAAACAAAAGAAAATTATCGAAATCGGTCAAGCCGTTTTTGAATTTTAGCGAGACTAACGCACAGCAATTCATTTATATCGAAATTTCGATTTTTTCGATTTTCCGGCTTTTCCTTTGGGATTTCCCGCCTTTTATTTTTTTTCAAACCTAGCCTGTATCATAACGAACCAAACAAAAGAAAATTATCGAAATCGGTCATGCCGTTTTTGAGTTTTAGCGAGACTAACGCACAGCAATTCATTTATATCGAAATTTCGATTTTTTCGATTTTCCGGCTTTTCCTTTGGGATTTCCCGACCTCTATTTTTTTTCAAACCTACCCTGTATCATAGCGAACAAACCAAAAAAAATTATCGGAATCGGTCATGCCGTTTTTGAGTTTTAGCGAGACTAACGCACAGCAATTCATTTATATCAAAATTTCGATTTTCTCGATTTTCCGGCTTTTCCTTAGGGGATTTCCCGACTTTTCTTTTTCTAAACCTAACCTGTATCATAGCGAACCAAACAAAAGAAAATTATCGAAATCGGTCATGCCGTTTTTGAATTTTAGCGAGACTAACGCACAGCAATTCATTTATATCGAAATTTCGATTTTTTCGATTTTCCGGCTTTTCCTTTGGGATTTCCCGCCTTTTATTTTTTTTCAAACCTAGCCTGTATCATAACGAACCAAACAAAAGAAAATTATCGAAATCGGTCATGCCGTTTTTGAGTTTTAGCGAGACTAACGCACAGCAATTCATTTATATCGAAATTTCGATTTTTTCGATTTTCCGGCTTTTCCTTTGGGATTTCCCGCCTTTTATTTTTTTTCAAACCTACCCTGTATCATAGCGAACAAAACTAAAGAAAGTTATCGAAATCGGTCAAGCCGTTTTTGAGTTTTAGCGAGACTAACCCACAGCAATTCATTTATATCGAAATTTCGATTTTCTCGATTTTCCGGCTTTTCCTTTGGGATTTCCCGACTTCTATTTTTTTTCAAACCTACCATGTATCATAGCGAACAAAACAAAACAAAAATTATCGAAATCGGTCATTGCGTTTTTAAGTTTCTGCGAGACTGACGCACAGCAATTCATTTTTATCGAAATTTCGATTTTTTCGATTTTCTTGCTTTTCCTTTGGGATTTCCCAACTTCTATTTTTTTTCAAACCTACCCTGTATCATAGTGAACAAAACAGCAAAAGAAATTATCGAAATCCGTCAAGCCGTTTTTGAGTTTTCGCGAGACTAACCCACAGCAATTCATTTTTATCGAAATTTAGATTTTTTCGATTTTCCGGCATTTCCTTTGGGATTTCCCGACTTTTATTTTTTTCAAACCTACCCTTTATCATAGCGAACAAAACTAAAGAAAATTATCGAAATCGGTCAAGCCGTTTTTGAGTTTTAGCGAGACTAACCCACAGCAATTCATTTATATCGAAATTTAGATTTTTTCGATTTTCCGGCTTTTCCTTTGGGATTTCCCGACTTCTATTTTTTCTCAAACCTACCCTGTATCATAGCGAACAAAACAAAAAAAATTATCGGTATCGGTCAAGCCGTTTTTGAGTTTTAGCGAGACTAACGCACAGCAATTCATTTTTATCGAAATTTCGATTTTTTCGATTTTCCGGCTTTTTCTTCGGGATTTCTCGACTCTTCTTTTTTTCCAGCCTACCCTGTATCATAGCGAACAAAACTAAAGAAAATTATCGAAATCGGTCTAGCCGTTTTTGAGTTTTAGCGAGACTAACCCACAGCAATTCATTTATATCGAATTTTCGATTTTTTCGATTTTCCAGCTTTTCCTTTGGGATTTCCCGACTTCTATTTTTTTTCAAACCTACCCTGTATCATAGCGAACAAAACTAAAGAAAATTACCGAAATCGGGCAAGCCGTTTTTGAGTTTTGGCGAGACTAACCCACAGCAATTCATTTATATCGAAATTTCGATTTTTTCGATTTTCCGGCTTTTCCTTTGGGATTTCCCGACTTTTCTTTTTCTAAACCTACCCTGTATCATAGCGAACAAAACAAAAAAAATTATCGGAATCGGTGAAGCCGTTTTTGAGTTTTAGCGAGACTAACGCACAGCAATTCATTTTTATCGAAATTTCGATTTTTTCGATTTTCCGGCTTTTCCTTTGTATTTCCCGACATTTATTTTTTTTCAAACCTACCCTGTGTCATAGCGAACAAAACAAAAAAAAAATTATCGAAATCGGACAAGCCGTTTTTGAGTTTTAGCGAGACTAACCCACAGCAATTCATTTATATCGAAATTTCGATTTTTTCGATTTTCTTGCTTTTCCTTTGGGATATCCCGACTTCTATTTTTTTTCAAACCTACCCTGTATCATAGTGAACAAAACAGTAAAAGAAATTATCGAAATCGGTCAAGCCGTTTTTGAGTTTTAGCGAGACTAACCCACAGCAATTCATTTTTATCGAAATTTAGATTTTTTCGATTTTCCGGCTTTTCCTTCGGGATTTCCCGACTTTTATTTTTTTCAAACCTACCCTGTATCATAGCGAACAAAACTGAAGAAAATTATCGAAATCGGGCAAGCCGTTTTTGAGTTTTAGCGAGACTAACCCATAGCAATTCATTTATATCGAAATTTACATTTTTTTCGATTTTCCGGCTTTTCCTTTGGGATTTCCCGACTTCTATTTTTTTAAACCTACCTTGTAGCATAGCGAACAAAACAAAAAAAATTATCGGAATTGGTCATGCCGTTTTTGAGTTTTAGCGAGACTAACGCACAGCAATTCATTTTTATCGAAATTTCGATTTTTTCGATTTTCCGGCTTTTCCTTTGCGATTTCCCGAAATTTATTTTTTTTCAAACCTACCCTGTATCATAGCGAAAAAAACAAAAAAAATTATCGGAATCGGTCAAGCCGTTTTTGAGTTTTAGCGAGACTAACGCACAGCAATGCATTTTTATCGAAATTTCGATTTTTTCGATTTTCCCCGGCTTTTTCTTCGGGATTTCTCGACTCTTCTAACCCACAGTAATTCATTTATATCGAAATTTCGATTTTTTCGATTTTCCGGCTTTTCCTTTGGGATTTCCCGACCTCTATTTTTTTTCAAACCTACCCTGTATCATAGCGAACAAAACAAAAAAAATTATCGGAATCGGTCATGCCGTTTTTGAGTTTTAGCGAGACTAACGCACAGCAATTCATTTTTTTCGAAATTTCGATTTATTCGATTTTCCGACTTTTCCTTTGGGATTTCCCGCCTTTTATTTTTTTTCAAACCTACCCTGTATCATAGCGAGCCAAACTAAAGAAAATTATCGAAATCGGTCATGCCGTTTTTGAGTTTTAGCGAGACTAACGCACAGCAATTCATTTATATCGAAATTTCGATTTTCTCGATTTTCCGGCTTTTCCTTTAGGATTTGCCGCCTTTTATTTTTTTTCAAACATACCCTGTATCATAGCGAACAAAACTAAAGAAAGTTATCGAAATCGGTCAAGCCGTTTTTGAGTTTTAGCGAGACTAACCCACAGCAATTCATTTGTATCGAAATTTCGATTTTCTCGATTTTCCGGCTTTTTCTTTGGGATTTCCCGACTTCTATTTTTTTTCAAACCTACCATGTATCATAGCGAACAAAACAAAACAAAAATTATCGAAATCGGTCATGGCGTTTTTGAGTTTTAGCGAGACTAACGCACAGCAATTCATTTTATCGAAATTTAGATTTTTTCGATTTTCCGGATTTTCCTTTGAGGTTTTCTGACTTTTCTTTTTTTTCAAACCTACCATGTATCATAGCGAACAAAACAAAACAAAAATTATCGAAATCGGTCATGTTGTTTTTGAGTTTTAGCGAGACTGACGCACAGCAATTCATTTTTATCGAAATTTCGATTATTTCGATTTTCTTGCTTTTCCTTTGGGATTTCCCGACTTCTATTTTTTTTCAAACCTACCCTGTATCATAGCGAACGAAACAAAAAAAATTATCGGAATCGGTCATGCCATTTTTGAGTTTTAGCGAGACTAACGCACAGCAATTCATTTTTATCGAAATTTCGATTTTTTCGATTTTCCGGCTTTTCCTTTGGGATTTCCCGACTTTTATTTTTTTTCAAACCTACCCTATATCATAGCGAACAAAACAATAGAAATTTATCGAAGTCGGTCTAGCCGTTTTTGAGTTTCTGCGAGACTGGCACAGTAATTCGTTTTTTATCGGAATTTCGATTTTTTCGATTTTCCGGCGTTTTCTTCGGGATTTCTCGACTCTTCTTTTTTTCTAGCCTACCCTGTATCATAGCGAACAAACAAAAAAAAAATTATCGAAATCGGAGCTGTTTTTGAGTTCTAGCGAGACTAACCCACAGCAATTCATTTATATCGAAATTTCGATTTTTTCGATTTTCCGGTTTTTCCTTTGGGATTTCCCGACTTCTATTTTTTTTCAGACCGACCATGTATCATAGCGAACAAAACAAAACAAAAATTATCGAAATCGGTCATGGCGTTTTTGAGTTTTAGCGAGACTAACGCACAGCAATTCATTTTATCGAAATTTCGATTTTTTCGATTTTCCGGATTTTCCTTTTGGGTTTTCCGACTTTTCTTTTTTTTCAAACCTACCACGTATCATAGCGAACAAAACAAAAAAAAATTATCGAAATCGGTCATGTTGTTTTTGAGTTTTAGCGAGACTGACGCACAGCAATTCATTTTTATCGAAATTTCGATTATTTCTATTTTCTGGCTTTTCCTTTGCGGTTTCCCGATTTTTCTTTTTTTTAAACCTACCCTGTACCACAGCGAACAAAACTAAAAAAAATTATCGAAATCGGTTAAGCCGTTTTTGAGTTTTTGCGAGACTAACCCACAGTAATTCATTTATATCGAAATTTCGATTTTTTCGATTTTCTGGCTTTTCCTTTGGTATTTCCCGACCTCTATTTTTTTTCAAACCTACCCTGTATCATAGCGCACAAAACAAAAAAAATTATCGGAATCGGTCATGCCGTTTTTGAGTTTTAGCGAGACTAACGCACAGCAATTCATTTTTATCGAAATTTCGATTTTTTCGATTTTCCGGCTTTTCCTTTGGGATTTCCCGACTTTTATTTTTTTTAAAACCTACCCTATATCATAGCGAACAAAACTAAAGAAAGTTATCGAAATCGGTCTAGCCGTTTTTGAGTTTTAGCGAGACTAACCCACAGCAATTCATTTATATCGAAATTTCGATTTTCTCGATTTTCTCGATTTTCCGGCTTTTCCTTTGGGATTTCCCGACTTCTATTTTTTTTCAAACCTACCCTGTATCATAGCGAACAAAACAAAAAAAATTATCGGAATCGGTAATGCCGTTTTTGAGTTTTAGCGAGACTAACGCACAGCAATTCATTTATATCGAAATTTCGATTTTTTCGATTTTTTTCGATTTTCCGTTTTTTAATTTGGGATTTCCCGACTTCTATTTTTTTTTCAAACCTACCCTGTATCATAGTGAACAAAACAACAAAAGAAATTATCGAAATCGGTCAAGCCGTTTTTGAGTTTTAGCGAGACTAACCCACAGCAATTCATCTTCATCGAAATTTCGATTTTTTCGATTTTCCGGCTTTTCCTTTGGTATTTCCCGACTTTTATTTTTTTTCAAACCTACCCTGTATCATAGCGAACAAAACTAAAGAAAATTACCGAAATCGGGCAAGCCGTTTTTGAGTTTTAGCGAGACTAACCCACAGCAATTCATTTATATCGAAATTTCGATTTTTTCGATTTTCCGGCTTTTCCTTTGGGATTTCCCGACTTTTCTTTTTCTAAACCTACCCTGTATCATAGCGAACAAAACAAAAAAAATTATCGGAATCGGTGAAGCCGTTTTTGAGTTTTAGCGAGACTAACGCACAGCAATTCATTTTTATCGAAATTTCGATTTTTTCGATTTTCCGGCTTTTCCTTTGTATTTCCCGACATTTATTTTTTTTTCAAACCTACCCTGTGTCATAGCGAACAAAACAAAAAAAAAATTATCGAAATCGGACAAGCCGTTTTTGAGTTTTAGCGAGACTAACCCACAGCAATTCATTTATATCGAAATTTCGATTTTTTCGATTTTCTTGCTTTTCCTTTGGGATATTCCGACTTCTATTTTTTTTCAAACCTACCCTGTGTCATAGTGAACAAAACAGTAAAAGAAATTATCGAAATCGGTCAAGCCGTTTTTGAGTTTTAGCGAGACTAACCCACAGCAATTCATTTTTATCGAAATTTCGATTTTCTTGATTTTCCGGCTTTTCCTTTGGGATTTCCCGACTTCTATTTTTTTTCAAACCTACCCTATATCATAGTGAACAAAACAAAAAAAAATTATCGAAATCGGTCCAGCCGTTTTTGAGTTTCTGCGAGACTGGCACAGTAATTCGTTTTTTATCGGAATTTCGATTTTTTCGATTTTCCGGCGTTTTCTTCGGGATTTCTCGACTCTTCTTTTTTTCTAGCCTACCCTGTATCATAGCGAACAAAACAAAAAAAAATTATCGAAATCGGACAAGCCGTTTTTGAGTTTTAGCGAGACTAACGCACGGCAATTCATTTTTATCGAAATTTCGATTTTTTCGATTTTCCGACTTTTCCTTTGGGATTTCCCGCCTTTTATTTTTTTTCAAACCTACCCTGTATCATAGCGAGCCAAACTAAAGAAAATTATCGAAATCGGTCATGCCGTTTTTGAGTTTTAGCGAGACTAACGCACAGCAATTCATTTATATCGAAATTTCGATTTTCTCGATTTTCCGGCTTTTCCTTTGGGATTTCCCGCCTTTAATTTTATTTCAAACATACCCTGTATCATAGCGAACAATACTAAAGAAATTATCGAAATCGGTCAAGCCGTTTTTGAGTTTTAGCGAGACTAACCCACAGCAATTCATTTTTATCGAAATTTAGATTTTTTCGATTTTCCGGCTTTTCCTTTGGGATTTCCGACTTTTATTTTTTTTTCAAACCTACCCTATATCATAGTGAACAAAACAAAAAAAAATTATCGAAATCTGACTGACGCACAGCAATTCATTTTTATCGAAATTTCGATTTTTTCGATTTTCTTGCTTTTCCTTTGGGATTTCCCAACTTCTATTTTTTTTCAAACCTACCCTGTATCATAGCGAACGAAACAAAAAAAAATTATCGGAATCGGTCATGCCATTTTTGAGTTTTAGCGAGACTAACGCACAGCAATTCATTTATATCGAAATTTCGATTTTTTCGATTTTCGAGACTAACGCACAGCAATTCATTTATATCGAAATTTCGATTTTTTCGATTTTCCGGCTTTTCCTTTGGGATTTCCCGCCGTTTATTTTTTTTCAAACCTACCCTGTATCATAGCGAACAAAACTAAAGAAAGTTATCGAAATCGGTCAAGCCGTTTTTGAGTTTTAGCGAGACTAACCCACAGCAATTCATTTATATCGAAATTTCGATTTTCTCGATTTTCCGGCTTTTCCTTTGGGATTTCCCGACTTTTCTTTTTCTAAGCCTACCCTGTATCATAGCGAACCAAACAAAAGAAAATTATCGAAATCGGTCATGCCGTTTTTGAGTTTTAGCGAGACTAACGCACAGCAATTCATTTATATCGAAATTTCGATTTTTTCGATTTTCCGGCTTTTCCTTTGGGATTTCCCGCCTTTTATTTTTTTTCAAACCTACCCTGTATCATAGCGAACAAAACTAAAGAAAGTTATCGAAATCGGTCAAGCCGTTTTTGAGTTTTAGCGAGACTAACCCACAGCAATTCATTTATATCGAAATTTCGATTTTCTCGATTTTCCGGCTTTTCCTTTGGGAGATCCCGACTTCTATTTTTTTTCAAACCTACCATGTATCATAGCGAACAAAACAAAACAAAAATTATCGAAATCGGTCATTGCGTTTTTGAGTTTCTGCGAGACTGACGCACAGCAATTCATTTTTATCGAAATTTCGATTTTTTCGATTTTCTTGCTTTTCCTTTGGGATTTCCCAACTTCTATTTTTTTTCAAACCTACCCTGTATCATAGTGAACAAAACAGCAAAAGAAATTATCGAAATCCGTCAAGCCGTTTTTGAGTTTTCGCGAGACTAACCCACAGCAATTCATTTTTATCGAAATTTAGATTTTTTCGATTTTCCGGCATTTCCTTTGGGATTTCCCGACTTTTATTTTTTTTAAACCTACCCTTTATCATAGCGAACAAAACTAAAGAAAATTTTCGAAATCGGTCAAGCCGTTTTTGAGTTTTAGCGAGACTAACCCACAGCAATTCATTTATATCGAAATTTAGATTTTTTCGATTTTCCGGCTTTTCCTTTGGGATTTCCCGACTTCTATTTTTTCTCAAACCTACCCTGTATCATAGCGAACAAAACAAAAAAAAATATCGGTATCGGTCAAGCCGTTTTTGAGTTTTAGCGAGACTAACGCACAGCAATTCATTTTTATCGAAATTTCGATTTTTTCGATTTTCCGGCTTTTTCTTCGGGATTTCTCGACTCTTCTTTTTTTCCAGCCTACCCTGTATCATAGCGAACAAAACTAAAGAAAATTATCGAAATCGGTCTAGCCGTTTTTGAGTTTTAGCGAGACTAACCCACAGCAATTCATTTATATCGAATTTTCGATTTTTTCGATTTTCCAGCTTTTCCTTTGGGATTTCCCGACTTCTATTTTTTTTCAAACCTACCCTGTATCATAGCGAACAAAACTAAAGAAAATTACCGAAATCGGGCAAGCCGTTTTTGAGTTTTGGCGAGACTAACCCACAGCAATTCATTTATATCGAAATTTCGATTTTTTCGATTTTCCGGCTTTTCCTTTGGGATTTCCCGACTTTTCTTTTTCTAAACCTACCCTGTATCATAGCGAACAAAACAAAAAAAATTATCGGAATCGGTGAAGCCGTTTTTGAGTTTTAGCGAGACTAACGCACAGCAATTCATTTTTATCGAAAATTCGATTTTTTCGATTTTCCGGCTTTTCCTTTGTATTTCCCGACATTTATTTTTTTTCAAACCTACCCTGTGTCATAGCGAACAAAACAAAAAAAAAATTATCGAAATCGGACAAGCCGTTTTTGAGTTTTAGCGAGACTAACCCACAGCAATTCATTTATATCGAAATTTCGATTTTTTCGATTTTCTTGCTTTTCCTTTGGGATATCCCGACTTCTATTTTTTTCAAACCTACCCTGTATCATAGTGAACAAAACAGTAAAAGAAATTATCGAAATCGGTCAAGCCGTTTTTGAGTTTTAGCGAGACTAACCCACAGCAATTCATTTTTATCGAAATTTAGATTTTTTCGATTTTCCGGCTTTTCCTTCGGGATTTCCCGACTTTTATTTTTTTCAAACCTACCCTGTATCATAGCGAACAAAACTGAAGAAAATTATCGAAATCGGGCAAGCCGTTTTTGAGTTTTAGCGAGACTAACCCACAGCAATTCATTTATATCGAAATTTACATTTTTTTCGATTTTCCGGCTTTTCCTTTGGGATTTCCCGACTTCTATTTTTTTAAACCTACCTTGTAGCATAGCGAACAAAACAAAAAAAATTATCGGAATTGGTCATGCCGTTTTTGAGTTTTAGCGAGACTAACGCACAGCAATTCATTTTTATCGAAATTTCGATTTTTTCGATTTTCCGGCTTTTCCTTTGCGATTTCCCGAAATTTATTTTTTTTCAAACCTACCCTGTATCATAGCGAACAAAACAAAAAAAATTATCGGAATCGGTCAAGCCGTTTTTGAGTTTTAGCGAGACTAACGCACAGCAATTCATTTTTATCGAAATTTCGATTTTTTCGATTTTCCCCGGCTTTTTCTTCGGGATTTCTCGACTCTTCTAACCCACAGTAATTCATTTATATCGAAATTTCGATTTTTTCGATTTTCCGGCTTTTCCTTTGGGATTTCCCGACCTCTATTTTTTTTCAAACCTACCCTGTATCATAGCGAACAAAACAAAAAAAATTATCGGAATCGGTCATGCCGTTTTTGAGTTTTAGCGAGACTAACGCACAGCAATTCATTTATATCGAAATTTCGATTTATTCGATTTTCCGACTTTTCCTTTGGGATTTCCCGCCTTTTATTTTTTTTCAAACCTACCCTGTATCATAGCGAGCCAAACTAAAGAAAATTATCGAAATCGGTCATGCCGTTTTTGAGTTTTAGCGAGACTAACCCACAGCAATTCATTTGTATCGAAATTTCGATTTTCTCGATTTTCCGGCTTTTTCTTTGGGATTTCCCGACTTCTATTTTTTTTCAAACCTACCATGTATCATAGCGAACAAAACAAAACAAAAATTATCGAAATCGGTCATGGCGTTTTTGAGTTTTAGCGAGACTAACGCACAGCAATTCATTTTATCGAAATTTAGATTTTTTCGATTTTCCGGATTTTCCTTTGAGGTTTTCTGACTTTTCTTTTTTTTCAAACCTACCATGTATCATAGCGAACAAAACAAAAAAAAAATTATCGAAATCGGTCATGTTGTTTTTGAGTTTTAGCGAGACTGACGCACAGCAATTCATTTTTATCGAAATTTCGATTATTTCGATTTTCTTGCTTTTCCTTTGGGATTTCCCGACTTCTATTTTTTTTCAAACCTACCCTGTATCATAGCGAACGAAACAAAAAAAATTATAGGAATCGGTCATGCCATTTTTGAGTTTTAGCGAGACTAACGCACAGCAATTCATTTTTATCGAAATTTCGATTTTTTCGATTTTCCGGCTTTTCCTTTGGGATTTCCCGACTTTTATTTTTTTTCAAACCTACCCTATATCATAGCGAACAAAACAATAGAAATTTATCGAAGTCGGTCTAGCCGTTTTTGAGTTTCTGCGAGACTGGCACAGTAATTCGTTTTTTATCGGAATTTCGATTTTTGCGATTTTCCGGCGTTTTCTTCGGGATTTCTCGACTCTTCTTTTTTTCTAGCCTACCCTGTATCATAGCGAACAAACAAAAAAAAAATTATCGAAATCGGAGCTGTTTTTGAGTTCTAGCGAGACTAACCCACAGCAATTCATTTATATCGAAATTTCGATTTTTTCGATTTTCCGGTTTTTCCTTTGGGATTTCCCGACTTTTCTTTTTCTAAACCTACCCTGTATCATAGCGAACCAAACAAAAGAAAATTATCGAAATCGGTCATGCCCTTTTTGAGTTTTAGCGAGACTAACGCACAGCAATTCATTTATATCGAAATTTCGATTTTTTCGATTTTCCGGCTTTTCCTTTGGGATTTCCCGACTTCTATTTTTTTTCAGACCTACCATGTATCATAGCGAACAAAACAAAACAAAAATTATCGAAATCGGTCATGGCGTTTTTGAGTTTTAGCGAGACTAACGCACAGCAATTCATTTTATCGAAATTTCGATTTTTTCGATTTTCCGGATTTTCCTTTTGGGTTTTCCGACTTTTCTTTTTTTTCAAACCTACCACGTATCATAGCGAACAAAACAAAAAAAAATTATCGAAATCGGTCATGTTGTTTTTGAGTTTTAGCGAGACTGACGCACAGCAATTCATTTTTATCGAAATTTCGATTATTTCTATTTTCTGGCTTTTCCTTTGCGGTTTCCCGATTTTTCTTTTTTTTAAACCTACCCTGTACCACAGCGAACAAAACTAAAAAAAATTATCGAAATCGGTTAAGCCGTTTTTGAGTTTTTGCGAGACTAACCCACAGTAATTCATTTATATCGAAATTTCGATTTTTTCGATTTTCTGGCTTTTCCTTTGGGATTTCCCGACCTCTATTTTTTTTCAAACCTACCCTGTATCATAGCGCACAAAACAAAAAAAATTATCGGAATCGGTCATGCCGTTTTTGAGTTTTAGCGAGACTAACGCACAGCAATTCATTTATATCGAAATTTCGATTTTTTCGATTTTCCGGTTTTTCCTTTGGGATTTCCCGACTTTTCTTTTTCTAAACCTACCCTGTATCATAGCGAACCAAACAAAAGAAAATTATCGAAATCGGTCATGACCTTTTTGAGTTTTAGCGAGACTAACGCACAGCAATTCATTTATATCGAAATTTCGATTTTTTCGATTTTCCGGCTTTTCCTTTGGGATTTCCCGACTTCTATTTTTTTTCAGACCTACCATGTATCATAGCGAACAAAACAAAACAAAAATTATCGAAATCGGTCATGGCGTTTTTGAGTTTTAGCGAGACTAACGCACAGCAATTCATTTTATCGAAATTTCGATTTTTTCGATTTTCCGGATTTTCCTTTTGGGTTTTCCGACTTTTCTTTTTTTTCAAACCTACCACGTATCATAGCGAACAAAACAAAAAAAAATTATCGAAATCGGTCATGTTGTTTTTGAGTTTTAGCGAGACTGACGCACAGCAATTCATTTTTATCGAAATTTCGATTATTTCTATTTTCTGGCTTTTCCTTTGCGGTTTCCCGATTTTTCTTTTTTTTAAACCTACCCTGTACCACAGCGAACAAAACTAAAAAAAATTATCGAAATCGGTTAAGCCGTTTTTGAGTTTTTGCGAGACTAACCCACAGTAATTCATTTATATCGAAATTTCGATTTTTTCGATTTTCTGGCTTTTCCTTTGGGATTTCCCGACCTCTATTTTTTTTCAAACCTACCCTGTATCATAGCGCACAAAACAAAAAAAATTATCGGAATCGGTCATGCCGTTTTTGAGTTTTAGCGAGACTAACGCACAGCAATTCATTTTTATCGAAATTTCAATTTTTTCGATTTTCCGGCTTTTTCTTTGGGATTTCCCGACTTTTATTTTTTTTCAAACCTACCCTATATCATAGCGAACAAAACAAAAAAAAATTTATCGAAATCGGTCCAGCCGTTTTTGAGTTTCTGCGAGACTAGCACAGTAATTCGTTTTTTATCGGAATTTCGATTTTTTCGATTTTCCGGCGTTTTCTTGGGGATTTCTCGACTCTTCTTTTTTTCTAGCCTACCCTGTATCATAGCGAACAAAACAAGACAAAATTATCGGAATTGTTCAGGCCGTTTTTGAGTTTTAGCGAGACTAACGCACAGCAATTCATTTATATCGAAATTTCGATTTTTTCGATTTTCCGGCTTTTCCTTTGGGATTTCCCGCCTTTTATTTTTGTTCAAACCTACCCTGTACCATAGCGAACAAAACTAAAGAAAGTTATCGAAATCGGTTTAGCCGTTTTTGAGTTTTAGCGAGACTAACCCACAGCAATTCATTTTTATCGAAATTTCGATTTTTTCGATTTTCCGGCTTTTCCTTTGGGATTTCCCGCCTTTTATTTTTTTTCAAACCTACCCTGTATCATAGCGAGCCAAACTAAAGAAAATTATCGAAATCGGTCATGCCGTTTTTGAGTTTTAGCGAGACTAACGCACAGCAATTCATTTATATCGAAATTTCGATTTTTTCGATTTTCCGGCTTTTCCTTTGGGATTTCCCGCCTTTTATTTTTGTTCAAACCTACCCTGTATCATAGCGAACAAAACTAAAGAAAGTTATCGAAATCGGTCTAGCCGTTTTTGAGTTTTAGCGAGACTAACCCACAGCAATTCATTTATATCGAAATTTCGATTTTCTCGATTTTCTCGATTTTCCGGCTTTTCCTTTGGGATTTCCCGACTTCTATTTTTTTTCAAACCTACCCTGTATCATAGCGAACAAAACAAAAAAAATTATCGGAATCGGTAATGCCGTTTTTGAGTTTTAGCGAGACTAACGCACAGCAATTCATTTATATCGAAATTTCGATTTTTTCGATTTTTTTCGATTTTCCGGCTTTTAATTTGGGATTTCCCGACTTCTATTTTTTTTTCAAACCTACCCTGTATCATAGTGAACAAAACAACAAAAGAAATTATCGAAATCGGTCAAGCCGTTTTTGAGTTTTAGCGAGACTAACCCACAGCAATTCATCTTCATCGAAATTTCGATTTTTTCGATTTTCCGGCTTTTCCTTTGGTATTTCCCGACTTTTATTTTTTTTCAAACCTACCCTGTATCATAGCGAACAAAACTAAAGAAAATTACCGAAATCGGGCAAGCCGTTTTTGAGTTTTAGCGAGACTAACCCACAGCAATTCATTTATATCGAAATTTCGATTTTTTCGATTTTCCGGCTTTTCCTTTGGGATTTCCCGACTTTTCTTTTTCTAAACCTACCCTGTATCATAGCGAACAAAACAAAAAAAATTATCGGAATCGGTGAAGCCGTTTTTGAGTTTTAGCGAGACTAACGCACAGCAATTCATTTTTATCGAAATTTCGATTTTTTCGATTTTCCGGCTTTTCCTTTGTATTTCCCGACATTTATTTTTTTTTCAAACCTACCCTGTGTCATAGCGAACAAAACAAAAAAAAATTATCGAAATCGGACAAGCCGTTTTTGAGTTTTAGCGAGACTAACCCACAGCAATTCATTTATATCGAAATTTCGATTTTTTCGATTTTCTTGCTTTTCCTTTGGGATATTCCGACTTCTATTTTTTTTCAAACCTACCCTGTATCATAGTGAACAAAACAGTAAAAGAAATTATCGAAATCGGTCAAGCCGTTTTTGAGTTTTAGCGAGACTAACCCACAGCAATTCATTTTTATCGAAATTTAGATTTTTTCGATTTTCCGGCTTTTCTTTCGGGATTTCCCGACTTTTATTTTTTTCAAACCTACCCTGTATCATAGCGAACAAAACTGAAGAAAATTATCGAAATCGGTTAAGCCGTTTTTGAGTTTTAGCGAGACTAACCCACAGCAATTCATTTATATCGAAATTTAGATTTTTTTCGATTTTCCGGCTTTTCCTTTGGGATTTCCCGACTTCTATTTTTTTAAACCTACCCTGTAGCATAGCGAACAAAACAAAAAAAATTATCGGAATTGTTAAGTATTGTTAGTTCAGTGGTAAACTCAATCAACGCAAACTTCATGCGCTAGAACAAGAACCTTTATAAGCCGTGCATCTCGCACACACGGTCTCTTCTTCCTAGTGAATAAAGCAGTAAAGACAACCTTTAACACTGCATTTTCTTTAACAAAGGTTATGGGCCCAGGCCAGTGCTATTAACCACGTGTGTCATACAGTGTTAAAATAATTATTCAGTAACGTCTGTCGTCTGAATATAAAGGAAAGAAACAAAATCCTTTATGATGTCTTCAGCCTCGCTATATCAAATCGAGAAGTTAACTGCAGAAAATTATTCAACATGGTCGGTGCAAATGAAGAGCATTTTAGTGCACAATGATTATTGGGCTCATGTAAGTGGATCAAAAGTTCTACCCGCAGCCGCATCTGCCGAGGAAAAAGCAGCATGGGAAGTCGTCGATCAGAAAGCGCTTGCTCTGATAACGTTGAGCATTAAACCATCAGGGCTTATACACATCAAAAAGTGTGCAACTTCTAGAGGTGCATGGGAAAAATTGCATGAGATTTTTCAACCGCAAGGACCGGCCAGCAAGGTTAGATTATTCAAGCAGCTGCTACAATTCCGAATTTCGAGCAGGCAGAAATTCCAGGAACAATTAAACGGATTTTATGAGCTCATAGACAAATTAACAGAAATCGAGGTAAAAATTGAAGAGGAATTGTTAAGTATTATTTTACTTTGCAGCCTGCCTGAGGAGTTTGAAAACTTTGTGGTTGCAATCGAGAGCAGAGACAAGTTACCTTCCTTCGCTCAACTAAAGGTGAAGTTGTTGGAAGAAGAGCGACGGCGTAGTGGGAACGACAATTATGATGAGCATGTACTTTCATCGAAAGTAAATAGTGGAGCAACTAAGAAAGGACATAATAGTAAAAAGGAGGTCAGTAACAAAAGTAGTTTTGGGAAGTGCTTCAAATGTGGGGTAAGGGGCCATTTTGCTGCCAACTGCACGAAAAAAAAGGCACAATCGCAATCGGCTGAAAGGAGTGAGGCCGTGCTAAGTATGAGCAAGTTCAGTACATCGCGTACAAAGGGTTGGATTTTAGACAGTGGCGCAACATCCCACATTTGTAGTGACCTAAAATTGTTTACCTCTTGGCGAGAAGAGGAACACAAAGTTGTTTTGGCTTCAGGCGAACATGTTTTGTCAAAAGGTACAGGGACTGTAAATTTAAAGTCAAAGTTCGCGGACATTACCCTATGTGACGTATTGTTTGTCCCAGAGACTCATGTCAATTTCTTGTCGGTCAGCCGGATTCTAGATAGACAGTCTAAAGTAAAATTTTCGCGAGATCGGGCCATTGTAAATAACGTGAATGGAGATTTAATATTCGAAGCGCGTTGTGTGGGAGGCCTATATATGGCAGAGGTTTACGATTCCGAACAATTCTGTATGGGAGTTAGTAAAATAAATTCTCACTTCGATTGTTGGCATAAACGGTTAGGACACTTGAATCAGGATACTGTAAAACAAGTCAGTTCCAGTGAAAATATTAGAGGGATGCATATTAAAAAAATACCGGACAGTTTTAATTGCGTTACCTGTGCATTGGGTAAAATAAAGGTGAAACCTTTTTCAAAAAACTCGGAAATATTTAGTGAAAGCGTGTTAGAACTCATACACACGGATATATGCGGTCCCATGAGAGTGACTTCCGCCGGAGGGGCAAAATATTTTATTGTATTTATTGATGACAAATCGCGGAGGGTGACTGTATACTTTCTAAGGTACAAGTCTCAAGCGTTGGAAGCCTTTAAGAAATTTAAGCTGATGGTCGAGGTTGAAACAGGTAAACGAATTAAGAAATTACGAAGTGACAACGGAAGGGAATATGTGAACAAGTTGTTTGGCGATTTCTTGACGGAGAACGGAATTAAACATGAATTAACTGTGAGCTATACACCACAACAAAATGGAGTTGCGGAAAGGGCTAATCGCACCTTGGTCGAGATGGCTCGTTGCCTATTAATAGAATCAGGACTTCCGGAAAATATGTGGTCCGAAGCAATAAACACGGCAGCGTATTTAAGGAATAGAGTGCCTACGAACCTATTAAACGACAAAACACCGTATGAGATTTGGACAGGAAGAAAACCATCCATGAAGTATTTTAGGGTGTTCGGATGCAAAGCAGTAGCGTTAGATAAAAGTCCGGGACGCGGTAAGTTTTCCCCAAAGGGACAAGAAGTAGTCATGATTGGATACGCGGAAGACTCAAAGGCCTATCGCTTATTTAAGAAGGAATCCAATCAAGTAATAAAGAGTAGAGATGTGATATTTTTCGAAGATGTGTTCCCATATAAGTCATCGGAGGGTCCATCAAATTGTGAAGATTATCTAACATTGGAACCAGAGCTTCATGAAAATAAGCCCGAGAATGAGATAGTATATCGTCAAGAAGAGGAAGAACAGGACAGAAATTCTGGCGGCGAAGAAAATGATGAAGAGAACGATCCAGAGGAGATCAATCAAGAGTCATCAACAAGGCGAGGACCCGGAAGGCCAAGGATATTAAGGTCTGGAGCAAGGGGGAGACCTAGGAAGGTTCATCGAAGGGCTGAGGTAATAAACGAAATACGAGTTGTAAAAAACCCTACTACTGTTAGTGAGGCCCTATCTGGAGAGGATTCTGACCGATGGAGGGAAGCCATGGAGCTAGAATATGAGTCGCTAATTGTCAACGGGACCTGGGAATTGGTGGACCCACCAATTAATGAAAATGTAATCGGTAGCAAGTGGGTGTTTACTATTAAATACAATTCGGATGGAAAAATAGAAAGGTATAAGGCTCGGCTTGTTGCTCAAGGATGTTCGCAAAGAGAAGGAATAGATTATAAGGAAACTTTTTCTCCAGTGGTAAAACATGCAACGATTAGACTAGTCTTGGCGTTGGCGGTGGAATACCGGTTGTTAGTACACCACGTAGACATTGTTTCGGCGTATCTAAATGGAAACTTGGAGGAAAATGTTTTCATGAAGCAACCGGAAGGTTTTATTGACGAAAAATATCCGGAAAGAATCTGTAAGTTGAAAAGATCGATTTATGGCTTGAAACAGGCTGGAAAAGAATGGAACAAGAAGCTGAACTCGGTTTTAATTAGCATGGGCTTCAAGCGTTGTCAGTCAGGTACTTGTCTGTATGTAATGAACGAAGATCAGGGAATCAATATTATAGCAAGTTATGTGGATGACCTCATATTGGCCTGCAGTTCTGGTGAATCATTGGCACGTATCAAAGGTCAACTAAGTGAAGCCTTCGATGTTCTTGATAAGGGACCTATTAAATGTTACTTAGGTCTGGAGGTTGAGCGCGATGGGGATCGAGGAAAAATGTACATACATCAAGCACGGTATATCAAGGAGTTACTGTCTCAGTACGGTATGTCCAATTGCAAATCAGCAAGTACACCACTGGATCCCGGATTGAAACTTACAAAGTGCAACTTACACGATTGCACGGCGTTCAACACCAAAAAGTATCAAACTCTTGTCGGGTCATTAATGTATTTGGCGGTCATGTCTCGACCTGATGTTATGCACGCGGTATGCCGTCTATCACAATTCAATGTTCATCCACACACTGAACATTTCGGTGCTGCTAATCATTTGTTGCGTTATCTAAAGGCAACGCAAGAAGGTAAACTTAAATATGAACAAACTAAAGAATCTTTACAGTGTTATACCGATGCTGACTGAGGATCGGACTTTGCGGATCGAAAGTCATACACAGGATTGGTCCTGTTTCTGGCAGGTGGGCCAATAGCGTGGGAATCTAAAAAACAGACGTCGGTATCCTTAAGCAGCACAGAAGCGGAATACGTGGCGCTATCTCAGGGGGCCAGAGAGGTAGCATATCATCGAAGCATATTAGCTGAATTAGGGTTCATAGAACTCAACATACTTCCAACGGTGATAAGAGGCGACAATCAAGGATCTCTACAGTTGGTAAGAAATCCCACCAATCAACAAAGGAGTAAGCACATCGACATTAAATTTCACTATGTACGTCAGATGTATAATGAAAAACAAATTGAATTAGAATATGTATCTTCAGACTTAAACATAGCTGATATTTTGACGAAGATTTTGCCTAAAAAGAAACATTTGGATTGTATTAAAGGATTGAACCTTATAACAAGCTAAGTTTGTAATTTTTGAATATTTGTAAGCATTAACTTTGCGTTGAGGGGGAGATTGTTAAGTATTGTTAGTTCAGTGGTAAACTCAATCAACGCAAACTTCATGCGCTAGAACAAGAACCTTTATAAGCCGTGCATCTCGCACACACGGTCTCTTCTTCCTAGTGAATAAAGCAGTAAAGACAACCTTTAACACTGCATTTTCTTTAACAGGAATTGGTCATGCCGTTTTTGAGTTTTAGCGAGACTAACGCACAGCAATTCATTTTTATCGAAATTTCGATTTTTTCGATTTTCCGGCTTTTCCTTTGCGATTTCCCGAAATTTATTTTTTTTCAAACCTACCCTGTATCATAGCGAACAAAACAAAAAAAATTATCGGAATCGGTCAAGCCGTTTTTGAGTTTTAGCGAGACTAACGCACAGCAATTCATTTTTACCGAAATTTCGATTTTTTCGATTTTCCCCGGCTTTTTCTTCGGGATTTCTCGACTCTTCTTTTTTTCTAGCCTACCCTGTATCATAGCGAACAAAACTAAAGAAAATTATCGAAATCGGTCAAGCCGTTTTTGAGTTTTAGCGGGACTAACCCACAGCAATTCATTTATATCGAAATTTCGATTTTTTCGATTTTCCGGCTTTTCCTTTGGGATTTCCCGACTTCTATTTTTTTTCAAACCTACCCTGTATCATAGCGAACAAAACAAAAAAAATTATCGGAATCGGTCAAGCCGTTTTTGAGTTTTAGCGAGACTAACGCACAGCAATTCATTTATATCGAAATTTCGATTTTTGCGATTTTCCGGCTTTTCCTTTGGGATTTCCCGACTTCTATTTTTTTAAACCTACCCTGTAGCATAGCGAACAAAACACAAAAAATTATCGGAATTGGTCATGCCGTTTTTGAGTTTTAGCGAGACTAACGCACAGCAATTCATTTTTATCGAAATTTCGATTTTTTCGATTTTCCCCGGCTTTTTCTTCGGGATTTCTCGACTCTTCTTTTTTTCTAGCCTACCCTGTATCATAGCGAACAAAACTAAAGAAAATTATCGAAATCGGTCAAGCCGTTTTTGAGTTTTAGCGGGACTAACCCACAGCAATTCATTTATATCGAAATTTCGATTTTTTCGATTTTCCGGCTTTTCCTTTGGGATTTCCCGACTTCTATTTTTTTTCAAACCTACCCTGTATCATAGCGAACAAAACAAAAAAAATTATCGGAATCGGTCAAGCCGTTTTTGAGTTTTAGCGAGACTAACGCACAGCAATTCATTTATATCGAAATTTCGATTTTTGCGATTTTCCGGCTTTTCCTTTAGGATTTCCCGACATTTATTTTTTTCAAACCTACCCTGTATCATAGCGAACAAAACTAAAGAAAATTATAGAAATCGGGCAAGCCGTTTTTGAGTTTTAGCGAGACTAACCCACTGCAATTCATTTATATCGAAATTTCGATTTTTTCGATTTTCCGGCTTTTTCTTTGGGATGTCCCGACTTCTATTTTTTTTCAAACCTACCCTATGTCATAGCGAACAAAACAAAAAAAAAATTGTCGAAATCGGTCTAGCCGTTTTTGAGTTTCTGCGAGACTGACGCACAGCAATTCATTTTTATCGAAATTTCGATTTTTTCGATTTTCTTGCTTTTCCTTTGAGATTTCCCGACTTCTATTTTTTTTCAAACCTACCCTGTATCATAGTGAACAAAACAGCAAAAGAAATTATCGAAATCGGTCAAGCCGTTTTTGAGTTTTAGCGAGACTAACCCACAGCAATTCATTTTTATCGAAATTTAGATTTTTTCGATTTTCCGGCATTTCCTTTGGGATTTCCCGACTTTTATTTTTTTCAAATCTACCCTTTATCATAGCGAACAAAACTAAAGAAAATTATCGAAATCGGTCAAGCCGTTTTTGAGTTTTAGCGAGACTAACCCACAGCAATTCATTTATATCGAAATTTAGATTTTTTCGATTTTCTTGCTTTTCCTTTGGGATTTCCCGACTTCTATTTTTTTTCAAACCTACCCTGTATCATAGCGAACAAAACAAAAAAAATTATCGGTATCGGTCAAGCCGTTTTTGAGTTTTAGCGAGACTAACGCACAGCAATGCATTTTTATCGAAATTTCGATTTTCCGGCTTTTTCTTCGGGATTTCTCGACTCTTCTTTTTTTCCAGCCTACCCTGTATCATAGCGAACAAAACTAAAGAAATTTATCGAAATCGGTCAAGCCGTTTTTGAGTTTTAGCGGGACTAACCCACAGCAATTCATTTATATCGAATTTTCGATTTTTTCGATTTTCCAGCTTTTCCTTTGGGATCTGCCTCCTTTTTTTTTTTTTTTTTAAACCTACCCTGTATCATAGTGAACAAAACAGCAAAAGAAATTATCGAAATCGGTCAAGCCGTTTTTGAGTTTTAGCGAGACTGACGCACAGCAATTCATTTTTATCGAAATTTCGATTTTTTCGATTTTCCGGCTTTTCGTTTGGGATTTCCTGACTTTTATTTTTTTTTCAAACCTACCCTATATCATAGTGAACAAAACAAAAAAAAAATTATCGAAATCGGTCCAGCCGTTTTTGAGTTTCTGCGAGACTGACGCACAGCAATTCATTTTTATCGAAATTTCGATTTTTTCGATTTTCTTGCTTTTCCTTTGGGATTTCCCAACTTCTATTTTTTTTCAAACCTACCCTGTATCATAGCGAACGAAACAAAAAAAATTATCGGAATCAGTCATGCCATTTTTGAGTTTTAGCGAGACTAACGCACAGCAATTCATTTATATCGAAATTTCGATTTTTTCGATTTTCCGGCTTTTCCTTTGGGATTTCCCGCCTTTTATTTTTTTTCAAACCTACCCTGTATCATAGCGAACAAAACTAAAGAAAGTTATCGAAATCGGTCAAGCCGTTTTTGAGTTTTAGCGAGACTAACGCACAGCAATTCATTTATATCAAAATTTCGATTTTCTCGATTTTCCGGCTTTTCCTTAGGGGATTTCCCGACTTTTCTTTTTCTAAACCTACCCTGTATCATAGCGAACCAAACAAAAGAAAATTATCGAAATCGGTCATGCCGTTTTTGAGTTTAAGCGAGACTAACGCACAGCAATTCATTTATATCGAAATTTCGATTTTTTCGATTTTCCGGCTTTTCCTTTGGGATTTCCCGCCTTTTATTTTTTTTCAAACCTAGCCTGTATCATAGCGAACCAAACAAAAGAAAATTATCGAAATCGGTCATGCCGTTTTTGAGTTTTAGCGAGACTAACGCACAGCAATTCATTTATATCGAAATTTCGATTTTTTCGATTTTCCGGCTTTTCCTTTGGGATTTCCCGACCTCTATTTTTTTTCAAACCTACCCTGTATCATAGCGAACAAAACAAAAGAAATTATCGGAATCGGTCATGCCGTTTTTGAGTTTTAGCGAGACTAACGCACAGCAATTCATTTTTATCGAAATTTCGATTTTTTCGATTTTCCGGCTTTTCCTTTGGGATTTCCCGACTTTTATTTTTTTTCAAACCTACCCTATATCATAGCGAACAAAACAAAAAAAAATTTATCGAAATCGGTCCAGCCGTTTTTGAGTTTCTGCGAGACTGGCACAGTAATTCGTTTTTTATCGGAATTTCGATTTTTTCGATTTTCCGGCGTTTTCTTCGGGATTTCTCGACTCTTCTTTTTTTCTAGCCTACCCTGTATCATAGCGAACAAAACAAAAAAAAATTATCGAAATCGGACAAGCCGTTTTTGAGTTTTAGCGAGACTAACGCACGGCAATTCATTTTTATCGAAATTTCGATTTTTTCGATTTTCCGACTTTTCCTTTGGGATTTCCCGCCTTTTATTTTTTTTCAAACCTACCCTGTATCATAGCGAGCCAAACTAAAGAAAATTATCGAAATCGGTCATGCCGTTTTTGAGTTTTAGCGAGACTAACGCACAGCAATTCATTTATATCGAAATTTCGATTTTCTCGATTTTCCGGCTTTTCCTTTGGGATTTCCCGCCTTTTATTTTTTTTCAAACATACCCTGTATCATAGCGAACAATACTAAAGAAATTATCGAAATCGGTCAAGCCGTTTTTGAGTTTTAGCGAGACTAACCCACAGCAATTCATTTTTATCGAAATTTCGATTTTTTCGATTTTCCGGCTTTTCCTTTGGGATTTCCGACTTTTATTTTTTTTTCAAACCTACCCTATATCATAGTGAACAAAACAAAAAAAAATTATCGAAATCGGTGCAGCCGTTTTTGAGTTTCTGCGAGACTGACGCACAGCAATTCATTTTTATCGAAATTTCGATTTTTTCGATTTTCTTGCTTTTCCTTTGGGATTTCCCAACTTCTATTTTTTTTCAAACCTACCCTGTATCATAGCGAACGAAACAAAAAAAATTATCGGAATCGGTCATGCCATTTTTGAGTTTTAGCGAGACTAACGCACAGCAATTCATTTATATCGAAATTTCGATTTTTTCGATTTTCGAGACTAACGCACAGCAATTCATTTATATCGAAATTTCGATTTTTTCGATTTTCCGGCTTTTCCTTTGGGATTTCCCGCCGTTTATTTTTTTTCAAACCTACCCTGTATCATAGCGAACAAAACTAAAGAAAGTTATCGAAATTGGTCAAGCCGTTTTTGAGTTTTAGCGAGACTAACCCACAGCAATTCATTTATATCGAAATTTCGATTTTCTCGATTTTCCGGCTTTTCCTTTGGGATTTCCCGCCTTTTATTTTTTTTCAAACCTACCCTGTATCATAGCGAACAAAACTAAAGAAAGTTATCGAAATCGGTCATTGCGTTTTTGAGTTTCTGCGAGACTGACGCACAGCAATTCATTTATATCGAAATTTCGATTTTCTCGATTTTCCTGCTTTTCCTTTGGGATTTCCCAACTTCTATTTTTTTTCAAACCTACCGTGTATCATAGTGAACAAAACAGCAAAAGGAATTATCGAAATCGGTCAAGCCGTTTTTGAGTTTTCGCGAGACTAACCCACAGCAATTCATTTTTATCGAAATTTAGATTTTTTCGATTTTCCGGCATTTCCTTTGGGATTTCCCGACTTTTATTTTTTTCAAACCTACCCTTTATCATAGCGAACAAAACTAAAGAAAATTACCGAAATCGGGCAAGCCGTTTTTGAGTTTTAGCGAGACTAACCCACAGCAAATCATTTATATCGAAATTTCGATTTTTTCGATTTTCCGGCTTTTCCTTTGGGATTTCCCGACTTTTCTTTTTCTAAACCTACCCTGTATCATAGCGAACAAAACAAAAAAAATTATCGGAATGGGTGAAGCCGTTTTTGAGTTTTAGCGAGACTAACGCACAGCAATTCATTTTTATCGAAATTTCGATTTTTTCGATTTTCCGGCTTTTCCTTTGTATTTCCCGACATTTAATTTTTTTTCAAACCTACCCTGTGTCATAGCGAACAAAACAAAAAAAAAATTATCGAAATCGGACAAGCCGTTTTTGAGTTTTAGCGAGACTAACGCACAGAAATTCATTTATATCGAAATTTCGATTTTTTCGATTTTCTTGCTTTTCCTTTGGGATATCCCGACTTCTATTTTTTTTCAAACCTACCCTGTATCATAGTGAACAAAACAGTAAAAGAAATTATCGAAATCGGTCAAGCCGTTTTTGAGTTTTAGCGAGACTAACCCACAGCAATTCATTTTTATCGAAATTTAGATTTTTTCGATTTTCCGGCTTTTCCTTCGGGATTTCCCGACTTTTATTTTTTTCAAACCTACCCTGTATCATAGCGAACAAAACTGAAGAAAATTATCGAAATCGGTCAAGCCGTTTTTGAGTTTTAGCGAGACTAACCCACAGCAATTCATTTATATCGAAATTTAGATTTTTTTCGATTTTCCGGCTTTTCCTTTGGGATTTCCCGACTTCTATTTTTTTAAACTTACCCTGTAGCATAGCGAACAAAACAAAAAAAATTATCGGAATTGGTCATGCCGTTTTTGAGTTTTAGCGAGACTAACGCACAGCAATTCATTTTTATCGAAATTTCGATTTTTTCGATTTTCCGGCTTTTCCTTTGCGATTTCCCGAAATTTATTTTTTTTCAAACCTACCCTGTATCATAGCGAACAAAACAAAAAAAATTATCGGAATCGGTCAAGCCGTTTTTGAGTTTTAGCGAGACTAACGCACAGCAATTAATTTTTATCGAAATTTCGATTTTTTCGATTTTCCCCGGCTTTTTCTTCGGGATTTCTCGACTCTTCTTTTTATCTAGCCTACCCTGTATCATAGCGAACAAAACTAAAGAAAATTATCGAAATCGGTCAAGCCGTTTTTGAGTTTTAGCGGGACTAACCCACAGCAATTCATTTATATCGAAATTTCGATTTTTGCGATTTTCCGGCTTTTCCTTTGGGATTTCCCGACTTCTATTTTTTTAAACCTACCCTGTAGCATAGCGAACAAAACAAAAAAAATTATCGGAATTGGTCATGCCGTTTTTGAGTTTTAGCGAGACTAACGCACAGCAATTCATTTTTATCGAAATTTCGATTTTTTCGATTTTCCGGCTTTTCCTTTGGGATTTCCCGCCGTTTATTTTTTTTCAAACCTACCCTGTATCATAGCGAACAAAACTAAAGAAAGTTATCGAAATCGGTCTAGCCGTTTTTGAGTTTTAGCGAGACTAACCCACAGCAATTCATTTATATCGAAATTTCGATTTTCTCGATTTTCCGGCTTTTCCTTTGGGATTTCCCGACTTTTCTTTTTCTAAACCTACCCTGTATCATAGCGAACCAAACAAAAGAAAATTATCGAAATCGGTCATGCCGTTTTTGAGTTTTAGCGAGACTAACGCACAGCAATTCATTTATATCGAAATTTCGATTTTTTCGATTTTCCGGCTTTTCCTTTGGGATTTCCCGCCTTTTATTTTTTTTCAAACCTACCCTGTATCATAGCGAACAAAACTAAAGAAAGTTATCGAAATCGGTCAAGTCGTTTTTGAGTTTTAGCGAGACTAACGCACAGCAATTCATTTATATCGAAATTTCGATTTTTTCGATTTTCCGGCTTTTCCTTTGGGATTTCCCGCCTTTTATTTTTTTTCAAACCTACCCTGTATCATAGCGAACAAAACTAAAGAAAATTATCGAAATCGGTCATGCCGTTTTTGAGTTTTAGCGAGACTAACGCACAGCAATTCATTTATATCGAAATTTCGATTTTTTCGATTTTCCGGCTTTTCCTTTGGGATTTCCCGCCTTTTATTTTTTTTCAAACCTACCCTGTATCATAGCGAACAAAACTAAAGAAAGTTATTGAAATCGGTCAAGCCGTTTTTGAGTTTTAGCGAGACTAACGCACAGCAATTCATTTATATCAAAATTTCGATTTTCTCGATTTTCCGGCTTTTCCTTAGGGGATTTCCCGACTTTTCTTTTTCTAAACCTACCCTGTATCATAGCGAACCAAACAAAAGAAAATTATCGAAATCGGTCATGCCGTTTTTGAGTTTTAGCGAGACTAACGCACAGCAATTCATTTATATCGAAATTTCGATTTTTTCGATTTTCCGGCTTTTCCTTTGGGATTTCCCGCCTTTTATTTTTTTTCAGACCTAGCCTGTATCATAGCGAACCAAACAAAAGAAAATTATCGAAATCGGTCATGCCGTTTTTGAGTTTTAGCGAGACTAACGCACAGCAATTCATTTATATCGAAATTTCGATTTTCTCGATTTTCCGGCTTTTCCTTTGGGATTTCCCGCCTTTTATTTTTTTTCAAACATACCCTGTATCATAGCGAACAATACTATAGAAATTATCGAAATCGGTCAAGCCGTTTTTGAGTTTTAGCGAGACTAACCCACAGCAATTCATTTTTATCGAAATTTCGATTTTTTCGATTTTCCGGCTTTTCCTTTGGGATTTCCGACTTTTATTTTTTTTTCAAACCTACCCTATATCATAGTGAACAAAACAAAAAAAAATTATCGAAATCGGTCCAGCCGTTGTTGAGTTTCTGCGAGAGTGACGCACAGCAATTCATTTTTATCGAAATTTCGATTTTTTCGATTTTCTTGCTTTTCCTTTGGGATTTCCCAACTTCTATTTTTTTTCAAACCTACCCTGTATCATAGCGAACGAAACAAAAAAAATTATCGGAATCGGTCATGCCGTTTTTGAGTTTTAGCGAGACTAACGCACAGCAATTCATTTATATCGAAATTTCGATTTTTTCGATTTTCCGGCTTTTCCTTTGGGATTTCCCGCCTTTTATTTTTTTTCAGACCTAGCCTGTATCATAGCGAACCAAACAAAAGAAAATTATCGAAATCGGTCATGCCGTTTTTGAGTTTTAGCGAGACTAACGCACAGCAATTCATTTATATCGAAATTTCGATTTTCTCTATTTTCCGGCTTTTCCTTTGGGATTTCCCGCCTTTTATTTTTTTTCAAACATACCCTGTATCATAGCGAACAATACTATAGAAATTATCGAAATCGGTCAAGCCGTTTTTGAGTTTTAGCGAGACTAACGCACAGCAATTCATTTATATCGAAATTTCGATTTTTTCGATTTTCGAGACTAACGCACAGCAATTCATTTATATCGAAATTTCGATTTTTTCGATTTTCCGGCTTTTCCTTTGGGATTTCCCGCCGTTTATTTTTTTTCAAACCTACCCTGTATCATAGCGAACAAAACTAAAGAAAGTTATCGAAATCGGTCAAGCCGTTTTTGAGTTTTAGCGAGTCTAACCCACAGCAATTCATTTATATCGAAATTTCGATTTTCTCGATTTTCCGGCTTTTCCTTTGGGATTTCCCGACTTTTCTTTTTCTAAACCTACCCTGTATCATAGCGAACCAAACAAAAGAAAATTATCGAAATCGGTCTTGCCGTTTTTGAGTTTTAGCGAGACTAACGCACATCAATTCATTTATATCGAAATTTCGATTTTTTCGATTTTCCGGCTTTTCCTTTGGGATTTCCCGCCTTTTATTTTTTTTCAAACCTACCCTGTATCGTAGCGAACAAAACTAAAAAAAGTTATTGAAATCGGTCAAGCCGTTTTTGAGTTTTAGCGAGACTAACGCACAGCAATTCATTTATATCAAAATTTCGATTTTCTCGATTTTCCGGCTTTTCCTTAGGGGATTTCCCGACTTTTCTTTTTCTAAACCTACCCTGTATCATAGCGAACCAAACAAAAGAAAATTATCGAAATCGGTCATGCCGTTTTTGAGTTTTAGCGAGACTAACGCACAGCAATTCATTTATATCGAAATTTCGATTTTTTCGATTTTCCGGCTTTTCCTTTGGGATTTCCCGCCTTTTATTTTTTTTCAGACCTAGCCTGTATCATAGCGAACCAAACAAAAGAAAATTATCGAAATCGGTCATGCCGTTTTTGAGTTTTAGCGAGACTAACGCACAGCAATTCATTTATATCGAAATTTCGATTTTCTCGATTTTCCGGCTTTTCCTTTGGGATTTCCCGCCTTTTATTTTTTTTCAAACATACCCTGTATCATAGCGAACAATACTAAAGAAATTATCGAAATCGGTCAAGCCGTTTTTGAGTTTTAGCGAGACTAACCCACAGCAATTCATTTTTATCGAAATTTCGATTTTCTCGATTTTCCGGCTTTTCCTTTAGGATTTCCCGACTTTTCTTTTTCTAAACCTACCCTGTATCATAGCGAACCAAACAAAAGAAAATTATCGAAATCGGTCTTGCCGTTTTTGAGTTTTAGCGAGACTAACGCACAGCAATTCATTTATATTGAAATTTCGATTTTTTCGATTTTCCGGCTTTTCCTTTGGGATTTCCCGCCGTTTATTTTTTTTCAAACCTACCCTGTATCATAGCGAACAAAACTAAAGAAAGTTATCGAAATCGGTCAAGCCGTTTTTGAGTTTTAGCGAGACTAACCCACAGCAATTCATTTATATCGAAATTTCGATTTTCTCGATTTTCCGGCTTTTCCTTTGGGATTTCCCGACTTTTCTTTTTCTAAACCTACCCTGTATCATAGCGAACCAAACAAAAGAAAATTATCGAAATCGGTCTTGCCGTTTTTGAGTTTTAGCGAGACTAACTCACAGCAATTCATTTATATCGAAATTTCGATTTTTTCGATTTTCCGGCTTTTCCTTTGGGATTTCCCGCCTTTTATTTTTTTTCAAACCTACCCTGTATCATAGCGAACAAAACTAAAGAAAGTTATCGAAATCGGTCAAGCCGTTTTTGAGTTTTAGCGAGACTAACCCACAGCAATTCATTTATATCGAAATTTCGATTTTCTCGATTTTCCGGCTTTTCCTTTGGGATTTCCCGACTTCTATTTTTTTTCAAACCTACCATGTATCATAGCGAACAAAACAAAACAAAAATTATCGAAATCGGTCATTGCGTTTTTGAGTTTCTGCGAGACTGACGCACAGCAATTAATTTTTATCGAAATTTCTATTTTTTCGATTTTGTTGCTTTTCCTTTGGGATTTCCCAACTCCTATTTTTTTTCAAACCTACCCTGTATCATAGTGAACAAAACAGCAAAAGAAATTATCGAAATCGGTCAAGCCGTTTTTGAGTTTTCGCGAGACTAACCCACAGCAATTCATTTTTATCGAAATTTAGATTTTTTCGATTTTCCGGCATTTCCTTTGGGATTTCCCGACTTTTCTTTTTCTAAACCTACCCTGTATCATAGCGAACAAAACTAAAGAAAATTATCGAAATCGGTCAAGCCGTTTTTGAGTTTTAGCGGGACTAACCCACAGCAATTCATTTATATCGAAATTTCGATTTTTGCGATTTTCTTGCTTTTCCTTTGGGATTTCCCAACTTCTATTTTTTTTCAAACCTACCCTGTATCATAGTGAACAAAACAGCAAAAGAAATTATCGAAATCGGTCAAGCCGTTTTTGAGTTTTCGCGAGACTAACCCACAGCAATTCATTTTTATCGAAATTTAGATTTTTTCGATTTTCCGGCATTTCCTTTGGGATTTCCCGACTTTTCTTTTTCTAAACCTACCCTGTATCATAGCGAACAAAACTAAAGAAAATTATCGGAATCGGTCAAGCCGTTTTTGAGTTTTAGCGAGACTAACCCACAGCAATTCATTTATATCGAAATTTCGATTTTCTCGATTTTCCGGCTTTTCCTTTGGGATTTCCCGACTTCTATTTTTTTTCAAACCTACCCTGTATCATAGTGAACAAAACAGCAAAAGAAATTATCGAAATTGGTCAAGCCGTTTTTGAGTTTTAGCGAGACTAACCCACAGCAATTCATTTTTATCGAAATTTAGATTTTTTCGATTTTCCGGCATTTCCTTTGGGATTTCCCGACTTTTATTTTTTTCAAACCTACCCTTTATCATAGCGAACAAAACTAAAGAAAATTATCGAAATCGGTCAAGCCGTTTTTGAGTTTTAGCGAGACTAACCCACAGCAATTCATTTATATCGAAATTTAGATTTTTTCGATTTTCTTGCTTTTCCTTTGGGATTTCCCGACTTCTATTTTTTTTCAAATCTACCCTGTATCATAGCGAACAAAACAAAAAAAATTATCGGTATCGGTCAAGCCGTTTTTGAGTTTTAGCGAGACTAACGCACAGCAATTCATTTTTATCGAAATTTCGATTTTCCGGCTTTTTCTTCGGGATTTCTCGACTCTTCTTTTTTTCCAGCCTACCCTGTATCATAGCGAACAAAACTAAAGAAAATTATCGAAATCGGTCAAGTCGTTTTTGAGTTTTAGCGGGACTAACCCACAGCAATTCATTTATATCGAATTTTCGATTTTTTCGATTTTCCAGCTTTTCCTTTGGGATTTCCCGACTTCTATTTTTTTTCAAACCTACCCTGTATCATAGTGAACAAAACAGCAAAAGAAATTATCGAAATCGGTCAAGCCGTTTTTGAGTTTTAGCGAGACTAACCCACAGCAATTCATTTTTATCGAAATTTCGATTTTTTCGATATTCCGCCTTTTCGTTTGGGATTTCCCGACTTTTATTTTTTTTTCAAACCTACCCTATATCATAGTGAACAAAACAAAAAAAAAATTATCGAAATCGGTCCAGCCGTTTTTGAGTTTCTGCGAGACTGACGCACAGCAATTCATTTTTATCGAAATTTCGATTTTTTCGATTTTCTTGCTTTTCCTTTGGGATTTCCCAACTTCTATTTTTTTTCAAACCTACCCTGTATCATAGCGAACGAAACAAAAAAAATTATCGGAATCGGTCATGCCATTTTTGAGTTTTAGCGAGACTAACGCACAGCAATTCATTTATATCGAAATTTCGATTTTTTCGATTTTCGAGACTAACGCACAGCAATTCAATTATATCGAAATTTCGATTTTTTCGATTTTCCGGCTTTTCCTTTGGGATTTCCCGCCGTTTATTTTTTTTCAAACCTACCCTGTATCATAGCGAACAAAACTAAAGAAAGTTATCGAAATCGGTCAAGCCGTTTTTGAGTTTTAGCGAGACTAACCCACAGCAATTCATTTATATCGAAATTTCGATTTTCTCGATTTTCCGGCTTTTCCTTTGGGATTTCCCGACTTTTCTTTTTCTAAACCTACCCTGTATCATAGCGAACCAAACAAAAGAAAATTATCGAAATCGGTCATGCCGTTTTTGAGTTTTAGCGAGACTAACGCACAGCAATTCATTTATATCGAAATTTCGATTTTTTCGATTTTCCGGCTTTTCCTTTGGGATTTCCCGCCTTTTATTTTTTTTCAAACCTACCCTGTATCATAGCGAACAAAACTAAAGAAAGTTATCAAAATCGGTTAAGCCGTTTTTGAGTTTTAGCGAGACTAACGCACAGCAATTCATTTATATCGAAATTTCGATTTTTTCGATTTTCCGGCTTTTCCTTTGGGATTTCCCGCCTTTTATTTTTTTTCAAACCTACCCTGTATCATAGCGAACAAAACTAAAGAAAATTATCGAAATCGGTCATGCCGTTTTTGAGTTTTAGCGAGACTAACGCACAGCAATTCATTTATATCGAAATTTCGATTTTTTCGATTTTCCGGCTTTTCCTTTGGGATTTCCCGCCTTTTATTTTTTTTCAAACGTACCCTGTATCATAGCGAACAAAACTAAAGAAAGTTATTGAAATCGGTCAAGCCGTTTTTGAGTTTTAGCGAGACTAACGCACAGAAATTCATTTATATCAAAATTTCGATTTTCTCGATTTTCCGGCTTTTCCTTAGGGGATTTCCCGACTTTTCTTTTTCTAAACCTACCCTGTATCATAGCGAACCAAACAAAAGAAAATTATCGAAATCGGTCATGCCGTTTTTGAGTTTTAGCGAGACTAACGCACAGCAATTCATTTATATCGAAATTTCGATTTTTTCGATTTTCCGGCTTTTCCTTTGGGATTTCCCGCCTTTTATTTTTTTTCAGACCTAGCCTGTATCATAGCGAACCAAACAAAAGAAAATTATCGAAATCGGTCATGCCGTTTTTGAGTTTTAGCGAGACTAACGCACAGCAATTCATTTATATCGAAATTTCGATTTTCTCGATTTTCCGGCTTTTCCTTTGGGATTTCCCGCCTTTTATTTTTTTTCAAACATACCCTGTATCATAGCGAACAATACTATAGAAATTATCGAAATCGGTCAAGCCGTTTTTGAGTTTTAGCGAGACTAACGCACAGCAATTCATTTATATCGAAATTTCGATTTTTTCGATTTTCGAGACTAACGCACAGCAATTCATTTATATCGAAATTTCGATTTTTTCGATTTTCCGGCTTTTCCTTTGGGATTTCCCGCCGTTTATTTTTTTTCAAACCTACCCTGTATCATAGCGAACAAAACTAAAGAAAGTTATCGAAATCGGTCAAGCCGTTTTTGAGTTTTAGCGAGACTAACCCACAGCAATTCATTTATATCGAAATTTCGATTTTATCGATTTTCCGGCTTTTCCTTTGGGATTTCCCGACTTTTCTTTTTCTAAACCTACCCTGTATCATAGCGAACCAAACAAAAGAAAATTATCGAAATCGGTCTTGCCGTTTTTGAGTTTTAGCGAGACTAACGCACATCAATTCATTTATATCGAAATTTCGATTTTTTCGATTTTCCGGCTTTTCCTTTGGGATTTCCCGCCTTTTATTTTTTTTCAAACCTACCCTGTATCGTAGCGAACAAAACTAAAAAAAGTTATTGAAATCGGTCAAGCCGTTTTTGAGTTTTAGCGAGACTAACGCACAGCAATTCATTTATATCAAAATTTCGATTTTCTCGATTTTCCGGCTTTTCCTTAGGGGATTTCCCGACTTTTCTTTTTCTAAACCTACCCTGTATCATAGCGAACCAAACAAAAGAAAATTATCGAAATCGGTCATGCCGTTTTTGAGTTTTAGCGAGACTAACGCACAGCAATTCATTTATATCGAAATTTCGATTTTTTCGATTTTCCGGCTTTTCCTTTGGGATTTCCCGCCTTTTATTTTTTTTCAGACCTAGCCTGTATCATAGCGAACCAAACAAAAGAAAATTATCGAAATCGGTCATGCCGTTTTTGAGTTTTAGCGAGACTAACGCACAGCAATTCATTTATATCGAAATTTCGATTTTCTCGATTTTCCGGCTTTTCCTTTGGGATTTCCCGCCTTTTATTTTTTTTCAAACATACTCTGTATCATAGCGAACAATACTAAAGAAATTATCGAAATCGGTCAAGCCGTTTTTGAGTTTTAGCGAGACTAACCCACAGCAATTCATTTTTATCGAAATTTCGATTTTCTCGATTTTCCGGCTTTTCCTTTGGGATTTCCCGACTTTTCTTTTTCTAAACCTACCCTGTATCATAGCGAACCAAACAAAAGAAAATTATCGAAATCGGTCTTGCCGTTTTTGAGTTTTAGCGAGACTAACGCACAGCAATTCATTTATATCGAAATTTCGATTTTTTCGATTTTCCGGCTTTTCCTTTGGGATTTTCCGCCGTTTATTTTTTTTCAAACCTACCCTGTATCATAGCGAACAAAACTAAAGAAAGTTATCGAAATCGGTCAAGCCGTTTTTGAGTTTTAGCGAGACTAACCCACAGCAATTCATTTATATCGAAATTTCGATTTTCTCGATTTTCCGGCTTTTCCTTTGGGATTTCCCGACTTTTCTTTTTCTAAACCTACCCTGTATCATAGCGAACCAAACAAAAGAAAATTATCGAAATCGGTCTTGCCGTTTTTGAGTTTTAGCGAGACTAACGCACAGCAATTCATTTATATCGAAATTTCGATTTTTTCGATTTTCCGGCTTTTCCTTTGGGATTTCCCGCCTTTTATTTTTTTTCAAACCTACCCTGTATCATAGCGAACAAAACTAAAGAAAGTTATCGAAATCGGTCAAGCCGTTTTTGAGTTTTAGCGAGACTAACCCACAGCAATTCATTTATATCGAAATTTCGATTTTCTCGATTTTCCGGCTTTTCCTTTGGGATTTCCCGACTTCTATTTTTTTTCAAACCTACCATGTATCATAGCGAACAAAACAAAACAAAAATTATCGAAATCGGTCATTGCGTTTTTGAGTTTCTGCGAGACTGACGCACAGCAATTCATTTTTATCGAAATTTCGATTTTTTCGATTTTCTTGGTTTTCCTTTCGGATTTCCCAACTTCTATTTTTTTTCAAACCTACCCTGTATCATAGCGAACGAAACAAAAAAAATTATCGGAATCGGTCATGCCATTTTTGAGTTTTAGCGAGACTAACGCACAGCAATTCATTTATATCGAAATTTCGATTTTTTCGATTTTCCGGCTTTTGCTTTGGGATTTCCCGACTTTTCTTTTTTTTCAAACCTACCCTATATCATAGCGAACAAAACAAAAAAAAATTTATCGAAATCGGTCGAGCCGTTTTTGAGTTTCTGCGAGACTGGCACAGTAATTCGTTTTTTATCGGAATTTCGATTTTTTCGATTTTCCGGCGTTTTCTTGGGGATGTCGCGTCTCTTCTTTTTTTCTAGCCTACCCTGTATCATAGCGAACAAAACAAAAAAAAATTATCGAAATCGGACAAGCCGTTTTTGAGTTTTAGCGAGACTAACGCACGGCAATTCATTTTTATCGAAATTTCGATTTTTTCGATTTTCCGACTTTTCCTTTTGGATTTCCCGCCTTTTATTTTTTTTCAAACCTACCCTGTATCATAGCGAGCCAAACTAAAGAAAATTATCGAAATCGGTCATGCCGTTTTTGAGTTTTAGCGAGACTAACGCACAGTAATTCATTTATATCGAAATTTCGATTTTCTCGATTTTCCGGCTTTTCCTTTGGGATTTCCCGCCTTTTATTTTTTTTCAAACATACCCTGTATCATAGCGAACAATACTAAAGATATTATCGAAATCGGTCAAGCCGTTTTTGAGTTTTAGCGAGACTAACCCACAGCAATTCATTTTTATTGAAATTTCGATTTTTTCGATTTTCCGGCTTTTCCTTTGGGATTTCCGACTTTTATTTTTTTTTCGAACCTACCCTATATCATAGTGAACAAAACAAAAAAAAATTATCGAAATCGGTCCAGCCGTTTTTGAGTTTCTGCGAGACTGACGCACAGCAATTCATTTTTATCGAAATTTCGATTTTTTCGATTTTCTTGCTTTTCCTTTGGGATTTCCCAACTTCTATTTTTTTTCAAACCTACCCTGTATCATAGCGAACGAAACAAAAAAAATTATCGGAATCGGTCATGCCGTTTTTGAGTTTTAGCGAGACTAACGCACAGCAATTCATTTTTATCGAAATTTCGATTTTTTCGATTTTCCGGCTTTTCCTTTGGGATTTCCCGCCGTTTATTTTTTTCAAACCTACCCTGTATCATAGCGAACAAAACTAAAGAAAGTTATCGAAATCGGTCAAGCCGTTTTTGAGTTTTAGCGAGACTAACGCACAGCAATTCATTTATATCGAAATTTCGATTTTCTCGATTTTCCGGCTTTTCCTTTGGGATTTCCCGACTTCTATTTTTTTTCAAACCTACCATGTATCATAGCGAACAAAACAAAACAAAAATTATCGAAATCGGTCATGGCGTTTTTGAGTTTTAGCGAGACTAACGCACAGCAATTCATTTTATCGAAATTTCGATTTTTTCGATTTTCCGGATTTTCCTTTGCGGTTTCCCGATTTTTCTTTTTTTTTAAACCTACCCTGTACCACAGCGAACAAAACTAAAGAAAATTATCGAAATCGGTTAAGCCGTTTTTGAGTTTTTGCGAGACTAACCCACAGTAATTCATTTATATCGAAATTTCGATTTTTTCGATTTTCCGGCTTTTCCTTTGGGATTTCCCGACCTCTATTTTTTTTCAAACCTACCCTGTATCATAGCGAACAAAACAAAAAAAATTATCGGAATCGGTCATGCCGTTTTTGAGTTTTAGCGAGACTAACGCACAGCAATTCATTTTTATCGAAATTTCGATTTTTTCGATTTTCCGGCTTTTCCTTTGGGATTTCCCGCCGTTTATTTTTTTTCAAACCTACCCTGTATCATAGCGAACAAAACTAAAGAAAGTTATCGAAATAGGTCAAGCCGTTTTTGAGTTTTAGCGAGACTAACCCAAAGCAATTCATTTATATCGAAATTTCGATTTTCTCGATTTTCCGGCTTTTCCTTTGGGATTTCCCGACTTTTCTTTTTCTAAACCTACCCTGTATCATAGCGAACCAAACAAAAGAAAATTATCGAAATCGGTCATGCCGTTTTTGAGTTTTAGCGAGACTAACGCACAGCAATTCATTTATATCGAAATTTCGATTTTTTCGATTTTCCGGCTTTTCCTTTGGGATTTCCCGCCGTTTATTTTTTTTCAAACCTACCCTGTATCATAGCGAACAAAACTAAAGAAAGTTATCGAAATCGGTCAAGCCGTTTTTGAGTTTTAGCGAGACTAACGCACAGCAATTCATTTATATCGAAATTTCGATTTTCTCGATTTTCCGGCTTTTCCTTTGGGATTTCCCGACTTCTATTTTTTTTCAAACCTACCATGTATCATAGCGAACAAAACAAAACAAAAATTATCGAAATCGGTCATGGCGTTTTTGAGTTTTAGCGAGACTAACGCACAGCAATTCATTTTATCGAAATTTCGATTTTTTCGATTTTCCGGATTTTCCTTTGCGGTTTCCCGATTTTTCTTTTTTTTAAACCTACCCTGTACCACAGCGAACAAAACTAAAGAAAATTATCGAAATCGGTTAAGCCGTTTTTGAGTTTTTGCGAGACTAACCCACAGTAATTCATTTATATCGAAATTTCGATTTTTTCGATTTTCCGGCTTTTCCTTTGGGATTTCCCGACCTCTATTTTTTTTCAAACCTACCCTGTATCATAGCGAACAAAACAAAAAAAATTATCGGAATCGGTCATGCCGTTTTTGAGTTTTAGCGAGACTAACGCACAGCAATTCATTTTTATCGAAATTTCGATTTTCTCGATTTTCCGGCTTTTCCTTTGGGATTTCCCGACTTCTATTTTTTTTCAAACCTACCATGTATCATAGCGAACAAAACAAAACAAAAATTATCGAAATCGGTCCAGCCGTTTTTGAGTTTCTCCGAGACTAACGCACAGCAATTCATTTTATCGAAATTTCGATTTTTTCGATTTTCCGGATTTTCCTTTGCGGTTTCCCGATTTTTCTTTTTTTTAAACCTACCCTGTACCACAGCGAACAAAACTAAAGAAAATTATCGAAATCGGTTAAGCCGTTTTTGAGTTTTTGCGAGACTAACCCACAGTAATTCATTTATATCGAAATTTCGATTTTTTCGATTTTCCGGCTTTTCCTTTGGGATTTCCCGACCTCTATTTTTTTTCAAACCTACCCTGTATCATAGCGAACAAAACAAAAAAAAATTATCGGAATCGGTCATGCCGTTTTTGAGTTTTAGCGAGACTAACGCACAGCAATTCATTTTTATCGAAATTTCGATTTTTTCGATTTTCCGGCTTTTCCTTTGGGATTTCCCGCCGTTTATTTTTTTTCAAACCTACCCTGTATCATAGCGAACAAAACTAAAGAAAGTTATCGAAATCGCTCAAGCCGTTTTTGAGTTTTAGCGAGACTAACGCACAGCAATTCATTTATATCGAAATTTCGATTTTCTCGATTTTCCGGCTTTTCCTTTGGGATTTCCCGACCTCTATTTTTTTTCAAACCTACCCTGTATCATAGCGAACAAAACAAAAAAAATTATCGGAATCGGTCATGCCGTTTTTGAGTTTTAGCGAGACTAACGCACAGCAATTCATTTTTATCGAAATTTCGATTTTTTCGATTTTCCGGCTTTTCCTTTGGGATTTCCCGCCGTTTATTTTTTTTCAAACCTACCCTGTATCATAGCGAACAAAACTAAAGAAAGTTATCGAAATCGGTCAAGCCGTTTTTGAGTTTTAGCGAGACTAACCCACAGCAATTCATTTATATCGAAATTTCGATTTTCTCGATTTTCCGGCTTTTCCTTTGGGATTTCCCGACTTTTCTTTTTCTAAACCTACCCTGTATCATAGCGAACCAAACAAAAGAAAATTATCGAAATCGGTCATGCCGTGTTTGAGTTTTAGCGAGACTAACGCACAGCAATTCATTTTATCGAAATTTAGATTTTTTCGATTTTCCGGATTTTCCTTTGAGGTTTTCTGACTTTTCTTTTTTTTCAAACCTACCATGTATCATAGCGAACAAAACAAAAAAAAAATTATCGAAATCGGTCATGTTGTTTTTGAGTTTTAGCGAGACTGACGCACAGCAATTCATTTTTATCGAAATTTCGATTATTTCGATTTTCTGGCTTTTCCTTTGGGATTTCCCGACTTCTATTTTTTTTCAAACCTACCCTGTATCATAGCGAACGAAACAAAAAAAATTATCGGAATCGGTCATGCCATTTTTGAGTTTTAGCGAGACTAACGCACAGCAATTCATTTTTATCGAAATTTCGATTTTTTCGATTTTCTTGCTTTTCCTTTGGGATTTCCCGACTTCAATTTTTTTTCAAACCTACCCTGTATCATAGTGAACAAAACAGCAAAAGAAATTATCGAAATCGGTCAAGCCGTTTTTGAGTTTTAGCGAGACTAACCCACAGCAATTCATTTTTATCGAAATTTAGATATTCTCGATTTTCCGGCTTTTCCTTTGGGATTTCCCGACTTCTATTTTTTTTCAAACCTACCATGTATCATAGCGAACAAAACAAAACAAAAATTATCGAAATCGGTCGTGGCGTTTTTGAGTTTTAGCGAGACTAACGCACAGCAATTCATTTTATCGAAATTTCGATTTTTTCGATTTTCCGGATTTTCCTTTTGGGTTTTCCGACTTTTCTTTTTTTTCAAACCTACCACGTATCATAGCGAACAAAACAAAAAAAAAATTATCGAAATCGGTCATGTTGTTTTTGAGTTTTAGCGAGACTGACGCACAGCAATTCATTTTTATCGAAATTTCGATTATTTCTATTTTCTGGCTTTTCCTTTGAGGTTTCCCGATTTTTCTTTTTTTTAAACCTACCCTGAACCACAGCGAACAAAACTAAAGAAAATTATCGGAATCGGTAATGCCGTTTTTGAGTTTTAGCGAGACTAACGCACAGCAATTCATTTATATCGAAATTTCGATTTTTTCGATTTTTTCGATTTTCCGGCTTTTCCTTTGGGATTTCCCGACTTTTATTTTTTTTCAAACCTACCCTGTATCATAGTGAACAAAACAGCAAAAGAAATTATCGAAATCGGTCAAGCCGTTTTTGAGTTTTAGCGAGACTAACCCACAGCAATTCATTTTTATCGAAATTTAGATTTTTTCGATTTTCCGGCTTTTCCTTTGGGATTTCCCGACTTTTTTTTTTTCAAACCTACCGTGTATCATAGCGAACAAAACTAAAGAAAATTATCGAAATCGGTCAAGCCGTTTTTGAGTTTTAGCGAGACTAACCCACACCAATTCATTTATATCGAAATTTAGATTTTTTTCGATTTTCCGGCTTTTCCTTTGGGATTTCCCGACTTCTATTTTTTTAAACCTACCCTGTATCATAGCGAACAAAACAAAAAAAATTATCGGAATTGGTCATGCCGTTTTTGAGTTTTAGCGAGACTAACGCACAGCAATTCATTTTTATCGAAATTTCGATTTTTTCGATTTTCCGGCTTTTCCTTTGGGATTTCCCGACTTCTATTTTTTCAAACCTACCCTGTATCATAGCGAACAAAACAAAAAAAATTATCGGAATCGGTCAAGCCGTTTTTGAGTTTTAGCGAGACTAACGCACAGCAATTCATTTTTATCGAAATTTCGATTTTTTCGATTTTCCGGCTTTTTCGTCGGGATTTCTCGACTCTTCTTTTTTTCTAGCCTACCCTGTATCATAGCGAACAAAACTAAAGAAAATTATCGAAATCGGTCAAGCCGTTTTTGAGTTTTAGCGGGACTAACCCACAGCAATTCATTTATATCGAAATTTCGATTTTTTCGATTTTCCGGCTTTTCCTTTGGGATTTCCCGACTTCTATTTTTTTTCAAACCTACCCTGTATCATAGCGAACAAAACAAAAAAAATTATCGGAATCGGTCAAGCCGTTTTTGAGTTTTAGCGAGACTAACGCACAGCAATTCATTTATATCGAAACTTAGATTTTTTCGATTTTCCGGCTTTTCCTTTGGGATTTCCCGACATTTATTTTTTTTCAAACCTACCCTGTATCATAGCGAACAAAACAAAAAAAATTATCGGTATCGGTCAAGCCGTTTTTGAGTTTTAGCGAGACTAACGCACAGCAATTCATTTTTATCGAAATATCGATTTTTTCGATTTTCCGGCTTTTTCTTCGGGATTTCTCGACTCTTCTTTTTTTCCAGCCTACCCTGTATCATAGCGAACAAAACTAAAGAAAATTATCGAAATCGGTCAAGCCGTTTTTGAGTTTTAGCGAGACTAACCCACAGCAATTCATTTATATTGAATTTTCGATTTTTTCGATTTTCCAGCTTTTCCTTTGGGATTTCCCGACTTCTATTTTTTTTCAAACCTACCCTGTATCATAGTGAACAAAACAGCAAAAGAAATTATCGAAATCGGTTAAGCCGTTTTTGAGTTTTAGCGAGACTAACCCACAGCAATTCATTTTTATCGAAATTTCGATTTTTTCGATTTTCCGGCTTTTCGTTTGGGATTTCCCGACTTTTATTTTTTTTTCAAACCTACCCTATATCATAGTGAACAAAACAAAAAAAAAATTATCGACATCGGTCCAGCCGTTTTTGAGTTTCTGCGAGACTGACGCACAGCAATTCATTTTTATCGAAATTTCGATTTTTTCGATTTTCTTGCTTTTCCTTTGGGATTTCCCAACTTCTATTTTTTTTCAAACCTACCCTGTATCATAGCGAACGAAACAAAAAAAATTATCGGAATCGGTCATGCCATTTTTGAGTTTTAGCGAGACTAACGCACAGCAATTCATTTATATCGAAATTTCGATTTTTTCGATTTTCCGGCTTTTCCTTTGGGATTTCCCGACTTTTCTTTTTTTTCAAACCTACCCTATATCATAGCGAACAAAACAAAAAAAAATTTATCGAAATCGGTCGAGCCGTTTTTGAGTTTCTGCGAGACTGGCACAGTAATTCGTTTTTTATCGGAATTTCGATTTTTTCGATTTTCCGGCGTTTTCTTGGGGATGTCGCGACTCTTCTTTTTTTCTAGCCTACCCTGTATCATAGCGAACAAAACAAAAAAAAATTATCGAAATCGGACAAGCCGTTTTTGAGTTTTAGCGAGACTAACGCACGGCAATTCATTTTTATCGAAATTTCGATTTTTTCGATTTTCCGACTTTTCCTTTTGGATTTCCCGCCTTTTATTTTTTTTCAAACCTACCCTGTATCATAGCGAGCCAAACTAAAGAAAATTATCGAAATCGGTCATGCCGTTTTTGAGTTTTAGCGAGACTAACGCACAGTAATTCATTTATATCGAAATTTCGATTTTCTCGATTTTCCGGCTTTTCCTTTGGGATTTCCCGCCTTTTATTTTTTTTCAAACATACCCTGTATCATAGCGAACAATACTAAAGATATTATCGAAATCGGTCAAGCCGTTTTTGAGTTTTAGCGAGACTAACCCACAGCAATTCATTTTTATCGAAATTTCGATTTTTTCGATTTTCCGGCTTTTCCTTTGGGATTTCCGACTTTTATTTTTTTTTCGAACCTACCCTATATCATAGTGAACAAAACAAAAAAAAATTATCGAAATCGGTCCAGCCGTTTTTGAGTTTCTGCGAGACTGACGCACAGCAATTCATTTTTATCGAAATTTCGATTTTTTCGATTTTCTTGCTTTTCCTTTGGGATTTCCCAACTTCTATTTTTTTTCAAACCTACCCTGTATCATAGCGAACGAAACAAAAAAAATTATCGGAATCGGTCATGCCGTTTTTGAGTTTTAGCGAGACTAACGCACAGCAATTCATTTTTATCGAAATTTCGATTTTTTCGATTTTCCGGCTTTTCCTTTGGGATTTCCCGCCGTTTATTTTTTTCAAACCTACCCTGTATCATAGCGAACAAAACTAAAGAAAGTTATCGACATCGGTCAAGCCGTTTTTGAGTTTTAGCGAGACTAACGCACAGCAATTCATTTATATCGAAATTTCGATTTTCTCGATTTTCCGGCTTTTCCTTTAGGATTTCCCGACTTCTATTTTTTTTCCAACCTACCATGTATCATAGCGAACAAAACAAAACAAAAATTATCGAAATCGGTCATGGCGTTTTTGAGTTTTAGCGAGACTAACGCACAGCAATTCATTTTATCGAAATTTCGATTTTTTCGATTTTCCGGATTTTCCTTTGCGGTTTCCCGATTTTTCTTTTTTTTTAAACCTACCCTGTACCACAGCGAACAAAACTAAAGAAAATTATCGAAATCGGTTAAGCCGTTTTTGAGTTTTTGCGAGACTAACCCACAGTAATTCATTTATATCGAAATTTCGATTTTTTCGATTTTCCGGCTTTTCCTTTGGGATTTCCCGACCTCTATTTTTTTTCAAACCTACCCTGTATCATAGCGAACAAAACAAAAAAAATTATCGGAATCGGTCATGCCGTTTTTGAGTTTTAGCGAGACTAACGCACAGCAATTCATTTTTATCGAAATTTCGATTTTTTCGATTTTCCGGCTTTTCCTTTGGGATTTCCCGCCGTTTATTTTTTTTCAAACCTACCCTGTATCATAGCGAACAAAACTAAAGAAAGTTATCGAAATAGGTCAAGCCGTTTTTGAGTTTTAGCGAGACTAACCCACAGCAATTCATTTATATCGAAATTTCGATTTTCTCGATTTTCCGGCTTTTCCTTTGGGATTTCCCGACTTTTCTTTTTCTAAACCTACCCTGTATCATAGCGAACCAAACAAAAGAAAATTATCGAAATCGGTCATGCCGTTTTTGAGTTTTAGCGAGACTAACGCACAGCAATTCATTTATATCGAAATTTCGATTTTTTCGATTTTCCGGCTTTTCCTTTGGGATTTCCCGCCGTTTATTTTTTTTCAAACCTACCCTGTATCATAGCGAACAAAACTAAAGAAAGTTATCGAAATCGGTCAAGCCGTTTTTGAGTTTTAGCGAGACTAACGCACAGCAATTCATTTATATCGAAATTTCGATATTCTCGATTTTCCGGCTTTTCCTTTGGGATTTCCCGACCTCTATTTTTTTTCAAACCTACCCTGTATCATAGCGAACAAAACAAAAAAAATTATCGGAATCGGTCATGCCGTTTTTGAGTTTTAGCGAGACTAACGCACAGCAATTCATTTTTATCGAAATTTCGATTTTTTCGATTTTCCGGCTTTTCCTTTGGGATTTCCCGCCGTTTATTTTTTTTCAAACCTACCCTGTATCATAGCGAACAAAACTAAAGAAAGTTATCGAAATAGGTCAAGCCGTTTTTGAGTTTTAGCGAGACTAACCCACAGCAATTCATTTATATCGAAATTTCGATTTTCTCGATTTTCCGGCTTTTCCTTTGGGATTTCCCGACTTTTCTTTTTCTAAACCTACCCTGTATCATAGCGAACCAAACAAAAGAAAATTATCGAAATCGGTCATGCCGTTTTTGAGTTTTAGCGAGACTAACGCACAGCAATTCATTTATATCGAAATTTCGATTTTTTCGATTTTCCGGCTTTTCCTTTGGGATTTCCCGCCGTTTATTTTTTTTCAAACCTACCCTGTATCATAGCGAACAAAACTAAAGAAAGTTATCGAAATCGGTCAAGCCGTTTTTGAGTTTCTGCGAGACTGACGCACAGCAATTCATTTTTATCGAAATTTCGATTTTTTCGATTTTCTTGCTTTTCCTTTGGGATTTCCCAATTTCTATTTTTTTTCAAACCTACCCTGTATCATAGCGAACGAAACAAAAAAAATTATCGGAATCGGTCATGCCATTTTTGAGTTTTAGCGAGACTAACGCACAGCAATTCATTTATATCGAAATTTCGATTTTTTCGATTTTCCGGCTTTTCCTTTGGGATTTCCCGCCGTTTATTTTTTTTCAAACCTACCCTGTATCATAGCGAACAATACTAAAGAAAGTTATCGAAATCGGTCAAGCCGTTTTTGAGTTTTAGCGAGACTAACCCACAGCAATTCATTTATATCGAAATTTCGATTTTCTCGATTTTCCGGCTTTTCCTTTGGGATTTCCCGACTTTTCTTTTTCTAAACCTACCCTGTATCATAGCGAACCAAACAAAAGAAAATTATCGAAATCGGTCATGCCGTTTTTGAGTTTTAGCGAGACTAACGCACAGCAATTCATTTATATCGAAATTTCGATTTTCGATTTTCCGGCTTTTCCTTTGGGATTTCCCGCCGTTTATTTTTTTTCAAACCTACCCTGTATCATAGCGAACAAAACTAAAGAAAGTTATCGAAATCGGTCAAGCCGTTTTTGAGTTTTAGCGAGACTAACGCACAGCAATTCATTTATATCGAAATTTCGATTTTCTCGATTTTCCGGCTTTTCCTTTGGGATTTCCCGACTTCTATTTTTTTTCAAACCTACCATGTATCATAGCGAACAAAACAAAACAAAAATTATCGAAATCGGTCATGGCGTTTTTGAGTTTTAGCGAGACTAACGCACAGCAATTCATTTTATCGAAATTTCGATTTTTTCGATTTTCCGGATTTTCCTTTGCGGTTTCCCGATTTTTCTTTTTTTTAAACCTACCCTGTACCACAGCGAACAAAACTAAAGAAAATTATCGAAATCGGTTAAGCCGTTTTTGAGTTTTTGCGAGACTAACCCACAGTAATTCATTTATATCGAAATTTCGATTTTTTTGATTTTCCGGCTTTTCCTTTGGGATTTCCCGACCTCTATTTTTTTTCAAACCTACCCTGTATCATAGCGAACAAAACAAAAAAAATTATCGGAATCGGTCATGCCGTTTTTGAGTTTTAGCGAGACTAACGCACAGCAATTCATTTTTATCGAAATTTCGATTTTTTCGATTTTCCGGCTTTTCCTTTGGGATTTCCCGCCGTTTATTTTTTTTCAAACCTACCCTGTATCATAGCGAACAAAACTAAAGAAAGTTATCGAAATCGGTCAAGCCGTTTTTGAGTTTTAGCGAGACTAACGCACAGCAATTCATTTATATCGAAATTTCGATTTTCTCGATTTTCCGGCTTTTCCTTTGGGATTTCCCGACCTCTATTTTTTTTCAAACCTACCCTGTATCATAGCGAACAAAACAAAAAAAATTATCGGAATCGGTCATGCCGTTTTTGAGTTTTAGCGAGACTAACGCACAGCAATTCATTTTTATCGAAATTTCGATTTTTTCGATTTTCCGGCTTTTCCTTTGGGATTTCCCGCCGTTTATTTTTTTTCAAACCTACCCTGTATCATAGCGAACAAAACTAAAGAAAGTTATCGAAATCGGTCAAGCCGTTTTTGAGTTTTAGCGATACTAACCCACAGCAATTCATTTATATCGAAATTTCGATTTTCTCGATTTTCCGGCTTTTCCTTTGGGATTTCCCGACTTTTCTTTTTCTAAACCTACCCTGTATCATAGCGAACCAAACAAAAGAAAATTATCGAAATCGGTCATGCCGTGTTTGAGTTTTAGCGAGACTAACGCACAGCAATTCATTTTATCGAAATTTAGATTTTTTCGATTTTCCGAATTTTCCTTTGAGGTTTTCTGACTTTTCTTTTTTTTCAAACCTACCATGTATCATAGCGAACAAAACAAAAAAAAATTATCGAAATCGGTCATGTTGTTTTTGAGTTTTAGCGAGACTGACGCACAGCAATTCATTTTTATCGAAATTTCGATTATTTCGATTTTCTGGCTTTTCCTTTGGGATTTCCCGACTTCTATTTTTTTTCAAACCTACCCTGTATCATAGCGAACGAAACAAAAAAAATTATCGGAATCAGTCATGCCATTTTTGAGTTTTAGCGAGACTAACGCACAGCAATTCATTTTTATCGAAATTTCGATTTTTTCGATTTTCTTGCTTTTCCTTTGGGATTTCCCGACTTCAATTTTTTTTCAAACCTACCCTGTATCATAGTGAACAAAACAGCAAAAGAAATTATCGAAATCGGTCAAGCCGTTTTTGAGTTTTAGCGAGACTAACCCACAGCAATTCATTTTTATCGAAATTTAGATATTCTCGATTTTCCGGCTTTTCCTTTGGGATTTCCCGACTTCTATTTTTTTTCAAACCTACCATGTATCATAGCGAACAAAACAAAACAAAAATTATCGAAATCGGTCGTGGCGTTTTTGAGTTTTAGCGAGACTAACGCACAGCAATTCATTTTATCGAAATTTCGATTTTTTCGATTTTCCGGATTTTCCTTTTGGGTTTTCCGACTTTTCTTTTTTTTCAAACCTACCACGTATCATAGCGAACAAAACAAAAAAAAAATTATCGAAATCGGTCATGTTGTTTTTGAGTTTTAGCGAGACTGACGCACAACAATTCATTTTTATCGAAATTTCGATTATTTCTATTTTCTGGCTTTTCCTTTGAGGTTTCCCGATTTTTCTTTTTTTTAAACCTACCCTGAACCACAGCGAACAACACTAAAGAAAATTATCGGAATCGGTAATGCCCTTTTTGAGTTTTAGCGAGACTAACGCACAGCAATTCATTTATATCGAAATTTCGATTTTTTCGATTTTTTCGATTTTCCGGCTTTTCCTTTGGGATTTCCCGACTTTTATTTTTTTTCAAACCTACCCTGTATCATAGTGAACAAAACAGCAAAAGAAATTATCGAAATCGGTCAAGCCGTTTTTGAGTTTTAGCGAGACTAACCCACAGCAATTCATTTTTATCGAAATTTAGATTTTTTCGATTTTCCGGCTTTTCCTTTGGGATTTCCCGACTTTTTTTTTTTCAAACCTACCGTGTATCATAGCGAACAAAACTAAAGAAAATTATCGAAATCGGTCAAGCCGTTTTTGAGTTTTAGCGAGACTAACCCACACCAATTCATTTATATCGAAATTTAGATTTTTTTCGATTTTCCGGCTTTTCCTTTGGGATTTCCCGACTTCTATTTTTTTAAACCTACCCTGTATCATAGCGAACAAAACAAAAAAAATTATCGGAATTGGTCATGCCGTTTTTGAGTTTTAGCGAGACTAACGCACAGCAATTCATTTTTATCGAAATTTCGATTTTTTCGATTTTCCGGCTTTTCCTTTGGGATTTCCCGACTTCTATTTTTTCAAACCTACCCTGTATCATAGCGAACAAAACAAAAAAAATTATCGGAATCGGTCAAGCCGTTTTTGAGTTTTAGCGAGACTAACGCACAGCAATTCATTTTTATCGAAATTTCGATTTTTTCGATTTTCCGGCTTTTTCTTCGGGATTTCTCGACTCTTCTTTTTTTCTAGCCTACCCTGTATCATAGCGAACAAAACTAAAGAAAATTATCGAAATCGGTCAAGCCGTTTTTGAGTTTTAGCGGGACTAACCCACAGCAATTCATTTATATCGAAATTTCGATTTTTTCGATTTTCCGGCTTTTCCTTTGGGATTTCCCGACCTCTATTTTTTTTCAAACCTACCCTGTATCATAGCGAACAAAACAAAAAAAATTATCGGAATCGGTCAAGCCGTTTTTGAGTTTTAGCGAGACTAACGCACAGCAATTCATTTATATCGAAATTTAGATTTCTGCGATTTTCCGGCTTTTCCTTTGGGATTTCCCGACTTCTATTTTTTTTCAAACCTACCCTATATCATAGCGAACAAAACAGCAAAAGAAATTATCGAAATCGGTCAAGCCGTTTTTGAGTTTTAGCGAGACTAACCCACAGCAATTCATTTTTATCGAAATTTAGATTTTTTCGATTTTCCGGCATTTCCTTTGGGATTTCCCGACTTTTATTTTTTCAAACCTACCCTTTATCATAGCGAACAAAACTAAAGAAAATTATCGAAATCGGTCAAGCCGTTTTTGAGTTTTAGCGAGACTAACCCACAGCAATTCATTTATATCGAAATTTAGATTTTTTCGATTTTGCGGCTTTTGCTTTGGGATTTCCCGACTTCTATTTTTTTTCAAACCTACCCTGTATCATAGTGAACAAAACAGCAAAAGAAATTATCGAAATCGGTCAAGCCGTTTTTGAGTTTTAGCGAGACTAACCCACAGCAATTCATTTTTATCGAAATTTAGATTTTTTCGATTTTCCGGCATTTCTTTTGGGATTTCCCGACTTTTATTTTTTCAAACCTACCCTTTATCATAGCGAACAAAACTAAAGAAAATTATCGAAATCGGTCAAGCCGTTTTTGAGTTTTAGCGAGACTAACCCACAGCAATTCATTTATATCGAAATTTAGATTTTTTCGATTTTGCGGCTTTTGCTTTGGGATTTCCCGACTTCTATTTTTTTTCAAACCTACCCTGTATCATAGCGAACAAAACAAAAAAAATTATGGGTATCGGTCAAGCCGTTTTTGAGTTTTAGCGAGACTAACCCACAGCAATTCATTTTTATCGAAATTTCGATTTTTTCGATTTTCCGGCTTTTTCTTCGGGATTTCTCGGCTCTTCTTTTTTTCTAGCCTACCCTGTATCATAACGAACAAAACTAAAGAAAATTATCGAAATCGGTCAAGCCGTTTTTGAGTTTTAGCGGGACTAACCCACAGCAATTCATTTATATCGAAATTTCGATTTTTTCGATTTTCCAGCTTTTCCTTTGGGATTTCTCGACTTCTATTTTTTTTCAAACCTACCCTGTATCATAGTGAACAAAACAGCAAAAGAAATTATCGAAATCGGTCAAGCCGTTTTTGAGTTTTAGCGAGACTAACCCACAGCAATTCATTTATATCGAAATTTAGATTTTTTCGATTTTCCGGCTTTTCCTTTGGGATTTCCCGACTTCTATTTTTTTTCAAACCTACCCTGTATCATAGCGAACAAAACAAAAAAAATTATGCGTATCGGTCAAGCCGTTTTTGAGTTTTAGCGAGACTAACCCACAGCAATTCATTTTTATCGAAATTTAGATTTTTTCGATTTTCCGGCTTTTCCTTTGGGATTTCCCGACTTTTATTTTTTTTTCAAACCTACCCTATATCATAGTGAACAAAACAAAAAAAAAATTATCGAAATCGGTCCAGCCGTTTTTGAGTTTCTGCGAGACTGACGCACAGCAATTCATTTTTATCGAAATTTCGATTTTTTCGATTTTCTTGCTTTTCCTTTGGGATTTCCCAACTTCTATTTTTTTTCAAACCTACCCTGTATCATAGTGAACAAAACAGCAAAAGAAATTATCGAAATCGGTCAAGCCGTTTTCGAGTTTTAGCGAGACTAACCCACAGCAATTCATTTTTATCGAAATTTAGATTTTTTCGATTTTCCGGCTTTTCCTTTGGGATTTCCCGACTTTTATTTTTTCAAACCTACCCTGTATCATAGCGAACAAAACTAAAGAAAATTATAGAAATCAGGCAAGCCGTTTTTGAGTTTTAGCAATTCATTTATATCGAAATTTCGATTTTTTCGATTTTCCGGCTTTTCCTTTGGGATTTCCCGACTTCTATTTTTTTTCAAACCTACCCTGTATCATAGCGAACAAAACAAAAAAAATTATCGGAATCGGTTAAGCGGTTTTTGAGTTTTAGCGAGACTAACGCACAGCAATTCATTTATATCGAAATTTCGATTTTTGCGATTTTCCGGCTTTTCCTTTGGGATTTCCCGACTTCTATTTTTTTTCAAACCTACCCTATATCATAGCGAACAAAACAAAAACAAACTTTGTCGAAATCGGTCCAGCCGTTTTTGAGTTTTAGCGAGACTAACCCACAGCAATTAATTTTTATCGAAATTTCGATTTTTTCGATTTTCCGGCTTTTCCTTTAGGATTTCCCGACTTTTATTTTTTTCAAACCTACCCTGTATCATAGCGAACAAAACTAAAGAAAATTATAGAAATCGGACAAGCCGTTTTTGAGTTTTAGCGAGACTAACCCACTGCAATTCATTTATATCGAAATTTCGATTTTTTCGATTTTCCGGCTTTTCCTTTGGGATTTCCCGACTTCCATTTTTTTTCAAACCTACCCTATATCATAGCGAACAAAACAAAAAAAAAATTGTCGAAATCGGTCTGGCCGTTTTTGAGTTTCTGCGAGACTGACGCACAGCAATTCATTTTTATCGAAATTTCGATTTTTTCGATTTTCTTGCTTTTCCTTTGGGATTTCCCGACTTCTATTTTTTTTCAAACCTACCCTGTATCATAGTGAACAAAACAGCAAAAGAAATTATCGAAATCGGTCAAGCCGTTTTTGAGTTTTAGCGAGACTAACCCACAGCAATTCATTTTTATCGAAATTTAGATTTTTTCGATTTTCGGGCATTTCCTTTGGGATTTCCCGACTTTTATTTTTTCAAACCTACCCTTTATCATAGCGAACAAAACTAAAGAAAATTATCGAAATCGGTCAAGCCGTTTTTGAGTTTTAGCGAGACTAACCCACAGCAATTCATTTATATCGAAATTTAGATTTTTTCGATTTTCCGGCTTTTCCTTTGGGATTTCCCGACTTCTATTTTTTTTCAAACCTACCCTGTATCATAGCGAACAAAACAAAAAAAAAATTGGGTATCGGTCAAGCCGTTTTTGAGTTTTAGCAAGACTAACCCACAGCAATTCATTTTTATCGAAATTTCGATTTTTTCGATTTTCCGGCTTTTTCTTCGGGATTTCTCGACTCTTCTTTTTTTCTAGCCTACCCTGTATCATAGCGAACAAAACTAAAGAAAATTATCGAAATCGGTGAAGCCGTTTTTGAGTTTTAGCGGGACTAACCCACAGCAATTCATTTATATCGAAATTTCGATTTTTTCGATTTTCCAGCTTTTCCTTTGGGATTTCCCGACTTCTATTTTTTTTCAAACCTACCCTGTATCATAGTGAACAAAACAGCAAAAGAAATTATCGAAATCGGTCAAGCCGTTTTTGAGTTTTAGCGAGACTAACCCACAGCAATTCATTTTTATCGAAATTTCGATTTTTTCGATTTTCCGGCTTTTCCTTTGGGATTTCCCGACTTTTATTTTTTTTTCAAACCTATCCTATATCATAGTGAACAAAACAAAAAAAAAATTATCGAAATCGGTCCAGCCGTTTTGGAGTTTCTGGGGGACTGACGCACAGCAATTCATTTATATCGAAATTTCGATTTTTCGATTTTCCAGCTTTTCCTTTGGGATTTCCCGACTTCTATTTTTTTTCAAACCAACCCTGTATCATAGTGAACAAAACAGCAAAAGAAATTATCGAAATCGGTCAAGCCGTTTTTGAGTTTCAGCGAGACTAACCCACAGCAATTCATTTTTATCGAAATTTAGAATTTTTCGATTTTCCGGCATTTCCTTTGGGATTTCCCGACTTTTATTTTTTCAAACCTACCCTTTATCATAGCGAACAAAACTAAAGAAAATTATCGAAATCGGTCAAGCCGTTTTTGAGTTTTAGCGGGACTAACCCACAGCAATTCATTTATATCGAAATTTCGATTTTTTCGATTTTCCGGCTTTTCCTTTGGGATTTCCCGACTTCTATTTTTTTTCAAACCTACCCTGTATCATAGCGAACAAAACAAAAAAAATTATGGGTATCGGTCAAGCCGTTTTTGAGTTTTAGCGAGACTAACCCACAGCAATTCATTTTTATCGAAATTTAGATTTTTTCGATTTTCCGGCTTTTTCTTCGGGATTTCTCGACTCTTCTTTTTTTCTAGCCTACCCTGTATCATAGCGAACAAAACTAAAAAAAATTATCGGAATCGGTCAAGCCGTTTTTGAGTTTTAGCGAGACTAACGCACAGCAATTCATTTATATCGAAATTTCGATTTTTGCGATTTTCCGGCTTTTCCTTTGGGATTTCCCGACTTCTATTTTTTTTCAAACCTACCCTATATCATAGCGAACAAAACAAAACAAATTATCGGAATCGGTCAAGCCGTTTTTGAGTTTTAGCGAGACTAACGCACAGCAATTCATTTTTATCGACATTTCGATTTTTTCGATTTTCCGGCTTTTCCTTTGGGATTTCCCGACTTTTTTTTTTTCAAACCTACCCTGTATCATAGCGAACAAAACTAAAGAAAATTATCGAAATCGGTAAAGCCGTTTTTGAGTTTTAGCGAGACTAACCCACAGCAATTCATTTATATCGAAATTTAGATTTTTTTCGATTTTCCGGCTTTTCCTTTGGGATTTCCCGACTTCTATTTTTTTAAACCTACCCTGTATCATAGCGAACAAAACAAAAAAAATTATCGGAATTGGTCATGCCGTTTTTGAGTTTTAGCGAGACTAACGCACAGCAATTCATTTTTATCGAAATTTCGATTTTTTCGATTTTCCGGCTTTTCCTTTGGGATTTCCCGACTTCTATTTTTTCAAACCTACCCTGTATCATAGCGAACAAAACAAAAAAAATTATCGGAATCGGTCAAGCCGTTTTTGAGTTTTAGCGAGACTAACGCACAGCAATTCATTTTTATCGAAATTTAGATTTTTTCGATTTTCCGGCTTTTTCTTTGGGATTTCTCGACTCTTCTTTTTTTCTAGCCTACCCTGTATCATAGCGAACAAAACTAAAGAAAATTATCGAAATCGGTCAAGCCGTTTTTGAGTTTTAGCGGGACTAACCCACAGCAATTCATTTATATCGAAATTTCGATTTTTTCGATTTTCCGGCTTTTCCTTTGGGATTTCTCGACTTCTATTTTTTTTCAAACCTACCCTGTATCATAGCGAACAAAACGAAAAAAATTATCGGAATCGGTCAAGCCGTTTTTGAGTTTTAGCGAGACTAACGCACAGCAATTCATTTATATCGAAATTTCGATTTTTGCGATTTTCCGGCTTTTCCTTTGGGATTTCCCGACTTCTATTTTTTTTCAAACCTACCCTATATCATAGCGAACAAAACGAAAAAAAACTTTGTCGAAATCGGTCCAGCCGTTTTTGAGTTTTAGCGAGACTAACCCCCACAGCAATTAATTTTTATCGAAATTTCGATTTTTTCGATTTTCCGGCTTTTCCTTTAGGATTTCCCGACTTTTATTTTTTTCAAACCTACCCTGTATCATAGCGAACAAAACTAAAGAAAATTATAGAAATCGGGCAAGCCGTTTTTGAGTTTTAGCGAGACTAACCCACTGTAATTCATTTATATCGAAATTTAGATTTTTTCGATTTTCCGGCTTTTTCTTTGGGATTTCCCGACTTCTATTTTTTTTCAAACCTACCCTGTATCATAGCGAACAAAACAAAAAAAATTATGGGTATCGGTCAAGCCGTTTTTGAGTTTTAGCGAGACTAACCCACAGCAATTCATTTTTATCGAAATTTCGATTTTTTCGATTTTCCGGCTTTTTCTTCGGGATTTCTCGGCTCTTCTTTTTTTCTAGCCTACCCTGTATCATAACGAACAAAACTAAAGAAAATTATCGAAATCGGTCAAGCCGTTTTTGAGTTTTAGCGGGACTAACCCACAGCAATTCATTTATATCGAAATTTCGATTTTTTCGATTTTCCAGCTTTTCCTTTGGGATTTCTCGACTTCTATTTTTTTTCAAACCTACCCTGTATCATAGTGAACAAAACAGCAAAAGAAATTATCGAAATCGGTCAAGCCGTTTTTGAGTTTTAGCGAGACTAACCCACAGCAATTCATTTATATCGAAATTTAGATTTTTTCGATTTTCCGGCTTTTCCTTTGGGATTTCCCGACTTCTATTTTTTTTCAAACCTACCCTGTATCATAGCGAACAAAACAAAAAAAATTATGCGTATCGGTCAAGCCGTTTTTGAGTTTTAGCGAGACTAACCCACAGCAATTCATTTTTATCGAAATTTCGATTTTTTCGATTTTCCGGCTTTTCCTTTGGGATTTCCCGACTTTTATTTTTTTTTCAAACCTACCCTATATCATAGTGAACAAAACAAAAAAAAAATTATCGAAATCGGTCCAGCCGTTTTTGAGTTTCTGCGAGACTGACGCACAGCAATTCATTTTTATCGAAATTTCGATTTTTTCGATTTTCTTGCTTTTCCTTTGGGATTTCCCAACTTCTATTTTTTCAAACCTACCCTGTATCATAGTGAACAAAACAGCAAAAGAAATTATCGAAATCGGTCAAGCCGTTTTCGAGTTTTAGCGAGACTAACCCACAGCAATTCATTTTTATCGAAATTTAGATTTTTTCGATTTTCCGGCTTTTCCTTTGGGATTTCCCGACTTTTATTTTTTCAAACCTACCCTGTATCATAGCGAACAAAACTAAAGAAAATTATAGAAATCAGGCAAGCCGTTTTTGAGTTTTAGCGAGACTAACCCACTGCAATTCATTTATATCGAAATTTCGATTTTTTCGATTTTCCGGCTTTTCCTTTGGGATTTCCCGACTTCTATTTTTTTTCAAACCTACCCTGTATCATAGCGAACAAAACAAAAAAAATTATCGGAATCGGTTAAGCGGTTTTTGAGTTTTAGCGAGACTAACGCACAGCAATTCATTTATATCGAAATTTCGATTTTTGCGATTTTCCGGCTTTTCCTTTGGGATTTCCCGACTTCTATTTTTTTTCAAACCTACCCTATATCATAGCGAACAAAACAAAAACAAACTTTGTCGAAATCGGTCCAGCCGTTTTTGAGTTTTAGCGAGACTAACCCACAGCAATTAATTTTTATCGAAATTTCGATTTTTTCGATTTTCCGGCTTTTCCTTTAGGATTTCCCGACTTTTATTTTTTTCAAACCTACCCTGTATCATAGCGAACAAAACTAAAGAAAATTATAGAAATCGGGCAAGCCGTTTTTGAGTTTTAGCGAGACTAACCCACTGCAATTCATTTATATCGAAATTTCGATTTTTTCGATTTTCCGGCTTTTCCTTTGGGATTTCCCGACTTCCATTTTTTTTCAAACCTACCCTATATCATAGCGAACAAAACAAAAAAAAAATTGTCGAAATCGGTCTGGCCGTTTTTGAGTTTCTGCGAGACTGACGCACAGCAATTCATTTTTATCGAAATTTCGATTTTTTCGATTTTCTTGCTTTTCCTTTGGGATTTCCCGACTTCTATTTTTTTTCAAACCTACCCTGTATCATAGTGAACAAAACAGCAAAAGAAATTATCGAAATCGGTCAAGCCGTTTTTGAGTTTTAGCGAGACTAACCCACAGCAATTCATTTTTATCGAAATTTAGATTTTTTCGATTTTCCGGCATTTCCTTTGGGATTTCCCGACTTTTATTTTTTCAAACCTACCCTTTATCACAGCGAACAAAACTAAAGAAAATTATCGAAATCGGTCAAGCCGTTTTTGAGTTTTAGCGAGACTAACCCACAGCAATTCATTTATATCGAAATTTAGATTTTTTCGATTTTCCGGCTTTTCCTTTGGGATTTCCCGACTTCTATTTTTTTTCAAACCTACCCTGTATCATAGCGAACAAAACAAAAAAAACTATGGGTATCGGTCAAGCCGTTTTTGAGTTTTAGCAAGACTAACCCACAGCAATTCATTTTTATCGAAATTTCGATTTTTTCGATTTTCCGGATTTTTCTTCGGGATTTCTCGACTCTTCTTTTTTTCTAGCTTACCCTGTATCATAACGAACAAAACTAAAGAAAATTATCGAAATCGGTGAAGCCGTTTTTGAGTTTTAGCGGGACTAACCCACAGCAATTCATTTATATCGAAATTTCGATTTTTTCGATTTTCCAGCTTTTCCTTTGGGATTTCCCGACTTCTATTTTTTTTCAAACCTACCCTGTATCATAGTGAACAAAACAGCAAAAGAAATTATCGAAATCGGTCAAGCCGTTTTTGAGTTTTAGCGAGACTAACCCACAGCAATTCATTTTTATCGAAATTTCGATTTTTTCGATTTTCCGGCTTTACCTTTGGGATTTCCCGACTTTTATTTTTTTTTCAAACCTATCCTATATCATAGTGAACAAAACAAAAAAAAAATTATCGAAATCGGTCCAGCCGTTTTGGAGTTTCTGGGGGACTGACGCACAGCAATTCATTTATATCGAAATTTCGATTTTTCTATTTTCCAGCTTTTCCTTTGGGATTTCCCGACTTCTATTTTTTTTCAAACCAACCCTGTATCATAGTGAACAAAACAGCAAAAGAAATTATCGAAATCGGTCAAGCCGTTTTTGAGTTTCAGCGAGACTAACCCACAGCAATTCATTTTTATCGAAATTTAGAATTTTTCGATTTTCCGGCATTTCCTTTGGGATTTCCCGACTTTTATTTTTTCAAACCTACCCTTTATCATAGCGAACAAAACTAAAGAAAATTATCGAAATCGGTCAAGCCGTTTTTGAGTTTTAGCGAGACTAACCCACAGCAATTCATTTATATCGAAATTTAGATTTTTTCGATTTTCCGGCTTTTCCTTTGGGATTTCCCGACTTCTATTTTTTTTCAAACCTACCCTGTATCATAGCGAACAAAACAAAAAAAAATTATGGGTATCGGTCAAGCCGTTTTTGAGTTTTAGCGAGACTAACCCACAGCAATTCATTTTTATCGAAATTTAGATTTTTTCGATTTTCCGGCTTTTTCTTCGGGATTTCTCGACTCTTCTTTTTTTCTAGCCTACCCTGTATCATAGCGAACAAAACTAAAGAAAATTATCGAAATCGGTCAAGCCGTTTTTGAGTTTTAGCGGGACTAACCCACAGCAATTCATTTATATCGAAATTTCGATTTTTTCGATTTTCCGGCTTTTCCTTTGGGATTTCCCGACTTCTATTTTTTTTCAAACCTACCCTGTATCATAGCGAACAAAACAAAAAAAATTATCGGAATCGGTCAAGCCGTTTTTGAGTTTTAGCGAGACTAACGCACAGCAATTCATTTATATCGAAATTTCGATTTTTGCGATTTTCCGGCTTTTCCTTTGGGATTTCCCGACTTCTATTTTTTTTCAAACCTACCCTATATCATAGCGAACAAAACAAAAAAAATTATCGGAATCGGTCAAGCCGTTTTTGAGTTTTAGCGAGACTAACGCACAGCAATTCATTTTTATCGACATTTCGATTTTTTCGATTTTCCGGCTTTTCCTTTGGGATTTCCCGACTTTTTTTTTTTCAAACCTACCCTGTATCATAGCGAACAAAACTAAAGAAAATTATCGAAATCGGTAAAGCCGTTTTTGAGTTTTAGCGAGACTAACCCACAGCAATTCATTTATATCGAAATTTAGATTTTTTTCGATTTTCCGGCTTTTCCTTTGGGATTTCCCGACTTCTATTTTTTTAAACCTACCCTGTATCATAGCGAACAAAACAAAAAAAATTATCGGAATTGGTCATGCCGTTTTTGAGTTTTAGCGAGACTAACGCACAGCAATTCATTTTTATCGAAATTTCGATTTTTTCGATTTTCCGGCTTTTCCTTTGGGATTTCCCGACTTCTATTTTTTCAAACCTACCCTGTATCATAGCGAACAAAACAAAAAAAATTATCGGAATCGGTCAAGCCGTTTTTGAGTTTTAGCGAGACTAACGCACAGCAATTCATTTTTATCGAAATTTAGATTTTTTCGATTTTCCGGCTTTTTCTTTGGGATTTCTCGACTCTTCTTTTTTTCTAGCCTACCCTGTATCATAGCGAACAAAACTAAAGAAAATTATCGAAATCGGTCAAGCCGTTTTTGAGTTTTAGCGGGACTAACCCACAGCAATTCATTTATACCGAAATTTCGATTTTTTCGATTTTCCGGCTTTTCCTTTGGGATTTCTCGACTTCTATTTTTTTTCAAACCTACCCTGTATCATAGCGAACAAAACGAAAAAAATTATCGGAATCGGTCAAGCCGTTTTTGAGTTTTAGCGAGACTAACGCACAGCAATTCATTTATATCGAAATTTCGATTTTTGCGATTTTCCGGCTTTTCCTTTGGGATTTCCCGACTTCTATTTTTTTTCAAACCTACCTTATATCATAGCGAACAAAACAAAAAAAAACTTTGTCGAAATCGGTCCAGCCGTTTTTGAGTTTTAGCGAGACTAACCCCCACAGCAATTAATTTTTATCGAAATTTCGATTTTTTCGATTTTCCGGCTTTTCCTTTAGGATTTCCCGACTTTTATTTTTTTCAAACCTACCCTGTATCATAGCGAACAAAACTAAAGAAAATTATAGAAATCGGGCAAGCCGTTTTTGAGTTTTAGCGAGACTAACCCACTGTAATTCATTTATATCGAAATTTAGATTTTTTCGATTTTCCGGCTTTTTCTTTGGGATTTCCCGACTTCTATTTTTTTTCAAACCTACCCTATATCATAGCGAACAAAACAAAAAAAAAATTGTCGAAATCGGTCTAGCCGTTTTTGAGTTTCTGCGAGACTGACGCACAGCAATTCATTTTTATCGAAATTTCGATTTTTTCGATTTTCTTGCTTTTCCTTTGGGATTTCCCGACTTCTATTTTTTTTCAAACCTACCCTGTATCATAGTGAACAAAACAGCAAAAGAAATTATCGAAATCGGTCAAGCCGTTTTTGAGTTTTAGCGAGACTAACCCACAGCAATTCATTTTTATCGAAATTTAGATTTTTTCGATTTTCCGGCATTTCCTTTGGGATTTCCCGACTTTTATTTTTTTCAAACCTACCCTTTATCATAGCGAACAAAACTAAAGAAAATTATCGAAATCGGTCAAGCCGTTTTTGAGTTTTAGCGAGGCTAACCCACAGCAATTCATTTATATCGAAATTTAGATTTTTTCGATTTTCCGGCTTTTCCTTTGGGATTTCCCGACTTCTATTTTTTTTTCAAACCTACCCTGTATCATAGCGAACAAAACAAAAAAAATTATGGGTATCGGTCAAGCCGTTTTTGAGTTTTAGCGAGACTAACCCACAGCAAATCATTTATATCGAAATTTCGATTTTTTCGATTTTCCGGCTTTTCCTTTGGGATTTCCCGACTTTTCTTTTTCTAAACCTACCCTGTATCATAGCGAACAAAACAAAAAAAATTATCGGAATCGGTGAAGCCGTTTTTGAGTTTTAGCGAGACTAACGCACAGCAATTCATTTTTATCGAAATTTCGATTTTTTCGATTTTCCGGCTTTTCCTTTGGGATTTCCCGACATTTATTTTTTTTTCAAACCTACCCTGTATCATAGCGAACAAAACTAAAGAAAATTATCGAAATCGGTCAAGCCGTTTTTGAGTTTTAGCGAGACTAACCCACAGCAATTCATTTATATCGAAATTTCGATTTTTTCGATTTTCTTGCTTTTCCTTTGGGATTTCCCGACTTCAATTTTTTTTCAAACCTACCCTGTATCATAGTGAACAAAACAGCAAAAGAAATTATCGAAATCGGTCAAGCCGTTTTTGAGTTTTAGCGAGACTAACCCACAGCAATTCATTTTTATCGAAATTTAGATTTTTTCGATTTTGCGGCTTTTCTTTGGGATTTCCCGATTTTTTTTTTTTCAAACCTACCCTGTATCATAGCGAACAAAACTAAAGAAAATTATCGAAATCGGTCAAGCCGTTTTTGAGTTTTAGCGAGACTAACCCACAGCAATTCATTTATATCGAAATTTAGATTTTTTTCGATTTTCCGGCTTTTCCTTTGGGATTTCCCGACTTCTATTTTTTTAAACCTACCCTGTATCATAGCGAACAAAACAAAAAAAATTATCGGAATTGGTCATGCCGTTTTTGAGTTTTAGCGAGACTAACGCACAGCAATTCATTTATATCGAAATTTCGATTTTTGCGATTTTCCGGCTTTTCCTTTGGGATTTCCCGACTTCTATTTTTTTTTAAACCTACCCTATATCATAGCGAACAAAACAAAAAATAACTTTGTCGAAATCGGTCCAGCCGTTTTTGAGTTTTAGCGAGACTAACCCCCACAGCAATTAATTTTTATCGAAATTTCGATTTTTTCGATTTTCCGGCTTTTCCTTTAGGATTTCCCGACTTTTATTTTTTTCAAACCTACCCTGTATCATAGCGAACAAAACTAAAGAAAATTATAGAAATCGGGCAAGCCGTTTTTGAGTTTTAGCGAGACTAACCCACTGTAATTCATTTATATCGAAATTTAGATTTTTTCGATTTTCCGGCTTTTTCTTTGGGATTTCCCGACTTCTATTTTTTTTCAAACCTACCCTATATCATAGCGAACAAAACAAAAAAAAAATTGTCGAAATCGGTCTAGCCGTTTTTGAGTTTCTGCGAGACTGACGCACAGCAATTCATTTTTATCGAAATTTCGATTTTTTCGATTTTCTTGCTTTTCCTTTGGGATTTCCCGACTTCTATTTTTTTTCAAACCTACCCTGTATCATAGTGAACAAAACAGCAAAAGAAATTATCGAAATCGGTCAAGCCGTTTTTGAGTTTTAGCGAGACTAACCCACAGCAATTCATTTTTATCGAAATTTAGATTTTTTCGATTTTCCGGCATTTCCTTTGGGATTTCCCGACTTTTATTTTTTTCAAACCTACCCTTTATCATAGCGAACAAAACTAAAGAAAATTATCGAAATCGGTCGAGCCGTTTTTGAGTTTTAGCGAGACTAACCCACAGCAATTCATTTATATCGAAATTTAGATTTTTTCGATTTTCCGGCTTTTCCTTTGGGATTTCCCGACTTCTATTTTTTTTTCAAACCTACCCTGTATCATAGCGAACAAAACAAAAAAAATTATGGGTATCGGTCAAGCCGTTTTTGAGTTTTAGCGAGACTAACCCACAGCAAATCATTTATATCGAAATTTCGATTTTTTCGATTTTCCGGCTTTTCCTTTGGGATTTCCCGACTTTTCTTTTTCTAAACCTACCCTGTATCATAGCGAACAAAACAAAAAAAATTATCGGAATCGGTGAAGCCGTTTTTGAGTTTTAGCGAGACTAACGCACAGCAATTCATTTTTATCGAAATTTCGATTTTTTCGATTTTCCGGCTTTTCCTTTGGGATTTCCCGACATTTATTTTTTTTTCAAACCTACCCTGTATCATAGCGAACAAAACTAAAGAAAATTATCGAAATCGGTCAAGCCGTTTTTGAGTTTTAGCGAGACTAACCCACAGCAATTCATTTATATCGAAATTTCGATTTTTTCGATTTTCTTGCTTTTCCTTTGGGATTTCCCGACTTCAATTTTTTTTCAAACCTACCCTGTATCATAGTGAACAAAACAGCAAAAGAAATTATCGAAATCGGTCAAGCCGTTTTTGAGTTTTAGCGAGACTAACCCACAGCAATTCATTTTTATCGAAATTTAGATTTTTTCGATTTTGCGGCTTTTCTTTGGGATTTCCCGATTTTTTTTTTTTTCAAACCTACCCTGTATCATAGCGAACAAAACTAAAGAAAATTATCGAAATCGGTCAAGCCGTTTTTGAGTTTTAGCGAGACTAACCCACAGCAATTCATTTATATCGAAATTTAGATTTTTTTCGATTTTCCGGCTTTTCCTTTGGGATTTCCCGACTTCTATTTTTTTAAACCTACCCTGTATCATAGCGAACAAAACAAAAAAAATTATCGGAATTGGTCATGCCGTTTTTGAGTTTTAGCGAGACTAACGCACAGCAATTCATTTTTATCGAAATTTCGATTTTTTCGATTTTCCGGCTTTTCCTTTGGGATTTCCCGAAATTTATTTTTTTTCAAACCTACCCTGTATCATAGCGAACAAAACAAAAAAAATTATCGGAATCGGTCAAGCCGTTTTTGAGTTTTAGCGAGACTAACGCACAGCAATTCATTTTTATCGAAATTTCGATTTTTCGATTTTCCGGCTTTTTCTTCGGGATTTCTCGACTCTTCTTTTTTTCTAGCCTACCCTGTATCATAGCGAACAAAACTAAAGAAAATTATCGAAATCGGTCAAGCCGTTTTTGAGTTTTAGCGGGACTAACCCACAGCAATTCATTTATATCGAAATTTCGATTTTTTCGATTTTCCGGCTTTTCCTTTGGGATTTCCCGACTTCTATTTTTTTTCAAACCTACCCTGTATCATAGCGAACAAAACAAAAAAAATTATCGGAATCGGTCAAGCCGTTTTTGAGTTTTAGCGAGACTAACGCACAGCAATTCATTTATATCGAAATTTAGATTTCTGCGATTTTCCGGCTTTTCCTTTGGGATTTCCCGACTTCTATTTTTTTTCAAACCTACCCTATATCATAGCGAACAAAACAGCAAAAGAAATTATCGAAATCGGTCAAGCCGTTTTTGAGTTTTAGCGAGACTGACGCACAGCAATTCATTTTTATCGAAATTTCGATTTTTTCGATTTTCTTGCTTTTCCTTTGGGATTTCCCGACTTCTATTTTTTTTCAAACCTACCCTGTATCATAGTGAACAAAACAGCAAAAGAAATTATCGAAATCGGTCAAGCCGTTTTTGAGTTTTAGCGAGACTAACCCACAGCAATTCATTTTTATCGAAATTTAGATTTTTTCGATTTTCCGGCATTTCCTTTGGGATTTCCCGACTTTTATTTTTTCAAACCTACCCTTTATCATAGCGAACAAAACTAAAGAAAATTATCGAAATCGGTCAAGCCGTTTTTGAGTTTTAGCGAGACTAACCCACAGCAATTCATTTATATCGAAATTTAGATTTTTTCGATTTTCCGGCTTTTCCTTTGGGATTTCCCGACTTCTATTTTTTTTCAAACCTACCCTGTATCATAGCGAACAAAACAAAAAAAATTATGGGTATCGGTCAATCCGTTTTTGAGTTTTAGCGAGACTAACCCACAGCAATTCATTTTTATCGAAATTTCGATTTTTTCGATTTTCCGGCTTTTTCTTCGGGATTTCTCGACTCTTCTTTTTTTCTAGCCTACCCTGTATCATAGCGAACAAAACTAAAGAAAATTATCGAAATCGGTCAAGCCGTTTTTGAGTTTTAGCGGGACTAACCCACAGCAATTCATTTATATCGAAATTTCGATTTTTTCGATTTTCCAGCTTTTCCTTTGGGATTTCCCGACTTCTATTTTTTTTCAAACCTACCCTGTATCATAGTGAACAAAACAGCAAAAGAAATTATCGAAATCGGTCAAGCCGTTTTTGAGTTTTAGCGAGACTAACCCACAGCAATTCATTTATATCGAAATTTAGATTTTTTCGATTTTCCGGCTTTTCCTTTGGGATTTCCCGACTTCTATTTTTTTTCAAACCTACCCTGTATCATAGCGAACAAAACAAAAAAAATTATGCGTATCGGTCAAGCCGTTTTTGAGTTTTAGCGAGACTTACCCACAGCAATTCATTTTTATCGAAATTTCGATTTTTTCGATTTTCCGGCTTTTCCTTTGGGATTTCCCGACTTTTATTTTTTTTTCAAACCTACCCTATATCATAGTGAACAAAACAAAAAAAAATTATCGAAATCGGTCCAGCCGTTTTTGAGTTTCTGCGAGACTGACGCACAGCAATTCATTTTTATCGAAATTTCGATTTTTTCGATTTTCTTGCTTTTCCTTTGGGATTTCCCAACTTCTATTTTTTTTCAAACCTACCCTGTATCATAGTGAACAAAACAGCAAAAGAAATTATCGAAATCGGTCAAGCCGTTTTCGAGTTTTAGCGAGACTAACCCACAGCAATTCATTTTTATCGAAATTTAGATTTTTTCGATTTTCCGGCTTTTCCTTTGGGATTTCCCGACTTTTATTTTTTTCAAACCTACTCTGTATCATAGCGAACAAAACTAAAGAAAATTATAGAAATCGGGCAAGCCGTTTTTGAGTTTTAGCGAGACTAACCCACTGCAATTCATTTATATCGAAATTTCGATTTTTTCGATTTTCCGGCTTTTTCTTTGGGATTTCCCGACTTCTATTTTTTTTCAAACCTACCCTGTATCATAGCGAACAAAACAAAAAAAATTATCGGAATCGGTTAAGCCGTTTTTGAGTTTTAGCGAGACTAACGCACAGCAATTCATTTATATCGAAATTTCGATTTTTGCGATTTTCCGGCTTTTCCTTTGGGATTTCCCGACTTCTATTTTTTTTCAAACCTACCCTATATCATAGCGAACAAAACAAAAACAAACTTTGTCGAAATCGGTCCAGCCGTTTTTGAGTTTTAGCGAGACTAACCCACAGCAATTAATTTTTATCGAAATTTCGATTTTTTCGATTTTCCGGCTTTTCCTTTAGGATTTCCCGACTTTTATTTTTTTCAAACCTACCCTGTATCATAGCGAACAAAACTAAAGAAAATTATAGTAATCGGGCAAGCCGTTTTTGAGTTTTAGCGAGACTAACCCACTGCAATTCATTTATATCGAAATTTTGATTTTTTCGATTTTCCGGCTTTTCCTTTGGGATTTCCCGACTTCTATTTTTTTTCAAACCTACCCTATATCATAGCGAACAAAACAAAAAAAAAATTGTCGAAATCGGTCTAGCCGTTTTTGAGTCTCTGCGAGACTGACGCACAGCAATTCATTTTTATCGAAATTTCGATTTTTTCGACTTTTTTGCTTTTCCTTTGGGATTTCCCGACTTCTATTTTTTTTCAAACCTACCCTGTATCATAGTGAACAAAACAGCAAAAGAAATTATCGAAATCGGTCAAGCCGTTTTTGAGTTTTAGCGAGACTAACCCACAGCAATTCATTTTTATCGAAATTTAGATTTTTTCGATTTTCCGGCATTTCCTTTGGGATTTCCCGACTTTTATTTTTTCAAACCTACCCTTTATCATAGCGAACAAAACTAAAGAAAATTATCGAAATCGGTCAAGCCGTTTTTGAGTTTTAGCGAGACTAACCCACAGCAATTCATTTATATCGAAATTTAGATTTTTTCGATTTTCCGGCTTTTCCTTTGGGATTTCCCGACTTCTATTTTTTTTCAAACCTACCCTGTATCATAGCGAACAAAACAAAAAAAACTATGGGTATCGGTCAAGCCGTTTTTGAGTTTTAGCAAGACTAACCCACAGCAATTCATTTTTATCGAAATTTCGATTTTTTCGATTTTCCGGCTTTTTCTTCGGGATTTCTCGACTCTTCTTTTTTTCTAGCCTACCATGTATCATAGTGAACAAAACTAAAGAAAATTATCGAAATCGGTCAAGCCGTTTTTGAGTTTTAGCGGGACTAACCCACAGCAATTCATTTATATCGAAATTTCGATTTTTTCGATTTTCCAGCTTTTCCTTTGGGATTTCCCGACTTCTATTTTTTTTCAAACCTACCCTGTATCATAGTGAACAAAACAGCAAAAGAAATTATCGAAATCGGTCAAGCCGTTTTTGAGTTTTAGCGAGACTAACCCACAGCAATTCATTTTTATCGAAATTTCGATTTTTTCGATTTTCCGGCTTTTCCTTTGGGATTTCCCGACTTTTATTTTTTTTTCAAACCTATCCTATATCATAGTGAACAAAACAAAAAAAAAATTATCGAAATCGGTCCAGCCGTTTTGGAGTTTCTGCGAGACTGACGCACAGCAATTCATTTATATCGAAATTTCGATTTTTCGATTTTCCAGCTTTTCCTTTGGGATTTCCCGACTTCTATTTTTTTTTCAAACCTACCCTGTATCATAGTGAACAAAACAGCAAAAGAAATTATCGAAATCGGTCAAGCCGTTTTTGAGTTTTAGCGAGACTAACCCACAGCAATTCATTTTTATCGAAATTTAGATTTTTTCGATTTTCCGGCATTTCCTTTGGGATTTCCCGACTTTTATTTTTTCAAACCTACCCTTTATCATAGCGAACAAAACTAAAGAAAATTATCGAAATCGGTCAAGCCGTTTTTGAGTTTTAGCGAGACTAACCCACAGCAATTCATTTATATCGAAATTTAGATTTTTTCGATTTTCCGGCTTTTCCTTTGGGATTTCCCAACTTCTATTTTTTTTCAAACCTACCCTGTATCATAGCGAACAAAACAAAAAAAATTATGGGTATCGGTCAAGCCGTTTTTGAGTTTTAGCGAGACTAACCCACAGCAATTCATTTTTATCGAAATTTAGATTTTTTCGATTTTCCGGCTTTTTCTTCGGGATTTCTCGACTCTTCTTTTTTTCTAGCCTACCCTGTATCATAGCGAACAAAACTAAAGAAAATTATCGAAATCGGTCAAGCCGTTTTTGAGTTTTAGCGGGACTAACCCACAGCAATTCATTTATATCGAAATTTCGATTTTTTCGATTTTCCAGCTTTTCCTTTGGGATTTCCCGACTTCTATTTTTTTTCAAACCTACCCTGTATCATAGTGAACAAAACAGCAAAAGAAATTATCGAAATCGGTCAAGCCGTTTTTGAGTTTTAGCGAGACTAACCCACAGCAATTCATTTATATCGAAATTTAGATTTTTTCGATTTTCCGGCTTTTCCTTTGGGATTTCCCGACTTCTATTTTTTTTCAAACCTACCCTGTATCATAGCGAACAAAACAAAAAAAATTATGCGTATCGGTCAAGCCGTTTTTGAGTTTTAGCGAGACTAACCCACAGCAATTCATTTTTATCGAAATTTCGATTTTTTCGATTTTCCGGCTTTTCCTTTGGGATTTCCCGACTTCTATTTTTTTTCAAACCTACCCTGTATCATAGCGAACAAAACAAAAAAAATTATGCGTATCGGTCAAGCCGTTTTTGAGTTTTAGCGGGACTAACCCACAGCAATTCATTTATATCGAAATTTCGATTTTTTCGATTTTCCAGCTTTTCCTTTGGGATTTCCCGACTTCTATTTTTTTTCAAACCTACCCTGTATCATAGTGAACAAAACAGCAAAAGAAATTATCGAAATCGGTCAAGCCGTTTTTGAGTTTTAGCGAGACTAACCCACAGCAATTCATTTATATCGAAATTTAGATTTTTTCGATTTTCCGGCTTTTCCTTTGGGATTTCCCGACTTCTATTTTTTTTCAAACCTACCCTGTATCATAGCGAACAAAACAAAAAAAATTATGGGTATCGGTCAAGCCGTTTTTGAGTTTTAGCGAGACTAACCCACAGCAATTCATTTTTATCGAAATTTAGATTTTTTCGATTTTTCGGCTTTTTCTTCGGGATTTCTCGACTCTTCTTTTTTTCTAGCCTACCCTGTATCATAGCGAACAAAACTAAAGAAAATTATCGAAATCGGTCAAGCCGTTTTTGAGTTTTAGCGGGACTAACCCACAGCAATTCATTTATATCGAAATTTCGATTTTTTCGATTTTCCAGCTTTTCCTTTGGGATTTCCCGACTTCTATTTTTTTTCAAACCTACCCTGTATCATAGTGAACAAAACAGCAAAAGAAATTATCGAAATCGGTCAAGCCGTTTTTGAGTTTTAGCGAGACTAACCCACAGCAATTCATTTATATCGAAATTTCGATTTTCTCGATTTTCCGGCTTTTCCTTTGGGATTTCCCGACTTCTATTTTTTTTCAAACCTACCCTGTATCATAGCGAACAAAACAAAAAAAATTATCGGAATCGGTAATGCCGTTTTTGAGTTTTAGCGAGACTAACGCACAGCAATTCATTTATATCGAAATTTCGATTTTTTCGATTTTCCGGCTTTTCCTTTGGGATTTCCCGACTTCTATTTTTTTTTCAAACCTACCCTGTATCATAGCGAACAAAACTAAAGAAAATTATCGAAATCGGGCAAGCCGTTTTTGAGTTTTAGCGAGACTAACCCACAGCAATTCATTTATATCGAAATTTCGATTTTTTCGATTTTCGGGCTTTTCCTTTGGGATTTCCCGACTTTTCTTTTTCTAAACCTACCCTGTATCATAGCGAACAAAACAAAAAAAATTATCGGAATCGGTGAAGCCGTTTTTGAGTTTTAGCGAGACTAACGCACAGCAATTCATTTTTATCGAAATTTCGATTTTTTCGATTTTCGGGCTTTTCCTTTGGGATTTTCCGACTTTTCTTTTTCTAAACCTACCCTGTATCATAGCGAACAAAACAAAAAAAATTATCGGAATCGGTGAAGCCGTTTTTGAGTTTTAGCGAGACTAACGCACAGCAATTCATTTTTATCGAAATTTCGATTTTTTCGATTTTCCGGCTTTTCCTTTGGGATTTCCCGCCGTTTATTTTTTTTCAAACCCACCCTGTATCATAGCGAACAAAACAAAAAAAAAATTATCGAAATCGGACAAGTCGTTTTTGAGTTTTAGCGAGACTAACCCACAGCAATTCATTTATATCGAAATTTCGATTTTTTCGATTTTCTTGCTTTTCCTTTGGGATTTCCCGACTTCTATATTTTTTCAAACCTACCCTGTATCATAGTGAACAAAACAGCAAAAGAAATTGTCGAAATCGGTCAAGCCGTTTTTGAGTTTTAGCGAGACTAACCCACAGCAATTCATTTTTATCGAAATTTAGATTTTTTCGATTTTCCGGCTTTTCCTTTGGGATTTCTCGATTTTTTTTTTTCAAACCTACCCTGTATCATAGCGAACAAAACTAAAGAAAATTATCGAAATCGGTCAAGCCGTTTTTGAGTTTTAGCGAGACTAACCCACAGCAATTCATTTATATCGAAATTTAGATTTTTTTCGATTTTCCGGCTTTTCCTTTGGGATTTCCCGACTTCTATTTTTTTAAACCTACCCTGCATCATAGCGAACAAAACAAAAAAAAATTGTCGAAATCGGTCTAGCCGTTTTTGAGTTTCTGCGAGACTGACGCACAGCAATTCATTTTTATCGAAATTTCGATTTGTTCGATTTTCTTGCTTTTCCTTTGGGATTTCCCGACTTCTATTTTTTTTCAAACCTACCCTGTATCATAGTGAACAAAACAGCAAAAGAAATTATCGAAATCGGTCAAGCCGTTTTTGAGTTTTAGCGAGACTAACCCACAGCAATTCATTTTTATCGAAATTTAGATTTTTTCGATTTTCCGGCATTTCCTTTGGGATTTCCCGACTTTTATTTTTTTCAAACCTACCCTTTATCATAGCGAACAAAACTAAAGAAAATTATCGAAATCGGTCAAGCCGTTTTTGAGTTTTAGCGAGACTAACCCACAGCAATTCATTTATATCGAAATTTAGATTTTTTTCGATTTTCCGGCTTTTCCTTTGGGATTTCCCGACTTCTATTTTTTTTCAAACCTACCCTGTATCATAGCGAACAAAACAAAAAAAATTATGGGTATCGGTCAAGCCGTTTTTGAGTTTTAGCGAGACTAACCCACAGCAAATCATTTATATCGAAATTTCGATTTTTTGGATTTTCCGGCTTTTCCTTTGGGATTTCCCGACTTTTCTTTTTCTAAACCTACCCTGTATCATAGCGAACAAAACAAAAAAAATTATCGGAATCGGTGAAGCCGTTTTTGAGTTTTAGCGAGACTAACGCACAGTAATTCATTTTTATCGAAATTTCGATTTTTTCGATTTTCCGGCTTTTCCTTTGGGATTTCCCGACATTTATTTTTTTTTCAAACCTACCCTGTATCATAGCGAACAAAACAAAAAAAAAATTATCGAAATCGGACAAGCCGTTTTTGAGTTTTAGCGAGACTAACCCACAGCAATTCATTTATATCGAAATTTCGATTTTTTCGATTTTCTTGCTTTTCCTTTGGGATTTCCCGACTTCTATTTTTTTTCAAACCTACCCTGTATCATAGTGAACAAAACAGCAAAAGAAATTATCGAAATCGGTCAAGCCGTTTTTGAGTTTTAGCGAGACTAACCCACAGCAATTCATTTATATCGAAATTTAGATTTTTTTCGATTTTCCGGCTTTTCTTTTGGGATTTCCCGACTTCTATTTTTTTAAACCTACCCTGTATCATAGCGAACAAAACAAAAAAAATTATCGGAATTGGTCATGCCGTTTTTGAGTTTTAGCGAGACTAACCCACAGCAATTCATTTTTATCGAAATTTAGATTTTTTCGATTTTGCGGCTTTTCCTTTGGGATTTCCCGTTTTTTTTTTTTTCAAACCTACCCTGTATCATAGCGAACAAAACTAAAGAAAATTATCGAAATCGGTCAAGCCGTTTTTGAGTTTTAGCGAGACTAACCCACAGCAATTCATTTATATCGAAATTTAGATTTTTTTCGATTTTCCGGCTTTTCCTTTGGGATTTCCCGACTTCTATTTTTTTAAACCTACCCTGTATCATAGCGAACAAAACAAAAAAAATTATCGGAATTGGTCATGCCGTTTTTGAGTTTTAGCGAGACTAACGCACAGCAATTCATTTTTATCGAAATTTCGATTTTTTCGATTTTCCGGCTTTTCCTTTGGGATTTCCCGAAATTTATTTTTTTTCAAACCTACCCTGTATCATAGCGAACAAAACAAAAAAAATTATCGGAATCGGTCAAGCCGTTTTTGAGTTTTAGCGAGACTAAAGCACAGCAATTCATTTTTATCGAAATTTCGATTTTTTCGATTTTCCGGCTTTTTCTTCGGGATTTCTCGACTCTTCTTTTTTTCTAGCCTACCCTGTATCATAGCGAACAAAACTAAAGAAAATTATCGAAATCGGTCAAGCCGTTTTTGAGTTTTAGCGGGACTAACCCACAGCAATTCATTTATATCGAAATTTCGATTTTTTCGATTTTCCGGCTTTTCCTTTGGGATTTCCCGACTTCTATTTTTTTTCAAACCTACCCTGTATCATAGCGAACAAAACAATAAAAATTATCGGAATCGGTCAAGCCGTTTTTGAGTTTTAGCGAGACTAACGCACAGCAATTCATTTATATCGAAATTTAGATTTTTGCGATTTTCCGGCTTTTCCTTTGGGATTTCCCGACTTCTATTTTTTTTCAAACCTACCCTATATCATAGCGAACAAAACAAAAAAAAACTTTGTCGAAATCGGTCCAGCCGTTTTTGAGTTTTAGCGAGACTAACCCACAGCAATTAATTTTTATCGAAATTTCGATTTTTTCGATTTTCCGGCTTTTCCTTTAGGATTTCCCGACTTTTATTTTTTCCTAACCTACCCTGTATCATAGCGAACAAAACAGCAAAAGAAATTATCGAAATCGGTCAAGCCGTTTTTGAGTTTTAGCGAGACTAAGCCACAGCAATTCATTTATATCGAAATTTCGATTTTCTCGATTTTCCGGCTTTTCCTTTGGGATTTCCCGACTTCTATTTTTTTTCAAACCTACCCTGTATCATAGCGAACAAAACAAAAAAAATTATCGGAATCGGTAATGCCGTTTTTGAGTTTTAGCGAGACTAACGCACAGCAATTCATTTATATCGAAATTTCGATTTTTTCGATTTTTTCGATTTGCCGGCTTTTCCTTTGGGATTTCCCGACTTCTATTTTTTTTTCAAACCTACCCTGTATCATAGTGAACAAAACAACAAAAGAAATTATCGAAATCGGTCAAGCCGTTTTTGAGTTTTAGCGAGACTAACCCACAGCAATTCATTTTTATCGAAATTTCGATTTTTTCGATTTTCCGGCTTTTCCTTTGGGATTTCCCGACTTTTATTTTTTTTCAAACCTACCCTGTATCATAGCGAACAAAACTAAAGAAAATTATCGAAATCGGGCAAGCCGTTTTTGAGTTTTAGCGAGACTAACCCACAGCAATTCATTTATATCGAAATTTCGATTTTTTCGATTTTCCGGCTTTTCCTTTGGGATTTCCCGACTTTTCTTTTTCTAAACCTACCCTGTATCATAGCGAACAAAACAAAAAAAATTATCGGAATCGGTGAAGCCGTTTTTGAGTTTTAGCGAGACTAACGCACAGCAATTCATTTTTATCGAAATTTCGATTTTTTCGATTTTCCGGCTTTTCCTTTGGGATTTCCCGACATTTATTTTTTTTTCACACCTACCCTGTATCATAGCGAACAAAACAAAAAAAAAATTATCGAAATCGGACAAGCCGTTTTTGAGTTTTAGCGAGACTAACCCACAGCAATTCATTTATATCGAAATTTCGATTTTTTCGATTTTCTTGCTTTTCCTTTGGGATTTCCCGACTTCTATTTTTTTTCAAACCTACCCTGTATCATAGTGAACAAAACAGCAAAAGAAATTATCGAAATCGGTCAAGCCGTTTTTGAGTTTTAGCGAGACTAACCCACAGCAATTCATTTTTATCGAAATTTAGATTTTTTCGATTTTGCGGCTTTTCCTTTGGGATTTCCCGATTTTTTTTTTTCAAACCTACCCTGTATCATAGCGAACAAAACTAAAGAAAATTATCGAAATCGGTCAAGCCGTTTTTGAGTTTTAGCGAGACTAACCCACAGCAATTCATTTATATCGAAATTTAGATTTTTTTCGATTTTCCGGCTTTTCCTTTGGGATTTCCCGACTTCTATTTTTTTAAACCTACCCTGTATCATAGCGAACAAAACAAAAAAAATTATCGGAATTGGTCATGCCGTTTTTGAGTTTTAGCGAGACTAACGCACAGCAATTCATTTTTATCGAAATTTCGATTTTTTCGATTTTCCGGCTTTTCCTTTGGGATTTCCCGAAATTTATTTTTTTTCAAACCTACCCTGTATCATAGCGAACAAAACAAAAAAAATTATCGGAATCGGTCAAGCCGTTTTTGAGTTTTAGCGAGACTAACGCACAGCAATTCATTTTTATCGAAATTTCGATTTTTTCGATTTTCCGGCTTTTTCTTCGGGATTTCTCGACTCTTCTTTTTTTCTAGCCTACCCTGTATCATAACGAACAAAACTAAAGAAAATTATCGAAATCGGTCAAGCCGTTTTTGAGTTTTAGCGAGACTAACCCACAGCAATTCATTTATATCGAAATTTAGATTTGTTTCGATTTTCCGGCTTTTTCTTTGGGATTTCCCGACTTCTATTTTTTTAAACCTGCCCTGTATCATAGCGAACAAAACAAAAAAAATTATCGGAATTGGTCATGCCGTTTTTGAGTTTTAGCGAGACTAACGCACAGCAATTCATTTTTATCGAAATTTCGATTTTTTCGATTTTCCGGCTTTTCCTTTGGGATTTCTCGAAATTTATTTTTTTTCAAACCTACCCTGTATCATAGCGAACAAAACTAAAGAAAATTATCGAAATCGGTCAAGCCGTTTTTGAGTTTTAGCGGGACTAACCCACAGCAATTCATTTATATCGAAATTTCGATTTTTTCGATTTTCCGGCTTTTCCTTTGGGATTTCCCGACTTCTATTTTTTTTCAAACCTACCCTGTATCATAGCGAACAAAACAAAAAAAATTATCGGAATCGGTCAAGCCGTTTTTGAGTTTTAGCGAGACTAACGCACAGCAATTCATTTATATCGAAATTTATATTTTTGCGATTTTCCGGCTTTTCCTTTGGGATTTCCCGACTTCTATTTTTTTTCAAACCTACCCTATATCATAGCGAACAAAACAAAAAAAAACTTTGTCGAAATCGGTGCAGCCGTTTTTGAGTTTTAGCGAGACTAACCCACAGCAATTAATTTTTATCGAAATTTCGATTTTTTCGATTTTCCGGCTTTTCCTTTAGGATTTCCCGACTTTTATTTTTTTCAAACCTACCCTGTATCATAGCGAACAAAACAGCAAAAGAAATTATCGAAATCGGTCAAGCCGTTTTTGAGTTTTAGCGAGACTAACCCACAGCAATTCATTTATATCGAAATTTCGATTTTCTCGATTTTCCGGCTTTTCCTTTGGGATTTCCCGACTTCTATTTTTTTTCAAACCTACCCTGTATCATAGCGAACAAAACAAAAAAAATTATCGGAATCGGTAATGCTGTTTTTGAGTTTTAGCGAGACTAACGCACAGCAATTCATTTATATCGAAATTTCGATTTTTTCGATTTTTTCGATTTGCCGGCTTTTCCTTTGGGATTTCCCGACTTCTATTTTTTTTTCAAACCTACCCTGTATCATAGTGAACAAAACAACAAAAGAAATTATCGAAATCGGTCAAGCCGTTTTTGAGTTTTAGCGAGACTATCCCACAGCAATTCATTTTTATCGAAATTTCGATTTTTTCGATTTTCCGGCTTTTCCTTTGGGATTTCCCGACTTTTATTTTTTTTCAAACCTACCCTGTATCATAGCGAACAAAACAAAAAAAAAATTATCGAAATCGGACAAGCCGTTTTTGAGTTTTAGCGAGACTAACCCACAGCAATTCATTTATATCGAAATTTCGATTTTTTCGATTTTCTTGCTTTTCCTTTGGGATTTCCCGACTTTTCTTTTTCTAAACCTACCCTGTATCATAGCGAACAAAACAAAAAAAATTATCGGAATCGGTGAAGCCGTTTTTGAGTTTTAGCGAGACTAACGCACAGCAATTCATTTTTATCGAAATTTAGATTTTTTCGATTTTCCGGCTTTTCCTTTGGGATTTCCCGACATTTATTTTTTTTTCAAACCTACCCTGTATCATAGCGAACAAAACAAAAAAAAAATTATCGAAATCGGACAAGCCGTTTTTGAGTTTTAGCGAGACTAACCCACAGCAATTCATTTATATCGAAATTTCGATTTTTTCGATTTTCTTGCTTTTCCTTTGGGATTTCCCGACTTCTATTTTTTTTCAAACCTACCCTGTATCATAGTGAACAAAACAGCAAAAGAAATTATCGAAATCGGTCAAGCCGTTTTTGAGTTTTAGCGAGACTAACCCACAGCAATTCATTTTTATCGAAATTTAGATTTTTTTGATTTTGCGGCTTTTCCTTTGGGATTTCCCGATTTTTTTTTTTCAAACCTACCCTGTATCATAGCGAACAAAACTAAAGAAAATTATCGAAATCGGTCAAGCCGTTTTTGAGTTTTAGCGAGACTAACCCACAGCAATTCATTTATATCGAAATTTAGATTTTTTTCGATTTTCCGGCTTTTCCTTTGGGATTTCCCGACTTCTATTTTTTTAAACCTACCCTGTATCATAGCGAACAAAACAAAAAAAATTATCGGAATTGGTCATGCCGTTTTTGAGTTTTAGCGAGACTAACGCACAGCAATTCATTTTTATCGAAATTTCGATTTTTTCGATTTTCCGGCTTTTCCTTTGGGATTACCCGAAATTTATTTTTTTTCAAACCTACCCTGTATCATAGCGAACAAAACAAAAAAAATTATCGGAATCGGTCAAGCCGTTTTTGAGTTTTAGCGAGACTAACGCACAGCAATTCATTTTTATCGAAATTTCGATTTTTTCGATTTTCCGGCTTTTTCTTCGGGATTTCTCGACTCTTCTTTTTTTCTAGCCTACCCTGTATCATAACGAACAAAACTAAAGAAAATTATCGAAATCGGTCAAGCCGTTTTTGAGTTTTAGCGAGACTAACCCACAGCAATTCATTTATATCGAAATTTAGATTTTTTTCGATTTTCCGGCTTTTCCTTTGGGATTTCCCGACTTCTATTTTTTTAAACCTACCCTGTATCATAGCGAACAAAACAAAAAAAATTATCGGAATTGGTCATGCCGTTTTTGAGTTTTAGCGAGACTAACGCACAGCAATTCATTTTTATCGAAATTTCGATTTTTTCGATTTTCCGGCTTTTCCTTTGGGATTTCTCGAAATTTATTTTTTTTCAAACCTACCCTGTATCATAGCGAACAAAACTAAAGAAAATTATCGAAATCGGTCAAGCCGTTTTTGAGTTTTAGCGGGACTAACCCACAGCAATTCATTTATATCGAAATTTAGATTTTTTTCGATTTTCCGGCTTTTCCTTTGGGATTTCCCGACTTCTATTTTTTTAAACCTACCCTGTATCATAGCGAACAAAACAAAAAAAATTATCGGAATTGGTCATGCCGTTTTTGAGTTTTAGCGAGACTAACGCACAGCAATTCATTTTTATCGAAATTTCGATTTTTTCGATTTTCCGGCTTTTCCTTTGGGATTTCCCGACTTTTCTTTTTCTAAACCTACCCTGTATCATAGCGAACAAAACAAAAAAAAATATCGGAATCGGTGAAGCCGTTTTTGAATTTTAGCGAGACTAACGCACAGCAATTCATTTTTATCGAAATTTCGATTTTTTCGATTTTCCGGCTTTTCCTTTGGGATTTCCCGACATTTATTTTTTTTTCAAACCTACCCTGTATCATAGCGAACAAAACAAAAAAAAAATTATCGAAATCGGACAAGCCGTTTTTGAGTTTTAGCGAGACTAACCCACAGCAATTCATTTATATCGAAATTTCGATTTTTTCGATTTTCTTGCTTTTCCTTTGGGATTTCCCGACTTCTATTTTTTTTCAAACCTACCCTGTATCATAGTGAACAAAACAGCAAAAGAAATTATCGAAATCGGTCAAGCCGTTTTTGAGTTTTAGCGAGACTAACCCACAGCAATTCATTTTTATCGAAATTTAGATTTTTTCGATTTTGCGGCTTTTCCTTTGGGATTTCCCGATTTTTTTTTTTCAAACCTACCCTGTATCATAGCGAACAAAACTAAAGAAAATTATCGAAATCGGTCAAGCCGTTTTTGAGTTTTAGCGAGACTAACCCACAGCAATTCATTTATATCGAAATTTAGATTTTTTTCGATTTTCCGGCTTTTCCTTTGGTATTTCCCGACTTCTATTTTTTTAAACCTACCCTGTATCATAGCGAACAAAACAAAAAAAATTATCGGAATTGGTCATGCCGTTTTTGAGTTTTAGCGAGACTAACGCACAGCAATTCATTTTTATCGAAATTTCGATTTTTTCGATTTTCCGGCTTTTCCTTTGGGATTTCCCGAAATTTATTTTTTTTCAAACCTACCCTGTATCATAGCGAACAAAACAAAAAAAATTATCGGAATCGGTCAAGCCGTTTTTGAGTTTTAGCGAGACTAACGCACAGCAATTCATTTTTATCGAAATTTCGATTTTTTCGATTTTCCGGCTTTTTCTTCGGGATTTCTCGACTCTTCTTTTTTTCTAGCCTACCCTGTATCATAACGAACAAAACTAAAGAAAATTATCGAAATCGGTCAAGCCGTTTTTGAGTTTTAGCGAGACTAACCCACAGCAATTCATTTATATCGAAATTTAGATTTTTTTCGATTTTCCGGCTTTTCCTTTGGGATTTCCCGACTTCTATTTTTTTAAACCTACCCTGTATCATAGCGAACAAAACAAAAAAAATTATCGGAATTGGTCATGCCGTTTTTGAGTTTTAGCGAGACTAACGCACAGCAATTCATTTTTATCGAAATTTCGATTTTTTCGATTTTCCGGCTTTTCCTTTGGGATTTCTCGAAATTTATTTTTTTTCAAACCTACCCTGTATCATAGCGAACAAAACTAAAGAAAATTATCGAAATCGGTCAAGCCGTTTTTGAGTTTTAGCGGTACTAACCCACAGCAATTCATTTATATCGAAATTTAGATTTTTTTCGATTTTCCGGCTTTTCCTTTGGGATTTCCCGACTTCTATTTTTTTAAACCTACCCTGTATCATAGCGAACAAAACAAAAAAAATTATCGGAATTGGTCATGCCGTTTTTGAGTTTTAGCGAGACTAACGCACAGCAATTCATTTTTATCGAAATTTCGATTTTTTCGATTTTCCGGCTTTTCCTTTGGGATTTCCCGACATTTATTTTTTTTCAAACCTACCCTGTATCATAGCGAACAAAACTAAAGAAAATTATCGAAATCGGGCAAGTCGTTTTTGAGTTTTAGCGAGACTAACCCACAGCAATTCATTTTTATCGAAATTTCGATTTTTTCGATTTTCCGGCTTTTCCTTTGGGATTTCCCGACTTTTCTTTTTCTAAACCTACCCTGTATCATAGCGAACAAAACAAAAAAAATTATCGGAATCGGTGAAGCCGTTTTTGAGTTTTAGCGAGACTAACGCACAGCAATTCATTTTTATCGAAATTTCGATTTTTTCGATTTTCCGGCTTTTCCTTTGGGATTTCCCGACATTTATTTTTTTTCAAACCTACCCTGTATCATAGCGAACAAAACTAAAGAAAATTATCGAAATCGGGCAAGTCGTTTTTGAGTTTTAGCGAGACTAACCCACAGCAATTCATTTATATCGAAATTTCGATTTTTTCGATTTTCCGGCTTTTCCTTTGGGATTTCCCGACTTTTCTTTTTCTAAACCTACCCTGTATCATAGCGAACAAAACAAAAAAAATTATCGGAATCGGTGAAGCCGTTTTTGAGTTTTAGCGAGACTAACGCACAGCAATTCATTTTTATCGAAATTTCGATTTTTTCGATTTTCCGGCTTTTCCTTTGGGATTTCCCGACATTTATTTTTTTTTCAAACCTACCCTGTATCATAGCGAACAAAACAAAAAAAAAATTATCGAAATCGGACAAGCCGTTTTTGAGTTTTAGCGAGACTAACCCACAGCAATTCATTTATATCGAAATTTGGATTTTTTCGATTTTCTTGCTTTTCCTTTGGGATTTCCCGACTTCTATTTTTTTTCAAACCTACCCTGTATCATAGTGAACAAAACAGCAAAAGAAATTATCGAAATCGGTCAAGCCGTTTTTGAGTTTTAGCGGGACTAACCCACAGCAATTCATTTTTATCGAAATTTAGATTTTTTCGATTTTCCGGCTTTTCCTATGGGATTTCCCGATTTTTTTTTTTTCAAACCTACCCTGTATCATAGCGAACAAAACAAAAAAAATTATCGGAATCGGTCAAGCCGTTTTTGAGTTTTAGCGAGACTAACGCACAGCAATTTATTTTTATCGAAATTTCGATTTTTTCGATTTTCCGGCTTTTCCTTTGGGATTTCCCGAAATTTATTTTTTTTCAAACCTACCCTGTATCATAGCGAACAAAACAAAAAAAATTATCGGAATCGGTCAAGCCGTTTTTGAGTTTTAGCGAGACTAACGCACATCAATTCATTTTTATTGAAATTTCGATTTTTTCGATTTTCCGGCTTTTTCTTCGGGATTTCTCGACTCTTCTTTTTTTCTAGCCTACCCTGTATCATAGCGAACAAAACTAAAGAAAATTATCGAAATCGGTCAAGCCGTTTTTGAGTTTTAGCGGGACTAACCCACATCAATTCATTTATAGCGAAATTTCGATTTTTTCGATTTTCCGGCTTTTCCTTTGGGATTTCCCGACTTCTATTTTTTTTCAAACCTACCCTGTATCATAGCGAACAAAACAAAAAAAATTATCGGAATCGGTCAAGCCGTTTTTGAGTTTTAGCGAGACTAACGCACAGCAATTCATTTATATCGAAATTTCGATTTTTGCGATTTTCCGGCTTTTCCTTTGGGATTTCCCGACTTCTATTTTTTTTCAAACCTACCCTATATCATAGCGAACAAAACAAAAAAAAACTTTGTCGAAATCGGTCCAGCCGTTTTTGAGTTTTAGCGAGACTAACCCACAGCAATTAATTTTTATCGAAATTTCGATTTTTTCGATTTTCCGGCTTTTCCTTTAGGATTTCACGACTTTTATTTTTTTCAAACCTACCCTGTATCATAGCGAACAAAACTAAAGAAAATTATAGAAATCGGGCAAGCCGTTTTTGAGTTTTAGCGAGACTAACCCACTGCAATTCATTTATATCGAAATTTCGATTTTTTCGATTTTCCGGCTTTTCCTTTGGGATTTCCCAACTTCTCTTTTTTTTCAAACCTACCCTATATCATAGCGAACAAAACAAAAAAAAAATTGTCGACATCGGTCTAGCCGTTTTTGAGTTTCTGCGAGACTGACGCACAGCAATTCATTTTTATCGAAATTTAGATTTTTTCGATTTTCTTGCTTTTCCTTTGGGATTTACCGACTTCTATTTTTTTTCAAACCTACCCTGTATCATAGTGAACAAAACTGCAAAAGAAATTATCGAAATCGGTCAAGCCGTTTTTCAGTTTTAGCGAGACTAACCCACAGCAATTCATTTTTATCGAAATTTAGATTTTTTCGATTTTCCGGCATTTCCTTTGGGATTTCCCGACTTTTATTTTTTTCAAACCTACCCTTTATCATAGCGAACAAAACTAAAGAAAATTATCGAAATCGGTTAAGCCGTTTTTGAGTTTTAGCGAGACTAACCCACAGCAATTCATTTATATCGAAATTTAGATTTTTTCGATTTTCCGGCTTTTCCTTTGGGATTTCCCGACTTCTATTTTTTTTCAAACCTACCCTGTATCATAGCGAACAAAACAAAAAAAATTATGCGTATGGGTCAAGCCGTTTTTGAGTTTTAGCGAGACTAACCCACAGCAATTCATTTTTATCGAAATTTCGATTTTTTCGATTTTCCGGCTTTTTCTTCGGGATTTCTCGACTCTTCTTTTTTTCTAGCCTACCCTGTATCATAGCGAACAAAACTAAAGAAAATTATCGAAATCGGTCAAGCCGTTTTTGAGTTTTAGCGGGACTAACCCACAGCAATTCATTTATATCGAAATTTCGATTTTTTCGATTTTCCAGCTTTTCCTTTGGGATTTCCCGACTTCTATTTTTTTTCAAACCTACCCTGTATCATAGTGAACAAAACAGCAAAAGAAATTATCGAAATCGGTCAAGCCGTTTTTGAGTTTTAGCGAGACTAACCCACAGCAATTCATTTTTATCGAAATTTCGATTTTTTCGATTTTCCGGCTTTACCTTTGGGATTTCCCGACTTTTATTTTTTTTTCAAACCTACCCTATATCATAGTGAACAAAACAAAAAAAAAATTATCGAAATCGGTCCAGCCGTTTTTGAGTTTCTGCGAGACTGACGCACAGCAATTCATTTTTATCGAAATTTCATTTTTTCGATTTTCTTGCTTTTCCTTTGGGATTTCCCAACTTCTATTTTTTTTCAAACCTACCCTGTATCATAGTGAACAAAACAGCAAAAGAAATTATCGAAATCGGTCAAGCCATTTTTGAGTTTTAGCGAGACTAACCCACAGCAATTCATTTTTATCGAAATTTAGATTTTTTCGATTTTCCGGCTTTTTCTTTGGCATTTCCCGACTTTTATTTTTTTCAAACCTACCCTGTATCATAGCGAACAAAACTAAAGAAAATTATAGAAATCGGGCAAGCCGTTTTTGAGTTTTAGCGAGACTAACCCACTGCAATTCATTTATATCGAAATTTCGATTTTTTCGATTTTCCGGCTTTTCCTTTGGGATTTCCCGACTTCTATTTTTTTTCAAAGCTACCCTGTATCATAGCGAACAAAACAAAAAAAATTATCGGAATCGGTCAAGCCGTTTTTGAGTTTTAGCGAGACTAACGCACAGCAATTCATTTATATCGAAATTTCAATTTGTGCGATTTTCCGGCTTTTCCTTTGGGATTTCCCGACTTCTATTTTTTTTCAAACCTACCCTATATCATAGCGAACAAAACAAAAAAAAACTTTGTCGAAATCGGTCCAGCCGTTATTGAGTTTTAGCGAGACTAACCCACAGCAATTCATTTTTATCGAAATTTCGATTTTTTCGATTTTCCGGCTTTTCCTTTAGGATTTCCCGACTTTTATTTTTTTCAAACCTACCCTGTATCATAGCGAACAAAACTAAAAAAAATTACAGAAATCGGGCAAGCCGTTTTTGAGTTTTAGCGAGACTAACCCACTGCAATTCATTTATATCGAAATTTCGATTTTTTCGATTTTCCGGCTTTTTTTTTGGGATTTCCCGACTTCTATTTTTTTTCAAACCTACCCTATATCATAGCGAACAAAACAAAAAAAAAATTGTCGAAATCGGTCTAGCCGTTTTTGAGTTTCTGCGAGACTGACGCACAGCAATTCATTTTTATCGAAATTTCGATTTTTTCGATTTTCTTGCTTTTCCTTTGGGATTTCCCGACTTCTATTTTTTTTCAAACCTACCCTGTATTATAGTGAACAAAACAGCAAAAGAAATTATCGAAATCGGTCAAGCCGTTTTTGAGTTTTAGCGAGACTAACCCACAGCAATTCATTTTTATCGAAATTTAGATTTTTTCGATTTTCCGGCATTTCCTTTGGGATTTCCCGCCTTTTATTTTTTTCAAACCTACCCTTTATCATAGCGAACAAAACTAAAGAAAATTATCGAAATCGGTGAAGCCGTTTTTGAGTTTTAGCGAGACTAACCCACAGCAATTCATTTATATCGAAATTTAGATTTTTTCGATTTTCCGGCTTTTTCTTCGGGATTTCTCGACTCTTCTTTTTTTCTAGCCTACCCTGTATCATAGCGAACAAAACTAAAGAAAATTATCGAAATCGGTCAAGCCGTTTTTGAGTTTTAGCGGGACTAACCCACAGCAATTCATTTATACCGAAATTTCGATTTTTTCGATTTTCCAGCTTTTCCTTTGGGATTTCCCGACTTCTATTTTTTTTCAAACCTTCCCTGTATCATAGTGAACAAAACAGCAAAAGAAATTATCGAAATCGGTCAAGCCGTTTTTGAGTTTTAGCGAGACTAACCCACAGCAATTCATTTTTATCGAAATTTCGATTTTTTCGATTTTCCGGCTTTTCCTTTGGGATTTCCCGACTTTTATTTTTTTTTCAAACCTATCCTATATCATAGTGAACAAAACAAAAAAAAATTATCGAAATCGGTCCAGCCGTTTTGGAGTTTCTGCGAGACTGACGCACAGCAATTCATTTATATCGAAATTTCGATTTTTTCGATTTTCCAGCTTTTCCTTTGGGATTTCCCGACTTCTATTTTTTTTCAAACCTACCCTGTATCATAGCGAACAAAACTAAAGAAAATTATCGAAATCGGGCAAGCCGTTTTTGAGTTTTAGCGAGACTAACCCACAGCAATTCATTTATATCGAAATTTCGATTTTTTCGATTTTCCGGCTTTTCCTTTGGGATTTCCCGACATTTATTTTTTTTTCAAACCTACCCTGTATCATAGCGAACAAAACAAAAAAAATATTATCGAAATCGGACAAGCCGTTTTTGAGTTTTAGCGAGACTAACCTACAGCAATTCATTTATATCGAAATTTCGATTTTTTCGATTTTCTTGCTTTTCCTTTGGGATTTCCCGACTTCTATTTTTTTTCAAACCTACCCTGTATCATAGTGAACAAAACAGCAAAAGAAATTATCGAAATCGGTCAAGCCGTTTTTGAGTTTTAGCGAGACTAACCCACAGCAATTCATTTTTATCGAAATTTAGATTTTTTCGATTTTCCGGCTTTTCCTTTGGGATTTCCCGACTTCTATTTTTTTAAACCTACCCTGTATCATAGCGAACAAAACAAAAAAAATTATCGGAATTGGTCATGCCGTTTTTGAGTTTTAGCGAGACTAACGCACAGCAATTCATTTTTATCGAAATTTCGATTTTTTCGATTTTCCGGCTTTTCCTTTGGGATTTCCCGAAATTTATTTTTTTTCAAACCTACCCTGTATCATAGCGAACAAAACAAAATAATTATCGGAATCGGTCAAGCCGTTTTTGAGTTTTAGCGAGACTAACGCACAGCAATTCATTTTTATCGAAATTTCGATTTTTTCGATTTTCCGGCTTTTTCTTCGGGATTTCTCGACTCTTCTTTTTTTCTAGCCTACCCTGTATCATAGCGAACAAAACTAAAGAAAATTATCGAAATCGGTCAAGCCGTTTTTGAGTTTTAGCGGGACTAACCCACAGCAATTCATTTATATCGAAATTTCGATTTTTTCGATTTTCCGGCTTTTCCTTTGGGATTTCCCGACTTTTATTTTTTTTCAAACCTACCCTGTATCATAGCGAACAAAACAAAAAAAATTATCGGAATCGGTCAAGCCGTTTTTGAGTTTTAGCGAGACTAACGCACAGCAATTCATTTATATCGAAATTTAGATTTTTGCGATTTTCCGGCTTTTCCTTTGGGATTTCCCGACTTCTATTTTTTTTCAAACCTACCCTATATCATAGCGAACAAAACAAAAAAAAACTTTGTCGAAATCGGTCCAGCCGTTTTTGAGTTTTAGCGAGACTAAGATTTTTTCGATTTTCCGGCTTTTCCTTTGGGATTTCCCGACTTCTATTTTTTTTTAAACCTACCCTATATCATAGCGAACAAAACAAAAAAAAAATTGTCGAAATCGGTCTAGCCGTTTTTGAGTTTCTGCGAGACTGACGCACAGCAATTCATTTTTATCGAAATTTCGATTTTTTCGATTTTCTTGCTTTTCCTTTGGGATTTCCCGACTTCTATTTTTTTTCAAACCTACCATGTATCATAGTGAACAAAACAGCAAAAGAAATTATCGAAATCGGTCAAGCCGTTTTTGAGTTTTAGCGAGACTAACCCACAGCAATTCATTTATATCGAAATTTCGATTTTCTCGATTTTCCGGCTTTTCCTTTGGGATTTCCCGACTTTTATTTTGTTTTCAAACCTACCCTATATCATAGTGAACAAAACAAACAAAAAATTATCGAAATCGGTCCAGCCGTTTTGGAGTTTCTGCGAGACTGACGCACAGCAATTCATTTTTATCGAAATTTCGATTTTTTCGATTTTCTTGCTTTTCCTTTGGGATTTCCCGACTTCTATTTTTTTTCAAACCTACCCTGTATCATAGTGAACAAAACAGCAAAAGAAATTATCGAAATCGGTCAAGCCGTTTTTGAGTTTTAGCGAGACTAACCCACAGCAATTCATTTATATCGAAATTTCGATTTTCTCGATTTTCCGGCTTTTCCTTTGGGATTTCCCGACTTCTATTTTTTTTCAAACCTACCCTGTATCATAGCGAACAAAACAAAAAAAATTATCGGAATCGGTAATGCCGTTCTTGAGTTTTAGCGAGACTAACGCACAGCAATTCATTTATATCGAAATTTCGATTTTTTCGATTTTTTCGATTTTCCGGCTTTTCCTTTGGGATTTCCCGACTTCTATTTTTTTTTCAAACCTACCCTGTATCATAGTGAACAAAACAACAAAAGAAATTATCGAAATCGGTCAAGACGTTTTTGAGTTTTAGCGAGACTAACCCACAGCAATTCATTTTTATCGAAAATTCTATTTTTTCGATTTTCCGGCTTTTCCTTTGGGATTTCCCGACTTTTATTTTTTTTCAAACCTACCCTGTATCATAGCGAACAAAACTAAAGAAAATTATCGAAATCGGGCAAGCCGTTTTTGAGTTTTAGCGAGACTAACCCACAGCAATTCATTTATATCGAAATTTCGATTTTGTCGATTTTCCGGCTTTTCCTTTGGGATTTCCCGACTTTTCTTTTTCTAAACCTACCCTGTATCATAGCAAACAAAACAAAAAAAATTATCGGAATCGGTGAAGCCGTTTTTGAGTTTTAGCGAGACTAACGCACAGCAATTCATTTTTATCGAAATTTCGATTTTTTCGATTTTCCGGCTTTTCCTTTGGGATTTCCCGACATTTATTTTTTTTCAAACCTACCCTGTATCATAGCGAACAAAACTAAAGAAAATTATCGAAATCGGGCAAGCCGTTTTTGAGTTTTAGCGAGACTAACCCACAGCAATTCATTTATATTGAAATTTGGATTTTTTCGATTTTCCGTCTTTTCCTTTGGGATTTCCCGACTTTTCTTTTTCTAAACCTACCCTGTATCATAGCGAACAAAACAAAAAAAATAATCGGAATCGGTGAAGCCGTTTTTTAGTTTTAGCGAGACTAACGCACAGCAATTCATTTTTATCGAAATTTCGATTTTTTCGATTTTCCGGCTTTTCCTTTGGGATTTCCCGACATTTATTTTTTTTTCAAACCTACCCTGTATCATAGCGAACAAAACAAAAAAAAAATTATCGAAATCGGACAAGCCGTTTTTGAGTTTTAGCGAGACTAACCCACAGCAATTCATTTATATCGAAATTTCGATTTTTTCGATTTTCTTGCTTTTCCTTTGGGATTTCCCGACATCTATTTTTTTTCAAACCTACCCTGTATCATAGTGAACAAAACAGCAAAAGAAATTATCGAAATCGGTCAAGCCGTTTTTGAGTTTTAGCGAGACTAACCCACAGCAATTCATTTTTATCGAAATTTAGATTTTTTCGATTTTCCGGCTTTTCCTTTGGGATTTCCCGATTTTTTTTTTTTCAAACCTACCCTGTATCATAGCGAACAAAACTAAAGAAAATTGTCGAAATCGGTCAAGCCGTTTTTGAGTTTTAGCGAGACTAACCCACAGCAATTCATTTATATCGAAATTTAGATTTTTTTCGATTTTCCGGCTTTTCCTTTGGGATTTCCCGACTTCTATTTTTTTAAACCTACCCTGTATCATAGCGAACAAAACAAAACAAATTATCGGAATTGGTCATGCCGTTTTTGAGTTTTAGCGAGACTAACGCACAGCAATTCATTTTTATCGAAATTTCGATTTTTTCGATTTTCCGGCTTTTCCTTTGGGATTTCCCGAAATTTATTTTTTTTCAAACCTACCCTGTATCATAGCGAACAAAACAAAAAAAATTATCAGAATCGGTCAAGCCGTTTTTGAGTTTTAGCGAGACTAACGCACAGCAATTCATTTTTATTGAAATTTCGATTTTTTCGATTTTCCGGCTTTTTCTTCGGGATTTCTCGACTCTTCTTTTTTTCTAGCCTACCCTGTATCATAGCGAACAAAACTAAAGAAAATTATCGAAATCGGTCAAGCCGTTTTTGAGTTTTAGCGGGACTATCAATCAATTCATCATATCGAAATTTCGATTTTTTCGATTTTCCGGCTTTTCCTTTGGGATTTCCCGACTTCTATTTTTTTTCAAACCTACCCTGTATCATAGCGAACAAAACAAAAAAAATTATCGGAATCGGTCAAGCCGTTTTTGAGTTTTAGCGAGACTAACGCACAGCAATTCATTTATATCGAAATTTAGATTTTTGCGATTTTCCGGCTTTTCCTTTGGGATTTCCCGACTTCTATTTTTTTTCAAACCTACCCTATATCATAGCGAACAAAACAAAAAAAAACTTTGTCGAAATCGGTCCAGCCGTTTTTGAGTTTTAGCGAGACTAAGATTTTTTCGATTTTCCGGCTTTTCCTTTGGGATTTCCCGACTTCTATTTTTTTTCAAACCTACCCTATATCATAGCGAACAAAACAAAAAAAAAATTGTCGAAATCGGTCTAGCCGTTTTTGAGTTTCTGCGAGACTGACGCACAGCAATTCATTTTTATCGAAATTTCGATTTTTTCGATTTTCTTGCTTTTCCTTTGGGATTTCCCGACTTCTATTTTTTTTCAAACCTACCATGTATCATAGTGAACAAAACAGCAAAAGAAATTATCGAAATCGGTCAAGCCGTTTTTGAGTTTTAGCGAGACTAACCCACAGCAATTCATTTATATCGAAATTTCGATTTTCTCGATTTTCCGGCTTTTCCTTTGGGATTTCCCGACTTTTATTTTGTTTTCAAACCTACCCTATATCATAGTGAACAAAACAAAAAAAAAATTATCGAAATCGGTCCAGCCGTTTTGGAGTTTCTGCGAGACTGACGCACAGCAATTCATTTTTATCGAAATTTCGATTTTTTCGATTTTCTTGCTTTTCCTTTGGGATTTCCCGACTTCTATTTTTTTTCAAACCTACCCTGTATCTTAGTGAACAAAACAGCAAAAGAAATTATCGAAATCGGTCAAGCCGTTTTTGAGTTTTAGCGAGACTAACCCACAGCAATTCATTTATATCGAAATTTCGATTTTCTCGATTTTCCGGCTTTTCCTTTGGGATTTCCCGACTTCTATTTTTTTTCAAACCTACCCTGTATCATAGCGAACAAAACAAAAAAAATTATCGGAATCGGTAATGCCGTTTTTGAGTTTTAGCGAGACTAACGCACAGCAATTCATTTATATCGAAATTTCGATTTTTTCGATTTTTTCGATTTTCCGGCTTTTCCTTTGGGATTTCCCGACTTCTATTTTTTTTTCAAACCTACCCTGTATCATAGTGAACAAAACAACAAAAGAAATTATCGAAATCGGTCAAGACGTTTTTGAGTTTTAGCGAGACTAACCCACAGCAATTCATTTTTATCGAAAATTCTATTTTTTCGATTTTCCGGCTTTTCCTTTGGGATTTCCCGACTTTTATTTTTTTTCAAACCTACCCTGTATCATAGCGAACAAAACTAAAGAAAATTATCGAAATCGGGCAAGCCGTTTTTGAGTTTTAGCGAGACTAACCCACAGCAATTCATTTATATCGAAATTTCGATTTTGTCGATTTTCCGGCTTTTCCTTTGGGATTTCCCGACTTTTCTTTTTCTAAACCTACCCTGTATCATAGCAAACAAAACAAAAAAAAGTTATCGGAATCGGTGAAGCCGTTTTTGAGTTTTAGCGAGACTAACGCACAGCAATTCATTTTTATCGAAATTTCGATTTTTTCGATTTTCCGGCTTTTCCTTTGGGATTTCCCGACATTTATTTTTTTTCAAACCTACCCTGTATCATAGCGAACAAAACTAAAGAAAATTATCGAAATCGGGCAAGCCGTTTTTGAGTTTTAGCGAGACTAACCCACAGCAATTCATTTATATTGAAATTTGGATTTTTTCGATTTTCCGTCTTTTCCTTTGGGATTTCCCGACTTTTCTTTTTCTAAACCTACCCTGTATCATAGCGAACAAAACAAAAAAAATAATCGGAATCGGTGAAGCCGTTTTTTAGTTTTAGCGAGACTAACGCACAGCAATTCATTTTTATCGAAATTTCGATTTTTTCGATTTTCCGGCTTTTCCTTTGGGATTTCCCGACATTTATTTTTTTTTCAAACCTACCCTGTATCATAGCGAACAAAACAAAAAAAAAATTATCGAAATCGGACAAGCCGTTTTTGAGTTTTAGCGAGACTAACCCACAGCAATTCATTTATATCGAAATTTCGATTTTTTCGATTTTCTTGTTTTTCCTTTGGGATTTCCCGACATCTATTTTTTTTCAAACCTACCCTGTATCATAGTGAACAAAACAGCAAAAGAAATTATCGAAATCGGTCAAGCCGTTTTTGAGTTTTAGCGAGACTAACCCACAGCAATTCATTTTTATCGAAATTTAGATTTTTTCGATTTTCCGGCTTTTCCTTTGGGATTTCCCGATTTTTTTTTTTTCAAACCTACCCTGTATCATAGCGAACAAAACTAAAGAAAATTGTCGAAATCGGTCAAGCCGTTTTTGAGTTTTAGCGAGACTAACCCACAGCAATTCATTTATATCGAAATTTAGATTTTTTTCGATTTTCCGGCTTTTCCTTTGGGATTTCCCGACTTCTATTTTTTTAAACCTACCCTGTATCATAGCGAACAAAACAAAACAAATTATCGGAATTGGTCATGCCGTTTTTGAGTTTTAGCGAGACTAACGCACAGCAATTCATTTTTATCGAAATTTCGATTTTTTCGATTTTCCGGCTTTTCCTTTGGGATTTCCCGAAATTTATTTTTTTTCAAACCTACCCTGTATCATAGCGAACAAAACAAAAAAAATTATCGGAATCGGTCAAGCCGTTTTTGAGTTTTAGCGAGACTAACGCACAGCAATTCATTTTTATTGAAATTTCGATTTTTTCGATTTTCCGGCTTTTTCTTCGGGATTTCTCGACTCTTCTTTTTTTCTAGCCTACCCTGTATCATAGCGAACAAAACTAAAGAAAATTATCGAAATCGGTCAAGCCGTTTTTGAGTTTTAGCGGGACTATCAATCAATTCATCATATCGAAATTTCGATTTTTTCGATTTTCCGGCTTTTCCTTTGGGATTTCCCGACTTCTATTTTTTTTCAAACCTACCCTGTATCATAGCGAACAAAACAAAAAAAATTATCGGAATCGGTCAAGCCGTTTTTGAGTTTTAGCGAGACTAACGCACAGCAATTCATTTATATCGAAATTTAGATTTTTGCGATTTTCCGGCTTTTCCTTTGGGATTTCCCGACTTCTATTTTTTTTCAAACCTACCCTATATCATAGCGAACAAAACAAAAAAAAACTTTGTCGAAATCGGTCCAGCCGTTTTTGAGTTTTAGCGAGACTAACGCACAGAAATTCATTTATATCGAAATTTAGATTTTTGCGATTTTCCGGCTTTTCCTTTGGGATTTCCCGACTTCTATTTTTTTTCAAACCTACCCTATATCATAGCGAACAAAACAAAAAAAAACTTTGTCGAAATCGGTCCAGCCGTTTTTGAGTTTTAGCGAGACTAACCCACAGCAATTCATTTATATCGAAATTTCGATTTTCTCGATTTTCCGGCTTTTCCTTTGGGATTTCCCGACTTTTATTTTTTTTTTCAAACCTACCCTATATCATAGTGAACAAAACAAAAAAAAAATTATCGAAATCGGTCCAGCCGTTTTGGAGTTTCTGCGAGACTGACGCACAGCAATTCATTTTTATCGAAATTTCGATTTTTTCGATTTTCTTGCTTTTCCTTTGGGATATCCCGACTTCTATTTTTTTTCAAACCTACCCTGTATCATAGTGAACAAAACAGCAAAAGAAATTATCGAAATCGGTCAAGCCGTTTTTGAGTTTTAGCGAGACTAACCCACAGCAATTCATTTATATCGAAATTTCGATTTTCTCGATTTTCCGGCTTTTCCTTTGGGACTTCCCGACTTCTATTTTTTTTCAAACCTACCCTGTATCATAGCGAAAAAAACAAAAAAAATTATCGGAATCGGTAATGCCGTTTTTGAGTTTTAGCGAGACTAACGCACAGCAATTCATTTATATCGAAATTTCGATTTTTTCGATTTTTTCGATTTTCCGGCTTTTCCTTTGGGATTTCCCGACTTCTATTTTTTTTTCAAACCTACCCTGTATCATAGTGAACAAAACAACAAAAGAAATTATCGAAATCGGTCAAGCCGTTTTTGAGTTTTAGCGAGACTAACCCACAGCAATTCATTTTTATCGAAATTTCGATTTTTTCGATTTTCCGGCTTTTCCTTTGGGATTTCCCGACTTTTATTTTTTTTCAAACCTACCCTGTATCATAGCGAACAAAACTAAAGAAAATTATCGAAATCGGGCAAGCCGTTTTTGAGTTTTAGCGAGACTAACCCACAGCAATTCATTTATATCGAAATTTCGATTTTTTCGATTTTCCGGCTTTTCCTTTGGGATTTCCCGACTTTTCTTTTTCTAAACCTACCCTGTATCATAGCGAACAAAACAAAAAAAATTATCGGAATCGGTGAAGCCGTTTTTGAGTTTTAGCGAGACTAACGCACAGCAATTCATTTTTATCGAAATTTCGATTTTTTAGATTTTCCGGCTTTTCCTTTGGGATTTCCCGACATTTATTTTTTTTTCAAACCTACCCTGTATCATAGCGAACAAAACAAAAAAAAAATTATCGAAATCGGACAAGCCGTTTTTGAGTTTTAGCGAGACTAACCCACAGCAATTCATTTATATCGAAATTTCGATTTTTTCGATTTTCTTGCTTTTCCTTTGGGATTTCCCGACTTCTATTTTTTTTCAAACCTACCCTGTATCATAGTGAACAAAACAGCAAAAGAAATTATCGAAATCGGTCAAGCCGTTTTTGAGTTTTAGCGAGACTAACCCACAGCAATTCATTTTTATCGAAATTTAGATTTTTTCGATTTTCCGGCTTTTCCTTTGGGATTTCCCGATTTTTTTTTTTTCAAACCTACCCTGTATCATAGCGAACAAAACTAAAGAAAATTGTCGAAATCGGTCAAGCCGTTTTTGAGTTTTAGCGAGACTAACCCACAGCAATTCATTTATATCGAAATTTAGATTTTTTTCGATTTTCCGGCTTTTCCTTTGGGATTTCCCGACTTCTATTTTTTTAAACCTACCCTGTATCATAGCGAACAAAACAAAACAAATTATCGGAATTGGTCATGCCGTTTTTGAGTTTTAGCGAGACTAACGCACAGCAATTCATTTTTATCGAAATTTCGATTTTTTCGATTTTCCGGCTTTTCCTTTGGGATTTCCCGAAATTTATTTTTTTTCAAACCTACCCTGTATCATAGCGAACAAAACAAAAAAAATTATCGGAATCGGTCAAGCCGTTTTTGAGTTTTAGCGAGACTAACGCACAGCAATTCATTTTTATTGAAATTTCGATTTTTTCGATTTTCCGGCTTTTTCTTCGGGATTTCTCGACTCTTCTTTTTTTCTAGCCTACCCTGTATCATAGCGAACAAAACTAAAGAAAATTATCGAAATCGGTCAAGCCGTTTTTGAGTTTTAGCGGGACTATCAATCAATTCATCATATCGAAATTTCGATTTTTTCGATTTTCCGGCTTTTCCTTTGGGATTTCCCGACTTCTATTTTTTTTCAAACCTACCCTGTATCATAGCGAACAAAACAAAAAAAATTATCGGAATCGGTCAAGCCGTTTTTGAGTTTTAGCGAGACTAACGCGCAGCAATTCATTTATATCGAAATTTAGATTTTTGCGATTTTCCGGCTTTTCCTTTGGGATTTCCCGACTTCTATTTTTTTTCAAACCTACCCTATATCATAGCGAACAAAACAAAAAAAAACTTTGTCGAAATCGGTCCAGCCGTTTTTGAGTTTTAGCGAGACTAACGCACAGCAATTCATTTTTATCGAAATTTCGATTTTTTCGATTTTCCGGCTTTTCCTTTAGGATTTCCCGACTTTTATTTTTTTCAAACCTACCCTGTATCATAGCGAACAAAACTAAAGAAAATTATAGAAATCGGGCAAGCCGTTTTTGAGTTTTAGCGAGACTAACCCACAGCAATTCATTTATATCGAAATTTCGATTTTCTCGATTTTCCGGCTTTTCCTTTGGGATTTCCCGACTTTTATTTTTTTTTCAAACCTACCCTATATCATAGTGAACAAAACAAAAAAAAAATTATCGAAATCGGTCCAGCCGTTTTGGAGTTTCTGCGAGACTGACGCACAGCAATTCATTTTTATCGAAATTTCGATTTTTTCGATTTTCTTGCTTTTCCTTTGGGGTTTCCCGACTTCTATTTTTTTTTCAAACCTACCCTGTATCATAGTGAACAAAACAGCAAAAGAAATTATCGAAATCGGTCAAGCCGTTTTTGAGTTTTAGCGAGACTAACCCACAGCAATTCATTTATATCGAAATTTCGATTTTCTCGATTTTCCGGCTTTTCCTTTGGGACTTCCCGACTTCTATTTTTTTTCAAACCTACACTGTATCATAGCGAAAAAAACAAAAAAATTATCCGAATCGGTAATGCCGTTTTTGAGTTTTAGCGAGACTAACGCACAGCAATTCATTTATATCGAAATTTCGATTTTTTCGATTTTTTCGATTTTCCGGCTTTTCCTTTGGGATTTCCCGACTTCTATTTTTTTTTCAAACCTACCCTGTATCATAGTGAACAAAACAACAAAAGAAATTATCGAAATCGGTCAAGCCGTTTTTGAGTTTTAGCGAGACTAACCCACAGCAATTCATTTTTATCGAAATTTCGATTTTTTCGATTTTCCGGCTTTTCCTTTGGGATTTCCCGACTTTTATTTTTTTTCAAACCTACCCTGTATCATAGCGAACAAAACTAAAGAAAATTATCGAAATCGGGCAAGCCGTTTTTGAGTTTTAGCGAGACTAACCCACAGCAATTCATTTATATCGAAATTTCGATTTTTTCGATTTTCCGGCTTTTCCTTTGGGATTTCCCGACTTTTCTTTTTCTAAACCTACCCTGTATCATAGCGAACAAAACAAAAAAAATTATCGGAATCGGTGAAGCCGTTTTTGAGTTTTAGCGAGACTAACGCACAGCAATTCATTTTTATCGAAATTTCGATTTTTTCGATTTTCCGGCTTTTCCTTTGGGATTTCCCGACATTTATTTTTTTTTCAAACCTACCCTGTATCATAGCGAACAAAACAAAAAAAAAATTATCGAAATCGGACAAGCCGTTTTTGAGTTTTAGCGAGACTAACCCACAGCAATTCATTTATATCGAAATTTCGATTTTTTCGATTTTCTTGCTTTTCCTTTGGGATTTCCCGACTTCTATTTTTTTTCAAACCTACCCTGTATCATAGTGAACAAAACAGCAAAAGAAATTACCGAAATCGGTCAAGCCGTTTTAGAGTTTTAGCGAGACTAACCCACAGCAATTCATTTTTATCGAAATTTAGATTTTTTCGATTTTCCGGCTTTTCCTTTGGGATTTCCCGATTTTTTTTTTTTCAAACCTACCCTGTATCATAGCGAACAAAACTAAAGAAAATTATCGAAATCGGTCGAGCCGTTTTTGAGTTTTAGCGAGACTAACCCACAGCAATTCATTTATATCGAAATTTAGATTTTTTTCGATTTTCCGGCTTTTCCTTTGGGATTTCCCGACTTCTATTTTTTTAAACCTACCCTGTATCATAGCGAACAAAACAAAAAAAATTATCGGAATTGGTCATGCCGTTTTTGAGTTTTAGCAAGACTAACGCACAGCAATTCATTTTTATCGAAATTTCGATTTTTTCGATTTTCCGGCTTTTCCTTTGGGATTTCCCGAAATTTATTTTTTTTCAAACCTACCCTGTATCATAGCGAACAAAACAAAAAAAATTATCGGAATCGGTCTAGCCGTTTTTGAGTTTTAGCGAGATTAACGTACAGCAATTCATTTTTCTCGAAATTTCGATTTTTTCGATTTTCCGGCTTTTTCTTCGGGATTTCTCGACTCTTCTTTTTTTCTAGCCTACCCTGTATCATAGCGAACAAAACTAAAGAAAATTATCGAAATCGGTCAAGCCGTTTTTGAGTTTTAGCGGGACTAACCCACAGCAATTCATTTATATCGAAATTTCGATTTTTTCGATTTTCCGGCTTTTCCTTTGGGATTTCCCGACTTCTATTTTTTTCAAACCTACCCTGTATCATAGCGAACAAAACAAAAAAAATTATCGGAATCGGTCAAGCCGTTTTTGAGTTTTAGCGAGACTAACGCACAGCAATTCATTTATATCGAAATTTCGATTTTTGCGATTTTCCGGCTTTTCCTTTGGGATTTCCCGACTTCTATTTTTTTTCAAACCTACCCTATATCATAGCGAACAAAACAAAAAAAAACTTTGTCGAAATCGGTCCAGCCGTTTTTGAGTTTTAGCGAGACTAACCCACAGCAATTAATTTTTATCGAAATTTCGATTTTTTCGATTTTCCGGCTTTTCCTTTAGGATTTCCCGACTTTTATTTTTTTCAAACCTACCCTGTATCATAGCGAACAAAACTAAAGAAAATTATAGAAATCGGGCAAGCCGTTTTTGAGTTTTAGCGAGACTAACCCACTGCAATTCATTTATATCGAAATTTCGATTTTTTCGATTTTCCGGCTTTTCCTTTGGGATTTCCCGACTTCTATTTTTTTTCAAACCTACCCTATATCATAGCGAACAAAACAAAAAAAAAAATTGTCGAAATCGGTCTAGCCGTTTTTGAGTTTCTGCGAGACTGACGCACAGCAATTCATTTTTATCGAAATTTCGATTTTTTCGATTTTCTTGCTTTTCCTTTGGGATTTCCCGACTTCTATTTTTTTTCAAACCTACCATGTATCATAGTGAACAAAACAGCAAAAGAAATTATCGAAATCGGTCAAGCCGTTTTTGAGTTTTAGCGAGACTAACCCACAGCAATTCATTTTTATCGAAATTTAGATTTTTTGGATTTTCCGGCATTTCCTTTGGGATTTCCCGACTTTTATTTTTTTCAAACCTACCCTTTATTATAGCGAACAAAACTAAAGAAAATTATCGAAATCGGTCAAGCCGTTTTTGAGTTTTAGCGAGACTAACCCACAGCAATTCATTTATATCGAAATTTAGATTTTTTCGATTTTCCGGCTTTTCCTTTGGGATTTCCCGACTTCTATTTTTTTTCAAACTTACCCTGTATCATAGCGAACAAAACAAAAAAAATTATGGGTATCGGTCAAGCCGTTTTTGAGTTTTAGCGAGACTAACCCACAGCAATTCATTTTTATCGAAATTTCGATTTTTCGATTTTCCGCCTTTTTCTTCGGGATTTCTCGACTCTTCTTTTTTCCTAGCCTACCCTGTATCATAGCGAACAAAACGAAAGAAAATTATCGAAATCGGTCAAACGGTTTTTGAGTTTTAGCGGGACTAACCCACTGCAATTTATTTATATCGAAATTTCGATTTTTTCGATTTTCCAGCTTTTCCTTTGGGATTTCCCGACTTCTATTTTTTTTCAAACCTACCTTGTATTATAGTGAACAAAACAGCAAAAGAAATTATCGAAATCGGTCAAGCCGTTTTTGAGTTTTAGCGAGACTAACCCACAGCAATTCATTTTTATCGAAATTTCGTTTTTTTCGATTTTCCGGCTTTTCCTTTGGGATTTCCCGACTTTTTTTTTTTTTCAAACCTACCCTATATCATAGTGAACAAAACAAAAAAAAAATTATCGAAATCGGTCCAGCCGTTTTTGAGTTTCTGCGAAACTGACGCACAGCAATTCATTTTTATCGAAATTTCGATTTTTTCGATTTTCTTGCTTTTCCTTTGGGATTTCCCAACTTCTGTTTTTTTTCAAACCTACCCTGTATCATAGTGAACAAAACAGCAAAAGAAATTATCGAAATCGGTCAAGCCGTTTTTGAGTTTTAGCGAGACTAACCCACAGCAATTCATTTTTATCGGAATTTAGATTTTTTCGATTTTCCGGCTTTTCCTTTGGGATTTCCCGACTTTTATTTTTTTCAAACCTACCCTGTATCATAGCGAACAAAACTAAAGAAAATTATAGAAATCGGGCAAGCCGCTTTTGAGTTTTAGCGAGACTAACCCACTGCAATTCATTTATATCGAAATTTCGATTTTTTCGATTTTCCGGCTTTTCCTTTGGGATTTCCCGACTTCTATTTTTTTTCAAACCTACCCTGTATCATAGCGAACAAAACAAAAAAAATTATCGGAATCGGTCAAGCCGTTTTTGAGTTTTAGCGAGACTAACGCACAGCAATTCATTTATATCGAAATTTCGATTTTTGCGATTTTCCGGCTTTTCCTTTGGGATTTCCCGACTTCTATTTTTTTTCAAACCTACCCTATATCATAGGGAACAAAACAAAAAAAAAACTTTGTCGAAATCGGTCCAGCCGTTTTTGAGTTTTAGCGAGACTAACCCACAGCAATTAATTTTTATCGAAATTTCGATTTTTTCGATTTTCCGGCTTTTCCTTTAGGATTTCCCAACTTTTATTTTTTTCAAACCTACCCTGTATCATAGCGAACAAAACTAAAGAAAATTATAGAAATCGGGCAAGCCGTTTTTGAGTTTTAGCGAGACTAACCCACTGCAATTCATTTATATCGAAATTTCGATTTTTTCGATTTTCCGGCTTTTCCTTTGGGACTTCCCGACTTCTATTTTTTTTCAAACCTACCCTATATCATAGCGAACAAAACAAAAAAAAAATTGTCGAAATCGGTCTAGCCGTTTTTGAGTTTCTGCGAGACTGACGCACAGCAATTCATTTTTATCGAAATTTCGATTTTTTCGATTTTCCTGCTTTTCCTTTGGGATTTCCCGACTTCTATTTTTTTTCAAACCTACCCTGTATCATAGTGAACAAAACAGCAAAAGAAATTATCGAAATCGGTCAAGCCGTTTTTGAGTTTCTGCGAGACTGACGCACAGCAATTCATTTTTATCGAAATTTCGATTTTTTCGATTTTCTTGGTTTTCCTTTGGGATTTCCCAACTTCTATTTTTTTTCAAACCTACCCTGTATCATAGTGAACAAAACAGCAACAGAAATTATCGAAATCGGTCAAGCCGTTTTTGAGTTTTTGCGAGACTAACCCACAGCAATTCATTTATATCGAAATTTCGATTTTTTCGATTTTCCGGCTTTTCCTTTGGGATTTCCCGACTTCTATTTTTTTAAACCTACCCTGTATCATAGCGAACAAAACAAAAAAAAAATTGTCGAAATCGGTCTAGCCGTTTTTGAGTTTCTGCGAGACTGACTCACAGCAATTCATTTTTATCGAAATTTCGATTTTTTCGATTTTCCTGCTTTTCCTTTGGGATTTCCCGACTTCTATTTTTTTTCAAACCTACCCTGTATCATAGTGAACAAAACAGCAAAAGAAATTATCGAAATCGGTCAAGCCGTTTTTGAGTTTTAGCGAGACTAACCCACAGCAATTCATTTTTATCGAAATTTAGATTTTTTCGATTTTCCGGCTTTTCCTTTGGGATTTCCCGACTTTTATTTTTTTTTCAAACCTACCCTATATCATAGTGAACAAAACAAAAAAAAATTATCGAAATCGGTCCAGCCGTTTTTGAGTTTCTGCGAGACTGACGCACAGCAATTCATTTTTATCGAAATTTCGATTTTTTCGATTTTCTTGGTTTTCCTTTGGGATTTCCCAACTTCTATTTTTTTTCAAACCTAGCCTGTATCATAGTGAACAAAACAGCAAAAGAAATTATCGAAATCGGTCAAGCCGTTTTTGAGTTTTAGCGAGACTAACCCACAGCAATTCATTTTTATCGAAATTTAGATTTTTTCGATTTTCCGGCTTTTCCTTTCGGATTTCCCGACTTTTATTTTTTTCAAACCTACCCTGTATCATAGCGAACAAAACTAAAGAAAATTATAGAAATCGGGCAAGCCGTTTTTGAGTTTTAGCGAGACTAACCCACTGCAATTCATTTATATCGAAATTTCGATTTTTTCGATTTTCCGGCTTTTCCTTTGGGATTTCCCGACTTCTATTTTTTTTCAAACCTACCCTATATCATAGCGCACAAAACAAAAAAAATAATCGAAATCGGACAAGCCGTTTTTGAGTTTTAGCGAGACTAACCCACAGCAATTCATTTATATCGAAATTTCGATTTTTTCGATTTTCTTGCTTTTCCTTTGGGATTTCCCGACTTCTATTTTTTTTCAAACCTACCCTGTATCATAGTGAACAAAACAGAAAAGAAATTATCGAAATCGGTCAAGCCGTTTTTGAGTTTTAGCGAGACTAACCCACAGCAAGTCATTTTTATCGAAATTTAGATTTTTTCGATTTTCCGGCATTTCCTTTGGGATTTCCGGACTTTTATTTTTTTCAAACCTACCCTGTATCATAGCGAACAAAACTAAAGAAAATTATAGAAATCGGGCAAGCCGTTTTTGAGTTTTAGCGAGACTAACCCACTGCAACTCATTTATATCGAAATTTCGATTTTTTCGATTTTCCGGCTTTTCCATTGGGATTTCCCGACTTCTATTTTTTTTCAAACCTACCCTATATCATAGCGAACAAAACAAAAAAAAATTGTCGAAATCGGTCTAGCCGTTTTTGAGTTTCTGCGAGACTGACGCACAGCAATTCATTTTTATCGAAATTTCGATTTTTTCGATTTTCCGGCTTTTCCTTTGGGATTTCCCGACTTCTATTTTTTTTCAAACCTACCCTGTATCATAGCGAACAAAGCAAAAAAAATTATCGGAATCGGTCAAGCCGTTTTTGAGTTTTAGCGAGACTAACGCACAGCAATTCATTTATATCGAAATTTCGATTTTTGCGATTTTCCGGCTTTTCCTTTGGGATTTCCCGACTTCTATTTTTTTTCAAACCTACCCTATATCATAGCGAACAAAACAAAAAAAAACTTTGTCGAAATCGGTCCAGCCGTTTTTGAGTTTTAGCGAGACTAACCCACAGCAATTAATTTTTATCGAAATTTCGATTTTTTCGATTTTCCGGCTTTCCCTTTAGGATTTCCCGACTTTTATTTTTTTCAAACCTACCCTGTATCATAGCGAACAAAACTAAAGAAAATTATAGAAATCGGGCAAGCCGTTTTTGAGTTTTAGCGAGACTAACCCACTGCAATTCATTTATATCGAAATTTCGATTTTTTCGATTTTCCGGCTTTTACTTTGGGATTTCCCGACTTCTATTTTTTTTCAAACCTACCCTATATCATAGCGAACAAAACAAAAAAAAAATTGTCGAAATCGGTCTAGCCGTTTTTGAGTTTCTGCGAGACTGACGCACAGCAATTCATTTTTATCGAAATTTCGATTTTTTCGATTTTCTTGCTTTTCCTTTGGGATTCCCGACTTCTATTTTTTTTCAAACCTAGTGAACAAAACAGCAAAAGAAATTATCGAAATCGGTCAAGCCGTTTTTGAGTTTTAGCGAGACTCACCCACAGCAATTCATTTTTATCGAAATTTAGATTTTTTCGATTTTCCGGCATTTCCTTTGGGATTTCCCGACTTTTATTTTTTTCAAACCTACCCTTTATCATAGCGAACAAAACTAAAGAAAATTATCGAAATCGGTCAAGCCGTTTTTGAGTTTTAGCGAGACTAACCCACAGCAATTCATTTATATCGAAATTTAGATTTTTTCGATTTTCCGGCTTTTCCTTTGGGATTTCACGACTTCTATTTTTTTTCAAACCTACTACAAAACAAAAAAAATTATGGGTATCGGTCAAGCCGTTTTTGAGATTTAGCGAGACTAACCCACAGCAATTCATTTTTATCGAAATTTCGATTTTTTCGATTTTCCGGCTTTTTCTTCGGGATTTCTCGACTTTTCTTTTTTTCTAGCCTACCCTGTATCATAGCGAACAAAACTAAAGAAAATTATCGAAATCGGTCAAGCCGTTTTTGAGTTTTAGCGGGACTAACCCACAGCAATTCATTTATATCGAAATTTCGATTTTTTCGATTTTCCAGCTTTTCCTTTGGGATTTCCCGACTTCAATTTTTTTCCAAACCTACCCTGTATCATAGTGAACAAAACAGCAAAAGAAATTATCGAAATCGGTCAAGCCGTTTTTGAGTTTTAGCGAGACTAACCCACAGCAATTCATTTTTATCGAAATTTCGATTTTTTCGATTTTCCGGCTTTTCCTTTGGGATTTCCCGACTTTTATTTTTTTTTCAAACCTACCCTATATCATAGTGAACAAAACAAAAAAAAATTATCGAAATCGGTCCAGCCGTTTTTGAGTTTCTGCGAGACTGACGCACAGCAATTCATTTTTATCGAAATTTCGATTTTTTCGATTTTCTTGCTTTTCCTTTGGGATTTCCCAACTTCTATTTTTTTTCAAACCTACCCTGTATCATAGGGAACAAAACAGCAAAAGAAATTATCGAAATCACAAAAGCCGTTTTTGAGTTTTAGTGAGACTAACCCACAGCAATTCATTTTTATCGAAATTTAGATTTATTCGATTTTCCGGCTTTTCCTTTGGGATTTCCCGACTTTTATTTTTTTCAAACCTACCCTCTATCATAGCGAACAAAACTAAAGAAAATTATAGAAATCGGGCAAGCCGTTTTTGAGTTTTAGCGAGACTAACCCACTGCAATTCATTTATATCGAAATTTCGATTTTTTCGATTTTCCGGCTTTTCCTTTGGGATTTCCCGACTTCTATTTTTTTTCAAACCTACCCTGTATCATAGCGAACAAAAAAAAAAAATTATCGGAATCGGTCAAGCCGTTTTTGAGTTTTAGCGAGACTAACGCACAGCAATTCATTTTTATCGAAATTTCGATTTTTTCGATTTTCCGGCTTTTTCTTCGGGATTTCTCGACTCTTCTTTCTTTCTAGCCTACCCTGTATCATAGCGAACAAAACTAAAGAAACTTATCGAAATCGGTCAAGCCGTTTTTGAGTTTTAGCGGGACTAACCCACAGCAATTCATTTATATCGAAATTTCGATTTTTTCGATTTTCCGGCTTTTCCTTTGGGATTTCCCGACTTCTATTTTTTTTCAAACCTACCCTGTATCATAGCGAACAAAACAAAAAAAATTATCGGAATCGGTCAAGCCGTTTTTGAGTTTTAGCGAGACTAACGCACAGCAATTCATTTTTATCGAAATTTCGATTTTTTCGATTTTCCGGCTTTTTCTTCGGGATTTCTCGACTCTTCTTTTTTTCTAGCCTACCCTGTATCATAGCGAACAAAACTAAAGAAACTTATCGAAATCGGTCAAGCCGTTTTTGAGTTTTAGCGGGACTAACCCACAGCAATTCATTTATATCGAAATTTCGATTTTTGCGATTTTCCGGCTTTTCCTTTGGGATTTCCCGACTTTTATTTTTTTTCAAACCTACCCTATAGCATAGCGAACAAAACAAAAGAAATTTATCGAAATCGGTCCAGCCGTTTTTGAGTTTCTGCGAGACTGGCACAGTAATTCGTTTTTTATCGGAATTTCGATTTTTTCGATTTTCCGGCGTTTTCTTCGGGATTTCTCGACTCTTCTTTTTTTCTAGCCTACCCTGTATCATAGCGAACGAAACAAACAAAAAATTATCGAAATCGGACAAGCCGTTTTTGAGTTCTAGCGAGACTAACCCACAGCAATTCATTTATATCGAAATTTCGATTTTTTCGATTTTCCGGTTTTTCCTTTGGGATTTCCCGACTTTTCTTTTTCTAAACCTACCCTGTATCATAGCGAACCAAACAAAAGAAAATTATCGAAATCGGTCATGTCGTTTTTGAGTTTTAGCTAGACTAACGCACAGCAATTCATTTATATCGAAATTTCGATTTTCTCGATTTTCCGGCTTTTTCTTTGGGATTTCCCGACTTCTATTTTTTTTCAAACCTACCATGTATCATAGCGAACAAAACAAAACAAAAATTATCGAAATCGGTCATGTGGTTTTTGAGTTTTAACGAGACACGCACAGCAATTCATTTTATCGAAATTTAGATTTTTTCGATTTTCCGAATTTTCCTTTGAGGTTTTCTGACTTTTCTTTTTTTTCAAACCTACCATATATCATAGCGAACAAAACAAAAAAAAAATATCGAAATCGGTCATGTTGTTTTTGAGTTTTAGCGAGACTGACGCACAGCAATTCATTTTTATCGAAATTTCGATTATTTCGATTTTCTGGCTTTTCCTTTGGGATTTCCCGATTTCTATTTTTTTTCAAACCTACCCTGTATCATAGCGAACGAAACAAAAAAAATTATCGGAATCGGTCATGTCATTTTTGAGTTTTAGCGAGACTAACGCACAGCAATTCATTTTTATCGAAATTTCGATTTTTTCGATTTTCCGGCTTTTCCTTTGGGATTTCCCGACTTTTATTTTTTTTCAAACCTACCCTATATCATAGCGAACAAAACAAAAGAAATTTATCGAAATCGGTCCAGCCGTTTTTGAGTTTCTGCGAGACTGGCACAGTAATTCGTTTTTTATCGGAATTTCGATTTTTTCGATTTTCCGGCTTTTTCTTTGGGATTTCCCGACTTCTATTTTTTTTCAAACCTACCATGTGTCATAGCGAACAAAACAAAACAAAAATTATCGAAATCGGTCATGGCGTTTTTGAGTTTTAGCGAGACTAACGCACAGCAATTCATTTTATCGAAATTTAGATTTTTTCGATTTTCCGAATTTTCCTTTGAGGTTTTCTGACTTTTCTTTTTTTTCAAACCTACCATGTATCATAGCGAACAAAACAAAAAAAAATTATCGAAATCGGTCATGTTGTTTTTGAGTTTTCGCGAGACTGACGCACAGCAATTCATTTTTATCGAAATTTCGATTATTTCGATTTTCTGGCTTTTCCTTTGGGATTTCCCGACTTTTATTTTTTTTCAAACCTACCCTATATCATAGCGAACAAAACAAAAGAAATTTATCGAAATCGGTCCAGCCGTTTTTGAGTTTCTGCGAGACTGGCACAGTAATTCGTTTTTTATCGGAATTTCGATTTTTTCGATTTTCCGGCGTTTTCTTCGGGATTTCTCGACTCTTCTTTTTTTCTAGCCTACCCTGTGTCATAGCGAACAAAACAAACAAAAAATTATCGAAATCGGACAAGCCGTTTTTGAGTTCTAGCGAGACTAACCCACAGCAATTCATTTATATCGAAATTTCGATTTTTTCGATTTTCCGGTTTTTCCTTTGGGATTTCCCGACTTTTCTTTTTCTAAACCTACCCTGTATCATAGCGAACCAAACAAAAGAAAATTATCGAAATCGGTCATGCCGTTTTTGAGTTTTAGCGAGACTAACGCACAGCAATTCATTTATATCGAAATTTCGATTTTCTCGATTTTCCGGCTTTTTCTTTGGGATTTCCCGACTTTTATTTTTTTTCTAGCCTACCCTGTATCATAGCGAACGAAACAAACAAAAAATTATCGAAATCGGATAAGCCGTTTTTGAGTTCTAGCGAGACTAACCCACAGCAATTCATTTATATCGAAATTTCGATTTTTTCGATTTTCCGGTTTTTCCTTTGGGATTTCCCGACTTTTCTTTTTCTAAACCTACCCTGTATCATAGCGAACCAAACAAAAGAAAATTATCGAAATCGGTCATGCCGTTTTTGAGTTTTAGCGAGACTAACGCACAGCAATTCATTTATATCGAAATTTCGATTTTCTCGATTTTCCGGCTTTTTTTTTGGGATTTCCCGACTTCTATTTTTTTTCAAACCTACCATGTATCATAGCGAACAAAACAAAACAAAAATTATCGAAATCGGTCATGTGGTTTTTGAGTTTTAGCGAGACACGCACAGCAATTCATTTTATCGAAATTTAGATTTTTTTCGATTTTCCGAATTTTCCTTTGAGGTTTTCTGACTTTTCTTTTTTTTCAAACCTACCATGTATCATAGCGAACAAAAGAAAAAAAAATTATCGAAATCGGTCATGTTGTTTTTGAGTTTTAGCGAGACTGACGCACAGCAATTCATTTTTAACGAAATTTCGATTATTTCGATTTTCTGGCTTTTCCTTTGGGATTTCCCGACTTCTATTTTTTTTCAAACCTACCCTGTATCATAGCGAACGAAACAAAAAAAATTATCGGAATCGGTCATGTCATTTTTGAGTTTTAGCGAGACTAACGCACAGCAATTCATATTTATCGAAATTTCGATTTTTTCGATTTTCCGGCTTTTCCTTTGGGATTTCCCGACTTTTATTTTTTTTCAAACCTACCCTATATCATAGCGAACAAAAAAAAAGAAATTTATCGAAATCGGTCCAGCCGTTTTTGAGTTTCTGCGAGACTGGCACAGTAATTCGTTTTTTATCGGAATTTCGATTTTTTCGATTTTCCGGCGTTTTCTTCGGGATTTCTCGACTCTTCTTTTTTTCTAGCCTACCCTGTGTCATAGCGAACCAAACGAACAAAAAATTATCGAAATCGGACAAGCCGTTTTTGAGTTCTAGCGAGACTAACCCACAGCAATTCATTTATATCGAAATTTCGATTTTTTCGATTTTCCGGTTTTTCCTTTGGGATTTCCCGACTTTTCTTTTTCTAAACCTACCCTGTATCATAGCGAACCAAACAAAAGAAAATTATCGAAAACGGTCATGCCGTTTCTGAGTTTTAGCGAGACTAACGCACAGCAATTCATTTATATCGAAATTTCGATTTTCTCGATTTTCCGCCTTTTCCTTTGGGATTTCCCGACTTCTATTTTTTTTCAAATCTACCATGTATCATAGCGAACAAAACAAAACAAAAATTATCGAAATCGGTCATGGCGTTTTTGAGTTTTAACGAGACTGACGCACAGCAATTCATTTTTATCGAAATTTCGATTATTTCGATTTTCTGGCTTTTCCTTTGCGGTTTCCCGATTTTTCTTTTTTAAACCTACCCTGTACCACAGCGAACAAAACTAAAGAAAATTATCGAAATCGGTTAAGCCGTTTTTGAGTTTTTGCGAGACTAACCCACAGTAATTCATTTATATCGAAATTTCGATTTTTTCGATTTTCCGGCTTTTCCTTTGGGATTTCCCGACCTCTATTTTTTTTCAAACCTACCCTGTATCATAGCGAACGAAACAAAAAAAATTATCGGAATCGGTCATGCCGTTTTTGAGTTTTAGCGAGACTAACGCACAGCAATTCATTTTTATCGAAATTTCGATTTTTTCGATTTTCCGGCTTTTCCTTTGGGATTTCCCGACTTTTATTTTTTTTCAAACCTACCCTATATCATAGCGAACAAAACAAAAAAAAATTTATCGAAATCGGTCCAGCCGTTTTTGAGTTTCTGCGAGACTGGCACAGTAATTCGTTTTTTATCGGAATTTCGATTTTTTCGATTTTCCGGCGTTTTCTTGCGGATTTCTCGACTCATCTTTTTTTCTAGCCTACCCTGTATCATAGCGAACAAAACAAAAAAATTATCGAAATCGGACAAGCCGTTTTTGAGTTTTAGCGAGACTAACGCACGGCAATTCATTTTTATCGAAATTTCGATTTTTTCGATTTTCCGACTTTTCCTTTGGGATTTCCCGCCTTTTATTTTTTTTCAAACCTACCCTGTATCATAGCGAACAAAACAAAAAAAAATTATCGAAATCGGTCATGTTGTTTTTGAATTTTAGCGAGACTGACGCACAGCAATTCATTTTTATCGAAATTTAGATTTTTTCGATTTTCCGAATTTTCCTTTGAGGTTTTCTGACTTTTCTTTTTTTTCAAACCTACCATGTAAGTTAAATTTATTAAGATTTTGTTTAATAAAAAAAACACAATTTCTTCCAACAGTCCAAGTGACTGATGTCTCTTTATTCAACGCTGAGAACAGACTTAAGCTACTTTACACAATTGCCTTAATTGTTACCTATGCTAGTCACGTTGACCTAAGTTCACCGCTTTTGGCGGCGGCGCTTTTGGCGGCGGCGCGTGGGACCGCGTTGGTAATTTCGCAATTTCCCATAGATTTGCTTAGCAGGTGTTTTTACTTAGCAGGTGTTAACTCCTCCCGCCTTAAATGAGGATGTCCCCATTCTCAGAAATAGGGAATTTGGCTTATCCTAGGTGTTTCTGCTAGGGTCGAAGTTGACCCCTGGTTCTCCGTTGCAGGACTTATCGTTGGAGCTATGATGATGGACTCGACTGCAGATGCTTTACTGGATGCTTTGGCCCTGTACCGCTTAATTAGGTTTAAGATGGTTGTTGTTATCAGGAGGATGATGATCACTGAGGTTAATCCAAGGCTGTTGGAGTAGCCGATCCTGCTTTCTTCTTCTATTAGCTCTATTCGTCCTGTATTATTTAGGTGTAGTTCCTTCATGCTGTGGAGAGTCAAGGTTTCTTCGAATGTCCTGAAGCTTGGGTCAGGTTGCATGATCGGAGGGAGCGGTTTCGTACTGGAAATTTCTTTAGATAGGTACAGCTGTTTGTTCACGGTAAGTGTAGCGTTATGATGCTGGATTATAAAAGTACCCGTCAGATTCAAGGCTTCGCCATCGATGTGGATCGTTCCGCTAAATTGGTTTAGCAAAAGTGTTCCGGGAAAGATCTCCTCTGTAGCTGGGATGTGACTACCATCAATTTCGGTGCAGTTCGGGAGTCTACTCGTGAGCAAGTCTGCGATGCAACTAGACTGGCCTAAATCTATAATCTGTCTATTTTTACAAATTGTTAATTTATTACTAGTTACACATTTTTCTTTAATCGCGTATAGTTTATTTTCACATTGTAATAGGTTTTCGTGAGTTATTTTAGTAATGAGATTTCCTCTTTTTACAGGTTTTATTAACAAGGTTTTACAATTTTTTATTTCGGTATTTGGTATGCTAACAATATACAATAAAGTGGAATTACTAGAGGCAATTTTCATTTCTGCAAAATCGATAGCTTCTTCAAGATTTAAGTAGGGTACATTGTTTTTTTCGAAAAGTTCTTTCACAATATTAAGCTCACTATTTGACAAAATGAATGAATTTACTATTCCAGCTTTAGCCCAATGTAAGGCGTAATCTACATTAACTATTTCTTCTTTTATTAAGTCCAATTTGTTTTTAATATTTATGACAATTTCGTTTTTGAGACCTTCGTTTGCTTTAGCCATCCTTATGATATTATTTGTTACATTGGTAATTTCGTTGATCCGATCGATCATCGATTTATTAATTATTATCTGTTTATTATTATTTTCTAGTACGTTATTAATTTTGGCTTTTAAAATTAGAAAATCTTCGTGGTCTGGGCTTCCGGCCAGCCATTTCCACGCGGTTCCGAGAAAATTTAGTGATCTTTTCGACCTCGTTTTGGGTTTTAATCTGTTTAGTAAGGATATGATCTGCGCGGTTTCATGGGTAAGGAACGGATACATAGGATGACCCTTGTCGACGTTGTTTGCAACTCTTTTTTCCAGCTCCTCGAGTGTCTTTTCATAGGATTCCAGGTCGATTACATGGATTAGCTTGAGTGCTCCCGTCTGTATTTTTGCTATTCCGGTATTTATCGTTATGGCTTTAGAATTTGAATAGTCTAAAATCTGAACCTCTGCGAAGCAGTAGGCTATAGAAAATCTGTAAGGGGAAAATGATGTTAACTTTTAATATTGCTCTTGTGTATTACTCTGCCTGATTCTGTTAGTATGGTCTTCGAGTGATTTTCTTTTACCGTTTCCTTTTTGAATCTGGGGGATAATTTAGAGCCTATTCTTTTGTTCAGCTTGACATAAATGATTTCGCCGGGGGTGTAGTTCTTTATGGGTTGCTTTTTCTTGTTATGATTAGTTAGGTCGGTTATTTGTTTTTCTTTTAGTTTGGTTATGTTATCCTGCCTGGCTTTCTCAAAGTCTTCTGGGTTGATACTGACGTTTCTTCCAAAGAAAACTTCGAGAGGTCTTTTCCCCGTAGTTGAATGAATCGAGTAGTTATACTCGTAAACAGCTCTGTCGAGAAGCTCGGGAAAAGTTCTATTTATGCCGTCTGCTTTTAGGCATCGTATTATTTCAGTAAGTGTAGAGTGGAATATTTCCACTTGTCCATTAACTGAACTGGTATAGGGAGGAGTTTTAAAAATTTGTATTCGAAGTTGGTCTTCGACCATAAAAGTAATTGAAGATGAATTTAATGACTTTTCATTATCAATCACTATTAATTTGGGTACGCCAAAGGTAAAGAGTAATTCACGTAGTGGGACTTTTATATCTTCTATAGCTTTTGATTTTAGGATTTTTACTTGGGCATATTTGGAAAATTTGTCTATTGCAGTCAGTACCAATTTCTTTTCTGTTGAATAAATGTCTATATGTAATATCTCTCCTGGGTATTGTGGAATGGGTGTATTTTTTATTTCGGGTTTATTGTGATGCCTATCATACTTTTGTTCCTTGCAGACTACGCATTGCTTAACTATTTCATTGACTTTAAAGTTCATTCTGGGAAAGTAAAATTTTTCTATTAGTTGTAGTTTATTTTCGCGAGCATTGCGGTGTGCTCTTCTATGGGTCTTTATTATCTCTTCATTCTGTCGCTCGACATTTTGAAGATCTTCTACTTGAGTTTGTGTGAAACGGGTTTTAAAGTTTCTGAAGTGTGCGGGGTATACTTCTTGAATTTTACCCATTAATGTTTCGGATGTGAACAGACCGTTTATAACACTTGGGTTTAGATATCTTTTGAATATTGATATAATTTCATTTTCGGAGTAGTTGGGTTGAACTATAGTATGCCTATGATAGGTAGGAAAGGGGATTTCGAATCTGTAACTCTTCTCTATGCCTGTTTTTAGGATAATTTGGTTTTTGAACGCATTTATAGGTGCTACCGTGGCCGGTATTAAATCATGAGCAGAGCTTTCGTTACTATGCTGGGTCACTGTCAAGGAGTTTATTGGAGGATCTTTTGGAGGCCTAGACAAAGCGTCTGCAACTACATTGGTTTTACCTGGAGTGTATTTCAACTCGTAGTTGTACTCTTCGAGTATGGCTTTCCACCGTTTCATTTTATTGTTATTATTCTTACTGCTTAAGGCGTAAGTAAGCGGCTGGTGATCTGTGAAAATTTGTACCTGAGGTGAGCCGTATAGGTAATTTCTCAATGAAGTTAACGCCCATATAATTGCCAGCATCTCCTTTTCGTTGGGGGCATAGTGCTCTTCGGTCTTGGTGAGAGTCCTTGAGATAAATATTATGGGTCTTTCTTCCTGTGATAAGACCGCTCCGATCGCATAGTCCGAAGCATCGGTGGTCAATTGAAATTTTTTCTTGAAGTCTGGGTAAGCAAGTAACAGATCGTCAGATGTGAGAGAATTTTTAATCTTATTGAGGACCTCGGTGGCTTCGTCGTTGAGGTGGATGAGTCTTTTACTAGATGCGTTTTTTGAGACTCTGCCTCCCTCACCCCTTAAAAGGGCTGTCAGGGGTTTCGCCAGATTTGCATAACCTTTAATAAATCGGCGATAATACCCTGATAGACCAAGGAAGGAACGGAGGTCCTTCAATGTTCTAGGAGGTGGGAAATTTACGATAGCTTTGACCTTTGCCGGGTTTGTTCTTATGCCCTCGGCTGATATTACGAATCCCAAGAATTCCACCTGTTTGCGAAAGAATTCGCACTTGTCCAATTGGACCTTCATGTTAGCGTTTTGTAGGGTTAGGAAAATTGTCCTTATGTTTTCGAAATGCGTCTGCTCGTCTTTGCTGAATATTACAATGTCATCTATATAGACGTACCATATTTTACCGATATAGTCTCTCAGGATATCGTCGAGAGCTCTTTGGAATATCGCGGGCGCATTCTTCAAACCAAATGGCAACCTCGTGAACTCATACTTTCCGTTGTTCACTGAAAATGCTGTTTTTTCAATGTCAGATTCTTTTAATGGAATCTGATGGAAACCACTCTTCAAGTCTATGACGGAAAACCATTTGTTTTTCCCTAACTGTGCTAGAACATCATTGATTTCTAGGATTGGATATTTATCCGGAATGGTGATGGTATTCAGTTTACGATAGTCCACTACCATTCTGTATTTTCTTTCGCCAGATGCATCGGCTTTTTTCGGCACGATCCATACCGGGGAGTTGTAAGGAGACCGTGAAGGTCGTATAATTCCATCGTTCAGAAGCTGTTTCACCTGTTTCTCAACCTCGTCTTTTAAAGACATGGGATAGGGATAAAATTTCGAAAATACGGGGGAGTCTGAGGTCGTCCGGATTTCTCCTTTGACTACAGTAGTAAACGTTAATTTTTCGTCGGGTTCAGTGAAGAGACTTTGGAATTGTCGAGCGAGAGCATTAGTTTTATTTCTCTGTTCTACACCCATATGATCTGTCCTAATATCGATCTTATTAACAGCCGAGTAAGCTTGCTGTTTTATTGGTATTCGGATTTTATTTCTGATCATCATGTAACTTTCTTTTGTGTAGATGACGGCAGAGAGCTCTTTTAAACTGTCATTTCCCAAGATACCGTGAAACGACTTAAGGGTAGGTAGTAAAAAGAATTTTATATTTGTTTCTTGAAGTCCAAATAAATTTACTGTAGTATGATGGCTGATTTTTATGTTTCCGCCTATGGAGTTCGCGTAAAAGATTGATTCATTAGGTTTAGGATTAGGCACAAGGCTGGACTGCATATAATTTTTATTAGAACCGAAAAATTTTAAGAATTTGGCCGCTCTTCGTTTTGCACTCGAAGTAAGGCAACGAAGAGCAATTTAATCTAAAAAATGGATAACTGTATGATCCTGCTCGTCAGGCTCGTATCCCTGATTATACTCTGCGTATTGCACTTGATCCGCGAAGGGTTGTTCAGAGCTAGCGCCTGAACCTGAGATATCTGTATAATCTTGCTCGTCAGGCTCATTTCCCTGATTATACTCTACGTATTGCGTTTGATCCGCGAAGGGTTGTTCAAAGCTAGCGGCTGAACCTAAACCTTGGGTTTGCTCGTAATTGTTGATGGTCGTCTCTTGAGGCTCTATATGATAACTCCTCTGATATTTATTGGCAAGATTCGGGACCTGAGCACTTGATGGTGGTCTTTTCCCGTAAAATTGCCCTTGCGTAGGTCGATTCATATAATTCACATTTTTTGTCTGGATGGACTGATCGACGTCCATCGGTTCAGGTCGCGGCAGTGGCTTCGGCGCGAGGGGTCGACTTGGACCGGCTTGGTGTGGGCCTTGATTACGAACGTTACCCTGATTAAACGGTGGTGACCTGTAAGAATTTTGAGGTCTATAAGGATTGAAGTTTGCCTGCAGCTGAGGCGAGTATGCTAGCTGCGGATAGAAAGGTTGGTTTCCTCGGTTGAAATTTACCTTGTTCTGATTTGCTACGGGTCTGCGAGAAAGAAGTGGGGGTACGACTTGATTATGGACTGCGCGAGATGGTCCTTGATGAGAATTCGCATATTGCGTCCTATAGCTCTGATTCTCGAGTTTGAGACATAGGTGCAGAGCTTGCGGTAAGTCGGAAGGCTCGCGAATGCCCAAAAGTCTCGGCAAATCTCCTTTGAGCCCTCTTACAAAGGTGTCTAGGGCTTTGTCTCGATATGTCTGAGCTAATAAGGTTATGGACTCGTTTGTGACGTCCATGCAACCAATCTTATTGAGAATGAGTGAAAGATGCGAATAGACCGAATGATAAAATTCTTGGATCGTCTGATGACCTTGAACTAGTGAGGTCATTTGGTAATCCATCGTGGATAGGTCACGCTTATCGGCATAGTGCATAGTGAGACAGCGAGCTATGCACTTCCAGTCCAAGGGGGTATTGTATGATTCCAATACCACATCTGCTTGACCTACAATCTTGTTTCTCACAACGCTCAGAATGCCAAAATACTTAGGCGTTCCCTTGGAATTTTCATATAGTTTTAGTATCCTATCGACACTTTTCTTCCATGAATTAAACTCACCGGGAATCCCAGAAAAGTCCTTTAGACATCTGACCACGTCTGGGATTTTGTCCAGTTCACTCAAGTTATTTTCATAGCGAGGATCGATATGTTGATCAACTCCACTAAACTGGTCAGCATTAGGGTTGATTATATTTTGAACTATGTTCCTACACTCACTCTGGAGTATTCGATTAACTATACCCGCAATAGTTCTTTCTAGGATTTCAGGGTTGCGACACCGGTCATTATTTCCCGATGGGAGTTGATGCGACGGGCCTTGACTTGAGACCGGCGGCAATGTAGGATTTGGCTCGACATTGAGGGTCGCGGGTCTAATTAAATTATTTGGGGTAGTCATTTTTCTTAACTTAACACTCAAAATTTAGTAAATTTAATCGTTGTTTATATTCACTACTTTTAAATTTCACGGCTTTTTCTTTATTTTGTTAATATTCGCGATTAATTTTTTTCTTCTTAAGATTCGCGGTACTTTATACTATCGACGTTTATTGATTAATTTTATTTATCGATTTACTTTATACTATCAAAATTTATAAATTATTATCTGATTTCTTAGCACGCGACGATCGATTGATCAACTTTCACAAGTTTCAATATTTTCACAATTATCTTAAAATTATTCTCGTATTTGAGAGGAAATCAATTATTAATTTGCACAGTTCACTTCTTATATGCTAACTAAATTTAAGGACTTACAGAACTAAATGAAGTCTGTTCAGCATTCCCCCGTTGAGTGGCTGCTAGGACTCCTAGCTCCTTTTCCTCCGTTTACTGACGGCTACTTAGGGGCCTTATTTCCTCTACGGGGTTGTTGTAAGGTTCGGAAAAATTCATTCGCGAATGAAAAAAAATACATTCTTTTCATTTACATTCATTCGCGAATGAATATTTGAGTCCAAAGATTCGTGAGAGAATTTTTCCTGCGGAGAATTTTTGAATACATTCCATTCGCGAGAGAATGAAAATGAGAGAATATTCTTCAGACACAGAAAAAGATTGAGAAAGAATGAAAACCAATCATTCGGAATGAAAAAGAATATTCTCATTTTTCATTCTTGTTCTAGCGGTTAGATCGAGCGGATCTTTAACTTGAAAGAGAGTGATATTTGGTGAATGGTTTATAAATTTTACAAATTTGCAACTATGGGTCGTAAATCTAACATAGATAAAAATAAATTTGTGTCTTATGATAAGAACACTGATAGTTTGAAGTGCTTGTTATGTGACAGGGTTTTAAAAGGACAATTATTAGGAAATATAAAAAAACATTATATAACTGTGCACAAATATAATTTTGGTGGTGATTAATAACGCAGAAACTTCGTTATTAAGGGAAAGAATTGATGTATTTGTAAGCAATCGTCGAAGTGGATCCAATACAACATTGAAACTCAACAAAAGTGAATTTTTAAAATGCTGTGTCGGCCTTGCTTGTGAAAAGTATACCATTCAGAATTTTTTATGATGATACATACTTTAATAAAATAATAGAACCATATTAGCGATCGTTCGTTAAAGAAGAAGATGGTGTGTTTAAAAGTTAATATTGCTAATAAAAAAGATAATAAAAACATACTCTAAGCTTATTGTCTTATTTTTTTCTTATTAATGGGAATTTTTCAGCACATACATACATATATATTAAAAGTGTGGCAATACGCAGTAGAAACATAAATCAGCAAAAATTGTCCTGGCACTAAAAGAATGCAAAGGAATATTCTTTTTCATTCTTTCTCATTCGCGAATGTAAAAGATGTGGGAATGAATACTTTCATTCTCTCGCGAAAGAATGAAATCGACTTAGGCACATTGCGATGCATTCGTTCGCGAGAGAATGAAAACTCAAATTCTCCGAAGAATATTCTTTTAAAGAATGAATGAAATTCGAATATTCTTCGCACCCTGGGTTGTTGATCCTGGACGCAGGTACTGTGGGCTGCTAGCTCCTGTGTGTTTCAGCTGAGGTGGTGCTTCTTGAGGACCTAGTCGGTGGTTATGCGGTGCTTCTTGAATCGGCAGTGCTGTACTTCTTGAGGACCTTGCACTTTTTCGAATCGCTTATATCACTCGTCGCACAATCGCGGTGCTGCTTAAGGACCTTATGCGAGTCTAGGATAACTTAGATTCCTAGCGCGTACTAGCTAATAGCGAAAAACCGATTTAAAAATCAACCGACTTAATCAAACCGAAACTGTACCCGGTCCCTGCTCGGGCGCCAGTTAAATTTATTAAGATTTTGTTTAATAAAAAAAACACAATTTCTTCCAACAGTCCAGGTGACTGATGTCTCTTTATTCAACGCTGAGAACAGACTTAAGCTACTGTACACAATTGCCTTAATTGTTACCTATGCTAGTCACGTTGACCTAAGTTCACCTGAGCTACTCACGTTGACTCGGTAGACATGGTGTCAGCGCTTTTGGCGGCGGCGCGTGGGACCGCGTTGGTAATTTCGCAATTTCCCATAGATTTGCTTAGCAGGTGTTTTTACTTAGCAGGTGTTAACTTGTATCATAGCGAACAAAACAAAAAAAAATTATCGAATTCGGTCATGTTGTTTTTGAGTTTTAGCGAGACTGACGCACAGCAATTCATTTTTATCGAAATTTCGATTATTTCGATTTTCTGGCTTTTCCTTTGGGATTTCCCGACTTCTATTTTTTTTCAAACCTACCCTGTATCATAGCGAACGAAACAAAAAAACTTATCGGAATCGGTCATGTCATTTTTGAGTTTTAGCGAGACTAACGCACAGCAATTCATTTTTATCGAAATTTCGATTTTTTCGATTTTCCGGCTTTTCCTTTGGGATTTCCCGACTTTTCTTTTTTTTCAAACCTACCCTATATCATAGCGAACAAAACTAAAGAAATTTATCGAAATCGGTCCAGCCGTTTTTGAGTTTCTGCGAGACTGGCACAGTAATTCGTTTTTTATCGGAATTTCGATTTTTTCGATCTTCCGGCGTTTTCTTCGGGATTTCTCGACTCTTCTTTTTTTCTAGCCTACCCTGTATCATAGCGAACAAAACAAACAAAAAATTATCGAAATCGGACAAGCCGTTTTTGAGTTCTAGCGAGACTAACCCACAGCAATTCATTTATATCGAAATTTCGATTTTTTCGATTTTCCGGTTTTTCCTTTGGGATTTCCCGACTTTTCTTTTTCTAAACCTACCCTGTATCATAGCGAACCAAACAAAAGAAAATTATCGAAATCGGTCATGCCGTTTTTGAGTTTTAGCGAGACTAACGCACAGCAATTCATTTATATCGAAATTTCGATTTTCTCGATTTTCCGCCTTTTCCTTTGGGATTTCCCGACTTCTATTTTTTTTCAAACCTACCATGTATCATAGCGAACAAAACAAAACAAAAATTATCGAAATCGGTCATGGCGATTTTGAGTTTTAACGAGACTGACGCACAGCAATTCATTTTTATCGAAATTTCGATTATTTCGATTTTCTGGCTTTTCCTTTGCGGTTTCCCGATTTTTCTTTTTTAAACCTACCCTGTACCACAGCGAACAAAACTAAAGAAAATTATCGAAATCGGTTAAGCCGTTTTTGAGTTTTTGCGAGACTAACCCACAGTAATTCATTTATATCGAAATTTTGATTTTTTCGATTTTCCGGCTTTTCCTTTGGGATTTCCCGACCTCTATTTTTTTTCAAACCTACCCTGTATCATAGCGAACAAAACAAAAAAAATTATCGGAATCGGTCATGCCGTTTTTGAGTTTTAGCGAGACTAACGCACAGCAATTCATTTTTATCGAAATTTCGATTTTTTCGATTTTCCGGCTTTTCCTTTGGGATTTCCCGACTTTTATTTTTTTTCAAACCTACCCTATATCATAGCGAACAAAACAAAAAAAATTTATCGAAATCGGTCCAGCCGTTTTTGAGTTTCTGCGAGACTGGCACAGTAATTCGTTTTTGTTAAAGAAAATGCAGTGTTAAAGGTTGTCTTTACTGCTTTATTCACTAGGAAGAAGAGACCGTGTGTGCGAGATGCACGGCTTATAAAGGTTCTTGTTCTAGCGCATGAAGTTTGCGTTGATTGAGTTTACCACTGAACTAACAATACTTAACAATCTCCCCCTCAACGCAAAGTTAATGCTTACAAAAATTCAAAAATTACAAACTTAGCTTGTTATAAGGTTCAATCCTTTAATACAATCCAAATGTTTCTTTTTAGGCAAAATCTTCGTCAAAATATCAGCTATGTTTAAGTCTGAAGATACATATTCTAATTCAATTTGTTTTTCATTATACATCTGACGTACATAGTGAAATTTAATGTCGATGTGCTTACTCCTTTGTTGATTGGTGGGATTTCTTACCAACTGTAGAGATCCTTGATTGTCGCCTCTTATCACCGTTGGAAGTATGTTGAGTTCTATGAACCCTAATTCAGCTAATATGCTTCGATGATATGCTACCTCTCTGGCCCCCTGAGATAGCGCCACGTATTCCGCTTCTGTGCTGCTTAAGGATACCGACGTCTGTTTTTTAGATTCCCACGCTATTGGCCCACCTGCCAGAAACAGGACCAATCCTGTGTATGACTTTCGATCCGCAAAGTCCGATCCCCAGTCAGCATCGGTATAACACTGTAAAGATTCTTTAGTTTGTTCATATTTAAGTTTACCTTCTTGCGTTGCCTTTAGATAACGCAACAAATGATTAGCAGCACCGAAATGTTCAGTGTGTGGATGAACATTGAATTGTGATAGACGGCATACCGCGTGCATAACATCAGGTCGAGACATGACCGCCAAATACATTAATGACCCGACAAGAGTTTGATACTTTTTGGTGTTGAACGCCGCGCAATCGTGTAAGTTGCACTTTGTAAGTTTCAATCCGGGATCCAGTGGTGTACTTGCTGATTTGCAATTAGACATACCGTACTGAGACAGTAACTCCTTGATATACCGTGCTTGATGTATGTACATTTTTCCTCGATCCCCATCGCGCTCAACCTCCAGACCTAAGTAACATTTAATAGGTCCCTTATCAAGAACATCGAAGGCTTCACTTAGTTGACCTTTGATACGTGCCAATGGTTCACCAGAACTGCAGGCCAATATGAGGTCATCCACATAACTTGCTATAATATTGATTCCCTGATCTTCGTTCATTACATACAGACAAGTATCTGACTGACAACGCTTGAAGCCCATGCTAATTAAAACCGAGTTCAGCTTCTTGTTCCATTCTTTTCCAGCCTGTTTCAAGCCATAAATCGATCTTTTCAACTTACAGATTCTTTCCGGATATTTTTCGTCAATAAAACCTTCCGGTTGCTTCATGAAAACATTTTCCTCCAAGTTTCCATTTAGATACGCCGAAACAATGTCTACGTGGTGTACTAACAACCGGTATTCCACCGCCAACGCCAAGACTAGTCTAATCGTTGCATGTTTTACCACTGGAGAAAAAGTTTCCTTATAATCTATTCCTTCTCTTTGCGAACATCCTTGAGCCACAAGCCGAGCCTTATACCTTTCTATTTTTCCATCCGAATTGTATTTAATAGTAAACACCCACTTGCTACCGATTACATTTTCATTAATTGGTGGGTCCACCAATTCCCAGGTCCCGTTGACAATTAGCGACTCATATTCTAGCTCCATGGCTTCCCTCCATCGGTCAGAATCCTCTCCAGATAGGGCCTCACTAACAGTAGTAGGGTTTTTTACAACTCGTATTTCGTTTATTACCTCAGCTCTTCGATGAACCTTCCTAGGTCTCCCCCTTGCTCCAGACCTTAATATCCTTGGCCTTCCGGGTCCTCGCCTTGTTGATGACTCTTGATTGATCTCCTCTGGATCGTTCTCTTCATCATTTTCTTCGCCGCCAGAATTTCTGTCCTGTTCTTCCTCTTCTTGACGATATACTATCTCATTCTCGGGCTTATTTTCATGAAGCTCTGGTTCCAATGTTAGATAATCTTCACAATTTGATGGACCCTCCGATGACTTATATGGGAACACATCTTCGAAAAATATCACATCTCTACTCTTTATTACTTGATTGGATTCCTTCTTAAATAAGCGATAGGCCTTTGAGTCTTCCGCGTATCCAATCATGACTACTTCTTGTCCCTTTGGGGAAAACTTACCGCGTCCCGGACTTTTATCTAACGCTACTGCTTTGCATCCGAACACCCTAAAATACTTCATGGATGGTTTTCTTCCTGTCCAAATCTCATACGGTGTTTTGTCGTTTAATAGGTTCGTAGGCACTCTATTCCTTAAATACGCTGCCGTGTTTATTGCTTCGGACCACATATTTTCCGGAAGCCCTGATTCTATTAATAGGCAACGAGCCATCTCGACCAAGGTGCGATTAGCCCTTTCCGCAACACCATTTTGTTGTGGTGTATAGCTCACAGTTAATTCATGTTTAATTCCGTTCTCCGTCAAGAAATCGCCAAACAACTTGTTCACATATTCCCTTCCGTTGTCACTTCGTAATTTCTTAATTCGTTTACCTGTTTCAACCTCGACCATCAGCTTAAATTTCTTAAAGGCTTCCAACGCTTGAGACTTGTACCTTAGAAAGTATACAGTCACCCTCCGCGATTTGTCATCAATAAATACAATAAAATATTTTGCCCCTCCGGCGGAAGTCACTCTCATGGGACCGCATATATCCGTGTGTATGAGTTCTAACACGCTTTCACTAAATATTTCCGAGTTTTTTGAAAAAGGTTTCACCTTTATTTTACCCAATGCACAGGTAACGCAATTAAAACTGTCCGGTATTTTTTTAATATGCATCCCTCTAATATTTTCACTGGAACTGACTTGTTTTACAGTATCCTGATTCAAGTGTCCTAACCGTTTATGCCAACAATCGAAGCGAGAATTTATTTTACTAACTCCCATACAGAATTGTTCGGAATCGTAAACCTCTGCCATATATAGGCCTCCCACACAACGCGCTTCGAATATTAAATCTCCATTCACGTTATTTACAATGGCCCGATCTCGCGAAAATTTTACTTTAGACTGTCTATCTAGAATCCGGCTGACCGACAAGAAATTGACATGAGTCTCTGGGACAAACAATACGTCACATAGGGTAATGTCCGCGAACTTTGACTTTAAATTTACAGTCCCTGTACCTTTTGACAAAACATGTTCGCCTGAAGCCAAAACAACTTTGTGTTCCTCTTCTCGCCAAGAGGTAAACAATTTTAGGTCACTACAAATGTGGGATGTTGCGCCACTGTCTAAAATCCAACCCTTTGTACGCGATGTACTGAACTTGCTCATACTTAGCACGGCCTCACTCCTTTCAGCCGATTGCGATTGTGCCTTTTTTTTCGTGCAGTTGGCAGCAAAATGGCCCCTTACCCCACATTTGAAGCACTTTCCAAAACTACTTTTGTTACTGACCTCCTTTTTACTATTATGTCCTTTCTTAGTTGCTCCACTATTTACTTTCGATGAAAGTACATGCTCATCATAATTGTCGTTCCCACTACGCCGTCGCTCTTCTTCCAACAACTTCACCTTTAGTTGAGCGAAGGAAGGTAACTTGTCTCTGCTCTCGATTGCAACCACAAAGTTTTCAAACTCCTCAGGCAGGCTGCAAAGTAAAATAATACTTAACAATTCCTCTTCAATTTTTACCTCGATTTCTGTTAATTTGTCTATGAGCTCATAAAATCCGTTTAATTGTTCCTGGAATTTCTGCCTGCTCGAAATTCGGAATTGTAGCAGCTGCTTGAATAATCTAACCTTGCTGGCCGGTCCTTGCGGTTGAAAAATCTCATGCAATTTTTCCCATGCACCTCTAGAAGTTGCACACTTTTTGATGTGTATAAGCCCTGATGGTTTAATGCTCAACGTTATCAGAGCAAGCGCTTTCTGATCGACGACTTCCCATGCTGCTTTTTCCTCGGCAGATGCGGCTGCGGGTAGAACTTTTGATCCACTTACATGAGCCCAATAATCATTGTGCACTAAAATGCTCTTCATTTGCACCGACCATGTTGAATAATTTTCTGCAGTTAACTTCTCGATTTGATATAGCGAGGCTGAAGACATCATAAAGGATTTTGTTTCTTTCCTTTATATTCAGACGACACACGTTACTGAATAATTATTTTAACACTGTATGACACACGTGGTTAATAGCACTGGCCTGGGCCCATAACCTTTGTTAAAGAAAATGCAGTGTTAAAGGTTGTCTTTACTGCTTTATTCACTAGGAAGAAGAGACCGTGTGTGCGAGATGCACGGCTTATAAAGGTTCTTGTTCTAGCGCATGAAGTTTGCGTTGATTGAGTTTACCACTGAACTAACAATACTTAACAGTTTTTTATCGGAATTTCGATTTTTTCGATTTTCCGGCGTTTTCTTGCGGATTTCTCGACTCTTCTTTTTTTCTAGCCTACCCTGTATCATAGCGAACAAAACAAAAAAAAATTATCGAAATCGGACAAGCCGTTTTTGAGTTTTAGCGACACTAACGCACGGCAATTCATTTTTATCGAAATTTCGATTTTTTCGATTTTCCGACTTTTCCTTTGGGATTTCCCGCCTTTTGTTTTTTTTCAAGCCTACCCTGTATCATAGCGAGCCAAACTAAAGAAAATTATCGAAATCGGTCATGCCGTTTTTGAGTTTTAGCGAGTCTAACGCACAGCAATTCATTTATATCGAAATTTCGATTTTTTCGATTTTCCGGCTTTTCTTTTGGGATTTCCCGCCTTTTATTTTTTTTCAAACCTACCCTGTATCATAGCGAACAAAACTAAAGAAAGTTATCGAAATCGGTCTAGCCGTTTTTGAGTTTTAGCGAGACTAACCCACAGCAATTCATTTATATCGAAATTTCGATTTTCTCGATTTTCCGGCTTTTCCTTTGGGATTTCCCGACTTCTATTTTTTTTCAAACCTACCCTGTATCATAGCGAACAAAACAAAAAAAATTATCGGAATCGGTAATGCCGTTTTTGAGTTTTAGCGAGACTAACGCACAGCAATTCATTTATATCGAAATTTCGATTTTTTCGATTTTTTCGATTTTCCGGCTTTCCTTTGGGATTTCCCGACTTTTATTTTTTTTCAAACCTACCCTATATTATAGCGAACAAAACAAAAAAAAATTTGTCGAAATCGGTCCAGCCGTTTTTGAGTTTCTGCGAGACTGACGCACAGCAATTCATTTTTATCGAAATTTCGATTTTTTCGATTTTCCGGTTTTTCCTTTGGGATTTCCCGACTTCTATTTTTTTTCAAACCTACCCTGTATCATAGTGAACAAAACAACAAAAGAAATTATCGAAATCGGTCAAGCCGTTTTTGAGTTTTAGCGAGACTAACCCACAGCAATTCATTTTTATCGAAATTTCGATTTTTTCTATTTTCCGGCTTTTCCTTTGGGATTTCCCGCCTTTTATTTTTTTTCAAACCTACCCTGTATCATAGCGAACAAAACTAAAGAAAGTTATCGAAATCGGTCTAGCCGTTTTTGAGTTTTAGCGAGACTAACCCACAGCAATTCATTTATATCGAAATTTCGATTTTCTCGATTTTCCGGCTTTTCCTTTGGGATTTCCCGACTTCTATTTTTTTTCAAACCTACCCTGTATCATAGCGAATAAAACAAAAAAATTATCGGAATCGGTAATGCCGTTTTTGAGTTTTAGCGAGACTAACGCACAGCAATTCATTTATATCGAAATTTCGATTTTTTCGATTTTTTCGATTTTCCGGCTTTTCCTTTGGGATTTCCCGACATTTATTTTTTTTTCAAACCTAAACTATATTATAGCGAACAAAACAAAAAAAAATTTGTCGAAATCGGTCCAGCCGTTTTTGAGTTTCTGCGAGACTGACGCACAGCAATTCATTTTTATCGAAATTTCGATTTTTTCGATTTTCCGGTTTTTCCTTTGGGATTTCCCGAATTCTATTTTTTTTTCAAACCTACCCTGTATCATAGTGAACAAAACAACAAAAGAAATTATCGAAATCGGTCAAGCCGTTTTTGAGTTTTAGCGAGACTAACACACAGCAATTCATTTATATCGAAATTTCGATTTTTTCGATTTTCCGGCTTTTCCTTTGGGATTTCCCGACTTTTCTTTTTCTAAACCTACCCTGTATCATAGCGAACAAAACTAAAGAAAATTATCGAAATCGGTCATGCAGTTTTTGAGTTTTAGCGAGACTAACGCACAGCAATTCATTTTTATCGAAATTTCGATTTTTTCGATTTTCCGGCTTTTCCTTTGGGATTTCCCGACTTTTATTTTTTTCAAACCTACCCTATATCACAGCAAACAAAACAAAAAAAATTTTATCGAAATCGGTCCAGCCGTTTTTGAGTTTCTGCGAGACTGGCACAGTAATTCGTTTTTTATCGGAATTTCGATTTTTTCAATTTTCCGGCTTTTTCTTCGGGATTTCTCGACTCTTCTTTTTTTCTAGCCCACCCTGTATCATAGCGAATAAAACAAAAAAAAAATATTATCGAAATCGGACAAGCCGTTTTTGAGTTTTAGCGAGACTAACCCACAGCAATTCATTTATATCGAAATTTCGATTTTTTCGATTTTCCGGCTTTTCCTTTGGGATTTCCCGCCCTTTATTTTTTTTCAAACCTACCCTGTACCACAGCGAACAAAACTAAAGAAAATTATCGAAATCGGTTAAGCCGTTTTTGAGTTTTTGCGAGACTAACCCACAGTAATTCATTTATATCGAAATTTCGATTTTTTCGATTTTCCGGCTTTTCCTTTGGGATTTCCCGACTTCTATTTTTTTTTCAAACCTACCCTGTATCATAGCGAACAAAACAAAAAAAATTATCGGAATCGGTCATGCCGTTTTTGAGTTTTAGCGAGACAAACGCACAGCAATTCATTTTTATCGAAATTTCGATTTTTTCGATTTTCCGGCTTTTCCTTTGGGATTTCCCGACTTTTATTTTTTTTTAAACCTACCCTATATCATAGCGAACAAAACAAAAAAAAATTTATCGAAATCGGTCCAGCCGTTTTTGAGTTTCTGCGAGACTGGCACAGTAATTCGTTTTTTATCGGAATTTCGATTTTTTCGATTTTCCGGCGTGTTCTTCGGGATTTCTCGACTCTTCCTTTTTTCTAGCCTACCCTGTATCATAGCGAACAAAACAAAAAAAAAATTATCGAAATCTGACAAGCCGTTTTTGAGTTTTAGCGAGACTAACCCATAGCAATTCATTTATATCGAAATTTCGATTTTTTCGATTTTCCAGCTTTTCCTTTGGGATTTCCCGACTTTTCTTTTTCTAAACCTACCCTGTATCATAGCGAACCAAACCAAAGAAAATTATCGCAATCGGTCATGCCGTTTTTGAGTTTTAGCGAGACTAACGCACAGCAATTCATTTATATCGAAATTTCGATTTTTTCGATTTTCCGGCTTTTCCTTTGGGATTTCCCGCCTTTTATTTTTTTTCGAACCTACCCTGTGTCATAGCGAACAAAACTAAAGAAAATTATCGAAATCGGTCAAGCCGTTTTTGAGTTTTAGCGAGACTAACCCACAGCAATTCATTTATATCGAAATTTCGATTTTCTCGATTTTCCGGCTTTTCCTTTGGGGTTTCCCGACTTTTCTTTTCCTAAACCTACCCTGTATCATAGCGAACAAAACTAGAGAAAATTATCGAAATCGGTCATGCCGTTTTTGAGTTTTAGCGAGACTAACGCACAGCAATTCATTTATATCGAAATTTCGATTTTTTCGATTTTCCGGCTTTTCCTTTGGGATTTCCCGCCTTTTATTTTTTTTCAAACCTACCCTGTGTCATAGCGAATAAAACTAAAGAAAATTATCGAAATCGGTCAAGCCGTTTTTAAGTTTTAGCGAGACTAACCCACAGCAATTCATTTATATCGAAATTTCGATTTTTTCGATTTTCCAGCTTTTCCTTTGGGATTTCCCGACTTTTCTTTTTCTAAACCTACCCTGTGTCATAGCGAACAAAACTAAAGAAAATTATCGAAATCGGTCGTGCCGTTTTTGAGTTTTAGCGAGACTAACGCACAGCAATTCATTTTTATCGAAATTTCGATTTTTTCGATTGTCCGGCTTTTCCTTTGGATTTCGCGCCTTTTATTTTTTTTCAAACCTACCCTGTATCATAGCGAATAAAACTAAAGAAAATTAACGAAATCGGTCATGCCGTTTTTGAGTTTTAGCGAGACTAACGCCCGGCAATTCATTTATATCGAAATTTAGATTTTTTCGATTGTCCGGCTTTTCCTTTGGGATTTCCCGACTTCTATTTTTTTTCAAACCTACCCTGTATCATAGCGAACAAAACAAAAAAAAATTATCGGAATCGGTAATGCCGTTTTTGAGTTTTAGCGAGACTAACGCACAGCAATTCATTTATATCGAAATTTCGATTTTTTCGATTTTCCGGCTTTTCCTTTGGGATTTCCCGACTTCTATTTTTTTTCAAACCTACCCTATATCATAGCGAACAAAACAAAAACAAACTTTGTCGAAATCGGGCAAGCCGTTTTTGAGTTTTAGCGAGACTAACCCACTGCAATTCATTTATATCGAAATTTCGATTTTTTCGATTTTCCGGCTTTTCCTTTGGGATTTCCCGACTTTTATTTTTTTTCAAACCTACCCTATATCATAGCGAACAAAACAAAAAAAAAAAAGTGTCGAAATCGGTCCAGCCGTTTTTGAGTTTCTGCGAGACTGACGCACAGCAATTCATTTTTATCGAAATTTCGATTTTTTCGATTTTCCGGCTTTTCCGGCTTTTCCTTTGGGATTACCCGACTTCTATTTTTTTCAAACCTACCCTGTATCATAGTGAACAAAACAGCAAAAGAAATTATCGAAATCGGTGAAGCCGTTTTTGAGTTTTAGCGAGATTAACCCACAGCAATTCATTTTTATCGAAATTTAGATTTTTTCGATTTTCCGGCTTTTCCTTTGGGATTTCCCGACTTTTATTTTTTTCAAACCTACCCTGTATCATAGCGAACAAAACTAAAGAAAATTATCGAAATCGGTCAAGCCGTTTTTGAATTTTAGCGAGACTAACCCAGAGCAATTCATTTATATCGAAATTTAGATTTTTTTCGATTTTCCGGCTTTTCCTTTGGGATTTCCCGACTTCTATTTTTTTAAACCTACCCTGTATCATAGCGAACAAAACAAAAAAAATTATCGGAATTGGTCATGCCGTTTTTGAGTTTTAGCGAGACTAACGCACAGCAATTCATTTTTATCGAAATTTCGATTTTTTCGATTTTCCGGCTTTTCCTTTGGGATTTCCCGACTTCTATTTTTTTTTCAAACCTACCCTGTATCATAGTGAACAAAACAACAAAAGAAATTATCGAAATCGGTCAAGCCGTTTTTGAGTTTTAGCGAGACTAACCCACAGCAATTCATTTATATCCAAATTTCGATTTTTTGGATTTTCCGGCTTTTCCTTTGGGATTTCCCGACTTTTATTTTTTTGAAACCTACCCTGTATCATAGCGAATAAAACCAAAAAAAATATCGAAATCGGTCAAGCCGTTTTTAAGTTTTTGCGAGACTTACCCACAGCAATTCATTTATATCGAAAGTTCGATTTTTTCGATTTTCCGGCTTTTCCTTTGGGGTTTTCCGACTTTTCTTGTGTTTAAACCTACCCTGTATCATAGCGAACAACACAAAAAGAAATTATCGAAATCGGTCGAGCCGTTTTTGAGGTTTAGCGAGACTAACGCACAGCAATTCATTTTTATCGAAATTTCGATTTTTTCGATTTTCCGGCTTTTCCTTTGGGATTTCCCGACTTTTCTTTTCTTGCAGACCTACACTATATCATACCGAACAAAACAAAAAAAATTATCGAAATCGGTCAAGCAGTTTTTGAGTTTTAGCGAGACTAACGCACGGCAATTCATTTTTATCGAAATTTCGATTTTTTCGATTTTCCGGATTTTCCTTTGGGGTTTTCCGACTTTTCTTTTTTTTTCAAACCTGCCATGTATCATAGCGAACAAAACAAAAAAAAAATTATCGAAATCGGTCATGTTGTTTTTGAGTTTTAGCGAGACTGCCACACAGCAATTCATTTTTATCGAAATTTCGATTACTTCGATTTTCTGGCTTTTCCTTTGCGGTTTCCCGATTTTTCTTTTTTTTAAACCTACCCTGTACCACAGCGCACAAAACTAAAGAAAATTATCGAAATCGGTTAAGCCGTTTTTGAGTTTTTGCGAGACTAACCCACAGTAATTCATTTATATCGAAATTTCGATTTTTTCGATTTTCCGGCTTTTCCTTTGGGATTTCCCGACTTCTATTTTTTTTTCAAACCTACCCTGTATCATAGCGAACGAAACAAAAAAAATTATCGGAATCGGTCTTGCCGTTTTTGAGTTTTAGCGAGACTAACGCACAGCAATTCATTTTTATCGAAATTTCGATTTTTTCGATTTTCCGGCTGTTCCTTTAGGATTTCCCGACTTTTATTTTTTTTTAAACCTACCCTATATCATAGCGAACAAAACAAAAAAAATTTATCGAAATCGGTCCAGCCGTTTTTGAGTTTCTGCGAGACTGGCACAGTAATTCGTTTTTTATCGGAATTTCGATTTTTTCGATTTTCCGGCGTTTTCTTCGGGATTGCTCGACTCTTCTTTTTTTCTAGCCTACCCTGTATCATAGCGAACAAAACAAAAAAAAAATTATCGAAATCGGACAAGCCGTTTTTGAGTTCTAGCGAGACTAACCCACAGCAATTCGTTTATATCGAAATTTAGATTTTTTCGATTTTCCGGCTTTTCCTTTGGGATTTCCCGACTTTTCTTTTTCTAAACCTACCCTGTATCATAGCGAACCAAACTAAAAAAATTATCGAAATCGGTCGTGCCGTTTTTGAATTTTAGCGAGACTAACGCACAGCAATTCATTTATATCGAAATTTCGATTTTTTCGATTTTCCGGCTTTTCCTTTGGGATTTCCCGCCTTTAATTTTTTTTGCAAACCTACCCTGTATCATAGCGAACAATACTAAAGAAAGTTATCGAAATCGGTCAAGCCGTTTTTGAGTTTTAGCGAGACTAACCCACAGCAATTCATTTATATCGAAATTTCGATTTTCTCGATTTTCCGGCTTTTCCTTTGGGATTTCCCGACTTCTATTTTTTTTCAAACCTACCCTATATCATAGCGAACAAAACAAAAGAAAAAAAGTGTCGAAATCGGTCCAGCCGTTTTTGAGTTTCTGCGAGACTGACGCACAGCAATTCATTTTTATCGAAATTTCGATTTTTTCGATTTTCCGGCTTTTCCTTTGGGATTTCCCGACTTCTATTTTTTTCAAACCTACCCTGTATCATAGCGAACAAAACTAAAGAAAATTATCGAAATCGGGCAAGCCGTTTTTGAGTTTTAGCGAGACTAACCCACTGCAATTCATTTATATCGAAATTTCGATTTTTTCGATTTTCCGGCTTTTCCTTTGGGATTTCCCGACTTCTATTTTTTTTCAAACCTACCCTATATCATAGCGAACAAAACAAAAAAAAAAAGTGTCGAAATCGGTCCAGCCGTTTTTGAGTTTCTGCGAGACTGACGCACAGCAATTCATTTTTATCGAAATTTCGATTTTTTCGATTTTCCGGCTTTTCCTTTGGGATTTCCCGACTTCTATTTTTTTCAAACCTACCCTGTATCATAGTGAACAAAACAGCAAAAGAAATTATCGAAATCGGTCAAGCCGTTTTTGAGTTTTAGCGAGACTAACGCACAGCAATTCATTTATATCGAAATTTCGATTTTTGCGATTTTCCGGCTTTTCCTTTGGGATTTCCCGACTTCTATTTTTTTCAAACTTACCCTGTATCATAGCGAACAAAACTAAAGAAAATTATCGAAATCGGTCAAGCCGTTTTTGAATTTTAGCGAGACTAACCCAGAGCAATTCATTTATATCGAAATTTAGATTTTTTTCGATTTTCCGGCTTTTCCTTTATGATTTCCCGACTTCTATTTTTTTTTCAAACCTACCCTGTATCATAGCGAATAAAATCAAAAAAAATATCGAAATCGGTCAAGCCGTTTTTAAGTTTTTGCGAGACTTACCCACAGCAATTCATTTATATCTAAAGTTCGATTTTTTCGATTTTCCGGCTTTTCATTTGGGGTTTTCCGACTTTTCTTGTGTTTAAACCTACCCTGTATCATAGCGAACAACACAAAAAGAAATTATCGAAATCGGTCGAGCCGTTTTTGAGGTTTAGCGAGACTAACGCACAGCAATTCATTTTTATCGAAATTTCGATTTTTTCGATTTGCCGGATTTTCCTTTGGGGTTTTCCGACTTTTCTTTTTTTTTCAAACCTACCATGTATCATAGCGAACAAAACAAAAAAAAAATTATCGAAATCGGTCATGTTGTTTTTGAGTTTTAGCGAGACTGCCGCACAGCAATTCATTTTTATCGAAATTTCGATTATTTCGATTTTCTGGCTTTTCCTTTGCGGTTTCCCGATTTTTCTTTTTTTTAAACCTACCCTGTACCACAGCGAACAAAACTAAAGAAAATTATCGAAATCGGTTAAGCCGTTTTTGAGTTTTTGCGAGACTAACCCACAGTAATTTATTTATATCGAAATTTCGATTTTTTCGATTTTCCGGCTTTTCCTTTGGGATTTGCCGACTTTTCTTTTTTCTCGAACCTACCATGTATCATAGCGAACAAAACAAAACAAAAATTATCGAAATCGGTCATGGCGTTTTTGAGTTTTAGCGAGACTAACGCACAGCAATTAATTTTATCGAAATTTCGATTTTTTCGATTTTCCGGATTTTCCTTTAAGGTTTTCCGACTTTTCTTTTTTTTTCAAACCTACCATGTATCATAGCGAACAAAACAAAAAAAAAAATTATCGAAATCGGTCATGTTGTTTTTGAGTTTTAGCGAGACTGCCGCACAGCAATTCATTTTTATCGAAATTTCGATTATTTCGATTTTCTGGCTTTTCCTTTGCGGTTTCCCGATTTTTCTTTTTTTTTAAACCTACCCTGTACCACAGCGAACAAAACTAAGGAAAATTATCGAAATCGGTTAAGCCGTTTTTGAGTTTTTGCGAGACTAACCCACAGTAATTCATTTATATCGAAATTTCGATTTTTTCGATTTTCCGGCTTTTCCTTTGGGATTTCCCGACTTTTATTTTTTTTCAAACCTACCCTGTATCATAGCGAACGAAACAAAAAAAATTATCGGAATCGGTCCAGCCGTTTTTGAGTTTCTGCGAGACTGGCACAGTAATTAGTTTTTTATCGGAATTTCGATTTTTTCGATTTTCCGGCGTTTTCTTCGGGATTGCTCGACTCTTCTTTTTTTTCTAGCCTACCCTGTATCATAGCGAACAAAACTAGAGAAAATTATCGAAATCGGACAAGCCGTTTTTGAGTTCTAGCGAGACTAACCCACAGCAATTCGTTTATATCGAAATTTCGATTTTTTCGATTTTCCGGCTTTTCCTTTGGGATTTCCCGACTTTTCTTTTTCTAAACCTACCCTGTATCATAGCGAACCAAACTAAAAAAATTATCGAAATCGGTCGTGCCGTTTTTGAGCTTTAGCGAGACTAACGCACAGCAATTCATTTTTATCGAAATTTCGATTTTTTCGATTTTCCGGCTTTTCCTTTGGGATTTCCCGACTTCTATTTTTTTCAAACCTACCCTGTATCATAGCGAACAAAACTAAAGAAAATTATCGAAATCGGTCAAGCCGTTTTTGAGTTTTAGCGAGACTAACCCACAGCAATTCATTTATATCGAAATTTCGATTTTCTCGATTTTCCGGCTTTTCCTTTGGGATTTCCCGACTTCTATTTTTTTTCAAACCTACCATGTATCATAGCGAACAAAACAAAACAAAAATTATCGAAATCGGTCATGGCGTTTTTGAGTTTTAGCGAAACTGACGCACAGCAATTCATTTTTATCGAAATTTCGATTATTTCGATTTTCTGGCTTTTCCTTTGGGATTTCCCGACTTCTATTTTTTTTCAAACCTACCCTGTATCATAGCGAACGAAACAAAAAAAATTATCGGAATCGGTCATGCCGTTTTTGAGTTCTAGCGAAACTAACCCACAGCAATTCATTTATATCGAAATTTCGATTTTTTCGATTTTCCGGCTTTTCCTTTGGGATTTCCCGACTTCTATTTTTTTTTCAAACCTACCCTGTATCATAGCGAACGAAACAAAAAAAATTATCGGAATCGGTCTTGCCGTTTTTGAGTTTTAGCGAGACTAACGCACAGCAATTCATTTTTATCGAAATTTCGATTTTTTCGATTTTCCGGCTGTTCCTTTAGGATTTCCCGACTTTTATTTTTTTTCAAAACCTACCCTGTATCATAGCGAACCAAACTAAAAAAATTATCGAAATCGGTCGTGCCGTTTTTGAATTTTAGCGAGACTAACGCACAGCAATTCATTTATATCGAAATTTCGATTTTTTCGATTTTCCGGCTTTTCCTTTGGGATTTCCCGCCTTTAATTTTTTTTGCAAACCTACCCTGTATCATAGCGAACAATACTAAAGAAAGTTATCGAAATCGGTCAAGCCGTTTTTGAGTTTTAGCGAGACTAACCCACAGCAATTCATTTATATCGAAATTTCGATTTTCTCGATTTTCCGGCTTTTCCTTTGGGATTTCCCGACTTCTATTTTTTTTCAAACCTACCCTATATCATAGCGAACAAAACAAAAGAAAAAAAGTGTCGAAATCGGTCCAGCCGTTTTTGAGTTTCTGCGAGACTGACGCACAGCAATTCATTTTTATCGAAATTTCGATTTTTTCGATTTTCCGGCTTTTCCTTTGGGATTTCCCGACTTCTATTTTTTTCAAACCTACCCTGTATCATAGCGAACAAAACTAAAGAAAATTATCGAAATCGGGCAAGCCGTTTTTGAGTTTTAGCGAGACTAACCCACTGCAATTCATTTATATCGAAATTTCGATTTTTTCGATTTTCCGGCTTTTCCTTTGGGATTTCCCGACTTCTATTTTTTTTCAAACCTACCCTATATCATAGCGAACAAAACAAAAAAAAAAAGTGTCGAAATCGGTCCAGCCGTTTTTGAGTTTCTGCGAGACTGACGCACAGCAATTCATTTTTATCGAAATTTCGATTTTTTCGATTTTCCGGCTTTTCCTTTGGGATTTCCCGACTTCTATTTTTTTCAAACCTACCCTGTATCATAGTGAACTAAACAGCAAAAGAAATTATCGAAATCGGTCAAGCCATTTTTGAGTTTTAGCGAGACTAACGCACAGCAATTCATTTATATCGAAATTTCGATTTTTGCGATTTTCCGGCTTTTCCTTTGGGATTTCCCGACTTCTATTTTTTTCAAACTTACCCTGTATCATAGCGAACAAAACTAAAGAAAATTATCGAAATCGGTCAAGCCGTTTTTGAATTTTAGCGAGACTAACCCAGAGCAATTCATTTATATCGAAATTTAGATTTTTTTCGATTTTCCGGCTTTTCCTTTATGATTTCCCGACTTCTATTTTTTTTTCAAACCTACCCTGTATCATAGCGAATAAAATCAAAAAAAATATCGAAATCGGTCAAGCCGTTTTTAAGTTTTTGCGAGACTTACCCACAGCAATTCATTTATATCTAAAGTTCGATTTTTTCGATTTTCCGGCTTTTCCTTTGGGGTTTTCCGACTTTTCTTGTGTTTAAACCTACCCTGTATCATAGCGAACAACACAAAAAGAAATTATCGAAATCGGTCGAGCCGTTTTTGAGGTTTAGCGAGACTAACGCACAGCAATTCATTTTTATCGAAATTTCGATTTTTTCGATTTGCCGGATTTTCCTTTGGGGTTTTCCGACTTTTCTTTTTTTTTCAAACCTACCATGTATCATAGCGAACAAAACAAAAAAAAAATTATCGAAATCGGTCATGTTGTTTTTGAGTTTTAGCGAGACTGCCGCACAGCAATTCATTTTTATCGAAATTTCGATTATTTCGATTTTCTGGCTTTTCCTTTGCGGTTTCCCGATTTTTCTTTTTTTTAAACCTACCCTGTACCACAGCGAACAAAACTAAAGAAAATTATCGAAATCGGTTAAGCCGTTTTTGAGTTTTTGCGAGACTAACCCACAGTAATTTATTTATATCGAAATTTCGATTTTTTCGATTTTCCGGCTTTTCCTTTGGGATTTGCCGACTTTTCTTTTTTCTCGAACCTACCATGTATCATAGCGAACAAAACAAAACAAAAATTATCGAAATCGGTCATGGCGTTTTTGAGTTTTAGCGAGACTAACGCACAGCAATTAATTTTATCGAAATTTCGATTTTTTCGATTTTCCGGATTTTCCTTTAAGGTTTTCCGACTTTTCTTTTTTTTTCAAACCTACCATGTATCATAGCGAACAAAACAAAAAAAAAAATTATCGAAATCGGTCATGTTGTTTTTGAGTTTTAGCGAGACTGCCGCACAGCAATTCATTTTTATCGAAATTTCGATTATTTCGATTTTCTGGCTTTTCCTTTGCGGTTTCCCGATTTTTCTTGTTTTTAAACCTACCCTGTACCACAGCGAACAAAACTAAGGAAAATTATCGAAATCGGTTAAGCCGTTTTTGAGTTTTTGCGAGACTAACCCACAGTAATTCATTTATATCGATATTTCGATTTTTTCGATTTTCCGGCTTTTCCTTTGGGATTTCCCGACTTTTATTTTTTTTCAAACCTACCCTGTATCATAGCGAACGAAACAAAAAAAATTATCGGAATCGGTCCAGCCGTTTTTGAGTTTCTGCGAGACTGGCACAGTAATTAGTTTTTTATCGGAATTTCGATTTTTTCGATTTTCCGGCGTTTTCTTCGGGATTGCTCGACTCTTCTTTTTTTCTAGCCTACCCTGTATCATAGCGAACAAAACTAGAGAAAATTATCGAAATCGGACAAGCCGTTTTTGAGTTCTAGCGAGACTAACCCACAGCAATTCGTTTATATCGAAATTTCGATTTTTTCGATTTTCCGGCTTTTCCTTTGGGATTTCCCGACTTTTCTTTTTCTAAACCTACCCTGTATCATAGCGAACCAAACTAAAAAAATTATCGAAATCGGTCGTGCCGTTTTTGAGCTTTAGCGAGACTAACGCACAGCAATTCATTTTTATCGAAATTTCGATTTTTTCGATTTTCCGGCTTTTCCTTTGGGATTTCCCGACTTCTATTTTTTTCAAACCTACCCTGTATCATAGCGAACAAAACTAAAGAAAATTATCGAAATCGGTCAAGCCGTTTTTGAGTTTTAGCGAGACTAACCCACAGCAATTCATTTATATCGAAATTTCGATTTTCTCGATTTTCCGGCTTTTCCTTTGGGATTTCCCGACTTCTATTTTTTTTCAAACCTACCATGTATCATAGCGAACAAAACAAAACAAAAATTATCGAAATCGGTCATGGCGTTTTTGAGTTTTAGCGAAACTGACGCACAGCAATTCATTTTTATCGAAATTTCGATTATTTCGATTTTCTGGCTTTTCCTTTGGGATTTCCCGACTTCTATTTTTTTTCAAACCTACCCTGTATCATAGCGAACGAAACAAAAAAAATTATCGGAATCGGTCATGCCGTTTTTGAGTTCTAGCGAAACTAACCCACAGCAATTCATTTATATCGAAATTTCGATTTTTTCGATTTTCCGGCTTTTCCTTTGGGATTTCCCGACTTTTCTTTTTCTAAACCTACCCTGTATCATAGCGAACAATACTAAAGAAAGTTATCGAAATTGGTCAAGCCGTTTTTGAGTTTTAGCGAGACTAACCCACAGCAATTCATTTATATCGAAATTTCGATTTTCTCGATTTTGCGGCTTTTCCTTTGGGATTTCCCGACTTTTCTTTTTCTAAACCTACCCTGTATCATAGCGAACAATACTAAAGAAAATTATCGAAATCGGACAAGCCGTTTTTGAGTTCTAGCGAGACTAACCCACAGCATTTCATTTATATCGAAATTTCGATTTTTTCGATTTTCCGGCTTTTCCTTTGGGATTTCCCGACTTTTCTTTTTCTAAACCTACCCTGTATCATAGCGAACAATACTAAAGAAAATTATCGAAATCGGTTAAGCCGTTTTTGAGTTTTTGCGAGACTAACCCACAGTAATTCATTTATATCGAAATTTCGTTTTTTTCGATTTTCCGGCTTTTCATTTGGGATTTCCCGACTTCTATTTTTTTTCAAACCTACCCTGTATCATAGCGAACAAAACTAAAGAAAATTATCAAAATCGGTCATGCCGTTTTTGAGTTTTAGCGAGACTAACGCCCGGCAATTCATTTATATCGAAATTTCGATTTTTTCGATTGTCCGGCTTTTCCTTTGGGATTTCTCGCCTTTTATTTTTTTTCAAACCTACCTTGTATCATAGCGAACAAAACTAAAGAAAATTATCGAAATCGGTCAAGCCGTTTTTGAGTTTTAGCGAGACTAACCCACAGCAATTCATTTATATCGAAATTTCGATTTTTTCGATTTTCCGGCTTTTCCTTTGGGATTTCTCGACTTCTATTTTTTTTCAAACCTACCCTGTATCATAGCGAACAAAACAAAAAAGATTATCGGAATCGGTAATGCAGTTTTTGAGTTTTAGCGAGACTAACGCACAGCAATTCATTTATATCGAAATTTCGATTTTTTCGATTTTCCGGCTTTTCCTTTGGGATTTCCCGACTTCTATTTTTTTTCAAACCTACCCTATATCATAGCGAACAAAACAAAAAAAAACTTTGTCGAAATCGGTCCAGCCGTTTTTGAGTTTTAGCGAGAATAACCCACAGCAATTAATTTTTATCGAAATTTCGATATTTTCGATTTTCCGGCTTTACCTTTAGGATTTCTCGACTTTTTTTTATTTCAAACCTACCCTGTATCATAGCGAACAAAACTAAAGAAAATTATCGAAATCGGGCAAGCCGTTTTTGAGTTTTAGCGAGACTAACCCACTGCAATTCATTTATATCGAAATTTCGATTTTTTCGATTTTCCGGCTTTTCCTTTGGGATTTCCCGCCTTTTATTTTTTTTCAAACCTACCCTGTATCATAGCGAACAAAACTAAAGAAAATTATCGAAATCGGTCAAGCCGTTTTTGAGTTTTAGCGAGACTAACCCACAGCAATTCATTTATATCGAAATTTAGAATTTTTTCGATTTTCCGGCTTTTCCTTTGGGATTTCCCGACTTCTATTTTTTTTTCAAACCTACCCTGTATCATAGTGAACAAAACAATAAAAGAAATTATCGAAATCGGTCAAGCCGTTTTTGAGTTTTTGCGAGACTAACCCACAGCAATTCATTTTTATCGAAATTTCGATTTTTTCGATTTTCCGGCTTTTCCTTTGGGATTTCCAGACTTTTATTTTTTTTCAAACCTACCCTGTATCATAGCGAGCCAAACTAAAGAAAATTATCGAAATCGGTCATGCCGTTTTTGAGTTTAAGCGAGACTAACGCACAGCAATTCATTTATATCGAAATTTCGATTTTTTCGATTTTCCGGCTTTTCCTTTGGGATTTCCCGCCTTTTAATTTTTTTCAAACCTACCCTGTATCATAGCGAACAAAACTAAAGAAAGTTATCGAAATCGGTCTAGTCGTTTTTGAGTTTTAGCGAGACTAACCCACAGCAATTCATTTATATCGAAATTTCGATTTTCTCGATTTTCCGGCTTTTCCTTTGGGATTTCCCGCCTTTAATTTTTTTTGCTAACCTACCCTGTATCATAGCGAACAATACTAAAGAAAGTTATCGAAATCGGTCAAGCCGTTTTTGAGTTTTAGCGAGACTAACCCACAGCAATTCATTTATATCGAAATTTCGATTTTCTCGATTTTCCGGCTTTTCCTTTGGGATTTCCCGACTTCTATTTTTTTTCAAACCTACCCTATATCATAGCGAACAAAACAAAAAAAAAAAAGTGTCGAAATCGGTCCAGCCGTTTTTGAGTTTCTGCGAGACTGACGCACAGCAATTCATTTTTATCGAAATTTCGATTTTTTCGATTTTCCGGCTTTTCCTTTCGGATTTCCCGACTTCTATTTTTTTCAAACCTACCCTGTATCATAGCGAACAAAACTAAAGAAAATTATCGAAATCGGGCAAGCCGTTTTTGAGTTTTAGCGAGACTAACCCACTGCAATTCATTTATATCGAAATTTCGATTTTTTCGATTTTCCGGCTTTTTCTTTGGGATTTCCCGACTTCTATTTTTTTTCAAACCTACCCTATATCATAGTGAACAAAACAAAAAAAAAAAAGTGTCGAAATCGGTCCAGCCGTTTTTGAGTTTCTGCGAGACTGACGCACAGCAATTCATTTTTATCGAAATTTCGATTTTTTCGATTTTCCGGCTTTTCCTTTGGGATTTCCCGACTTCTATTTTTTTCAAACCTACCCTGTATCATAGTGAACAAAACAGCAAAAGAAATTATCGAAATCGGTCAAGCCGTTTTTGAGTTTTAGCGAGACTAACCCACAGCAATTCATTTTTATCGAAATTTAGATTTTTTCGATTTTCCGGCTTTTCCTTTGGGATTTCCCGACTTTTATTTTTTTCAAACCTACCCTGTATCATAGCGAACAAAACTAAAGAAAATTATCGAAATCGGTCAAGCCGTTTTTGAATTTTAGCGAGACTAACCCAGAGCAATTCATTTATATCGAAATTTAGATTTTTTTTGATTTTCCGGCTTTTCCTTTGGGATTTCCCGACTTCTATTTTTTTTTCAAACCTACCCTGTATCATAGTGAACAAAACAACAAAAGAAATTATCGAAATCGGTCAAGCCGTTTTTGAGTTTTAGCGAGACTAACCCACAGCAATTCATTTATATCCAAATTTCGATTTTTTCGATTTTCCGGCTTTTCCTTTGGGATTTCCCGCCTTTAATTTTTTTTGCAAACCTACCCTGTATCATAGCGAACAATACTAAAGAAAGTTATCGAAATCGGTCATGCCGTTTTTAAGTTTTAGCGAGACTAACCCACAGCAATTCATTTATATCGAAATTTCGATTTTCTCGATTTTCCGGCTTTTCCTTTGGCGTCTTTGAGTTTTAGCGAGACTAACGCACAGCAATTAATTTTATCGAAATTTCGATTTTTTCGATTTTCCGGATTTTCCTTTAAGGTTTTCCGACTTTTCTTTTTTTTTCAAACCTACCCTGTATCATAGCGAACAATACTAAAGAAAGTTATCGAAATCGGTCATGCCGTTTTTGAGTTTTAGCGAGACTAACCCACAGCAATTCATTTATATCGAAATTTCGATTTTCTCGATTTTCCGGCTTTTGCTTTGGGATTTCCCGACTTCTATTTTTTTTCAAACCTACCATGTATCATAGCGAACAAAACAAAACAAAAATTATCGAAATCGGTCATGGCGTTTTTGAGTTTTAGCGAAACTGACGCACAGCAATTCATTTTTATCGAAATTTCGATTATTTCGATTTTCTGGCTTTTCCTTTGGGATTTCCCGACTTCTATTTTTTTTCAAACCTACCCTGTATCATAGCGAACGAAACAAAAAAAATTATCGGAATCGGTCATGCCGTTTTTGAGTTTTAGCGAGACTAACGCACAGCAATTCATTTTTATTGAAATTTCGATTTTTTCGATTTTCCGGCTTTTCCTTTGGGATTTCCCGACTTTTATTTTTTTTCAAACCTACCCTATATCATAGCGAACAAAACAAAAAAAATTTATCGAAATCGGTCCAGCCGTTTTTGAGTTTCTGCGAGACTGGCACAGTAATTCGTTTTTTATCGGAATTTCGATTTTTTCGATTTTCCGGCGTTTTCTTCGGGATTTCTCGACTCTTCTTTTTTTATAGCCTACCCTGTATCATAGCGAACAAAACAAAAAAAAAAATTATCGAAATCGGACAAGCCGTTTTTGAGTTCTAGCGAGACTAACCCACAGCAATTCATTTATATCGAAATTTCGATTTTTTCGATTTTCCGGCTTTTCCTTTGGGATTTCCCGACTTTTCTTTTTCTAAACCTACCCTGTATCATAGCGAACAATACTAAAGAAAGTTATCGAAATCGGTCAAGCCGTTTTTGAGTTTTAGCGAGACTAACCCACAGCAATTCATTTATATCGAAATTTAGCGAACAAAACTAAAGAAAATTATCGAAATCGGTCAAGCCGTTTTTGAGTTTTAGCGAGACTAATCCACAGCAATTCATTTATATCGAAATTTCGATTTTTTCGATTTTCCGGCTTTTCCTTTGCGATTTCCCGACTTCTATTTTTTTTCAAACCTACCCTGTATCATAGTGAACAAAACAACAAAAGAAATTATCGAAATCGGTCAAGCCGTTTTTGAGTTTTAGCGAGACTGACGCACAGCAATTCATTTTTATCGAAATTTCGATTTTTTCGATTTTCCGGCTTTTTCTTTGGGATTTGCCGACTTTTATTTTTTTTCAAACCTACCCTGTATCATAGCCAACAAAACTAAAGAAAATTATCGAAATCGGTCAAGCCGTTTTTGAGTTTTAGCGAGACTAACCCACAGCAATTCATTTATATCGAAATTTCGATTTTTTCGATTTTCCGGCTTTTCCTTTGGGATTTCCCGACTTTTATTTTTTTCAAACCTACCCTGTATCATAGTGAACAAAACAACAAAAGAAATTATCGAAATCGGTCAAGCCGTTTTTGAGTTTTAGCGAGACTGACGCACAGCAATTCATTTTTATCGAAATTTCGATTTTTTCGATTTTCCGGCTTTTCCTTTGGGATTTCCCGACTTCTATTTTTTTCAAACCTACCCTATATTATAGCGAACAAAACAAAACAAAATTTGTCGAAATCGGTCATGCCGTTTTTGAGTTTCTGCGAGACTGACGCACAGCAATTCATTTTTATCGAAATTTCGATTTTTTCGATTTTCCGGCTTTTCCTTTGGGATTTCCCGACATCAATTTTTTTTCAAACCTACCCTGTATCATAGTGAACAAAACAACAAAAGAAATTATCGAAATCGGTCAAGCCGTTTTCGAGTTTTAGCGAGACTGACTCACAGCAATTCATTTTTATCGAAATTTCGATTTTTTCGATTTTCCGGCTTTTCCTTTGGGATTTGCCGACTTTTATTTTTTTTCAAACCTACCCTCTATCATAGCGAACAAAACTAAAGAAAATTATCGAAATCGGTCAAGCCGTTTTTGAGTTTTAGCGAGACTAACCTACAGCAATTCATTTATATCGAAATTTCAATTTTTTCGATTTTCCGTCTTTTCCTTTGGGATTTCCCGACTTTTATTTTTTTCAAACCTACCCTGTATCATAGCGAATAAAACTAAAGAAATTTATCGAAATCGGTCATGCCGTTTTTGAGTTTTAGCGAGACTAACCCACAGCAATTCATTTTTATCGAAATTTCGATTTTTTCGATTTTCCGGCTTTTCCTTTGGGATTTCCCGACTTCTATTTTTTTTCAAACCTACCCTGTATCATAGTGAACAAAACAACAAAAGAAATTATCGAAATCGGTCAAGCCGTTTTTGAGTTTTAGCGAGACTGACGCACAGCAATTCATTTTTATCGAAATTTCGATTTTTTCGATTTTCCGGCTTTTCCTTTGCGATTTGCCGACTTTTATTTTTTTCAAACCTACCCTGTATCATAGCGAACAAAACAAAAAAATTATCGGAATTGGTCGTGCCGTTTTTGAGTTTTAGCGAGACTAACGCCCAGCAATTCATTTATATCGAAATTTCGATTTTTTCGATTTTCCGGCTTTTCCTTTGGGATTTCCCGACTTTTATTTTTTCCAAACCTACCCTGTATCATAGTGAACAAAACAACAAAAGAAATTATCGAAATCGGTCAAGCCGTTTTTGAGTTTTAGCGAGACTAATCCACAGCAATTCATTTATATCGAAATTTCGATTTTTTCGATTTTCCGGCTTTTCCTTTGGGATTTCCCGACTTTTATTTTTTTCAAACCTACCCTGTATCATAGTGAACAAAACAACAAAAGAAATTATCGAAATCGGTCAAGCCGTTTTTGAGTTTTAGCGAGACTAATCCACAGCAATTCATTTATATCGAAATTTCGATTTTTTCGATTTTCCGGCTTTTCCTTTGCGATTTCCCGACTTCTATTTTTTTTCAAACCTACCCTGTATCATAGTGAACAAAACAACAAAAGAAATTATCGAAATCGGTCAAGTCGTTTTTGAGTTTTAGCGAGACTGACGCACAGCAATTCATTTTTATCGAAATTTCGATTTTTTCGATTTTCCGGCTTTTTCTTTGGGATTTGCCGACTTTTATTTTTTTTCAAACCTACCCTGTATCATAGCCAACAAAACTAAAGAAAATTATCGAAATCGGTCAAGCCGTTTTTGAGTTTTAGCGAGACTAACCCACAGCAATTCATTTATATCGAAATTTCGATTTTTTCGATTTTCCGGCTTTTCCTTTGGGATTTCCCGACTTTTATTTTTTTCAAACCTACCCTGTATCATAGTGAACAAAACAACAAAAGAAATTATCGAAATCGGTCAAGCCGTTTTTGAGTTTTAGCGAGACTGACGCACAGCAATTCATTTTTATCGAAATTTCGATTTTTTCGATTTTCCGGCTTTTTCTTTGGGATTTCCCGACTTCTATTTTTTTCAAACCTACCCTATATTATAGCGAACAAAACAAAACAAAATTTGTCGAAATCGGTCATGCCGTTTTTGAGTTTCTGCGAGACTGACGCACAGCAATTCATTTTTATCGAAATTTCGATTTTTTCGATTTTCCGGCTTTTCCTTTGGGATTTCCCGACTTTTATTTTTTTCAAACCTACCCTGTATCATAGTGAACAAAACAACAAAAGAAATTATCGAAATCGGTCAAGCCGTTTTTGAGTTTTAGCGAGACTGACGCACAGCAATTCATTTTTATCGAAATTTCGATTTTTTCGATTTTCCGGCTTTTTCTTTGGGATTTCCCGACTTCTATTTTTTTCAAACCTACCCTATATTATAGCGAACAAAACAAAACAAAATTTGTCGAAATCGGTCATGCCGTTTTTGAGTTTCTGCGAGACTGACGCACAGCAATTCATTTTTATCGAAATTTCGATTTTTTCGATTTTCCGGCTTTTCCTTTGGGATTTCCCGACTTTTATTTTTTTCAAACCTACCCTGTATCATAGTGAACAAAACAACAAAAGAAATTATCGAAATCGGTAAAGCCGTTTTTGAGTTTTAGCGAGACTGACGCACAGCAATTCATTTTTATCGAAATTATATATATATTATTTATCGGCTTTTGCTTTGGGATTTCCCGACTTTTTTTTTTTGTAAAACCTACCCTGTATCATAGCGAACAAAACTAAAGAAAATTATCGAAATCGGTCATGCCGTTTTTGAGTTTTAGCGAGACTAACCCACAGCAATTCATTTATATCGAAATTTCGATTTTTTCGATTTTCCGGCTTTTCCTTTGGGATTTGCCGACTTTTATTTTTTTTCAAACCTACCCTGTATCATAGCGAACAAAACTAAAGAAAATTATCGAAATCGGTCAAGCCGTTTTTGAGTTTTAGCGAGACTAACCCACAGCAATTCATTTATATCGAAATTTCGATTTTTTCGATTTTCCGGCTTTTTCTTCGGGATTTCTCGACTCTTCTTTTTCTCTAGCCTACCCTGTATCATAGCGAACAAAACAAAAAAAAAATTATCGAAATTGAACAAGTCGTTTTTGAGTTTTAGCGAGACTAACCCACAGCAATTCATTTATATCCAAATTTCGATTTTTTCGAATTTCCGGCTTTTCCTGTGGGATTTCCCGATTTCTAGTTTTTTTCAAACCTACCCTGTATCATAGCGAACGAAACAAAAAAAATTATCGGAATCGGTAATGCCGTTTTTGAGTTTCTGCGAGACTGACGCACAGTAATTCATTTTTATCGGAATTTCGATTTTTTCGATTTTCCGGCTTTTTCTTCGGGATTTCTCGACTCTTCTTTTTTCCTAGCCTACCCTGTATCATAGCGAACAAAACTAAAGTAAATTATCGAAATCGGTCATCATTTATATCGAAATTTCGATTTTTTCGATTTTCCGGCTTTTCCTTTGGGATTTCCCGACTTCTATTTTTTTCAAACCTACCCTATATTATAGCGAACAAAACAAAAAAAAATTTGTCGAAATCGGTCATGCCGTTTTTGAGTTTCTGCGAGACTGACGCACAGCAATTCATTTTTATCGAAATTTCGATTTTTTCGATTTTCCGGCTTTTCCTTTGGGATTTCCCGACTTCTATTTTTTTTCAAACCTACCCTGTATCATAGTGAACAAAACAACAAAAGAAATTATCGAAATCGGTAAAGCCGTTTTTGAGTTTTAGCGAGACTGACGCACAGCAATTCATTTTTATCGAAATTTCGATTTTTTCGATTTTCCGGCTTTTCCTTTGCGATTTGCCGACTTTTATTTTTTTCAAACCTACCCTGTATCATAGCGAACAAAACTAAAGAAAATTATCGAAATCGGTCAAGCCGTTTTTGAGTTTTAGCGAGACTAATCCACAGCAATTCATTTATATCGAAATTTCGACTTTTTCGATTTTCCGGCTTTTCCTTTGCGATTTCCCGACTTCTATTTTTTTTCAAACCTACCCTGTATCATAGTGAACAAAACAACAAAAGAAATTATCGAAATCGGTCAAGCCGTTTTTGAGTTTTAGCGAGACTGACGCACAGCAATTCATTTTTATCGAAATTTCGATTTTTTCGATTTTCCGGCTTTTTCTTTGGGATTTGCCGACTTTTATTTTTTTTCAAACCTACCCTGTATCATAGCCAACAAAACTAAAGAAAATTATCGAAATCGGTCAAGCCGTTTTTGAGTTTTAGCGAGACTAACCCACAGCAATTCATTTATATCGAAATTTCGATTTTTTCGATTTTCCGGCTTTTCCTTTGGGATTTCCCGACTTTTATTTTTTTCAAACCTACCCTGTATCATAGTGAACAAAACAACAAAAGAAATTATCGAAATCGGTCAAGCCGTTTTTGAGTTTTAGCGAGACTGACGCACAGCAATTCATTTTTATCGAAATTTCGATTTTTTCGATTTTCCGGCTTTTTCTTTGGGATTTCCCGACTTCTATTTTTTTCAAACTTACCATATATTATAGCGAACAAAACAAAACAAAATTTGTCGAAATCGGTCATGCCGTTTTTGAGTTTCTGCGAGACTGACGCACAGCAATTCATTTTTATCGAAATTTCGATTTTTTCGATTTTCCGGCTTTTCCTTTGGGATTTCCCGACTTTTATTTTTTTCAAACCTACCCTGTATCATAGTGAACAAAACAACAAAAGAAATTATCGAAATCGGTAAAGCCGTTTTTGAGTTTTAGCGAGACTGACGCACAGCAATTCATTTTTATCGAAATTATATATATATTATTTATCGGCTTTTGCTTTGGGATTTCCCGACTTTTATTTTTTGTAAAACCTACCCTGTATCATAGCGAACAAAACTAAAGAAAATTATCGAAATCGGTCATGCCGTTTTTGAGTTTTAGCGAGACTAACCCACAGCAATTCATTTATATCGAAATTTCGATTTTTTCGATTTTCCGGCTTTTCCTTTGGGATTTGCCGACTTTTATTTTTTTTCAAACCTACCCTGTATCATAGCGAACAAAACTAAAGAAAATTATCGAAATCGGTCAAGCCGTTTTTGAGTTTTAGCGAGACTAACCCACAGCAATTCATTTATATCGAAATTTCGATTTTTTCGATTTTCCGGCTTTTTCTTCGGGATTTCTCGACTCTTCTTTTTCTCTAGCCTACCCTGTATCATAGCGAACAAAACAAAAAAAAAATTATCGAAATTGGACAAGTCGTTTTTGAGTTTTAGCGAGACTAACCCACAGCAATTCATTTATATCCAAATTTCGATTTTTTCGAATTTCCGGCTTTTCCTGTGGGATTTCCCGATTTCTAGTTTTTTTCAAACCTACCCTGTATCATAGCGAACGAAACAAAAAAAATTATCGGAATCGGTAATGCCGTTTTTGAGTTTCTGCGAGACTGACGCACAGTAATTCATTTTTATCGGAATTTCGATTTTTTCGATTTTCCGGCTTTTTCTTCGGGATTTCTCGACTCTTCTTTTTTCCTAGCCTACCCTGTATCATAGCGAACAAAACTAAAGAAAATTATCGAAATCGGTCATGCCAGTTTTGAGTTTTAGCGAGACTAACCCGCAGCAATTCATTTATATCGAAATTTCGATTTTTTCGATTTTCCGGCTTTTCCTTTGGGATTTCCCGACTTCTATTTTTTTCAAACCTACCCTATATTATAGCGAACAAAACAAAAAAAAATTTGTCGAAATCGGTCATGCCGTTTTTGAGTTTCTGCGAGACTGACGCACAGCAATTAATTTTTATCGAAATTTCGATTTTTTCGATTTTCCGGATTTTCCTTTGGGATTTCCCGACTTCTATTTTTTTTCAAACCTACCCTGTATCATAGTGAACAAAACAACAAAAGAAATTATCGAAATCGGTAAAGCCGTTTTTGAGTTTTAGCGAGACTGACGCACAGCAATTCATTTTTATCGAAATTTCGATTTTTTCGATTTTCCGGCTTTTCCTTTGCGATTTGCCGACTTTTATTTTTTTCAAACCTACCCTGTATCATAGCGAACAAAACTAAAGAAAATTATCGAAATCGGTCAAGCCGTTTTTGAGTTTTAGCGAGACTAATCCACAGCAATTCATTTATATCGAAATTTCGACTTTTTCGATTTTCCGGCTTTTCCTTTGCGATTTCCCGACTTCTATTTTTTTTCAAACCTACCCTGTATCATAGTGAACAAAACAACAAAAGAAATTATCGAAATCGGTCAAGCCGTTTTTGAGTTTTAGCGAGACTGACGCACAGCAATTCATTTTTATCGAAATTTCGATTTTTTCGATTTTCCGGCTTTTTCTTTGGGATTTGCCGACTTTTATTTTTTTTCAAACCTACCCTGTATCATAGCCAACAAAACTAAAGAAAATTATCGAAATCGGTCAAGCCGTTTTTGAGTTTTAGCGAGACTAACCCACAGCAATTCATTTATATCGAAATTTCGATTTTTTCGATTTTCCGGCTTTTCCTTTGGGATTTCCCGACTTTTATTTTTTTCAAACCTACCCTGTATCATAGTGAACAAAACAACAAAAGAAATTATCGAAATCGGTCAAGCCGTTTTTGAGTTTTAGCGAGACTGACGCACAGCAATTCATTTTTATCGAAATTTCGATTTTTTCGATTTTCCGGCTTTTTCTTTGGGATTTCCCGACTTCTATTTTTTTCAAACCTACCCTATATTATAGCGAACAAAACAAAAAAAAATTTGTCGAAATCGGTCATGCCGTTTTTGAGTTTCTGCGAGACTGACGCACAGCAATTCATTTTTATCGAAATTTCGATTTTTTCGATTTTCCGGCTTTTCCTTTGGGATTTCCCGACTTTTATTTTTTTCAAACCTACCCTGTATCATAGTGAACAAAACAACAAAAGATTTTATCGAAATCGGTAAAGCCGTTTTTGAGTTTTAGCGAGACTGACGCACAGCAATTCATTTTTATCGAAATTTCGATTTTTTCGATTTTCCGGCTTTTCCTTTGCGATTTGTCGACTTTTATTTTTTTCAAACCTACCCTGTATCATAGCGAACAAAACTAAAGAAAATTATCGAAATCGGTCAAGCCGTTTTTGAGTTTTAGCGAGACTAATCCACAGCAATTCATTTATATCGAAATTTCGATTTTTTCGATTTTCCGGCTTTTCCTTTGCGATTTCCCGACTTCTATTTTTTTTCAAACCTACCCTGTATCATAGTGAACAAAACAACAAAAGATTTTATCGAAATCGGTAAAGCCGTTTTTGAGTTTCTGCGAGACTGACGCACAGCAATTCATTTTTATCGAAATTTCGATTTTTTCGATTTTCCGGCTTTTCCTTTGGGATTTCCCGACTTTTATTTTTTTCAAACCTACCCTGTATCATAGTGAACAAAACAACAAAAGAAATTATCGAAATCGGTCAAGCCGTTTTTGAGTTTTAGCGAGACTGACGCACAGCAATTCATTTTTATCGACATTTCGATTTTTTCGATTTTCCGGCTTTTTCTTTGGGATTTGCCGACTTTTATTTTTTTTCAAACCTACCATGTATCATAGCCAACAAAACTAAAGAAAATTATCGAAATCGGTCAAGCCGTTTTTGAGTTTTAGCAAGACTGACGCACAGCAATTCATTTTTATCGAAATTTCGATTTTTTCGATTTTCCGGCTTTTCCTTTGGGATTTCCCGACTTCTATTTTTTTCAAACCTACCCTGTATCATAGTGAACAAAACAACAAAAGAAATTATCGAAATCGGTAAAGCCGTTTTTGAGTTTTAGCGAGACTGACGCACAGCAATTCATTTTTATCGAAATTTCGATTTTTTCGATTTTCCGGCTTTTCCTTTGCGATTTGCCGACTTTTATTTTTTTCAAACCTACCCTGTATCATAGCGAACAAAACTAAAGAAAATTATAGAAATCGGTCAAGCCGTTTTTGAGTTTTAGCGAGACTAATCCACAGCAATTCATTTATATCGAAATTTCGATTTTTTCGATTTTCCGGCTTTTCCTTTGCGATTTCCCGACTTCTATTTTTTTTCAAACCTACCTTGTATCATAGTGAACAAAACAACAAAAGAAATTATCGAAATCGGTCAAGCCGTTTTTGAGTTTTAGCGAGACTGACGCACAGCAATTCATTTTTATCGAAATTTCGATTTTTTCGATTTTCCGGCTTTTTCTTTGGGATTTCCCGACTTCTATTTTTTTCAAACCTACCCTATATTATAGCGAACAAAACAAAAAAAAATTTGTCGAAATCGGTCATGCCGTTTTTGAGTTTCTGCGAGACTGACGCACAGCAATTCATTTTTATCGAAATTTCGATTTTTTCGATTTTCCGGCTTTTCCTTTGGGATTTCCCGACTTTTATTTTTTTCAAACCTACCCTGTATCATAGTGAACAAAACAACAAAAGAAATTATCGAAATCGGTCAAACCGTTTTTGAGTTTTAGCGAGACTGACGCACAGCAATTCATTTTTATCGAAATTTCGATTTTTTCGATTTTCCGGCTTTTTCTTTGGGATTTCCCGACTTCTATTTTTTTCAAACCTACCCTATATTATAGCGAACAAAACAAAAAAAAATTTGTCGAAATCGGTCATGCCGTTTTTGAGTTTCTGCGAGACTGACGCACAGCAATTCATTTTTATCGAAATTTCGATTTTTTCGATTTTCCGGCTTTTCCTTTGGGATTTCCCGACTTTTATTTTTTTCAAACCTACCCTGTATCATAGTGAACAAAACAACAAAAGAAATTATCGAAATCGGTAAAGCCGTTTTTGAGTTTTAGCGAGACTGACGCACAGCAATTCATTTTTATCGAAATTTCGATTTTTTCGATTTTCCGGCTTTTCCTTTGCGATTTGCCGACTTTTATTTTTTTCAAACCTACCCTGTATCATAGCGAACAAAACTAAAGAAAATTACCGAAATCGGTAAAGCCGTTTTTGAGTTTTAGCGAGACTAATCCACAGCAATTCATTTATATCGAAATTTCGATTTTTTCGATTTTCCGGCTTTTCCTTTGCGATTTCCCGACTTCTATTTTTTTTCAAACCTACCCTGTATCATAGTGAACAAAACAACAAAAGAAATTATCGAAATCGGTCAAGCCGTTTTTGAGTTTTAGCGAGACTGACGCACAGCAATTCATTTTTATCGAAATTTCGATTTTTTCGATTTTCCGGCTTTTTCTTTGGGATTTGCCGACTTTTATTTTTTTTCAAACCTACCCTGTATCATAGCCAACAAAACTAAAGAAAATTATCGAAATCGGTCAAGCCGTTTTTGAGTTTTAGCGAGACTAACCCATAGCAATTCATTTATATCGAAATTTCGATTTTTTCGATTTTCCGGCTTTTCCTTTGGGATTTCCCGACTTTTATTTTTTTCAAACCTACCCTGTATCATAGTGAACAAAACAACAAAAGAAATTATCGAAATCGGTCAAGCCGTTTTTGAGTTTTAGCGAGACTGACGCACAGCAATTCATTTTTATCAAAATTTCGATTTTTTCGATTTTCCGGCTTTTCCTTTGGGATTTCCCGACTTCTATTTTTTTCAAACCTACCCTATATTATAGCGAACAAAACAAAAAAAAATTTGTCGAAATCGGTCATGCCGTTTTTGAGTTTCTGCGAGACTGACGCACAGCAATTCATTTTTATCGAAATTTCGATTTTTTCGATTTTCCGGCTTTTCCTTTGGGATTTCCCGACTTCTATTTTTTTTCAAACCTACCCTGTATCATAGTGAACAAAACAACAAAAGAAATTATCGAAATCGGTAAAGCCGTTTTTGAGTTTTAGCGAGACTGACGCACAGCAATTCATTTTTATCGAAATTTCGATTTTTTCGATTTTCCGGCTTTTCCTTTGGGATTTCCCGACTTCTATTTTTTTCAAACCTACCCTATATTATAGCGAACAAAACAACAAAAGAAATTATCGAAATCGGTCAAGCCGTTTTTGAGTTTTAGCGAGACTGACGCACAGCAATTCATTTTTATCGAAATTTCGATTTTTTCGATTTTCCGGCTTTTTCTTTGGGATTTGCCGACTTTTATTTTTTTTCAAACCTACCCTGAATCATAGCCAACAAAACTAAAGAAAATTATCGAAATAAGTCAAGCCGTTTTTGAGTTTTAGCAAGACTGACGCACAGCAATTCATTTTTATCGAAATTTCGATTTTTTCGATTTTCCGGCTTTTCCTTTGGGATTTCCCGACTTCTATTTTTTTTCAAACCTACCCTGTATCATAGTGAACAAAACAACAAAAGAAATTATCGAAATCGGTAAAGCCGTTTTTGAGTTTTAGCGAGACTGACGCACAGCAATTCATTTTTATCGAAATTTCGATTTTTTCGATTTTCCGGCTTTTCCTTCGCGATTTGCCGACTTTTATTTTTTTCAAACCTACCCTGTATCATAGCGAACAAAACTAAAGAAAATTATCGAAATCGGTCAAGCCGTTTTTGAGTTTTAGCGAGACTAATCCACAGCAATTCATTTATATCGAAATTTCGATTTTTTCGATTTTCCGGCTTTTCCTTTGCGATTTCCCGACTTCTATTTTTTTTCAAACCTACCCTGTATCATAGTGAACAAAACAACAAAAGAAATTATCGAAATCGGTCAAGCCGTTTTTGAGTTTTAGCGAGACTGACGCACAGCAATTCATTTTTATCGAAATTTCGATTTTTTCGATTTTCCGGCTTTTTCTTTGGGATTTCCCGACTTCTATTTTTTTCAAACCTACCCTATATTATAGCGAACGAAACAAAAAAAAATTTGTCGAAATCGGTCATGCCGTTTTTGAGTTTCTGCGAGACTGACGCACAGCAATTCATTTTTATCGAAATTTCGATTTTTTCGATTTTCCGGCTTTTCCTTTGGGATTTCCCGACTTTTATTTTTTTCAAACCTACCCTGTATCATAGTGAACAAAACAACAAAAGAAATTATCGAAATCGGTCAAGCCGTTTTTGAGTTTTAGCGAGACTGATGCACAGCAATTCATTTTTATCGAAATTTCGATTTTTTCGATTTTCCGGCTTTTTCTTTGGGATTTCCCGACTTCTATTTTTTTCAAACCTACCCTATATTATAGCGAACAAAACAAAAAAAAATTTGTCGAAATCGGTCATGCCGTTTTTGAGTTTCTGCGAGACTGACGCACAGCAATTCATTTTTATCGAAATTTCGATTTTTTCGATTTTCCGGCTTTTCCTTTGGGATTTGCCGACTTTTATTTTTTTCAAACCTACCCTGTATCATAGTGAACAAAACAACAAAAGAAATTATCGAAATCGGTAAAGCCGTTTTTGAGTTTTAGCGAGACTGACGCACAGCAATTCATTTTTATCGAAATTTCGATTTTTTCGATTTTCCGGCTTTTCCTTTGCGATTTGCCGACTTTTATTTTTTTCAAACCTACCCTGTATCATAGCGAACAAAACTAAAGAAAATTACCGAAATCGGTAAAGCCGTTTTTGAGTTTTAGCGAGACTAATCCACAGCAATTCATTTATATCGAAATTTCGATTTTTTCGATTTTCCGGCTTTTCCTTTGCGATTTCCCGCCTTCTATTTTTTTTCAAACCTACCCTGTATCATAGTGAACAAAACAACAAAAGAAATTATCGAAATCGGTCAAGCCGTTTTTGAGTTTTAGCGAGACTGACGCACAGCAATTCATTTTTATCGAAATTTCGATTTTTTCGATTTTCCGGCTTTTTCTTTGGGATTTGCCGACTTTTATTTTTTTTCAAACCTACCCTGTATCATAGCCAACAAAACTAAAGAAAATTATCGAAATCGGTCAAGCCGTTTTTGAGTTTTAGCGAGACTAACCCATAGCAATTCATTTATATCGAAATTTCGATTTTTTCGATTTTCCGGCTTTTCCTTTGGGATTTCCCGACTTTTATTTTTTTCAAACCTACCCTGTATCATAGTGAACAAAACAACAAAAGAAATTATCGAAATCGGTCAAGCCGTTTTTGAGTTTTAGCGAGACTGACGCACAGCAATTCATTTTTATCGAAATTTCGATTTTTTCGATTTTCCGGCTTTTCCTTTGGGATTTCCCGACTTCTATTTTTTTCAAACCTACCCTATATTATAGCGAACAAAACAACAAAAGAAATTATCGAAATCGGTCAAGCCGTTTTTGAGTTTTAGCGAGACTGACGCACAGCAATTCATTTTTATCGAAATTTCGATTTTTTCGATTTTCCGGCTTTTCCTTTGGGATTTCCCGAATTCTATTTTTTTTCAAACCTACCCTGTATCATAGTGAACAAAACAACAAAAGAAATTATCGAAATCGGTAAAGCCGTTTTTAGTTTTAGCGAGACTGACGCACAGCAATTCATTTTTATCGAAATTTCGATTTTTTCGATTTTCCGGCTTTTCCTTTGGGATTTCCCGACTTCTATTTTTTTCAAACCTACCCTATATTATAGCGAACAAAACAACAAAAGAAATTATCGAAATCAGTCAAGCCGTTTTTGAGTTTTAGCGAGACTGACGCACAGCAATTCATTTTTATCGAAATTTCGATTTTTTCGATTTTCCGGCTTTTTCTTTGGGATTTGCCGACTTTTATTTTTTTTCAAACCTACCCTGTATCATAGCCAACAAAACTAAAGAAAATTATCGAAATAAGTCAAGCCGTTTTTGAGTTTTAGCAAGACTGACGCACAGCAATTCATTTTTATCGAAATTTCGATTTTTTCGATTTTCCGGCTTTTCCTTTGGGATTTCCCGACTTCTATTTTTTTTCAAACCTACCCTGTATCATAGTGAACAAAACAACAAAAGAAATTATCGAAATCGGTAAAGCCGTTTTTGAGTTTTAGCGAGACTGACGCACACCAATTCATTTTTATCGAAATTTCGATTTTTTCGATTTTCCGGCTTTTCCTTTGGGATTTCCCGACTTCTATTTTTTTTCAAACCTACCCTGTATCATAGTGAACAAAACAACAAAAGAAATTATCGAAATCGGTCAAGCCGTTTTTGAGTTTTAGCGAGACTGACGCACAGCAATTCATTTTTATCGAAATTTCGATTTTTTCGATTTTCCGGCTTTTTCTTTGGGATTTGCCGACTTTTATTTTTTTTCAAACCTACCCTGTATCATAGCCAACAAAACTAAAGAAAATTATCGAAATCGGTCAAGCCGTTTTTGAGTTTTAGCGAGACTAACCCATAGCAATTCATTTATATCGAAATTTCGATTTTTTCGATTTTCCGGCTTTTCCTTTGGGATTTCCCGACTTTTATTTTTTTTAAACCTACCCTGTATCATAGTGAACAAAACAACAAAAGAAATTATCGAAATCGGTCAAGCCGTTTTTGAGTTTTAGCGAGACTGACGCACAGCAATTCATTTTTATCGAAATTTCGATTTTTTCGATTTTCCGGCTTTTCCTTTGGGATTTCCCGACTTCTATTTTTTTCAAACCTACCCTATATTATAGCGAACAAAACAACAAAAGAAATTATCGAAATCGGTCAAGCCGTTTTTGAGTTTTAGCGAGACTGACGCACAGCAATTCATTTTTATCGAAATTTCGATTTTTTCGATTTTCCGGCTTTTCCTTTGGGATTTCCCGACTTCTATTTTTTTCAAACCTACCCTATATTATAGCGAACAAAACAAAAAAAAATTTATCGAAATCGGTCATGCCGTTTTTGAGTTTCTGCGAGACTGACGCACAGCAATTCATTTTTATCGAAATTTCGATTTTTTCGATTTTCCGGCTTTTCCTTTGGGATTTCCCGACTTTTATTTTTTTCAAACCTACCCTGTATCATAGTGAACAAAACAACAAAAGAAATTATCGAAATCGGTAAAGCCGTTTTTGAGTTTTAGCGAGACTGACGCACAGCAATTCATTTTTATCGAAATTTCGATTTTTTCGATTTTCCGGCTTTTCCTTTGCGATTTGCCGACTTTTATTTTTTTCAAACCTACCCTGTATCATAGCGAACAAAACTAAAGAAAATTATCGAAATCGGTAAAGCCGTTTTTGAGTTTTAGCGAGACTAATCCACAGCAATTCATTTATATCGAAATTTCGATTTTTTCGATTTTCCGGCTTTTCCTTTGCGATTTCCCGACTTCTATTTTTTTCAAACCTACCCTGTATCATAGTGAACAAAACAACAAAAGAAATTATCGAAATCGGTCAAGCCGTTTTTGAGTTTTAGCGAGAGTGACGCACAGCAATTCATTTTTATCGAAATTTCGATTTTTTCGATTTTCCGGCTTTTTCTTTGGGATTTGCCGACTTTTATTTTTTTTCAAACCTACCCTGTATCATAGCCAACAAAACTAAAGAAAATTATCGAAATCGGTCAAGCCGTTTTTGAGTTTTAGCGAGACTAATCCACAGCAATTCATTTATATCGAAATTTCGATTTTTTCGATTTTCCGGCTTTTCCTTTGGGATTTCCCGACTTTTATTTTTTTCAAACCTACCCTGTATCATAGTGAACAAAACAACAAAAGAAATTATCGAAATCGGTCAAGCCGTTTTTGAGTTTTAGCGAGACTGACGCACAGCAATTCATTTTTATCGAAATTTCGATTTTTTCGATTTTCCGGCTTTTCCTTTGGGATTTCCCGACTTCTATTTTTTTCAAACCTACCCTATATTATAGCGAACAAAACAAAAAAAAATTTGTCGAAATCGGTCATGCCGTTTTTGAGTTTCTGCGAGACTGACGCAAAGCAATTCATTTTTATCGAAATTTCGATTTTTTCGATTTTCCGGCTTTTCCTTTGGGATTTCCCGACTTCTATTTTTTTTCAAACCTACCCTGTATCATAGTGAACAAAACAACAAAAGAAATTATCGAAATCGGTAAAGCCGTTTTTGAGTTTTAGCGAGACTGACGCACAGCAATTCATTTTTATCGAAATTTCGATTTTTTCGATTTTCCGGCTTTTCCTTTGGGATTTCCCGACTTCTATTTTTTTCAAACCTACCCTATATTATAGCGAACAAAACAAAAAAAAATTTGTCGAAATCGGTCATGCCGTTTTTGAGTTTCTGCGAGACTGACGCACAGCAATTCATTTTTATCGAAATTTCGATTTTTTCGATTTTCCGGCTTTTCCTTTGGGATTTCCCGACTTCTATTTTTTTTCAAACCTACCCTGTATCATAGTGAACAAAACAACAAAAGAAATTATCGAAATCGGTAAAGCCGTTTTTGAGTTTTAGCGAGACTGACGCACAGCAATTCATTTTTATCGAAATTTCGATTTTTTCGTTTTTCCGGCTTTTCCTTTGCGATTTGCCGACTTTTATTTTTTTCAAACCTACCCTGTATCATAGCCAACAAAACTAAAGAAAATTATCGAAATCGGTCAAGCCGTTTTTGAGTTTTAGCGAGACTAATCCACAGCAATTCATTTATATCGAAATTTCGATTTTTTCGATTTTCCGGCTTTTCCTTTGCGATTTCCCGACTTCTATTTTTTTTCAAACCTACCCTGTATCATAGTGAACAAAACAACAAAAGAAATTATCGAAATCGGTCAAGCCGTTTTTGAGTTTTAGCGAGACTGACGCACAGCAATTCATTTTTATCGAAATTTCGATTTTTCGATTTTCCGGCTTTTTCTTTGGGATTTGCCGACTTTTATTTTTTTTCAAACCTACCCTGTATCATAGCCAACAAAACTAAAGAAAATTATCGAAATCGGTCAAGCCGTTTTTGAGTTTTAGCGAGACTAACCCACAGCAATTCATTTATATCGAAATTTCGATTTTTTCGATTTTCCGGCTTTTCCTTTGGAATTTCCCGACTTTTATTTTTTTCAAACCTACCCTGTATCATAGTGAACAAAACAACAAAAGAAATTATCGAAATCGGTCAAGCCGTTTTTGAGTTTTAGCGAGACTGACGCACAGCAATTCATTTTTATCGAAATTTCGATTTTTTCGATTTTCCGGCTTTTTCTTTGGGATTTCCCGACTTCTATTTTTTTCAAACCTACCCTATATTATAGCGAACAAAACAAAAAAAAATTTGTCGAAATCGGTCATGCCGTTTTTGAGTTTCTGCGAGACTGACGCACAGCAATTCATTTTTATCGAAATTTCGATTTTTTCGATTTTCCGGCTTTTCCTTTGGGATTTCCCGACTTTTATTTTTTTCAAACCTACCCTGTATCATAGTGAACAAAACAACAAAAGAAATTATCGAAATCGGTAAAGCCGTTTTTGAGTTTTAGCGAAACTGACGCACAGCAATTCATTTTTATCGAAATTTCGATTTTTACGATTTTCCGGCTTTTCCTTTGCGATTTGCCGACTTTTATTTTTTTCAAACCTACCCTGTATCATAGCGAACAAAACTAAAGAAAATTATCGAAATCGGTCAAGCCGTTTTTGAGTTTTAGCGAGACTAATCCACAGCAATTCATTTATATCGAAATTTCGATTTTTTCGATTTTCCGGCTTTTCCTTTGCGATTTCCCGACTTCTATTTTTTTTCAAACCTACCCTGTATCATAGTGAACAAAACAACAAAAGAAATTATCGAAATCGGTCAAGCCGTTTTTGAGTTTTGTCGAGACTAACCCACAGCAATTCATTTATATCGAAATTTCGATTTTTTCGATTTTCCGGCTTTTTCTTTGGGATTTGCCGACTTTTATTTTTTTCAAACCTACCCTGTATCATAGCGAACAAAACTAAAGAAAATTATCGAAATCGGTCAAGCCGTTTTTGAGTTTTAGCGAGACTAATCCACAGCAATTCATTTATATCGAAATTTCGATTTTTTCGATTTTCCGGCTTTTCCTTTGCGATTTCCCGACTTCTATTTTTTTTCAAACCTACCCTGTATCATAGTGAACAAAACAACAAAAGAAATTATCGAAATCGGTCAAGCCGTTTTTGAGTTTTAGCGAGACTGACGCACAGCAATTCATTTTTATCGAAATTTCGATTTTTTCGATTTTCCGGCTTTTTCTTTGGGATTTGCCGACTTTTATTTTTTTTCAAACCTACCCTGTATCATAGCCAACAAAACTAAAGAAAATTATCGAAATCGGTCAAGCCGTTTTTGAGTTTTAGCGAGACTAACCCACAGCAATTCATTTATATCGAAATTTCGATTTTTTCGATTTTCCGGCTTTTCCTTTGGGATTTCCCGACTTTTATTTTTTTCAAACCTACCCTGTATCATAGTGAACAAAACAACAAAAGAAATTATCGAAATCGGTCAAACCGTTTTTGAGTTTTAGCGAGACTGACGCACAGCAATTCATTTTTATCGAAATTTCGATTTTTTCGATTTTCCGGCTTTTCCTTTGGGATTTCCCGACTTCTATTTTTTTCAAACCTACCCTATATTATAGCGAACAAAACAAAAAAAAATTTGTCGAAATCGGTCATGCCGTTTTTGAGTTTCTGCGAGACTGACGCACAGCAATTCATTTTTATCGAAATTTCGATTTTTTCGATTTTCCGGCTTTTCCTTTGGGATTTCCCGACTTCTATTTTTTTTCAAACCTACCCTGTATCATAGTGAACAAAACAACAAAAGAAATTATCGAAATCGGTAAAGCCGTTTTTGAGTTTTAGCGAGACTGACGCACAGCAATTCATTTTTATCGAAATTTCGATTTTTTCGATTTTCCGGCTTTTCCTTTGCGATTTGCCGACTTTTATTTTTTTCAAACCTACCCTGTATCATAGCGAACAAAACTAAAGAAAATTATCGAAATCGGTCAAGCCGTTTTTGAGTTTTAGCGAGACTAATCTACAGCAATTCATTTATATCGAAATTTCGATTTTTTCGATTTTCCGGCTTTTCCTTTGCGATTTCCCGACTTCTATTTTTTTTCAAACCTACCCTGTATCATAGTGAACAAAACAACAAAAGAAATTATCGAAATCGGTCAAGCCGTTTTTGAGTTTTAGCGAGACTGACGCACAGCAATTCATTTTTATCGAAATTTCGATTTTTTCGATTTTCCGGCTTTTTCTTTGGGATTTGCCGACTTTTATTTTTTTTCCAACCTACCCTGTATCATAGTGAACAAAACAACAAAAGAAATTATCGAAATCGGTCAAGCCGTTTTTGAGTTTTAGCGAGACTAACCCACAGCAATTCATTTATATCGAAATTTCGATTTTTTCGATTTTCCGGCTTTTCCTTTGGGATTTCCCGACTTTTATTTTTTTCAAACCTACCCTGTATCATAGTGAACAAAACAACAAAAGAAATTATCGAAATCGGTCAAGCCGTTTTTGAGTTTTAGCGAGACTGACGCACAGCAATTCCTTTTTATCGAAATTTCGATTTTTTCGATTTTCCGGCTTTTCCTTTGGGATTTCCCGACTTCTATTTTTTTCAAACCTACCCTATATCATAGCGAACGAAACAAAAAAAAATATCGGAATCGGTAATGCTGTTTTTGAGTTTCTGCGAGACTGACGCACAGTAATTCATTTTTTATCGGAATTTCGATTTTTTCGATTTTCAGGCTTTTTCTTCGGGATTTCTCGACTCTTATTTTTTCCTAGCCTACCCTGCATCATAGCGAACAAAACAAAAAAAAATTATCGAAATCGGACAAGCCGTTTTTGAGTTTTAGCGAGACTAACCCACAGCAATTCATTTATATCGAAATTTCGATTTTTTCGATTTTCCGGCTTTTGCTTTGGGATTTCCCGACTTTTATTTTTTGTAAAACCTACCCTGTATCATAGCGAACAAAACTAAAGAAAATTATCGAAATCGGTCATGCCGTTTTTGAGTTTTAGCGAGACTAACCCACAGCAATTCATTTATATCGAAATTTCGATTTTTTCGATTTTCCGGCTTTTCCTTTGGGATTTGCCGACTTTTATTTTTTTTCAAACCTGCCCTGTATCATAGCGAACAAAACTAAAGAAATTTATCGAAATCGGTCATGCCGTTTTTGAGTTTTAGCGAGACTAACCCACAGCAATTCATTTTTATCGAAATTTCGATTTTTTCGATTTTCCGGCTTTTCCTTTGGGATTTCCCGACTTTTATTTTTTTTCAAACCTACCCTGTATCATAGTGAACAAAACAACAAAAGAAATTATCGAAATCGGTCAAGCCGTTTTTGAGTTTTAGCGAGACTGACGCACAGCAATTCATTTATATCGAAATTTCAATTTTTTCGATTTTCCGGCTTTTCCTTTGGGATTTCCCGACTTTTATTTTTTTCAAACCTGCCCTGTATCATAGCGAACAAAACTAAAGAAATTTATCGAAATCGGTCATGCCGTTTTTGAGTTTTAGCGAGACTAACCCACAGCAATTCATTTTTATCGAAATTTCGATTTTTTCGATTTTCCGACTTTTCCTTTGGGATTTCCCGACTTTTATTTTTTTTTCAAACCTACCCTATATCATAGTGAACAAAACAAAAAAAAATTATCGAAATCGGTCCAGCCGTTTTTGAGTTTCTGCGAGACTGACGCACAGTAATTCATTTTTTATCGGAATGTCGATTTTTTCGATTTTCCGGCTTTTTCTTCGGGATTTATCGACTCTTCTTTTTTTCTAGCCTACCCTGCATCATAGCGAACAAAACAAAAAAAAAAATTATCGAAATCGGACAAGCTCTTTCTGAGTTTTAGCGAGACTAACCCACAGCAATTCATTTATATCCAAATTTCGATTTTTTCGATTTTCCGGCTTTTCCTTTGGGATTTCCCGACTTTTCTTTTCTTTCAGACCTACACTATATCATAGCGAACAAAACAAAAAAAATTATCGAAATCGGTCAAGCAGTTTTTGAGTTTTAGCGAGACTAACGCACGGCAATTCATTTTTATCGAAATTTCGATTTTTTTCGATTTTCCGACTTTTCCTTTGGGATTTCCCGACTTTTATTTTTTTTTCAAACCTACCCTATATCATAGTGAACAAAACAAAAAAAAATTATCGAAATCGGTCCAGCCGTTTTTGAGTTTCTGCGAGACTGACGCACAGCAATTCATTTATATCCAAATTTCGATTTTTTCGATTTTCCGGCTTTTCCTGTGGGATTTCCCGATTTCTAGTTTTTTTCAAACCTACCCTGTATCATAGCGAACGAAACAAAAAAAAATATCGGAATCGGTAATGCTGTTTTTGAGTTTCTGCGAGACTGACGCACAGTAATTCATTTTTTATCGGAATTTCGATTTTTTCGATTTTCCGGCTTTTTCTTCGGGATTTCTCGACTCTTATTTTTTCCTAGCCTACCCTGCATCATAGCGAACAAAACAAAAAAAAATTATCGAAATCGGACAAGCCGTTTTTGAGTTTTAGCGAGACTAACCCACAGCAATTCATTTATATCGAAATTTCGATTTTTTCGATTTTCCGGCTTTTGCTTTGGGATTTCCCGACTTTTATTTTTTGTAAAACCTACCCTGTATCATAGCGAACAAAACTAAAGAAAATTATCGAAATCGGTCATGCCGTTTTTGAGTTTTAGCGAGACTAACCCACAGCAATTCATTTATATCGAAATTTCGATTTTTTCGATTTTCCGGCTTTTCCTTTGGGATTTGCCGACTTTTATTTTTTTTCAAACCTACCCTGTATCATAGCGAACAAAACTAAAGAAAATTATCGAAATCGGTCAAGCCGTTTTTGAGTTTTAGCGAGACTAACCCACAGCAATTCATTTATATCGAAATTTCGATTTTTTCGATTTTCCGGCTTTTCCTTTGGGATTTCCCGACTTTTATTTTTTCAAACCTACCCTATATCATAGCGAACAAAACTAAAGAAAATTATCGAAATCGGTCAAGCCGTTTTTAGTTTTAGCGAGACAAACCCACAGCAATTCATTTTTATCGAAATTTCGATTTTTTCGATTTTCCGGCTTTTCCTTTGGGATTTCCCGACTTCTTTTTTTTTCAAACCTACCCTGTATCATAGTGAACAAAACAACACAAGAAATTATCGAAATCGGTCAAGCCGTTTTTGAGTTTTAGCGAGACTAACGCACGGCAATTCATTTTTATCGAAATTTGAATTCTTTCGATTTTCCGGCTTTTCCTTTGGGATTTCCCGACTTTTCTTTTCTTTCAGACCTACACTATATCATAGCGAACAAAACAAAAAAAATTATCGAAATCGGTCAAGCAGTTTTTGAGTTTTAGCGAGACTAACGCACGGCAATTCATTTTTATCGAAATTTCGATTTTTTCGATTTTCCGACTTTTCCTTTGGGATTTCCCGACTTTTATTTTTTTTTTTCAAACCTACCCTATATCATAGTGAACAAAACAAAAAATAATTATCGAAATCGGTCCAGCCGTTTTTGAGCTTCTGCGAGACTGACGCACAGTAATTCATTTTTAATCGGAATGTCGATTTTTTCGATTTTCCGGCTTTTTCTTCGGGATTTCTCGACTCTTCTTTTTCTCTAGCCTACCCTGTATCATAGCGAACAAAACAAAAAAAAAATTATCGAAATTGGACAAGTCGTTTTTGAGTTTTAGCGAGACTAACCCACAGCAATTCATTTATATCCAAATTTCGATTTTTTCGAATTTCCGGCTTTTCCTGTGGGATTTCCCGATTTCTAGTTTTTTTCAAACCTACCCTGTATCATAGCGAACGAAACAAAAAAAATTATCAGATTCGGTAATGCCGTTTTTTAGTTTCTGCGAGACTGACGCACAGTAATTCATTTTTTATCGGAATTTCGATTTTTTCGATTTTCCGGCTTTTTCTTCGGGATTTCTCGACTCTTCTTTTTTCCTAGCCTACCCTGTATCATAGCGAACAAAACTAAAGAAAATTATCGAAATCGGTCATGCCAGTTTTGAGTTTTAGCGAGACTAACCCGCAGCAATTCATTTATATCGAAATTTCGATTTTTTCGATTTTCCGGCTTTTCCTTTGGGATTTCCCGACTTCTATTTTTTTCAAACCTACCCTATATTATAGCGAACAAAACAAAAAAAAATTTGTCGAAATCGGTCATGCCGTTTTTGAGTTTCTGGGAGACTGACGCACAGCAATTCATTTTTATCGAAATTTCGATTTTTTCGATTTTCCGGCTTTTCCTTTGGGATTTCCCGACTTCTATTTTTTTTCAAACCTACCCTGTATCATAGTGAACAAAACAACAAAAGAAATTATCGGTAAAGCCGTTTTTGAGTTTTAGCGAGACTGACGCACAGCAATTCATTTTTATCGAAATTTCGATTTTTTCGATTTTCCGGCTTTTCCTTTGCGATTTGCCGACTTTTATTTTTTTCAAACCTACCCTGTATCATAGCGAACAAAACTAAAGAAAATTATCGAAATCGGTCAAGCCGTTTTTGAGTTTTAGCGAGACTAATCCACAGCAATTCATTTATATCGAAATTTCGATTTTTTCGATTTTCCGGCTTTTCCTTTGCGATTTCCCGACTACTATTTTTTTTCAAACCTACCCTGTATCATAGTGAACAAAACAACAAAAGAAATTATCGAAATCGGTCAAGCCGTTTTTGAGTTTTAGCGAGACTGACGCACAGCAATTCATTTTTATCGAAATTTCGATTTTTTCGATTTTCCGGCTTTTTCTTTGGGATTTGCCGACTTTTATTTTTTTTCAAACCTACCCTGTATCATAGCCAACAAAACTAAAGAAAATTATCGAAATCGGTCAAGCCGTTTTTGAGTTTTAGCGAGACTAACCCACAGCAATTCATTTATATCGAAATTTCGATTTTTTCGATTTTCCGGCTTTTCCTTTGGGATTTCCCGACTTTTATTTTTTTCAAACCTACCCTGTATCATAGTGAACAAAACAACAAAAGAAATTATCGAAATCGGTCAAGCCGTTTTTGAGTTTTAGCGAGACTGACGCACAGCAATTCATTTTTATCGAAATTTCGATTTTTTCGATTTTCCGGCTTTTCCTTTGGGATTTCCCGACTTCTATTTTTTTCAAACCTACCCTATATTATAGCGAACAAAACAAAAAAAAATTTGTCGAAATCGGTCATGCCGTTTTTGAGTTTCTGCGAGACTGACGCACAGCAATTCATTTTTATCGAAATTTCGATTTTTTCGATTTTCCGGCTTTTCCTTTGGGATTTCCCGACATCAATTTTTTTTCAAACCTACCCTGTATCATAGTGAACAAAACAACAAAAGAAATTATCGAAATCGGTCAAGCCGTTTTCGAGTTTTAGCGAGACTGACGCACAGCAATTCATTTTTATCGAAATTTCGATTTTTTCGATTTTCCGGCTTTTCCTTTGGGATTTCCCGACTTCTATTTTTTTTCAAACCTACCCTGTATCATAGTGAACAAAACAACAAAAGAAATTATCGAAATCGGTAAAGCCGTTTTTGAGTTTTAGCGAGACTGACGCACAGCAATTCATTTTTATCGAAATTTCGATTTTTTCGATTTTCCGGCTTTTCCTTTGCGATTTGCCGACTTTTATTTTTTTCAAACCTACCCTGTATCATAGCGAACAAAACTAAAGAAAATTATCGAAATCGGTCAAGCCGTTTTTGAGTTTTAGCGAGACTAATCCACAGCAATTCATTTATATCGAAATTTCGATTTTTTCGATTTTCCGGCTTTTCCTTTGCGATTTCCCGACTTCTATTTTTTTTCAAACCTACCTTGTATCATAGTGAACAAAACAACAAAAGAAATTATCGAAATCGGTCAAGCCGTTTTTGAGTTTTAGCGAGACTAACCCACAGCAATTCATTTATATCGAAATTTCGATTTTTTCGATTTTCCGGCTTTTCCTTTGGGATTTCCCGACTTTTATTTTTTTCAAACCTACCCTGTATCATAGTGAACAAAACAACAGAAGAAATTATCGAAATCGGTCAAGCCGTTTTTGAGTTTTAGCGAGACTGACGCACAGCAATTCATTTTTATCGAAATTTCGATTATTTCGATTTTCCGGCTTTTCCTTTGGGATTTCCCGACTTCTATTTTTTTCAAACCTACCCTATATTATAGCGAACAAAACAAAAAAAAATTTGTCGAAATCGGTCATGCCGTTTTTGAGTTTCTGCGAGACTGACGCACAGCAATTCATTTTTATCGAAATTTCGATTTTTTCGATTTTGCGGCTTTTCCTTTGGGATTTCCCGACTTCTATTTTTTTTCAAACCTACCTTGTATCATAGTGAACAAAACAACAAAAGAAATTATCGAAATCGGTCAAGCCGTTTTTGAGTTTTAGCGAGACTAACCCACAGCAATTCATTTATATCGAAATTTCGATTTTTTCGATTTTCCGGCTTTTCCTTTGGGATTTCCCGACTTTTATTTTTTTCAAACCTACCCTGTATCATAGTGAACAAAACAACAAAAGAAATTATCGAAATCGGTCAAGCCGTTTTTGAGTTTTAGCGAGACTGACGCACAGCAATTCATTTTTATCGAAATTTCGATTATTTCGATTTTCCGGCTTTTCCTTTGGGATTTCCCGACTTCTTTTTTTTTCAAACCTACCCTGTATCATAGTGAACAAAACAACACAAGAAATTATCGAAATCGGTCAAGCCGTTTTTGAGTTTTAGCGAGACTAACGCACGGCAATTCATTTTTATCGAAATTTGAATTCTTTCGATTTTCCGGCTTTTCCTTTGGGATTTCCCGACTTTTCTTTTCTTTCAGACCTACACTATATCATAGCGAACAAAACAAAAAAAATTATCGAAATCGGTCAAGCAGTTTTTGAGTTTTAGCGAGACTATCGCACGGCAATTCATTTTTATCGAAATTTCGATTTTTTCGATTTTCCGACTTTTCCTTTGGGATTTCCCGACTTTTATTTTTTTCAAACCTACCCTGTATCATAGCGAATAAAACTAAAGAAATTTATCGAAATCGGTCATGCCGTTTTTGAGTTTTAGCGAGACTAACCCACAGCAATTCATTTTTATCGAAATTTCGATTTTTTCGATTTTCCGGCTTTTCCTTTGGGATTTCCCGACTTCTATTTTTTTTCAAACCGACCCTATATCATAGTGAACAAAAAAAAAAAAATTATCGAAATCGGTCCAGCCGTTTTTGAGTTTCTGCGAGACTGACGCACAGCAATTCATTTATATCCAAATTTCGATTTTTTCGATTTTCCGGCTTTTCCTGTGGGATTTCCCGATTTCTAGTTTTTTTGAAACCTACCCTGTATCATAGCGAACGAAACAAAAAAAAATATCGGAATCGGTAATGCCGTTTTTGAGTTTCTGCGAGACTGACGCACAGTAATTCATTTTTTATCGGAATTTCGATTTTTTCGATTTTCCGGCTTTTTCTTCGGGATTTCTCGACTCTTATTTTTTCCTAGCCTACCATGCATCATAGCGAACAAAACAAAAAAAATTTATCGAAATCGGACAAGCCGTTTTTGAGTTTTAGCGAGACTAACCCACAGCAATTCATTTATATCGAAATTTCGATTTTTTCGATTTTCCGGCTTTTGCTTTGGGATTTCCCGACTTTTATTTTTTGTAAAACCTACCCTGTATCATAGCGAACAAAACTAAAGAAAATTATCGAAATCGGTCATGCCGTTTTTGAGTTTTAGCGAGACTAACCCACAGCAATTCATTTATATCGAAATTTCGATTTTTTCGATTTTCCGGCTTTTTCTTTGGGATTTGCCGACTTTTATTTTTTGTAAAACCTACCCTGTATCATAGCGAACAAAACTAAAGAAAATTATCGAAATCGGTCATGCCGTTTTTGAGTTTTAGCGAGACTAACCCACAGCAATTCATTTATATCGAAATTTCGATTTTTTCGATTTTCCGGCTTTTGCTTTGGGATTTCCCGACTTTTATTTTTTGTAAAACCTACCCTGTATCATAGCGAACAAAACTAAAGAAAATTATCGAAATCGGTCATGCCGTTTTTGAGTTTTAGCGAGACTAACCCACAGCCATTCATTTATATCGAAATTTCGATTTTTTGCGATTTTCCGGCTTTTGCTTTGGGATTTCCCGACTTTTATTTTTTGTAAAACCTACCATGTATCATAGCGAACAAAACTAAAGAAAATTATCGAAATCGGTCATGCCGTTTTTGAGTTTTAGCGAGACTAACCCACAGCAATTCATTTATATCGAAATTTCGATTTTTTCGATTTTCCGGCTTTTCCTTTGGGATTTCCCGACTTGTATTTTTTCAAACCTACCCTGTATCATAGCGAACAAAACTAAAGAAAATTATCGAAATCGGTCAAGCCGTTTTTAGTTTTAGCGAGACAAACCCACAGCAATTCATTTTTATCGAAATTTCGATTTTTTCCATTTTCCGGCTTTTTCTTTGGGATTTCCCGACTTCTTTTTTTTTCAAACCTACCCTGTATCATAGTGAACAAAACAACACAAGAAATTATCGAAATCGGTCAAGCCGTTTTTGAGTTTTAGCGAGACTAACGCACGGCAATTCATTTTTATCGAAATTTGAATTCTTTCGATTTTCCGGCTTTTCCTTTGGGATTTCCCGACTTTTCTTTTCTTTCAGACCTACACTATATCATAGCGAACAAAACAAAAAAAATTATCGAAATCGGTCAAGCAGTTTTTGAGTTTTAGCGAGACTAACGCACGGCAATTCATTTTTATCGAAATTTCGATTTTTTCGATTTTCCGACTTTTCCTTTGGGATTTCCCGACTTTTATTTTTTTTTTTCAAACCTACCCTATATCATAGTGAACAAAACAAAAAATAATTATCGAAATCGGTCCAGCCGTTTTTGAGTTTCTGCGAGACTGACGCACAGTAATTCATTTTTTATCGGAATGTCGATTTTTTCGATTTTCGGGCTTTTTCTTCGGGATTTCTCGACTCTTCTTTTTCTCTAGCCTACCCTGTATCATAGCGAACAAAACAAAAAAAAAATTATCGAAATTGGACAAGTCGTTTTTGAGTTTTAGCGAGACTAACCCACAGCAATTCATTTATATCCAAATTTCGATTTTTTCGAATTTCCGGCTTTTCCTGTGGGATTTCCCGATTTCTAGTTTTTTTCAAACCTACCCTGTATCATAGCGAACGAAACAAAAATAATTATCGAAATCGGTCCAGCCGTTTTTGAGTTTCTGCGAGACTGACGCACAGTAATTCATTTTTTATCGGAATGTCGATTTTTTCGATTTTCCGGCTTTTTCTTCGGGATTTATCGACTCTTCTTTTTTTCTAGCCTACCCTGCATCATAGCGAACAAAACAAAAAAAAAATTATCGAAATCGGACAAGCTGTTTCTGAGTTTTAGCGAGACTAACCCACAGCAATTCATTTATATCCAAATTTCGATTTTTTCGATTTTCCGGCTTTTCCTTTGGGATTTCCCGACTTTTCTTTTCTTTCAGACCTACACTATATCATAGCGAACAAAACAAAAAAAATTATCGAAATCGGTCAAGCAGTTTTTGAGTTTTAGAGAGACTGACGCACAGCAATTCATTTTTATCGAAATTTCGATTTTTTCGATTTTCCGGCTTTTCCTTTGGGATTTGCCGACTTTTATTTTTTTTCAAACCTACCCTCTATCATAGCGAACAAAACTAAAGAAAATTATCGAAATCGGTCAAGCCGTTTTTGAGTTTTAGCGAGACTAACCCACAGCAATTCATTTATATCGAAATTTCAATTTTTTCGATTTTCCGACTTTTCCTTTGCGATTTCCCGACTTCTATTTTTTTTCAAACCTACCCTGTATCATAGTGAACAAAACAAGAAAAGAAATTATCGAAATCGGTCAAGCCGTTTTTGAGTTTTAGCGAGACTGACGCACAGCAATTCATTTTTATCGAAATTTAGATTTTTTCGATTTTCCGGCTTTTCTTTTGGGATTTCCCGACATCTATTTTTTTTCAAACCTACCCTGTATCATAGTGAACAAAACAACAAAAGAAATTATCGAAATCGGTCAAGCCGTTTTCGAGTTTTAGCGAGACTGACGCACAGCAATTCATTTTTATCGAAATTTCGATTTTTTCGATTTTCCGGCTTTTCCTTTGGGATTTGCCGACTTTTGTTTTTTTTAAAACCTACCCTCTATCATAGCGAACAAAACTAAAGAAAATTATCGAAATCGGTCAAGCCGTTTTTGAGTTTCAGCGAGACTAACCCACAGCAATTCATTTATATCGAAATTTCAATTTTTTCGATTTTCCGGCTTTTCCTTTGGGATTTCCCGACTTTTATTTTTTTCAAACCTACCCTGTATCATAGCGAACAAAACTAAAGAAATTTATCGAAATCGGTCATGCCGTTTTTGAGTTTTAGCGAGACTAACCCACAGCAATTCATTTTTATCGAAATTTCGATTTTTTCGATTTTCCGGCTTTTCCTTTGGGATTTCCCGACTTCTATTTTTTTTCAAACCTACCCTGTATCATAGTGAACAAAACAACAAAAGAAATTATCGAAATCGGTCAAGCCGTTTTTGAGTTTTAGCGAGACTGACGCAAAGCAATTCATTTATATCGAAATTTCAATTTTTTCGATTTTCCGGCTTTTCCTTTGGGATTTCCCGACTTTTATTTTTTTCAAACCTGCCCTGTATCATAGCGAACAAAACTAAAGAAATTTATCGAAATCGGTCATGCCGTTTTTGAGTTTTAGCGAGACTAACCCACATCAATTCATTTTTATCGAAATTTCGATTTTTTCGATTTTCCGACTTTTCCTTTGGGATTTCCCGACTTTTATTTTTTTTTCAAACCTGCCCTATATCATAGTGAACAAAACAAAAAAAAATTATCGAAATCGGTCCAGCCGTTTTTGAGTTTCTGCGAGACTGACGCACAGTAATTCATTTTTTATCGGAATGTCGATTTTTTCGATTTTCCGGCTTTTTCTTCGGGATTTATCGACTCTTATTTTTTTCTAGCCTACCCTGCATCATAGCGAACAAAACAAAAAAAAAATTATCGAAATCGGACAAGCTGTTTCTGAGTTTTAGCGAGACTAACCCACAGCAATTCATTTATATCCAAATTTCGATTTTTTCGATTTTCCGGCTTTTCCTTTGGGATTTCCCGACTTTTCTTTTCTTTCAGACCTACACTATATCATAGCGAACAAAACAAAAAAAAATATCGAAATCGGTCAAGCAGTTTTTGAGTTTTAGCGAGACTAACGCACGGCAATTCATTTTTATCGAAATTTCGATTTTTTCGATTTTCCGACTTTTCCTTTGGGATTTCCCGACTTTTATTTTTTTTTCAAACCTACCCTATATCATAGTGAACAAAACAAAAAAAAATTATCGAAATCGGTCCAGCCGTTTTTGAGTTTCTGCGAGACTGACGCACAGCAATTCATTTATATCCAAATTTCGATTTTTTCGATTTTCCGGCTTTTCCTGTGGGATTTCCCGATTTCTAGTTTTTTTCAAACCTACCCTGTATCATAGCGAACGAAACAAAAAAAAATATCGGAATCGGTAATGCCGTTTTTGAGTTTCTGCGAGACTGACGCACAGTAATTCATTTTTTATCGGAATTTCGATTTTTTCGATTTTCCGGCTTTTTCTTCGGGATTTCTCGACTCTTATTTTTTCCTAGCCTACCATGCATCATAGCGAACAGAACAAAAAAAAATTATCGAAATCGGACAAGCCGTTTTTGAGTTTTAGCGAGACTAACCCACAGCAATTCATTTATATCGAAATTTCGATTTTTTCGATTTTCCGGCTTTTGCTTTGGGATTTCCCGACTTTTATTTTTTGTAAAACCTACCCTGTATCATAGCGAACAAAACTAAAGAAAATTATCGAAATCGGTCATGCCGTTTTTGAGTTTTAGCGAGACTAACCCACAGCAATTCATTTATATCGAAATTTCGATTTTTTCGATTTTCCGGCTTTTCCTTTGGGATTTGCCGACTTTTATTTTTTGTAAAACCTACCCTGTATCATAGCGAACAAAACTAAAGAAAATTATCGAAATCGGTCATGCCGTTTTTGAGTTTTAGCGAGACTAACCCACAGCAATTCATTTATATCCAAATTTCGATTTTTTCGATTTTCCGGCTTTTCCTGTGGGATTTCCCGATTTCTAGTTTTTTTCAAACCTACCCTGTATCATAGCGAACGAAACAAAAAAAAATATCGGAATCGGTAATGCCGTTTTTGAGTTTCTGCGAGACTGACGCACAGTAATTCATTTTTTATCGGAATTTCGATTTTTTCGATTTTCCGGCTTTTTCTTCGGGATTTCTCGACTCTTATTTTTTCCTAGCCTACCCTGCATCATAGCGAACAAAACAAAAAAAAATTATCGAAATCGGACAAGCCGTTTTTGAGTTTTAGCGAGACTAACCCACAGCAATTCATTTATATCGAAATTTCGATTTTTTCGATTTTCCGGCTTTTGCTTTGGGATTTCCCGACTTTTATTTTTTGTAATACCTACCCTGTATCATAGCGAACAAAACTAAAGAAAATTATCGAAATCGGTCATGCCGTTTTTGAGTTTTAGCGAGACTAACCCACAGCAATTCATTTATATCGAAATTTCGATTTTTTGCGATTTTCCGGCTTTTGCTTTGGGATTTCCCGACTTTTATTTTTTGTAAAACCTACCATGTATCATAGCGAACAAAACTAAAGAAAATAATCGAAATCGGTCATGCCGTTTTTGAGTTTTAGCGAGACTAACGCACGGCAATTCATTTTTATCGAAATTTCAATTTTTTCGATTTTCCGACTTTTCCTTTGGGATTTCCCGATTTCTAGTTTTTTTCAAACCTACCCTGTATCATAGCGAACGAAACAAAAAAAAATATCGGAATCGGTAATGCCGTTTTTGAGTTTCTGCGAGACTGACGCACAGTAATTCATTTTTTATCGGAATTTCGATTTTTTCGATTTTCCGGCTTTTTCTTCGGGATTTCTCGACTCTTCTTTTTTCCTAGCCTACCCTGTATCATAACGAACAAAACTAAAGAAAATTATCGAAATCGGTCATGCCGTTTTTGAGTTTTAGCGAGACTAACCCACAGCAATTCATTTATATCGAAATTTCGATTTTTTCGATTTTCCGGCTTTTGCTTTGGGATTTCCCGACTTTTATTTTTTGTAAAACCTACCCTGTATCATAGCGAACAAAACTAAAGAAAATTATCGAAATCGGTCATGCCGTTTTTGAGTTTTAGCGAGACTAACCCACAGCAATTCATTTATATCGAAATTTCGATTTTTTGCGATTTTCCGGCTTTTGCTTTGGGATTTCCCGACTTTTATTTTTTGTAAAACCTACCATGTATCATAGCGAACAAAACTAAAGAAAATTATCGAAATCGGTCATGCCGTTTTTGAGTTTTAGCGAGACTAACCCACAGCAATTCATTTATATCGAAATTTCGATTTTTTCGATTTTCCGGCTTTTCCTTTGGGATTTCCCGACTTTTATTTTTTCAAACCTACCCTGTATCATAGCGAACAAAACTAAAGAAAATTATCGAAATCGGTCAAGCCGTTTTTGAGTTTTAGCGAGACTAATCCACAGCAATTCATTTATATCGAAATTTCGATTTTTTCGATTTTCCGGCTTTTCCTTTGCGATTTCCCGACTTCTATTTTTTTTCAAACCTACCCTGTATCATAGTGAACAAAACAACAAAAGAAATTATCGAAATCGGTCAAGCCGTTTTTGAGTTTTAGCGAGACTGACGCACAGCAATTCATTTTTATCGAAATTTCGATTTTTTCGATTTTCCGGCTTTTTCTTTGGGATTTGCCGACTTTTATGTTTTTTCAAACCTACCCTGTATCATAGCCAACAAAACTAAAGAAAATTATCGAAATCGGTCAAGCCGTTTTTGAGTTTTAGCGAGACTAACCCACAGCAATTCATTTATATCGAAATTTCGATTTTTTCGATTTTCCGGCTTTTCCTTTGGGATTTCCCGACTTTTATTTTTTTCAAACCTACCCTGTATCATAGTGAACAAAACAACAAAAGAAATTATCGAAATCGGTCAAGCCGTTTTTGAGTTTTAGCGAGACTGACGCACAGCAATTCATTTTTATCGAAATTTCGATTTTTTCGATTTTCCGGCTTTTCCTTTGGGATTTCCCGACTTCTATTTTTTTCAAACCTACCCTATATTATAGCGAACAAAACAAAAAAAAATTTGTCGAAATCGGTCATGCCGTTTTTGAGTTTCTGCGAGACTGACGCACAGCAATTCATTTTTATCGAAATTTCGATTTTTTCGATTTTCCGGCTTTTCCTTTGGGATTTCCTGACATCTATTTTTTTTCAAACCTACCCTGTATCATGGTGAACAAAACAACAAAAGAAATTATCGAAATCGGTCAAGCCATTTTCGAGTTTTAGCGAGACTGACGCACAGCAATTCATTTTTATCGAAATTTCGATTTTTTCGATTTTCCGGCTTTTCCTTTGGGATTTGCCGACTTTTATTTTTTTTCAAACCTACCCTCTATCATAGCGAACAAAACTAAAGAAAATTATCGAAATCGGTCAAGCCGTTTTTGAGATTTAGCGAGACTAACCCACAGCAATTCATTTATATCGAAATTTCAATTTTTTCGATTTTCCGGCTTTTCCTTTGGGATTTCCCGACTTTTATTTTTTTCAAACCTACCCTGTATCATAGCGAACAAAACTAAAGAAAATTATCGAAATCGGTCATGCCGTTTTTGAGTTTTAGCGAGACTAACCCACAGCAATTCATTTATATCCAAATTTCGATTTTTTCGATTTTCCGGCTTTTCCTGTGGGATTTCCCGATTTCTAGTTTTTTTCAAACCTACCCTGTATCATAGCGAACGAAACAAAAAAAAATATCGGAATCGGTAATGCCGTTTTTGAGTTTCTGCGAGACTGACGCACAGTAATTCAATTTTATCGGAATTTCGATTTTTTCGATTTTCCGGCTTTTTCTTCGGGATTTCTCGACTCTTATTTTTTCCTAGCCTACCCTGCATCATAGCGAACAAAACAAAAAAAAATTATCGAAATCGGACAAGCCGTTTTTGAGTTTTAGCGAGACTAACCCACAGCAATTCATTTATATCGAAATTTCGATTTTTTCGATTTTCCGGCTTTTGCTTTGGGATTTCCCGACTTTTATTTTTTGTAATACCTACCCTGCATCATAGCGAACAAAACTAAAGAAAATTATCGAAATCGGTCATGCCGTTTTTGAGTTTTAGCGAGACTAACCCACAGCAATTCATTTATATCGAAATTTCGATTTTTTGCGATTTTCCGGCTTTTGCTTTGGGATTTCCCGACTTTTATTTTTTGTAAAACCTACCATGTATCATAGCGAACAAAACTAAAGAAAATAATCGAAATCGGTCATGCCGTTTTTGAGTTTTAGCGAGACTAACGCACGGCAATTCATTTTTATCGAAATTTCAATTTTTTCGATTTTCCGACTTTTCCTTTGGGATTTCCCGATTTCTAGTTTTTTTCAAACCTACCCTGTATCATAGCGAACGAAACAAAAAAAAATATCGGAATCGGTAATGCCGTTTTTGAGTTTCTGCGAGACTGACGCACAGTAATTCATTTTTTATCGGAATTTCGATTTTTTCGATTTTCCGGCTTTTTCTTCGGGATTTCTCGACTCTTCTTTTTTCCTAGCCTACCCTGTATCATAGCGAACAAAACTAAAGAAAATTATCGAAATCGGTCATGCCGTTTTTGAGTTTTAGCGAGACTAACCCGCAGCAATTCATTTATATCGAAATTTCGATTTTTTCGATTTTCCGGCTTTTGCTTTGGGATTTCCCGACTTTTATTTTTTGTAAAACCTACCCTGTATCATAGCGAACAAAACTAAAGAAAATTATCGAAATCGGTCATGCCGTTTTTGAGTTTTAGCGAGACTAACCCACAGCAATTCATTTATATCGAAATTTCGATTTTTTGCGATTTTCCGGCTTTTGCTTTGGGATTTCCCGACTTTTATTTTTTGTAAAACCTACCATGTATCATAGCGAACAAAACTAAAGAAAATTATCGAAATCGGTCATGCCGTTTTTGAGTTTTAGCGAGACTAACCCACAGCAATTCATTTATATCGAAATTTCGATTTTTTCGATTTTCCGGCTTTTCCTTTGGGATTTCCCGACTTTTATTTTTTCAAACCTACCCTGTATCATAGCGAACAAAACTAAAGAAAATTATCGAAATCGGTCAAGCCGTTTTTGAGTTTTAGCGAGACTAATCCACAGCAATTCATTTATATCGAAATTTCGATTTTTTCGATTTTCCGGCTTTTCCTTTGCGATTTCCCGACTTCTATTTTTTTTCAAACCTACCCTGTATCATAGTGAACAAAACAACAAAAGAAATTATCGAAATCGGTCAAGCCGTTTTTGAGTTTTAGCGAGACTGACGCACAGCAATTCATTTTTATCGAAATTTCGATTTTTTCGATTTTCCGGCTTTTTCTTTGGGATTTGCCGACTTTTATGTTTTTTCAAACCTACCCTGTATCATAGCCAACAAAACTAAAGAAAATTATCGAAATCGGTCAAGCCGTTTTTGAGTTTTAGCGAGACTAACCCACAGCAATTCATTTATATCGAAATTTCGATTTTTTCGATTTTCCGGCTTTTCCTTTGGGATTTCCCGACTTTTATTTTTTTCAAACCTACCCTGTATCATAGTGAACAAAACAACAAAAGAAATTATCGAAATCGGTCAAGCCGTTTTTGAGTTTTAGCGAGACTGACGCACAGCAATTCATTTTTATCGAAATTTCGATTTTTTCGATTTTCCGGCTTTTCCTTTGGGATTTCCCGACTTCTATTTTTTTCAAACCTACCCTATATTATAGCGAACAAAACAAAAAAAAATTTGTCGAAATCGGTCATGCCGTTTTTGAGTTTCTGCGAGACTGACGCACAGCAATTCATTTTTATCGAAATTTCGATTTTTTCGATTTTCCGGCTTTTCCTTTGGGATTTCCTGACATTTTTTTTTTTTCAAACCTACCCTGTATCATGGTGAACAAAACAACAAAAGAAATTATCGAAATCGGTCAAGCCGTTTTCGAGTTTTAGCGAGACTGACGCACAGCAATTCATTTTTATCGAAATTTCGATTTTTTCGATTTTCCGGCTTTTCCTTTGGGATTTGCCGACTTTTATTTTTTTTCAAACCTACCCTCTATCATAGCGAACAAAACTAAAGAAAATTATCGAAATCGGTCAAGCCGTTTTTGAGATTTAGCGAGACTAACCCACAGCAATTCATTTATATCGAAATTTCAATTTTTTCGATTTTCCGGCTTTTCCTTTGGGATTTCCCGACTTTTATTTTTTTCAAACCTACCCTGTATCATAGCGAACAAAACTAAAGAAATTTATCGAAATCGGTCATGCCGTTTTTGAGTTTTAGCGAGACTAACCCACAGCAATTCATTTATATCGAAATTTCAATTTTTTCGATTTTCCGGCTTTTCCTTTGGGATTTCCCGACTTCTATTTTTTTTCAAACCTACCCTGTATCATAGTGAACAAAACAACAAAAGAAATTATCGAAATCGGTCAAGCCGTTTTTGAGTTTTAGCGAGACTGACGCACAGCAATTCATTTATATCGAAATTTCAATTTTTTCGATTTTCCGGCTTTTCCTTCGGGATTTCCCGACTTTTATTTTTTTCAAACCTACCCTGTATCATAGTGAACAAAACAACAAAAGAAATTATCGAAATCGGTCAAGCCGTTTTCGAGTTTTAGCGAGACTGACGCACAGCAATTCATTTTTATCGAAATTTCGATTTTTTCGATTTTCCGGCTTTTCCTTTGGGATTTGCCGACTTTTATTTTTTTTCAAACCTACCCTCTATCATAGCGAACAAAACTAAAGAAAATTATCGAAATCGGTCAAGCCGTTTTTGAGTTTTAGCGAGACTAACCCACAGCAATTCATTTATATCGAAATTTCAATTTTTTCGATTTTCCGGCTTTTCCTTTGGGATTTCCCGACTTTTATTTTTTTCAAACCTACCCTGTATCATAGCGAACAAAACTAAAGAAATTTATCGAAATCGGTCATGCCGTTTTTGAGTTTTAGCGAGACTAACCCACAGCAATTCATTTTTATCGAAATTTCGATTTTTTCGATTTTCCGGCTTTTCCTTTGGGATTTCCCGACTTCTATTTTTTTTCAAACCTACCCTGTATCATAGTGAACAAAACAACAAAAGAAATTATCGAAATCGGTCAAGCCGTTTTTGAGTTTTAGCGAGACTGACGCACAGCAATTCATTTATATCGAAATTTCAATTTTTTCGATTTTCCGGCTTTTCCTTTGGGATTTCCCGACTTTGATTTTTTTCAAACCTACCCTGTATCATAGCGAACAAAACTAAAGAAATTTATCGAAATCGGTCATGCCGTTTTTGAGTTTTAGCGAGACTAACCCACAGCAATTCATTTTTATCGAAATTTCGATTTTTTCGATTTTCCGACTTTTCCTTTGGGATTTCCCGACTTTTATTTTTTTTCAAACCTACCCTATATCATAGTGAACAAAGCAAAAAAAAATTATCGAAATCGGTCCAGCCGTTTTTGAGTTTCTGCGAGACTGACGCACAGTAATTCATTTTTTATCGGAATGTCGATTTTTTCGATTTTCCGGCTTTTTCTTCGGGATTTATCGACTCTTCTTTTTTTCTAGCCTACCCTGCATCATAGCGAACAAAACAAAAAAAAAAATTATCGAAATCGGACAAGCTGTTTCTGAGTTTTAGCGAGACTAACCCACAGCAATTCATTTATATCCAAATTTCGATTTTTTCGATTTTCCGGCTTTTCCTTTGGGATTTCCCGACTTTTCTTTTGTTTCAGACCTACACTATATCATAGCGAACAAAACAAAAAAAATTATCGAAATCGGTCAAGCAGTTTTTGAGTTTTAGAGAGACTGACGCACAGCAATTCATTTTTATCGAAATTTCGATTTTTTCGATTTTCCGGCTTTTCCTTTGGGATTTGCCGACTTTTATTTTTTTTCAAACCTACCCTCTATCATAGCGAACAAAACTAAAGAAAATTATCGAAATCGGTCAAGCCGTTTTTGAGTTTTAGCGAGACTAACCCACAGCAATTCATTTATATCGAAATTTCAATTTTTTCGATTTTCCGACTTTTCCTTTGCGATTTCCCGACTTTTGTTTTTTTCAAACCTGCCCTGTATCATAGCGAACAAAACTAAAGAAATTTATCGAAATCGGTCATGCCGTTTTTGAGTTTTAGCGAGACTAACCCACATCAATTCATTTTTATCGAAATTTCGATTTTTTCGATTTTCCGACTTTTCCTTTGGGATTTCCCGACTTTTATTTTTTTTTCAAACCTGCCCTATATCATAGTGAACAAAACAAAAAAAAATTATCGAAATCGGTCCAGCCGTTTTTGAGTTTCTGCGAGACTGACGCACAGTAATTCATTTTTTATCGGAATGTCGATTTTTTCGATTTTCCGGCTTTTTCTTCGGGATTTATCGACTCTTCTTTTTTTCTAGCCTACCCTGCATCATAGCGAACAAAACAAAAAAAATAAGTATCGAAATCGGACAAGCTGTTTCTGAGTTTTAGCGAGACTAACCCACAGCAATTCATTTATATCCAAATTTCGATTTTTTCGATTTTCCGGCTTTTCCTTTGGGATTTCCCGACTTTTCTTTTCTTTCAGACCTACACTATATCATAGCGAACAAAACAAAAAAAATTATCGAAATCGGTCAAGCAGTTTTTGAGTTTTAGCGAGACTAACGCACGGCAATTCATTTTTATCGAAATTTCGATTTTTTCGATTTTCCGACTTTTCCTTTGGGATTTCCCGATTTCTAGTTTTTTTCAAACCTACCCTGTATCATAGCGAACGAAACAAAAAAAAATATCGGAATCGGTAATGCCGTTTTTGAGTTTCTGCGAGACTGACGCACAGTAATTCATTTTTTATCGGAATTTCGATTTTTTCGATTTTCCGGCTTTTTCTTCGGGATTTCTCGACTCTTATTTTTTCCTAGCCTACCATGCATCATAGCGAACAAAACAAAAAAAAATTATCGAAATCGGACAAGCCGTTTTTGAGTTTTAGCGAGACTAACCCACAGCAATTCATTTATATCGAAATTTCGATTTTTTCGATTTTCCGGCTTTTGCTTTGGGATTTCCCGACTTTTATTTTTTGTAAAACCTACCCTGTATCATAGCGAACAAAACTAAAGAAAATTATCGAAATCGGTCATGCCGTTTTTGAGTTTTAGCGAGACTAACCCACAGCAATTCATTTATATCGAAATTTCGATTTTTTCGATTTTCCGGCTTTTCCTTTGGGATTTGCCAACTTTTATTTTTTGTAAAACCTACCCTGTATCATAGCGAACAAAACTAAAGAAAACTATCGAAATCGGTCATGCCGTTTTTGAGTTTTAGCGAGACTAACCCACAGCAATTCATTTATATCCAAATTTCGATTTTTTCGATTTTCCGGCTTTTCCTGTGGGACTTCCCGATTTCTAGTTTTTTTCAAACCTACCCTGTATCATAGCGAACGAAACAAAAAAAAATATCGGAATCGGTAATGCCGTTTTTGAGTTTGAGACTGACGCACAGTAATTCATTTTTTATCGGAATTTCGATTTTTTCGATTTTCCGGCTTTTTCTTCGGGATTTCTCGACTCTTATTTTTTCCTAGCCTACCCTGCATCATAGCGAACAAAACAAAAAAAAATTATCGAAATCGGACAAGCCGTTTTTGAGTTTTAGCGAGACTAACCCACAGCAATTCATTTATATCGAAATTTCGATTTTTTCGATTTTCCGGCTTTTGCTTTGGGATTTCCCGACTTTTATTTTTTGTAAAACCTACCCTGTATCATAGCGAACAAAACTAAAGAAAATTATCGAAATCGGTCATGCCGTTTTTGAGTTTTAGCGAGACTAACCCACAGCAATTCATTTATATCGAAATTTCGATTTTTTGCGATTTTCCGGCTTTTGCTTTGGGATTTCCCGACTTTTATTTTTTGTAAAACCTACCATGTATCATAGCGAACAAAACTAAAGAAAATTATCGAAATCGGTCATGCCGTTTTTGAGTTTTAGCGAGACTAACCCACAGCAATTCATTTATATCGAAATTTCGATTTTTTCGATTTTCCGGCTTTTCCTTTGGGATTTCCCGACTTTTATTTTTTCAAACCTACCCTGTATCATAGCGAACAAAACTAAAGAAAATTATCGAAATCGGTCAAGCCGTTTTTAGTTTTAGCGAGACAAACCCACAGCAATTCATTTTTATCGAAATTTCGATTTTTTTCATTTTCCGGCTTTTCCTTTGGGATTTCCCGACTTTTATTTTTTTTTTTCAAACCTACCCTATATCATAGTGAACAAAACAAAAAATAATTATCGAAATCGGTCCAGCCGTTTTTGAGTTTCTGCGAGACTGACGCACAGTAATTCATTTTTTATCGGAATGTCGATTTTTTCGATTTTCCGGCTTTTTCTTCGGGATTTCTCGACTCTTCTTTTTCTCTAGCCTACCCTGTATCATAACGAACAAAACAAAACAAAAATTATCGAAATTGGACAAGTCGTTTTTGAGTTTTAGCGAGACTAACCCACAGCAATTCATTTATATCCAAATTTCGATTTTTTCGAATTTCCGGCTTTTCCTGTGGGATTTCCCGATTTCTAGTTTTTTTCAAACCTACCCTGTATCATAGCGAACGAAACAAAAAAAATTATCGGAATCGGTAATGCCGTTTTTGAGTTTCTGCGAGACTGACGCACAGCAATTCATTTTTATCGAAATTTCGATTTTTTCGATTTTCCGGCTTTTCCTTTGCGATTTGCCGACTTTTATTTTTTTTAAACCTACCCTGTATCATAGCGAACAAAACTAAAGAAAATTATCGAAATCGGTCTAGCCGTTTTTGAGTTTTAGCGAGACTAATCCACAGCAATTCATTTATATCGAAATTTCGATTTTTTCGATTTTCCGGCTTTTCCTTTGGGATTTGCCGACTTTTATGTTTTTTCAAACCTACCCTGTATCATAGCCAACAAAACTAAAGAAAATTATCGAAATCGGTCAAGCCGTTTTTGAGTTTTAGCGAGACTAACCCACAGCAATTCATTTATATCGAAATTTCGATTTTTTCGATTTTCCGGCTTTTCCTTTGGGATTTCCCGACTTTTATTTTTTTCAAACCTACCCTGTATCATAGTGAACAAAACAACAAAAGAAATTATCGAAATCGGTCAAGCCGTTTTTGAGTTTTAGCGAGACTGACGCACAGCAATTCATTTTTATCGAAATTTCGATTTTTTCGATTTTCCGGCTTTTTCTTTGGGATTTGCCGACTTTTATGTTTTTTCAAACCTACCCTGTATCATAGCCAACAAAACTAAAGAAAATTATCGAAATCGGTCAAGCCGTTTTTGAGTTTTAGCGAGACTAACCCACAGCAATTCATTTATATCGAAATTTCGATTTTTTCGATTTTCCGGCTTTTCCTTTGGGATTTCCCGACTTTTATTTTTTTCAAACCTACCCTGTATCATAGTGAACAAAACAACAGAAGAAATTATCGAAATCGGTCAAGCCGTTTTTGAGTTTTAGCGAGACTGACGCACAGCAATTCATTTTTATCGAAATTTCGATTTTTTCGATTTTCCGGCTTTTCCTTTGGGATTTCCCGACTTCTATTTTTTTCAAACCTACCCTATATTATAGCGAACAAAACAAAAAAAAATTTGTCGAAATCGGTCATGCCGTTTTTGAGTTTCTGCGAGACTGACGCACAGCAATTCATTTTTATCGAAATTTCGATTTTTTCGATTTTCCGGCTTTTCCTTTGGGATTTCCCGACATCTATTTTTTTTCAAACCTACCCTGTATCATAGTGAACAAAACAACAAAAGAAATTATCGAAATCGGTCAAGCCGTTTTCGAGTTTTAGCGAGACTGACGCACAGCAATTCATTTTTATCGAAATTTCGATTTTTTCGATTTTCCGGCTTTTCCTTTGGGATTTGCCGACTTTTATTTTTTTTCAAACCTACCCTCTATCATAGCGAACAAAACTAAAGAAAATTATCGAAATCGGTCAAGCCGTTTTTGAGATTTAGCGAGACTAACCCACAGCAATTCATTTATATCGAAATTTCAATTTTTTCGATTTTCCGGCTTTTCCTTTGGGATTTCCCGACTTTTATTTTTTTCAAACCTACCCTGTATCATAGCGAACAAAACTAAAGAAATTTATCGAAATCGGTCATGCCGTTTTTGAGTTTTAGCGAGACTAACCCACAGCAATTCATTTATATCGAAATTTCAATTTTTTCGATTTTCCGGCTTTTCCTTTGGGATTTCCCGACTTCTATTTTTTTTCAAACCTACCCTGTATCATAGTGAACAAAACAACAAAAGAAATTATCGAAATCGGTCAAGCCGTTTTTGAGTTTTAGCGAGACTGACGCACAGCAATTCATTTATATCGAAATTTCAATTTTTTCGATTTTCCGGCTTTTCCTTCGGGATTTCCCGACTTTTATTTTTTTCAAACCTACCCTGTATCATAGTGAACAAAACAACAAAAGAAATTATCGAAATCGGTCAAGCCGTTTTCGAGTTTTAGCGAGACTGACGCACAGCAATTCATTTTTATCGAAATTTCGATTTTTTCGATTTTCCGGCTTTTCCTTTGGGATTTGCCGACTTTTATTTTTTTTCAAACCTACCCTCTATCATAGCGAACAAAACTAAAGAAAATTATCGAAATCGGTCAAGCCGTTTTTGAGTTTTAGCGAGACTAACCCACAGCAATTCATTTATATCGAAATTTCAATTTTTTCGATTTTCCGGCTTTTCCTTTGGGATTTCCCGACTTTTATTTTTTTCAAACCTACCCTGTATCATAGCGAACAAAACTAAAGAAATTTATCGAAATCGGTCATGCCGTTTTTGAGTTTTAGCGAGACTAACCCACAGCAATTCATTTTTATCGAAATTTCGATTTTTTCGATTTTCCGGCTTTTCCTTTGGGATTTCCCGACTTCTATTTTTTTTCAAACCTACCCTGTATCATAGTGAACAAAACAACAAAAGAAATTATCGAAATCGGTCAAGCCGTTTTTGAGTTTTAGCGAGACTGACGCACAGCAATTCATTTATATCGAAATTTCAATTTTTTCGATTTTCCGGCTTTTCCTTTGGGATTTCCCGACTTTGATTTTTTTCAAACCTACCCTGTATCATAGCGAACAAAACTAAAGAAATTTATCGAAATCGGTCATGCCGTTTTTGAGTTTTAGCGAGACTAACCCACAGCAATTCATTTTTATCGAAATTTCGATTTTTTCGATTTTCCGACTTTTCCTTTGGGATTTCCCGACTTTTATTTTTTTTCAAACCTACCCTATATCATAGTGAACAAAGCAAAAAAAAATTATCGAAATCGGTCCAGCCGTTTTTGAGTTTCTGCGAGACTGACGCACAGTAATTCATTTTTTATCGGAATGTCGATTTTTTCGATTTTCCGGCTTTTTCTTCGGGATTTATCGACTCTTCTTTTTTTCTAGCCTACCCTGCATCATAGCGAACAAAACAAAAAAAAAAATTATCGAAATCGGACAAGCTGTTTCTGAGTTTTAGCGAGACTAACCCACAGCAATTCATTTATATCCAAATTTCGATTTTTTCGATTTTCCGGCTTTTCCTTTGGGATTTCCCGACTTTTCTTTTGTTTCAGACCTACACTATATCATAGCGAACAAAACAAAAAAAATTATCGAAATCGGTCAAGCAGTTTTTGAGTTTTAGAGAGACTGACGCACAGCAATTCATTTTTATCGAAATTTCGATTTTTTCGATTTTCCGGCTTTTCCTTTGGGATTTGCCGACTTTTATTTTTTTTCAAACCTACCCTCTATCATAGCGAACAAAACTAAAGAAAATTATCGAAATCGGTCAAGCCGTTTTTGAGTTTTAGCGAGACTAACCCACAGCAATTCATTTATATCGAAATTTCAATTTTTTCGATTTTCCGACTTTTCCTTTGCGATTTCCCGACTTTTATTTTTTTCAAACCTGCCCTGTATCATAGCGAACAAAACTAAAGAAATTTATCGAAATCGGTCATGCCGTTTTTGAGTTTTAGCGAGACTAACCCACATCAATTCATTTTTATCGAAATTTCGATTTTTTCGATTTTCCGACTTTTCCTTTGGGATTTCCCGACTTTTATTTTTTTTTCAAACCTGCCCTATATCATAGTGAACAAAGCAAAAAAAAATTATCGAAATCGGTCCAGCCGTTTTTGAGTTTCTGCGAGACTGACGCACAGTAATTCATTTTTTATCGGAATGTCGATTTTTTCGATTTTCCGGCTTTTTCTTCGGGATTTATCGACTCTTCTTTTTTTCTAGCCTACCCTGCATCATAGCGAACAAAACAAAAAAAATAAGTATCGAAATCGGACAAGCTGTTTCTGAGTTTTAGCGAGACTAACCCACAGCAATTCATTTATATCCAAATTTCGATTTTTTCGATTTTCCGGCTTTTCCTTTGGGATTTCCCGACTTTTCTTTTCTTTCAGACCTACACTATATCATAGCGAACAAAACAAAAAAAATTATCGAAATCGGTCAAGCAGTTTTTGAGTTTTAGCGAGACTAACGCACGGCAATTCATTTTTATCGAAATTTCGATTTTTTCGATTTTCCGACTTTTCCTTTGGGATTTCCCGATTTCTAGTTTTTTTCAAACCTACCCTGTATCATAGCGAACGAAACAAAAAAAAATATCGGAATCGGTAATGCCGTTTTTGAGTTTCTGCGAGACTGACGCACAGTAATTCATTTTTTATCGGAATTTCGATTTTTTCGATTTTCCGGCTTTTTCTTCGGGATTTCTCGACTCTTATTTTTTCCTAGCCTACCATGCATCATAGCGAACAAAACAAAAAAAAATTATCGAAATCGGACAAGCCGTTTTTGAGTTTTAGCGAGACTAACCCACAGCAATTCATTTATATCGAAATTTCGATTTTTTCGATTTTCCGGCTTTTGCTTTGGGATTTCCCGACTTTTATTTTTTGTAAAACCTACCCTGTATCATAGCGAACAAAACTAAAGAAAATTATCGAAATCGGTCATGCCGTTTTTGAGTTTTAGCGAGACTAACCCACAGCAATTCATTTATATCGAAATTTCGATTTTTTCGATTTTCCGGCTTTTCCTTTGGGATTTGCCAACTTTTATTTTTTGTAAAACCTACCCTGTATCATAGCGAACAAAACTAAAGAAAACTATCGAAATCGGTCATGCCGTTTTTGAGTTTTAGCGAGACTAACCCACAGCAATTCATTTATATCCAAATTTCGATTTTTTCGATTTTCCGGCTTTTCCTGTGGGACTTCCCGATTTCTAGTTTTTTTCAAACCTACCCTGTATCATAGCGAACGAAACAAAAAAAAATATCGGAATCGGTAATGCCGTTTTTGAGTTTGAGACTGACGCACAGTAATTCATTTTTTATCGGAATTTCGATTTTTTCGATTTTCCGGCTTTTTCTTCGGGATTTCTCGACTCTTATTTTTTCCTAGCCTACCCTGCATCATAGCGAACAAAACAAAAAAAAATTATCGAAATCGGACAAGCCGTTTTTGAGTTTTAGCGAGACTAACCCACAGCAATTCATTTATATCGAAATTTCGATTTTTTCGATTTTCCGGCTTTTGCTTTGGGATTTCCCGACTTTTATTTTTTGTAAAACCTACCCTGTATCATAGCGAACAAAACTAAAGAAAATTATCGAAATCGGTCATGCCGTTTTTGAGTTTTAGCGAGACTAACCCACAGCAATTCATTTATATCGAAATTTCGATTTTTTGCGATTTTCCGGCTTTTGCTTTGGGATTTCCCGACTTTTATTTTTTGTAAAACCTACCATGTATCATAGCGAACAAAACTAAAGAAAATTATCGAAATCGGTCATGCCGTTTTTGAGTTTTAGCGAGACTAACCCACAGCAATTCATTTATATCGAAATTTCGATTTTTTCGATTTTCCGGCTTTTCCTTTGGGATTTCCCGACTTTTATTTTTTCAAACCTACCCTGTATCATAGCGAACAAAACTAAAGAAAATTATCGAAATCGGTCAAGCCGTTTTTAGTTTTAGCGAGACAAACCCACAGCAATTCATTTTTATCGAAATTTCGATTTTTTTCATTTTCCGGCTTTTCCTTTGGGATTTCCCGACTTTTATTTTTTTTTCTCAAACCTACCCTATATCATAGTGAACAAAACAAAAAATAATTATCGAAATCGGTCCAGCCGTTTTTGAGTTTCTGCGAGACTGACGCACAGTAATTCATTTTTTATCGGAATGTCGATTTTTTCGATTTTCCGGCTTTTTCTTCGGGATTTCTCGACTCTTCTTTTTCTCTAGCCTACCCTGTATCATAACGAACAAAACAAAACAAAAATTATCGAAATTGGACAAGTCGTTTGTGAGTTTTAGCGAGACTAACCCACAGCAATTCATTTATATCCAAATTTCGATTTTTTCGAATTTCCGGCTTTTCCTGTGGGATTTCCCGATTTCTAGTTTTTTTCAAACCTACCCTGTATCATAGCGAACGAAACAAAAAAAATTATCGGAATCGGTAATGCCGTTTTTGAGTTTCTGCGAGACTGACGCACAGCAATTCATTTTTATCGAAATTTCGATTTTTTCGATTTTCCGGCTTTTCCTTTGCGATTTGCCGACTTTTATTTTTTTTAAACCTACCCTGTATCATAGCGAACAAAACTAAAGAAAATTATCGAAATCGGTCAAGCCGTTTTTGAGTTTTAGCGAGACTAATCCACAGCAATTCATTTATATCGAAATTTCGATTTTTTCGATTTTCCGGCTTTTCCTTTGGGATTTGCCGACTTTTATGTTTTTTCAAACCTACCCTGTATCATAGCCAACAAAACTAAAGAAAATTATCGAAATCGGTCAAGCCGTTTTTGAGTTTTAGCGAGACTAACCCACAGCAATTCATTTATATCGAAATTTCGATTTTTTCGATTTTCCGGCTTTTCCTTTGGGATTTCCCGACTTTTATTTTTTTCAAACCTACCCTGTATCATAGTGAACAAAACAACAAAAGAAATTATCGAAATCGGTCAAGCCGTTTTTGAGTTTTAGCGAGACTGACGCACAGCAATTCATTTTTATCGAAATTTCGATTTTTTCGATTTTCCGGCTTTTTCTTTGGGATTTGCCGACTTTTATGTTTTTTCAAACCTACCCTGTATCATAGCCAACAAAACTAAAGAAAATTATCGAAATCGGTCAAGCCGTTTTTGAGTTTTAGCGAGACTAACCCACAGCAATTCATTTATATCGAAATTTCGATTTTTTCGATTTTCCGGCTTTTCCTTTGGGATTTCCCGACTTTTATTTTTTTCAAACCTACCCTGTATCATAGTGAACAAAACAACAAAAGAAATTATCGAAATCGGTCAAGCCGTTTTTGAGTTTTAGCGAGACTGACGCACAGCAATTCATTTTTATCGAAATTTCGATTTTTTCGATTTTCCGGCTTTTCCTTTGGGATTTCCCGACTTCTATTTTTTTCAAACCTACCCTATATTATAGCGAACAAAACAAAAAAAAATTTGTCGAAATCGGTCATGCCGTTTTTGAGTTTCTGCGAGACTGACGCACAGCAATTCATTTTTATCGAAATTTCGATTTTTTCGATTTTCCGGCTTTTCCTTTGGGATTTCCCGACATCTATTTTTTTTCAAACCTACCCTGTATCATAGTGAACAAAACAACAAAAGAAATTATCGAAATCGGTCAAGCCGTTTTCGAGTTTTAGCGAGACTGACGCACAGCAATTCATTTTTATCGAAATTTCGATTTTTTCGATTTTCCGGCTTTTCCTTTGGGATTTGCCGACTTTTATTTTTTTTCAAACCTACCCTCTATCATAGCGAACAAAACTAAAGAAAATTATCGAAATCGGTCAAGCCGTTTTTGAGATTTAGCGAGACTAACCCACAGCAATTCATTTATATCGAAATTTCAATTTTTTCGATTTTCCGGCTTTTCCTTTGGGATTTCCCGACTTTTATTTTTTTCAAACCTACCCTGTATCATAGTGAACAAAACAACAAAAGAAATTATCGAAATCGGTCAAGCCGTTTTCGAGTTTTAGCGAGACTGACGCACAGCAATTCATTTTTATCGAAATTTCGATTTTTTCGATTTTCCGGCTTTTCCTTTGGGATTTGCCGACTTTTATTTTTTTTCAAACCTACCCTCTATCATAGCGAACAAAACTAAAGAAAATTATCGAAATCGGTCAAGCCGTTTTTGAGATTTAGCGAGACTGACGCACAGCAATTCATTTTTATCGAAATTTCGATTTTTTCGATTTTCCGGCTTTTCCTTTGGGATTTCCCGACTTCTATTTTTTTCAAACCTACCCTATATTATAGCGAACAAAACAAAAAAAAATTTGTCGAAATCGGTCATGCCGTTTTTGAGTTTCTGCGAGACTAACGCACAGCAATTCATTTTTATCGAAATTTCGATTTTTTCGATTTTCCGGCTTTTCCTTTGGGATTTCCCGACATCTATTTTTTTTCAAACCTACCCTGTATCATAGTGAACAAAACAACAAAAGAAATTATCGAAATCGGTCAAGCCGTTTTCGAGTTTTAGCGAGACTGACGCACAGCAATTCATTTTTATCGAAATTTCGATTTTTTCGATTTTCCGGCTTTTCCTTTGGGATTTGCCGACTTTTATTTTTTTTCAAACCTACCCTCTATCATAGCGAACAAAACTAAAGAAAATTATCGAAATCGGTCAAGCCGTTTTTGAGATTTAGCGAGACTAACCCACAGCAATTCATTTATATCGAAATTTCAATTTTTTCGATTTTCCGGCTTTTCCTTTGGGATTTCCCGACTTTTATTTTTTTCAAACCTACCCTGTATCATAGCGAACAAAACTAAAGAAATTTATCGAAATCGTTTATGCCGTTTTTGAGTTTTAGCGAGACTAACCCACAGCAATTCATTTATATCGAAATTTCGATTTTTTCGATTTTCCGGCTTTTCCTTTGGGATTTCCCGACTTTTATTTTTTCAAACCTACCCTGTATCATAGCGAACAAAACTAAAGAAAATTATCGAAATCGGTCAAGCCGTTTTTAGTTTTAGCGAGACAAACCCACAGCAATTCATTTTTATCGAAATTTCGATTTTTTCCATTTTCCGGCTTTTCCTTTGGGATTTCCCGACTTTTATTTTTTTTTTTCAAACCTACCCTATATCATAGTGAACAAAACAAAAAATAATTATCGAAATCGGTCCAGCCGTTTTTGAGTTTCTGCGAGACTGACGCACAGTAATTCATTTTTTATCGGAATGTCGATTTTTTCGATTTTCCGGCTTTTTCTTCGGGATTTCTCGACTCTTCTTTTTCTCTAGCCTACCCTGTATCATAGCGAACAAAACAAAAAAAAAATTATCGAAATTGGACAAGTCGTTTTTGAGTTTTAGCGAGACTAACCCACAGCAATTCATTTATATCCAAATTTCGATTTTTTCGAATTTCCGGCTTTTCCTGTGGGATTTCCCGATTTCTAGTTTTTTTCAAACCTACCCTGTATCATAGCGAACGAAACAAAAAAAATTATCGGAATCGGTAATGCCGTTTCTGAGTTTCTGCGAGACTGACGCACAGCAATTCATTTTTATCGAAATTTCGATTTTTTCGATTTTCCGGCTTTTCCTTTGCGATTTGCCGACTTTTATTTTTTTTAAACCTACCCTGTATCATAGCGAACAAAACTAAAGAAAATTATCGAAATCGGTCAAGCCGTTTTTGAGTTTTAGCGAGACTAATCCACAGCAATTCATTTATATCGAAATTTCGATTTTTTCGATTTTCCGGCTTTTCCTTTGCGATTTCCCGACTTCTATTTTTTTTCAAACCTACCCTGTATCATAGTGAACAAAACAACAAAAGAAATTATCGAAATCGGTCAAGCCGTTTTTGAGTTTTAGCGAGACTGACGCACAGCAATTCATTTTTATCGAAATTTCGATTTTTTCGATTTTCCGGCTTTTTCTTTGGGATTTGCCGACCTTTATGTTTTTTCAAACCTACCCTGTATCATAGCCAACAAAACTAAAGAAAATTATCGAAATCGGTCAAGCCGTTTTTGAGTTTTAGCGAGACTAACCCACAGCAATTCATTTATATCGAAATTTCGATTTTTTCGATTTTCCGGCTTTTCCTTTGGGATTTCCCGACTTTTATTTTTTTCAAACCTACCCTGTATCATAGTGAACAAAACAACAAAAGAAATTATCGAAATCGGTCAAGCCGTTTTTGAGTTTTAGCGAGACTGACGCACAGCAATTCATTTTTATCGAAATTTCGATTTTTTCGATTTTCCGGCTTTTCCTTTGGGATTTCCCGACTTCTATTTTTTTCAAACCTACCCTATATTATAGCGAACAAAACAAAAAAAAATTTGTCGAAATCGGTCATGCCGTTTTTGAGTTTCTGCGAGACTGACGCACAGCAATTCATTTTTATCGAAATTTCGATTTTTTCGATTTTCCGGCTTTTCCTTTGGGATTTCCCGACATCTATTTTTTTTCAAACCTACCCTGTATCATAGTGAACAAAACAACAAAAGAAATTATCGAAATCGGTCAAGCCGTTTTCGAGTTTTAGCGAGACTGACGCACAGCAATTCATTTTTATCGAAATTTCGATTTTTTCGATTTTCCGGCTTTTCCTTTGGGATTTGCCGACTTTTATTTTTTTTCAAACCTACCCTCTATCATAGCGAACAAAACTAAAGAAAATTATCGAAATCGGTCAAGCCGTTTTTGAGATTTAGCGAGACTAACCCACAGCAATTCATTTATATCGAAATTTCAATTTTTTCGATTTTCCGGCTTTTCCTTTGGGATTTCCCGACTTTTATTTTTTTCAAACCTACCCTGTATCATAGCGAACAAAACTAAAGAAATTTATCGAAATCGGTCATGCCGTTTTTGAGTTTTAGCGAGACTAACCCACAGCAATTCATTTATATCGAAATTTCAATTTTTTCGATTTTCCGGCTTTTCCTTTGGGATTTCCCGACTTCTATTTTTTTTCAAACCTACCCTGTATCATAGTGAACAAAACAACAAAAGAAATTATCGAAATCGGTCAAGCCGTTTTCGAGTTTTAGCGAGACTGACGCACAGCAATTCATTTTTATCGAAATTTCGATTTTTTCGATTTTCCGGCTTTTCCTTTGGGATTTGCCGACTTTTATTTTTTTTCAAACCTACCCTCTATCATAGCGAACAAAACTAAAGAAAATTATCGAAATCGGTCAAGCCGTTTTTGAGATTTAGCGAGACTGACGCACAGCAATTCATTTTTATCGAAATTTCGATTTTTTCGATTTTCCGGCTTTTCCTTTGGGATTTCCCGACTTCTATTTTTTTCAAACCTACCCTATATTATAGCGAACAAAACAAAAAAAAATTTGTCGAAATCGGTCATGCCGTTTTTGAGTTTCTGCGAGACTAACGCACAGCAATTCATTTTTATCGAAATTTCGATTTTTTCGATTTTCCGGCTTTTCCTTTGGGATTTCCCGACATCTATTTTTTTTCAAACCTACCCTGTATCATAGTGAACAAAACAACAAAAGAAATTATCGAAATCGGTCAAGCCGTTTTCGAGTTTTAGCGAGACTGACGCACAGCAATTCATTTTTATCGAAATTTCGATTTTTTCGATTTTCCGGCTTTTCCTTTGGGATTTGCCGACTTTTATTTTTTTTCAAACCTACCCTCTATCATAGCGAACAAAACTAAAGAAAATTATCGAAATCGGTCAAGCCGTTTTTGAGATTTAGCGAGACTAACCCACAGCAATTCATTTATATCGAAATTTCAATTTTTTCGATTTTCCGGCTTTTCCTTTGGGATTTCCCGACTTTTATTTTTTTCAAACCTACCCTGTATCATAGCGAACAAAACTAAAGAAATTTATCGAAATCGGTCATGCCGTTTTTGAGTTTTAGCGAGACTAACCCACAGCAATTCATTTATATCGAAATTTCGATTTTTTCGATTTTCCGGCTTTTCCTTTGGGATTTCCCGACTTTTATTTTTTCAAACCTACCCTGTATCATAGCGAACAAAACTAAAGAAAATTATCGAAATCGGTCAAGCCGTTTTTAGTTTTAGCGAGACAAACCCACAGCAATTCATTTTTATCGAAATTTCGATTTTTTCCATTTTCCGGCTTTTCCTTTGGGATTTCCCGACTTTTATTTTTTTTTTTCAAACCTACCCTATATCATAGTGAACAAAACAAAAAATAATTATCGAAATCGGTCCAGCCGTTTTTGAGTTTCTGCGAGACTGACGCACAGTAATTCATTTTTTATCGGAATGTCGATTTTTTCGATTTTCCGGCTTTTTCTTCGGGATTTCTCGACTCTTCTTTTTCTCTAGCCTACCCTGTATCATAGCGAACAAAACAAAAAAAAAATTATCGAAATTGGACAAGTCGTTTTTGAGTTTTAGCGAGACTAACCCACAGCAATTCATTTATATCCAAATTTCGATTTTTTCGAATTTCCGGCTTTTCCTGTGGGATTTCCCGATTTCTAGTTTTTTTCAAACCTACCCTGTATCATAGCGAACGAAACAAAAAAAATTATCGGAATCGGTAATGCCGTTTCTGAGTTTCTGCGAGACTGACGCACAGCAATTCATTTTTATCGAAATTTCGATTTTTTCGATTTTCCGGCTTTTCCTTTGCGATTTGCCGACTTTTATTTTTTTTAAACCTACCCTGTATCATAGCGAACAAAACTAAAGAAAATTATCGAAATCGGTCAAGCCGTTTTTGAGTTTTAGCGAGACTAATCCACAGCAATTCATTTATATCGAAATTTCGATTTTTTCGATTTTCCGGCTTTTCCTTTGCGATTTCCCGACTTCTATTTTTTTTCAAACCTACCCTGTATCATAGTGAACAAAACAACAAAAGAAATTATCGAAATCGGTCAAGCCGTTTTTGAGTTTTAGCGAGACTGACGCACAGCAATTCATTTTTATCGAAATTTCGATTTTTTCGATTTTCCGGCTTTTTCTTTGGGATTTGCCGACCTTTATGTTTTTTCAAACCTACCCTGTATCATAGCCAACAAAACTAAAGAAAATTATCGAAATCGGTCAAGCCGTTTTTGAGTTTTAGCGAGACTAACCCACAGCAATTCATTTATATCGAAATTTCGATTTTTTCGATTTTCCGGCTTTTCCTTTGGGATTTCCCGACTTTTATTTTTTTCAAACCTACCCTGTATCATAGTGAACAAAACAACAAAAGAAATTATCGAAATCGGTCAAGCCGTTTTTGAGTTTTAGCGAGACTGACGCACAGCAATTCATTTTTATCGAAATTTCGATTTTTTCGATTTTCCGGCTTTTCCTTTGGGATTTCCCGACTTCTATTTTTTTCAAACCTACCCTATATTATAGCGAACAAAACAAAAAAAAATTTGTCGAAATCGGTCATGCCGTTTTTGAGTTTCTGCGAGACTGACGCACAGCAATTCATTTTTATCGAAATTTCGATTTTTTCGATTTTCCGGCTTTTCCTTTGGGATTTCCCGACATCTATTTTTTTTCAAACCTACCCTGTATCATAGTGAACAAAACAACAAAAGAAATTATCGAAGTCGGTCAAGCCGTTTTCGAGTTTTAGCGAGACTGACGCACAGCAATTCATTTTTATCGAAATTTCGATTTTTTCGATTTTCCGGCTTTTCCTTTGGGATTTGCCGACTTTTATTTTTTTTCAAACCTACCCTCTATCATAGCGAACAAAACTAAAGAAAATTATCGAAATCGGTCAAGCCGTTTTTGAGATTTAGCGAGACTAACCCACAGCAATTCATTTATATCGAAATTTCAATTTTTTCGATTTTCCGGCTTTTCCTTTGGGATTTCCCGACTTTTATTTTTTTCAAACCTACCCTGTATCATAGCGAACAAAACTAAAGAAATTTATCGAAATCGGTCATGCCGTTTTTGAGTTTTAGCGAGACTAACCCACAGCAATTCATTTATATCGAAATTTCGATTTTTTCGATTTTCCGGCTTTTCCTTTGGGATTTCCCGACTTTTATTTTTTCAAACCTACCCTGTATCATAGCGAACAAAACTAAAGAAAATTATCGAAATCGGTCAAGCCGTTTTTAGTTTTAGCGAGACAAACCCACAGCAATTCATTTTTATCGAAATTTCGATTTTTTCCATTTTCCGGCTTTTCCTTTGGGATTTCCCGACTTTTATTTTTTTTTTTCAAACCTACCCTATATCATAGTGAACAAAACAAAAAATAATTATCGAAATCGGTCCAGCCGTTTTTGAGTTTCTGCGAGACTGACGCACAGTAATTCATTTTTTATCGGAATGTCGATTTTTTCGATTTTCCGGCTTTTTCTTCGGGATTTCTCGACTCTTCTCTTTCTCTAGCCTACCCTGTATCATAGCGAACAAAACAAAAAAAAAATTATCGAAATTGGACAAGTCGTTTTTGAGTTTTAGCGAGACTAACCCACAGCAATTCATTTATATCCAAATTTCGATTTTTTCGAATTTCCGGCTTTTCCTGTGGGATTTCCCGATTTCTAGTTTTTTTCAAACCTACCCTGTATCATAGCGAACGAAACAAAAAAAATTATCGGAATCGGTAATGCCGTTTTTGAGTTTCTGCGAGACTGACGCACAGCAATTCATTTTTATCGAAATTTCGATTTTTTCGATTTTCCGGCTTTTCCTTTGCGATTTGCCGACTTTTATTTTTTTTAAACCTACCCTGTATCATAGCGAACAAAACTAAAGAAAATTATCGAAATCGGTCAAGCCGTTTTTGAGTTTTAGCGAGACTAATGCACAGCAATTCATTTATATCGAAATTTCGATTTTTTCGATTTTCCGGCTTTTCCTTTGCGATTTCCCGACTTCTATTTTTTTTTCAAACCTACCCTGTATCATAGTGAACAAAACAACAAAAGAAATTATCGAAATCGGTCAAGCCGTTTTTGAGTTTTAGCGAGACTGACGCACAGCAATTCATTTTTATCGAAATTTCGATTTTTTCGATTTTCCGGCTTTTTTTTTGGGATTTGCCGACTTTTATGTTTTTTCAAACCTACCCTGTATCATAGCCAACAAAACTAAAGAAAATTATCGAAATCGGTCAAGCCGTTTTTGAGTTTTAGCGAGACTAACCCACAGCAATTCATTTATATCGAAATTTCGATTTTTTCGATTTTCCGGCTTTTCCTTTGGGATTTCCCGACTTTTATTTTTTTCAAACCTACCCTGTATCATAGTGAACAAAACAACAAAAGAAATTATCGAAATCGGTCAAGCCGTTTTTGAGTTTTAGCGAGACTGACGTACAGCAATTCATTTTTATCGAAATTTCGATTTTTTCGATTTTCCGGCTTTTCCTTTGGGATTTCCCGACTTCTATTTTTTTCAAACCTACCCTATATTATAGCGAACAAAACAAAAAAAAATTTGTCGAAATCGGTCATGCCGTTTTTGAGTTTCTGCGAGACTGACGCACAGCAATTCATTTTTATCGAAATTTCGATTTTTTCGATTTTCCGGCTTTTCCTTTGGGATTTCCCGACATCTATTTTTTTTCGAACCTACCCTGTATCATAGTGAACAAAACAACAAAAGAAATTATCGAAATCGGTCAAGCCGTTTTCGAGTTTTAGCGAGACTGACGCACAGCAATTCATTTTTATCGAAATTTCGATTTTTTCGATTTTCCGGATTTTCCTTTGGGATTTGCCGACTTTTATTTTTTTTCAAACCTACCCTCTATCATAGCGAACAAAACTAAAGAAAATTATCGAAATCGGTCAAGCCGTTTTTGAGATTTAGCGAGACTAACCCACAGCAATTCATTTATATCGAAATTTCAATTTTTTCGATTTTCCGGCTTTTCCTTTGGGATTTCCCGACTTTTATTTTTTTCAAACCTACCCTGTATCATAGCGAACAAAACTAAAGAAATTTATCGAAATCGGTCATGCCGTTTTTGAGTTTTAGCGAGACTAACCCACAGCAATTCATTTATATCGAAATTTCGATTTTTTCGATTTTCCGGCTTTTGCTTTGGGATTTCCCGACTTTTATTTTTTGTAAAACCTACCCTGTATCATAGCGAACAAAACTAAAGAAAATTATCGAAATCGGTCATGCCGTTTTTGAGTTTTAGCGAGACTAACCCACAGCAATTCATTTATATCGAAATTTCGATTTTTTCGATTTTCCGGCTTTTCCTTTGGGATTTGCCAACTTTTATTTTTTGTAAAACCTACCCTGTATCATAGCGAACAAAACTAAAGAAAACTATCGAAATCGGTCATGCCGTTTTTGAGTTTTAGCGAGACTAACCCACAGCAATTCATTTATATCCAAATTACGATTTTTTCGATTTTCCGGCTTTTCCTGTGGGACTTCCCGATTTCTAGTTTTTTTCAAACCTACCCTGTATCATAGCGAACGAAACAAAAAAAAATATCGGAATCGGTAATGCCGTTTTTGAGTTTCTGCGAGACTGACGCACAGTAATTCATTTTTTATCGGAATTTCGATTTTTTCGGTTTTCCGGCTTTTTCTTCGGGATTTCTCGACTCTTATTTTTTCCTAGCCTACCCTGCATCATAGCGAACAAAACAAAAAAAAATTATCGAAATCGGACAAGCCGTTTTTGAGTTTTAGCGAGACTAACCCACAGCAATTCATTTATATCGAAATTTCGATTTTTTCGATTTTCCGGCTTTTGCTTTGGGATTTCCCGACTTTTATTTTTTATAAAACCTACCCTGTATCATAGCGAACAAAACTAAAGAAAATTATCGAAATTGGTCATGCCGTTTTTGAGTTTTAGCGAGACTAACCCACAGCAATTCATTTATATCGAAATTTCGATTTTTTCGATTTTCCGGCTTTTCCTTTGGGATTTCCCGACTTTTATTTTTTCAAACCTACCCTGTATCATAGCGAACAAAACTAAAGAAAATTATCGAAATCGGTCAAGCCGTTTTTAGTTTTAGCGAGACAAACCCACAGCAATTCATTTTTATCGAAATTTCGATTTTTTCCATTTTCCGGCTTTTCCTTTGGGATTTCCCGACTTTTATTTTTTTTTTTCAAACCTACCCTATATCATAGTGAACAAAACAAAAAATAATTATCGAAATCGGTCCAGCCGTTTTTGAGTTTCTGCGAGACTGACGCACAGTAATTCATTTTTTATCGGAATGTCGATTTTTTCGATTTTCCGGCTTTTTCTTCGGGATTTCTCGACTCTTCTTTTTCTCTAGCCTACCCTGTATCATAGCGAACAAAACAAAAAAAAAATTATCGAAATTGGACAAGTCGTTTTTGAGTTTTAGCGAGACTAACCCACAGCAATTCATTTATATCCAAATTTCGATTTTTTCGAATTTCCGGCTTTTCCTGTGGGATTTCCCGATTTCTAGTTTTTTTCAAACCTACCCTGTATCATAGCGAACGAAACAAAAAAAATTATCGGAATCGGTAATGCCGTTTTTGAGTTTCTGCGAGACTGACGCACAGCAATTCATTTTTATCGAAATTTCGATTTTTTCGATTTTCCGGCTTTTCCTTTGCGATTTGCCGACTTTTATTTTTCTTAAACCTACCCTGTATCATAGCGAACAAAACTAAAGAAAATTATCGAAATCGGTCAAGCCGTTTTTGAGTTTTAGCGAGACTAATCCACAGCAATTCATTTATATCGAAATTTCGATTTTTTCGATTTTCCGGCTTTTCCTTTGCGATTTCCCGACTTCTATTTTTTTTCAAACCTACCCTGTATCATAGTGAACAAAACAACAAAAGAAATTATCGAAATCGGTCAAGCCGTTTTTGAGTTTTAGCGAGACTGACGCACAGCAATTCATTTTTATCGAAATTTCGATTTTTTCGATTTTCCGGCTTTTTCTTTGGGATTTGCCGACTTTTATGTTTTTTCAAACCTACCCTGTATCATAGCCAACAAAACTAAAGAAAATTATCGAAATCGGTCAAGCCGTTTTTGAGTTTTAGCGAGACTAATCCACAGCAATTCATTTATATCGAAATTTCGATTTTTTCGATTTTCCGGCTTTTCCTTTGCGATTTCCCGACTTCTATTTTTTTTCAAACCTACCCTGTATCATAGTGAACAAAACAACAAAAGAAATTATCGAAATCGGTCAAGCCGTTTTTGAGTTTTAGCGAGACTGACGTACAGCAATTCATTTTTATCGAAATTTCGATTTTTTCGATTTTCCGGCTTTTCCTTTGGGATTTCCCGACTTCTATTTTTTTCAAACCTACCCTATATTATAGCGAACAAAACAAAAAAAAATTTGTCGAAATCGGTCATGCCGTTTTTGAGTTTCTGCGAGACTGACGCACAGCAATTCATTTTTATCGAAATTTCGATTTTTTCGATTTTCCGGCTTTTCCTTTGGGATTTCCCGACATCTATTTTTTTTCAAACCTACCCTGTATCATAGTGAACAAAACAACAAAAGAAATTATCGAAATCGGTCAAGCCGTTTTCGAGTTTTAGCGAGACTGACGCACAGCAATTCATTTTTATCGAAATTTCGATTTTTTCGATTTTCCGGCATTTCCTTTGGGATTTGCCGACTTTTATTTTTTTTCAAACCTACCCTCTATCATAGCGAACAAAACTAAAGAAAATTATCGAAATCGGTCAAGCCGTTTTTGAGATTTAGCGAGACTAACCCACAGCAATTCATTTATATCGAAATTTCAATTTTTTCGATTTTCCGGCTTTTCCTTTGGGATTTCCCGACTTTTATTTTTTTCAAACCTACCCTGTATCATAGCGAACAAAACTAAAGAAATTTATCGAAATCGGTCATGCCGTTTTTGAGTTTTAGCGAGACTAACCCACAGCAATTCATTTATATCGAAATTTCGATTTTTTCGATTTTCCGGCTTTTGCTTTGGGATTTCCCGACTTTTATTTTTTGTAAAACCTACCCTGTATCATAGCGAACAAAACTAAAGAAAATTATCGAAATCGGTCATGCCGTTTTTGAGTTTTAGCGAGACTAACCCACAGCAATTCATTTATATCGAAATTTCGATTTTTTCGATTTTCCGGCTTTTCCTTTGGGATTTGCCAACTTTTATTTTTTGTAAAACCTACCCTGTATCATAGCGAACAAAACTAAAGAAAACTATCGAAATCGGTAATGCCGTTTTTGAGTTTTAGCGAGACTAACCCACAGCAATTCATTTATATCCAAATTTCGATTTTTTCGATTTTCCGGCTTTTCCTGTGGGACTTCCCGATTTCTAGTTTTTTTCAAACCTACCCTGTATCATAGCGAACGAAACAAAAAAAAATATCGGAATCGGTAATGCCGTTTTTGAGTTTCTGCGAGACTGACGCACAGTAATTCATTTTTTATCGGAATTTCGATTTTTTCGATTTTCCGGCTTTTTCTTCGGGATTTCTCGACTCTTATTTTTTCCTAGCCTACCCTGCATCATAGCGAACAAAACAAAAAAAAATTATCGAAATCGGACAAGCCGTTTTTGAGTTTTAGCGAGACTAACCCACAGCAATTCATTTATATCGAAATTTCGATTTTTTCGATTTTCCGGCTTTTGCTTTGGGATTTCCCGACTTTTATTTTTTGTAAAACCTACCCTGTATCATAGCGAACAAAACTAAAGAAAATTATCGAAATCGGTCATGCCGTTTTTGAGTTTTAGCGAGACTAACCCACAGCAATTCATTTATATCGAAATTTCGATTTTTTGCGATTTTCCGGCTTTTGCTTTGGGATTTCCCGACTTTTATTTTTTGTAAAACCTACCATGTATCATAGCGAACAAAACTAAAGAAAATTATCGAAATCGGTCATGCCGTTTTTGAGTTTTAGCGAGACTAACCCACAGCAATTCATTTATATCGAAATTTCGATTTTTTCGATTTTCCGGCTTTTCCTTTGGGATTTCCCGACTTTTATTTTTTCAAACCTACCCTGTATCATAGCGAACAAAACCAAAGAAAATGATCGAAATCAGTCAAGCCGTTTTTAGTTTTAGCGAGACAAACCCACAGCAATTCATTTTTATCGAAATTTCGATTTTTTCCATTTTCCGGCTTTTCCTTTGGGATTTCCCGACTTTTATTTTTTTTTTTCAAACCTACCCTATATCATAGTGAACAAAACAAAAAATAATTATCGAAATCGGTCCAGCCGTTTTTGAGTTTCTGCGAGACTGACGCACAGTAATTCATTTTTTATCGGAATGTCGATTTTTTCGATTTTCCGGCTTTTTCTTCGGGATTTCTCGACTCTTCTTTTTCTCTAGCCTACCCTGTATCATAGCGAACAAAACAAAAAAAAATTATCGAAATTGGACAAGTCGTTTTTGAGTTTTAGCGAGACTAACCCACAGCAATTCATTTATATCCAAATTTCGATTTTTTCGAATTTCCGGCTTTTCCTGTGGGATTTCCCGATTTCTAGTTTTTTTCAAACCTACCCTGTATCATAGCGAACGAAACAAAAAAAATTATCGGAATCGGTAATGCCGTTTTTGAGTTTCTGCGAGACTGACGCACAGCAATTCATTTTTATCGAAATTTCGATTTTTTCGATTTTCCGGCTTTTCCTTTGCGATTTGCCGACTTTTATTTTTCTTAAACCTACCCTGTATCATAGCGAACAAAACTAAAGAAAATTATCGAAATCGGTCAAGCCGTTTTTGAGTTTTAGCGAGACTAATCCACAGCAATTCATTTATATCGAAATTTCGATTTTTTCGATTTTCCGGCTTTTCCTTTGCGATTTCCCGACTTCTATTTTTTTTCAAACCTACCCTGTATCATAGTGAACAAAACAACAAAAGAAATTATCGAAATCGGTCAAGCCGTTTTTGAGTTTTAGCGAGACTGACGCACAGCAATTCATTTTTATCGAAATTTCGATTTTTTCGATTTTCCGGCTTTTTCTTTGGGATTTGCCGACTTTTATGTTTTTTCAAACCTACCCTGTATCATAGCCAACAAAACTAAAGAAAATTATCGAAATCGGTCAAGCCGTTTGTGAGTTTTAGCGAGACTAACCCACAGCAATTCATTTATATCGAAATTTCGATTTTTTCGATTTTCCGGCTTTTCCTTTGGGATTTCCCGACTTTTATTTTTTTCAAACCTACCCTGTATCATAGTGAACAAAACAACAAAAGAAATTATCGAAATCGGTCAAGCCGTTTTTGAGTTTTAGCGAGACTGACGCACAGCAATTCATTTTTATCGAAATTTCGATTTTTTCGATTTTCCGGCTTTGCCTTTCGGATTTCCCGACTTCTATTTTTTTCAAACCTACCCTATATTATAGCGAACAAAACAAAAAAAAATTTGTCGAAATCGGTCATGCCGTTTTTGAGTTTCTGCGAGACTGACGCACAGCAATTCATTTTTATCGAAATTTCGATTTTTTCGATTTTCCGGCTTTTCCTTTGGGATTTCCCGACATCTATTTTTTTTCAAACCTACCCTGTATCATAGTGAACAAAACAACAAAAGAAATTATCGAAATCGGTCAAGCCGTTTTCGAGTTTTAGCGAGACTGACGCACAGCAATTCATTTTTATCGAAATTTCGATTTTTTCGATTTTCCGGCTTTTCCTTTGGGATTTGCCGACTTTTATTTTTTTTCAAACCTACCCTCTATCATAGCGAACAAAACTAAAGAAAATTATCAAAATCGGTCAAGCCGTTTTTGAGATTTAGCGAGACTAACCCACAGCAATTCATTTATATCGAAATTTCAATTTTTTCGATTTTCCGGCTTTTCCTTTGGGATTTCCCGACTTTTATTTTTTTCAAACCTACCCTGTATCATAGCGAACAAAACTAAAGAAATTTATCGAAATCGGTCATGCCGTTTTTGAGTTTTAGCGAGACTAACCCACAGCAATTCATTTATATCGAAATTTCAATTTTTTCGATTTTCCGGCTTTTCCTTTGGGATTTCCCGACTTCTATTTTTTTTCAAACCTACCCTGTATCATAGTGAACAAAACAACAAAAGAAATTATCGAAATCGGTCAAGTTGTTTTTGAGTTTTAGCGAGACTGACGCACAGCAATTCATTTATATCGAAATTTCGATTTTTTCGATTTTCCGGCTTTTCCTTTGGGATTTGCCGACTTTTATTTTTTTTCAAACCTACCCTCTATCATAGCGAACAAAACTAAAGAAAATTATCGAAATCGGTCAAGCCGTTTTTGAGATTTAGCGAGACTAACCCACAGCAATTCATTTATATCGAAATTTCAATTTTTTCGATTTTCCGGCTTTTCCTTTGGGATTTCCCGACTTTTATTTTTTTCAAACCTACCCTGTATCATAGCGAACAAAACTAAAGAAATTTATCGAAATCGGTCATGCCGTTTTTGAGTTTTAGCGAGACTAACCCACAGCAATTCATTTATATCGAAATTTCGATTTTTTCGATTTTCCGGCTTTTCCTTTGGGATTTCCCGACTTTTATTTTTTCAAACCTACCCTGTATCATAGCGAACAAAACTAAAGAAAATTATCGAAATCGGTCAAGCCGTTTTTAGTTTTAGCGAGACAAACCCACAGCAATTCATTTTTATCGAAATTTCGATTTTTTCCATTTTCCGGCTTTTCCTTTGGGATTTCCCGACTTTTATTTTTTTTTTTCAAACCTACCCTATATCATAGTGAACAAAACAAAAAATAATTATCGAAATCGGTCCAGCCGTTTTTGAGTTTCTGCGAGACTGACGCACAGTAATTCATTTTTTATCGGAATGTCGATTTTTTCGATTTTCCGGCTTTTTCTTCGGGATTTCTCGACTCTTCTTTTTCTCTAGCCTACCCTGTATCATAGCGAACAAAACAAAAAAAAAATTATCGAAATTGGACAAGTCGTTTTTGAGTTTTAGCGAGACTAACCCACAGCAATTCATTTATATCCAAATTTCGATTTTTTCGAATTTCCGGCTTTTCCTGTGGGATTTCCCGATTTCTAGTTTTTTTCAAACCTACCCTGTATCATAGCGAACGAAACAAAAAAAATTATCGGAATCGGTAATGCCGTTTTTGAGTTTCTGCGAGACTGACGCACAGCAATTCATTTTTATCGAAATTTCGATTTTTTCGATTTTCCGGCTTTTCCTTTGCGATTTGCCGACTTTTATTTTTTTTAAACCTACCCTGTATCATAGCGAACAAAACTAAAGAAAATTATCGAAATCGGTCAAGCCGTTTTTGAGTTTTAGCGAGACTAATCCACAGCAATTCATTTATATCGAAATTTCGATTTTTTCGATTTTCCGGCTTTTCCTTTGCGATTTCCCGACTTCTATTTTTTTTCAAACCTACCCTGTATCATAGTGAACAAAACAACAAAAGAAATTATCGAAATCGGTCAAGCCGTTTTTGAGTTTTAGCGAGACTGACGCACAGCAATTCATTTTTATCGAAATTTCGATTTTTTCGATTTTCCGGCTTTTTTTTTGGGATTTGACGACTTTTATGTTTTTTCAAACCTACCCTGTATCATAGCCAACAAAACTAAAGAAAATTATCGAAATCGGTCAAGCCGTTTTTGAGTTTTAGCGAGACTAACCCACAGCAATTCATTTATATCGAAATTTCGATTTTTTCGATTTTCCGGCTTTTCCTTTGGGATATCCCGACTTTTATTTTTTTCAAACCTACCCTGTATCATAGTGAACAAAACAACAAAAGAAATTATCGAAATCGGTCAAGCCGTTTTTGAGTTTTAGCGAGACTGACGCACAGCAATTCATTTTTATCGAAATTTCGATTTTTTCGATTTTCCGGCTTTTCCTTTGGGATTTCCCGACTTCTATTTTTTTCAAACCTACCCTATATTATAGCGAACAAAACAAAAAAAAATTTGTCGAAATCGGTCATGCCGTTTTTGAGTTTCTGCGAGACTGACGCACAGCAATTCATTTTTATCGAAATTTCGATTTTTTCGATTTTCCGGCTTTTCCTTTGGGATTTCCCGACATCTATTTTTTTTCAAACCTACCCTGTATCATAGTGAACAAAACAACAAAAGAAATTATCGAAATCGGTCAAGCCGTTTTCGAGTTTTAGCGAGACTGACGCACAGCAATTCATTTTTATCGAAATTTCGATTTTTTCGATTTTCCGGCTTTTCCTTTGGGATTTGCCGACTTTTATTTTTTTTCAAACCTACCCTCTATCATAGCGAACAAAACTAAAGAAAATTATCGAAATCGGTCAAGCCGTTTTTGAGATTTAGCGAGACTAACCCACAGCAATTCATTTATATCGAAATTTCAATTTTTTCGATTTTCCGGCTTTTCCTTTGGGATTTCCCGACTTTTATTTTTTTCAAACCTACCCTGTATCATAGCGAACAAAACTAAAGAAATTTATCGAAATCGGTCATGCCGTTTTTGAGTTTTAGCGAGACTAACCCACAGCAATTCATTTATATCGAAATTTCGATTTTTTCGATTTTCCGGCTTTTCCTTTGGGATTTCCCGACTTTTATTTTTTCAAACCTACCCTGTATCATAGCGAACAAAACTAAAGAAAATTATCGAAATCGGTCAAGCCGTTTTTAGTTTTAGCGAGACAAACCCACAGCAATTCATTTTTATCGAAATTTCGATTTTTTCCATTTTCCGGCTTTTCCTTTGGGATTTCCCGACTTTTATTTTTTTTTTTCAAACCTACCCTATATCATAGTGAACAAAACAAAAAATAATTATCGAAATCGGTCCAGCCGTTTTTGAGTTTTAGCGAGACTAACCCACAGCAATTCATTTATATCCAAATTTCGATTTTTTCGAATTTCCGGCTTTTCCTGTGGGATTTCCCGATTTCTAGTTTTTTTCAAACCTACCCTGTATCATAGCGAACGAAACAAAAAAAATTATCGGAATCGGTAATGCCGTTTTTGAGTTTCTGCGAGACTGACGCACAGCAATTCATTTTTATCGAAATTTCGATTTTTTCGATTTTCCGGCTTTTCCTTTGCGATTTGCCGACTTTTATTTTTTTTAAACCTACCCTGTATCATAGCGAACAAAACTAAAGAAAATTATCGAAATCGGTCAAGCCGTTTTTGAGTTTTAGCGAGACTAATCCACAGCAATTCATTTATATCGAAATTTCGATTTTTTCGATTTTCCGGCTTTTCCTTTGCGATTTCCCGACTTCTATTTTTTTTCAAACCTACCCTGTATCATAGTGAACAAAACAACAAAAGAAATTATCGAAATCGGTCAAGCCGTTTTTGAGTTTTAGCGAGACTGACGCACAGCAATTCATTTTTATCGAAATTTCGATTTTTTCGATTTTCCGGCTTTTTCTTTGGGATTTGCCGACTTTTATGTTTTTTCAAACCTACCCTGTATCATAGCCAACAAAACTAAAGAAAATTATCGAAATCGGTCAAGCCGTTTTTGAGTTTTAGCGAGACTAACCCACAGCAATTCATTTATATCGAAATTTCGATTTTTTCGATTTTCCGGCTTTTCCTTTGGGATTTCCCGACTTTTATTTTTTTCAAACCTACCCTGTATCATAGTGAACAAAACAACAAAAAAAATTATCGAAATCGGTCAAGCCGTTTTTGAGTTTTAGCGAGACTGACGCACAGCAATTCATTTTTATCGAAATTTCGATTTTTTCGATTTTCCGGCTTTTCCTTTGGGATTTCCCGACTTCTATTTTTTGCAAACCTACCCTATATTATAGCGAACAAAACAAAAAAAAATTTGTCGAAATCGGTCATGCCGTTTTTGAGTTTCTGCGAGACTGACGCACAGCAATTCATTTTTATCGAAATTTCGATTTTTTCGATTTTCCGGCTTTTCCTTTGGGATTTCCCGACATCTATTTTTTTCAAACCTACCCTGTATTATAGTGAACAAAATAACAAAAGAAATTATCGAAATCGGTCAAGCCGTTTTCGAGTTTTAGCGAGACTGACGCACAGCAATTCATTTTTATCGAAATTTCGATTTTTTCGATTTTCCGGCTTTTCCTTTGGGATTTGCCGACTTTTATTTTTTTTCAAACCTACCCTCTATCATAGCGAACAAAACTAAAGAAAATTATCGAAATCGGTCAAGCCGTTTTTGAGATTTAGCGAGACTAACCCACAGCAATTCATTTATATCGAAATTTCAATTTTTTCGATTTTCCGGCTTTTCCTTTGGGATTTCCCGACTTTTATTTTTTTCAAACCTACCATGTATCATAGCGAACAAAACTAAAGAAATTGATCGAAATCGGTCATGCCGTTTTTGAGTTTTAGCGAGACTAACCCACAGCAATTCATTTATATCGAAATTTCAATTTTTTCGATTTTCCGGCTTTTCCTTTGGGATTTCCCGACTTCTATTTTTTTTCAAACCTACCCTGTATCATAGTGAACAAAACAACAAAAGAAATTATCGAAATCGGTCAAGCCGTTTTTGAGTTTTAGCGAGACTGACGCACAGCAATTCATTTATATCGAAATTTCAATTTTTTCGATTTTCCGGCTTTTCCTTCGGGATTTCCCGACTTTTATTTTTTTCAAACCTACCCTGTATCATAGTGAACAAAACAACAAAAGAAATTATCGAAATCGGTCAAGCCGTTTTCGAGTTTTAGCGAGACTGACGCACAGCAATTCATTTTTATCGAAATTTCGATTTTTTCGATTTTCCGGCTTTTCCTTTGGGATTTGCCTACTTTTATTTTTTTTCAAACCTACCCTCTATCATAGCGAACAAAACTAAAGAAAATTATCGAAATCGGTCAAGCCGTTTTTGAGTTTTAGCGAGACTAACCCACAGCAATTCATTTATTTCGAAATTTCAATTTTTTCGATTTTCCGGCTTTTCCTTTGGGATTTCCCGACTTTTATTTTTTTCAAACCTACCCTGTATCATAGCGAACAAAACTAAAGAAATTTATCGAAATCGGTCATGCCGTTTTTGAGTTTTAGCGAGACTAACCCACAGCAATTCATTTTTATCGAAATTTCGATTTTTTCGATTTTCCGGCTTTTCCTTTGGGATTTCCCGACTTCTATTTTTTTTCAAACCTACCCTGTATCATAGTGAACAAAACAACAAAAGAAATTATCGAAATCGGTCAAGCCGTTTTTGAGTTTTAGCGAGACTGACGCACAGCAATTCATTTATATCGAAATTTCAATTTTTTCGATTTTCCGGCTTTTCCTTCGGGATTTCCCGACTTTGATTTTTTTCAAACCTACCCTGTATCATAGCGAACAAAACTAAAGAAATTTATCGAAATCGGTCATGCCGTTTTTGAGTTTTAGCGAGACTAACCCACATCAATTCATTTTTATCGAAATTTCGATTTTTTCGATTTTCCGACTTTTCCTTTGCGATTTCCCGACTTTTATTTTTTTCGAACCTGCCCTGTATCATAGCGAACAAAACTAAAGAAATTTATCGAAATCGGTCATGCCGTTTTTGAGTTTTAGCGAGACTAACCCACATCAATTCATTTTTATCGAAATTTCGATTTTTTCGATTTTCCGACTTTTCCTTTGGGATTTCCCGACTTTTATTTTTTTTTCAAACCTGCCCTATATCATAGTGAACAAAACAAAAAAAAATTATCGAAATCGGTCCAGCCGTTTTTGAGTTTCTGCGAGACTGACGCACAGTAATTCATTTTTTATCGGAATGTCGATTTTTTCGATTTTCCGGCTTTTTCTTCGGGATTTATCGACTCTTCTTTTTTTCTAGCCTACCCTGCATCATAGCGAACAAAACAAAAAAAATAATTATCGAAATCGGACAAGCTGTTTCTGAGTTTTAGCGAGACTAACCCACAGCAATTCATTTATATCCAAATTTCGATTTTTTCGATTTTCCGGCTTTTCCTTTGGGATTCCCGACTTTTCTTTTCTTTCAGTCCTACACTATATCATAGCGAACAAAACAAAAAAAATTATCGAAATCGGTCAAGCAGTTTTTGAGTTTTAGCGAGACTAACGCACGGCAATTCATTTTTATCGAAATTTCGATTTTTTCGATTTTCCGACTTTTCCTTTGGGATTTCCCGATTTCTAGTTTTTTTCAAACCTACCCTGTATCATAGCGAACGAAACAAAAAAAAATATCGGAATCGGTAATGCCGTTTTTGAGTTTCTGCGAGACTGACGCACAGTAATTCATTTTTTATCGGAATTTCGATTTTTTCGATTTTCCGGCTTTTTCTTCGGGATTTCTCGACTCTTATTTTTTCCTAGCCTACCATGCATCATAGCGAACAAAACAAAAAAAAATTATCGAAATCGGACAAGCCGTTTTTGAGTTTTAGCGAGACTAACCCACAGCAATTCATTTATATCGAAATTTCGATTTTTTCGATTTTCCGGCTTTTGCTTTGGGATTTCCCGACTTTTATTTTTTGTAAAACCTACCCTGTATCATAGCAAACAAAACTAAAGAAAATTATCGAAATCGGTCATGCCGTTTTTGAGTTTTAGCGAGACTAACCCACAGCAATTCATTTATATCGAAATTTCGATTTTTTCGATTTTCCGGCTTTTCCTTTGGGATTTGCCAACTTTTATTTTTTGTAAAACCTACCCTGTATCATAGCGAACAAAACTAAAGAAAACTATCGAAATCGGTCATGCCGTTTTTGAGTTTTAGCGAGACTAACCCACAGCAATTCATTTATATCCAAATTTCGATTTTTTCGATTTTCCGGCTTTTCCTGTGGGACTTCCCGATTTCTAGTTTTTTTCAAACCTACCCTGTATCATAGCGAACGAAACAAAAAAAAATATCGGAATCGGTAATGCCGTTTTTGAGTTTCTGCGAGACTGACGCACAGTAATTCATTTTTTATCGGAATTTCGATTTTTTCGATTTTCCGGCTTTTTCTTCGGGATTTCTCGACTCTTATTTTTTCCTAGCCTACCCTGCATCATAGCGAACAAAACAAAAAAAAATTATCGAAATCGGACAAGCCGTTTTTGAGTTTTAGCGAGACTAACCCACAGCAATTCATTTATATCGAAATTTCGATTTTTTCGATTTTCCGGCTTTTGCTTTGGGATTTGCCGACTTTTATTTTTTGTAAAACCTACCCTGTATCATAGCGAACAAAACTAAAGAAAATTATCGAAATCGGTCATGCCGTTTTTGAGTTTTAGCGAGACTAACCCACAGCAATTCATTTATATCGAAATTTCGATTTTTTGCGATTTTCCGGCTTTTGCTTTGGGATTTCCCGACTTTTATTTTTTGTAAAACCTACCATGTATCATAGCGAACAAAACTAAAGAAAATTATCGAAATCGGTCATGCCGTTTTTGAGTTTTAGCGAGACTAACCCACAGCAATTCATTTATATCGAAATTTCGATTTTTTCGATTTTCCGGCTTTTCCTTTGGGATTTCCCGACTTTTATTTTTTCAAACCTACCCTGTATCATAGCGAACAAAACTAAAGAAAATTATCAAAATCGGTCAAGCCGTTTTTAGTTTTAGCGAGACAAACCCACAGCAATTCATTTTTATCGAAATTTCGATTTTTTCGATTTTCCGACTTTTCCTTTGGGATTTCCCGACTTTTATTTTTTTTTTTCAAACCTACCCTATATCATAGTGAACAAAACAAAAAATAATTATCGAAATCGGTCCAGCCGTTTTTGAGTTTCTGCGAGACTGACGCACAGTAATTCATTTTTTATCGGAATGTCGATTTTTTCGATTTTCCGGCTTTTTCTTCGGGATTTCTCGACTCTTCTTTTTCTCTAGCCTACCCTGTATCATAGCGAACAAAACAAAAAAAAAATTATCGAAATAGGACAAGTCGTTTTTGAGTTTTAGCGAGACTAACCCACAGCAATTCATTTATATCCAAATTTCGATTTTTTCGAATTTCCGGCTTTTCCTGTGGGATTTCCCGATTTCTAGTTTTTTTCAAACCTACCCTGTATCATAGCGAACGAAACAAAAAAAATTATCGGAATCGGTAATGCCGTTTTTGAGTTTCTGCGAGACTGACGCACAGCAATTCATTTTTATCGAAATTTCGATTTTTTCGATTTTCCGGCTTTTCCTTTGCGATTTGCCGACTTTTATTTTTTTCAAACCTACCCTGTATCATAGCGAACAAAACTAAAGAAAATTATCGAAATCGGTCAAGCCGTTTTTGAGTTTTAGCGAGAATAATCCACAGCAATTCATTTATATCGAAATTTCGATTTTTTCGATTTTCCGGCTTTTCCTTTGCGATTTCCCGACTTCTATTTTTTTTCAAACCTACCCTGTATCATAGTGAACAAAACAACAAAAGAAATTATCGAAATCGGTCAAGCCGTTTTTGAGTTTTAGCGAGACTGACGCACAGCAATTCATTTTTATCGAAATTTCGATTTTTTCGATTTTCCGGCTTTTTCTTTGGGATTTGCCGACTTTTATGTTTTTTCAAACCTACCCTGTATCATAGCCAACAAAACTAAAGAAAATTATCGAAATCGGTCAAGCCGTTTTTGAGTTTTAGCGAGACTAACCCACAGCAATTCATTTATATCGAAATTTCGATTTTTTCGATTTTCCGGCTTTTCCTTTGGGATTTCCCGACTTTTATTTTTTTCAAACCTACCCTGTATCATAGTGAACAAAACAACAAAAGAAATTATCGAAATCGGTCAAGCCGTTTTTGAGTTTTAGCGAGACTGACGCACAGCAATTCATTTTTATCGAAATTTCGATTTTTTCGATTTTCCGGCTTTTCCTTTGGGATTTCCCGACTTCTATTTTTTTCAAACCTACCCTATATTATAGCGAACAAAACAAAAAAAAATTTGTCGAAATCGGTCATGCCGTTTTTGAGTTTCTGCGAGACTGACGCACAGCAATTCATTTTTATCGAAATTTCGATTTTTTCGATTTTCCGGCTTTTCCTTTGGGATTTCCCGACATCTATTTTTTTTCAAACCTACCCTGTATCATAGTGAACAAAACAACAAAAGAAATTATCGAAATCGGTCAAGCCGTTTTCGAGTTTTAGCGAGACTGACGCACAGCAATTCATTTTTATCGAAATTTCGATTTTTTCGATTTTCCGGCTTTTCCTTTGGGATTTGCCGACTTTTATTTTTTTTCAAACCTACCCTCTATCATAGCGAACAAAACTAAAGAAAATTATCGAAATCGGTCAAGCCGTTTTTGAGTTTTAGCGAGACTAACCCACAGCAATTCATTTATATCGAAATTTCAATTTTTTCGATTTTCCGGCTTTTCCTTTGGGATTTCCCGACTTTTATTTTTTTCAAACCTACCCTGTATCATAGCGAACAAAACTAAAGAAATTTATCGAAATCGGTCATGCCGTGTTTGAGTTTTAGCGAGACTAACCCACAGCAATTCATTTATATCGAAATTTCAATTTTTTCGATTTTTCGGCTTTTCCTTTGGGATTTCCCGACTTCTATTTTTTTTCAAACCTACCCTGTATCATAGTGAACAAAACAACAAAAGAAATTATCGAAATCGGTCAAGCCGTTTTTGAGTTTTAGCGAGACTGACGCACAGCAATTCATTTATATCGAAATTTCAATTTTTTCGATTTTCCGGCTTTTCCTTCGGGATTTCCCGACTTTTATTTTTTTCAAACCTACCCTGTATCATAGTGAACAAAACAACAAAAGAAATTATCGAAATCGGTCAAGCCGTTTTCGAGTTTTAGCGAGACTGACGCACAGCAATTCATTTTTATCGAAATTTCGATTTTTTCGATTTTCCGGCTTTTCCTTTGGGATTTCCCGACTTCTATTTTTTTCAAACCTACCCTATATTATAGCGAACAAAACAAAAAAAAATTTGTCGAAATCGGTCATGCCGTTTTTGAGTTTCTGCGAGACTGACGCACAGCAATTCATTTTTATCGAAATTTCGATTTTTTCGATTTTCCGGCTTTTCCTTTGGGATTTCCCGACATCTATTTTTTTTCAAACCTACCCTGTATCATAGTGAACAAAACAACAAAAGAAATTATCGAAATCGGTCCAGCCGTTTTTGAGTTTCTGCGAGACTGACGCACAGTAATTCATTTTTTATCGGAATGTCGATTTTTTCGATTTTCCGGCTTTTTCTTCGGGATTTATCGACTCTTCTTTTTTTCTAGCCTACCCTGCATCATAGCGAACAAAACAAACAAAAAACTATCGAAATCGGACAAGCTGTTTCTGAGTTTTAGCGAGACTAACCCACAGCAATTCATTTATATCCAAATTTCGATTTTTTCGATTTTCCGGCTTTTCCTTTGGGATTTCCCGACTTTTCTTTTGTTTCACACCTACACTATATCATAGCGAACAAAACAAAAAAAATTATCGAAATCGGTCAAGCAGTTTTTGAGTTTTAGAGAGACTGACGCACAGCAATTCATTTTTATCGAAATTTCGATTTTTTCGATTTTCCGGCTTTTCCTTTGGGATTTGCCGACTTTTATTTTTTTTCAAACCTACCCTCTATCATAGCGAACAAAACTAAAGAAAATTATCGAAATCGGTCAAGCCGTTTTTGAGTTTTAGCGAGACTAACCCACAGCAATTCATTTATATCGAAATTTCAATTTTTTCGATTTTCCGACTTTTCCTTTGCGATTTCCCGACTTCTATTTTTTTTCAAACCTACCCTGTATCATAGTGAACAAAACAACAAAAGAAATTATCGAAATCGGTCAAGCCGTTTTTGAGGTTTAGCGAGACTGACGCACAGCAATTCATTTTTATCGAAATTTCGATTTTTTCGATTTTCCGGCTTTTCTTTTGGGATTTCCCGACATCTATTTTTTTTCAAACCTACCCTGTATCATAGTGAACAAAACAACAAAAGAAATTATCGAAATCGGTCAAGCCGTTTTTGAGTTTTAGCGAGACTGACGCACAGCAATTCATTTTTATCGAAATTTCGATTTTTTCGATTTTCCGGCTTTTCCTTTGGGATTTGCCGACTTTTATTTTTTTTCAAACCTACCCTCTATCATAGCGAACAAAACTAAAGAAAATTATCGAAATCGGTCAAGCCGTTTTTGAGTTTTAGCGAGACTAACCCACAGCAATTCATTTATATCGAAATTTCAATTTTTTCGATTTTCCGGCTTTTCTTTTGGGATTTCCCGACTTTTATTTTTTTCAAACCTACCCTGTATCATAGCGAACAAAACTAAAGAAATTTATCGAAATCGGTCATGCCGTTTTTGAGTTTTAGCGAGATTAACCCACAGCAATTCATTTTTATCGAAATTTCGATTTTTTCGATTTTCCGGCTTTTCCTTTGGGATTTGCCGACTTTTATTTTTTTTCAAACCTACCCTCTATCATAGCGAACAAAACTAAAGAAAATTATCGAAATCGGTCAAGCCGTTTTTGAGTTTTAGCGAGACTAACCCACAGCAATTCATTTATATCGAAATTTCAATTTTTTCGATTTTCCGACTTTTCCTTTGCGATTTCCCGACTTCTATTTTTTTTCAAACCTACCCTGTATCATAGTGAACAAAACAACAAAAGAAATTATCGAAATCGGTCAAGCCGTTTTTGAGGTTTAGCGAGACTGACGCACAGCAATTCATTTTTATCGAAATTTCGATTTTTTCGATTTTCCGGCTTTTCTTTTGGGATTTCCCGACATCTATTTTTTTTCAAACCTACCCTGTATCATAGTGAACAAAACAACAAAAGAAATTATCGAAATCGGTCAAGCCGTTTTTGAGTTTTAGCGAGACTGACGCACAGCAATTCATTTTTATCGAAATTTCGATTTTTTCGATTTTCCGGCTTTTCCTTTGGGATTTGCCGACTTTTATTTTTTTTCAAACCTACCCTCTATCATAGCGAACAAAACTAAAGAAAATTATCGAAATCGGTCAAGCCGTTTTTGAGTTTTAGCGAGACTAACCCACAGCAATTCATTTATATCGAAATTTCAATTTTTTCGATTTTCCGGCTTTTCCTTTGGGATTTCCCGACTTTTATTTTTTTCAAACCTACCCTGTATCATAGCGAACAAAACTAAAGAAATTTATCGAAATCGGTCATGCCGTTTTTGAGTTTTAGCGAGATTAACCCACAGCAATTCATTTTTATCGAAATTTCGATTTTTTCGATTTTCCGGCTTTTCTTTTGGGATTTCCCGACTTCTATTTTTTTTCAAACCTACCCTGTATCATAGTGAACAAAACAACAAAAGAAATTATCGAAATCGGTCAAGCCGTTTTTGAGTTTTAGCGAGACTGACGCACAGCAATTCATTTATATCGAAATTTCAATTTTTTCGATTTTCCGGCTTTTCCTTTGGGATTTCCCGACTTTTATTTTTTTCAAACCTGCCCTGTATCATAGCGAACAAAACTAAAGAAATTTATCGAAATCGGTCATGCCGTTTTTGAGTTTTAGCGAGACTAACCCACAGCAATTCATTTTTATCGAAATTTCGATTTTTTCGATTTTCCGACTTTTTCTTTGGGATTTCCCAACTTTTATTTTTTTTTCAAATCTACCCTATATCATAGTGAACAAAACAAAAAAAAATTATCGAAATCGGTCCAGCCGTTTTTGAGTTTCTGCGAGACTGACGCACAGCAATTCATTTATATCCAAATTTCGATTTTTTCGATTTTCCGGCTTTTCCTGTGGGATTTCCCGATTTCTAGTTTTTTTCAAACCTACCCTGTATCATAGCGAACGAAACAAAAAAAAATATCGGAATCGGTAATGCCGTTTTTGAGTTTCTGCGAGACTGACGCACAGTAATTCATTTTTTATCGGAATTTCGATTTTTTCGATTTTCCGGCTTTTTCTTCGGGATTTCTCGACTCTTATTTTTTCCTAGCCTACCATGCATCATAGCGAACAAAACAAAAAAAAATTATCGAAATCGGACAAGCCGTTTTTGAGTTTTAGCGAGACTAACCCACAGCAATTCATTTATATCGAAATTTCGATTTTTTCGATTTTCCGGCTTTTGCTTTGGGATTTCCCGACTTTTATTTTTTGTAAAACCTACCCTGTATCATAGCGAACAAAACTAAAGAAAATTATCGAAATCGGTCATGCCGTTTTTGAGTTTTAGCGAGACTAACCCACAGCAATTCATTTATATCGAAATTTCGATTTTTTCGATTTTCCGGCTTTTCCTTTGGGATTTGCCGACTTTTGTTTTTTTTTCAAACCTACCCTGTATAATAGCGAACAAAACTAAAGAAAATTATCGAAATCGGTCAAGCCGTTTTTGAGTTTTAGCGAGACTAACCCACAGCAATTCATTTATATCGAAATTTCGATTTTTTCGATTTTCCGGCTTTTCCTTTGGGATTTCCCGACTTTTATTTTTTCAAACCTACCCTGTATCATAGCGAACAAAACTAAAGAAAATTATCGAAATCGGTCAAGCCGTTTTTAGTTTTAGCGAGACAAACCCACAGCAATTCATTTTTATCGAAATTTCGATTTTTTCGATTTTCCGGCTTTTCCTTTGGGATTTCCCGACTTCTTTTTTTTTCAAACCTACCCTGTATCATAGTGAACAAAACAACACAAGAAATTATCGAAATCGGTCAAGCCGTTTTTGAGTTTTAGCGAGACTAACGCACGGCAATTCATTTTTATCGAAATTTCGATTTTTTCAATTTTCCGACTTTTCCTTTGGGATTTCCCGACTTTTATTTTTTTTAAACCTACCTTGTATCATAGCGAACAACACAAAAAGAAATTATCAAAATCGGTTGAGCCGTTTTTGAGTTTTAGCGAGACTAACGCACAGCAATTCATTTTTATCGAAATTTGAATTCTTTCGATTTTCCGGCTTTTCCTTTGGGATTTCCCGACTTTTCTTTTCTTTCAGACCTACACTATATCATAGCGAACAAAACAAAAAAAATTATCGAAATCGGTCAAGCAGTTTTTGAGTTTTAGCGAGACTAACGCACGGCAATTCATTTTTATCGAAATTTCGATTTTTTCGATTTTCCGACTTTTCCTTTGGGATTTCCCGACTTTTATTTTTTTTTTTCAAACCTACCCTATATCATAGTGAACAAAACAAAAAATAATTATCGAAATCGGTCCAGCCGTTTTTGAGTTTCTGCGAGACTGACGCACAGTAATTCATTTTTTATCGGAATGTCGATTTTTTCGATTTTCCGGCTTTTTCTTCGGGATTTCTCGACTCTTCTTTTTCTCTAGCCTACCCTGTATCATAGCGAACAAAACAAAAAAAAAATTATCGAAATTGGACAAGTCGTTTTTGAGTTTTAGCGAGACTAACCCACAGCAATTCATTTATATCCAAATTTCGATTTTTTCGAATTTCCGGCTTTTCCTGTGGGATTTCCCGATTTCTAGTTTTTTTCAAACCTACCCTGTATCATAGCGAACGAAACAAAAAAAATTATCGGAATCGGTAATGCCGTTTTTGAGTTTCTGCGAGACTGACGGACGCACAGTAATTCATTTTTTATCGGAATTTCGATTTTTTCGATTTTCCGGCTTTTTCTTCGGGATTTCTCGACTCTTCTTTTTTCCTAGCCTACCCTGTATCATAGCGAACAAAACTAAAGAAAATTATCGAAATCGGTCATGCCGTTTTTGAGTTTTAGCGAGACTAACCCACAGCAATTCATTTATATCGAAATTTCGATTTTTTCGATTTTCCGGCTTTTGCTTTGGGATTTCCCGACTTTTATTTTTTGTAAAACCTACCCTGTATCATAGCGAACAAAACTAAAGAAAATTATCGAAATCGGTCATGCCGTTTTTGAGTTTTAGCGAGACTAACCCACAGCAATTCATTTATATCGAAATTTCGATTTTTTCAATTTTCCGGCTTTTCCTTTGGGATTTGCCGACTTTTATTTTTTTTTCAAACCTACCCTGTATCATAGCGAACAAAACTAAAGAAAATTATCGAAATCGGTCAAGCCGTTTTTGAGTTTTAGCGAGACTAACCCACAGCAATTCATTTATATCGAAATTTCGATTTTTTCGATTTTCCGGCTTTTGCTTTGGGATTTCCCGACTTTTATTTTTTGTAAAACCTACCCTGTATCATAGCGAACAAAACTAAAGAAAATTATCGAAATCGGTCATGCCGTTTTTGAGTTTTAGCGAGACTAACCCACAGCAATTCATTTATATCGAAATTTCGATTTTTTCGATTTTCCGGCTTTTCCTTTGGGATTTGCCGACTTTTATTTTTTTTTCAAACCTACCCTGTATCATAGCGAACAAAACTAAAGAAAATTATCGAAATCGGTCAAGCCGTTTTTGAGTTTTAGGGAGACTAACCCACAGCAATTCATTTATATCGAAATTTCGATTTTTTCGATTTTCCGGCTTTTTCTTTGGGATTTGCCGACTTTTATTTTTTTTCAAACCTACCCTGTATCATAGCCAACAAAACTAAAGAAAATTATCGAAATCGGTCAAGCCGTTTTTGAGTTTTAGCGAGACTAACCCACAGCAATTCATTTATATCGAAATTTCGATTTTTTCGATTTTCCGGCTTTTCCTTTGGGATTTCCCGACTTTTATTTTTTTCAAACCTACCCTGTATCATAGTGAACAAAACAACAAAAGAAATTATCGAAATCGGTCAAGCCGTTTTTGAGTTTTAGCGAGACTGACGCACAGCAATTCATTTTTATCGAAATTTCGATTTTTTCGATTTTCCGGCTTTTCCTTTGGGATTTCCCGACTTCTATTTTTTTCAAACCTACCCTATATTATAGCGAACAAAACAAAAAAAAATGTGTCGAAATCGGTCATGCCGTTTTTGAGTTTCTGCGAGACTGACGCACAGCAATTCATTTTTATCGAAATTTCGATTTTTTCGATTTTCCGGCTTTTCCTTTGCGATTTGCCGTCTTTTATTTTTTTCAAACCTACCCTGTATCATAGCGAACAAAACTAAAGAAAATTATCGAAATCGGTCAAGCCGTTTTTGAGTTTTAGCGAGACTAACCCACAGCAATTCATTTATATCGAAATTTCGATTTTTTCGATTTTCCGGCTTTTCCTTTGCGATTTCCCGACTTCTATTTTTTTTCAAACCTACCCTGTATCATAGTGAACAAAACAGCAAAAGAAATTATCGAAATCGGTCAAGCCGTTTTTGAGTTTTAGCGAGACTGACGCACAGCAATTCATTTTTATCGAAATTTCGATTTTTTCGATTTTCCGGCTTTTTCTTTGGGATTTGCCGACTTTTATTTTTTTTCACACCTACCCTGTATCATAGCCAACAAAACTAAAGAAAATTATCGAAATCGGTCAAGCCGTTTTTGAGTTTTACCGAGACTAACCCACAGCAATTCATTTATATCGAAATTTCGATTTTTTCGATTTTCCGGCTTTTCCTTTGGGATTTCCCGACTTTTATTTTTTTTAAAACCTACCCTGTATCATAGTGAACAAAACAACAAAAGAAATTATCGAAATCGGTCAAGCCGTTTTTGAGTTTTAGCGAGACTGACGCACAGCAATTCATTTTTATCGAAATTTCGATTTTTTCGATTTTCCGGCTTTTCCTTTGGGATTTGCCGACTTTTATTTTTTTTCAAACCTACCCTCTATCATAGCGAACAAAACTAAAGAAAATTATCGAAATGGGTCAAGCCGTTTTTGAGTTTTAGCGAGACTAACCCACAGCAATTCATTTATATCGAAATTTCGATTTTTTGATTTTCCGGCTTTTCCTTTGGGATTTCCCGACTTTTATTTTTTTCAAACCTACCCTGTATCATAGTGAACAAAACAACAAAAGAAATTATCGAAATCGGTCAAGCCGTTTTTGAGTTTTAGCGAGACTGACGCACAGCAATTCATTTTTATCGAAATTTCGATTTTTTCGATTTTCCGGCTTTTCCTTTGGGATTTCCCGACTTCTATTTTTTTCAAACCTACCCTATATTATAGCGAACAAAACAAAAAAAAATTTGTCGAAATCGGTCATGCCGTTTTTGAGTTTCTGCGAGACTGACGCACAGCAATTCATTTTTATCGAAATTTCGATTTTTTCGATTTTCCGGCTTTTCCTTTGCGATTTGCCGTCTTTTATTTTTTTCAAACCTACCCTGTATCATAGCGAACAAAACTAAAGAAAATTATCGAAATCGGTCAAGCCGTTTTTGAGTTTTAGCGAGACTAACCCACAGCAATTCATTTATATCGAAATTTCGATTTTTTCGATTTTCCGGCTTTTCCTTTGCGATTTCCCGACTTCTATATTTTTTCAAACCTACCCTGTATCATAGTGAACAAAACAGCAAAAGAAATTATCGAAATCGGTCAAGCCGTTTTTGAGTTTTAGCGAGACTGACGCACAGCAATTCATTTTTATCGAAATTTCGATTTTTTCGATTTTCCGGCTTTTTCTTTGGGATTTGCCGACTTTTATTTTTTTTCACACCTACCCTGTATCATAGCCAACAAAACTAAAGAAAATTATCGAAATCGGTCAAGCCGTTTTTGAGTTTTACCGAGACTAACCCACAGCAATTCATTTATATCGAAATTTCGATTTTTTCGATTTTCCGGCCTTTCCTTTGGGATTTCCCGACTTTTATTTTTTTTAAAACCTACCCTGTATCATAGTGAACAAAACAACAAAAGAAATTATCGAAAGCGGTCAAGCCGTTTTTGAGTTTTAGCGAGACTGACGCACAGCAATTCATTTTTATCGAAATTTCGATTTTTTCGATTTTCCGGCTTTTCCTTTGGGATTTGCCGACTTTTATTTTTTTTCAAACCTACCCTCTATCATAGCGAACAAAACTAAAGAAAATTATCGAAATGGGTCAAGCCGTTTTTGAGTTTTAGCGAGACTAACCCACAGCAATTCATTTATATCGAAATTTCGATTTTTTCGATTTTCCTGCTTTTCCTTTGCGATTTCCCGACTTCTATTTTTTTTCAAACCTACCCTGTATCATAGTGAACAAAACAACAAAAGAAATTATCGAAATCGGTTAAGCCGTTTTTGAGTTTTAGCGAGACTGACGCACAGCAATTCATTTTTATCGAAATTTCGATTTTTTCGATTTTCCGGCTTTTCCTTTGGGATTTCCCGACTTCTATTTTTTTCAAACCTACCCTATATTATAGCGAACAAAACAAAAAAAAATTTGTCGAAATCGGTCATGCCGTTTTTGAGTTTCTGCGAGACTGACGCACAGCAATTCATTTTTATCGAAATTTCGATTTTTTCGATTTTCCGGCTTTTCCTTTGGGATTTGCCGACTTTTATTTTTTTTCAAACCTACCCTCTATCATAGCGAACAAAACTAAAGAAAATTATCGAAATCGGTCAAGCCGTTTTTGAGTTTTAGCGAGACTAACCCACAGCAATTCATTTATATCGAAATTTCAATTTTTTCGATTTTCCGGCTTTTCCTTTGGGATTTCCCGACTTTTATTTTTTTCAAACCTACCCTGTATCATAGCGAACAAAACTAAAGAAATTTATCGAAATCGGTCATGCCGTTTTTGAGTTTTAGCGAGACTAACCCACAGCAATTCATTTATATCGAAATTTCGATTTTTTCGATTTTCCGGCTTTTCCTTTGGGATTTCCCGACTTCTATTTTTTTTCAAACCTACCCTGCATCATAGTGAACAAAACAACAAAAGAAATTATCGAAATCGGTCAAGCCGTTTTTGAGTTTTAGCGAGACTGACGCACAGCAATTCATTTTTATCGAAATTTCGATTTTTTCGATTTTCCGGCTTTTCCTTTGGGATTTGCCGACTCTTATTTTTTTTCAAACCTACCCTGTATCATAGCGAACAAAAATAAAGAAAATTATCGAAATCGGTCAAGCCGTTTTTGAGTTTTAGCGAGACTAACCCACAGCAATTCATTTATATCGAAATTTCGATTTTTTCGATTTTCCGGCTTTTCCTTTGGGATTTCCCGACTTTTCTTTTCTTTCAGACCTACACTATATCATAGCGAACAAAACAAAAAAAATTATCGAAATCGGTCAAGCAGTTTTTGAGTTTTAGCGAGACTAACGCACGGCAATTCATTTTTATCGAAATTTCGATTTTTTCGATTTTCCGACTTTTCCTTTGGGATTTCCCGACTTTTATTTTTTTTTCAAACCTACCCTATATCATGGTGAACAAAACAAAAAAAAATTATCGAAATCGGTCCAGCCGTTTTTGAGTTTCTGCGAGACTGACGCACAGCAATTCATTTATATCCAAATTTCGATTTTTTCGATTTTCCGGCTTTTCCTCTGGGATTTCCCGATTTCTAGTTTTTTTCAAACCTACCCTGTATCATAGCGAACGAAACAAAAAAAAATATCGGAATCGGTAATGCCGTTTTTGAGTTTCTGCGAGACTGACGCACAGTAATTCATTTTTTTAACGGAATTTCGATTTTTTCGATTTTCCGGCTTTTTCTTCGGGATTTCTCGACTCTTCTTTTTTCCTAGCCTACCCTGCATCATAGCGAACAAAACAAAAAAAATTATCGAAATCGGACAAGCCGTTTTTGAGTTTTAGCGAGACTAACCCACAGCAATTCATTTATATCGAAATTTCGATTTTTTCGATTTTCCGGCTTTTGCTTTGGGATTTCCCGACTTTTATTTTTTGTAAAACCTACCCTGTATCATAGCGAACAAAACTAAAGAAAATTATCGAAATCGGTCATGCCGTTTTTGAGTTTTAGCGAGACTAACCCACAGCAATTCATTTATATCGAAATTTCGATTTTTTCGATTTTCCGGCTTTTTCTTTGGGATTTGCCGACTTTTATTTTTTTCAAACCTACCCTGTATCATAGCGAACAAAACTAAAGAAAATTATCGAAATCGGTCAAGCCGTTTTTAGTTTTAGCGAGACAAACCCACAGCAATTCATTTTTATCGAAATTTCGATTTTTTCGATTTTCCGGCTTTTCCTTTGCGATTTCCCGACTTCTATTTTTTTCAAACCTACCCTGTATCATAGTGAACAAAACAACAAAAGAAATTATCGAAATCGGTCAAGCCGTTTTTGAGTTTTAGCGAGACTGACGCACAGCAATTCATTTTTATCGAAATTTCGATTTTTTCGATTTTCCGGCTTTTCTTTGGGATTTCCCGACTTCTATTTTTTTTCAAACCTACCCTGTATCATAGCCAACAAAACTAAAGAAAATTATCGAAATCGGTCAAGCCGTTTTTGAGTTTTAGCGAGACTAACCCACAGCAATTCATTTATATCGAAATTTCGATTTTTTCGATTTTCCGGCTTTTCCTTTGGGATTTCCCGACTTTTATTTTTTTCAAACCTACCCTGTATCATAGTGAACAAAACAACAAAAGAAATTATCGAAATCGGTCAAGCCGTTTTTGAGTTTTAGCGAGACTGACGCACAGCAATTCATTTTTATCGAAATTTCGATTTTTTCGATTTTCCGGCTTTTCCTTTGGGATTTCCCGACTTCTATTTTTTTCAAACCTACCCTATATTATAGCGAACAAAACAAAAAAATATTTGTCGAAATCGGTCATGCCGTTTTTGAGTTTCTGCGAGACTGACGCACAGCAATTCATTTTTATGGAAATTTCGATTTTTTCGATTTTCCGGCTTTTCCTTTGCGATTTGCCGACTTTTATTTTTTTCAAACCTACCCTGTATCATAGCGAACAAAACTAAAGAAAATTATCGAAATCGGTCAAGCCGTTTTTGAGTTTTAGCGAGACTAACCCACAGCAATTCATTTATATCGAAATTTCGATTTTTTCGATTTTCCGGCTTTTCCTTTGCGATTTCCCGACTTCTATTTTTTTTCAAACCTACCCTGTATCATAGTGAACAAAACAACAAAAGAAATTATCGAAATCGGTCAAGCCGTTTTTGAGTTTTAGCGAGACTGACGCACAGCAATTCATTTTTATCGAAATTTCGATTTTTTCGATTTTCCGGCTTTTTCTTTGGGATTTGCCGACTTTTATTTTTTTTCAAACCTACCCTGTATCATAGCCAACAAAACTAAAGAAAATTATCGAAATCGGTCAAGCCGTTTTTGAGTTTTAGCGAGACTAACCCACAGCAATTCATTTATATCGAAATTTCGATTTTTTCGATTTTCCGGCTTTTCCTTTGGGATTTCCCGACTTTTATTTTTTTTAAAACCTACCCTGTATCATAGTGAACAAAACAACAAAAGAAATTATCGAAAGCGGTCAAGCCGTTTTTGAGTTTTAGCGAGACTGACGCACAGCAATTCATTTTTATCGAAATTTCGATTTTTTCGATTTTCCGGCTTTTTCTTTGGGATTTGCCGACTTTTATTTTTTTTCAAACCTACCCTGTATCATAGCCAACAAAACTAAAGAAAATTATCGAAATCGGTCAAGCCGTTTTTGAGTTTTAGCGAGACTAACCCACAGCAATTCATTTATATCGAAATTTCGATTTTTTCGATTTTCCGGCTTTTCCTTTGGGATTTCCCGACTTTTATTTTTTTTAAAACCTACCCTGTATCATAGTGAACAAAACAACAAAAGAAATTATCGAAAGCGGTCAAGCCGTTTTTGAGTTTTAGCGAGACTGACGCACAGCAATTCATTTTTATCGAAATTTCGATTTTTTCGATTTTCCGGCTTTTCCTTTGGGATTTCCCGACTTCTATTTTTTTCAAACCTACCCTATATTATAGCGAACAAAACAAAAAAAATTTGTCGAAATCGGTCATGCCGTTTTTGAGTTTCTGCGAGACTGACGCACAGCAATTCATTTTTATCGAAATTTCGATTTTTTCGATTTTCCGGCTTTTCCTTTGGGATTTCCCGACATCTATTTTTTTTCAAACCTACCCTGTATCATAGTGAACAAAACTACAAAAGAAATTATCGAAATCGGTCAAGCCGTTTTCGAGTTTTAGCGAGACTGACGCACAGCAATTCATTTTTATCGAAATTTCGATTTTTTCGATTTTCCGGCTTTTCCTTTGGGATTTGCCGACTTTTATTTTTTTTCAAACCTACCCTCTATCATAGCGAACAAAACTAAAGAAAATTATCGAAATCGGTCAAGCCGTTTTTGAGTTTTAGCGAGACTAACCCACAGCAATTCATTTATATCGAAATTTCAATTTTTTCGATTTTCCGGCTTTTCCTTTGGGATTTCCCGACTTCTATTTTTTTCAAACCTACCCTATATTATAGCGAACAAAACAAAAAAAATTTGTCGAAATCGGTCATGCCGTTTTTGAGTTTTAGCGAGACTAACCCACAGCAATTCATTTTTATCGAAATTTCGATTTTTTCGATTTTCCGGCTTTTCCTTTGGGATTTCCCGACTTCTATTTTTTTTCAAACCTACCCTGTATCATAGTGAACAAAACAACAAAAGAAATTATCGAAATCGGTCAAGCCGTTTTTGAGTTTTAGCGAGACTGACGCACAGCAATTCATTTTTATCGAAATTTCGATTTTTTCGATTTTCCGGCTTTTCCTTTGGGATTTGCCGACTTTTATTTTTTTCAAACCTACCCTGTATCATAGCGAACAAAAATAAAGAAAATTATCGAAATCGGTCAAGCCGTTTTTGAGTTTTAGCGAGACTAACCCACAGCAATTCATTTATATCGAAATTTCGATTTTTTCGATTTTCCGGCTTTTCCTTTGGGATTTCCCGACTTTTCTTTTCTTTCAGACCTACACTATATCATAGCGAACAAAACAAAAAAAATTATCGAAATCGGTCAAGCAGTTTTTGAGTTTTAGCGGGACTAACGCACGGCAATTCATTTTTATCGAAATTTCGATTTTTTCGATTTTCCGACTTTTCCTTTGGGATTTCCCGACTTTTATTTTTTTTTCAAACCTACCCTATATCATAGTGAACAAAACAAAAAAAAATTATCGAAATCGGTCCAGCCGTTTTTGAGTTTCTGCGAGACTGACGCACAGCAATTCATTTATATCCAAATTTCGATTTTTTCGATTTTCCGGCTTTTCCTTTGGGATTTCCCGACTTCTATTTTTTTTCAAACCTACCCTATATCATAGTGAACAAAACAACAAAAGAAATTATCGAAATCGGTCAAGCCGTTTTTGAGTTTTAGCGAGACTGACGCACAGCAATTCATTTTTATCGAAATTTCGATTTTTTCGATTTTCCGGATTTTCCTTTGGGATTTGCCGACTTTTATTTTTTTTCAAACCTACCCTGTATCATAGCCAACAAAACTAAAGAAAATTATCAAAATCGGTCAAGCCGTTTTTGAGTTTTAGCGAGACTAACCCACAGCAATTCATTTATATCGAAATTTCGATTTTTTCGATTTTCCGGCTTTTCCTTTGGGATTTCCCGACTTTTCTTTTCTTTCAGACCTACACTATATCATAGCGAACAAAACAAAGAAAATTATCGAAATCGGTCAAGCAGTTTTTGAGTTTTAGCGAGACTAACGCACGGCAATTAATTTTTATCGAAATTTCGATTTTTTCGATTTTCCGACTTTTCCTTTGGGATTTCCCGACTTCTATTTTTTTTCAAACCTACCCTGTATCATAGTGAACAAAACAACAAAAGAAATTATCGAAATCGGTCGAGCCGTTTTTGAGTTTTAGCGAGACTGACGCACAGCAATTCATTTTTATCGAAATTTCGATTTTTTCGATTTTCCGGATTTTCCTTTGGGATTTGCCGACTTTTATTTTTTTTCAAACCTACCCTGTATCATAGCCAACAAAACTAAAGAAAATTATCAAAATCGGTCAAGCCGTTTTTGAGTTTTAGCGAGACTAACGCCCGGCAATTCATTTATATCGAAATTTCGATTTTGTCGATTTTCCGGCTTTTCCTTTGGGATTTCCCGACTTTTCTTTTCTTTCAGACCTACACTATATCATAGCGAACAAAACAAAGAAAATTATCGAAATCGGTCAAGCAGTTTTTGAGTTTTAGCGAGACTAACGCACGGCAATTAATTTTTATCGAAATTTCGATTTTTTCGATTTTCCGACTTTTCCTTTGGGATTTCCCGACTTTTATTTTTTTTTCAAACCTACCCTATATCATAGTGAACAAAACAAAAAAAAATTATCGAAATCGGTCCAGCCGTTTTTGAGTTTCTGCGAGACTGACGCACAGTAATTCATTTTTTATCGGAATGTCGATTTTTTCGATTTTCCGGCTTTTTCTTCGGGATTTCTCGACTCTTCTTTTTCTCTAGCCTACCCTGTATCATAGCGAACAAAACAAAAAAAAATTATCGAAATCGGACAAGCCGTTTTTGAGTTTTAGCGAGACTAACCCACAGCAATTCATTTATATCCAAATTTCGATTATTTCGATTTTCCGGCTTTTCCTGTGGGATTTCCCGATTTCTAGGTTTTTCAAACCTACCCTGTATCATAGTGAACAAAACAACAAAAGAAATTATCGAAATCGGTCAAGCCGTTTTTGAGTTTTAGCGAGACTGACGCACAGCAATTCATTTTTATCGAAATTTCGATTTTTTCGATTTTCCGGATTTTCCTTTGGGATTTGCCGACTTTTATTTTTTTTCAAACCTACCCTGTATCATAGCCAACAAAACTAAAGAAAATTATCGAAATCGGTCAAGCCGTTTTTGAGTTTTAGCGAGACTAACCCACAGCAATTCATTTATATCGAAATTTCGATTTTTTCGATTTTCCGGCTTTTCCTTGGGGATTTCCCGACTTCTATTTTTTTTCAAACCTACCCTGTATCATAGTGAACAAAACAACAAAAGAAATTATCGAAATCGGTCAAGCCGTTTTTGAGTTTTAGCGAGACTGACGCACAGCAATTCATTTTTATCGAAATTTCGATTTTTTCGATTTTCCGGCTTTTTCTTTGGGATTTGCCGACTTTTATTTTTTTTCAAACCTACCCTGTATCATAGCCAACAAAACTAAAGAAAATTATCGAAATCGGTCAAGCCGTTTTTGAGTTTTAGCGAGACTAACCCACAGCAATTCATTTATATCGAAATTTCGATTTTTTCGATTTTCCGGCTTTTCCTTTGGGATTTCCCGACTTTTATTTTTTTTAAAACCTACCCTGTATCATAGTGAACAAAACAACAAAAGAAATTATCGAAAGCGGTCAAGCCGTTTTTGAGTTTTAGCGAGACTGACGCACAGCAATTCATTTTTATCGAAATTTAGATTTTTTCGATTTTCCGGCTTTTCCTTTGGGATTTGCCGACTTTTCTTTTTTTTCAAACCTACCCTGTATAATAGCGAACAAAAATAAAGAAAATTATCGAAATCGGTCAAGCCGTTTTTGAGTTTTAGCGAGACTAACCCACAGCAATTCATTTATATCGAAATTTCGATTTTTTCGATTTTCCGGCTTTTCCTTTGGGATTTCCCGACTTTTCTTTTCTTTCAGACCTACACTATATCATAGCGAACAAAACAAAAAAAATTATCGAAATCGGTCAAGCAGTTTTTGAGTTTTAGCGAGACTAACGCACGGCAATTCATTTTTATCGAAATTTCGATTTTTTCGATTTTCCGACTTTTCCTTTGGGATTTCCCGACTTTTATTTTTTTTTCAAACCTACCCTATATCATAGTGAACAAAACAAAAAAAAATTATCGAAATCGGTCCAGCCGTTTTTGAGTTTCTGCGAGACTGACGCACAGTAATTCATTTTTTATCGGAATGTCGATTTTTTCGATTTTCCGGCTTTTCCTTCGGGATTTCTCGACTCTTCTTTTTCTCTAGCCTACCCTGTATCATAGCGAACAAAACAAAAAAAAAATTATCGAAATCGGACAAGCCGTTTTTGAGTTTTAGCGAGACTAACCCACAGCAATTCATTTATATCCAAATTTCGATTTTTTCGATTTTCCGGCTTTTCCTGTGGGATTTCCCGATTTCTAGGTTTTTCAAACCTACCCTGTATCATAGTGAACAAAACAACAAAAGAAATTATCGAAATCGGTCAAGCCGTTTTTGAGTTTTAGCGAGACTGACGCACAGCAATTCATTTTTATCGAAATTTCGATTTTTTCGATTTTCCGGCTTTTTCTTTGGGATTTGCCGACTTTTATTTTTTTTCAAACCTACCCTGTATCATAGCCAACAAAACTAAAGAAAATTATCGAAATCGGTCAAGCCGTTTTTGAGTTTTAGCGAGACTAACCCACAGCAATTCATTTATATCGAAATTTCGATTTTTTCGATTTTCCGGCTTTTCCTTTGGGATTTCCCGACTTTTATTTTTTTTAAAACCTACCCTGTATCATAGTGAACAAAACAACAAAAGAAATTATCGAAAGCGGTCAAGCCGTTTTTGAGTTTTAGCGAGACTGACGCACAGCAATTCATTTTTATCGAAATTTCGATTTTTTCGATTTTCCGGCTTTTCCTTTGGGATTTGCCGACTTTTATTTTTTTTCAAACCTACCCTCTATCATAGCGAACAAAACTAAAGAAAATTATCGAAATGGGTCAAGCCGTTTTTGAGTTTTAGCGAGACTAACCCACAGCAATTCATTTATATCGAAATTTCGATTTTTTCGATTTTCCGGCTTTTCCTTTGCGATTTCCCGACTTTTATTTTTTTTCAAACCTTCCCTGTATCATAGTGAACAAAACAACAAAAGAAATTATCGAAATCGGTCAAGCCGTTTTTGAGTTTTAGCGAGACTGACGCACAGCAATTCATTTTTATCGAAATTTCGATTTTTTCGATTTTCCGGCTTTTCCTTTGGGATTTCCCGACTTCTATTTTTTTCAAACCTACCCTATATTATAGCGAACAAAACAAAAAAAAATTTGTCGAAATCGATCATGCCGTTTTTGAGTTTCTGCGAGACTGACGCACAGCAATTCATTTTTATCGAAATTTCGATTTTTTCGATTTTCCGGCTTTTCCTTTGGGATTTCCCGACATCTATTTTTTTTCAAACCTACCCTGTATCATAGTGAACAAAACTACAAAAGAAATTATCGAAATCGGTCAAGCCGTTTTCGAGTTTTAGCGAGACTGACGCACAGCAATTCATTTTTATCGAAATTTCGATTTTTTCGATTTTCCGGCTTTTCCTTTGGGATTTGCCGACTTTTATTTTTTTTCAAACCTACCCTCTATCATAGCGAACAAAACTAAAGAAAATTATCGAAATCGGTCAAGCCGTTTTTGAGTTTTAGCGAGACTAACCCACAGCAATTCATTTATATCGAAATTTCAATTTTTTCGATTTTCCGGCTTTTCCTTTGGGATTTCCCGACTTTTATTTTTTTCAAACCTACCCTGTATCATAGCGAACAAAACTAAAGAAATTTATCGAAATCGGTCATGCCGTTTTTGAGTTTTAGCGAGACTAACCCACAGCAATTCATTTTTATCGAAATTTCGATTTTTTCGATTTTCCGGCTTTTCCTTTGGGATTTCCCGACTTCTATTTTTTTTCAAACCTACCCTGTATCATAGCGAACAAAAATAAAGAAAATTATCGAAATCGGTCAAGCCGTTTTTGAGTTTTAGCGAGACTAACCCACAGCAATTCATTTATATCGAAATTTCGATTTTTTCGATTTTCCGGCTTTTCCTTTGGGATTTCCCGACTTTTCTTTTCTTTCAGACCTACACTATATCATAGTGAACAAAACAACAAAAGAAATTATCGAAATCGGTCAAGCCGTTTTTGAGTTTTAGCGAGACTGACGCACAGCAATTCATTTTTATCGAAATTTCGATTTTTTCGATTTTCCGGCTTTTCCTTTGGGATTTGCAGACTTTTATTTTTTTCAAACCTACCCTGTATCATAGCGAACAAAAATAAAGAAAATTATCGAAATCGGTCAAGCCGTTTTTGAGTTTTAGCGAGACTAACCCACAGCAATTCATTTATATCGAAATTTCGATTTTTTCGATTTTCCGGCTTTTCCTTTGGGATTTCCCGACTTTTCTTTTCTTTCAGACCTACACTATATCATAGCGAACAAAACAAAAAAAATTATCGAAATCGGTCAAGCAGTTTTTGAGTTTTAGCGAGACTAACGCACGGCAATTCATTTTTATCGAAATTTCGATTTTTTCGATTTTCCGACTTTTCCTTTGGGATTTCCCGACTTTTATTTTTTTTTCAAACCTACCCTATATCATAGTGAACAAAACAAAAAAAAATTATCGAAATCGGTCCAGCCGTTTTTGAGTTTCTGCGAGACTGACGCACAGCAATTCATTTATATCCAAATTTCGATTTTTTCGATTTTCCGGCTTTTCCTTTGGGATTTCCCGACTTCTATTTTTTTTCAAACCTACCCTATATCATAGTGAACAAAACAACAAAAGAAATTATCGAAATCGGTCAAGCCGTTTTTGAGTTTTAGCGAGACTAACCCACAGCAATTCATTTTTATCGAAATTTCGATTTTTTCGATTTTCCGGATTTTCCTTTGGGATTTGCCGACTTTTATTTTTTTTCAAACCTACCCTGTATCATAGCCAACAAAACTAAAGAAAATTATCAAAATCGGTCAAGCCGTTTTTGAGTTTTAGCGAGACTAACCCACAGCAATTCATTTATATCGAAATTTCGATTTTTTCGATTTTCCGGCTTTTCCTTTGGGATTTCCCGACTTTTCTTTTCTTTCAGACCTACACTATATCATAGCGAACAAAACAAAGAAAATTATCGAAATCGGTCAAGCAGTTTTTGAGTTTTAGCGAGACTAACGCACGGCAATTAATTTTTATCGAAATTTCGATTTTTTCGATTTTCCGACTTTTCCTTTGGGATTTCCCGACTTCTATTTTTTTTCAAACCTACCCTGTATCATAGTGAACAAAACAACAAAAGAAATTATCGAAATCGGTCGAGCCGTTTTTGAGTTTTAGCGAGACTGACGCACAGCAATTCATTTTTATCGAAATTTCGATTTTTTCGATTTTCCGGATTTTCCTTTGGGATTTGCCGACTTTTATTTTTTTTCAAACCTACCCTGTATCATAGCCAACAAAACTAAAGAAAATTATCAAAATCGGTCAAGCCGTTTTTGAGTTTTAGCGAGACTAACGCCCAGCAATTCATTTATATCGAAATTTCGATTTTGTCGATTTTCCGGCTTTTCCTTTGGGATTTCCCGACTTTTCTTTTCTTTCAGACCTACACTATATCATAGCGAACAAAACAAAGAAAATTATCGAAATCGGTCAAGCAGTTTTTGAGTTTTAGCGAGACTAACGCACGGCAATTAATTTTTATCGAAATTTCGATTTTTTCGATTTTCCGACTTTTCCTTTGGGATTTCCCGACTTTTATTTTTTTTTCAAACCTACCCTATATCATAGTGAACAAAACAAAAAAAAAATTATCGAAATCGGTCCAGCCGTTTTTGAGTTTCTGCGAGACTGACGCACAGTAATTCATTTTTTATCGGAATGTCGATTTTTTCGATTTTCCGGCTTTTTCTTCGGGATTTCTCGACTCTTCTTTTTCTCTAGCCTACCCTGTATCATAGCGAACAAAACAAAAAAAAAATTATCGAAATCGGACAAGCCGTTTTTGAGTTTTAGCGAGACTAACCCACAGCAATTCATTTATATCCAAATTTCGATTTTTTCGATTTTCCGGCTTTTCCTGTGGGATTTCCCGATTTCTAGGTTTTTCAAACCTACCCTGTATCATAGTGAACAAAACAACAAAAGAAATTATCGAAATCGGTCAAGCCGTTTTTGAGTTTTAGCGAGACTGACGCACAGCAATTCATTTTTATCGAAATTTCGATTTTTTCGATTTTCCGGATTTTCCTTTGGGATTTGCCGACTTTTATTTTTTTTCAAACCTACCCTGTATCATAGCCAACAAAACTAAAGAAAATTATCGAAATCGGTCAAGCCGTTTTTGAGTTTTAGCGAGACTAACCCACAGCAATTCATTTATATCGAAATTTCGATTTTTTCGATTTTCCGGCTTTTCCTTTGGGATTTCCCGACTTCTATTTTTTTTCAAACCTACCCTGTATCATAGTGAACAAAACAACAAAAGAAATTATCGAAATCGGTCAAGCCGTTTTTGAGTTTCAGCGAGACTGACGCACAGCAATTCATTTTTATCGAAATTTCGATTTTTTCGATTTTCCGGCTTTTTCTTTGGGATTTCCCGACTTTTATTTTTTTTCAAACCTACCCTGTATCATAGCCAACAAAACTAAAGAAAATTATCGAAATCGGTCAAGCCGTTTTTGAGTTTTAGCGAGACTAACCCACAGCAATTCATTTATATCGAAATTTCGATTTTTTTCGATTTTCCGGCTTTTCCTTTGGGATTTCCCGACTTTTATTTTTTTTAAAACCTACCCTGTATCATAGTGAACAAAACAACAAAAGAAATTATCGAAAGCGGTCAAGCCGTTTTTGAGTTTTAGCGAGACTGACGCACAGCAATTCATTTTTATCGAAATTTCGATTTTTTCGATTTTCCGGCTTTTCCTTTGGGATTTGCCGAATTTTCTTTTTTTTCAAACCTACCCTGTATCATAGCGAACAAAAATAAAGAAAATTATCGAAATCGGTCAAGCCGTTTTTGAGTTTTAGCGAGACTAACCCACAGCAATTCATTTATATCGAAATTTCGATTTTTTCGATTTTCCGGCTTTTCCTTTGGGATTTCCCGACTTTTCTTTTCTTTCAGACCTACACTATATCATAGCGAACAAAACAAAGAAAATTATCGAAATCGGTCAAGCAGTTTTTGAGTTTTAGCGAGACTAACGCACGGCAATTAATTTTTATCGAAATTTCGATTTTTTCGATTTTCCGACTTTTCCTTTGGGATTTCCCGACTTCTATTTTTTTTCAAACCTACCCTATATCATAGTGAACAAAACAACAAAAGAAATTATCGAAATCGGTCGAGCCGTTTTTGAGTTTTAGCGAGACTGACGCACAGCAATTCATTTTTATCGAAATTTCGATTTTTTCGATTTTCCGGATTTTCCTTTGGGATTTGCCGACTTTTATTTTTTTTCAAACCTACCCTGTATCATAGCCAACAAAACTAAAGAAAATTATCGGAATCGGTAATGCCGTTTTTGAGTTTTAGCGAGACTAACGCCCGGCAATTCATTTATATCGAAATTTCGATTTTGTCGATTTTCCAGCTTTTCCTTTGGGATTTCCCGACTTTTCTTTTCTTTCAGACCTACACTATATCATAGCGAACAAAACAAAGAAAATTATCGAAATCGGTCAAGCAGTTTTTGAGTTTTAGCGAGACTAACGCACGGCAATTAATTTTTATCGAAATTTCGATTTTTTCGATTTTCCGACTTTTCCTTTGGGATTTCCCGACTTTTATTTTTTTTTCAAACCTACCCTATATCATAGTGAACAAAACAAAAAAAAATTATCGAAATCGGTCCAGCCGTTTTTGAGTTTCTGCGAGACTGACGCACAGTAATTCATTTTTTATCGGAATGTCGATTTTTTCGATTTTCCGGCTTTTTCTTCGGGATTTCTCGACTCTTCTTTTTCTCTAGCCTACCCTGTATCATAGCGAACAAAACAAAAAAAAAATTATCGAAATCGGACAAGCCGTTTTTGAGTTTTAGCGAGACTAACCCACAGCAATTCATTTATATCCAAATTTCGATTTTTTCGATTTTCCGGCTTTTCCTGTGGGATTTCCCGATTTCTAGGTTTTTCAAACCTACCCTGTATCATAGTGAACAAAACAACAAAAGAAATTATCGAAATCGGTCAAGCCGTTTTTGAGTTTTAGCGAGACTGACGCACAGCAATTCATTTTTATCGAAATTTCGATTTTTTCGATTTTCCGGATTTTCCTTTGGGATTTGCCGACTTTTATTTTTTTTCAAACCTACCCTGTATCATAGCCAACAAAACAACAAAAGAAATTATCGAAATCGGTGAAGCCGTTTTTGAGTTTTAGCGAGACTGACGCACAGCAATTCATTTTTATCGTAATTTCGATTTTTTCGATTTTCCGGATTTTCCTTTGGGATTTGCCGACTTTTATTTTTTTTCAAACCTACCCTGTATCATAGCCAACAAAACTAAAGAAAATTATCAAAATCGGTCAAGCCGTTTTTGAGTTTTAGCGAGACTAACCCACAGCAATTCATTTATATCGAAATTTCGATTTTTTCGATTTTCCGGCTTTTCCTTTGGGATTTCCCGACTTTTCTTTTCTTTCAGACCTACACTATATCATAGCGAACAAAACAAAGAAAATTATCGAAATCGGTCAAGCAGTTTTTGAGTTTTAGCGAGACTAACGCACGGCAATTAATTTTTATCGAAATTTCGATTTTTTCGATTTTCCGACTTTTCCTTTGGGATTTCCCGACTTTTATTTTTTTTTTAAACCTACCCTATATCATAGTGAACAAAACAAAAAAAAAATATCGAAATCGGTCCAGCCGTTTTTGAGTTTCTGCGAGACTGACGCACAGTAATTCATTTTTTATCGGAATGTCGATTTTTTCGATTTTCCGGCTTTTTCTTCGGGATTTCTGGACTCTTCTTTTTCTCTAGCCTACCCTGTATCATAGCGAACAAACCAAAAAAAAATTATCGAAATCGGACAAGCCGTTTTTGAGTTTTAGCGAGACTAACCCACAGCAATTCATTTATATCCAAATTTCGATTTTTTCGATTTTCCGGCTTTTCCTTTGGGATTTCCCGACTTCTATTTTTTTTCAAACCTACCCTATATCATAGTGAACAAAACAACAAAAGAAATTATCGAAATCGGTCAAGCCGTTTTTGAGTTTTAGCGAGACTGACGCACAGCAATTCATTTTTATCGAAATTTCGATTTTTTCGATTTTCCGGATTTTCCTTTGGGATTTGCCGACTTTTATTTTTTTTCAAACCTACCCCGTATCATAGCCAACAAAACTAAAGAAAATTATCAAAATCGGTCAAGCCGTTTTTGAGTTTTAGCGAGACTAACCCACAGCAATTCATTTATATCGAAATTTCGATTTTTTCGATTTTCCGGCTTTTCCTTTGGGATTTCCCGACTTTTCTTTTCTTTCAGACCTACACTATATCATAGCGAACAAAACAAAGAAAATTATCGAAATCGGTCAAGCAGTTTTTGAGTTTTAGCGAGACTAACGCACGGCAATTAATTTTTATCGAAATTTCGATTTTTTCGATTTTCCGACTTTTCCTTTGGGATTTCCCGACTTCTATTTTTTTTCAAACCTACCCTGTATCATAGTGAACAAAACAACAAAAGAAATTATCGAAATCGGTCGAGCCGTTTTTGAGTTTTAGCGAGACTGACGCACAGCAATTCATTTTTATCGAAATTTCGATTTTTTCGATTTTCCGGATTTTCCTTTGGGATTTGCCGACTTTTATTTTTTTTCAAACCTACCCTGTATCATAGCCAACAAAACTAAAGAAAATTATCGGAATCGGTAATGCCGTTTTTGAGTTTTAGCGAGACTAACGCCCGGCAATTCATTTATATCGAAATTTCGATTTTGTCGATTTTCCGGCTTTTCCTTTGGGATTTCCCGACTTTTCTTTTCTTTCAGACCTACACTATATCATAGCGAACAAAACAAAGAAAATTATCGAAATCGGTCAAGCAGTTTTTGAGTTTTAGCGAGACTAACGCACGGCAATTAATTTTTATCGAAATTTCGATTTTTTCGATTTTCCGACTTTTCCTTTGGGATTTCCCGACTTTTATTTTTTTTTCAAACCTACCCTATATCATAGTGAACAAAACAAAAAAAAATTATCGAAATCGGTCCAGCCGTTTTTGAGTTTCTGCGAGACTGACGCACAGTAATTCATTTTTTATCGGAATGTCGATTTTTTCGATTTTCCGGCTTTTTCTTCGGGATTTCTCGACTCTTCTTTTTCTCTAGCCTACCCTGTATCATAGCGAACAAAACAAAAAAAAATTATCGAAATCGGACAAGCCGTTTTTGAGTTTTAGCGAGACTAACCCACAGCAATTCATTTATATCCAAATTTCGATTTTTTCGATTTTCCGGCTTTTCCTGTGGGATTTCCCGATTTCTAGGTTTTTCAAACCTACCCTGTATCATAGTGAACAAAACAACAAAAGAAATTATCGAAATCGGTCAAGCCGTTTTTGAGTTTTAGCGAGACTGACGCACAGCAATTCATTTTTATCGAAATTTCGATTTTTTCGATTTTCCGGATTTTCCTTTGGGATTTGCCGACTTTTATTTTTTTTCAAACCTACCCTGTATCATAGCCAACAAAACTAAAGAAAATTATCGAAATCGGTCAAGCCGTTTTTGAGTTTTAGCGAGACTAACCCACAGCAATTCATTTATATCGAAATTTCGATTTTTTCGATTTTCCGGCTTTTCCTTTGGGATTTCCCGACTTCTATTTTTTTTCAAACCTACCCTGTATCATAGTGAACAAAACAACAAAAGAAATTATCGAAATCGGTCAAGCCGTTTTTGAGTTTTAGCGAGACTGACGCACAGCAATTCATTTTTATCGAAATTTCGATTTTTTCGATTTTCCGGCTTTTTCTTTGGGATTTGCCGACTTTTATTTTTTTTCAAACCTACCCTGTATCATAGCCAATAAAACTAAAGAAAATTATCGAAATCGGTCAAGCCGTTTTTGAGTTTTAGCGAGACTAACCCACAGCAATTCATTTATATCGAAATTTCGATTTTTTCGATTTTCCGGCTTTTCCTTTGGGATTTCCCGACTTTTATTTTTTTTAAAACCTACCCTGTATCATAGTGAACAAAACAACAAAAGAAATTATCGAAAGCGGTCAAGCCGTTTTTGAGTTTTAGCGAGACTGACGCACAGCAATTCATTTTTATCGAAATTTCGATTTTTTCGATTTTCCGGCTTTTTCTTTGGGATTTGCCGACTTTTATTTTTTTTCAAACCTACCCTCTATCATAGCGAACAAAACTAAAGAAAATTATCGAAATGGGTCAAGCCGTTTTTGAGTTTTAGCGAGACTAACCCACAGCAATTCATTTATATCGAAATTTCGATTTTTTCGATTTTCCGGCTTTTCCTTTGCGATTTCCCGACTATTATTTTTTTTCAAACCTACCCTGTATCATAGTGAACAAAACAACAAAAGAAATTATCGAAATCGGTCAAGCCGTTTTTGAGTTTTAGCGAGACTGACGCACAGCAATTCATTTTTATCGAAATTTCGATTTTTTCGATTTTCCGGCTTTTCCTTTGGGATTTCCTGACTTCTATTTTTTTCAAACCTACCCTATATTATAGCGAACAAAACAAAAAAAAATTTGTCGAAATCGGTCATGCCGTTTTTGAGTTTCTGCGAGACTGACGCACAGCAATTCATTTTTATCGAAATTTCGATTTTTTCGATTTTCCGGCTTTTCCTTTGGGATTTCCCGACATCTATTTTTTTTCAAACCTACCCTGTATCATAGTGAACAAAACTTCAAAAGAAATTATCGAAATCGGTCAAGCCGTTTTCGAGTTTTAGCGAGACTGACGCACAGCAATTCATTTTTATCGAAATTTCGATTTTTTCGATTTTCCGGCTTTTCCTTTTGGATTTGCCAACTTTTATTTTTTTTCAAACCTACCCTCTATCATAGCGAACAAAACTAAAGAAAATTATCGAAATCGGTCAAGCCGTTTTTGAGTTTTAGCGAGACTAACCCACAGCAATTCATTTATATCGAAATTTCAATTTTTTCGATTTTCCGGCTTTTCCTTTGGGATTTCCCGACTTTTATTTTTTTCAAACCTACCCTGTATCATAGCGAACAAAACTAAAGAAATTTATCGAAATCGGTCATGCCGTTTTTGAGTTTTAGCGAGACTAACCCACAGCAATTCATTTTTATCGAAATTTCGATTTTTTCGATTTTCCGGCTTTTCCTTTGGGATTTCCCGACTTCTATTTTTTTTCAAACCTACCCTGTATCATAGTGAACAAAACAACAAAAGATATTATCGAAATCGGTCAAGCCGTTTTTGAGTTTTAGCGAGACTGACGCACAGCAATTCATTTTTATCGAAATTTCGATTTTTTCGATTTTCCGGCTTTTCCTTTGGGATTTGCCGACTTTTATTTTTTTTCAAACCTACCCTGTATCATAGCGAACAAAAATAAAGAAAATTATCGAAATCGGTCAAGCCGTTTTTGAGTTTTAGCGAGACTAACCCACAGCAATTCATTTATATCGAAATTTCGATTTTTTCTATTTTCCGGCTTTTCCTTTGGGATTTCCCGACTTTTCTTTTCTTTCAGACCTACACTATATCATAGCGAACAAAACAAAAAAAATTATCGAAATCGGTCAAGCAGTTTTTGAGTTTTAGCGAGACTAACGCACGGCAATTCATTTTTATCGAAATTTCGATTTTTTCGATTTTCCGACTTTTCCTTTGGGATTTCCCGACTTTTATTTTTTTTTCAAACCTACCCTATATCATAGTGAACAAAACAAAAAAAAATTATCGAAATCGGTCCAGCCGTTTTTGAGTTTCTGCGAGACTGACGCACAGTAATTCATTTTTTATCGGAATGTCGATTTTTTCGATTTTCCGGCTTTTTCTTCGGGATTTCTCGACTCTTCTTTTTCTCTAGCCTACCCTGTATCATAGCGAACAAAACAAAAAAAAAATTATCGAAATCGGACAAGCCGTTTTTGAGTTTTAGCGAGACTAACCCACAGCAATTCATTTATATCCAAATTTCGATTTTTTCGATTTTCCGGCTTTTCCTGTGGGATTTCCCGATTTCTAGGTTTTTCAAACCTACCCTGTATCATAGTGAACAAAACAACAAAAGAAATTATCGAAATCGGTCAAGCCGTTTTTGAGTTTTAGCGAGACTGACGCACAGCAATTCATTTTTATCGAAATTTCGATTTTTTCGATTTTCCGGATTTTCCTTTGGGATTTGCCGACTTTTATTTTTTTTCAAACCTACCCTGTATCATAGCCAACAAAACAACAAAAGAAATTATCGAAATCGGTGAAGCCGTTTTTGAGTTTTAGCGAGACTGACGCACAGCAATTCATTTTTATCGAAATTTCGATTTTTTCGATTTTCCGGATTTTCCTTTGGGATTTGCCGACTTTTATTTTTTTTCAAACCTACCCTGTATCATAGCCAACAAAACTAAAGAAAATTATCAAAATCGGTCAAGCCGTTTTTGAGTTTTAGCGAGACTAACCCACAGCAATTCATTTATATCGAAATTTCGATTTTTTCGATTTTCCTTCTTTTCCTTTGGGATTTCCCGACTTTTCTTTTCTTTCAGACCTACACTATATCATAGCGAACAAAACAAAGAAAATTATCGAAATCGGTCAAGCAGTTTTTGAGTTTTAGCGAGACTAACGCACAGCAATTAATTTTTATCGAAATTTCGATTTTTTCGATTTTCCGACTTTTCCTTTGGGATTTCCCGACTTTTATTTTTTTTTCAAACCTACCCTATATCATAGTGAACAAAACAAAAAAAAAATATCGAAATCGGTCCAGCCGTTTTTGAGTTTCTGCGAGACTGACGCACAGTAATTCATTTTTTATCGGAATGTCGATTTTTTCGATTTTCCGGCTTTTTCTTCGGGATTTCTGGACTCTTCTTTTTCTCTAGCCTACCCTGTATCATAGCGAACAAACCAAAAAAAAAATTATCGAAATCGGACAAGCCGTTTTTGAGTTTTAGCGAGACTAACCCACAGCAATTCATTTATATCCAAATTTCGATTTTTTCGATTTTCCGGCTTTTCCTTTGGGATTTCCCGACTTCTATTTTTTTTCAAACCTACCCTGTATCATAGTGAACAAAACAACAAAAGAAATTATCGAAATCGGTCAAGCCGTTTTTGAGTTTTAGCGAGACTGACGCACAGCAATTCATTTTTATCGAAATTTCGATTTTTTCGATTTTCCGGATTTTCCTTTGGGATTTGCCGACTTTTATTTTTTTTCAAACCTACCCTGTATCATAGCCAACAAAACTAAAGAAAATTATCAAAATCGGTCAAGCCGTTTTTGAGTTTTAGCGAGACTAACCCACAGCAATTCATTTATATCGAAATTTCGATTTTTTCGATTTTCCGGCTTTTCCTTTGGGATTTCCCGACTTTTCTTTTCTTTCAGACCTACACTATATCATAGCGAACAAAACAAAGAAAATTATCGAAATCGGTCAAGCAGTTTTTGAGTTTTAGCGAGACTAACGCACGGCAATTAATTTTTATCGAAATTTCGATTTTTTCGATTTTCCGACTTTTCCTTTGGGATTTCCCGACTTCTATTTTTTTTCAAACCTACCCTGTATCATAGTGAACAAAACAACAAAAGAAATTATCGAAATCGGTCGAGCCGTTTTTGAGTTTTAGCGAGACTGACGCACAGCAATTCATTTTTATCGAAATTTCGATTTTTTCGATTTTCCGGATTTTCCTTTGGGATTTGCCGACTTTTATTTTTTTTCAAACCTACCCTGTATCATAGCCAACAAAACAACAAAAGAAATTATCGAAATCGGTGAAGCCGTTTTTGAGTTTTAGCGAGACTGACGCACAGCAATTCATTTTTATCGAAATTTCGATTTTTTCGATTTTCCGGATTTTCCTTTGGGATTTGCCGACTTTTATTTTTTTTCAAACCTACCCTGTATCATAGCCAACAAAACTAAAGAAAATTATCAAAATCGGTCAAGCCGTTTTTGAGTTTTAGCGAGACTAACCCACAGCAATTCATTTATATCGAAATTTCGATTTTTTCGATTTTCCGGCTTTTCCTTTGGGATTTCCCGACTTTTCTTTTCTTTCAGACCTACACTATATCATAGCGAACAAAACAAAGAAAATTATCGAAATCGGTCAAGCCGTTTTTGAGTTTTAGCGAGACTAACGCACGGCAATTAATTTTTATCGAAATTTCGATTTTTTCGATTTTCCGACTTTTCCTTTGGGATTTCCCGACTTCTATTTTTTTTCAAACCTACCCTGTATCATAGTGAACAAAACAACAAAAGAAATTATCGAAATCGGTCGAGCCGTTTTTGAGTTTTAGCGAGACTGACGCACAGCAATTCATTTTTATCGAAATTTCGATTTTTTCGATTTTCCGGATTTTCCTTTGGGATTTGCCGACTTTTATTTTTTTTCAAACCTACCCTGTATCATAGCCAACAAAACAACAAAAGAAATTATCGAAATCGGTGAAGCCGTTTTTGAGTTTTAGCGAGACTGACGCACAGCAATTCATTTTTATCGAAATTTCGATTTTTTCGATTTTCCGGATTTTCCTTTGGGATTTGCCGACTTTTATTTTTTTTCAAACCTACCCTGTATCATAGCCAACAAAACTAAAGAAAATTATCAAAATCGGTCAAGCCGTTTTTGAGTTTTAGCGAGACTAACCCACAGCAATTCATTTATATCGAAATTTCGATTTTTTCGATTTTCCGGCTTTTCCTTTGGGATTTCCCGACTTTTCTTTTCTTTCAGACCTACACTATATCATAGCGAACAAAACAAAGAAAATTATCGAAATCGGTCAAGCAGTTTTTGAGTTTTAGCGAGACTAACGCACGGCAATTAATTTTTATCGAAATTTCGATTTTTTCGATTTTCCGACTTTTCCTTTGGGATTTCCCGACTTCTATTTTTTTTCAAACCTACCCTGTATCATAGTGAACAAAACAACAAAAGAAATTATCGAAATCGGTCGAGCCGTTTTTGAGTTTTAGCGAGACTGACGCACAGCAATTCATTTTTATCGAAATTTCGATTTTTTCGATTTTCCGGATTTTCCTTTGGGATTTGCCGACTTTTATTTTTTTTCAAACCTACCCTGTATCATAGCCAACAAAACAACAAAAGAAATTATCGAAATCGGTGAAGCCGTTTTTGAGTTTTAGCGAGACTGACGCACAGCAATTCATTTTTATCGAAATTTCGATTTTTTCGATTTTCCGGATTTTCCTTTGGGATTTGCCGACTTTTATTTTTTTTCAAACCTACCCTGTATCATAGCCAACAAAACTAAAGAAAATTATCAAAATCGGTCAAGCGGTTTTTGAGTTTTAGCGAGACTAACCCACAGCAATTCATTTATATCGAAATTTCGATTTTTTCGATTTTCCGGCTTTTCCTTTGGGATTTCCCGACTTTTCTTTTCTTTCAGACCTACACTATATCATAGCGAACAAAACAAAGAAAATTATCGAAATCGGTCAAGCAGTTTTTGAGTTTTAGCGAGACTAACGCACGGCAATTAATTTTTATCGAAATTTCGATTTTTTCGATTTTCCGACTTTTCCTTTGGGATTTCCCGACTTTTATTTTTTTTTCATACCTACCCTATATCATAGTGAACAAAACAAAAAAAAATTATCGAAATCGGTCCAGCCGTTTTTGAGTTTCTGCGAGACTGACGCACAGTAATTCATTTTTTATCGGAATGTCGATTTTTTCGATTTTCCGGCTTTTTCTTCGGGATTTCTCGACTCTTCTTTTTCTCTAGCCTACCCTGTATCATAGCGAACAAAACAAAAAAAAAATTATCGAAATTGGACAAGCCGTTTTTGAGTTTTAGCGAGACTAACCCACAGCAATTCATTTATATCCAAATTTCGATTTTTTCGATTTTCCGGCTTTTCCTGTGGGATTTCCCGATTTCTAGTTTTTTTCAAACCTACCCTGTATTATAGCGAACGAAACAAAAAAAATTATCGGAATCGGTAATGCCGTTTTTGAGTTTCTGCGAGACTGACGCACAGTAATTCATTTTTTATCGGAATTTCGATTTTTTCGATTTTCCGGCTTTTTCTTCGGGATTTCTCGACTCTGCTTTTTTCCTAGCCTACCCTGCATCATAGCGAACAAAACAAAAAAAAATTATCGAAATCGGAAAAGCCGTTTTTGAGTTTTAGCGAGAATAACCCACAGAAATTCATTTATATCGAAATTTCGATTTTTTCGATTTTCCGGCTTTTGCTTTGGGATTTCCCGACTTTTATTTTTTTTAAAACCTACCCTGTATCATAGTGAACAAAACTAAAGAAAATTATCGAAATCAGTCATGCCGTTTTTGAGTTTTAGCGAGACTAACCCACAGCAATTCATTTATATCGAAATTTCGATTTTTTCGATTTTCCGGCTTTTCCTTTGGGATTTCCCGACTTCTATTTTTTTCAAACCTACCCTATGTTATAGCGAACAAACCAAAAAAAAATTTGTCGAAATCGGTCATGCCGTTTTTGAGTTTCTGCGAGACTGACGCACAGCAATTCATTTTTATCGAAATTTCGATTTTTTCGATTTTCCGGCTTTTCCTTTGGGATTTTCCGACTTTTATATTTTTCAAACCTACCCTGTATCATAGCGAACAAAACTAAAGAAAATTATCGAAATCGGTCATGCCGTTTTTGAGTTTTAGCGAGACTAACCCACAGCAATTCATTTATATCGAAATTTCGATTTTTTCGATTTTCCGGCTTTTCCTTTGGGATTTGCCGACTTTTATTTTTTTTCAAACCTACCCCGTATCATAGCGAACAAAACTAAAGAAAATTATCGAAATCGGTCAAGCCGTTTTTGAGTTTCTGCGAGACTGACGCACAGCAATTCATTTATATCCAAATTTCGATTTTTTCGATTTTCCGGCTTTTCCTGTGGGAGTTCCCGATTTTTGGTGTTTTTCAAACCTACCCTGTATCATAGCGAACGAAACAAAAAAAATTATCGGAATCGGTAATGCCGTTTTTGAGTTTCTGCGAGACTGACGCACAGTAATTCATTTTTTATCGGAATTTAGATTTTTTCGATTTACCGGCTTTTTCTTCAGGATTTCTCGACTCTTCTTTTTTCCTAGCCTACCCTGCATCATAGCGAACAAAACAAACAAAAATTATCGAAATCGGACAAGCCGTTTTTGAGTTTTAGCGAGACTAACCCACAGCAATTCATTTATATCGAAATTTCGATTTTTTCGATTTTCCGGCTTTTGCTTTGGGATTTTCCGACTTTTATTTTTTTTAAAACCTACCCTGTATCATAGCGAACAAAACTAAAGAAAATTATCGAAATCAGTCATGCCGGTTTTGAGTTTTAGCGAGACTAACCCGCAGCAATTCATTTATATCGAAATTTCGATTTTTTCGATTTTCCGGCTTTTCCTTTGGGATTTCCCGATTTCTATTTTTTTCAAACCTACTTTATATTATAGCGAACAAAACAAAAAAAAATTTGTCGAAATCGGTCATGCCGTTTTTGAGTTTCTGCGAGACTGACGCACAGCAATTCATTTTTATCGAAATTTCGATTTTTTCGATTTTCCGGCTTTTCCTTTGGGATTTCCCGACTTCTATTTTTTTTCAAACCTACCCTGTATCATAGTGAACAAAACAACATAAAAAATTATCGAAATCGGTCAAGCCGTTTTTGAGTTTTAGCGAGACTGACGCACAGCAATTCATTTTTATCGAAATTTCGATTTTTTCGATTTTCCGGCTTTTTCTTTGGGATTTGCCGACTTTTATTTTTTTTCAAACCTACCCTGTATCATAGCGAACAAAACTAAAGAAAATTATCGAAATCGGTCAAGCCGTTTTTGAGTTTTAGCGAGACTAACCCACAGCAATTCATTTATATCGAAATTTCGATTTTTTCGATTTTCCGGCTCTTCCTTTGGGATTTCCCGACTTTTATTTTTTTCAAACCTACCCTGTATCATAGCGAACAAAACTAAAGAAAATTATCGAAATCGGTCATGCCGTTTTTGAGTTTTAGCGAGACTAACCCACAGCAATTCATTTTTATCGAAATTTCGATTTTTTCGATTTTCCGGCTTTTCCTTTGGGATTTGCCGACTTTTATTTTTTTCCAAACCTACCCTGTATCATAGCCAACAAAACTAAAGAAAATTATCGAAATCGGTCAAGCCGTTTTTGAGTTTTAGCGAGACTAACCCACAGCAATTCATTTATATTGAAATTTCGATTTTTTCGATTTTCCGGCTTTTCCTTTGGGATTTCCCGACTTTTCTTTTCTTTCAGACCTACACTATATCATAGCGAACAAAACAAAAAAAATTATCGAAATCGGTCAAGCAGTTTTTGAGTTTTAGCGAGACTAACGCACGGCAATTCATTTTTATCGAAATTTCGATTTTTTCGATTTTCCGACTTTTCCTTTGGGATTTCCCGACTTTTATTTTTTTTTCAAACCTACCCTATATCATAGTGAACAAAACAAAACAAAATTATCGAAATCGGTCCAGCCGTTTTTGAGTTTTAGCGAGACTGACGCACAGCAATTCATTTTTATCGGAATGTCGATTTTTTCGATTTTCCGGCTTTTTCTTCGGGATTTCTCGACTCTTCTTTTTCGCTAGCCTACCCTGTATCATAGCGAACAAAACAAAAAAAAAATTATCGAAATCGGACAAGCCGTTTTTGAGTTTTAGCGAGACTAACCCACAGCAATTCATTTATATCCAAATTTCGATTTTTTCGATTTTCCGGCTTTTCCTGTGGGATTTCCCGATTTCTAGTTTTTTTCAAACCTACCCTGTATCATAGCGAACGAAACAAAAAAAATTATCGGAATCGGTAATGCCGTTTTTGAGTTTCTGCGAGACTGACGCACAGTAATTCATTTTTTATCGGAATTTCGATTTTTTCGATTTTCCGGCTTTTTCTTCGGGATTTCTCGACTCTTATTTTTTCCTAGCCTACCCTGCATCATAGCGAACAAAACAAAAAAAAATTATCGAAATCGGACAAGCCGTTTTTGAGTTTTAGCGAGAATAACCCACAGAAATTCATTTATATCGAAATTTCGATTTTTTCGATTTTCCGGCTTTTGCTTTGGGATTTCCCGACTTTTATTTTTTTTAAAACCTACCCTGTATCATAGAGAACAAAACTAAAGAAAATTATCGAAATCGGTCATGCCGTTTTTGAGTTTTAGCGAGACTAACCCACAGCAATTCATTTATATCGAAATTTCGATTTTTTCGATTTTCCGGCTTTTCCTTTGGGATTTCCCGACTTCTATTTTTGTCAAACCTACCCTATATTATAGCGAACAAAACTAAAGAAAATTATCGAAATCGGTCATGCCGTTTTTGAGTTTTAGCGAGACTAACCCACAGCAATTCATTTTTATCGAAATTTCGATTTTTTCGATTTTCCGGCTTTTGCTTTGGGATTTCCCGACTTCTATTTTTGTTCAAACCTACCCTGTATCATAGTGAACAAAACAACAAAAGAAATTATCGAAATCGGTCGAGCCGTTTTTGAGTTTTAGCGAGACTGACGCACAGCAATTCATTTTTATCGAAATTTCGATTGTTTCGATTTTCCGGCTTTTCCTTTGGGATTTGCCGACTTTTATTTTTTTTCAAACCTACCCTGTATCATAGCGAACAAAACTAAAGAAAATTATCGAAATCGGTCAAGCCGTTTTTGAGTTTCTGCGAGACTGACGCACAGCAATTCATTTATATCCAAATTTCGATTTTTTCGATTTTCCGGCTTTTCCTGTTGGATTTCCCGATTTCTGGTTTTTTTCAAACCTACCCTGTATCATAGCGAACGAAACAAAAAAAATTATCGGAATCGGTAATGCCGTTTTTGAGTTTCTGCGAGACTGACGCACAGTAATTCATTTTTTATCGGAATTTAGATTTTTTCGATTTTCCGGCTTTTTCTTCGGGATTTCTCGACTCTTCTTTTTTCCTAGCCTACCCTGCATCATAGCGAACAAAACAAAAAAAAATTATCGAAATCGGACAAGCCGTTTTTGAGTTTTAGCGAGAATAACCCACAGAAATTCATTTATATCGAAATTTCGATTTTTTCGATTTTCCGGCTTTTGCTTTGGGATTTCCCGACTTTTATTTTTTTTAAAACCTACCCTGTATCATAGAGAACAAAACTAAAGAAAATTATCGAAATCGGTCATGCCGTTTTTGAGTTTTAGCGAGACTAACCCACAGCAATTCATTTATATCGAAATTTCGATTTTTTCGATTTTCCGGCTTTTCCTTTGGGATTTCCCGACTTCTATTTTTTTCAAACCTACCCTATATTATAGCGAACAAACCAAAAAAAAATTTGTCGAAATCGGTCATGCGGTTTTTGAGTTTCTGCGAGACTGACGCACAGCAATTCATTTTTATCGAAATTTCGATTTTTTCGATTTTCCGGCTTTTCCTTTGGGATTTTCCGACTTTTATTTTTTTCAAACCTACCCTATATCATAGCGAACAAAACTAAAGAAAATTATCGAAATCGGTCATACCGTTTTTGAGTTTTAGCGAGACTAACCCACAGCAATTCATTTTTATCGAAATTTCGATTTTTTCGATTTTCCGGCTTTTGCTTTGGGATTTCCCGACTTCTATTTTTGTTCAAACCTACCCTGTATCATAGTGAACAAAACAACAAAAGAAATTATCGAAATCGGTCGAGCCGTTTTTGAGTTTTAGCGAGACTGACGCACAGCAATTCATTTTTATCGAAATTTCGATTGTTTCGATTTTCCGGCTTTTCCTTTGGGATTTGCCGACTTTTATTTTTTTTCAAACCTACCCTGTATAATAGCGAACAAAACTAAAGAAAATTATCGAAATCGGTCAAGCCGTTTTTGAGTTTCTGCGAGACTGACGCACAGCAATTCATTTATATCCAAATTTCGATTTTTTCGATTTTCCGGCTTTTCCTGTGGGCTTTCCCGATTTCTGGTTTTTTTCAAACCTACCCTGTATCATAGCGAACGAAACAAAAAAAATTATCGGAATCGGTAATGCCGTTTTTGAGTTTCTGCGAGACTGACGCACAGTAATTCATTTTTTATCGGAATTTAGATTTTTTCGATTTTCCGGCTTTTTCTTCAGGATTTCTCGACTCTTCTTTTTTCCTAGCCTACCCTGCATCATAGCGAACAAAACAAAAAAAAATTATCGAAATCGGACAAGCCGTTTTTGAGTTTTAGCGAGACTAACCCACAGCAATTCATTTATATCGAAATTTCGATTTTTTCGATTTTCCGGCTCTTCCTTTGGGATTTCCCGACTTTTATTTTTTTCAAACCTACCCTGTATCATAGCGAACAAAACTAAAGAAAATTATCGAAATCGGTCATGCCGTTTTTGAGTTTTAGCGAGACTAACCCACAGCAATTCATTTTTACCGAAATTTCGATTTTTTCGATTTTCCGGCTTTTCCTTTGGGATTTCCCGAATTCTATTTTTTTTCAAACCTACCCTGTATCATAGTGAACAAAACAACAAAAGAAATTATCGAAATCGGTCAAGCCGTTTTTGAGTTTTAGCGAGACTGACGCACAGCAATTCATTTTTATCGAAATTTCGATTTTTCCGATTTTCCGGCTTTTCCTGTGGGATTTGCCGACTTTTATTTTTTTTCAAACCTTCCCTCTATCATAGCCAACAAAACTAATGAAAATTATCGAAATCGGTCTAGCCGTTTTTGAGTTTTAGCGAGACTAACCCACAGCAATTCATTTATATTGAAATTTCGATTTTTTCGATTTTCCGGCTTTTCCTTTGGGATTTCCCGACTTTTCTTTTCTTTCAGACCTACACTATATCATAGCGAACAAAACAAAAAAAATTATCGAAATCGGTCAAGCAGTTTTTGAGTTTTAGCGAGACTAACGCACGGCAATTCATTTTTATCGAAATTTCGATTTTTTCGATTTTCCGACTTTTCCTTTGGGATTTCCCGAGTTTTATTTTTTTTTTCAAACCTACCCTATATCATAGTGAACAAAACAAAAAAAAATTATCGAAATCGGTCCAGCCGTTTTTGAGTTTCTGCGAGACTGACGCACAGTAATTCATTTTTTATCGGAATGTCGATTTTTTCGATTTTCCGGCTTTTTCTTCGGGATTTCTCGACTCTTCTTTTCTCTAGCCTACCCTGTATCATAGCGAACAAAACAAAAAAAAAATTATCGAAATTGGACAAGCGATTTTTGAGTTTTAGCGAGACTAACCCACAGCAATTCATTTATATCCAAATTTCGATTTTTTCGAATTTCCGGCTTTTCCTGTGGGATTTCCCGATTTCTAGTTTTTTTCAAACCTACCCTGTATCATAGCGAACGAAACAAAAAAAATTATCGGAATCGGTAATGCCGTTTTTGAGTTTCTGCGAGACTGACGCACAGTAATTCATTTTTTATCGGAATTTCGATTTTTTCGATTTTCCGGCTTTTTCTTCGGGATTTCTCGACTCTTCTTTTTTCCTAGCCTACCCTGCATCATAGCGAACAAAACAAAAAAAAATTATCGAAATCGGACAAGCCGTTTTTGAGTTTTAGCGAGACTAACCCACAGCAATTCATTTATATCGAAATTTCGATTTTTTTGATTTTCAGGCTTTTCCTTTGGGATTTGCCGACTTTTATTTTTTCTCAAACCTACCCTGTATCATAGCGAACAAAACTAAAGAAAATTATCGAAATCGGTCATGCCGTTTTTGAGTTTTAGCGAGACTAACCCACAGCAATTCATTTATATCGAAATTTCGATTTTTTCGATTTTCCGGCTTTCCCTTTGCGATTTCCCGACTTCTATTTTTTTCAAACCTACCCTGTATCATAGTGAACAAAACAACAAAAGAAATTATCGAAATCGGTGAAGCCGTTTTTGAGTTTTAGCGAGACTCACGCACAGCAATTCATTTTTATCGAAATTTCGATTTTTTCGATTTTCCGGCTTTTTCTTTGGGATTTGCCGACTTTTATTTTTTTTTCAAACCTACCCTGTATCATAGCCAACAAAACTAAAGAAAATTATCGAAATCGGGCAAGCCGTTTTTGAGTTTTAGCGAGACTAACCCACAGCAATTCATTTATATCGAAATTTCGATTTTTTCGATTTTCCGGCTTTTCCTTTGGGATTTCCCGACTTTTATTTTTTTCAAACCTACCCTGTATCATAGTGAACAAAACAACAAAAGAAATTATCGAAATCGGTCAAGCCGTTTTTGAGTTTTAGCGAGACTGACGCACAGCAATTCATTTTTATCGAAATTTCGATTTTTTCGATTTTCCGGCTTTTCCTTTGGGATTTCCCGACTTCTATTTTTTTCAAACCTACCCTATATTATAGCGAACAAAACAAAAAAAAATTTGTCGAAATCGGTCATGCCGTTTTTGAGTTTCTGCGAGACTGACGCACAGCAATTCATTTTTATCGAAATTTCGATTTTTTCGATTTTCCGACTTTTCCTTTGGGATTTCCCGACATCTATTTTTTTTCAAACCTACCCTGTATCATAGTGAGCAAAACAACAACAGAAATTATCGAAATCGGTCAAGCCGTTTTTGAGTTTTAGCGAGACTGACGCACAGCAATTCATTTTTATCGAAATTTCGATTTTTTCGATTTTCCGGCTTTTCCTTTGGGATTTTCCGACTTTTATTTTTTTTCAAACCTGCCCTCTATCATAGCGAACAAAACTAAAGAAAATTATCGAAATCGGTCAAGCCGTTTTTGAGTTTTAGCGAGACTAACGCACAGCAATTCATTTATATCGAAATTTCAATTTTTTCGATTTTCCGGCTTTTCCTTTGGGATTCCCGACTTTTATTTTTTTCAAACCTACCCTGTATCATAGCGAACAAAACTAAAGAAATTTATCGAAATCGGTCATGCCGTTTTTGAGTTTTAGCGAGACTAACCCACAGCAATTCATTTTTATCGAAATTTCGATTTTTTCGATTTTCCGGCTTTTCCTTTGGGATTTCCCGACTTCTATTTTTTTTCAAACCTACCCTGTATCATAGTGAACAAAACAACAACAGAAATTATCGAAATCGGTCAAGCCGTTTTTGAGTTTTAGCGAGACTGACGCACAGCAATTCATTTTTATCGAAATTTCGATTTTCCGGCTTTTCCTTTGGGATTTGCCGACTTTTATTTTTTTTCAAACCTACCCTGTATCATAGCCAACAAAACTAAAGAAAATTATCAAAATCGGTCAAGCCGTTTTTGAGTTTTAGCGAGATTAACCCACAGCAATTCATTTATATCGAAATTTCGATTTTTTTCGATTTTCCGGCTTTTCCTTTGGGATTTCCCGACTTTTCTTTTCTTTCAGACCTACACTATATCATAGCGAACAAAACAAAGAAAATTATCGAAATCGGTCAAGCAGTTTTTGAGTTTTAGCGAGACTAACGCACGGCAATTAATTTTTATCGAAATTTCGATTTTTTCGATTTTCCGACTTTTCCTTTGGGATTTCCCGACTTTTATTTTTTTTTCAAACCTACCCTATATCATAGTGAACAAAACAAAAAAAAATTATCGAAATCGGTCCAGCCGTTTTTGAGTTTCTGCGAGACTGACGCACAGTAATTCATTTTTTATCGGAATGTCGATTTTTTCGATTTTCCGGCTTTTTCTTCGGGATTTCTCGACTCTTCTTTTTCTCTAGCCTACCCTGTATCATAGCGAACAAAACAAAAAAAAAATTATCGAAATCGGACAAGCCGTTTTTGAGTTTTAGCGAGACTAACCCACAGCAATTCATTTATATCCAAATTTCGATTTTTTCGAATTTCCGGCTTTTCCTGTGGGATTTCCCGATTTCTAGTTTTTTTCAAACCTACCCTGTATCATAGCGAACGAAACAAAAAAAATTATCGGAATCGGTAATGCCGTTTTTGAGTTTCTGCGAGACTGACGCACAGTAATTCATTTTTTATCGGAATTTCGATTTTTTCGATTTTCCGGCTTTTTCTTCGGGATTTCTCGACTCTTCTTTTTTCCTAGCCTACCCTGCATCATAGCGAACAAAACAAAAAAAAATTATCGAAGTCGGACAAGCCGTTTTTGAGTTTTAGCGAGAATAACCCACAGAAATTCATTTATATCGAAATTTCGATTTTTTCGATTTTCCGGCTTTTCCTTTGGGATTTCCCGACTTCTATTTTTTTCAAACCTACCCTATATTATAGCGAACAAACCAAAAAAAAATTTGTCGAAATCGGTCATGCCGTTTTTGAGTTTCTGCGAGACTGACGCACAGCAATTCATTTTTATCGAAATTTCGATTTTTTCGATTTTCCGGCTTTTCCTTTGGGATTTTCCGACTTTTATTTTTTTCAAACCTACCCTGTATCATAGCGAACAAAACTAAAGAAAATTATCGAAATCGGTCATGCCGTTTTTGAGTTTTAGCGAGACTAACCCACAGCAATTCATTTTTATCGAAATTTCGATTTTTTCGATTTTCCGGCTTTTGCTTTGGGATTTCCCGATTTCTATTTTTTTTCAAACCTACCCTGTATCATAGTGAACAAAACAACAAAAGAAATTATCGAAATCGGTCAAGCCGTTTTTGAGTTTTAGCGAGACTGACGCACAGCAATTCATTTTTATCGAAATTTCGATTTTTTCGATTTTCCGGCTTTTCCTTTGGGATTTGCCGACTTTTATTTTTTTTCAAACCTACCCTGTATCATAGCGAACAAAACTAAAGAAAATTATCGAAATCGGTCAAGCCGTTTTTGAGTTTCTGCGAGACTGACGCACAGCAATTCATTTATATCCAAATTTCGATTTTTTCGATTTTCCGGCTTTTCCTGTGGGATTTCCCGATTTCTGGTGTTTTTCAAACCTACCCTGTATCATAGCGAACGAAACAAAAAAAATTATCGGAATCGGTAATGCCGTTTTTGAGTTTCTGCGAGACTGACGCACAGTAATTCATTTTTTATCGGAATTTAGATTTTTTCGATTTTCCGGCTTTTTCTTCAGGATTTCTCGACTCTTCTTTTTTCCTAGCCTACCCTGCATCATAGCGAACAAAACAAAAAAAAATGATCGAAATCGGACAAGCCGTTTTTGAGTTTTAGCGAGACTAACCCACAGCAATTCATTTATATCGAAATTTCGATTTTTTCGATTTTCCGGCTTTTGCTTTGGGATTTTCCGACTTTTATTTTTTTTAAAACCTACCCTGTATCATAGCGAACAAAACTAAAGAAAATTATCGAAATCGGTCATGCCGGTTTTGAGTTTTAGCGAGACTAACCCGCAGCAATTCATTTATATCGAAATTTCGATTTTTTCGATTTTCCGGCTTTTCCTTTGGGATTTCCCGACTTCTATTTTTTTTCAAACCTACCCTGTATCATAGTGAACAAAACAACAACAGAAATTATCGAAATCGGTCAAGCCGTTTTTGAGTTTTAGCGAGACTGACGCACAGCAATTCATTTTTATCGAAATTTCGATTTTCCGGCTTTTCCTTTGGGATTTGCCGACTTTTATTTTTTTTCAAACCTACCCTGTATCATAGCCAACAAAACTAAAGAAAATTATCAAAATCGGTCAAGCCGTTTTTGAGTTTTAGCGAGATTAACCCACAGCAATTCATTTATATCGAAATTTCGATTTTTTTCGATTTTCCGGCTTTTCCTTTGGGATTTCCCGACTTTTCTTTTCTTTCAGACCTACACTATATCATAGCGAACAAAACAAAGAAAATTATCGAAATCGGTCAAGCAGTTTTTGAGTTTTAGCGAGACTAACGCACGGCAATTAATTTTTATCGAAATTTCGATTTTTTCGATTTTCCGACTTTTCCTTTGGGATTTCCCGACTTTTATTTTTTTTTCAAACCTACCCTATATCATAGTGAACAAAACAAAAAAAAATTATCGAAATCGGTCCAGCCGTTTTTGAGTTTCTGCGAGACTGACGCACAGTAATTCATTTTTTATCGGAATGTCGATTTTTTCGATTTTCCGGCTTTTTCTTCGGGATTTCTCGACTCTTCTTTTTCTCTAGCCTACCCTGTATCATAGCGAACAAAACAAAAAAAAAATTATCGAAATCGGACAAGCCGTTTTTGAGTTTTAGCGAGACTAACCCACAGCAATTCATTTATATCCAAATTTCGATTTTTTCGAATTTCCGGCTTTTCCTGTGGGATTTCCCGATTTCTAGTTTTTTTCAAACCTACCCTGTATCATAGCGAACGAAACAAAAAAAATTATCGGAATCGGTAATGCCGTTTTTGAGTTTCTGCGAGACTGACGCACAGTAATTCATTTTTTATCGGAATTTCGATTTTTTCGATTTTCCGGCTTTTTCTTCGGGATTTCTCGACTCTTCTTTTTTCCTAGCCTACCCTGCATCATAGCGAACAAAACAAAAAAAAATTATCGAAGTCGGACAAGCCGTTTTTGAGTTTTAGCGAGAATAACCCACAGAAATTCATTTATATCGAAATTTCGATTTTTTCGATTTTCCGGCTTTTCCTTTGGGATTTCCCGACTTCTATTTTTTTCAAACCTACCCTATATTATAGCGAACAAACCAAAAAAAAATTTGTCGAAATCGGTCATGCCGTTTTTGAGTTTCTGCGAGACTGACGCACAGCAATTCATTTTTATCGAAATTTCGATTTTTTCGATTTTCCGGCTTTTCCTTTGGGATTTTCCGACTTTTATTTTTTTCAAACCTACCCTGTATCATAGCGAACAAAACTAAAGAAAATTATCGAAATCGGTCATGCCGTTTTTGAGTTTTAGCGAGACTAACCCACAGCAATTCATTTTTATCGAAATTTCGATTTTTTCGATTTTCCGGCTTTTGCTTTGGGATTTCCCGATTTCTATTTTTTTTCAAACCTACCCTGTATCATAGTGAACAAAACAACAAAAGAAATTATCGAAATCGGTCAAGCCGTTTTTGAGTTTTAGCGAGACTGACGCACAGCAATTCATTTTTATCGAAATTTCGATTTTTTCGATTTTCCGGCTTTTCCTTTGGGATTTGCCGACTTTTATTTTTTTTCAAACCTACCCTGTATCATAGCGAACAAAACTAAAGAAAATTATCGAAATCGGTCAAGCCGTTTTTGAGTTTCTGCGAGACTGACGCACAGCAATTCATTTATATCCAAATTTCGATTTTTTCGATTTTCCGGCTTTTCCTGTGGGATTTCCCGATTTCTGGTGTTTTTCAAACCTACCCTGTATCATAGCGAACGAAACAAAAAAAATTATCGGAATCGGTAATGCCGTTTTTGAGTTTCTGCGAGACTGACGCACAGTAATTCATTTTTTATCGGAATTTAGATTTTTTCGATTTTCCGGCTTTTTCTTCAGGATTTCTCGACTCTTCTTTTTTCCTAGCCTACCCTGCATCATAGCGAACAAAACAAAAAAAAATGATCGAAATCGGACAAGCCGTTTTTGAGTTTTAGCGAGACTAACCCACAGCAATTCATTTATATCGAAATTTCGATTTTTTCGATTTTCCGGCTTTTGCTTTGGGATTTTCCGACTTTTATTTTTTTTAAAACCTACCCTGTATCATAGCGAACAAAACTAAAGAAAATTATCGAAATCGGTCATGCCGGTTTTGAGTTTTAGCGAGACTAACCCGCAGCAATTCATTTATATCGAAATTTCGATTTTTTCGATTTTCCGGCTTTTCCTTTGGGATTTCCCGATTTCTATTTTTTTCAAACCTACCCTATATTATAGCGAACAAAACAAAAAAAAATTTGTCGAAATCGGTAATGCCGTTTTTGAGTTTCTGCGAGACTGACGCACAGCAATTCATTTTTATCGAAATTTCGATTTTTTCGATTTTCCGGCTTTTCCTTTGGGATTTCCCGACTTCTATTTTTTTTCAAACCTACCCTGTATCATAGTGAACAAAACAACATAAGAAATTATCGAAATCGGTCAAGCCGTTTTTGAGTTTTAGCGAGACTGACGCACAGCAATTCATTTTTATCGAAATTTCGATTTTTTCGATTTTCCGGCTTTTTCTTTGGGATTTGCCGACTTTTATTTTTTTTCAAACCTACCCTGTATCATAGCGAACAAAACTAAAGAAAATTATCGAAATCGGTCAAGCCGTTTTTGAGTTTTAGCGAGACTAACCCACAGCAATTCATTTATATCGAAATTTCGATTTTTTCGATTTTCCGGCTTTTTCTTTGGGATTTCCCGACTTTTCTTTTCTTTCAGACCTACACTATATCATAGCGAACAAAACAAAAAAAATTATCGAAATCGGTCAAGCAGTTTTTGAGTTTTAGCGAGACTAACGCACGGCAATTCATTTTTATCGAAATTTCGATTTTTTCGATTTTCCGACTTTTCCTTTGGGATTTCCCGACTTTTATTTTATTTTCAAACCTACCCTATATCATAGTGAACAAAACAAAAAAAAATTATCGAAATCGGTCCAGCCGTTTTTGAGTTTCTGCGAGACTGACGCACAGTAATTCATTTTTTTATCGGAATGTCGATTTTTTCGATTTTCCGGCTTTTTCTTCGGGATTTCTCGACTCTTCTTTTTCGCTAGCCTACCCTGTATCATAGCGAACAAAACAAAAAAAAAATTATCGAAATCGGACAAGCCGTTTTTGAGTTTTAGCGAGACTAACCCACAGCAATTCATTTATATCCAAATTTCGATTTTTTCGATTTTCCGGCTTTTCCTGTGGGATTTCCCGATTTCTAGTTTTTTTCAAATCTACCCTGTATCATAGCGAACAAAACAAAAAAAATTATCGGAATCGGTAATGCCGTTTTTGAGTTTCTGCGAGACTGACGCACAGTAATTCATTTTTTATCGGAATTTCGATTTTTTCGATTTTCCGGCTTTTTCTTCGGGATTTCTCGACTCTTCTTTTTTCCTAGCCTACCCTGCATCATAGCGAACAAAACAAAAAAAAATTATCGAAATCGGACAAGCCGTTTTTGAGTTTTAGCGAGAATAACCCACAGAAATTCATTTATATCGAAATTTCGATTTTTTCGATTTTCCGGCTTTTGCTTTGGGATTTCCCGACTTTTATTTTTTTTAAAACCTACCCTGTATCATAGAGAACAAAACTAAAGAAAATTATCGAAATCGGTCATGCCGTTTTTGAGTTTTAGCGAGACTAACCCACAGCAATTCATTTATATCGAAATTTCGATTTTTTCGATTTTCCGGCTTTTCCTTTGGGATTTCCCGACTTCTATTTTTTTCAAACCTACCCTATATTATAGCGAACAAACCAAAAAAAAATTTGTCGAAATCGGTCATGCGGTTTTTGAGTTTCTGCGAGACTGACGCACAGCAATTCATTTTTATCGAAATTTCGATTTTTTCGATTTTCCGGGTTTTCCTTTGGGATTTTCCGACTTTTATTTTTTTCAAACCTACCCTATATCATAGCGAACAAAACTAAAGAAAATTATCGAAATCGGTCATGCCGTTTTTGAGTTTTAGCGAGACTAACCCACAGCAATTCATTTTTATCGAAATTTCGATTTTTTCGATTTTCCGGCTTTTGCTTTTGGATTTCCCGACTTCTATTTTTGTTCAAACCTACCCTGTATCATAGTGAACAAAACAGCAAAAGAAATTATCGAAATCGGTCGAGCCGTTTTTGAGTTTTAGCGAGACTGACGCACAGCAATTCATTTTTATCGAAATTTCGATTGTTTCGATTTTCCGGCTTTTCCTTTGGGATTTGCCGACTTTTATTTTTTTTCAAACCTACCCTGTATCATAGCGAACAAAACTAAAGAAAATTATCGAAATCGGTCAAGCCGTTTTTGAGTTTCTGCGAGACTGACGCACAGATATTCATTTATATCCAAATTTCGATTTTTTCGATTTTCCGGCTTTTCCTGTTGGATTTCCCGATTTCTGGTATTTTTCAAACCTACCCTGTATCATAGCGAACGAAACAAAAAAAATTATCGGAATCGGTAATGCCGTTTTTGAGTTTCTGCGAGACTGACGCACAGTAATTCATTTTTTATCGGAATTTAGATTTTTTCGATTTTCCGGCTTTTTCTTCAGGATTTCTCGACTCTTCTTTTTTCCTAGCCTGCCCTGCATCATAGCGAACAAAACAAAAAAAAATTATCGAAATCGGACAAGCCGTTTTTGAGTTTTAGCGAGACTAACCCACAGCAATTCATTTATATCGAAATTTCGATTTTTTCGATTTTCCGGCTCTTCCTTTGGGATTTCCCGACTTTTATTTTTTTCAAACCTACCCTGTATCATAGCGAACAAAACTAAAGAAAATTATCGAAATCGGTCATGCCGTTTTTGAGTTTTAGCGAGACTAACCCACAGCAATTCATTTTTATCGAAATTTCGATTTTTTCGATTTTCCGGCTTTTCCTTTGGATTTTCCGAATTCTATTTTTTTTCAAACCTACCCTGTATCATAGTGAACAAATCAACAAAAGAAATTATCGAAATCGGTCAAGCCGTTTTTGAGTTTTAGCGAGACTGACGCACAGCAATTCATTTTTATCGAAATTTCGATTTTTCCGATTTTCCGGCTTTTCCTTTGGGATTTGCCGACTTTTATTTTTTTTTCAAACCTTCCCTCTATCATAGCCAACAAAACTAATGAAAATTATCGAAATCGGTCTAGCCGTTTTTGAGTTTTAGCGAGACTAACCCACAGCAATTCATTTATATTGAAATTTCGATTTTTTCGATTTTCCGGCTTTTCCTTTGGGATTTCCCGACTTTTCTTTTCTTTCAGACCTACACTATATCATAGCGAACAAAACAAAAAAAATTATCGAAATCGGTGAAGCAGTTTTTGAGTTTTAGCGAGACTAACGCACGGCAATTCATTTTTATCGAAATTTCGATTTTTTCGATTTTCCGACTTTTCCTTTGGGATTTCCCGAGTTTTTTTTTTTTTTGTCAAACCTACCCTATATCATAGTGAACAAAACAAAAAAAAATTATCGAAATCGGTCCAGCCGTTTTTGAGTTTCTGCGAGACTGACGCACAGTAATTCATTTTTTATCGGAATGTCGATTTTTTCGATTTTCCGGCTTTTTCTTCGGGATTTCTCGACTCTTCTTTTTCTCTAGCCTACCCTGTATCATAGCGAACAAAACAAAAACAAAATTATCGAAATTAGACAAGCGATTTTTGAGTTTTAGCGAGACTAACCCACAGCAATTCATTTATATCCAAATTTCGATTTTTTCGAATTTCCGGCTTTTCCTGTGGGATTTCCCGATTTCTAGTTTTTTTCAAACCTACCCTGTATCATAGCGAACGAAACAAAAAAAATTATCGGAATCGGTAATGCCGTTTTTGAGTTTCTGCGAGACTGACGCACAGTAATTCATTTTTTATCGGAATTTCGATTTTTTCGATTTTCCGGCTTTTTCTTCGGGATTTCTCGACTCTTCTTTTTTCCTAGCCTACCCTGCATCATAGCGAACAAAACAAAAAAAATTATCGAAATCGGACAAGCCGTTTTTGAGTTTTAGCGAGACTAACCCACAGCAATTCATTTATATCGAAATTTCGATTTTTTCGATTTTCCGGCTTTTGCTTTGGGATTTCCCGACTTTTATTTTTTTTAAAACCTACCCTGTATCATAGCGAACAAAACTAAAGAAAATTATCGAAATCGGTCATGCCAGTTTTGAGTTTTAGCGAGACTAACCCGCAGCAATTCATTTATATCGAAATTTCGATTTTTTCGATTTTCCGGCTTTTGCTTTGGGATTTCCCGACTTCTATTTTTTTCAAACCTACCCTATATTATAGCGAACAAAACAAAAAAAAATTTGTCGAAATCGGTCATGCCGTTTTTGAGTTTCTGCAAGACTGACGCACAGCAATTCATTTTTATCGAAATTTCGATTTTTTCGATTTTCCGGCTTTTCCTTTGGGATTTCCCGACTTCTAGTTTTTTTCAAACCTACCCTGTATCATAGTGAACAAAACAACAAAAGAAATTATCGAAATCGGTAAAGCCGTTTTTGAGTTTTAGCGAGACTGACGCACAGCAATTCATTTTTATCGAAATTTCGATTTTTTCGATTTTCAGGCTTTTCCTTTGGGATTTGCCGACTTTTATTTTTTCTCAAACCTACCCTGTATCATAGCGAACAAAACTAAAGAAAATTATCGAAATCGGTCAAGCCGTTTTTTGAGTTTTAGCGAGACTAACCCACAGCAATTCATTTATATCGAAATTTCGATTTTTTCGATTTTCCGGCTTTTCCTTTGGGATTTCTCGAATTTTATTTTTTTCAAACCTACCCTGTATCATAGCGAACAAAACTAAAGAAAATTATCGAAATCGGTCATGCCGTTTTTGAGTTTTAGCGAGACTAACCCACAGCAATTCATTTATATCAAAATTTCGATTTTTTCGATTTTCCGGCTTTCCCTTTGCGATTTCCCGACTTCTATTTTTTTCAAACCTACCCTGTATCATAGTGAACAAAACAACAAAAGAAATTATCGAAATCGGTCATGCCGTTTTTGAGTTTTAGCGAGACTCACGCACAGCAATTCATTTTTATCAAAATTTCGATTTTTTCGATTTTCCGGCTTTTTCTTTGGGATTTGCCGACTTTTATTTTTTTTCAAACCTACCCTGTATCATAGCCAACAAAACTAAAGAAAATTATCGAAATCGGGCAAGCCGTTTTTGAGTTTTAGCGAGACTAACCCACAGCAATTCATTTATATCGAAATTTCGATTTTTTCGATTTTCCGGCTTTTCCTTTGGGATTTCCCGACTTTTATTTTTTTCAAACCTACCCTGTATCATAGTGAACAAAACAACAAAAGAAATTATCGAAATCGGTCAAGCCGTTTTTGAGTTTTAGCGAGACTGACGCACAGCAATTCATTTTTATCGAAATTTCGATTTTTTCGATTTTCCGGCTTTTTTTTTGGGATTTCCCGACTTCTATTTTTTTCAAACCTACCCTCTATCATAGCGAACAAAACTAAAGAAAATTATCGAAATCGGTCAAGCCGTTTTTGAGTTTTAGCGAGACTAACGCACAGCAATTCATTTATATCGAAATTTCAATTTTTTCGATTTTTCGGCTTTTCCTTTGGGATTCCCGACTTTTATTTTTTTCAAACCTACCCTGTATCATAGCGAACAAAACTAAAGAAATTTATCGAAATCGGTCATGCCGTTTTTGAGTTTTAGCGAGACTAACCCACAGCAATTCATTTTTATCGAAATTTCGATTTTTTCGATTTTCCGGCTTTTCCTTTGGGATTTCCCGACTTCTATTTTTTTTCAAACCTACCCTGTATCATAGTGAACAAAACAACAACAGAAATTATCGAAATCGGTCAAGCCGTTTTTGAGTTTTAGCGAGACTGACGCACAGCAATTCATTTTTATCGAAATTTCGATTTTCCGGCTTTTCCTTTGAGATTTGCCGACTTTTATTTTTTTTCAAACCTACCCTATATCATAGCCAACAAAACTAAAGAAAATTATCAAAATCGGTCAAGCCGTTTTTGAGTTTTAGCGAGACTAACCCACAGCAATTCATTTATATCGAAATTTCGATTTTTTCGATTTTCCGGCTTTTCCTTTGGGATTTCCCGACTTTTCTTTTCTTTCAGACCTACACTATATCATAGCGAACAAAACAAAGAAAATTATCGAAATCGGTCAAGCAGTTTTTGAGTTTTAGCGAGACTAACGCACGGCAATTAATTTTTATCGAAATTTCGATTTTTTCGATTTTCCGACTTTTCCTTTGGGATTTCCCGACTTTTATTTTTTTTTCAAACCTACCCTATATCATAGTGAACAAAACAAAAAAAAATTATCGAAATCGGTCCAGCCGTTTTTGAGTTTCTGCGAGACTGACGCACAGTAATTCATTTTTTATCGGAATGTCGATTTTTTCGATTTTCCGGCTTTTTCTTCGGGATTTCTCGACTCTTCTTTTTCTCTAGCCTACCCTGTATCATAGCGAACAAAACAAAAAAAAAATTATCGAAATCGGACAAGCCGTTTTTGAGTTTTAGCGAGACTAACCCACAGCAATTCATTTATATCCAAATTTCGATTTTTTCGATTTTCCGGCTTTTCCTGTGGGATTTCCCGATTTCTAGTTTTTTTTCAAACCTACCCTGTATTATAGCGAACGAAACAAAAAAAATTATCGGAATCGGTAATGCCGTTTTTGAGTTTCTGCGAGACTGACGCACAGTAATTCATTTTTTATCGGAATTTCGATTTTTTCGATTTTCCGGCTTTTTCTTCGGGATTTCTCGACTCTTCTTTTTTCCTAGCCTACCCTGCATCATAGCGAACAAAACAAAAAAAAATTATCGAAGTCGGACAAGCCGTTTTTGAGTTTTAGCGAGAATAACCCACAGAAATTCATTTATATCGAAATTTCGATTTTTTCGATTTACCGGCTTTTGCTTTGGGATTTCCCGACTTTTATTTTTTTTAAAACCTACCATGTATCATAGTGAACAAAACTAAAGAAAATTATCGAAATCGGTCATGCCGTTTTTGAGTTTTAGCGAGACTAACCCACAGCAATTCATTTATATCGAAATTTCGATTTTTTCGATTTTCCGGCTTTTCCTTTGGGATTTCCCGACTTCTATTTTTTTCAAACCTACCCTATATTATAGCGAACAAACCAAAAAAAAATTTGTCGAAATCGGTCATGCCGTTTTTGAGTTTCTGCGAGACTGACGCACAGCAATTCATTTTTATCGAAATTTCGATTTTTTCGATTTTCCGGCTTTTGCTTTGGGATTTTCCGACTTTTATTTTTTTCAAACCTACCCTGTATCATAGCGAACAAAACTAAAGAAAATTATCGAAATCGGTCATGCCGTTTTTGAGTTTTAGCGAGACTAACGCACAGCAATTCATTTATATCGAAATTTCGATTTTTTCGATTTTCCGGCTTTTCCTTTGGGATTTTCCGACTTTTATTTTTTTCAAACCTACCCTGTATCATAGCGAACAAAACTAAAGAAAATTATCGAAATCGGTCATGCCGTTTTTGAGTTTTAGCGAGACTAACCCACAGCAATTCATTTTTATCGAAATTTCGATTTTTTCGATTTTCCGGCTTTTGCTTTGGGATTTCCCGATTTCTATTTTTTTTCAAACCTACCCTGTATCATAGTGAACAAAACAACAAAAGAAATTATCGAAATCGGTCAAGCCGTTTTTGAGTTTTAGCGAGACTGACGCACAGCAATTCATTTTTATCGAAATTTCGATTTTTTCGATTTTCCGGCTTTTCCTTTGGGATTTGCCGACTTTTATTTTTTTTCAAACCTACCCTGTATCATAGCGAACAAAACTAAAGAAAATTATCGAAATCGGTCAAGCGGTTTTTGAGTTTCTGCGAGACTGACGCACAGCAATTCATTTATATCCAAATTTCGATTTTTTCGATTTTCCGGCTTTTCCTGTGGGATTTCCCGATTTCTGGTGTTTTTCAAACCTACCCTGTATCATAGCGAACGAAACAAAAAAAATTATCGGAATCGGTAATGCCGTTTTTGAGTTTCTGCGAGACTGACGCACAGTAATTCATTTTTTATCGGAATTTAGATTTTTTCGATTTTCCGGCTTTTTCTTCAGGATTTCTCGACTCTTCTTTTTTCCTAGCCTACCCTGCATCATAGCGAACAAAACAAAAAAAAATTATCGAAATCGGACAAGCCGTTTTTGAGTTTTAGCGAGACTAACCCACAGCAATTCATTTATATCGAAATTTCGATTTTTTCGATTTTCCGGCTTTTCCTTTGGGATTTCCCGACTTCTATTTTTTTTCAAACCTACCCTGTATCATAGTGAACAAAACAACACAAGAAATTATCGAAATCGGTCAAGCCGTTTTTGAGTTTTAGCGAGACTGACGCACAGCAATTCATTTTTATCGAAATTTCGATTTTTTCGATTTTCCGGCTTTTCCTTTGGGATTTGCCGACTTTTATTTTTTTTAAAACCTACCCTGTATCATAGCGAAAAAACTAAAGAAAATTATCGAAATCGGTCAAGCCGTTTTTGAGTTTTAGCGAGACTAACCCACAGCAATTCATTTATATCGAAATGTCGATTTTTTCGATTTTCCGGCTCTTCCTTTGGGATTTCCCGACTTTTATTTTTTTCAAACCTACCCTGTATCATAGCGAACAAAACTAAAGAAAATTATCGAAATCGGTCATGCCGTTTTTGAGTTTTAGCGAGACTAACCCACAGCAATTCATTTTTATCGAAATTTCGATTTTTTCGATTTTCCGGGTTTTCCTTTGGGATTTCCCGAATTCTATTTTTTTTCAAACCTACCCTGTATCATAGTGAACAAAACAACAAAAGAAATTATCGAAATCGGTCAAGCCGTTTTTGAGTTTTAGCGAGACTGACGCACAGCAATTCATTTTTATCGAAATTTCGATTTTTTCGATTTTCCGGCATTTCCTTTGGGATTTGCCGACTTTTATTTTTTTTCAAACCTACCCTGTATCATAGCCAACAAAACTAAAGAAAATTATCGAAATCGGTCAAGCCGTTTTTGAGTTTTAGCGAGACTAACCCACAGCAATTCATTTATATTGAAATTTCGATTTTTTCGATTTTCCGGCTTTTCCTTTGGGATTTCCCCACTTTTCTTTTCTTTCAGACCTACCCTATATCATAGTGAATAAAACAAAAAAAAATTATCGAAATCGGTGCAGCCGTTTTTGAGTTTCTGCGAGACTGACGCACAGTAATTCATTTTTTATCGGAATGTTGATTTTTTCGATTTTCCGGCTTTTTCTTCGGGATTTCTCGACTCTTCTTTTTCGCTAGCCTACCCTGTATCATAGCGAACAAAACAAAAAAAAATTATCGAAATCGGACAAGCCGTTTTTGAGTTTTAGCGAGACTAACCCACAGCAATTCATTTATATCGAAATTTCGATTTTTTCGATTTTCCGGCTTTTGCTTTGGGATTTCCCGACTTCTATTTTTTTCAAACCTACCCTATATTATAGCGAACAAAACAAAAAAAAATTTGTCGAAATCGGTCATGCCGTTTTTGAGTTTCTGCGAGACTGACGCACAGCAATTCATTTTTATCGAAATTCCGATTTTTTCGATTTTCCGGCTTTTCCTTTGGGATTTGCCGACTTCTATTTTTTTTCAAACCTACCCTGTATCATAGTGAACAAAACAACACCAGAAATTATCGAAATCGGTCAAGTCGTTTTTGAGTTTTAGCGAGACTGACGCACAGCAATTCATTTCTATCGAAATTTCGTTTTTTCGATTTTCCGGCTTTTTCTTTGGGATTTGCCGACTTTTATTTTTTTTCAAACCTACCCTGTATCATAGCGAACAAAACTAAAGAAAATTATCGAAATCGGTCAATCGGTTTTTGAGTTTTAGCGAGACTAACCCACAGCAATTCATTTATATCGAAATTTCGATTTTTTCGATTTTCCGGCTCTTCCTTTGGGATTTCCCGACTTTTATTTTTTTCAAACCTACCCTGTATCATAGCGAACAAAACTAAAGAAAATTATCGAAATCGGTCATGCCGTTTTTGAGTTTTAGCGAGACTAACCCACAGCAATTCATTTTTATCGAAATTTCGATTTTTTCGATTTTCCGGCTTTTCCTTTGGGATTTGCCGACTTTTATTTTTTTTCAAACCTACCCAGTATCATAGCCAACAAAACTAAAGAAAATTATCGAAATCGGTCAAGCTGTTTTTGAGTTTTAGCGAGACTAACCCACAGCAATTCATTTATATTGAAATTTCGATTTTTTCGATTTTCCGGCTTTTCCTTTGGGATTTCCCGACTGCTATTTTTTTCAAACCTACCCTATATTATAGCGAACAAAACAAAAAAAAATTATCGAAATTGGACAAGCCGTTTTTGAGTTTTAGCGAGACTAACCCACAGCAATTCATTTATATCCAAATTTCGATTTTTTCGAATTTCCGGCTTTTCCTGTGGGATTTCCCGATTTCTAGTTTTTTTCAAACCTACCCTGTATCATAGCGAACGAAACAAAAAAAATTATCGGAATCGGTAATGCCGTTTTTGAGTTTCTGCGAGACTGACGCACAGTAATTCATTTTTTATCGGAATTTCGATTTTTTCGATTTTCCGGCTTTTTCTTCGGGATTTCTCGACTCTTCTTTTTTCCTAGCCTACCCTGCATCATAGCGAACAAAACAAAAAAAAATTATCGAAAGCGGACAAGCCGTTTTTGAGTTTTAGCGAGACTAACCCACAGCAATTCATTTATATCGAAATTTCGATTTTTTCGATTTTCCGGCTTTTGCTTTGGGATTTCCCGACTTTTATTTTTTTTAAAACCTACCCTGTATCATAGCGAACAAAACAAAAAAAATTATCGGAATCGGTAATGCCGTTTTTGAGTTTCTGCGAGACTGACGCACAGTAATTCATTTTTTATCGGAATTTCGATTTTTTCGATTTTCCGGCTTTTTCTTCGGGATTTCTCGACTCTTCTTTTTTCCTAGCCTACCCTGCATCATAGCGAACAAAACAAAAAAAAATTATCGAAAGCGGACAAGCCGTTTTTGAGTTTTAGCGAGACTAACCCACAGCAATTCATTTATATCGAAATTTCGATTTTTTCGATTTTCCGGCTTTTGCTTTGGGATTTCCCGACTTTTATTTTTTTTAAAACCTACCCTGTATCATAGCGAACAAAACTAAAGAAAATTATCGAAATCGGTCATGCCAGTTTTGAGTTTTAGCGAGACTAACCCGCAGCAATTCATTTATATCGAAATTTCGATTTTTTCGATTTTCCGGCTTTTCCTTTGGGATTTCCCGACTGCTATTTTTTTCAAACCTACCCTATATTATAGCGAACAAAACAAAAAAAAATTTGTCGAAATCGGTCATGCCGTTTTTAAGTTTCTGCGAGACTGACGCACAGCAATTCATTTTTATCGAAATTTCGATTTTTTCGATTTTCCGGCTTTTCCTTTGGGATTTCCCGACTTCTATTTTTTTTCAAACCTACCCTGTATCATAGTGAACAAAACAACAACAGAAATTATAGAAATCGGTAAAGCCGTTTTTGAGTTTTAGCGAGACTAACCCACAGCAATTCATTTTTATCGAAATTTCGGTTTTTTCGATTTTCCGGCTTTTCCTTTGGGATTTGCCGACTTTTATTTTTTCTCAAACCTACCCTGTATCATAGCGAACAAAACTAAAGAAAATTATCGAAATCGGTCAAGCCGTTTTTTGAGTTTTAGCGAGACTAACCCACAGCAATTCATTTATATCGAAATTTCGATTTTTTCGATTTTCCGGCTTTTCCTTTGGGATTTCCCGAATTTTATTTTTTTCAAACCTACCCTGTATCATAGCGAACAAAACTAAAGAAAATTATCGAAATCGGTCATGCCGTTTTTGAGTTTTAGCGAGACTAACCCACAGCAATTCATTTATATCGAAATTTCGATTTTTTCGATTTTCCGGCTTTCCCTTTGCGATTTCTCGACTTCTACTTTTTTCAAACCTACCCTGTATCATAGTGAACAAAACAACAAAAGAAATTATCGAAATCGGTCAAGCCGTTTTTGAGTTTTAGCGAGACTGACGCACAGCAATTCATTTTTATCGAAATTTCGATTTTTTCGATTTTCCGGCTTTTTCTTTGGGATTTGCCGACTTTTATTTTTTTTCAAACCTACCCTGTATCATAGCCAACAAAACTAAAGAAAATTATCGAAATTGGGCAAGCCGTTTTTGAGTTTTAGCGAGACTAACCCACAGCAATTCATTTATATCGAAATTTCGATTTTTTCGATTTTCCGGCTTTTCCTTTGGGATTTCCCGACTTTCATTTTTTTCAAACCTACCCTGTATCATAGTGAACAAAACAACAAAAGAAATTATCGAAATCGGTCAAGCCGTTTTTGAGTTTTAGCGAGACTGACGCACAGAAATTCATTTTTATCGAAATTTCGATTTTTTCGATTTTCCGGCTTTTCCTTTGGGATTTCCCGACTTCTATTTTTTTCAAACCTACCCTATATTATAGCGAACAAAACAAAAAAAAATTTGTCGAAATCGGTCATGCCGTTTTTGAGTTTCTGCGAGACTGACGCACAGCAATTCATTTTTATCGAAATTTCGATTTTTTCGATTTTCCGACTTTTCCTTTGGGATTTCCCGACATCTATTTTTTTTCAAACCTACCCTGTATCATAGTGAGCAAAACAACAAAAGAAATTATCGAAATCGGTCAAGCCGTTTTTGAGTTTTAGCGAGACTGACGCACAGCAATTCATTTTTATCGAAATTTCGATTTTTTCGATTTTCCGGCTTCCGGGATTTTCCGACTTTTATTTTTTTTCAAACCTACCCTCTATCATAGCGAACAAAACTAAAGAAAATTAACGAAATCGGTCAAGCCGTTTTTGAGTTTTAGCGAGACTAACGCACAGCAATTCATTTATATCGAAATTTCAATTTTTTCGATTTTCCGGCTTTTCCTTTGGGCTTCCCGACTTTTATTTTTTTCAAACCTACCCTGTATCATAGCGAACAAAACTAAAGAAATTTATCGAAATCGATCATGCCGTTTTTGAGTTTTAGCGAGACTAACCCACAGCAATTCATTTTTATCGAAATTTCGATTTTTTCGATTTTCCGGCTTTTCCTTTGGGATTTCCCGACTTTTCTTTTCTTTCAGACCTACACTATATCATAGCGAACAAAACAAAGAAAACTATTGAAATCGGTCATGCCGTTTTTGAGTTTTAGCGAGACTCGAACTCAATGTTTCCAAATGCCAATCCATTACCTTCTCCCGCAAACGCCCTTCTTCTCCCCTTAGGGTTTACCATCTTTATGATGTACCTATCCCTACTGCGTCCTCCCTTCGCGATCTCGGTGTCATCTGTGACAGTGAACTAAACTTTCGTGATCACATCGACAGCGTGGTAGCTAGAGCCAACTCTGCGCTCGGCTTTGTGAAGCGTTGGTCTAAAGAGTTCCGTAACCCCTATGTTGCTAAATCATTATTCGTCTCGTTCGTCAGGCCTCTCCTTGAATACGCTTCCCAAGTCTGGTCTCCCTCCCAATCTTCATACATCAACAGAATTGAAGCAGTCCAGCGAAGGTTCCTTCGTTTTGCTCTACGAGAGCTTCCCTGGTCTGACCGTTTTATTCTTCCCCCTTATGAAAATCGCCTAATGCTGATTGACTTGGAGCCCTTATGGAAGCGACGCGACTCTGCAGACATTACCTTCATCCATCAGCTACTTTCTGGCGACATAGACTGCCCTTCTCTGCTTCACCGGGTTTCTCTCTATACCAATCCCCGTAGCCTTAGATCGGCCCCTCTCTTCCGCCCCGTTTACCACCGCACTAACTATGGCCTTTCTGAACCCCTCACCCGCATGCTCCGGAAAGCCAACTCCCTCCCTTCCTTTGACTTTCACCTGAGCAAATCTTCTCTTAGGAGCTCCCTGCGCCGAACATCTTAATATTGTCCCCCTCCCGTTATCCCTAATTCCAAAGCCCTTTACTTTGTCTGTCGCTTAACTTAAGTTACTTTTTGTATTTTGTTTGTTTGTTTGTAGCTTATAGTAAGCGAGGGCATTAATAAATGAATATAATTGCCCCTCCTGTCTGCTCCCCATTGACCCCATCTTTGTATTATATGCCCCTTGTCTTAGTTTTAGTCATAGTTTTTAAGTTGATTTTGTTTGTTTATTTTTAAGTTGATTTTGTTTGTTTATTTTTAAGCCAATGTATTTGTCAATTGTAGCTTGAATTAAGCGAAACGAATAAATAAATAAATAAATAAATAAATAAATAAATAAACTAACCCACAGCAATTCATTTATATCCAAATTTCGATTTTTTCGATTTTCCGGCTTTTCCTGTGGGATTTCCCGATTTCTAGTTTTTTTCAAACCTACCCTGTATCATAGCGAACGAAACAAAAAAAAATGTCGGAATCGGTAATGCCGTTTTTTGAGTTTCTGCGAGACTGACGCACAGTAATTCATTTTTTATAGGAATTTCGATTTTTTCGATTTTCCGGCTTTTTCTTCGGGATTTCTCGACTCTTATTTTTTCCTAGCCTACCCTGCATCATAGCGAACAAAACAAAAAAAAATTATCGAAATCGGACAAGCCGTTTTTGAGTTTTAGCGAGACTAACCCACAGCAATTCATTTATATCGAAATTTCGATTTTTTCGATTTTCCGGCTTTTGCTTTGGGATTTCCCGACTTTTATTTTTTGTAAAACCTACCCTGTATCATAGCGAACAAAACTAAAGAAAATTATCGAAATCGGTCATGCCGTTTTTGAGTTTTAGCGAGACTAACCCACAGCAATTCATTTATATCGAAATTTCGATTTTTTGCGATTTTCCGGCTTTTGCTTTGGGATTTCCCGACTTTTATTTTTTGTAAAACCTACCATGTATCATAGCGAACAAAACTAAAGAAAATTATCGAAATCGGTCATGCCGTTTTTGAGTTTTAGCGAGACTAACCCACAGCAATTCATTTATATCGAAATTTCGATTTTTTCGATTTTCCGGCTTTTCCTTTGGGATTTCCCGACTTTTATTTTTTCAAACCTACCCTGTATCATAGCGAACAAAACTAAAGAAAATTATCGAAATCGGTCAAGCCGTTTTTAGTTTTAGCGAGACAAACCCACAGCAATTCATTTTTATCGAAATTTCGATTTTTTCCATTTTCCGACTTTTCCTTTGGGATTTCCCCACTTTTATTTTTTGTAAAACCTACCATGTATCATAGCGAACAAAACTAAAGAAAATTATCGAAATACGTCAAGCCGTTTTTGAGTTTTAGCGAGACTAACCCACAGCAATTCATTTATATCGAAATTTCGATTTTTTCGATTTTCCGGCTTTTCCTTTGGGATTTCCCGACTTTTATTTTTTTTCAAACCTACCCTGTATCATAGCCAACAAAACTAAAGAAAATTATCGAAATCGGTCAAGCCGTTTTTGAGTTTTAGCGAGACTAACCCACAGCAATTCATTTATATTGAAATTTCGATTTTTTCGATTTTCCGGCTTTTCCTTTGGGATTTCCCCACTTTTCTTTTCTTTCAGACCTACCCTATATCATAGTGAATAAAACAAAAAAAAATTATCGAAATCGGTGCAGCCGTTTTTGAGTTTCTGCGAGACTGACGCACAGTAATTCATTTTTTATCGGAATGTCGATTTTTTCGATTTTCCGGCTTTTTCTTCGGGATTTCTCGACTCTTCTTTTTCGCTAGCCTACCCTGTATCATAGCGAACAAAACAAAAAAAAATTATCGAAATCGGACAAGCCGTTTTTGAGTTTTAGCGAGACTAACCCACAGCAATTCATTTATATCGAAATTTCGATTTTTTCGATTTTCCGGCTTTTGCTTTGGGATTTCCCGACTTCTATTTTTTTCAAACCTACCCTATATTATAGCGAACAAAACAAAAAAAAATTTGTCGAAATCGGTCATGCCGTTTTTGAGTTTCTGCGAGACTGACGCACAGCAATTCATTTTTATCGAAATTCCGATTTTTTCGATTTTCCGGCTTTTCCTTTGGGATTTGCCGACTTCTATTTTTTTTCAAACCTACCCTGTATCATAGTGAACAAAACAACACCAGAAATTATCGAAATCGGTCAAGTCGTTTTTGAGTTTTAGCGAGACTGACGCACAGCAATTCATTTCTATCGAAATTTCGTTTTTTCGATTTTCCGGCTTTTTCTTTGGGATTTGCCGACTTTTATTTTTTTTCAAACCTACCCTGTATCATAGCGAACAAAACTAAAGAAAATTATCGAAATCGGTCAATCGGTTTTTGAGTTTTAGCGAGACTAACCCACAGCAATTCATTTATATCGAAATTTCGATTTTTTCGATTTTCCGGCTCTTCCTTTGGGATTTCCCGACTTTTATTTTTTTCAAACCTACCCTGTATCATAGCGAACAAAACTAAAGAAAATTATCGAAATCGGTCATGCCGTTTTTGAGTTTTAGCGAGACTAACCCACAGCAATTCATTTTTATCGAAATTTCGATTTTTTCGATTTTCCGGCTTTTCCTTTGGGATTTGCCGACTTTTATTTTTTTTCAAACCTACCCAGTATCATAGCCAACAAAACTAAAGAAAATTATCGAAATCGGTCAAGCTGTTTTTGAGTTTTAGCGAGACTAACCCACAGCAATTCATTTATATTGAAATTTCGATTTTTTCGATTTTCCGGCTTTTCCTTTGGGATTTCCCGACTTTTCTTTTCTTTCAGACCTACACTATATCATAGCGAACAAAACAAAAAAAAAATTATCGAAATTGGACAAGCCGTTTTTGAGTTTTAGCGAGACTAACCCACAGCAATTCATTTATATCCAAATTTCGATTTTTTCGAATTTCCGGCTTTTCCTGTGGGATTTCCCGATTTCTAGTTTTTTTCAAACCTACCCTGTATCATAGCGAACGAAACAAAAAAAATTATCGGAATCGGTAATGCCGTTTTTGAGTTTCTGCGAGACTGACGCACAGTAATTCATTTTTTATCGGAATTTCGATTTTTTCGATTTTCCGGCTTTTTCTTCGGGATTTCTCGACTCTTCTTTTTTCCTAGCCTACCCTGCATCATAGCGAACAAAACAAAAAAAAATTATCGAAAGCGGACAAGCCGTTTTTGAGTTTTAGCGAGACTAACCCACAGCAATTCATTTATATCGAAATTTCGATTTTTTCGATTTTCCGGCTTTTGCTTTGGGATTTCCCGACTTTTATTTTTTTTAAAACCTACCCTGTATCATAGCGAACAAAACTAAAGAAAATTATCGAAATCGGTCATGCCAGTTTTGAGTTTTAGCGAGACTAACCCGCAGCAATTCATTTATATCGAAATTTCGATTTTTTCGATTTTCCGGCTTTTCCTTTGGGATTTCCCGACTGCTATTTTTTTCAAACCTACCCTATATTATAGCGAACAAAACAAAAAAAAATTTGTCGAAATCGGTCATGCCGTTTTTAAGTTTCTGCGAGACTGACGCACAGCAATTCATTTTTATCGAAATTTCGATTTTTTCGATTTTCCGGCTTTTCCTTTGGGATTTCCCGACTTCTATTTTTTTTCAAACCTACCCTGTATCATAGTGAACAAAACAACAACAGAAATTATAGAAATCGGTAAAGCCGTTTTTGAGTTTTAGCGAGACTAACCCACAGCAATTCATTTTTATCGAAATTTCGGTTTTTTCGATTTTCCGGCTTTTCCTTTGGGATTTGCCGACTTTTATTTTTTCTCAAACCTACCCTGTATCATAGCGAACAAAACTAAAGAAAATTATCGAAATCGGTCAAGCCGTTTTTTGAGTTTTAGCGAGACTAACCCACAGCAATTCATTTATATCGAAATTTCGATTTTTTCGATTTTCCGGCTTTTCCTTTGGGATTTCCCGAATTTTATTTTTTTCAAACCTACCCTGTATCATAGCGAACAAAACTAAAGAAAATTATCGAAATCGGTCATGCCGTTTTTGAGTTTTAGCGAGACTAACCCACAGCAATTCATTTATATCGAAATTTCGATTTTTTCGATTTTCCGGCTTTCCCTTTGCGATTTCTCGACTTCTACTTTTTTCAAACCTACCCTGTATCATAGTGAACAAAACAACAAAAGAAATTATCGAAATCGGTCAAGCCGTTTTTGAGTTTTAGCGAGACTGACGCACAGCAATTCATTTTTATCGAAATTTCGATTTTTTCGATTTTCCGGCTTTTTCTTTGGGATTTGCCGACTTTTATTTTTTTTCAAACCTACCCTGTATCATAGCCAACAAAACTAAAGAAAATTATCGAAATTGGGCAAGCCGTTTTTGAGTTTTAGCGAGACTAACCCACAGCAATTCATTTATATCGAAATTTCGATTTTTTCGATTTTCCGGCTTTTCCTTTGGGATTTCCCGACTTTCATTTTTTTCAAACCTACCCTGTATCATAGTGAACAAAACAACAAAAGAAATTATCGAAATCGGTCAAGCCGTTTTTGAGTTTTAGCGAGACTGACGCACAGAAATTCATTTTTATCGAAATTTCGATTTTTTCGATTTTCCGGCTTTTCCTTTGGGATTTCCCGACTTCTATTTTTTTCAAACCTACCCTATATTATAGCGAACAAAACAAAAAAAAATTTGTCGAAATCGGTCATGCCGTTTTTGAGTTTCTGCGAGACTGACGCACAGCAATTCATTTTTATCGAAATTTCGATTTTTTCGATTTTCCGACTTTTCCTTTGGGATTTCCCGACATCTATTTTTTTTCAAACCTACCCTGTATCATAGTGAGCAAAACAACAAAAGAAATTATCGAAATCGGTCAAGCCGTTTTTGAGTTTTAGCGAGACTGACGCACAGCAATTCATTTTTATCGAAATTTCGATTTTTTCGATTTTCCGGCTTCCGGGATTTTCCGACTTTTATTTTTTTTCAAACCTACCCTCTATCATCGCGAACAAAACTAAAGAAAATTAACGAAATCGGTCAAGCCGTTTTTGAGTTTTAGCGAGACTAACGCACAGCAATTCATTTATATCGAAATTTCAATTTTTTCGATTTTCCGGCTTTTCCTTTGGGCTTCCCGACTTTTATTTTTTTCAAACCTACCCTGTATCATAGCGAACAAAACTAAAGAAATTTATCGAAATCGATCATGCCGTTTTTGAGTTTTAGCGAGACTAACCCACAGCAATTCATTTTTATCGAAATTTCGATTTTTTCGATTTTCCGGCTTTTCCTTTGGGATTTCCCGACTTTTCTTTTCTTTCAGACCTACACTATATCATAGCGAACAAAACAAAGAAAACTATTGAAATCGGTCATGCCGTTTTTGAGTTTTAGCGAGACTAACCCACAGCAATTCATTTATATCCAAATTTCGATTTTTTCGATTTTCCGGCTTTTCCTGTGGGATTTCCCGATTTCTAGTTTTTTTCAAACCTACCCTGTATCATAGCGAACGAAACAAAAAAAAATATCGGAATCGGTAATGCCGTTTTTTGAGTTTCTGCGAGACTGACGCACAGTAATTCATTTTTTATAGGAATTTCGATTTTTTCGATTTTCCGGCTTTTTCTTCGGGATTTCTCGACTCTTATTTTTTCCTAGCCTACCCTGCATCATAGCGAACAAAACAAAAAAAAATTATCGAAATCGGACAAGCCGTTTTTGAGTTTTAGCGAGACTAACCCACAGCAATTCATTTATATCGAAATTTCGATTTTTTCGATTTTCCGGCTTTTGCTTTGGGATTTCCCGACTTTTATTTTTTGTAAAACCTACCCTGTATCATAGCGAACAAAACTAAAGAAAATTATCGAAATCGGTCATGCCGTTTTTGAGTTTTAGCGAGACTAACCCACAGCAATTCATTTATATCGAAATTTCGATTTTTTGCGATTTTCCGGCTTTTGCTTTGGGATTTCCCGACTTTTATTTTTTGTAAAACCTACCATGTATCATAGCGAACAAAACTAAAGAAAATTATCGAAATCGGTCATGCCGTTTTTGAGTTTTAGCGAGACTAACCCACAGCAATTCATTTATATCGAAATTTCGATTTTTTCGATTTTCCGGCTTTTCCTTTGGGATTTCCCGACTTTTATTTTTTCAAACCTACCCTGTATCATAGCGAACAAAACTAAAGAAAATTATCGAAATCGGTCAAGCCGTTTTTAGTTTTAGCGAGACAAACCCACAGCAATTCATTTTTATCGAAATTTCGATTTTTTCCATTTTCCGACTTTTCCTTTGGGATTTCCCCACTTTTATTTTTTGTAAAACCTACCATGTATCATAGCGAACAAAACTAAAGAAAATTATCGAAATACGTCAAGCCGTTTTTGAGTTTTAGCGAGACTAACCCACAGCAATTCATTTATATCGAAATTTCGATTTTTTCGATTTTCCGGCTTTTCCTTTGGGATTTCCCGACTTCTTTTTTTTTCAAACCTACCCTGTATCATAGTGAACAAAACAACACAAGAAATTATCGAAATCGGTCAAGCCGTTTTTGAGTTTTAGCGAGACTAACGCACGGCAATTCATTTTTATCGAAATTTCGATTTTTTCAATTTTCCGACTTTTCCTTTGGGATTTCCCCACTTTTATTTTTTTTAAACCTACCTTGTATCATAGCGAACAACACAAATAGAAATTATCAAAATCGGTCGAGCCGTTTTTGAGTTTTAGCGAGACTAACGCACAGCAATTCATTTTTATCGAAATTTGAATTCTTTCGATTTTCCGGCTTTTCCTTTGGGATTTCCCGACTTTTCTTTTCTTTCAGACCTACACTATATCATAGCGAACAAAACAAAAAAAATTATCGAAATCGGTCAAGCAGTTTTTGAGTTTTAGCGAGACTAACGCACGGCAATTCATTTTTATCGAAATTTCGATTTTTTCGATTTTCCGACTTTTCCTTTGGGATTTTCCGACTTTTATTTTTTTTTTCAAACCTACCCTATATCATAGTGAACAAAACAAAAAATAATTATCGAAATCGGTCCAGCCGTTTTTGAGTTTCTGCGAGACTGACGCACAGTAATTCATTTTTTATCGGAATGTCGATTTTTTCGATTTTCCGGCTTTTTCTTCGGGATTTCTCGACTCTTCTTTTTCTCTAGCCTACCCTGTATCATAGCGAACAAAACAAAAAAAAAATTATCGAAATTGGACAAGTCGTTTTTGAGTTTTAGCGAGACTAACCCACAGCAATTCATTTATATCCAAATTTCGATTTTTTCGAATTTCCGGCTTTTCCTGTGGGATTTCCCGATTTCTAGTTTTTTTCAAACCTACCCTGTATCATAGCGAACGAAACAAAAAAAATTATCTGCATCGGTAATGCCGTTTTTGAGTTTCTGCGAGACTGACGCACAGCAATTCATTTATATCGAAATTTCGATTTTTTCGATTTTCCGGCTTTTCCTTTGCGATTTGCCGACTTTTATTTTTTTCAAACCTACCTTGTATCATAGCGAACAAAACTAAAGAAAATTATCGAAATCGGTCAAGCCGTTTTTGAGTTTTAGCGAGACTAATCCACAGCAATTCATTTATATCGAAATTTCGATTTTTTCGATTTTCCGGCTTTTCCTTTGCGATTTCCCGACTTCTATTTTTTTTCAAACCTACCCTGTATCATAGTGAACAAAACAACAAAAGAAATTATCGAAATCGGTCAAGCCGTTTTTGAGTTTTAGCGAGACTGACGCACAGCAATTCATTTTTATCGAAATTTCGATTTTTTCGATTTTCCGGCTTTTTCTTTGGGATTTGCCGACTTTTATGTTTTTTCAAACCTACCCTGTATCATAGCCAACAAAACTAAAGAAAATTATCGAAATCGGTCAAGCCGTTTTTGAGTTTTAGCGAGACTAACCCACAGCAATTCATTTATATCGAAATTTCGATTTTTTCGATTTTCCGGCTTTTCCTTTGGGATTTCCCGACTTTTATTTTTTTCAAACCTACCCTGTATCATAGTGAACAAAACAACAAAAGAAATTATCGAAATCGGTCAAGCCGTTTTTGAGTTTTAGCGAGACTGACGCACAGCAATTCATTTTTATCGAAATTTCGATTTTTTCGATTTTCCGGCTTTTCCTTTGGGATTTCCCGACTTCTATTTTTTTCAAACCTACCCTATATTATAGCGAACAAAACAAAAAAAAATTTGTCGAAATCGGTCATGCCGTTTTTGAGTTTCTGCGAGACTGACGCACAGCAATTCATTTTTATCGAAATTTCGATTTTTTCGATTTTCCGGCTTTTCCTTTGGGATTTCCCGACATCTATTTTTTTTCAAACCTACCCTGTATCATAGTGAACAAAACAACAAAAGAAATTATCGAAATCGGTCAAGCCGTTTTCGAGTTTTAGCGAGACTGACGCACAGCAATTCATTTTTATCGAAATTTCGATTTTTTCGATTTTCCGGCTTTTCCTTTGGGATTTGCCGACTTTTATTTTTTTTCAAACCTACCCTCTATCATAGCGAACAAAACTAAAGAAAATTATCGAAATCGGTCAAGCCGTTTTTGAGTTTTAGCGAGACTAACCCACAGCAATTCATTTATATCGAAATTTCAATTTTTTCGATTTTCCGGCTTTTCCTTTGGGATTTCCCGACTTTTATTTTTTTCAAACCTACCCTGTATCATAGCGAACAAAACTAAAGAAATTTATCGAAATCGGTCATGCCGTTTTTGAGTTTTAGCGAGACTAACCCACAGCAATTCATTTTTATCGAAATTTCGATTTTTTCGATTTTCCGGCTTTTCCTTTGGGATTTCCCGACTTCTATTTTTTTTCAAACCTACCCTGTATCATAGTGAACAAAACAACAAAAGAAATTATCGAAATCGGTCAAGCCGTTTTTGAGTTTTAGCGAGACTGACGCACAGCAATTCATTTATATCGAAATTTCAATTTTTTCGATTTTCCGGCTTTTCCTTCGGGATTTCCCGACTTTGATTTTTTTCAAACCTACCCTGTATCATAGCGAACAAAACTAAAGAAATTTATCGAAATCGGTCATGCCGTTTTTGAGTTTTAGCGAGACTAACCCACAGCAATTCATTTTTATCGAAATTTCGATTTTTTCGATTTTCCGACTTTTCCTTTGGGATTTCCCGACTTTTATTTTTTTTCAAACCTACCCTATATCATAGTGAACAAAGCAAAAAAAAATTATCGAAATCGGTCCAGCCGTTTTTGAGTTTCTGCGAGACTGACGCACAGTAATTTATTTTTTATCGGAATGTCGATTTTTTCGATTTTCCGGCTTTTTCTTCGGGATTTATCGACTCTTCTTTTTTTCTAGCCTACCCTGCATCATAGCGAACAAAACAAAAAAAAAAATTATCGAAATCGGACAAGCTGTTTCTGAGTTTTAGCGAGACTAACCCACAGCAATTCATTTATATCCAAATTTCGATTTTTTCGATTTTCCGGCTTTTCCTTTGGGATTTCCCGACTTTTCTTTTGTTTCAGACCTACACTATATCATAGCGAACAAAACAAAAAAAATTATCGAAATCGGTCAAGCAGTTTTTGAGTTTTAGAGAGACTGACGCACAGCAATTCATTTTTATCGAAATTTCGATTTTTTCGATTTTCCGGCTTTTCCTTTGGGATTTGCCTACTTTTATTTTTTTTCAAACCTACCCTCTATCATAGCGAACAAAACTAAAGAAAATTATCGAAATCAATCAAGCCGTTTTTGAGTTTTAGCGAGACTAACCCACAGCAATTCAATTATATCGAAATTTCAATTTTTTCGATTTTCCGACTTTTCCTTTGCGATTTCCCGACTTCTATTTTTTTTCAAACCTACCCTGTATCATAGTGAACAAAACAACAAAAGAAATTATCGAAATCGGTCAAGCCGTTTTTGAGGTTTAGCGAGACTGACGCACAGCAATTCATTTTTATCGAAATTTCGATTTTTTCGATTTTCCGGCTTTTCTTTTGGGATTTCCCGACATCTATTTTTTTTCAAACCTACCCTGTATCATAGTGAACAAAACAACATAAGAAATTATCGAAATCGGTCAAGCCGTTTTCGAGTTTTAGCGAGACTGACGTACAGCAATTCATTTTTATCGAAATTTCGATTTTTTCGATTTTCCGGCTTTTCCTTTGGGATTTGCCTACTTTTATTTTTTTTCAAACCTACCCTCTATCATAGCGAACAAAACTAAAGAAAATTATCGAAATCGGTCAAGCCGTTTTTGAGTTTTAGCGAGACTAACCCACAGCAATTCATTTATATCGAAATTTCAATTTTTTCGATTTTCCGGCTTTTCCTTTGGGATTTCCCGACTTTTATTTTTTTCAAACCTACCATGTATCATAGCGAACAAAACTAAAGAAATTTATCGAAATCGGTCATGCCGTTTTTGAGTTTTAGCGAGACTAACCCACAGCAATTCATTTTTATCGAAATTTCGATTTTTTCGATTTTCCGGCTTTTCTTTTGGGATTTGCCGACTTCTATTTTTTTTCAAACCTACCCTGTATCATAGTGAACAAAACAACAAAAGAAATTATCGAAATCGGTCAAGCCGTTTTTGAGTGTTAGCGAGACTGACGCACAGCAATTCATTTATATCGAAATTTCAATTTTTTCGATTTTCCGGCTTTTCCTTTGGGATTTCCCGACTTTTATTTTTTTCAAACCTGCCCTGTATCATAGCGAACAAAACTAAAGAAATTTATCGAAATCGGTCATGCCGTTTTTGAGTTTTAGCGAGACTAACCCACAGCAATTCATTTTTATCGAAATTTCGATTTTTTCGATTTTCCGACTTTTCCTTTGGGATTTCCCAACTTTTATTTTTTTTTCAAACCTACCCTATATCATAGTGAACAAAACAAAAAAAAATTATCGAAATCGGTCCAGCCGTTTTTGAGTTTCTGCGAGACTGACGCACAGCAATTCATTTATATCCAAATTTCGATTTTTTCGATTTTCCGGCTTTTCCTGTGGGATTTCCCGATTTCTAGTTTTTTTCAAACCTACCCTGTATCATAGCGAACGAAACAAAAAAAAATATCGGAATCGGTAATGCCGTTTTTGAGTTTCTGCGAGACTGACGCACAGTAATTCATTTTTTATCGGAATTTCGATTTTTTCGATTTTCCGGCTTTTTCTTCGGGATTTCTCGACTCTTATTTTTTCCTAGCCTACCATGCATCATAGCGAACAAAACAACAAAAAATTATCGAAATCGGACAAGCCGTTTTTGAGTTTTAGCGAGACTAACCCACAGCAATTCATTTATATCGAAATTTCGATTTTTTCGATTTTCCGGCTTTTGCTTTGGGATTTCCCGACTTTTATTTTTTGTAAAACCTACCCTGTATCATAGCGAACAAAACTAAAGAAAATTATAGAAATCGGTCATGCCGTTTTTGAGTTTTAGCGAGACTAACCCACAGCAATTCATTTATATCGAAATTTCGATTTTTTCGATTTTCCGGCTTTTCCTTTGGGATTTGCCGACTTTTATTTTTTTTTCAAACCTACCCTGTATCATAGCGAACAAAACTAAAGAAAATTATCGAAATCGGTCAAGCCGTTTTTGAGTTTTAGCGAGACTAACCCACAGCAATTCATTTATATCGAAATTTCGATTTTTTCGATTTTCCGGCTTTTCCTTTGGGATTTCCCGACTTTTATTTTTTCAAACCTACCCTGTATCATAGCGAACAAAACTAAAGAAAATTATCGAAATCGGTCAAGCCGTTTTTAGTTTTAGCGAGACAAACCCACAGCAATTCATTTTTATCGAAATTTCGATTTTTTCGATTTTCCGGCTTTTCCTTTGGGATTTCCCGACTTCTTTTTTTTTCAAACCTACCCTGTATCATAGTGAACAAAACAACACAAGAAATTATCGAAATCGGTCAAGCCGTTTTTGAGTTTTAGCGAGACTAACGCACGGCAATTCATTTTTATCGAAATTTCGATTTTTTCAATTTTCCGACTTTTCCTTTGGGATTTCCCGACTTTTATTTTTTTAAACCTACCTTGTATCATAGCGAACAACACAAAAAGAAATTATCAAAATCGGTTGAGCCGTTTTTGAGTTTTAGCGAGACTAACGCACAGCAATTCATTTTTATCGAAATTTGAATTCTTTCGATTTTCCGGCTTTTCCTTTGGGATTTCCCGACTTTTCTTTTCTTTCAGACCTACACTATATCATAGCGAACAAAACAAAAAAAATTATCGAAATCGGTCAAGCAGTTTTTGAGTTTCAGCGAGACTAACGCACGGCAATTCATTTTTATCGAAATTTCGATTTTTTCGATTTTCCGACTTTTCCTTTGGGATTTCCCGACTTTTATTTTTTTTTTTCAAACCAACCCTATATCATAGTGAACAAAACAAAAAATAATTATCGAAATCGGTCCAGCCGTTTTTGAGTTTCTGCGAGACTGACGCACAGTAATTCATTTTTTATCGGAATGTCGATTTTTTCGATTTTCCGGCTTTTTCTTCGGGATTTCTCGACTCTTCTTTTTCTCTAGCCTACCCTGTATCATAGCGAACAAAACAAAAAAAAAATTATCGAAATTGGACAAGTCGTTTTTGAGTTTTAGCGAGACTAACCCACAGCAATTCATTTATATCCAAATTTCGATTTTTTCGAATTTCCGGCTTTTCCTGTGGGATTTCCCGATTTCTAGTTTTTTTCAAACCTACCCTGTATCATAGCGAACGAAACAAAAAAAATTATCGGAATCGGTAATGCCGTTTTTGAGTTTCTGCGAGACTGACGCACAGTAATTCATTTTTTATCGGAATTTCGATTTTTTCGATTTTCCGGCTTTTTCTTCGGGATTTCTCGACTCTTCTTTTTTCCTAGCCTACCCTGTATCATAGCGAACAAAACTAAAGAAAATTATCGAAATCGGTCATGCCGTTTTTGAGTTTTAGCGAGACTAACCCACAGCAATTCATTTATATCGAAATTTCGATTTTTTCGATTTTCCGGCTTTTGCTTTGGGATTTCCCGACTTTTATTTTTTGTAAAACCTACCCTGTATCATAGCGAACAAAACTAAAGAAAATTATCGAAATCGGTCATGCCGTTTTTGAGTTTTAGCGAGACTAACCCACAGCAATTCATTTATATCGAAATTTCGATTTTTTCAATTTTCCGGCTTTTCCTTTGGGATTTGCCGACTTTTATTTTTTTTTCAAACCTACCCTGTATCATAGCGAACAAAACTAAAGAAAATTATCGAAATCGGTCAAGCCGTTTTTGAGTTTTAGCGAGACTAACCCACAGCAATTCATTTATATCGAAATTTCGATTTTTTCGATTTTCCGGCTTTTGCTTTGGGATTTCCCGACTTTTATTTTATGTAAAACCTACCCTGTATCATAGCGAACAAAACTAAAGAAAATTATCGAAATCGGTCATGCCGTTTTTGAGTTTTAGCGAGACTAACCCACAGCAATTCATTTATATCGAAATTTCGATTTTTTCGATTTTCCGGCTTTTCCTTTGGGATTTGCCGACTTTTATTTTTTTTTCAAACCTACCCTGTATCATAGCGAACAAAACTAAAGAAAATTATCGAAATCGGTCAAGCCGTTTTTGAGTTTTAGCGAGACTAACCCACAGCAATTCATTTATATCGAAATTTCGATTTTTTCGATTTTCCGGCTTTTCCTTTGGGATTTCCCGACTTTTATTTTTTCAAACCTACCCTGTATCATAGCGAACAAAACTAAAGAAAATTATCGAAATCGGTGAAGCCGTTTTTAGTTTTAGCGAGACAAACCCACTTCCCGACTTTTATTTTTTTTAAACCTACCTTGTATCATAGCGAACAACACAAAAAGAAATTATCAAAATCGGTCGAGCCGTTTTTGAGTTTTAGCGAGACTAACGCACAGCAATTCATTTTTATCGAAATTTGAATTCTTTCGATTTTCCGGCTTTTCCTTTGGGATTTCCCGACTTTTATTTTTTTTTCAAACCTACCCTATATCATGGTGAACAAAACAAAAAAAAATTATCGAAATCGGTCCAGCCGTTTTTGAGTTTCTGCGAGACTGACGCACAGCAATTCATTTATATCCAAATTTCGATTTTTTCGATTTTCCGGCTTTTCCTCTGGGATTTCCCGATTTCTAGTTTTTTTCAAACCTACCCTGTATCATAGCGAACGAAACAAAAAAAAATATCGGAATCGGTAATGCCGTTTTTGAGTTTCTGCGAGACTGACGCACAGTAATTCATTTTTTTAACGGAATTTCGATTTTTTCGATTTTCCGGCTTTTTCTTCGGGATTTCTCGACTCTTCTTTTTTCCTAGCCTACCCTGCATCATAGCGAACAAAACAAAAAAAATTATCGAAATCGGACAAGCCGTTTTTGAGTTTTAGCGAGACTAACCCACAGCAATTCATTTATATCGAAATTTCGATTTTTTCGATTTTCCGGCTTTTGCTTTGGGATTTCCCGACTTTTATTTTTTGTAAAACCTACCCTGTATCATAGCGAACAAAACTAAAGAAAATTATCGAAATCGGTCATGCCGTTTTTGAGTTTTAGCGAGACTAACCCACAGCAATTCATTTATATCGAAATTTCGATTTTTTCGATTTTCCGGCTTTTCCTTTGGGATTTGCCGACTTTTATTTTTTTCAAACCTACCCTGTATCATAGCGAACAAAACTAAAGAAAATTATTGAAATCGGTCAAGCCGTTTTTAGTTTTAGCGAGACAAACCCACAGCAATTCATTTTTATCGAAATTTCGATTTTTTCGATTTTCCGGCTTTTCCTTTGCGATTTCCCGACTTCTATTTTTTTCAAACCTACCCTGTATCATAGTGAACAAAACAACAAAAGAAATTATCGAAATCGGTCAAGCCGTTTTTGAGTTTTAGCGAGACTGACGCACAGCAATTCATTTTTATCGAAATTTCGATTTTTTCGATTTTCCGGCTTTTCCTTTGGGATTTCCCGACTTCTATTTTTTTTCAAACCTACCCTGTATCATAGCCAACAAAACTAAAGAAAATTATCGAAATCGGTCAAGCCGTTTTTGAGTGTTAGCGAGACTAACCCACAGCAATTCATTTATATCGAAATTTCGATTTTTTCGATTTTCCGGCTTTTCCTTTGGGATTTCCCGACTTTTATTTTTTTCAAACCTACCCTGTATCATAGTGAACAAAACAACAAAAGAAATTATCGAAATCGGTCAAGCCGTTTTTGAGTTTTAGCGAGACTGACGCACAGCAATTCATTTTTATCGAAATTTCGATTTTTTCGATTTTCCGGCTTTTCCTTTGGGATTTCCCGACTTCTATTTTTTTCAAACCTACCCTATATTATAGCGAACAAAACAAAAAAATATTTGTCGAAATCGGTCATGCCGTTTTTGAGTTTCTGCGAGACTGACGCACAGCAATTCATTTTTATGGAAGTTTCGATTTTTTCGATTTTCCGGCTTTTCCTTTGCGATTTGTCGACTTTTATTTTTTTCAAACCTACCCTGTATCATAGCGAACAAAACTAAAGAAAATTATCGAAATCGGTCAAGCCGTTTTTGAGTTTTAGCGAGACTAACCCACAGCAATTCATTTATATCGAAATTTCGATTTTTTCGATTTTCCGGCTTTTCCTTTGCGATTTCCCGACTTCTATTTTTTTTCAAACCTACCCTGTATCATAGTGAACAAAACAACAAAAGAAATTATCGAAATCGGTCAAGCCGTTTTTGAGTTTTAGCGAGACTGACGCACAGCAATTCATTTTTATCGAAATTTCGATTTTTTCGATTTTCCGGCTTTTTCTTTGGGATTTGCCGACTTTTATTTTTTTTCAAACCTACCCTGTATCATAGCCAACAAAACTAAAGAAAATTATCGAAATCGGTCAAGCCGTTTTTGAGTTTTAGCGAGACTAACCCACAGCAATTCATTTATATCGAAATTTCGATTTTTTCGATTTTCCGGCTTTTCCTTTGGGATTTCCCGACTTTTATTTTTTTTAAAACCTACCCTGTATCATAGTGAACAAAACAACAAAAGAAATTATCGAAAGCGGTCAAGCCGTTTTTGAGTTTTAGCGAGACTGACGCACAGCAATTCATTTTTATCGAAATTTCGATTTTTTCGATTTTCCGGCTTTTCCTTTGGGATTTGCCGACTTTTATTTTTTTTCAAACCTACCCTCTATCATAGCGAACAAAACTAAAGAAAATTATCGAAATGGGTCAAGCCGTTTTTGAGTTTTAGCGAGACTAACCCACAGCAATTCATTTATATCGAAATTTCGATTTTTTCGATTTTCCGGCTTTTCCTTTGCGATTTCCCGACTTTTATTTTTTTTCAAACCTACCCTGTATCATAGTGAACAAAACAACAAAAGAAATTATCGAAATCGGTCAAGCCGTTTTTGAGTTTTAGCGAGACTGACGCACAGCAATTCATTTTTATCGAAATTTCGATTTTTTCGATTTTCCGGCTTTTCCTTTGGGATTTCCCGACTTCTATTTTTTTCAAACCTACCCTATATTATAGCGAACAAAACAAAATAAAATTTGTCGAAATCGGTCATGCCGTTTTTGAGTTTCTGCGAGACTGACGCACAGCAATTCATTTTTATCGAAATTTCGATTTTTTCGATTTTCCGGCTTTTCCTTTGGGATTTCCCGACATCTATTTTTTTTCAAACCTACCCTGTATCATAGTGAACAAAACTACAAAAGAAATTATCGAAATCGGTCAAGCCGTTTTCGAGTTTTAGCGAGACTGACGCACAGCAATTCATTTTTATCGAAATTTCGATTTTTTTGATTTTCCGGCTTTTCCTTTGGGATTTGCCGACTTTTATTTTTTTTCAAACCTACCCTCTATCATAGCGAACAAAACTAAAGAAAATTATCGAAATCGGTCAAGCCGTTTTTGAGTTTTAGCGAGACTAACCCACAGCAATTCATTTATATCGAAATTTCAATTTTTTCGATTTTCCGGCTTTTCCTTTGGGATTTCCCGACTTTTATTTTTTTCAAACCTACCCTGTATCATAGCGAACAAAACTAAAGAAATTTATCGAAATCGGTCATGCCGTTTTTGAGTTTTAGCGAGACTAACCCACAGCAATTCATTTTTATCGAAATTTCGATTTTTTCGATTTTCCGGCTTTTCCTTTGGGATTTCCCGACTTCTATTTTTTTTCAAACCTACCCTGTATCATAGTGAACAAAACAACAAAAGAAATTATCGAAATCGGTCAAGCCGTTTTTGAGTTTTAGCGAGACTGACGCACAGCAATTCATTTTTATCGAAATTTCGATTTTTTCGATTTTCCGGCTTTTCCTTTGGGATTTGCCGACTTTTAATTTTTTCAAACCTACCCTGTATCATAGCGAACAAAAATAAAGAAAATTATCGAAATCGGTCAAGCCGTTTTTGAGTTTTAGCGAGACTAACCCACAGCAATTCATTTATATCGAAATTTCGATTTTTTCGATTTTCCGGCTTTTCCTTTGGGATTTCCCGACTTTTCTTTTCTTTCAGACCTACACTATATCATAGCGAACAAAACAAAAAAAATTATCGAAATCGGTCAAGCAGTTTTTGAGTTTTAGCGAGACTAACGCACGGCAATTCATTTTTATCGAAATTTCGATTTTTTCGATTTTCCGACTTTTCCTTTGGGATTTCCCGACTTTTATTTTTTTTTCAAACCTACCCTATATCATAGTGAACAAAACAAAAAAAAATTATCGAAATCGGTCCAGCCGTTTTTGAGTTTCTGCGAGACTGACGCACAGCAATTCATTTATATCCAAATTTCGATTTTTTCGATTTTCCGGCTTTTCCTTTGGGATTTCCTGACTTTTCTTTTCTTTCAGACCTACACTATATCATAGCGAACAAAACAAAAAAAATTATCGAAATCGGTCAAGCAGTTTTTGAGTTTTAGCGAGACTAACGCACGGCAATTCATTTTTATCGAAATTTCGATTTTTTCGATTTTCCGACTTTTCCTTTGGGATTTCCCGACTTTTATTTTTTGTAAAACCTACCCTGTATCATAGCGAACAAAACTAAAGAAAATTATCGAAATCGGTCATGCCGTTTTTGAGTTTTAGCGAGACTAACCCACAGCAATTCATTTATATCGAAATTTCGATTTTTTCGATTTTCCGGCTTTTCCTTTGGGATTTGCCGACTTTTATTTTTTTCAAACCTACCCTGTATCATAGCGAACAAAACTAAAGAAAATTATCGAAATCGGTCAAGCCGTTTTTAGTTTTAGCGAGACAAACCCACAGCAATTCATTTTTATCGAAATTTCGATTTTTTCGATTTTCCGGCTTTTCCTTTGCGATTTCCCGACTTCTATTTTTTTCAAACCTACCCTGTATCATAGTGAACAAAACAACAAAAGAAATTATCGAAATCGGTCAAGCCGTTTTTGAGTTTTAGCGAGACTGACGCACAGCAATTCATTTTTATCGAAATTTCGATTTTTTCGATTTTCCGGCTTTTCCTTTGGGATTTCCCGACTTCTATTTTTTTTCAAACCTACCCTGTATCATAGCCAACAAAACTAAAGAAAATTATCGAAATCGGTCAAGCCGTTTTTGAGTTTTAGCGAGACTAACCCACAGCAATTCATTTATATCGAAATTTCGATTTTTTCGATTTTCCGGCTTTTCCTTTGGGATTTCCCGACTTTTATTTTTTTCAAACCTACCCTGTATCACAGTGAACAAAACAACAAAAGAAATTATCGAAATCGGTCAAGCCGTTTTTGAGTTTTAGCGAGACTGACGCACAGCAATTCATTTTTATCGAAATTTCGATTTTTTCGATTTTCCGGCTTTTCCTTTGGGATTTCCCGACTTCTATTTTTTTCAAACCTACCCTATACTATAGCGAACAAAACAAAAAAAAATTATCGAAATCGGTCCAGCCGTTTTTGAGTTTCTGCGAGACTGACGCACAGCAATTCATTTATATCCAAATTTCGATTTTTTCGATTTTCCGGCTTTTCCTCTGGGATTTCCCGATTTCTAGTTTTTTTCAAACCTACCCTGTATCATAGCGAACGAAACAAAAAAAATTATCGGAATCGGTAATGCCGTTTTTGAGTTTCTGCGAGACTGACGCACAGTAATTCATTTTTTTAACGGAATTTCGATTTTTTCGATTTTCCGGCTTTTTCTTCGGGATTTCTCGACTCTTCTTTTTTCCTAGCCTACCCTGCATCATAGCGAACAAAACAAAAAAAATTATCGAAATCGGACAAGCCGTTTTTGAGTTTTAGCGAGACTAACCCACAGCAATTCATTTATATCGAAATTTCGATTTTTTCGATTTTCCGGCTTTTGCTTTGGGATTTCCCGACTTTTATTTTTTTCAAACCTACCCTGTATCATAGCGAACAAAACTAAAGAAATTTATCGAAATCGGTCATGCCGTTTTTGAGTTTTAGCGAGACTAACTCACAGCAATTCATTTTTATCAAAATTTCGATTTTTTCGATTTTCCGGCTTTTGCTTTGGGATTTCCCGACTTCTATTTTTTTTCAAACCTACCCTGTATCATAGTGAACAAAACAACAAAAGAAATTATCGAAATCGGTCAAGCCGTTTTTGAGTTTTAGCGAGACTGACGCACAGCAATTCATTTTTATCGAAATTTCGATTTTTTCGATTTTCCGGCTTTTCCTTTGGGATTTCCCGACTTCTATTTTTTTCAAACCTACCCTATATTATAGCGAACAGAACAAAAAAAAATTTGTCGAAATCGGTCATGCCGTTTTTGAGTTTCTGCGAGACTGACGCACAGCAATTCATTTTTATCGAAATTTCGATTTTTTCGATTTTCCGGCTTTTCCTTTGGGATTTCCCGACATCTATTTTTTTTCAAACCTACCCTGTATCATAGTGAACAAAACTACAAAAGAAATTATCGAAATCGGTCAAGCCGTTTTCGAGTTTTAGCGAGACTGACGCACAGCAATTCATTTTTATCGAAATTTCGATTTTTTTGATTTTCCGGCTTTTCCTTTGGGATTTGCCGACTTTTATTTTTTTTCAAACCTACCCTCTATCATAGCGAACAAAACTAAAGAAAATTATCGAAATCGGTCAAGCCGTTTTTGAGTTTTAGCGAGACTAACCCACAGCAATTCATTTATATCGAAATTTCAATTTTTTCGATTTTCCGGCTTTTGCTTTGGGATTTCCCGACTTTTATTTTTTTCAAACCTACCCTGTATCATAGCGAACAAAACTAAAGAAATTTATCGAAATCGGTCATGCCGTTTTTGAGTTTTAGCGAGACTAACCCACAGCAATTCATTTTTATCGAAATTTCGATTTTTTCGATTTTCCGGCTTTTCCTTTGGGATTTCCCGACTTCTATTTTTTTTCAAACCTACCCTGTATCATAGTGAACAAAACAACAAAAGAAATTATCGAAATCGGTCAAGCCGTTTTTGAGTTTTAGCGAGACTGACGCACAGCAATTCATTTTTATCGAAATTTCGATTTTTTCGATTTTCCGGCTTTTCCTTTGGGATTTGCCGACTTTTATTTTTTTCAAACCTACCCTGTATCATAGCGAACAAAAATAAAGAAAATTATCGAAATCGGTCAAGCCGTTTTTGAGTTTTAGCGAGACTAACCCACAGCAATTCATTTATATCGAAATTTCGATTTTTTCGATTTTCCGGCTTTTCCTTTGGGATTTCCCGACTTTTCTTTTCTTTCAGACCTACACTATATCATAGCGAACAAAACAAAAAAAATTATCGAAATCGGTCAAGCAGTTTTTGAGTTTTAGCGAGACTAACGCACGGCAATTCATTTTTATCGAAATTTCGATTTTTTCGATTTTCCGACTTTTCCTTTGGGATTTCCCGACTTTTATTTTTTTTTCAAACCTACCCTATATCATAGTGAACAAAACAAAAAAAAATTATCGAAATCGGTCCAGCCGTTTTTGAGTTTCTGCGAGACTGACGCACAGCAATTCATTTATATCCAAATTTCGATTTTTTCGATTTTCCGGCTTTTCCTCTGGGATTTCCCGATTTCTAGTTTTTTTCAAACCTACCCTGTATCATAGCGAACGAAACAAAAAAAATTATCGGAATCGGTAATGCCGTTTTTGAGTTTCTGCGAGACTGACGCACAGTAATTCATTTTTTTAACGGAATTTCGATTTTTTCGATTTTCCGGCTTTTTCTTCGGGATTTCTCGACTCTTCTTTTTTCCTAGCCTACCCTGCATCATAGCGAACAAAACAAAAAAAATTATCGAAATCGGACAAGCCGTTTTTGAGTTTTAGCGAGACTAACCCACAGCAATTCATTTATATCGAAATTTCGATTTTTTCGGTTTTCCGGCTTTTGCTTTGGGATTTCCCGACTTTTATTTTTTGTAAAACCTACCCTGTATCATAGCGAACAAAACTAAAGAAAATTATCGAAATCGGTCATGCCGTTTTTGAGTTTTAGCGAGACTAACCCACAGCAATTCATTTATATCGAAATTTCGATTTTTTCGATTTTCCGGCTTTTCCTTTGGGATTTGCCGACTTTTATTTTTTTCAAACCTACCCTGTATCATAGCGAACAAAACTAAAGAAAATTATCGAAATCGGTCAAGCCGTTTTTAGTTTTAGCGAGACAAACCCACAGCAATTCATTTTTATCGAAATTTCGATTTTTTCGATTTTCCGGCTTTTCCTTTGCGATTTCCCGACTTCTATTTTTTTCAAACCTACCCTGTATCATAGTGAACAAAACAACAAAAGAAATTATCGAAAACGGTCAAGCCGTTTTTGAGTTTTAGCCAGACTGACGCACAGCAATTCATTTTTATCGAAATTTCGATTTTTTCGATTTTCCGGCTTTTCCTTTGGGATTTCCCGACTTCTATTTTTTTTCAAACCTACCCTGTATCATAGCCAACAAAACTAAAGAAAATTATCGAAATCGGTCAAGCCGTTTTTGAGTTTTAGCGAGACTAACCCACAGCAATTCATTTATATCGAAATTTCGATTTTTTCGATTTTCCGGCTTTTCCTTTGGGATTTCCCGACTTTTATTTTTTTCAAACCTACCCTGTATCACAGTGAACAAAACAACAAAAGAAATTATCGAAATCGGTCAAGCCGTTTTTGAGTTTTAGCGAGACTGACGCACAGCAATTCATTTTTATCGAAATTTCGATTTTTTCGATTTTCCGGCTTTTCCTTTGCGATTTGCCGACTTTTATTTTTTTTCAAACCTACCCTGTATCATAGCCAACAAAACTAAAGAAAATTATCGAAATCGGTCAAGCCGTTTTTGAGTTTTAGCGAGACTAACCCACAGCAATTCATTTATATCGAAATTTCGATTTTTTCGATTTTCCGGCTTTTCCTTTGGGATTTCCCGACTTTTATTTTTTTTAAAACCTACCCTGTATCATAGTGAACAAAACAACAAAAGAAATTATCGAAAGCGGTCAAGCCGTTTTTGAGTTTTAGCGAGACTGACGCACAGCAATTCATTTTTATCGAAATTTCGATTTTTTCGATTTTCCGGCTTTTCCTTTGGGATTTGCCGACTTTTATTTTTTTTCAAACCTACCCTCTATCATAGCGAACAAAACTAAAGAAAATTATCGAAATGGGTCAAGCCGTTTTTGAGTTTTAGCGAGACTAACCCACAGCAATTCATTTATATCGAAATTTCGATTTTTTCGATTTTCCGGCTTTTCCTTTGCGATTTCCCGACTTTTATTTTTTTTCAAACCTACCCTGTATCATAGTGAACAAAACAACAAAAGAAATTATCGAAATCGGTCAAGCCGTTTTTGAGTTTTAGCGAGACTGACGCACAGCAATTCATTTTTATCGAAATTTCGATTTTTTCGATTTTCCGGCTTTTCCTTTGGGATTTCCCGACTTCTATTTTTTTCAAACCTACCCTATATTATAGCGAACAAAACAAAAAAAAATTTGTCGAAATCGGTCTTGCCGTTTTTGAGTTTCTGCGAGACTGACGCACAGCAATTCATTTTTATCGAAATTTCGATTTTTTCGATTTTCCGGCTTTTCCTTTGGGATTTCCCGACATCTATTTTTTTTCAAACCTACCCTGTATCATAGTGAACAAAACTACAAAAGAAATTATCGAAATCGGTCAAGCCGTTTTCGAGTTTTAGCGAGACTGACGCACAGCAATTCATTTTTATCGAAATTTCGATTTTTTCGATTTTCCGGCTTTTCCTTTGGGATTTGCCAACTTTTATTTTTTTTCAAACCTACCCTGTATCATAGCGAACAAAAATAAAGAAAATTATCGAAATCGGTCAAGCCGTTTTTGAGTTTTAGCGAGACTAACCCACAGCAATTCATTTATATCTTAATTTCAATTTTTTCGATTTTCCGGCTTTTCCTTTGGGATTTCCCGACTTTTATTTTTTTCAAACCTACCCTGTATCATAGCGAACAAAACTAAAGAAATTTATCGAAATCGGTCATGCCGTTTTTGAGTTTTAGCGAGACTAACCCACAGCAATTCATTTTTATCGAAATTTCGATTTTTTCGATTTTCCGGCTTTTCCTTTGGGATTTCCCGACTTCTATTTTTTTTCAAACCTACCCTGTATCATAGTGAACAAAACAACAAAAGAAATTATCGAAATCGGTCAAGCCGTTTTTGAGTTTTAGCGAGACTGACGCACAGCAATTCATTTTTATCGAAATTTCGATTTTTTCGATTTTCCGGCTTTTCCTTTGGGATTTGCCGACTTTTCTTTTTTTTCAAACCTACCCTGTATCATAGCGAACAAAAATAAAGAAAATTATCGAAATCGGTCAAGCCGTTTTTGAGTTTTAGCGAGACTAACCCACAGCAATTCATTTATATCGAAATTTCGATTTTTTCGATTTTCCGGCTTTTCCTTTGGGATTTCCCGACTTTTCTTTTCTTTCAGACCTACACTATATCATAGCGAACAAAACAAAAAAAATTATCGAAATCGGTTAAGCAGTTTTTGAGTTTTAGCGAGACTAACGCACGGCAATTCATTTTTATCGAAATTTCGATTTTTTCGATTTTCCGACTTTTCCTTTGGGATTTCCCGACTTTTATTTTTTTTTCAAACCTACCCTATATCATAGTGAACAAAACAAAAAAAAATTATCGAAATCGGTCCAGCCGTTTTTGAGTTTCTGCGAGACTGACGCACAGCAATTCATTTATATCCAAATTTCGATTTTTTCGATTTTCCGGCTTTTCCTCTGGGATTTCCCGATTTCTAGTTTTTTTCAAACCTACCCTGTATCATAGCGAACGAAACAAAAAAAATTATCGGAATCGGTAATGCCGTTTTTGAGTTTCTGCGAGACTGACGCACAGTAATTCATTTTTTTAACGGAATTTCGATTTTTTCGATTTTCCGGCTTTTTCTTCGGGATTTCTCGACTCTTCTTTTTTCCTAGCCTACCCTGCATCATAGCGAACAAAACAAAAAAAATTATCGAAATCGGACAAGCCGTTTTTGAGTTTTAGCGAGACTAACCCACAGCAATTCATTTATATCGAAATTTCGATTTTTTCGATTTTCCGGCTTTTGCTTTGGGATTTCCCGACTTTTATTTTTTTCAAACCTACCCTGTATCATAGCGAACAAAACTAAAGAAAATTATCGAAATCGGTCAAGCCGTTTTTAGTTTTAGCGAGACAAACCCACAGCAATTCATTTTTATCGAAATTTCGATTTTTTCGATTTTCCGGCTTTTCCTTTGCGATTTCCCGACTTCTATTTTTTTCAAACCTACCCTGTATCATAGTGAACAAAACAACAAAAGAAATTATCGAAATCGGTCAAGCCGTTTTTGAGTTTTAGCGAGACTGACGCACAGCAATTCATTTTTATCGAAATTTCGATTTTTTCGATTTTCCGGCTTTTCCTTTGGGATTTCCCGACTTCTATTTTTTTTCAAACCTACCCTGTATCATAGCCAACAAAACTAAAGAAAATTATCGAAATCGGTCAAGCCGTTTTTGAGTTTTAGCGAGACTAACCCACAGCAATTCATTTATATCGAAATTTCGATTTTTTCGATTTTCCGGCTTTTCCTTTGGGATTTCCCGACTTTTATTTTTTTCAAACCTACCCTGTATCACAGTGAACAAAACAACAAAAGAAATTATCGAAATCGGTCAAGCCGTTTTTGAGTTTTAGCGAGACTGACGCACAGCAATTCATTTTTATCGAAATTTCGATTTTTTCGATTTTCCGGCTTTTCCTTTGGGATTTCCCGACTTCTATTTTTTTCAAACCTACCCTATATTATAGCGAACAAAACAAAAAAAAATTATCGAAATCGGTCCAGCCGTTTTTGAGTTTCTGCGAGACTGACGCACAGCAATTCATTTATATCCAAATTTCGATTTTTTCGATTTTCCGGCTTTTCCTCTGGGATTTCCCGATTTCTAGTTTTTTTCAAACCTACCCTGTATCATAGCGAACGAAACAAAAAAAATTATCGGAATCGGTAATGCCGTTTTTGAGTTTCTGCGAGACTGACGCACAGTAATTCATTTTTTTAACGGAATTTCGATTTTTTCGATTTTCCGGCTTTTTCTTCGGGATTTCTCGACTCTTCTTTTTTCCTAGCCTACCCTGCATCATAGCGAACAAAACAAAAAAAATTATCGAAATCGGACAAGCCGTTTTTGAGTTTTAGCGAGACTAACCCACAGCAATTCATTTATATCGAAATTTCGATTTTTTCGATTTTCCGGCTTTTGCTTTGGGATTTCCCGACTTTTATTTTTTTCAAACCTACCCTGTATCATAGCGAACAAAACTAAAGAAATTTATCGAAATCGGTCATGCCGTTTTTGAGTTTTAGCGAGACTAACTCACAGCAATTCATTTTTATCGAAATTTCGATTTTTTCGATTTTCCGGCTTTTCCTTTGGGATTTCCCGACTTCTATTTTTTTTCAAACCTACCCTGTATCATAGTGAACAAAACAACAAAAGAAATTATCGAAATCGGTCAAGCCGTTTTTGAGTTTTAGCGAGACTGACGCACAGCAATTCATTTTTATCGAAATTTCGATTTTTTCGATTTTCCGGCTTTTCCTTTGGGATTTCCCGACTTCTATTTTTTTCAAACCTACCCTATATTATAGCGAACAAAACAAAAAAAAATTTGTCGAAATCGGTCATGCCGTTTTTGAGTTTCTGCGAGACTGACGCACAGCAATTCATTTTTATCGAAATTTCGATTTTTTCGATTTTCCGGCTTTTCCTTTGGGATTTCCCGATATCTATTTTTTTTCAAACCTACCCTGTATCATAGTGAACAAAACTACAAAAGAAATTATCGAAATCGGTCAAGCCGTTTTTGAGTTTTAGCGAGACTGACGCACAGCAATTCATTTTTATCGAAATTTCGATTTTTTTGATTTTCCGGCTTTTCCTTTGGGATTTGCCGACTTTTATTTTTTTTCAAACCTACCCTCTATCATAGCGAACAAAACTAAAGAAAATTATCGAAATCGGTCAAGCCGTTTTTGAGTTTTAGCGAGACTAACCCACAGCAATTCATTTATATCGAAATTTCAATTTTTTCGATTTTCCGGCTTTTGCTTTGGGATTTCCCGACTTTTATTTTTTTCAAACCTACCCTGTATCATAGCGAACAAAACTAAAGAAATTTATCGAAATCGGTCATGCCGTTTTTGAGTTTTAGCGAGACTAACCCACAGCAATTCATTTTTATCGAAATTTCGATTTTTTCGATTTTCCGGCTTTTCCTTTGGGATTTCCCGACTTCTATTTTTTTTCAAACCTACCCTGTATCATAGTGAACAAAACAACAAAAGAAATTATCGAAATCGGTCAAGCCGTTTTTGAGTTTTAGCGAGACTGACGCACAGCAATTCATTTTTATCGAAATTTGGATTTTTTCGATTTTCCGGCTTTTCCTTTGGGATTTCCCGACTTCTATTTTTTTCAAACCTACCCTATATCATAGCGAACAAAACTAAAGAAAATTATCGAAATCCGTCAAGCCGTTTTTGAGTTTTAGCGAGACTAACCCACAGCAATTCATTTATATCGAAATTTCGATTTTTTCGATTTTCCGGCTTTTCCTTTGGGATTTGCCGACTTTTATTTTTTTCAAACCTACCCTGTATCATAGCGAACAAAAATAAAGAAAATTATCGAAATCGGTCAAGCCGTTTTTGAGTTTTAGCGAGACTAACCCACAGCAATTCATTTATATCGAAATTTCGATTTTTTCGATTTTCCGGCTTTTCCTTTGGGATTTCCCGACTTTTCTTTTCTTTCAGACCTACACTATATCATAGCGAACAAAACAAAAAAAATTATCGAAATCGGTCAAGCAGTTTTTGAGTTTTAGCGAGACTAACGCACGGCAATTCATTTTTATCGAAATTTCGATTTTTTCGATTTTCCGACTTTTCCTTTGGGATTTCCCGACTTTTATTTTTTTTTCAAACCTACCCTATATCATAGTGAACAAAACAAAAAAAAATTATCGAAATCGGTCCAGCCGTTTTTGAGTTTCTGCGAGACTGACGCACAGCAATTCATTTATATCCAAATTTCGATTTTTTCGATTTTCCGGCTTTTCCTCTGGGATTTCCCGATTTCTAGTTTTTTTCAAACCTACCCTGTATCATAGCGAACGAAACAAAAAAAATTATCGGAATCGGTAATGCCGTTTTTGAGTTTCTGCGAGACTGACGCACAGTAATTAATTTTTTTAACGGAATTTCGATTTTTTCGATTTTCCGGCTTTTTCATCGGGATTTCTCGACTCTTCTTTTTTCCTAGCCTACCCTGCATCATAGCGAACAAAACAAAAAAAATTATCGAAATCGGACAAGCCGTTTTTGAGTTTTAGCGAGACTAACCCACAGCAATTCATTTATATCGAAATTTCGATTTTTTCGGTTTTCCGGCTTTTGCTTTGGGATTTCCCGACTTTTATTTTTTGTAAAACCTACCCTGTATCATAGCGAACAAAACTAAAGAAAATTATCGAAATCGGTCATGCCGTTTTTGAGTTTTAGCGAGACTAACCCACAGCAATTCATTTATATCGAAATTTCGATTTTTTCGATTTTCCGGCTTTTCCTTTGGGATTTGCCGACTTTTATTTTTTTCAAACCTACCCTGTATCATAGCGAACAAAACTAAAGAAAATTATCGAAATCGGTCAAGCCGTTTTTAGTTTTAGCGAGACAAACCCACAGCAATTCATTTTTATCGAAATTTCGATTTTTTCGATTTTCCGGCTTTTCCTTTGCGATTTCCCGACTTCTATTTTTTTCAAACCTACCCTGTATCATAGTGAACAAAACAACAAAAGAAATTATCGAAATCGGTCAAGCCGTTTTTGAGTTTTAGCGAGACTGACGCACAGCAATTCATTTTTATCGAAATTTCGATTTTTTCGATTTTCCGGCTTTTCCTTTGGGATTTCCCGACTTCTATTTTTTTTCAAACCTACCCTGTATCATAGCCAACAAAACTAAAGAAAATTATCGAAATCGGGCAAGCCGTTTTTGAGTTTTAGCGAGACTAACCCACAGCAATTCATTTATATCGAAATTTCGATTTTTTCGATTTTCCGGCTTTTCCTTTGGGATTTCCCGACTTTTATTTTTTTCAAACCTACCCTGTATCACAGTGAACAAAACAACAAAAGAAATTATCGAAATCGGTCAAGCCGTTTTTGAGTTTTAGCGAGACTGACGCACAGCAATTCATTTTTATCGAAATTTCGATTTTTTCGATTTTCCGGCTTTTCCTTTGGGATTTCCCGACTTTTATTTTTTTCAAACCTACCCTGTATCATAGCGAACAAAACTAAAGAAAATTATCGAAATCCGTCAAGCCGTTTTTGAGTTTTAGCGAGACTAACCCACAGCAATTCATTTATATCGAAATTTCGATTTTTTCGATTTTCCGGCTTTTCCTTTGCGATTTCCCGACTTCTATTTTTTTTCAAACCTACCCTGTATCATAGTGAACAAAACAACAAAAGAAATTATCGAAATCGGTCAAGCCGTTTTTGAGTTTTAGCGAGACTGACGCACAGCAATTCATTTTTATCGAAATTTCGATTTTTTCGATTTTCCGGCTTTTTCTTTGGGATTTGCCGACTTTTATTTTTTTTCAAACCTACCCTGTATCATAGCCAACAAAACTAAAGAAAATTATCGAAATCGGTCAAGCCGTTTTTGAGTTTTAGCGAGACTAACCCACAGCAATTCATTTATATCGAAATTTCGATTTTTTCGATTTTCCGGCTTTTCCTTTGGGATTTCCCGACTTTTATTTTTTTTAAAACCTACCCTGTATCATAGTGAACAAAACAACAAAAGAAATTATCGAAAGGGGTCAAGCCGTTTTTGAGTTTTAGCGAGACTGACGCACAGCAATTCATTTTTATCGAAATTTCGATTTTTTCGATTTTCCGGCTTTTCCTTTGGGATTTGCCGACTTTTATTTTTTTTCAAACCTACCCTCTATCATAGCGAACAAAACTAAAGAAAATTATCGAAATGGGTCTAGCCGTTTTTGAGTTTTAGCGAGACTAACCCACAGCAATTCATTTATATCGAAATTTCGATTTTTTCGATTTTCCGGCTTTTCCTTTGCGATTTCCCGACTTCTATTTTTTTTCAAACCTACCCTGTATCATAGTGAACAAAACAACAAAAGAAATTATCGAAATCGGTCAAGCCGTTTTTGAGTTTTAGCGAGACTGACGCACAGCAATTCATTTTTATCGAAATTTCGATTTTTTCGATTTTCCGGCTTTTTCTTTGGGATTTGCCGACTTTTATTTTTTTTCAAACCTACCCTGTATCATAGCCAACAAAACTAAAGAAAATTATCGAAATCGGTCAAGCCGTTTTTGAGTTTTAGCGAGACTAACCCACAGCAATTCATTTATATCGAAATTTCGATTTTTTCGATTTTCCGGCTTTTCCTTTGGGATTTCCCGACTTTTATTTTTTTTAAAACCTACCCTGTATCATAGTGAACAAAACAACAAAAGAAATTATCGAAAGCGGTCAAGCCGTTTTTGAGTTTTAGCGAGACTGACGCACAGCAATTCATTTTTATCGAAATTTCGATTTTTTCGATTTTCCGACTTTTCCTTTGGGATTTGCCAACTTTTATTTTTTTTCAAACCTACCCTCTATCATAGCGAACAAAACTAAAGAAAATTATCGAAATGGGTCTAGCCGTTTTTGAGTTTTAGCGAGACTAACCCACAGCAATTCATTTATATCGAAATTTCGATTTTTTCGATTTTCCGGCTTTTCCTTTGCGATTTCCCGACTTTTATTTTTTTTCAAACCTACCCTGTATCATAGTGAACAAAACAACAAAAGAAATTATCGAAATCGGTCAAGCCGTTTTTGAGTTTTAGCGAGACTGACGCACAGCAATTCATTTTTATCGAAATTTCGATTTTTTCGATTTTCCGGCTTTTCCTTTGGGATTTCCCGACTTCTATTTTTTTCAAACCTACCCTATATTATAGCGAACAAAACAAAAAAAAATTTGTCGAAATCGGTCATGCCGTTTTTGAGTTTCTGCGAGACTGACGCACAGCAATTCATTTTTATCGAAATTTCGATTTTTTCGATTTTCCGGCTTTTCCTTTGGGATTTCCCGACATCTATTTTTTTTCAAACCTACCCTGTATCATAGTGAACAAAACTACAAAAGAAATTATCGAAATCGGTCAAGCCGTTTTCGAGTTTTAGCGAGACTGACGCACAGCAATTCATTTTTATCGAAATTTCGATTTTTTCGATTTTCCGGCTTTTCCTTTGGGATTTGCCAACTTTTATTTTTTTTCAAACCTACCCTCTATCATAGCGAACAAAACTAAAGAAAATTATCGAAATCGGTGAAGCCGTTTGTGAGTTTTAGCGAGACTAACCCACAGCAATTCATTTATATCGAAATTTCAATTTTTTCGATTTTCCGGCTTTTCCTTTGGGATTTCCCGACTTTTATTTTTTTCAAACCTACCCTGTATCATAGCGAACAAAACTAAAGAAATTTATCGAAATCGGTCATGCCGTTTTTGAGTTTTAGCGAGACTAACCCACAGCAATTCATTTTTATCGAAATTTCGATTTTTTCGATTTTCCGGCTTTTCCTTTGGGATTTCCCGACTTCTATTTTTTTCCAAACCTACCCTGTATCATAGTGAACAAAACAACAAAAGAAATTATCGAAATCGGTCAAGCCGTTTTTGAGTTTTAGCGAGACTGACGCACAGCAATTCATTTTTATCGAAATTTCGATTGTTTCGATTTTCCGGCTTTTCCTTTGGGATTTGCCGACTTTTCTTTTTTTTCAAACCTACCCTGTATCATAGCGAACAAAAATAAAGAAAATTATCGAAATCGGTCAAGCCGTTTTTGAGTTTTAGCGATACTAACCCACAGCAATTCATTTATATCGAAATTTCGATTTTTTCGATTTTCCGGCTTTTCCTTTGGGATTTCCCGACTTTTCTTTTCTTTCAGACCTACACTATATCATAGCGAACAAAACAAAAAAAATTATCGAAATCGGTCAAGCAGTTTTTGAGTTTTAGCGAGACTAACGCACGGCAATTCATTTTTATCGAAATTTCGATTTTTTCGATTTTCCGACTTTTCCTTTGGGATTTCCCGACTTTTATTTTTTTTTCAAACCTACCCTATATCATAGTGAACAAAACAAAAAAAAATTATCGAAATCGGTCCAGCCGTTTTTGAGTTTCTGCGAGACTGACGCACAGTAATTCATTTTTTATCGGAATGTCGATTTTTTCGATTTTCCGGCTTTTTCTTCGGGATTTCTCGACTCTTCTTTTTCTCTAGCCTACCCTGTATCATAGCGAACAAAACAAAAAAAAAATTATCGAAATCGGACAAGCCGTTTTTGAGTTTTAGCGAGACTAACCCACAGCAATTCATTTATATCCAAATTTCGATTTTTTCGATTTTCCGGCTTTTCCTGTGGGATTTCCCGATTTCTAGGTTTTTCAAACCTACCCTGTATCATAGTGAACAAAACAACAAAAGAAATTATCAAAATCGGTCAAGCCGTTTTTGAGTTTTAGCGAGACTGACGCACAGCAATTCATTTTTATCGAAATTTCGATTTCTTCGATTTTCCGGATTTTCCTTTGGGATTTGCCGACTTTTATTTTTTTTCAAACCTACCCTGTATCATAGCCAACAAAACAGCAAAAGAAATTATCGAAATCGGTGAAGCCGTTTTTGAGTTTTAGCGAGACTGACGCACAGCAATTCATTTTTATCGTAATTTCGATTTTTTCGATTTTCCGGATTTTCCTTTGGGATTTGCCGACTTTTATTTTTTTTCAAACCTACCCTGTATCATAGCCAACAAAACTAAAGAAAATTATCAAAATCGGTCAAGCCGTTTTTGAGTTTTAGCGAGACTAACCCACAGCAATTCATTTATATCGAAATTTCGATTTTTTCGATTTTCCGGCTTTTCCTTTGGGATTTCCCGACTTTTCTTTTCTTTCAGACCTACACTATATCATAGCGAACAAAACAAAGAAAATTATCGAAATCGGTCAAGCAGTTTTTGAGTTTTAGCGAGACTAACGCACGGCAATTAATTTTTATCGAAATTTCGATTTTTTCGATTTTCCGACTTTTCCTTTGGGATTTCCCGACTTTTATTTTTTTTTCAAACCTACCCTATATCATAGTGAACAAAACAAAAAAAAAATATCGAAATCGGTCCAGCCGTTTTTGAGTTTCTGCGAGACTGACGCACAGTAATTCATTTTTTATCGGAATGTCGATTTTTTCGATTTTCCGGCTTTTTCTTCGGGATTTCTGGACTCTTCTTTTTCTCTAGCCTACCCTGTATCATAGCGAACAAACCAAAAAAAAAATTATCGAAATCGGACAAGCCGTTTTTGAGTTTTAGCGAGACTAACCCACAGCAATTCATTTATATCCAAATTTCGATTTTTTCGATTTTCCGGCTTTTCCTTTGGGATTTCCCGACTTCTATTTTTTTTCAAACCTACCCTATATCATAGTGAACAAAACAACAAAAGAAATTATCGAAATCGGTCAAGCCGTTTTTGAGTTTTAGCGAGACTGACGCACAGCAATTCATTTTTATCGAAATTTCGATTTTTTCGATTTTCCGGATTTTCCTTTGGGATTTGCCGACTTTTATTTTTTTTCAAACCTACCCTGTATCATAGCCAACAAAACTAAAGAAAATTATCAAAATCGGTCAAGCCGTTTTTGAGTTTTAGCGAGACTAACCCACAGCAATTCATTTATATCGAAATTTCGATTTTTTCGATTTTCCGGCTTTTCCTTTGGGATTTCCCGACTTTTCTTTTCTTTCAGACCTACACTATATCATAGCGAACAAAACAAAGAAAATTATCGAAATCGGTCGAGCAGTTTTTGAGTTTTAGCGAGACTAACGCACGGCAATTAATTTTTATCGAAATTTCGATTTTTTCGATTTTCCGACTTTTCCTTTGGGATTTCCCGACTTCTATTTTTTTTCAAACCTACCCTGTATCATAGTGAACAAAACAACAAAAGAAATTATCGAAATCGGTCGAGCCGTTTTTGAGTTTTAGCGAGACTGACGCACAGCAATTCATTTTTATCGAAATTTCGATTTTTTCGATTTTCCGACTTTTCCTTTGGGATTTCCCGACTTCTATTTTTTTTCAAACCTACCCTGTATCATAGTGAACAAAACAACAAAAGAAATTATCGAAATCGGTCGAGCCGTTTTTGAGTTTTAGCGAGACTGACGCACAGCAATTCATTTTTATCGAAATTTCGATTTTTTCGATTTTCCGGATTTTCCTTTGGGATTTCCCGACTTTTCTTTTCTTTCAGACCTACACTATATCATAGCGAACAAAACAAAGAAAATTATCAAAATCGGTCAAGCCGTTTTTGAGTTTTAGCGAGACTAACGCCCGGCAATTCATTTATATCGAAATTTCGATTTTGTCGATTTTCCGGCTTTTCCTTTGGGATTTCCCGACTTTTCTTTTCTTTCAGACCTACACTATATCATAGCGAACAAAACAAAGAAAATTATCGAAATCGGTCAAGCAGTTTTTGAGTTTTAGCGAGACTAACGCACGGCAATTAATTTTTATCGAAATTTCGATTTTTTCGATTTTCCGACTTTTCCTTTGGGATTTCCCGACTTTTATTTTTTTTTCAAACCTACCCTATATCATAGTGAACAAAACAAAAAAAAATTATCGAAATCGGTCCAGCCGTTTTTGAGTTTCTGCGAGACTGACGCACAGTAATTCATTTTTTATCGGAATGTCGATTTTTTCGATTTTCCGGCTTTTTCTTCGGGATTTCTCGACTCTTCTTTTTCTCTAGCCTACCCTGTATCATAGCGAACAAAACAAAAAGAAAATTATCGAAATCGGTCAAGCCGTTTTTGAGTTTTAGCGAGACTAACCCACAGCAATTCATTTATATCGAAATTTCGATTTTTTCGATTTTCCGGCTTTTCCTTTGGGATTTCCCGACTCCTTTTTTTTTTTAAACCTACCCTGTATCATAGTGAACAAAACAACAAAAGAAATTATCGAAATCGGTCAAGCCGTTTTTGAGTTTTAGCGAGACTGACGCACAGCAATTCATTTTTATCGAAATTTCGATTTTTTCGATTTTCCGGCTTTTTCTTTGGGATTTGCCGACTTTTATTTTTTTTCAAACCTACCCTGTATCATAGCCAACAAAACTAAAGAAAATTTTCGAAATCGGTCAAGCCGTTTTTGAGTTTTAGCGAGACTAACCCACAGCAATTCATTTATATCGAAATTTCGATTTTTTCGATTTTCCGGCTTTTCCTTTGGGATTTCCCGACTTTTATTTTTTTTAAAACCTACCCTGTATCATAGTGAACAAAACAACAAAAGAAATTATCGAAAGCGGTCAAGCCGTTTTTGAGTTTTAGCGAGACTGACGCACAGCAATTCATTTTTATCGAAATTTCGATTTTTTCGATTTTCCGGCTTTTCCTTTGGGATTTGCCGACTTTTATTTTTTTTCAAACCTACCCTCTATCATAGCGAACAAAACTAAAGAAAATTATCGAAATGGGTCAAGCCGTTTTTGAGTTTTAGCGAGACTAAACCACAGCAATTCATTTATATCGAAATTTCGATTTTTTCGATTTTCCGGCTTTTCCTTTGCGATTTCCCGACTTTTATTTTTTTTCAAACCTACCCTGTATCATAGTGAACAAAACAACAAAAGAAATTATCGAAATCGGTCAAGCCGTTTTTGAGTTTTAGCGAGACTGACGCACAGCAATTCATTTTTATCGAAATTTCGATTTTTTCGATTTTCCGGCTTTTCCTTTGGGATTTCCCGACTTCTATTTTTTTCAAACCTACCCTATATTATAGCGAACAAAACAAAAAAAAATTTGTCGAAATCGGTCATGCCGTTTTTGAGTTTCTGCGAGACTGACGCACAGCAATTCATTTTTATCGAAATTTCGATTTTTTCGATTTTCCGGCTTTTCCTTTGGGATTTCCCGACATCTATTTTTTTTCAAACCTACCCTGTATCATAGTGAACAAAACTACAAAAGAAATTATCGAAATCGGTCAAGCCGTTTTCGAGTTTTAGCGAGACTGACGCACAGCAATTCATTTTTATCGAAATTTCGATTTTTTCGATTTTCCGGCTTTTCCTTTGGGATTTCCCGACTTCTATTTTTTTTCAAACCTACCCTGTATCATAGCGAACAAAACAAAGAAAATTATCGAAATCGGTCAAGCAGTTTTTGAGTTTTAGCGAGACTAACGCACGGCAATTAATTTTTATCGAAATTTCGATTTTTTCGATTTTCCGACTTTTCCTTTGGGATTTCCCGACTTCTATTTTTTTTCAAACCTACCCTGTATCATAGTGAACAAAACAACAAAAGAAATTATCGAAATCGGTCGAGCCGTTTTTGAGTTTTAGCGAGACTGACGCACAGCAATTCATTTTTATCGAAATTTCGATTTTTTCGATTTTTCGGATTTTCCTTTGGGATTTGCCGACTTTTATTTTTTTTCAAACCTACCCTGTATCATAGCCAACAAAACTAAAGAAAATTATCAAAATCGGTCAAGCCGTTTTTGAGTTTTAGCGAGACTAACCCACAGCAATTCATTTATATCGAAATTTCGATTTTTTCGATTTTCCGGCTTTTCCTTTGGGATTTCCCGACTTTTATTTTTTTCAAACCTACCCTGTATCATAGCGAACAAAACTAAAGAAAATTATCGAAATCGGTCAAGCCGTTTTTGAGTTTTAGCGAGACTGACGCACAGCAATTCATTTATATCCAAATTTCGATTTTTTCTATTTTCCGGCTTTTCCTGTGGGATTTCCCGATTTCTAGGTTTTTCAAACCTACCCTGTATCATAGTGAACAAAACAACAAAAGAAATTATCGAAATCGGTCAAGCCGTTTTTGAGTTTTAGCGAGACTGACGCACAGCAATTCATTTTTATCGAAATTTCGATTTTTTCGATTTTCCGGATTTTCCTTTGGGTTTTCCCGACTTTTCTTTTCTTTCAGACCTACACTATATCATAGCGAACAAAACAAAGAAAATTATCGAAATCGGTCAAGCAGTTTTTGAGTTTTAGCGAGACTAACGCACGGCAATTCATTTATATCGAAATTTCGATTTTTTCGATTTTCCGGCTTTTCCTTTGGGATTTCCCGACTTTTATTTTTTTTAAAACCTACCCTGTATCATAGTGAACAAAACAACAAAAGAAATTATCGAAAGCGGTCAAGCCGTTTTTGAGTTTTAGCGAGACTGACGCACAGCAATTCATTTTTATCGAAATTTCGATTTTTTCGATTTTCCGGCTTTTCCTTTGGGATTTGCCGACTTTTATTTTTTTTCAAACCTACCCTCTATCATAGCGAACAAAACTAAAGAAAATTATCGAAATCGGTCATGCCGTTTTTGAGTTTTAGCGAGACTAACCCATAGCAATTCATTTATATCGAAATTTCGATTTTTTCGATTTTCCGGCTTTTCCTTTGGGATTTCCCGACTTTTATTTTTTTTAAAACCTACCCTGTATCATAGTGAACAAAACAACAAAAGAAATTATCGAAAGCGGTCAAGCCGTTTTTGAGTTTTAGCGAGACTGACGCACAGCAATTCATTTTTATCGAAATTTCGATTTTTTCGATTTTCCGGCTTTTCCTTTGGGATTTGCCGACTTTTAGTTTTTTTCAAACCTACCCTCTATCATAGCGAACAAAACTAAAGAAAATTATCGAAATGGGTCAAGCCGTTTTTGAGTTTTAGCGAGACTAAACCACAGCAATTCATTTATATCGAAATTTCGATTTTTTCGATTTTCCGGCTTTTCCTTTGCGATTTCCCGACTTTTATTTTTTTTCAAACCTACCCTGTATCATAGTGAACAAAACAACAAAAGAAATTATCGAAATCGGTCAAACCGTTTTTGAGTTTTAGCGAGACTGACGCACAGCAATTCATTTTTATCGAAATTTCGATTTTTTCGATTTTCCGGCTTTTCCTTTGGGATTTCCCGACTTCTATTTTTTTCAAACCTACCCTATATTATAGCGAACAAAACAAAAAAAAATTTGTCGAAATCGGTCATGCCGTTTTTGAGTTTCTGCGAGACTGACGCACAGCAATTCATTTTTATCGAAATTTCGATTTTTTCGATTTTCCGGCTTTTCCTTTGGGATTTCCCGACATCTATTTTTTTTCAAACCTACCCTGTATCATAGTGAACAAAACTACAAAAGAAATTATCGAAATCGGTCAAGCCGTTTTCGAGTTTTAGCGAGACTGACGCACAGCAATTCATTTTTATCGAAATTTCGATTTTTTCGATTTTCCGGCTTTTCCTTTTGGATTTGCCAACTTTTATTTTTTTTCAAACCTACCCTGTATCATAGCGAACAAAACTAAAGAAATTTATCGAAATCGGTCATGCCGTTTTTGAGTTTTAGCGAGACTAACCCACAGCAATTCATTTTTATCGAAATTTCGATTTTTTCGATTTTCCGGCTTTTCCTTTGGGATTTCTCGACTTCTATTTTTTTTCAAACCTACCCTGTATCATAGTGAACAAAACAACAAAAGAAATTATCGAAATCGGTGAAGCCGTTTTTGAGTTTTAGCGAGACTGACGCACAGCAATTCATTTTTATCGAAATTTCGATTTTTTCGATTTTCCGGATTTTCCTTTGGGATTTGCCGACTTTTATTTTTTTTCAAACCTACCCTGTATCATAGCCAACAAAACTAAAGAAAATTATCAAAATCGGTCAAGCCGTTTTTGAGTTTTAGCGAGACTAACCCACAGCAATTCATTTATATCGAAATTTCGATTTTGTCGATTTTCCGGCTTTTCCTTTGAGATTTCCCGACTTTTCTTTTCTTTCAGACCTACACTATATCATAGCGAACAAAACAAAGAAAATTATCGAAATCGGTCAAGCAGTTTTTGAGTTTTAGCGAGACTAACGCACGGCAATTAATTTTTATCGAAATTTCGATTTTTTCGATTTTCCGACTTTTCCTTTGGGATTTCCCGACTTTTATTTTTTTTTCAAACCTACCCTATATCATAGTGAACAAAACAAAAAAAAAATATCGAAATCGGTCCAGCCGTTTTTGAGTTTCTGCGAGACTGACGCACAGTAATTCATTTTTTATCGGAATGTCGATTTTTTCGATTTTCCGGCTTTTTCTTCGGGATTTCTGGACTCTTCTTTTTCTCTAGCCTACCCTGTATCATAGCGAACAAACCAAAAAAAAAATTATCGAAATCAGACAAGCCGTTTTTGAGTTTTAGCGAGACTAACCCACAGCAATTCATTTATATCCAAATTTCGATTTTTTCGATTTTCCGGCTTTTCCTTTGGGATTTCCCGACTTCTATTTTTTTTCAAACCTACCCTGTATCATAGCGAACAAAACAAAGAAAATTATCGAAATCGGTCAAGCAGTTTTTGAGTTTTAGCGAGACTAACGCACGGCAATTAATTTTTATCGAAATTTCGATTTTTTCGATTTTCCGACTTTTCCTTTGGGATTTCCCGACTTCTATTTTTTTTCAAACCTACCCTGTATCATAGTGAACAAAACAACAAAAGAAATTATCGAAATCGGTCGAGCCGTTTTTGAGTTTTAGCGAGACTGACGCACAGCAATTCATTTTTATCGAAATTTCGATTTTTTCGATTTTCCGGATTTTCCTTTGGGATTTGCCGACTTTTATTTTTTTTCAAACCTACCCTGTATCATAGCCAACAAAACTAAAGAAAATTATCAAAATCGGTCAAGCCGTTTTTGAGTTTTAGCGAGACTAACGCCCGGCAATTCATTTATATCGAAATTTCGAAAATTTCCTTTGGGTTTTCCCGACTTTTCTTTTCTTTCAGACCTACACTATATCATAGCGAACAAAACAAAGAAAATTATCGAAATCGGTCAAGCAGTTTTTGAGTTTTAGCGAGACTAACGCACGGCAATTAATTTTTATCGAAATTTCGATTTTTTCGATTTTCCGACTTTTCCTTTGGGATTTCCCGACTTTTATTTTTTTTTCAAACCTACCCTATATCATAGTGAACAAAACAAAAAAAAATTATCGAAATCGGTCCAGCCGTTTTTGAGTTTCTGCGAGACTGACGCACAGTAATTCATTTTTTATCGGAATGTCGATTTTTTCGATTTTCCGGCTTTTTCTTCGGGATTTCTCGACTCTTCTTTTTCTCTAGCCTACCCTGTATCATAGCGAACAAAACAAAAAAAAAATTTTCGAAATCGGACAAGCCGTTTTTGAGTTTTAGCGAGACTAACCCACAGCAATTCATTTATATCCAAATTTCGATTTTTTCGATTTTCCGGCTTTTCCTGTGGGATTTCCCGATTTCTAGGTTTTTTAAACCTACCCTGTATCATAGTGAACAAAACAACAAAAGAAATTATCGAAATCGGTCAAGCCGTTTTTGAGTTTTAGCGAGACTGACGCACAGCAATTCATTTTTATCGAAATTTCGATTTTTTCGATTTTCCGGCTTTTCCTTTGGGATTTCCCGACTTTTCTTTTCTTTCAGACCTACACTATATCATAGCGAACAAAACAAAGAAAATTATCGAAATCGGTTAAGCAGTTTTTGAGTTTTAGCGAGACTAACGCACGGCAATTAATTTTTATCGAAATTTCGATTTTTTCGATTTTCCGACTTTTCCTTTGGGATTTCCCGACTTTTATTTTTTTTTCAAACCTACCCTATATCATAGTGAACAAAACAAAAAAAAAATATCGAAATCGGTCCAGCCGTTTTTGAGTTTCTGCGAGACTGACGCACAGTAATTCATTTTTTATCGGAATGTCGATTTTTTCGATTTTCCGGCTTTTTCTTCGGGATTTCTCGACTCTTCTTTTTCGCTAGCCTACCCTGTATCATAGCGAACAAAACAAAAAAAATATTATCGAAATCGGACAAGCCGTTTTTGAGTTTTAGCGAGACTAACCCACAGCAATTCATTTATATCGAAATTTCGATTTTTTCGATTTTCCGGCTTTTCCTTTGGGATTTCCCGACTTTTATTTTTTTCAAACCTACCCTGTATCATAGCGAACAAAACTAAAGAAAATTATCGAAATCGGTCAAGCCGTTTTTGAGTATTAGCGAGACTAACCCACAGCAATTCATTTATATCGAAATTTCGATTTTTTCGATTTTTCGGCTTTTACTTTGGGATTTCCCGACTTTTATTTTTGTTCAAACCTACCCTGTATCATAGCGAACAAAACTAAAGAAAATTATCGAAATCGGTCAAGCCGTTTTTGAGTATTAGCGAGACTAACCCACAGCAATTCATTTATATCGAAATTTCGATTTTTTCGATTTTCCGGCTTTTCCTTTGGGATTTCCCGACTTCTATTTTTTTTCAAACCTACCCTGTATCATAGTGAACAAAACAACAAAAGAAATTATCGAAATCGGTCAAGCAGTTTTTGAGTTTTAGCGAGACTGACGCACAGCAATTCATTTTTATCGAAATTTCGATTTTTTCGATTTTCCGGCTTTTCCTTTGGGATTTCCCGACTTTTCTTTTCTTTCAGACCTACACTATATCATAGCGAACAAAACAAAGAAAATTATCGAAATCGGTCAAGCCGTTTTTGAGTTTTAGCGAGACTAACCCACAGCAATTCATTTATATCGAAATTTCGATTTTTTCGATTTTCCGGCTTTTCCTTTGGGATTTCCCGACTTTTCTTTTCTTTCAGACCTACACTATATCATAGCGAACAAAACAAAGAAAATTATCGAAATCGGTCAAGCAGTTTTTGAGTTTTAGCGAGACTAACGCACGGCAATTAATTTTTATCGAAATTTCGATTTTTTCGATTTTCCGACTTTTCCTTTGGGATTTCCCGACTTTTATTTTTTTTTCAAACCTACCCTATATCATAGTGAACAAAACAAAAAAAAATTATCGAAATCGGTCCAGCCGTTTTTGAGTTTCTGCGAGACTGACGCACAGTAATTCATTTTTTATCGGAATTTCGATTTTTTCGATTTTCCGGCTTTTTCTTCGGGGTTTCTCGACTCTGCTTTTTTCCTAGCCTACCCTGCATCATAGCGAACAAAACAAAAAAAAATTATCGAAATCGGAAAAGCCGTTTTTGAGTTTTAGCGAGAATAACCCACAGAAATTCATTTATATCGAAATTTCGATTTTTTCGATTTTCCGGCTTTTGCTTTGGGATTTCCCGACTTTTATTTTTTTTAAAACCTACCCTGTATCATAGTGAACAAAACTAAAGAAAATTATCGAAATCAGTCATGCCGTTTTTGAGTTTTAGCGAGACTAACCCACAGCAATTCATTTATATCGAAATTTCGATTTTTTCGATTTTCCGGCTTTTCCTTTGGGATTTCCCGACTTCTATTTTTTTCAAACCTACCCTATATTATAGCGAACAAACCAAAAAAAAATTTGTCGAAATCGGTCATGCCGTTTTTGAGTTTCTGCGAGACTGACGCACAGCAATTCATTTTTATCGAAATTTCGATTTTTTCGATTTTCCGGCTTTTCCTTTGGGATTTTCCGACTTTTATTTTTTTCAAACCTACCCTGTATCATAGCGAACAAAACTAAAGAAAATTATCGAAATCGGTCATGCCGTTTTTGAGTTTTAGCGAGACTAACCCACAGCAATTCATTTATATCGAAATTTCGATTTTTTCGATTTTCCGGCTTTTCCTTTGGGATTTGCCGACTTTTATTTTTTTTCAAACCTACCCCGTATCATAGCGAACAAAACTAAAGAAAATTATCGAAATCGGTCAAGCCGTTTTTGAGTTTCTGCGAGACTGACGCACAGCAATTCATTTATATCCAAATTTCGATTTTTTCGATTTTCCGGCTTTTCCTGTGGGATTTCCCGATTTTTGGTGTTTTTCAAACCTACCCTGTATCATAGCGAACGAAACAAAAAAAATTATCGGAATCGGTAATGCCGTTTTTGAGTTTCTGCGAGACTGACGCACAGTAATTCATTTTTTATCGGAATTTAGATTTTTTCGATTTTCCGGCTTTTTCTTCAGGATTTCTCGACTCTTCTTTTTTCCTAGCCTACCCTGCATCATAGCGAACAAAACAAACAAAAATTATCGAAATCGGACAAGCCGTTTTTGAGTTTTAGCGAGACTAACCCACAGCAATTCATTTATATCGAATTTTCGATTTTTTCGATTTTCCGGCTTTTGCTTTGGGATTTTCCGACTTTTATTTTTTTTAAAACCTACCCTGTATCATAGCGAACAAAACTAAAGAAAATTATCGAAATCGGTCATGCCGGTTTTGAGTTTTAGCGAGACTAACCCGCAGCAATTCATTTATATCGAAATTTCGATTTTTTCGATTTTCCGGCTTTTCCTTTGGGATTTCCCGATTTTTATTTTTTTCAAACCTACCCTATATTATAGCGAACAAAACAAAAAAAAATTTGTCGAAATCGGTCATGCCGTTTTTGAGTTTCTGCGAGACTGACGCACAGCAATTCATTTTTATCGAAATTTCGATTTTTTCGATTTTCCGGCTTTTCCTTTGGGATTTCCCGACTTCTATTTTTTTTCAAACCTACCCTGTATCATAGTGAACAAAACAACATAAAAAATTATCGAAATCGGTCAAGCCGTTTTTGAGTTTTAGCGAGACTGACGCACAGCAATTCATTTTTATCGAAATTTCGATTTTTTCGATTTTCCGGCTTTTTCTTTGGGATTTGCCGACTTTTATTTTTTTTCAAACCTACCCTGTATCATAGCGAACAAAACTAAAGAAAATTATCGAAATCGGTCAAGCCGTTTTTGAGTTTTAGCGAGACTAACCCACAGCAATTCATTTATATCGAAATTTCGATTTTTTCGATTTTCCGGCTCTTCCTTTGGGATTTCCCGACTTTTATTTTTTTCAAACCTACCCTGTATCATAGCGAACAAAACTAAAGAAAATTATCGAAATCGGTCATGCCGTTTTTGAGTTTTAGCGAGACTAACCCACAGCAATTCATTTTTATCGAAATTTCGATTTTTTCGATTTTCCGGCTTTTCCTTTGGGATTTCCCGACTTTTCTTTTCTTTCAGACCTACACTATATCATAGCGAACAAAACAAAGAAAATTATCGAAATCGGTCAAGCAGTTTTTGAGTTTTAGCGAGACTAACGCACGGCAATTAATTTTTATCGAAATTTCGATTTTTTCGATTTTCCGACTTTTCCTTTGGGATTTCCCGACTTTTATTTTTTTTTCAAACCTACCCTATATCATAGTGAACAAAACAAAAAAAAAATATCGAAATCGGTCCAGCCGTTTTTGAGTTTCTGCGAGACTGACGCACAGTAATTCATTTTTTATCGGAATGTCGATTTTTTCGATTTTCCGGCTTTTTCTTCGGGATTTCTGGACTCTTCTTTTTCTCTAGCCTACCCTGTATCATAGCGAACAAACCAAAAAAAAAATTATCGAAATCGGACAAGCCGTTTTTGAGTTTTAGCGAGACTAACCCACAGCAATTCATTTATATCCAAATTTAGATTTTTTCGATTTTCCGGCTTTTCCTTTGGGATTTCCCGACTTCTATTTTTTTTCAAACCTACCCTGTATCATAGCGAACAAAACAAAGAAAATTATCGAAATCGGTCAAGCAGTTTTTGAGTTTTAGCGAGACTAACGCACGGCAATTAATTGTTATCGAAATTTCGATTTTTTCGATTTTCCGACTTTTCCTTTGGGATTTCCCGACTTCTATTTTTTTTCAAACCTACCCTGTATCATAGTGAACAAAACAACAAAAGAAATTATCGAAATCGGTCGAGCCGTTTTTGAGTTTTAGCGAGACTGACGCACAGCAATTCATTTTTATCGAAATTTCGATTTTTTCGATTTTCCGGATTTTCCTTTGGGATTTGCCGACTTTTATTTTTTTTCAAACCTACCCTGTATCATAGCCAACAAAACTAAAGAAAATTATCAAAATCGGTCAAGCCGTTTTTGAGTTTTAGCGAGACTAACGCCCGGCAATTCATTTATATCGAAATTTCGATTTTGTCGATTTTCCGGCTTTTCCTTTGGGATTTCCCGACTTTTCTTTTCTTTCAGACCTACACTATATCATAGCGAACAAAACAAAGAAAATTATCGAAATCGGTCAAGCAGTTTTTGAGTTTTAGCGAGACTAACGCACGGCAATTAATTTTTATCGAAATTTCGATTTTTTCGATTTTCCGACTTTTCCTTTGGGATTTCCCGACTTTTATTTTTTTTTCAAACCTACCCTATATCATAGTGAACAAAACAAAAAAAAATTATCGAAATCGGTCCAGCCGTTTTTGAGTTTCTGCGAGACTGACGCACAGTAATTCATTTTTTATCGGAATGTCGATTTTTTCGATTTTCCGGCTTTTTCTTCGGGATTTCTCGACTCTTCTTTTTCTCTAGCCTACCCTGTATCATAGCGAACAAAACAAAAAAAAAATTATCGAAATCGGACAAGCCGTTTTTGAGTTTTAGCGAGACTAACCCACAGCAATTCATTTATATCCAAATTTCGATTTTTTCGATTTTCCGGCTTTTCCTGTGGGATTTCCCGATTTCTAGGTTTTTCAAACCTACCCTGTATCATAGTAAACAAAACAACAAAAGAAATTATCGAAATCGGTCAAGCCGTTTTTGAGTTTTAGCGAGACTGACGCACAGCAATTCATTTTTATCGAAATTTCGATTTTTTCGATTTTCCGGATTTTCCTTTGGGATTTGCCGACTTTTATTTTTTTTCAAACCTACCCTGTATCATAGCCAACAAAACAACAAAAGAAATTATCGAAATCGGTGAAGCCGTTTTTGAGTTTTAGCGAGACTGACGCACAGCAATTCATTTTTATCGAAATTTCGATTTTTTCGATTTTCCGGATTTTCCTTTGGGATTTGCCGACTTTTATTTTTTTTCAAACCTACCCTGTATCATAGCCAACAAAACTAAAGAAAATTATCAAAATCGGTCAAGCCGTTTTTGAGTTTTAGCGAGACTAACCCACAGCAATTCATTTATATCGAAATTTCGATTTTTTCGATTTTCCGGCTTTTCCTTTGGGATTTCCCGACTTTTCTTTTCTTTCAGACCTACACTATATCATAGCGAACAAAATAAAGAAAATTATCGAAATCGGTCAAGCAGTTTTTGAGTTTTAGCGAGACTAACGCACGGCAATTAATTTTTATCGAAATTTCGATTTTTTCGATTTTCCGACTTTTCCTTTGGGATTTCCCGACTTTTATTTTTTTTTCAAACCTACCCTATATCATAGTGAACAAAACAAAAAAACAATATCGAAATCGGTCCAGCCGTTTTTGAGTTTCTGCGAGACTGACGCACAGTAATTCATTTTTTATCGGAATGTCGATTTTTTCGATTTTCCGGCTTTTTCTTCGGGATTTCTCGACTCTTCTTTTTCGCTAGCCTACCATGTATCATAGCGAACAAAACAAAAAAAAAATTATCGAAATCGGACAAGCCGTTTTTGAGTTTTAGCGAGACTAACCCACAGCAATTCATTTATATCGAAATTTCGATTTTTTCGATTTTCCGGCTTTTCCTTTGGGATTTCCCGACTTTTCTTTTCTTTCAGACCTACACTATATCATAGCGAACAAAACAAAGAAAATTATCGAAATCGGTCAAGCCGTTTTTGAGTTTTAGCGAGACTAACCCACAGCAATTCATTTATATCGAAATTTCGATTTTTTCGATTTTCCGGCTTTTCCTTTGGGATTTCCCGACTTTTCTTTTCTTTCAGACCTACACTATATCATAGCGAACAAAACAAAGAAAATTATCGAAATCGGTCAAGCAGTTTTTGAGTTTTAGCGAGACTAACGCACGGCAATTAATTTTTATCGAAATTTCGATTTTTTCGATTTTCCGACTTTTCCTTTGGGATTTCCCGACTTTTATTTTTTTTTCAAACCTACCCTATATCATAGTGAACAAAACAAAAAAAAATTATCGAAATCGGTCCAGCCGTTTTTGAGTTTCTGCGAGACTGACGCACAGTAATTCATTTTTTATCGGAATTTCGATTTTTTCGATTTTCCGGCTTTTTCTTCGGGATTTCTCGACTCTGCTTTTTTCCTAGCCTACCCTGCATCATAGCGAACAAAACAAAAAAAAATTATCGAAATCGGAAAAACCGTTTTTGAGTTTTAGCGAGAATAACCCACAGAAATTCATTTATATCGAAATTTCGATTTTTTCGATTTTCCGGCTTTTGCTTTGGGATTTCCCGACTTTTATTTTTTTTAAAACCTACCCTGTATCATAGTGAACAAAACTAAAGAAAATTATCGAAATCAGTCACGCCGTTTTTGAGTTTTAGCGAGACTAACCCACAGCAATTCATTTATATCGAAATTCCGATTTTTTCGATTTTCCGGCTTTTCCTTTGGGATTTCCCGACTTCTATTTTTTTCAAACCTACCCTATATTATAGCGAACAAACCAAAAAAAAATTTGTCGAAATCGGTCATGCCGTTTTTGAGTTTCTGCGAGACTGACGCACAGCAATTCATTTTTATCGAAATTTCGATTTTTTCGATTTTCCGGCTTTTCCTTTGGGATTTTCCGACTTTTATTTTTTTCAAACCTACCCTGTATCATAGCGAACAAAACTAAAGAAAATTATCGAAATCGGTCATGCCGTTTTTGAGTTTTAGCGAGACTAACCCACAGCAATTCATTTATATCGAAATTTCGATTTTTTCGATTTTCCGGCTTTTCCTTTGGGATTTGCCGACTTTTATTTTTTTTAAAACCTACCCCGTATCATAGCGAACAAAACTAAAGAAAATTATCGAAATCGGTCAAGCCGTTTTTGAGTTTCTGCGAGACTGACGCACAGCAATTCATTTATATCCAAATTTCGATTTTTTCGATTTTCCGGCTTTTCCTGTGGGATTTCCCGATTTTTGGTGTTTTTCAAACCTACCCTGTATCATAGCGAACGAAACAAAAAAAATTATCGGAATCGGTAATGCCGTTTTTGAGTTTCTGCGAGACTGACGCACAGTAATTCATTTTTTATCGGAATTTAGATTTTTTCGATTTTCCGGCTTTTTCTTCAGGATTTCTCGACTCTTCTTTTTTCCTAGCCTACCCTGCATCATAGCGAACAAAACAAACAAAAATTATCGAAATCGGACAAGCCGTTTTTGAGTTTTAGCGAGACTAACCCACAGCAATTCATTTATATCGAAATTTCGATTTTTTCGATTTTCCGGCTTTTGCTTTGGGATTTTCCGACTTTTATTTTTTTTAAAACCTACCCTGTATCATAGCGAACAAAACTAAAGAAAATTATCGAAATCGGTCATGCCGGTTTTGAGTTTTAGCGAGACTAACCCGCAGCAATTCATTTATATCGAAATTTCGATTTTTTCGATTTTCCGGCTTTTCCTTTGGGATTTCCCGGTTTTTTTTTTTTTTCAAACCTACCCTATATTATAGCGAACAAAACAAAAAAAAATTTGTCGAAATCGGTCATGCCGTTTTTGAGTTTCTGCGAGACTGACGCACAGCAATTCATTTTTATCGAAATTTCGATTTTTTCGATTTTCCGGCTTTTCCTTTGGGATTTCCCGACTTCTATTTTTTTTCAAACCTACCCTGTATCATAGTGAACAAAACAGCATAAAAAATTATCGAAATCGGTCAAGCCGTTTTTGAGTTTTAGCGAGACTGACGCACAGCAATTCATTTTTATCGAAATTTCGATTTTTTCGATTTTCCGGCTTTTTCTTTGGGATTTGCCGACTTTTATTTTTTTTCAAACCTACCCTGTATCATAGCGAACAAAACTAAAGAAAATTATCGAAATCGGTCAAGCCGTTTTTGAGTTTTAGCGAGACTAACCCACAGCAATTCATTTATATCGAAATTTCGATTTTTTCGATTTTCCGGCTCTTGCTTTGGGATTTCCCGACTTTTATTTTTTTCAAACCTACCCTGTATCATAGCGAACAAAACTAAAGAAAATTATCGAAATCGGTCATGCCGTTTTTGAGTTTTAGCGAGACTAACCCACAGCAATTCATTTTTATCGAAATTTCGATTTTTTCGATTTTCCGGCTTTTCCTTTGGGATTTCCCGAATTCTATTTTTTTCAAACCTACCCCGTATCATAGTGAACAAAACAACAAAAGAAATTATCGAAATCGGTCAAGCCGTTTTTGAGTTTTAGCGGGACTGACGCACAGCAATTCATTTTTATCGAAATTTAGATTTTTTCGATTTTCCGGTTTTTCCTTTGGGATTTGCCGACTTTTATTTTTTTTCAAACCTACCCTGTATCATAGCCAACAAAACTAAAGAAAATTATCGAAATCGGTCAAGCCGTTTTTGAGTTTTAGCGAGACTAACCCACAGCAATTCATTTATATTGAAATTTCGATTTTTTCGATTTTCCGGCTTTTCCTTTGGGATTTCCCGACTTTTCTTTTCTTTCAGACCTACACTATATCATAGCGAACAAAACAAAAAAAATTATCGAAATCGGTCAAGCAGTTTTTGAGTTTTAGCGAGACTAACGCACGGCAATTCATTTTTATCGAAATTTCGATTTTTTCGATTTTCCGACTTTTCCTTTGGGATTTCCCGACTTTTATTTTTTTTCAAACCTACCCTATATCATAGTGAACAAAACAAAAAAAAATTATCGAAATCGGTCCAGCCGTTTTTGAGTTTCTGCGAGACTGACGCACAGTAATTCATTTTTTATCGGAATGTCGATTTTTTCGATTTTCCGGCTTTTTCTTCGGGATTTCTCGACTCTTCTTTTTCGCTAGCCTACCCTGTATCATAGCGAACAAAACAAAAAAAAAATTATCGAAATCGGACAAGCCGTTTTTGAGTTTTAGCGAGACTAACCCACAGCAATTCATTTATATCCAAATTTCGATTTTTTCGATTTTCCGGCTTTTCCTGTGGGATTTCCCGATTTCTAGTTTTTTTCAAACCTACCCTGTATCATAGCGAACGAAACAAAAAAAATTATCGGAATCGGTAATGCCGTTTTTGAGTTTCTGCGAGACTGACGCACAGTAATTCATTTTTTATCGGAATTTCGATTTTTTCGATTTTCCGGCTTTTTCTTCGGGATTTCTCGACTCTTCTTTTTTCCTAGCCTACCCTGCATCATAGCGAACAAAACAAAAAAAAATTATCGAAATCGGACAAGCCGTTTTTGAGTTTTGCGAGAATAACCCACAGAAATTCATTTATATCGAAATTTCGATTTTTTCGATTTTCCGGCTTTTGCTTTGGGATTTCCCGACTTTTATTTTTTTTAAAACCTACCCTGTATCATAGAGAACAAAACTAAAGAAAATTATCGAAATCGGTCATGCCGTTTTTGAGTTTTAGCGAAACTAACCCACAGCAATTCATTTATATCGAAATTTCGATTTTTTCGATTTTCCGGCTTTTCCTTTGGGATTTCCCGACTTCTATTTTTTTCAAACCTACCCTATATTATAGCGAACAAACCAAAAAAAAATTTGTCGAAATCGGTCATGCGGTTTTTGAGTTTCTGCGAGACTGACGCACAGCAATTCATTTTTATCGAAATTTCGATTTTTTCGATTTTCCGGCTTTTCCTTTGGGATTTTCCGACTTTTATTTTTTTCAAACCTACCCTATATCATAGCGAACAAAACTAAAGAAAATTATCGAAATCGGTCATGCCGTTTTTGAGTTTTAGCGAGACTAACCCACAGCAATTCATTTTTATCGAAATTTCGATTTTTTCGATTTTCCGGCTTTTGCTTTGGGATTTCCCGACTTCTATTTTTGTTCAAACCTACCCTGTATCATAGTGAACAAAACAACAAAAGAAATTATCGAAATCGGTCAGCCGTTTTTGAGTTTAGCGAGACTGACGCACAGCAATTCATTTTTATCGAAATTTCGATTGTTTCGATTTTCCGGCTTTTCCTTTGGGATTTGCCGACTTTTATTTTTTTTCAAACCTACCCTGTATCATAGCGAACAAAACTAAAGAAAATTATCGAAATCGGTCAAGCCGTTTTTGAGTTTCTGCGAGACTGACGCACAGCAATTCATTTATATCCAAATTTCGATTTTTTCGATTTTCCGGCTTTTCCTGTGGGATTTCCCGATTTCTGGTTTTTTTCAAACCTACCCTGTATCATAGCGAACGGAACAAAAAAAATTATCGGAATCGGTAATGCCGTTTTTGAGTTTCTGCGAGACTGACGCACAGTAATTCATTTTTTATCGGAATTTAGATTTTTTCGATTTTGCGGCTTTTTCTTCAGGATTTCTCGACTCTTCTTTTTTCCTAGCCTACCCTGCATCATAGCGAACAAAACTAAAAAAAATTATCGAAATCGGACAAGCCGTTTTTGAGTTTTAGCGAGACTAACCCACAGCAATTCATTTATATCGAAATTTCGATTTTTTCGATTTTCCGGCTCTTCCTTTGGGATTTCCCGACTTTTATTTTTTTCAAACCTACCCTGTATCATAGCGAACAAAACTAAAGAAAATTATCGAAATCGGTCATGCCGTTTTTGAGTTTTAGCGAGACTAACCCACAGCAATTCATTTTTATCGAAATTTCGATTTTTTCGATTTTCCGGCTCTTCCTTTGGGATTTCCCGAATTCTATTTTTTTTCAAACCTACCCTGTATCATAGTGAACAAAACAACAAAAGAAATTATCGAAATCGGTCAAGCCGTTTTTGAGTTTTAGCGAGACTGACGCACAGCAATTCATTTTTATCGAAATTTCGATTTTTCCGATTTTCCGGCTTTTCCTTTGGGATTTGCCGACTTTTATTTTTTTTGAAACCTTCCCTCTATCATAGCCAACAAAACTAATGAAAATTATCGAAATCGGTCTAGCCGTTTTTGAGTTTTAGCGAGACTAACCCACAGCAATTCATTTATATCCAAATTTCGATTTTTTCGATTTTCCGGCTTTTCCTGTGGGATTTCCCGATTTCTAGTTTTTTTCAAACCTACCCTGTATCATAGCGAACGAAACAAAAAAAATTATCGGAATCGGTAATGCCGTTTTTGAGTTTCTGCGAGACTGACGCACAGTAATTCATTTTTTATCGGAATTTCGATTTTTTCGATTTTCCGGCTTTTTCTTCGGGATTTCTCGACTCTTCTTTTTTCCTAGCCTACCCTGCATCATAGCGAACAAAACAAAAAAAAATTATCGAAATCGGACAAGCCGTTTTTGAGTTTTAGCGAGAATAACCCACAGAAATTCATTTATATCGAAATTTCGATTTTTTCGATTTTCCGGCTATTGCTTTGGGATTTCCCGACTTCTATTTTTTTCAAACCTACCCTATATTATAGCGAACAAACCAAAAAAAAATTTGTCGAAATCGGTCATGCGGTTTTTGAGTTTCTGCGAGACTGACGCACAGCAATTCATTTTTATCGAAATTTCGATTTTTTCGATTTTCCGGCTTTTCGTTTGGGATTTTCCGACTTTTATTTTTTTCAAACCTACCCTATATCATAGCGAACAAAACTAAAGAAAATTATCGAAATCGGTCATGCCGTTTTTGAGTTTTAGCGAGACTAACCCACAGCAATTCATTTTTATCGAAATTTCGATTGTTTCGATTTTCCGGCTTTTCCTTTGGGATTTGCCGACTTTTATTTTTTTTCAAACCTACCCTGTATCATAGCGAACAAAACTAAAGAAAATTATCGAAATCGGTCAAGCCGTTTTTGAGTTTCTGCGAGACTGACGCACAGCAATTCATTTATATCCAAATTTCGATTTTTTCGATTTTCCGGCTTTTCCTGTGGGATTTCCCGATTTCTGGTTTTTTTCAAACCTACCCTGTATCATAGCGAACGAAACAAAAAAAATTATCGGAATCGGTAATGCCGTTTTTGAGTTTCTGCGAGACTGACGCACAGTAATTCATTTTTTATCGGAATTTAGATTTTTTCGATTTTCCGGCTTTTTCTTCAGGATTTCTCGACTCTTCTTTTTTCCTAGCCTACCCTGCATCATAGCGAACAAAACAAAAAAAAATTATCGAAATCGGACAAGCCGTTTTTGAGTTTTAGCGAGACTAACCCACAGCAATTCATTTATATCGAAATTTCGATTTTCTCGATTTTCCGGCTTTTCCTTTGGGATTTCCCGACTTTTCTTTTTCTAAACCTACCCTGTATCATAGCGAACCAAACAAAAGAAAATTATCGAAATCGGTCATGCCGTTTTTGAGTTTTAGCGAGACTAACCCACAGCAATTCATTTTTATCGAAATTTCGATTTTTTCGATTTTCCGGCTTTTCCTTTGGGATTTCCCGAATTCTATTTTTTTTCAAACCTACCCTGTATCATAGTGAACAAAACAACAAAAGAAATTATCGAAATCGGTCCAGCCGTTTTTGAGTTTTAGCGAGACTGACGCACAGCAATTCATTTTTATCGAAATTTCGATTTTTCCGATTTTCCGGCTTTTCCTTTGGGATTTGCCGACTTTTATTTTTTTTCAAACCTTCCCTCTATCATAGCCAACAAAACTAATGAAAATTATCGAAATCGGTCTAGCCGTTTTGGAGTTTTAGCGAGACTAACCCACAGCAATTCATTTATATTGAAATTTCGATTTTTTCGATTTTCCGGCTTTTCCTTTGGGATTTCCCGACTTTTCTTTTCTTTCAGACCTACACTATATCATAGCGAACAAAACAAAAAAAATTATCGAAATCGGTCAAGCAGTTTTTGAGTTTTAGCGAGACTAACGCACGGCAATTCATTTTTATCGAAATTTCGATTTTTTCGATTTTCCGACTTTTCCTTTGGGATTTCCCGAGTTTTATTTTTTTTTCAAACCTACCCTATATCATAGTGAACAAAACAAAAAAAAATTATCGAAATCGGTCCAGCCGTTTTTGAGTTTCTGCGAGACTGACGCACAGTAATTCATTTTTTATCGGAATGTCGATTTTTTCGATTTTCCGGCTTTTTCTTCGGGATTTCTCGACTCTTCTTTTTCTCTAGCCTACCCTGTATCATAGCGAACAAAACAAAAAAAAAATTATCGAAATTGGACAAGCGAATTTTGAGTTTTAGCGAGACTAACCCACAGCAATTCATTTATATCCAAATTTCGATTTTTTCGAATTTCCGGCTTTTCCTGTGGGATTTCCCGATTTCTAGTTTTTTTCAAACCTACCCTGTATCATAGCGAACGAAACAAAAAAAATTATCGGAATCGGTAATGCCGTTTTTGAGTTTCTGCGAGACTGACGCACAGTAATTCATTTTTTATCGGAATTTCGATTTTTTCGATTTTCCGGCTTTTTCTTCGGGATTTCTCGACTCTTCTTTTTTTCTAGCCTACCCTGCATCATAGCGAACAAAACAAAAAAAATTATCGAAATCGGACAAGCCGTTTTTGAGTTTTAGCGAGACTAACCCGCAGCAATTCATTTATATCGAAATTTCGATTTTTTCGATTTTCCGGCTTTTCCTTTCGGATTTCCCGACTTCTATTTTTTTCAAACCTACCCTATATTATAGCGAACAAAACAAAAAAAAATTTGTCGAAATCGGTCATGCCGTTTTTGAGTTTCTGCAAGACTGACGCACAGCAATTCATTTTTAACGAAATTTCGATTTTTTCGATTTTCCGGCTTTTCCTTTGGGATTTCCCGACTTCTAGTTTTTTTCAAACCTACCCTGTATCATAGTGAACAAAACAACAACAGAAATTATCGAAATCGGTAAAGCCGTTTTTGAGTTTTAGCGAGACTGACGCACAGCAATTCATTTTTATCGAAATTTCGATTTTTTCGATTTTCCGGCTTTTCCTTTGGGATTTGCCGACTTTTATTTTTTCTCAAACCTACCCTGTATCATAGCGAACAAAACTAAAGAAAATTATCGAAATCGGTCATGCCGTTTTTGAGTTTTAGCGAGTCTAACCCACAGCAATTCATTTATATCGAAATTTCGATTTTTTCGATTTTCCGGCTTTTCCTTTGGGATTTCCCGACTTTTCTTTTCTTGCAGACCTACACTATATCATAGCGAACAAAACAAAGAAAATTATCGAAATCGGTCAAGCAGTTTTTGAGTTTTAGCGAGACTAACGCACGGCAATTAATTTTTATCGAAATTTCGATTTTTTCGATTTTCCGACTTTTCCTTTGGGATTTCCCGACTTTTATTTTTTTTTCAAACCTACCCTATATCATAGTGAACAAAACAAAAAAAAATTATCGAAATCGGTCCAGCCGTTTTTGAGTTTCTGCGAGACTGACGCACAGTAATTCATTTTTTATCGGAATGTCGATTTTTTCGATTTTCCGGCTTTTTCTTCGGGATTTCTCGACTCTTCTTTTTCTCTAGCCTACCCTGTATCATAGCGAACAAAACAAAAAAAAAATTATCGAAATCGGACAAGCCGTTTTTGAGTTTTAGCGAGACTAACCCACAGCAATTCATTTATATCCAAATTTCCATTTTTTTGATTTTCCGGCTTTTCCTGTGGGATTTCCCGATTTCTAGTTTTTTTCAAACCTACCCTGTATTATAGCGAACGAAACAAAAAAAATTATCGGAATCGGTAATGCCGTTTTTGAGTTTCTGCGAGACTGACGCACAGTAATTCATTTTTTATCGGAATTTCGATTTTTTCGATTTTCCGGCTTTTTCTTCGGGATTTCTCGACTCTTCTTTTTTCCTAGCCTACCCTGCATCATAGCGAACAAAACAAAAAAAAATTATCGAAGTCGGACAAGCCGTTTTTGAGTTTTAGCGAGAATAACCCACAGAAATTCATTTATATCGAAATTTCGATTTTTTCGATTTTCCGGCTTTTGCTTTGGGATTTCCCGACTTTTATTTTTTTTAAAACCTACCATGTATCATAGTGAACAAAACTAAAGAAAATTATCGAAATCGGTCATGCCGTTTTTGAGTTTTAGCGAGACTAACCCACAGCAATTCATTTTTATCGAAATTTCGATTTTTTCGATTTTCCGGCTTTTGCTTTGGGATTTTCCGACTTTTATTTTTTTCAAACCTACCCTGTATCATAGCGAACAAAACTAAAGAAAATTATCGAAATCGGTCATGCCGTTTTTGAGTTTTAGCGAGACTAACGCACAGCAATTCATTTATATCGAAATTTCGATTTTTTCGATTTTCCGGCTTTTCCTTTGGGATTTTCCGACTTTTATTTTTTTCAAACCTACCCTGTATCATAGCGAACAAAACTAAAGAAAATTATCGAAATCGGTCATGCCGTTTTTGAGTTTTAGCGAGACTAACCCACAGCAATTCATTTTTATCGAAATTTCGATTTTTTCGATTTTCCGGCTTTTGCTTTGGGATTTCCCGATTTCTATTTTTTTTCAAACCTACCCTGTATCATAGTGAACAAAACAACAAAAGAAATTATCGAAATCGGTCAAGCCGTTTTTGAGTTTTAGCGAGACTGACGCACAGCAATTCATTTTTATCGAAATTTCGATTTTTTCGATTTTCCGGCTTTTCCTTTGGGATTTGCCGACTTTTATTTTTTTCAAACCTACCCTGTATCATAGCGAACAAAACTAAAGAAAATTATCGAAATCGGTCAAGCCGTTTTTGAGTTTTAGCGAGACTGACGCACAGCAATTCATTTTTATCGAAATTTCGATTTTTTCGATTTTCCGGCTTTTCCTTTGGGATTTCCCGACTTCTATTTTTTTCAAACCTACCCTATATTATAGCGAACAAAACAAAAAAAAATTTGTCGAAATCGGTCATGCCGTTTTTGAGTTTCTGCGAGACTGACGCACAGCAATTCATTTTTATCGAAATTTCGATTTTTTCGATTTTCCGACTTTTCCTTTGGGATTTCCCGACATCTATTTTTTTTCAAACCTACCCTGTATCATAGTGAGCAAAACAACAAAAGAAATTATCGAAATCGGTCAAGCCGTTTTTGAGTTTTAGCGAGACTGACGCACAGCAATTCATTTTTATCGAAATTTCGATTTTTTCGATTTTCCGGCTTTTCCTTTGGGATTTTCCGACTTTTATTTTTTTTCAAACCTACCCTCTATCATAGCGAACAAAACTAAAGAAAATTATCGAAATCGGTCAAGCCGTTTTTGAGTTTTAGCGAGACTAACGCACAGCAATTCATTTATATCGAAATTTCAATTTTTTCGATTTTCCGGCTTTTCCTTTGGGATTCCCGACTTTTATTTTTTTCAAACCTACCCTGTATCATAGCGAACAAAACTAAAGAAATTTATCGAAATCGGTCATGCCGTTTTTGAGTTTTAGCGAGACTAACCCACAGCAATTCATTTTTATCGAAATTTCGATTTTTTCGAGATTCCGGCTTTTCCTTTGGGATTTCCCGACTTCTATTTTTTTTCAAACCTACCCTGTATCATAGTGAACAAAACAACAACAGAAATTATCGAAATCGGTCAAGCCGTTTTTGAGTTTTAGCGAGACTGACGCACAGCAATTCATTTTTATCGAAATTTCGATTTTTTCGATTTTCCGGTTTTTCCTTTGGGATTTGCCGACTTTTATTTTTTTTCAAACCTACCCTGTATCATAGCCAACAAAACTAAAGAAAATTATCGAAATCGGTCAAGCCGTTTTTGAGTTTTAGCGAGACTAACCCACAGCAATTCATTTATATTGAAATTTCGATTTTTTCGATTTTCCGGCTTTTCCTTTGGGATTTCCCGACTTTTCTTTTCTTTCAGACCTACACTATATCATAGCGAACAAAACAAAAAAAATTATCGAAATCGGTCAAGCAGTTTTTGAGTTTTAGCGAGACTAACGCACGGCAATTCATTTTTATCGAAATTTCGATTTTTTCGATTTTCCGACTTTTCCTTTGGGATTTCCCGACTTTTATTTTTTTTTCAAACCTACCCTATATCATAGTGAACAAAACAAAAAAAAATTATCGAAATCGGTCCAGCCGTTTTTGAGTTTCTGCGAGACTGACGCACAGTAATTCATTTTTTATCGGAATGTCGATTTTTTCGATTTTCCGGCTTTTTGTTCGGGATTTCTCGACTCTTCTTTTTCGCTAGCCTACCCTGTATCATAGCGAACAAAACAAAAAAAAAATTATCGAAATCGGACAAGCCGTTTTTGAGTTTTAGCGAGACTAACCCACAGCAATTCATTTATATCCAAATTTCGATTTTTTCGATTTTCCGGCTTTTCCTGTGGGATTTCCCGATTTCTAGTTTTTTTCAAACCTACCCTGTATCATAGCGAACGAAACAAAAAAAATTATCGGAATCGGTAATGCCGTTTTTGAGTTTCTGCGAGACTGACGCACAGTAATTCATTTTTTATCGGAATTTCGATTTTTTCGATTTTCCGGCTTTTTCTTCGGGATTTCTCGACTCTTCTTTTTTCCTAGCCTACCCTGCATCATAGCGAACAAAACAAAAAAAAATTATCGAAATCGGACAAGCCGTTTTTGAGTTTTAGCGAGAATAACCCACAGAAATTCATTTATATCGAAATTTCGATTTTTTCGATTTTCCGGCTTTTGCTTTGGGATTTCCCGACTTTTATTTTTTTTAAAACCTACCCTGTATCATAGAGAACAAAACTAAAGAAAATTATCGAAATCGGTCATGCCGTTTTTGAGTTTTAGCGAAACTAACCCACAGCAATTCATTTATATCGAAATTTCGATTTTTTCGATTTTCCGGCTTTTCCTTTGGGATTTCCCGACTTCTATTTTTTTCAAACCTACCCTATATTATAGCGAACAAACCAAAAAAAAATTTGTCGAAATCGGTCATGCGGTTTTTGAGTTTCTGCGAGACTGACGCACAGCAATTCATTTTTATCGAAATTTCGATTTTTTCGATTTTCCGGCTTTTCCTTTGGGATTTTCCGACTTTTATTTTTTTCAAACCTACCCTATATCATAGCGAACAAAACTAAAGAAAATTATCGAAATCGGTCATGCCGTTTTTGAGTTTTAGCGAGACTAACCCACAGCAATTCATTTTTATCGAAATTTCGATTTTTTCGATTTTCCGGCTTTTGCTTTGGGATTTCCCGACTTCTATTTTTGTTCAAACCTACCCTGTATCATAGTGAACAAAACAACAAAAGAAATTATCGAAATCGGTCAGCCGTTTTTGAGTTTAGCGAGACTGACGCACAGCAATTCATTTTTATCGAAATTTCGATTGTTTCGATTTTCCGGCTTTTCCTTTGGGATTTGCCGACTTTTATTTTTTTTCAAACCTACCCTGTATCATAGCGAACAAAACTAAAGAAAATTATCGAAATCGGTCAAGCCGTTTTTGAGTTTCTGCGAGACTGACGCACAGCAATTCATTTATATCCAAATTTCGATTTTTTCGATTTTCCGGCTTTTCCTGTGGGATTTCCCGATTTCTGGTTTTTTTCAAACCTACCCTGTATCATAGCGAACGGAACAAAAAAAATTATCGGAATCGGTAATGCCGTTTTTGAGTTTCTGCGAGACTGACGCACAGTAATTCATTTTTTATCGGAATTTAGATTTTTTCGATTTTGCGGCTTTTTCTTCAGGATTTCTCGACTCTTCTTTTTTCCTAGCCTACCCTGCATCATAGCGAACAAAACAAAAAAAAATTATCGAAATCGGACAAGCCGTTTTTGAGTTTTAGCGAGACTAACCCACAGCAATTCATTTATATCGAAATTTCGATTTTTTCGATTTTCCGGCTCTTCCTTTGGGATTTCCCGACTTTTATTTTTTTCAAACCTACCCTGTATCATAGCGAACAAAACTAAAGAAAATTATCGAAATCGGTCATGCCGTTTTTGAGTTTTAGCGAGACTAACCCACAGCAATTCATTTTTATCGAAATTTCGATTTTTTCGATTTTCCGGCTTTTCCTTTGGGATTTCCCGAATTCTATTTTTTTTCAAACCTACCCTGTATCATAGTGAACAAAACAACAAAAGAAATTATCGAAATCGGTCAAGCCGTTTTTGAGTTTTAGCGAGACTGACGCACAGCAATTCATTTTTATCGAAATTTCGATTTTTCCGATTTTCCGGCTTTTCCTTTGGGATTTGCCGACTTTTATTTTTTTTCAAACCTTCCCTCTATCATAGCCAACAAAACTAATGAAAATTATCGAAATCGGTCTAGCCGTTTTTGAGTTTTAGCGAGACTAACCCACAGCAATTCATTTATATCCAAATTTCGATTTTTTCGATTTTCCGGCTTTTCCTGTGGGATTTCCCGATTTCTAGTTTTTTTCAAACCTACCCTGTATCATAGCGAACGAAACAAAAAAAATTATCGGAATCGGTAATGCCGTTTTGGAGTTTCTGCGAGACTGACGCACAGTAATTCATTTTTTATCGGAATTTCGATTATTTCGATTTTCCGGCTTTTTCTTCGGGATTTCTCGACCCTTCTTTTTTCCTAGCCTACCCTGCATCATAGCGAACAAAACAAAAAAAAATTATCGAAATCGGACAAGCCGTTTTTGAGTTTTAGCGAGAATAACCCACAGAAATTCATTTATATCGAAATTTCGATTTTTTCGATTTTCCGGCTATTGCTTTGGGATTTCCCGACTTCTATTTTTTTCAAACCTACCCTATATTATAGCGAACAAACCAAAAAAAAATTTGTCGAAATCTGTCATGCGGTTTTTGAGTTTCTGCGAGACTGACGCACAGCAATTCATTTTTATCGAAATTTCGATTTTTTCGATTTTCCGGCTTTTCGTTTGGGATTTTCCGACTTTTATTTTTTTCAAACCTACCCTATATCATAGCGAACAAAACTAAAGAAAATTATCGAAATCGGTCATGCCGTTTTTGAGTTTTAGCGAGACTAACCCACAGCAATTCATTTTTATCGAAATTTCGATTGTTTCGATTTTCCGGCTTTTCCTTTGGGATTTGCCGACTTTTATTTTTTTTCAAACCTACCCTGTATCATAGCGAACAAAACTAAAGAAAATTATCGAAATCGGTCAAGCCGTTTTTGAGTTTCTGCGAGACTGACGCACAGCAATTCATTTATATCCAAATTTCGATTTTTTCGATTTTCCGGCTTTTCCTGTGGGATTTCCCGATTTCTGGTTTTTTTCAAACCTACCCTGTATCATAGCGAACGAAACAAAAAAAATTATCGGAATCGGTAATGCCGTTTTTGAGTTTCTGCGAGACTGACGCACAGTAATTCATTTTTTATCGGAATTTAGATTTTTTCGATTTTCCGGCTTTTTCTTCAGGATTTCTCGACTCTTCTTTTTTCCTAGCCTACCCTGCATCATAGCGAACAAAACAAAAAAAAATTATCGAAATCGGACAAGCCGTTTTTGAGTTTTAGCGAGACTAACCCACAGCAATTCATTTATATCGAAATTTCGATTTTTTCGATTTTCCGGCTCTTCCTTTGGGATTTCCCGACTTTTATTTTTTTCAAACCTACCCTGTATCATAGCGAACAAAACTAAAGAAAATTATCGAAATCGGTCATGCCGTTTTTGAGTTTTAGCGAGACTAACCCACAGCAATTCATTTTTATCGAAATTTCGATTTTTTCGATTTTCCGGCTTTTCCTTTGGGATTTCCCGAATTCTATTTTTTTTCAAACCTACCCTGTATCATAGTGAACAAAACAACAAAAGAAATTATCGAAATCGGTCCAGCCGTTTTTGAGTTTTAGCGAGACTGACGCACAGCAATTCATTTTTATCGAAATTTCGATTTTTCCGATTTTCCGGCTTTTCCTTTGGGATTTGCCGACTTTTATTTTTTTTCAAACCTTCCCTCTATCATAGCCAACAAAACTAATGAAAATTATCGAAATCGGTCTAGCCGTTTTGGAGTTTTAGCGAGACTAACCCACAGCAATTCATTTATATTGAAATTTCGATTTTTTCGATTTTCCGGCTTTTCCTTTGGGATTTCCCGACTTTTCTTTTCTTTCAGACCTACACTATATCATAGCGAACAAAACAAAAAAAATTATCGAAATCGGTCAAGCAGTTTTTGAGTTTTAGCGAGACTAACGCACGGCAATTCATTTTTATCGAAATTTCGATTTTTTCGATTTTCCGACTTTTCCTTTGGGATTTCCCGAGTTTTATTTTTTTTTCAAACCTACCCTATATCATAGTGAACAAAACAAAAAAAAATTATCGAAATCGGTCCAGCCGTTTTTGAGTTTCTGCGAGACTGACGCACAGTAATTCATTTTTTATCGGAATGTCGATTTTTTCGATTTTCCGGCTTTTTCTTCGGGATTTCTCGACTCTTCTTTTTCTCTAGCCTACCCTGTATCATAGCGAACAAAACAAAAAAAAAATTATCGAAATTGGACAAGCGAATTTTGAGTTTTAGCGAGACTAACCCACAGCAATTCATTTATATCCAAATTTCGATTTTTTCGAATTTCCGGCTTTTCCTGTGGGATTTCCCGATTTCTAGTTTTTTTCAAACCTACCCTGTATCATAGCGAACGAAACAAAAAAAATTATCGGAATCGGTAATGCCGTTTTTGAGTTTCTGCGAGACTGACGCACAGTAATTCATTTTTTATCGGAATTTCGATTTTTTCGATTTTCCGGCTTTTTCTTCGGGATTTCCCGACTCTTCTTTTTTTCTAGCCTACCCTGCATCATAGCGAACAAAACAAAAAAAAATTATCGAAATCGGACAAGCCGTTTTTGAGTTTTAGCGAGACTAACCCGCAGCAATTCATTTATATCGAAATTTCGATTTTTTCGATTTTCCGGCTTTTCCTTTCGGATTTCCCGACTTCTATTTTTTTCAAACCTACCCTATATTATAGCGAACAAAACAAAAAAAAATTTGTCGAAATCGGTCATGCCGTTTTTGAGTTTCTGCAAGACTGACGCACAGCAATTCATTTTTAACGAAATTTCGATTTTTTCGATTTTCCGGCTTTTCCTTTGGGATTTCCCGACTTCTAGTTTTTTTCAAACCTACCCTGTATCATAGTGAACAAAACAACAAAAGAAATTATCGAAATCGGTAAAGCCGTTTTTGAGTTTTAGCGAGACTGACGCACAGCAATTCATTTTTATCGAAATTTCGATTTTTTCGATTTTCCGGCTTTTCCTTTGGGATTTGCCGACTTTTATTTTTTCTCAAACCTACCCTGTATCATAGCGAACAAAACTAAAGAAAATTATCGAAATCGGACATGCCGTTTTTGAGTTTTAGCGAGACTAACCCACAGCAATTCATTTATATCGAAATTTCGATTTTTTCGATTTTCCGGCTTTTCCTTTGGGATTTCCCGACTTTTCTTTTCTTGCAGACCTACACTATATCATAGCGAACAAAACAAAGAAAATTATCGAAATCGGTCAAGCAGTTTTTGAGTTTTAGCGAGACTAACGCACGGCAATTAATTTTTATCGAAATTTCGATTTTTTCGATTTTCCGACTTTTCCTTTGGGATTTCCCGACTTTTATTTTTTTTTCAAACCTACCCTATATCATAGTGAACAAAACAAAAAAAAATTATCGAAATCGGTCCAGCCGTTTTTGAGTTTCTGCGAGACTGACGCACAGTAATTCATTTTTTATCGGAATGTCGATTTTTTCGATTTTCCGGCTTTTTCTTCGGGATTTCTCGACTCTTCTTTTTCTCTAGCCTACCCTGTATCATAGCGAACAAAACAAAAAAAAAATTATCGAAATCGGACAAGCCGTTTTTGAGTTTTAGCGAGACTAACCCACAGCAATTCATTTATATCCAAATTTCCATTTTTTTGATTTTCCGGCTTTTCCTGTGGGATTTCCCGATTTCTAGTTTTTTTCAAACCTACCCTGTATTATAGCGAACGAAACAAAAAAAATTATCGGAATCGGTAATGCCGTTTTTGAGTTTCTGCGAGACTGACGCACAGTAATTCATTTTTTATCGGAATTTCGATTTTTTCGATTTTCCGGCTTTTTCTTCGGGATTTCTCGACTCTTCTTTTTTCCTAGCCTACCCTGCATCATAGCGAACAAAACAAAAAAAAATTATCGAAGTCGGACAAGCCGTTTTTGAGTTTTAGCGAGAATAACCCACAGAAATTCATTTATATCGAAATTTCGATTTTTTCGATTTTCCGGCTTTTGCTTTGGGATTTCCCGACTTTTATTTTTTTTAAAACCTACCATGTATCATAGAGAACAAAACTAAAGAAAATTATCGAAATCGGTCATGCCGTTTTTGAGTTTTAGCGAGACTAACCCACAGCAATTCATTTTTATCGAAATTTCGATTTTTTCGATTTTCCGGCTTTTGCTTTGGGATTTTCCGACTTTTATTTTTTTCAAACCTACCCTGTATCATAGCGAACAAAACTAAAGAAAATTATCGAAATCGGTCATGCCGTTTTTGAGTTTTAGCGAGACTAACGCACAGCAATTCATTTATATCGAAATTTCGATTTTTTCGATTTTCCGGCTTTTCCTTTGGGATTTTCCGACTTTTATTTTTTTCAAACCTACCCTGTATCATAGCGAACAAAACTAAAGAAAATTATCGAAATCGGTCATGCCGTTTTTGAGTTTTAGCGAGACTAACCCACAGCAATTCATTTTTATCGAAATTTCGATTTTTTCGATTTTCCGGCTTTTGCTTTGGGATTTCCCGATTTCTATTTTTTTCAAACCTACCCTGTATCATAGTGAACAAAACAACAAAAGAAATTATCGAAATCGGTCAAGCCGTTTTTGAGTTTTAGCGAGACTGACGCACAGCAATTCATTTTTATCGAAATTTCGATTTTTTCGATTTTCCGGCTTTTCCTTTGGGATTTCCCGACTTTTATTTTTTTCAAACCTACCCTGTATCATAGCGAACAAAACTAAAGAAAATTATCGAAATCGGTCAAGCCGTTTTTGAGTTTTAGCGAGACTGACGCACAGCAATTCATTTTTATCGAAATTTCGATTTTTTCGATTTTCCGGCTTTTCCTTTGGGATTTCCCGACTTCTATTTTTTTCAAACCTACCCTATATTATAGCGAACAAAACAAAAAAAAATTTGTCGAAATCGGTCATGCCGTTTTTGAGTTTCTGCGAGACTGACGCACAGCAATTCATTTTTATCGAAATTTCGATTTTTTCGATTTTCCGACTTTTCCTTTGGGATTTCCCGACATCTATTTTTTTTCAAACCTACCCTGTATCATAGTGAGCAAAACAACACAAGAAATTATCGAAATCGGTCAAGCCGTTTTTGAGTTTTAGCGAGACTGACGCACAGCAATTCATTTTTATCGAAATTTCGATTTTTTCGATTTTCCGGCTTTTCCTTTGGGATTTTCCGACTTTTATTTTTTTTCAAACCTACCCTCTATCATAGCGAACAAAACTAAAGAAAATTATCGAAATCGGTCAAGCCGTTTTTGAGTTTTAGCGAGACTAACGCACAGCAATTCATTTATATCGAAATTTCAATTTTTTCGATTTTCCGGCTTTTCCTTTGGGATTCCCGACTTTTATTTTTTTCAAACCTACCCTGTATCATAGCGAACAAAACTAAAGAAATTTATCGAAATCGGTCATGCCGTTTTTGAGTTTTAGCGAGACTAACCCACAGCAATTCATTTTTATCGAAATTTCGATTTTTTCGAGATTCCGGCTTTTCCTTTGGGATTTCCCGACTTCTATTTTTTTTCAAACCTACCCTGTATCATAGTGAACAAAACAACAACAGAAATTATCGAAATCGGTCAAGCCGTTTTTGAGTTTTAGCGAGACTGACGCACAGCAATTCATTTTTATCGAAATTTCGATTTTCCGGCTTTTCCTTTGGGATTTGCCGACTTTTATTTTTTTTCAAACCTACCCTATATCATAGCCAACAAAACTAAAGAAAATTATCAAAATCGGTCAAGCCGTTTTTGAGTTTTAGCGAGACTAACCCACAGCAATTCATTTATATCGAAATTTCGATTTTTTCGATTTTCCGGCTTTTCCTTTGGGATTTCCAGACTTTTCTTTTCTTTCAGACCTACACTATATCATAGCGAACAAAACAAAGAAAATTATCGAAATCGGTCAAGCAGTTTTTGAGTTTTAGCGAGACTAACGCACGGCAATTAATTTTTATCGAAATTTCGATTTTTTCGATTTTCCGACTTTTCCTTTGGGATTTCCCGACTTTTATTTTTTTTTCAAACCTACCCTATATCATAGTGAACAAAACAAAAAAAAATTATCGAAATCGGTCCAGCCGTTTTTGAGTTTCTGCGAGACTGACGCACAGTAATTCATTTTTTATCGGAATGTCGATTTTTTCGATTTTCCGGCTTTTTCTTCGGGATTTCTCGACTCTTCTTCTTCTCTAGCCTACCCTGTATCATAGCGAACAAAACAAAAAAAAAATATCGAAATCGGACAAGCCGTTTTTGAGTTTTAGCGAGACTAACCCACAGCAATTCATTTATATCCAAATTTCGATTTTTTCGATTTTCCGGCTTTTCCTGTGGGATTTCCCGATTTCTAGTTTTTTTCAAACCTACCCTGTATTATAGCGAACGAAACAAAAAAAATTATCGGAATCGGTAATGCCGTTTTTGAGTTTCTGCGAGACTGACGCACAGTAATTCATTTTTTATCGGAATTTCGATTTTTTCGATTTTCCGGCTTTTTCTTCGGGATTTCTCGACTCTTCTTTTTTCCTAGCCTACCCTGCATCATAGCGAACAAAACAAAAAAAAATTATCGAAGTCGGACAAGCCGTTTTTGAGTTTTAGCGAGAATAACCCACAGAAATTCATTTATATCGAAATTTCGATTTTTTCGATTTTCCGGCTTTTGCTTTGGGATTTCCCGACTTTTATTTTTTTTAAAACCTACCATGTATCATAGTGAACAAAACTAAAGAAAATTATCGAAATCGGTCATGCCGTTTTTGAGTTTTAGCGAGACTAACCCACAGCAATTCATTTATATCGAAATTTCGATTTTTTCGATTTTCCGGCTTTTCCTTTGGGATTTCCCGACTTCTATTTTTTTCAAACCTACCCTATATTATAGCGAACAAACCAAAAAAAAATTTGTCGAAATCGGTCATGCCGTTTTTGAGTTTCTGCGAGACTGACGCACATCAATTCATTTTTATCGAAATTTCGATTTTTTCGATTTTCCGGCTTTTGCTTTGGGATTTTCCGACTTTTATTTTTTTCAAACCTACCCTGTATCATAGCGAACAAAACTAAAGAAAATTATCGAAATCGGTCATGCCGTTTTTGAGTTTTAGCGAGACTAACGCACAGCAATTCATTTATATCGAAATTTCGATTTTTTCGATTTTCCGGCTTTTCCTTTGGGATTTTCCGACTTTTATTTTTTTCAAACCTACCCTGTATCATAGCGAACAAAACTAAAGAAAATTATCGAAATCGGTCATGCCGTTTTTGAGTTTTAGCGAGACTAACCCACAGCAATTCATTTTTATCGAAATTTCGATTTTTTCGATTTTCCGGCTTTTCCTTTGGGATTTCCCGACTTCTATTTTTTTTCAAACCTACCCTGTATCATAGCGAACAAAACTAAAGAAAATTATCGAAATCGGTCAAGCCGTTTTTGAGTTTCTGCGAGACTGACGCACAGCAATTCATTTATATCCAAATTTCGATTTTTTCGATTTTCCGGCTTTTCCTGTGGGATTTCCCGATTTCTGGTGTTTTTCAAACCTACCCTGTATCATAGCGAACGAAACAAAAAAAATTATCGGAATCGGTAATGCCGTTTTTGAGTTTCTGCGAGACTGACGCACAGTAATTCATTTTTTATCGCAATTTAGATTTTTTCGATTTTCCGGCTTTTTCTTCAGGATTTCTCGACTCTTCTTTTTTCCTAGCCTACCCTGCATCATAGCGAACAAAACAAAAAAAAATTATCGAAATCGGACAAGCCGTTTTTGAGTTTTAGCGAGACTAACCCACAGCAATTCATTTATATCGAAATTTCGATTTTTTCGATTTTCCGGCTTTTCCTTTGGGATTTCCCGACTTCTATTTTTTTTCAAACCTACCCTGTATCATAGTGAACAAAACAACACAAGAAATTATCGAAATCGGTCAAGCCGTTTTTGAGTTTTAGCGAGACTGACGCACAGCAATTCATTTTTATCGAAATTTCGATTTTTTCGATTTTCCGGCTTTTCCTTTGGGATTTGCCGACTTTTATTTTTTTTAAAACCTACCCTGTATCATAGCGAACAAAACTAAAGAAAATTATCGAAATCGGTCAAGCCGTTTTTGAGTTTTAGCGAGACTAACCCACAGCAATTCATTTATATCGAAATGTCGATTTTTTCGATTTTCCGGCTCTTCCTTTGGGATTTCCCGCCTTTATTTTTTTCAAACCTACCCTGTATCATAGCGAACAAAACTAAAGAAAATTATCGAAATCGGTCATGCCGTTTTTGAGTTTTAGCGAGACTAACCCACAGCAATTCATTTTTATCGAAATTTCGATTTTTTCGATTTTCCGGGTTTTCCTTTGGGATTTCCCGAATTCTATTTTTTTTCAAACCTACCCTGTATCATAGTGAACAAAACAACAAAAGAAATTATCGAAATCGGTCAAGCCGTTTTTGAGTTTTAGCGAGACTGACGCACAGCAATTCATTTTTATCGAAATTTCGATTTTTTCGATTTTCCGGCTTTTCCTTTGGGATTTGCCGACTTTTCTTTTCTTTCAGACCTACCCTATATCATAGTGAATAAAACAAAAAAAAATTATCGAAATCGGTGCAGCCGTTTTTGAGTTTCTGCGAGACTGACGCACAGTAATTCATTTTTTATCGGAATGTCGATTTTTTCGATTTTCCGGCTTTTTCTTCGGGATTTCTCGACTCTTCTTTTTCGCTAGCCTACCCTGTATCATAGCGAACAAAACAAAAAAAAATTATCGAAATCGGACAAGCCGTTTTTGAGTTTTAGCGAGACTAACCCACAGCAATTCATTTATATCGAAATTTCGATTTTTTCGATTTTCCGGCTTTTGCTTTGGGATTTCCCGACTTCTATTTTTTTCAAACCTACCCTATATTATAGCGAACAAAACAAAAAAAAATTTGTCGAAATCGGTCATGCCGTTTTTGAGTTTCTGCGAGACTGACGCACAGCAATTCATTTTTATCGAAATTCCGATTTTTTCGATTTTCCGGCTTTTCCTTTGGGATTTGCCGACTTCTATTTTTTTTCAAACCTACCCTGTATCATAGTGAACAAAACAACACCAGAAATTATCGAAATCGGTCAAGTCGTTTTTGAGTTTTAGCGAGACTGACGCACAGCAATTCATTTTTATCGAAATTTCGTTTTTTCGATTTTCCGGCTTTTTCTTTGGGATTTGCCGACTTTTATTTTTTTTCAAACCTACCCTGTATCATAGCGAACAAAACTAAAGAAAATTATCGAAATCGGTCAATCCGTTTTTGAGTTTTAGCGAGACTAACCCACAGCAATTCATTTATATCGAAATTTCGATTTTTTCGATTTTCCGGCTCTTCCTTTGGGATTTCCCGACTTTTATTTTTTTCAAACCTACCCTGTATCATAGCGAACAAAACTAAAGAAAATTATCGAAATCGGTCATGCCGTTTTTGAGTTTTAGCGAGACTAACCCACAGCAATTCATTTTTATCGAAATTTCGATTTGTTCGATTTTCCGGCTTTTCCTTTGGGATTTGCCGACTTTTATTTTTTTTCAAACCTACCCAGTATCATAGCCAACAAAACTAAAGAAAATTATCGAAATCGGTCAAGCCGTTTTTGAGTTTTAGCGAGACTAACCCACAGCAATTCATTTATATTGAAATTTCGATTTTTTCGATTTTCCGGCTTTTCCTTTGGGATTTCCCGACTTTTCTTTTCTTTCAGACCTACACTATATCATAGCGAACAAAACAAAAAAAAATTATCGAAATTGGACAAGCCGTTTTTGAGTTTTAGCGAGACTAATCCACAGCAATTCATTTATATCCAAATTTCGATTTTTTCGAATTTCCGGCTTTTCCTGTGGGATTTCCCGATTTCTAGTTTTTTTCAAACCTACCCTGTATCATAGCGAACGAAACAAAAAAAATTATCGGAATCGGTAATGCCGTTTTTGAGTTTCTGCGAGACTGACGCACAGTAATTCATTTTTTATCGGAATTTCGATTTTTTCGATTTTCCGGCTTTTTCTTCGGGATTTCTCGACTCTTCTTTTTTCCTAGCCTACCCTGCATCATAGCGAACAAAACAAAAAAAAATTATCGAAATCGGTCAAGCCGTTTTTGAGTTTTAGCGAGACTAACCCACAGCAATTCATTTATATCGAAATTTCGATTTTTTCGATTTTCCGGCTTTTGCTTTGGGATTTCCCGACTTTTATTTTTTTTAAAACCTACCCTGTATCATAGCGAACAAAACTAAAGAAAATTATCGAAATCGGTCATGCCAGTTTTGAGTTTTAGCGAGACTAACCCGCAGCAATTCATTTATATCGAAATTTCGATTTTTTCGATTTTCCGGCTTTTCCTTTGGGATTTCCCGACTGCTATTTTTTTCAAACCTACCCTATATTATAGCGAACAAAACAAAAAAAAATTTGTCGAAATCGGTCATGCCGTTTTTAAGTTTCTGCGAGACTGACGCACAGCAATTCATTTTTATCGAAATTTCGATTTTTTCGATTTTCCGGCTTTTCCTTTGGGATTTCCCGACTTCTATTTTTTTTCAAACCTACCCTATATCATAGTGAACAAAACAACAACAGAAATTATAGAAATCGGTAAAGCCGTTTTTGAGTTTTAGCGAGACTGACGCACAGCAATTCATTTTTATCGAAATTTCGATTTTTTCGATTTTCCGGCTTTTCCTTTGGGATTTGCCGACTTTTATTTTTTCTCAAACCTACCCTGTATCATAGCGAACAAAACTAAAGAAAATTATCGAAATCGGTCAAGCCGTTTTTTGAGTTTTAGCGAAACTAACCCACAGCAATTCATTTATATCGAAATTTCGATTTTTTCGATTTTCCGGCTTTTCCTTTGGGATTTCCCGAATTTTATTTTTTTCAAACCTACCCTGTATCATAGCGAACAAAACTAAAGAAAATTATCGAAATCGGTCATGCCGTTTTTGAGTTTTAGCGAGACTAACCCACAGCAATTCATTTATATCGAAATTTCGATTTTTTCGATTTTCCGGCTTTCCCTTTGCGATTTCCCGACTTCTATTTTTTTCAAACCTACCCTGTATCATAGTGAACAAAACAACAAAAGAAATTATCGAAATCGGTCAAGCCGTTTTTGAGTTTTAGCGAGACTGACGCACAGCAATTCATTTTTATCGAAATTTCGATTTTTTCGATTTTCCGGCTTTTTCTTTGGGATTTGCCGACTTTTATTTTTTTTCAAACCTACCCTGTATCATAGCCAACAAAACTAAAGAAAATTATCGAAATCGGGCAAGCCGTTTTTGAGTTTTAGCGAGACTAACCCACAGCAATTCATTTATATCGAAATTTCGATTTTTTCGATTTTCCGGCTTTTCCTTTGGGATTTCCCGACTTTTATTTTTTTCAAACCTACCCTGTATCATAGTGAACAAAACAACAAAAGAAATTATCGAAATCGGTCAAGCCGTTTTTGAGTTTTAGGGAGACTGACGCACAGCAATTCATTTTTATCGAAATTTCGATTTTTTCGATTTTCCGGCTTTTCCTTTGGGATTTCCCGACTTCTATTTTTTTCAAACCTACCCTATATTATAGCGAACAAAACAAAAAAAAATTTGTCGAAATCGGTCATGCCGTTTTTGAGTTTCTGCGAGACTCACGCACAGCAATTCATTTTTATCGAAATTTCGATTTTTTCGATTTTCCGACTTTTCCTTTGGGATTTCCCGACATCTATTTTTTTTCAAACCTACCCTGTATCATAGTGAGCAAAACAACAAAAGAAATTATCGAAATCGGTCAAGCCGTTTTTGAGTTTTAGCGAGACTGACGCACAGCAATTCATTTTTATCGAAATTTCGATTTTTTCGATTTTCCGGCTTTTCCTTTGGGATTTTCCGACTTTTATTTTTTTTCAAACCTACCCTCTATCATAGCGAACAAAACTAAAGAAAATTATCGAAATCGGTCAAGCCGTTTTTGAGTTTTAGCGAGACTAACGCACAGCAATTCATTTATATCGAAATTTCAATTTTTTCGATTTTCCGGCTTTTCCTTTGGGCTTCCCGACTTTTATTTTTTTCAAACCTACCCTGTATCATAGCGAACAAAACTAAAGAAATTTATCGAAATCGATCATGCCGTTTTTGAGTTTTAGCGAGACTAACCCACAGCAATTCATTTTTATCGAAATTTCGATTTTTTCGATTTTCCGGCTTTTCCTTTGGGATTTCCCGACTTCTATTTTTTTTAAAACCTACCCTGTATCATAGTGAACAAAACAACAAAAGAAATTATCGAAATCGGTCAAGCCGTTTTTGAGTTTTAGCGAGACTGACGCACAGCAATTCATTTTTATCGAAATTTCGATTTTTTCGATTTTCCGGCTTTTCCTTTGGGATTTGCCGACTTTTATTTTTTTTCAAACCTACCCTGTATCATAGCCAACAAAACTAAAGAAAATTATCAAAATCGGTCAAGCCGTTTTTGAGTTTTAGCGAGACTAACCCACAGCAATTCATTTATATCGAAATTTCGATTTTTTCGATTTTCCGGCTTTTCCTTTGGGATTTCCCGACTTTTCTTTTCTTTCAGACCTACACTATATCATAGCGAACAAAACAAAGAAAATTATCGAAATCGGTCAAGCAGTTTTTGAGTTTTAGCGAGACTAACGCACGGCAATTAATTTTTATCGAAATTTCGATTTTTTCGATTTTCCGACTTTTCCTTTGGGATTTTCCGACTTTTATTTTTTTTTCAAACCTACCCTATATCATAGTGAACAAAACAAAAAAAAATTATCGAAATCGGTCCAGCCGTTTTTGAGTTTCTGCGAGACTGACGCACAGTAATTCATTTTTTATCGGAATGTCGATTTTTTCGATTTTCCGGCTTTTTCTTCGGGATTTCTCGACTCTTCTTTTTCTCTAGCCTACCCTGTATCATAGCGAACAAAACAAAAAAAAAATTATCGAAATCGGACAAGCCGTTTTTGAGTTTTAGCGAGACTAACCCACAGCAATTCATTTATATCCAAATTCCGATTTTTTCGATTTTCCGGCTTTTCCTTTGGGATTTCCCGACTTTTCTTTTCTTTCAGACCTACACTATATCATAGCGAACAAAACAAAAAAAATTATCGAAATCGGTCAAGCAGTTTTTGAGTTTTAGCGAGACTAACGCACGGCAATTCATTTTTATCGAAATTTCGATTTTTTCGATTTTCCGACTTTTCCTTTGGGATTTCCCGAGTTTTATTTTTTTTTCAAACCTACCCTATATCATAGTGAACAAAACAAAAAAAAATTATCGAAATCGGTTCAGCCGTTTTTGAGTTTCTGCGAGACTGACGCACAGTAATTCATTTTTTATCGGAATGTCGATTTTTTCGATTTTCCGGCTTTTTCTTCTGGATTTCTCGACTCTTCTTTTTCTCTAGCCTACCCTGTATCATAGCCAACAAAACTAAAGAAAATTATCGAAATCGGTCAAGCCGTTTTTGAGTTTTAGCGAGACTAACCCACAGCAATTCATTTATATTGAAATTTCGATTTTTTCGATTTTCCGGCTTTTCCTTTGGGATTTCCCGACTTTTCTTTTCTTTCAGACCTACACTATATCATAGCGAACAAAACAAAAAAAATTATCGAAATCGGTCAAGCAGTTTTTGAGTTTTAGCGAGACTAACGCACGGCAATTCATTTTTATCGAAATTTCGATTTTTTCGATTTTCCGACTTTTCCTTTGGGATTTCCCGAGTTTTATTTTTTTTTAAAACCTACCCTATATCATAGTGAACAAATGAAAAAAAATTATCGAAATCGGTCCAGCCGTTTTTGAGTTTCTGCGAGACTGACGCACAGTAATTCATTTTTTATCGGAATGTCGATTTTTTCGATTTTCCGGCTTTTTCTTCGGGATTTCTCGACTCTTCTTTTTCTCTAGCCTACCCTGTATCATAGCGAACAAAACAAAAAAAAATATCGAAATTGGACAAGCCGTTTTTGAGTTTTAGCGAGACTAACCCACAGCAATTCATTTATATCCAAATTTCGATTTTTTCGAATTTCCGGCTTTTCCTGTGGGATTTCCCGATTTCTAGTTTTTTTCAAACCTACCCTGTATCATAGCGAACGAAACAAAAAAAATTATCGCAATCGGTAATGCCGTTTTTGAGTTTCTGCGAGACTGACGCACAGTAATTCATTTTTTATCGGAATGCCGATTTTTTCGATTTTCCGGCTTTTTCTTCGGGATTTCTCGACTCTTCTTTTTCTCTAGCCTACCCTGTATCATAGCGAACAAAACAAAAAAAAATTATCGAAATCGGACAAGCCGTTTTTGAGTTTTAGCGAGACTAACCCACAGCAATTCATTTATATCGAAATTTCGATTTTTTCGATTTTCCGGCTTTTGCTTTGGGATTTCCCGACTTTTATTTTTTTTAAAACCTACCCTGTATCATAGCAAACAAAACTAAAGAAAATTATCGAAATCGGTCATGCCAGTTTTGAGTTTTAGCGAGACTAACCCGCAGCAATTCATTTATATCGAAATTTCGATTTTTTCGATTTTCCGGCTTTGCCTTTGGGATTTCTCGACTTCTATTTTTTTCAAACCTACCCTATATTATAGAGAACAAAACAAAAAAAAATTTGTCGAAATCGGTCATGCCGTTTTTGAGTTTCTGCGAGACTGACGCACAGCAATTCATTTTTATCGAAATTTCGATTTTTTCGATTTTCCTGCTTTTCCTTTGGGATTTCCCGACTTCTATTTTTTTTCAAACCTACCCTGTATCATAGTGAACAAAACAACAAAAGAAATTATCGAAATCGGTAAAGCCGTTTTTGAGTTTTAGCGAGACTGACGCACAGCAATTCATTTTTATCGAAATTTCGATTTTTTCGATTTTCCGGCTTTTCCTTTGGGATTTCCCGAATTTTATTTTTTTCAAACCTACCCTGTATCATAGCGAACAAAACTAAAGAAAATTATCGAAATCGGTCATGCCGTTTTTGAGTTTCTGCGAGACTGCCGCACAGCAATTCATTTGTATCGAAATTTCGATTTTTTCGATTTTCCGGCTTTCCCTTTGCGATTTCCCGACTTCTATTTTTTTTCAAACCTACCCTGTATCATAGTGAACAAAACAACAAAAGAAATTATCGAAATCGGTCAAGCCGTTTTTGAGTTTTAGCGAGACTGACGCACAGCAATTCATTTTTATCGAAATTTCGATTTTTTCGATTTTCCGGCTTTTTCTTTGGGATTTGCCGACTTTTATTTTTTTTCACACCTACCCTGTATCATAGCCAACAAAACTAAAGAAAATTATCGAAATCGGGCAAGCCGTTTTTGAGTTTTAGCGAGACTAACCCACAGCAATTCATTTATATCGAAATTTCGATTTTTTCGATTTTCCGGCTTTTCCTTTGGGATTTCCCGACTTTTATTTTTTTCAAACCTACCCTGTATCATAGTGAACAAAACAACAAAAGAAATTATCGAAATCGGTCAAGCCGTTTTTGAGTTTTAGCGAGACTGACGCACAGCAATTCATTTTTATCGAAATTTCGATTTTTTCGATTTTCCGGCTTTTCCTTTGGGATTTCCCGACTTCTATTTTTTTCAAACCTACCCTATATTATAGCGAACAAAACAAAAAAAAATTTGTCGAAATCGGTCATGCCGTTTTTGAGTTTCTGCGAGACTGACGCACAGCAATTCATTTTTATCGAAATTTCGATTTTTTCGATTTTCCGACTTTTCCTTTGGGATTTCCCGACATCTATTTTTTTTCAAACCTACCCTGTATCATAGCGAACAAAACTAAAGAAAATTATCGAAATCGGTCAAGCCGTTTTTGAGTTTTAGCGAGACTAACGCACAGCAATTCATTTATATCGAAATTTCAATTTTTTCGATTTTCCGGCTTTTCCTTTGGGCTTCCCGACTTTTATTTTTTTCAAACCTACCCTGTATCATAGCGAACAAAACTAAAGAAATTTATCGAAATCGATCATGCCGTTTTTGAGTTTTAGCGAGACTAACCCACAGCAATTCATTTTTATCGAAATTTCGATTTTTTCGATTTTCCGGCTTTTCCTTTGGGATTTCCCGACTTCTATTTTTTTCAAACCTACCCTATATTATAGCGAACAAACCAAAAAAAAATTTGTCGAAATCGGTCATGCCGTTTTTGAGTTTCTGCGAGACTGACGCACAGCAATTCATTTTTATCGAAATTTCGATTTTTTCGATTTTCCGGCTTTTCCTTTGGGATTTTCCGACTTTTATTTTTTTAAAACCTACCCTGTATCATAGTGAACAAAACTAAAGAAAATTATCGAAATCGGTCATGCCGTTTTTGAGTTTTAGCGAGACTAACCCACAGCAATTCATTTATATCGAAATTTCGATTTTTTCGATTTTCCGGCTTTTCCTTTGGGATTTCCCGACTTCTATTTTTTTCAAACCTACCCTATATTATAGCGAACAAACCAAAAAAAAATTTGTCGAAATCGGTCATGCCGTTTTTGAGTTTCTGCGAGACTGACGCACAGCAATTCATTTTTATCGAAATTTCGATTTTTTCGATTTTCCGGCTTTTCCTTTGGGATTTTCCGACTTTTATTTTTTTCAAACCTACCCTGTATCATAGCGAACAAAACTAAAGAAAATTATCGAAATCGGTCATGCCGTTTTTGAGTTTTAGCGAGACTAACCCACAGCAATTCATTTTTATCGAAATTTCGATTTTTTCGATTTTCCGGCTTTTGCTTTGGGATTTCCCGATTTCTATTTTTTTTCAAACCTACCCTGTATCATAGTGAACAAAACAACAAAAGAAATTATCGAAATCGGTCAAGCCGTTTTTGAGTTTTAGCGAGACTGACGCACAGCAATTCATTTTTATCGAAATTTCGATTTTTTCGATTTTCCGGCTTTTCCTTTGGGATTTGCCGACTTTTATTTTTTTTCAAACCTACCCTGTATCATAGCGAACAAAACTAAAGAAAATTTTCGAAATCGGTCAAGCCGTTTTTGAGTTTCTGCGAGACTGACGCACAGCAATTCATTTATATCCAAATTTCGATTTTTTCGATTTTCCGGCTTTTCCTTTGGGATTTCCCGATTTCTGGTGTTTTTCAAACCTACCCTGTATCATAGTGAACGAAACAAAAAAAATTATCGGAATCGGTAATGCCGTTTTTGAGTTTCTGCGAGACTGACGCACAGTAATTCATTTTTTATCGGAATTTAGATTTTTTCGATTTTCCGGCTTTTTCTTCAGGATTTCTCGACTCTTCTTTTTTCCTAGCCTACGCTGCATCATAGCGAACAAAACAAAAAAAAATTATCGAAATCGGACAAGCCGTTTTTGAGTTTTAGCGAGACTAACCCACAGCAATTCATTTATATCGAAATTTCGATTTTTTCGATTTTCCGGCTTTTGCTTTGGGATTTTCCGACTTTTATTTTTTTTAAAACCTACCCTGAATCATAGCGAACAAAACTAAAGAAAATTATCGAAATCGGTCATGCCGGTTTTGAGTTTTAGCGAGACTAACCCGCAGCAATTCATTTATATCGAAATTTCAATTTTTTCGATTTTCCGGCTTTTCCTTTGGGATTTCCCGAATTTTATTTTTTTCAAACCTACCCAGTATCATAGCGAACAAAACTAAAGAAAATTATCGAAATCGGTCATGCCGTTTTTGAGTTTCTGCGAGACTGACGCACAGCAATTCATTTTTATCGAAATTTCGATTTTTTCGATTTTCCGGCTTTTCCTTTGGGATTTCCCGACTTCTATTTTTTTTCGAACCTACCCTGTATCATAGTGAACAAAACAACAAAAGAAATTATCGAAATCGGTAAAGCCGTTTTTGAGTTTTAGCGAGACTGACGCACAGCAATTCATTTTTATCGAAATTTCGATTTTTTCGATTTTCCGGCTTTTGCTTTGGGATTTCCCGACTTTTATTTTTTTTAAAACCTACCCTGTATCATAGCGAACAAAACTAAAGAAAATTATCGAAATCGGTCATGCCAGTTTTGAGTTTTAGCGAGACTAACCCGCAGCAATTCATTTATATCGAAATTTCGATTTTTTCGATTTTCCGGCTTTTCCTTTGGGATTTCCCGACTTCTATTTTTTTCGAACCTACCCTATATTATAGCGAACAAAACAAAAAAAAATTTGTCGAAATCGGTCATGCCGTTTTTGCGTTTCTGCGAGACGGACGCACAGCAATTCATTTTTATCGAAATTTCGATTTTTTCGATTTTCCGGCTTTTCCTTTGGGATTTCGCGACTTCTATTTTTTTTCAAACCTACCCTGTATCATAGTGAACAAAACAACAAAAGAAATTATCGAAATCGGTAAAGCCGTTTTTGAGTTTTAGCGAGACTGACGCACAGCAATTCATTTTTATCGAAATTTCGATTTTTTCGATTTTCCGGCTTTTCCTTTGGGATTTCCCGACTTTTATTTTTTCTCAAACCTACCCTGTATCATAGCGAACAAAACTAAAGAAAATTATCGAAATCGGTCAAGCCGTTTTTTGAGTTTTAGCGAGACTAACCCACAGCAATTCATTTATATCGAAATTTCGATTTTTTCGATTTTCCGGCTTTTCCTTTGGGATTTCCCGAATTTTATTTTTTTCAAACCTACCCTGTATCATAGCGAACAAAACTAAAGAAAATTATCGAAATCGGTCATGCCGTTTTTGAGTTTTAGCGAGACTAACCCACAGCAATTCATTTATATCGAAATTTCGATTTTTTCGATTTTCCGGCTTTCCCTTTGCGATTTCCCGACTTCTATTTTTTTCAAACCTACCCTGTATCATAGTGAACAAAACAACAAAAGAAATTATCGAAATCGGTCAAGCCGTTTTTGAGTTTTAGCGAGACTGACGCACAGCAATTCATTTTTATCGAAATTTCGATTTTTTCGATTTTCCGGCTTTTTCTTTGGGATTTGCCGACTTTTATTTTTTTCAAACCTACCCTGTATCATAGCCAACAAAACTAAAGAAAATTATCGAAATCGGGCAAGCCGTTTTTGAGTTTTAGCGAGACTAACCCACAGCAATTCATTTATATCGAAATTTCGATTTTTTCGATTTTCCGGCTTTTCCTTTGGGATTTCCCGACTTTTATTTTTTTCAAACCTACCCTGTATCATAGCGAACAAAACTAAAGAAAATTATCGAAATCGGTCAAGCCGTTTTTGAGTATTAGCGAGACTAACCCACAGCAATTCATTTATATCGAAATTTCGATTTTTTCGATTTTCCGGCTTTTACTTTGGGATTTCCCGACTTTTATTTTTGTTCAAACCTACCCTGTATCATAGCGAACAAAACTAAAGAAAATTATCGAAATCGGTCAAGCCGTTTTTGAGTATTAGCGAGACTAACCCACAGCAATTCATTTATATCGAAATTTCGATTTTTTCGATTTTCCGGCTTTTCCTTTGGGATTTCCCGACTTCTATTTTTTTTCAAACCTACCCTGTATCATAGTGAACAAAACAACAAAAGAAATTATCGAAATCGGTCAAGCAGTTTTTGAGTTTTAGCGAGACTGACGCACAGCAATTCATTTTTATCGAAATTTCGATTTTTTCGATTTTCCGGCTTTTCCTTTGGGATTTGCCGACTTTTATTTTTTTTCAAAACTACCCTGTATCATAGCGAACAAAACTAAAGAAAATTATCGAAATCGGTCAAGCCGTTTTTGAGTTTTAGCGAGACTAACCCACAGCAATTCATTTATATCGAAATTTCGATTTTTTCGATTTTCCGGCTTTTCCTTTTAGATTTCCCGAATTTTATTTTTTTTAAAACCTACCCTGTATCATAGCGAACAAAACTAAAGAAAATTATCGAAATCGGTCATGCCGGTTTTGAGTTTTAGCGAGACTAACGCACGGCAATTCATTTTTATCGAAATTTCGATTTTTTCGATTTTCCGACTTTTCCTTTGGGATTTCCCGACTTTTCTTTTCTTTCAGACCTACACTATATCATAGCGAACAAAACAAAAAAAATTATCGAAATCGGTCAAGCAGTTTTTGAGTTTTAGCGAGACTAACGCACGGCAATTCATTTTTATCGAAATTTCGATTTTTTCGATTTTCCGACTTTTCCTTTGGGATTTCCCGACTTTTCTTTTCTTTCAGACCTACACTATATCATAGCGAACAAAACAAAAAAAAATTATCGAAATCGGTCCAGCCGTTTTTGAGTTTCTGCGAGACTGACGCACAGCAATTCATTTATATCCAAATTTCGATTTTTTCGATTTTCCGGCTTTTCCTGTGGGATTTCCCGATTTCTAGTTTTTTTCAAACCTACCCTGTATCATAGCGAACGAAACAAAAAAAATTATCGGAATCGGTAATGCCGTTTTTGAGTTTCTGCGAGACTGACGCACAGTAATTCATTTTTTATCGGAATTTCGATTTTTTCGATTTTCCTGCTTTTCCTTTGGGATTTCCCGACTTCTATTTTTTTTCAAACCTACCCTGTATCATAGTGAACAAAATAACAAAAGAAATTATCGAAATCGGTCAAGCCGTTTTTGAGTTTTAGCGAGACTGACGCACAGCAATTCATTTTTATCGAAATTTCGATTTTTTCGATTTTCCGGCTTTTCCTTTGGGATTTGCCGACTTTTATTTTTCTTCAAACCTACCCTGTATCATAGCGAACAAAACTAAAGAAAATTATCGAAATCGGTCAAGCCGTTTTTGAGTTTTAGCGAGACTAACCCACAGCAATTCATTTATATCGAAATTTCGATTTTTTCGATTTTCCGGCTTTTCCTTTGGGATTTCCCGAATTTTATTTTTTTTAAAACCTACCCTGTATCCTAGCGAACAAAACTAAAGAAAATTATCGAAATCGGTCATGCCGGTTTTGAGTTTTAGCGAGACTAACCCGCAGCAATTCATTTATATCGAAATTTCGGTTTTTTCGATTTTCCGGCTTTTGCTTTGGGATTTCCCGACTTTTATTTTTTTTAAAACCTACCCTGTATCATAGCGAACAAAACTAAAGAAAATTGTCGAAATCGGTCATGCCGGTTTTGAGTTTTAGCGAGACTAACCTGCAGCAATTCATTTATATCGAAATTTCGATTTTTTCGATTTTCCGGCTTTTCCTTTGGGATTTCCCGACTTCTGTTTTTTTTAAAACCTACCCTGTATCATATCGAACAAAACTAAAGAAAATTATCGAAATCGGTCATGCCGGTTTTGAGTTTTAGCGAGACTAACCCACAGCAATTCATTTATATCGAAATTTCGATTTTTTCGATTTTCCGGCTTTTCCTTTGGGATTTCCCGACTTCTATTTTTTTCAAACCTACCCTATATTATAGCGAACAAAACAAAAAAAAATTTGTCGAAATCGGTCATGCCGTTTTTGAGTTTCTGCGAGACTGACGCCAGCAATTCATTTTTATCGAAATTTCGATTTTTTCGATTTTCCGGCTTTTCCTTTGGGATTTCCCGACTTCTATTTTTTTTCAAACCTACCCTATATTATAGCGAACAAAACAACAAAAGAAATTATCGAAATCGGTCAAGCAGTTTTTGAGTTTTAGCGAGACTGACGCACAGCAATTCATTTTTATCGAAATTTCGATTTTTTCGATTTTCCGGCTTTTGCTTTGGGATTTGCCGACTTTTATTTTTTTTCAAAACTACCCTGTATCATAGCGAACAAAACTAAAGAAAATTATCGAAATCGGTCAAGCCGTTTTTGAGTTTTAGCGAGACTAACCCACAGCAATTCATTTATATCGAAATTTCGTTTTTTTCGATTTTCCGGCTTTTCCTTTGGGATTTCCCAAATTTTATTTTTTTTAAAACCTACCCTGTATCATAGCGAACAAAACTAAAGAAAATTATCGAAATCGGTCATGCCGGTTTTGAGTTTTAGCGAGACTAACGCACGGCAATTCATTTTTATCGAAATTTCGATTTTTTCGATTTTCCGACTTTTCCTTTGGGATTTCCCGACTTTTCTTTTCTTTCAGACCTACACTATATCATAGCGAACAAAACAAAAACAATTATCGAAATCGGTCAAGCAGTTTTTGAGTTTTAGCGAGACTAACGCACGGCAATTCATTTTTATCGAAATTTCGATTTTTTCGATTTTCCGACTTTTCCTTTGGGATTTCCCGACTTTTCTTTTCTTTCAGACCTACACTATATCATAGCGAACAAAACAAAAAAAAATTATCGAAATCGGTCCAGCCGTTTTTGAGTTTCTGCGAGACTGACGCACAGCAATTCATTTATATCCAAATTTCGATTTTTTCGATTTTCCGGCTTTTCCTGTGGGATTTCCCGATTTCTAGTTTTTTTCAAACCTACCCTGTATCATAGCGAACGAAACAAAAAAAATTATCGGAATCGGTAATGCCGTTTTTGAGTTTCTGCGAGACTGACGCACAGTAATTCATTTTTTATTTTATGAAATTTCGATTTTTTCGATTTTCCGGCTTTTCCTTTGGGATTTGCCGAATTTTATTTTTCTTCAAACCTACTCTGTATCATAGCGAACAAAACTAAAGAAAATTATCGAAATCGGTCAAGCCGTTTTTGAGTTTTAGCGAGACTAACCCACAGCAATTCATTTATATCGAAATTTCGATTTTTTCGATTTTCCGGCTTTTCCTTTGGGATTTCCCGAATTTTATTTTTTTTAAAACCTACCCTGTATCATAGCGAACAAAACTAAAGAAAATTATCGAAATCGGTCATGCCGGTTTTGAGTTTTAGCGAGACTAACCCGCAGCAATTCATTTTTATCGAAATTTCGATTTTTTCGATTTTCCGGCTTTTGCTTTGGGATTTCCCGACTTTTATTTTTTTTAAAACCTACCCTGTATCATAGCGAACAAAACTAAAGAAAATTGTCGAAATCGGTCATGCCGGTTTTGAGTTTTAGCGAGACTAACCCGCAGCAATTCATTTATATCGAAATTTCGATTTTTTCGATTTTCCGGCTTTTCCTTTGGGATTTCCCGACTTCTATTTTTTTTAAAACCTACCCTGTATCATAGCGAACAAAACTAAAGAAAATTATCGAAATCGGTCATGCCGGTTTTGAGTTTTAGCGAGACTAACCCACAGCAATTCATTTATATCGAAATTTCGATTTTTTCGATTTTCCGGCCTTTCCTTGGGATTTCCCGACTTTTATTTTTTTCAAACCTACCCTATATTATAGCGAACAAAACAAAAAAAAATTTGTCGAAATCGGTCATGCCGTTTTTGAGTTTCTGCGAGACTGATGCACAGCAATTCATTTTTATCGAAATTTCGATTTTTTCGATTTTCCGGCTTTTCCTTTGGGATTTCCCGACTTCTATTTTTTTTCAAACCTACCCTGTATCATAGTGAACAAAACAACAAAAGAAATTATCGAAATCGGTCAAGCCGTTTTTGAGTTTTAGCGAGACTGACGCACAGCAATTCATTTTTATCGAAATTTCGATTTTTTCGATTTTCCGGCTTTTCCTTTGGGATTTGCCGACTTTTATTTTTCTTCAAACCTACCCTGTATCATAGCGAACAAAACTAAAGAAAATTATCGAAATCGGTCAAGCCGTTTTTGAGTTTTAGCGAGACTAACCCACAGCAATTCATTTTTATCGAAATTTCGATTTTCCGGTTTTTCCTTTGGGATTTGCCGACTTTTATTTTTTTTCAAACCTACCCTGTATCATAGCCAACAAAACTAAAGAAAATTATCGAAATCGGTCAAGCCGTTTTTGAGTTTTAGCGAGACTAACCCACAGCAATTCATTTATATCGAAATTTCGATTTTTTCGATTTTCCGGCTTTTCCTTTGGGATTTCCCGACTTTTCTTTTCTTTCAGACCTACACTATATCATAGGGAACAAAACAAAAAAATTATCGAAATCGGTCAAGCAGTTTTTGAGTTTTAGCGAGACTAACGCACGGCAATTAATTTTTACCGAAATTTCGATTTTTTCGATTTTCCGACTTTTCCTTTGGGATTTCCCGACTTTTATTTTTTTTTCAAACCTACCCTATATCATAGTGAACAAAACAAAAAAAAATTATCGAAATCGGTCCAGCCGTTTTTGAGTTTCTGCGAGACTGACGCACAGTAATTCATTTTTTATCGGAATGTCGATTTTTTCGATTTTCCGGCTTTTTCTTCGGGATTTCTCGACTCTTCTTTTTCTCTAGCCTACCCTGTATCATAGCGAACAAAACAAAAAAAAATTATCGAAATCGGACAAGCCGTTTTTGAGTTTTAGCGAGACTAACCCACAGCAATTCATTTATATCGAAATTTCGATTTTTTCGATTTTCCGGCTTTTGCTTTGGGATTTCCCGACTTTTATTTTTTTTAAACCCTACCCTGTATCATAGAGAACAAAACTAAAGAAAATTATCGAAATCGGTCATGCCGTTTTTGAGTTTTAGCGAGACTAACCCACAGCAATTCATTTATATCGAAATTTCGATTTTTTCGATTTTCCGGCTTTTCCTTTGGGATTTCCCGACTACTATTTTTTTCAAACCTACCCTATATTATAGCGAACAAACCAAAAAAAAATTTGTCGAAATCGGTCATGCCGTTTTTGAGTTTCTGCGAGACTGACGCACAGCAATTCATTTTTATCGAAATTTCGATTTTTTCGATTTTCCGGCTTTTCCTTTGGGATTTGCCGACTTTTATTTTTTTCAAACCTACCCTGTATCATAGCGAACAAAACTAAAGAAAATTATCGAAATCGGTCAAGCAGTTTTTGAGTTTTAGCGAGACTGACGCACAGCAATTCATTTTTATCGAAATTTCGATTTTTTCGATTTTCCGGCTTTTGCTTTGGGATTTCCCGACTTTTATTTTTTTTAAACCCTACCCTGTATCATAGAGAACAAAACTAAAGAAAATTATCGAAATCGGTCAAGCCGTTTTTGAGTTTTAGCGAGACTAACCCACAGCAATTCATTTATATCGAAATTTCGATTTTTTCGATTTTCCGGCTTTTCCTTTGGGATTTCCCGAATTTTATTTTTTTTAAAACCTACCCTGTATCATAGCGAACAAAACTAAAGAAAATTATCGAAATCGGTCATGCCGGTTTTGAGTTTTAGCGAGACTAACGCACGGCAATTCATTTTTATCGAAATTTCGATTTTTTCGATTTTCCGACTTTTCCTTTGGGATTTCCCGACTATTCTTTTCTTTCAGACCTACACTATATCATAGCGAACAAAACAAAAAAAATTATCGAAATCGGTCAAGCAGTTTTTGAGTTTTAGCGAGACTAACGCACGGCAATTCATTTTTATCGAAATTTCGATTTTTTCGATTTTCCGACTTTTCCTTTGGGATTTCCCGACTTTTCTTTTCTTTCAGACCTACACTATATCATAGCGAACAAAACAAAAAAAATTATCGAAATCGGTCAAGCAGTTTTTGAGTTTTAGCGAGACTAACGCACGGCAATTCATTTTTATCGAAATTTCGATTTTTTCGATTTTCCGACTTTTCCTTTGGGATTTCCCGACTTTTCTTTTCTTTCAGACCTACACTATATCATAGCGAACAAAACAAAAAAAAATTATCGAAATCGGTCCAGCCGTTTTTGAGTTTCTGCGAGACTGACGCACAGCAATTCATTTATATCCAAATTTCGATTTTTTCGATTTTCCGGCTTTTCCTGTGGGATTTCCCGATTTCTAGTTTTTTTCAAACCTACCCTGTATCATAGCGAACGAAACAAAAAAAATTATCGGAATCGGTAATGCCGTTTTTGAGTTTCTGCGAGACTGACGCACAGTAATTAATTTTTTATCGGAATTTCGATTTTTTCGATTTTCCGGCTTTTCCTTTGGGATTTCCCGACTTCTATTTTTTTTCAAACCTACCCTGTATCATAGTGAACAAAACAACAAAAGAAATTATCGAAATCGGTCAAGCCGTTTTTGAGTTTTAGCGAGACTGACGCACAGCAATTCATTTTTATCGAAATTTAGATTTTTTCGATTTTCCGGCTTTTCCTTTGGGATTTGCCGAATTTTATTTTTCTTCAAACCTACTCTGTATCATAGCGAACAAAACTAAAGAAAATTATCGAAATCGGTCAAGCCGTTTTTGAGTTTTAGCGAGACTAACCCACAGCAATTCATTTATATCGAAATTTCGATTTTTTCGATTTTCCGGCTTTTCCTTTGGGATTTCCCGAATTTTATTTTTTTTAAAACCTACCCTGTATCATAGCGAACAAAACTAAAGAAAATTATCGAAATCGGTCATGCCGGTTTTGAGTTTTAGCGAGACTAACCCGCAGCAATTCATTTATATCGAAATTTCGATTTTTTCGATTTTCCGGCTTTTGTTTTGGGATTTCCCGACTTTTATTTTTTTTAAAACCTACCCTGTATCATAGCGAACAAAACTAAAGAAAATTGTCGAAATCGGTCATGCCGGTTTTGAGTTTTAGCGAGACTAACCCGCAGCAATTCATTTATATCGAAATTTCGATTTTTCGATTTTCCGGCTTTTCCTTTGGGATTTCCCGACTATTATTTTTTTCAAACCTACCCTGTATCATAGCGAACAAAACTAAAGAAAATTATCGAAATCGGTCATGCCGTTTTTGAGTTTCTGCGAGACTGACGCACAGCAATTCATTTTTATTGAAATTTCGATTTTTTCGATTTTCCGGCTTTTCCTTTGGGATTTTCCGACTTTTATTTTTTTAAAACCTACCCTGTATCATAGTGAACAAAACTAAAGAAAATTATCGAAATCGGTCATGCCGTTTTTGAGTTTTAGCGAGACTAACCCACAGCAATTCATTTATATCGAAATTTCGATTTTTTCGATTTTCCGGCTTTTCCTTTGGGATTTCCCGACTTCTATTTTTTTCAAACCTACCCTATATTATAGCGAACAAACCAAAAAAAAATTTGTCGAAATCGGTCACGCCGTTTTTGAGTTTCTGCGAGACTGACGCACAGCAATTCATTTTTATCGAAATTTCGATTTTTTCGATTTTCCGGCTTTTCCTTTGGGATTTTCCGACTTTTATTTTTTTCAAACCTACCCTGTATCATAGCGAACAAAACTAAAGAAAATTATCGAAATCGGTCATGCCGTTTTTGAGTTTTAGCGAGACTAACCCACAGCAATTCATTTTTATCGAAATTTCGATTTTTTCGATTTTCCGGCTTTTGCTTTGGGATTTCCCGATTTCTATTTTTTTTCAAACCTACCCTGTATCATAGTGAACAAAACAACAAAAGAAATTATCGAAATCGGTCAAGCCGTTTTTGAGTTTTAGCGAGACTGACGCACAGCAATTCATTTTTATCGAAATTTCGATTTTTTCGATTTTCCGGCTTTTCCTTTGGGATTTGCCGACTTTTATTTTTTTTCAAACCTACCCTGTATCATAGCGAACAAAACTAAAGAAAATTTTCGAAATCGGTCAAGCCGTTTTTGAGTTTCTGCGAGACTGACGCACAGCAATTCATTTATATCCAAATTTCGATTTTTTCGATTTTCCGGCTTTTCCTTTGGGATTTCCCGATTTCTGGTGTTTTTCAAACCTACCCTGTATCATAGTGAACGAAACAAAAAAAATTATCGGAATCGGTAATGCCGTTTTTGAGTTTCTGCGAGACTGACGCACAGTAATTCATTTTTTATCGGAATTTAGATTTTTTCGATTTTCCGGCTTTTTCTTCAGGATTTCTCGACTCTTCTTTTTTCCTAGCCTACGCTGCATCATAGCGAACAAAACAAAAAAAAATTATCGAAATCGGACAAGCCGTTTTTGAGTTTTAGCGAGACTAACCCACAGCAATTCATTTATATCGAAATTTCGATTTTTTCGATTTTCCGGCTTTTGCTTTGGGATTTTCCGACTTTTATTTTTTTTAAAACCTACCCTGAATCATAGCGAACAAAACTAAAGAAAATTATCGAAATCGGTCATGCCGGTTTTGAGTTTTAGCGAGACTAACCCGCAGCAATTCATTTATATCGAAATTTCGATTTTTTCGATTTTCCGGCTTTTCCTTTGGGATTTCCCGAATTTTATTTTTTTCAAACCTACCCAGTATCATAGCGAACAAAACTAAAGAAAATTATCGAAATCGGTCATGCCGTTTTTGAGTTTCTGCGAGACTGACGCACAGCAATTCATTTTTATCGAAATTTCGATTTTTTCGATTTTCCGGCTTTTCCTTTGCGATTTCCCGACTTCTATTTTTTTTCAAACCTACCCTGTATCATAGTGAACAAAACAACAAAAGAAATTATCGAAATCGGTAAAGCCGTTTTTGAGTTTTAGCGAGACTGACGCACAGCAATTCATTTTTATCGAAATTTCGATTTTTTCGATTTTCCGGCTTTTCCTTTGGGATTTGCCGACTTTTATTTTTTTTCAAACCTACCCTGTATCATAGCCAACAAAACTAAAGAAAATTATCGAAATCGGTCAAGCCGTTTTTGAGTTTTAGCGAGACTGACGCACAGCAATTCATTTTTATCGAAATTTGGTTTTTTCGATTTTCCGGCTTTTTCTTTGGGATTTGCCGACTTTTATTTTTTTTCAAACCTACCCTGTATCATAGCGAACAAAACTAAAGAAAATTATCGAAATCGGTCAAGCCGTTTTTGAGTTTTAGCGAGACTAACCCACAGCAATTCATTTATATCGAAATTTCGATTTTTTCGATTTTCCGGCTCTTCCTTTGGGATTTCCCGACTTTTATTTTTCTCAAACCTACCCTGTATCATAGCGAACAAAAGTAAAGAAAATTATCGAAATCGGTCATGCCGTTTTTGAGTTTTAGCGAGACTAACCCACAGCAATTCATTTTTATCGAAATTTCGATTTTTTCGATTTTCCGGCTTTTCCTTTGGGATTTCCCGAATTCTATTTTTTTTCAAACCTACCCTGTATCATAGTGAACAAAACAACAAAAGAAATTATCGAAATCGGTCAAGCCGTTTTTGAGTTTTAGCGAGACTGACGCACAGCAATTCATTTTTATCGAAATTTCGATTTTTTCGATTTTCCGGCTTTTCCTTTGGGATTTGCCGACTTTTATTTTTTTTCAAACCTACCCTGTATCATAGCCAACAAAACTAAAGAAAATTATCGAAATCGGTCAAGCCGTTTTTGAGTTTTAGCGAGACTAACCCACAGCAATTCATTTATATTGAAATTTCGATTTTTTCGATTTTCCGGCTTTTCCTTTGGGATTTCCCTACTTTTCTTTTCTTTCAGACCTACACTATATCATAGCGAACAAAACAAAAAAAATTATCGAAATCGGTCAAGCAGTTTTTGAGTTTTAGCGAGACTAACGCACAGCAATTCATTATTATCGAAATTTCGATTTTTTCGTTTTTCCGACTTTTCCTGTGGGATTTCCCGAGTTTTATTTTTTTTTCAAACCTACCCTATATCATAGTGAACAAAACAAAAAAAAATTATCGAAATCGGTCCAGCCGTTTTTGAGTTTCTGCGAGACTGACGCACAGTAATTCATTTTTTATCGGAATGTCGATTTTTTCGATTTTCCGGCTTTTTCTTCGGGATTTCTCGACTCTTCTTTTTCGCTAGCCTACCCTGTATCATAGCGAACAAAACAAAAAAAAAATTATCGAAATCGGACAAGCCGTTTTTGAGTTTTAGCGAGACTAACCCACAGCAATTCATTTATATCCAAATTTCGATTTTTTCGATTTTCCGGCTTTTCCTGTGGGATTTCCCGATTTCTAGTTTTTTTCAAACCTACCCTGTATCATAGCGAACGAAACAAAAAAATTATCGGAATCGGTAATGCCGTTTTTGAGTTTCTGCGAGACTGACGCACAGTAATTCATTTTTTATCGGAATTTCGATTTTTTTGATTTTCCGGCTTTTTCTTCGGGATTTCTAGACTCTTCTTTTTTCCTAGCCTACCCTGCATCATAGCGAACAAAACAAAAAAAAAATTATCGAAATCGGATAAGCCGTTTTTGAGTTTTAGCGAGACTAACCCACAGCAATTCATTTATATCCAAATTTCGATTTTTTCGATTTTCCGGCTTTTCCTGTGGGATTTCCCGATTTCTAGTTTTTTTCAAACCTACCCTGTATCATAGCGAACGAAACAAAAAAAATTATCGAAATCGGTCCAGCCGTTTTTGAGTTTCTGCGAGACTGACGCACAGTAATTCATTTTTTATCGGAATGTCGATTTTTTCGATTTTCCGGCTTTTTCTTCGGGATTTCTAGACTCTTCTTTTTTCCTAGCCTACCCTGCATCATAGCGAACAAAACAAAAAAAAATTATCGAAATCGGACAAGCCGTTTTTGAGTTTTAGCGAGACTAACCCACAGCAATTCATTTATATCGAAATTTCGATTTTTTCGATTTTCCGGCTTTTGCTTTGGGATTTCCCGACTTTTATTTTTTTTAAAACCTACCCTGTATCATAGCGAACAAAACTAAAGAAAATTATCGAAATCGGTCATGCCAGTTTTGAGTTTTAGCGAGACTAACCCGCAGCAATTCATTTATATCGAAATTTCGATTTTTTCGATTTTCCGGCTTTTCCTTTGGGATTTCCCGACTACTATTTTTTTCAAACCTACCCTATATTATAGCGAACAAACCAAAAAAAAATTTGTCGAAATCGGTTATGCCGTTTTTGAGTTTCTGCGAGACTGACGCACAGCAATTCATTTTTATCGAAATTTGGATTTTTTCGATTTTCCGGCTTTTCCTTTGGGATTTGCCAACTTTTATTTTTTTCAAACCTACCCTGTATCATAGCGAACAAAACTAAAGAAAATTATCTAAATCGGTCATGCCGTTTTTGAGTTTTAGCGAGACTAACCCACAGCAATTCATTTTTATCGAAATTTCGATTTTTTTCGATTTTCCGGCTTTTCCTTTGGGATTTCCCGACTTCTATTTTTTTTCAAACCTACCCTGTATCATAGTGAACAAAACAACAAAAGAAATTATCGAAATCGGTCAAGCCGTTTTTGAGTTTTAGCGAGACTGACGCACAGCAATTCATTTTTATCGAAATTTCGATTTTTTCGATTTTCCGGCTTTTCCTGTGGGATTTCCCGACTTCTATTTTTTTCAAACCTACCCTATATTATAGCGAACAAAACAAAAAAAATTATCGGAATCGGTAATGCCGTTTTTGAGTTTCTGCGAGACTGACGCACAGTAATTCATTTTTTATCGGAATTTCGATTTTTTCGATTTTCCGGCTTTTTCTTCGGGATTTCTCGACTCTTCTTTTTCTCTAGCCTACCCTGTATCATAGCGAACAAAACAAAAAAAAAATTATCGAAATCGGACAAGCCGTTTTTGAGTTTTAGCGAGACTAACCCTGTATCATAGCGAACGAAACAAAAAAAATTATCGGAATCGGTAATGCCGTTTTTGAGTTTCTGCGAGACTGACGCACAGTAATTCATTTTTTATCGGAATTTAGATTTTTTCGATTTTCCGGCTTTTTCTTCAGGATTTCTCGACTCTTCTTTTTTCCTAGCCTACCCTGCATCATAGCGAACAAAACAAAAAAAAATTATCGAAATCGGACAAGCCGTTTTTGAGTTTTAGCGAGACTAACCCACAGCAATTCATTTATATCGAAATTTCGATTTTTTCGATTTTCCGGCTTTTGCTTTGGGATTTCCCGACTTTTATTTTTTTTAAAACCTACCCTGTATCATAGCGAACAAAACTAAAGAAAATTATCGAAATCGGTCATGCCGGTTTTGAGTTTTAGCGAGACTAACCCGCAGCAATTCATTTATATCGAATTTTCTATTTTTTCGATTTTTCGGCTTTTCCTTTGGGATTTCCCGACTTCTATTTTTTTCAAACCTACCCTATATTATAGCGAACAAAACAAAAAAAAATTTGTCGAAATCGGTCATGCCGTTTTTGAGTTTCTGCGAGACTGACGCACAGCAATTCATTTTTATCGAAATTTCGATTTTTTCGATTTTCCGGCTTTTCCTTTGGGATTTCCCGACTTCTATTTTTTTTCAAACCTACCCTGTATCATAGTGAACAAAACAACACAAGAAATTATCGAAATCGGGCAAGCCGTTTTTGAGTTTTAGCGAGACTGACGCACAGCAATTCATTTTTATCGAAATTTCGATTTTTTCGATTTTCCGGCTTTTCCTTTGGGATTTGCCGACTTTTATTTTTTTTCAAACCTACCCTGTATCATAGCGAACAAAACTAAAGAAAATTATCGAAATCGGTCAAGCCGTTTTTGAGTTTTAGCGAGACTAACCCACAGCAATTCATTTATATCGAAATTTCGATTTTTTCGATTTTCCGGCTTTTCCTTTGGGATTTCCCGACTTTTATTTTTTTCAAACCTACCCTGTATCATAGCGAACAAAACTAAAGAAAATTATCGAAATCGGTCATGCCGTTTTTGAGTTTTAGCGAGACTAACCCACAGCAATTCATTTTTATCGAAATTTCGATTTTTTCGATTTTCCGGCTTTTCCTTTGGGATTTCCCGACTTCTATTTTATTTTCAAACCTACCCTGTATCATAGTGAACAAAACAACAACAGAAATTATCGAAATCGGTCAAGCCGTTTTTGAGTTTTAGCGAGACTGACGCACAGCAATTCATTTTTATCGAAATTTCGATTTTTTCGATTTTCCGGCTTTTCCTGTGGGATTTCCCGACTTCTAGTTTTTTCAAACCTACCCTATATTATAGCGAACAAAACAAAAAAAAAGTTGTCAAAATCGGTCATTCCGTTTTTGAGTTTCTGCGAGACTGACGCACAGCAATTCATTTTTATCGAAATTTCGATTTTTTCGATTTTCCGGCTTTTCCTTTGGGATTTCCCGACTTCTAATTTTTTTCAAACCTACCCTGTATCATAGAGAACAAAACAACAAAAGAAATTATCGAAATCGGTCAAGCCGTTTTTGAGTTTCTGCGAGACTGACGCACAGCAATTCATTTTTATCGAAATTTCGATTTTTTCGATTTTCCGGATTTTCCTTTGGGATTTGCCGACTTTTATTTTTTTCCAAACCTACCCTGTATCATAGCGAACAAAACTAAAGAAAATTATCGAAATCGGTCAAGCCGTTTTTGAGTATTAGCGAGACTAACCCGCAGCAATTCATTTATATCGAAATTTCGATTTTTTCGATTTTCCGGCTTTTCCTTTGGGATTTCCCGACTTTTATTTTTTTCAAACCTACCCTGTATCATAGCGAACAAAACTAAAGAAAATTATCGAAATCGGTCATGCCGTTTTTGAGTTTTAGCGAGACTAACCCACAGCAATTCATTTTTATGGAAATTTCGATTTTTTCGATTTTCCGGCTTTTCCTTTGGGATTTCCCGACTTCTATTTTTTTTTCAAACCTACCCTGTATCATAGTGAACAAAACAACAAAAGAAATTATCGAAATCGGTCAAGCCGTTTTTGAGTTTTAGCGAGACTAACGCACAGCAATTCATTTATATCGAAATTTCGATTTTTTCGATTTTCCGGCTTTTCCTTTGGGATTTCCCGACTTTTATTTTTTTCAAACCTACCCTGTATCATAGCGAACAAAACTAAAAAAATTATCGAAATCGGTCAAGCCGTTTTTGAGTTTTAGCGAGACAAACATTCATTCATTCATTCACACAGCAATTCATTTATATCGAAATTTCGATTTTTTTGATTTTCCGGCTTTTCCTTTGGGATTTCCTGACTTCTATTTTTTTTCAAACCTACACTATATCATAGCGAACAAGACAAAAAAAATTATCGGAATCGGTCATGCCGTTTTTGAGTTTTAGCGAGACTAACGCACAGCAATTCATTTATATCGAAATTTCGATTTTTTCGATTTTCCGGCTATTCCTTTGGGATTTCCCGACTTCTATTTTTTTTCAAACCTACCCTATATCATAGCGAACAAAACAAAAACAAACTTTGTCGAAATCGGTCCAGCCGTTTTTGAGTTTTAGCGAGACTAACCCACAGCAATTAATTTTTATGGAAATTTCGATTTTTTCGATTTTCCGGCTTTTCCTTTGGGATTTCCCGACTTCTATTTTTTTTCAAACCTACCCTGTATCATAGTGAACAAAACAACAAAAGAAATTATCGAAATCGGTCAAGCCGTTTTTGAGTTTTAGCGAGACTGACGCACAGCAATTCATTTTTATCGAAATTTCGATTTTTTCGATTTTCCGGCTTTTCCTTTGGGATTTCCCGACCTTTCTTTTCTTTCAGACCTACACTATATCATAGCGAACAAAACAAAAAAAATTATCGAAATCGGTCAAGCAGCTTTTGAGTTTTAGCGAGACTAACGCACGGCAATTCATTTTTATCGAAATTCGATTTTTTCGATTTTCCGACTTTTCCTTTGGGATTTCCCGACTTTTATTTTTTTTTCAAACCTACCCTATATCATAGTGAACAAAACAAAAAAAAATTATCGAAATCGGTAATGCCGTTTTTGAGTTTCTGCGAGACTGACGCACAGTAATTCATTTTTTATCGGAATGTCGATTTTTTCGATTTTCCGGCTTTTTCTTCGGGATTTCTCGACTCTTCTTTTTCTCTAGCCTACCCTGTATCATAGCGAACAAAACAAAAAAAAAATTATCGAAATCGGACAAGCCGTTTTTGAGTTTTAGCGAGACTAACCCACAGCAATTCATTTATATCCAAATTTCGATTTTTTCGATTTTCCGGCTTTTCCTGTGGGATTTCCCGATTTCTAGTTTTTTTCAAACCTACCCTGTATCATAGCGAACGAAACAACAAAAGAAATTATCGAAATCGGTCAAGCCGTTTTTGAGTTTTAGCGAGACTGACGCACAGCAATTCATTTTTATCGAAATTTCGATTTTTTCGATTTTCCGGCTTTTCCTTTGGGATTTCCCGACTTTTCTTTTCTTTCAGACCTACACTATATCATAGCGAACAAAACAAAAAAAATTATCGAAATCGGTCAAGCAGCTTTTGAGTTTTAGCGAGACTAACGCACGGCAATTCATTTTTATCGAAATTTCGATTTTTTCGATTTTCCGACTTTTCCTTTGGGATTTCCCGACTTCTATTTTTTTTCAAACCTACCCTGTATCATAGTGAACAAAACAAAAAAAAATTATCGGAATCGGTAATGCCGTTTTTGAGTTTCTGCGAGACTGACGCACAGTAATTCATTTTTTATCGGAATGTCGATTTTTTCGATTTTCCGGCTTTTTCTTCGGGATTTCTCGACTCTTCTTTTTTCCTAGCCTACCCTGCATCATAGCGAACAAAACAGAAAAAAATTATCGAAATCGGACAAGCCGTTTTTGAGTTTTAGCGAGACTAACCCACAGCAATTCATTTATATCGAAATTTCGATTTTTTCGATTTTCCGGCTTTTGCTTTGGGATTTCCCGAATTTTATTTTTTTTAAAACCTACCCTGTATCATAGCGAACAAAACTAAAGAAAATTATCGAAATCGGTCAAGCCGTTTTTGAGTTTTAGCGAGACTAACCCACAGCAATTCATTTATATCGAAATTTCGATTTTTTCGATTTTCCGGCTTTTCCTTTGGGATTTCCCGACTTCTATTTTTTTCAAACCTACCCTATATTATAGCGAATAAAAAAAAAAAAAAGTTGTCAAAATCGGTCATGCCGTTTTTGAGTTTCTGCGAGACTGACGCACAGCAATTCATTTTTATCGAAATTTCGATTTTTTCGATTTTCCGGCTTTTCCTTTGGGATTTGCCGACTTTTAATTTTTTTCAAACCTACCCTGTGTCATAGCGAACAAAACTAAAGAAAATTATCGCAATCGGTCAAGCCGTTTTTGAGTTTTAGCGAGACTAACCCACAGCAATTCATTTATATCGAAATTTCGATTTTTTCGATTTTCCGGCTTTTCCTTTGGGATTTCCGGACTTTTATTTTTTTCAAACCTACCCTGTATCATAGCGAACAAAACTAAAGAAAATTATCGAAATCGGTCAAGCCGTTTTTGAGTTTTAGCGAGACAAACCCACAGCAATTCATTTATATCGAAATTTCGATTTTTTCGATTTTCCGGCTTTTCCTTTGGGATTTCCTGACTTCTATTTTTTTTCAAACCTACCCTATATCATAGCGAACAAAACAAAAAAAATTATCGGAATCGGTTATGCCGTTTTTGAGTTTTAGCGAGACTAACGCACAGCAATTCATTTATATCGAAATTTCGATTTTTTCGATTTTCCGGCTTTTTCTTTGGGATTTCCCGACTTCTATTTTTTTTCAAACCTACCCTATATCATAGCGAACAAAACAAAAACAAACTTTGTCGAAATCGGTCCAGCCGTTTTTGAGTTTTAGCGAGACTAACCCACAGCAATTAATTTTTATGGAAATTTCGATTTTTTCGATTTTCCGGCTTTTCCTTTGGGATTTCCCGACTTCTATTTTTTTTCAAACCTGCCCTGTATCATAGTGAACAAAACAACAAAAGAAATTATCGGAATTGGTCGTGCCGTTTTTGAGTTTTATCGAGACAAACGCACAGCAATTCATTTTTATCGAAATTTGGATTTTTTCGCTTTTCCGGCTTTTCCTTTGGGACTTACCGACTTTTATTTTTTTTCAAACCTACCCTATATCATAGCGAACAAAACAAAAAAAAAATTATCGAAATCGGTCCAGCCGTTTTTGAGTTTCTGCGAGACTGACGCACAGTAATTCATTTTTTATCGGAATTTCGATTTTTTCGATTTTCCGGCTTTTTCTTCGGGATTTATCGACTCTTCGTTTTTTCTAGCATACCCTGCATCATAGCGAACAAAACAAAAAAAAAATTATCGAAATCGGTCAAGCCGTTTTTGAGTTTTTGCGAGACTTACCCACAGCAATTCATTTATATCGAAAGTTCGATTTTTTCGATTTTCCGGCTTTTCCTTTGGGGTTTTCCGACTTTTCTTGTTTTTAAACCTACCTTGTATCATAGCGAACAACACAAAAAGAAATTATCGAAATCGGTCGAGCCGTTTTTGAGTTTTAGCGAGACTAACGCACAGCAATTCATTTTTACCGAAATTTGGATTCTTTCGATTTTCCGGCTTTTCCTTTGGGATTTCCCGACTTTTCTTTTCATTCAGACCTACACTATATCATAGCGAACAAAACAAAAAAAATTATCGAAATCGGTCAAGCAGTTTTTGAGTTTTACGAGACTAACGCACGGCAATTCATTTTTATCGAAATTTCGATTTTTTCGATTTTCCGGCTTTTCCTTTGGGATTTCCCGACTTCTATTTTTTTTCAAACCTACCCTGTATCATAGTGAACAAAACAACAAAAGAAATTATCGAAATCGGTCAAGCCGTTTTTGAGTTTTAGCGAGACTGACGCACAGCAATTCATTTTTATCGAAATTTCGATTTTTTCGATTTTCCGGCTTTTCCTTTGGGATTTCCCGACTTTTCTTTTCTTTCAGACCTACACTATATCATAGCGAACAAATCAAAAAAAATTATCGAAATCGGTCAAGCAGCTTTTGAGTTTTAGCGAGACTAACGCACGGCAATTCATTTTTATCGAAATTTAGATTTTTTCGATTTTCCGACTTTTCCTTTGGGATTTCCCGACTTTTATTTTTTTTTCAAACCTACCCTATATCATAGTGAACAAAACAAAAAAAAATTATCGAAATCGGTCCAGCCGTTTTTGAGTTTCTGCGAGACTGACGCACAGTAATTCATTTTTTATCGGAATGTCGCTTTTTTCGATTTTCCGGCTTTTTCTTCGGGATTTCTCGACTCTTCTTTTTCTCTAGCCTACCCTGTATCATAGCGAACAAAACAAAAAAAAAAATTATCGAAATCGGACAAGCCGTTTTTGAGTTTTAGCGAGACTAACCCACAGCAATTCATTTATATCCAAATTTCGATTTTTTCGATTTTCCGGCTTTTCCTGTGGGATTTCCCGATTTCTAGTTTTTTTAAACCTACCCTCTATCATAGCGAACGAAACAAAAAAAATTATCGGAATCGGTAATGCCGTTTTTGAGTTTCTGCGAGACTGACGCACAGTAATTCATTTTTTATCGGAATGTCGATTTTTTCGATTTTTCGGCTTTTTCTTCGGGGTTTCGCCACTCTTCTTTTTTCCTAGCCTACCCTGCATCATAGCGAACAAAACAAAAAAAAATTATCGAAATCGGACAAGCCGTTTTTGAGTTTTAGCGAGACTAACCCACAGCAATTCATTTATATCGAAATTTCGATTTTTTCGATTTTCCGGCTTTTGCTTTGGGATTTCCCAACTTTTATTTTTTTTTAAAACCTACCCTGTATCATAGCGAACAAAACTAAAGAAAATTATCGAAATCGGTCATGCCGTTTTTGAGTTTTAGCGAGACTAACCCACAGCAATTCATTTATATCGAAATTTCTATTTTTTCGATTTTCCGGCTTTTCCTTTGGGATTTCCCGACTTCTATTTTTTTCAAACCTACCCTATATTATAGCGAACAAAACAAAAAAAAAGTTGTCAAAATCGGTCATGCCGTTTTTGAGTTTCTGCGAGACTGATGCACAGCAATTCATTTTTATCGAAATTTCGATTTTTTCGATTTTCCGGCTTTTCCTTTGGGATTTCCCGACTTCTATTTTTTTTCAAACCTGCCCTGTATCATAGAGAACAAAACAACAAAAGAAATTATCGAAATCGGTCAAGCCGTTTTTGAGTTTCTGTGAGACTGACGCACAGCAATTCATTTTTATCGAAATTTCGATTTTTTCGATTTTCCGGCTTTTCCTTTGGGATTTGCCGACTTTTATTTTTTTCCAAACCTACCCTGTATCATAGCGAACAAAACTAAAGAAAATTATCGAAATCGGTCAAGCCGTTTTTGAGTATTAGCGAGACTAACCCGCAGCAATTCATTTATATCGAAGTTTCGATTTTTTCGATTTTCCGGCTTTTCCTTTGGGATTTCCCGACTTTTATTTTTTTCAAACCTACCATGTATCATAGCGAACAAAACTAAAGTAAATTATCGAAATCGGTCATGCCGTTTTTGAGTTTTAGCGAGACTAACCCACAGCAATTCATTTTTATGGAAATTTCGATTTTTTCGATTTTCCGGCTTTTCCTTTGGGATTTCCCGACTTCTATTTTTTTTTCAAACCTACCCTGTATCATAGTGAACAAAACAACAAAAGAAATTATCGAAATCGGTCAAGCCGTTTTTGAGTTTTAGCGAGACTGACGCACAGCAATTCATTTTTATCGAAATTTCGATTTTTTCGATTTTCCGGCTTTTCCTTTGGGATTTACCGACTTTTATTTTTTTTCAAACCTACCCTATATCATAGCGAACAAAACAAAAACAAACTTTGTCGAAATCGGTCCAGCCGTTTTTGAGTTTTAGCGAGACTAACCCACAGCAATTAATTTTTATGGAAATTTCGATTTTTTCGATTTTCCGGCTTTTTCTTTGGGATTTCCCGACTTCTATTTTTTTTCAAACCTACCCTGTATCATAGTGAACAGAACAACAAAAGAAATTATCGGAATTGGTCGTGCCGTTTTTGAGTTTTAGCGAGACTAACGCACAGCAATTCATTTTTATCGAAATTTCGATTTTTTCGATTTTCCGGCTTTTCCTTTGGGATTTACCGACTTTTATTTTTTTTCAAACCTACCCTATATCATAGCGAACAAAACAAAAAAAAATTATCGAAATCGGTCCAGCCGTTTTTGAGTTTCTGCGAGACTGACGCACAGTAATTCATTTTTTATCGGAATTTCGATTTTTTCGATTTTCCGGCTTTTTCTTCGGGATTTATCGACTCTTCTTTTTTACTAGCCTACCCTGCATCATAGCGAACAAAACAAAAAAAAAATTATCGAAATCGGTCAAGCCGTTTTTGAGTTTTTGCGAGACTTACCCACAGCAATTCATTTATATCGAAAGTTCGATTTTTTCGATTTTCCGGCTTTTCCTTTGGGGTTTTCCGACTTTTCTTGTTTTTAAACCTACCTTGTATCATAGCGAACAACACAAAAAGAAATTATCGAAATCGGTCGAGCCGTTTTTGAGTTTTAGCGAGACTAACGCACAGCAATTCATTTTTATCGAAATTTGGATTCTTTCGATTTTCCGGCTTTTCCTTTGGGATTTCCCGACTTTTCTTTTCTTTCAGACCTACACTATATCATAGCGAACAAAACAAAAAAAATTATCGAAATCGGTCAAGCAGTTTTTGAGTTTTAGCGAGACTAACGCACGGCAATTCATTTTTATCGAAATTTCGATTTTTTCGATTTTCCGGCTTTTCCTTTGGGATTTCCCGACTTCTATTTTTTTTAAAACCTACCCTGTATCATAGTGAACAAAACAACAAAAGAAATTATCGAAATCGGTCAAGCCGTTTTTGAGTTTAAGCGAGACTAACCCACAGCAATTCATTTTTATGGACATTTCGATTTTTTCGATTTTCCGGCTTTTTCTTTGGGATTTCCCGACTTCTATTTTTTTTCAAACCTACCCTGTATCATAGTGAACAAAACAACAAAAGAAATTATCGAAATCGGTCAAGCCGTTTTTGAGTTTTAGCGAGACTAACCCACAGCAATTCATTTTTATCGAAATTTCGATTTTTTCGATTTTCCGGCTTTTCCTTTGGGATTTCCCGACTTCTATTTTTTTCAAACCTACCCTATATTATAGCGAACAAAACAAAAAAAAAGTTGTCAAAATCGGTCATGCCGTTTTTGAGTTTCTGCGAGACTGACGCACAGCAATTCATTTTTATCGAAATTTCGATTTTTTCGATTTTCCGGATTTTCCTTTGGGATTTGCCGACTTTTATTTTTTTCCAAACCTACCCTGTATCATAGCGAACAAAACTAAAGAAAATTATCGAAATCGGTCAAGCCGTTTTTGAGTATTAGCGAGACTAACCCGCAGCAATTCATTTATATCGAAATTTCGATTTTTTCGATTTTCCGGCTTTTCCTTTGGGATTTCCTGACTTCTATTTTTTTTCAAACCTACACTATATCATAGCGAACAAAACTAAAGAAAATTATCGAAATCGGTCAAGCCGTTTTTGAGTATTAGCGAGACTAACCCGCAGCAATTCATTTATATCGAAATTTCGATTTTTTCGATTTTCCGGCTTTTCCTTTGGGATTTCCCGACTTTTATTTTTTTCAAACCTACCCTGTATCATAGCGAACAAAACTAAAGAAAATTATCGAAATCGGTCATGCCGTTTTTGAGTTTTAGCGAGACTAACCCACAGCAATTCATTTTTATGGAAATTTCGATTTTTTCGATTTTCCGGCTTTTCCTTTGGGATTTCCCGACTTCTATTTTTTTTTCAAACCTACCCTGTATCATAGTGAACAAAACAACAAAAGAAATTATCGAAATCGGTCAAGCCGTTTTTGAGTTTTAGCGAGACTAACGCACAGCAATTCATTTATATCGAAATTTCGATTTTTTCGATTTTCCGGCTTTTCCTTTGGGATTTCCCGACTTTTATTTTTTTCAAACCTACCCTGTATCATAGCGAACAAAACTAAAAAAATTATCGAAATCGGTCAAGCCGTTTTTGAGTTTTAGCGAGACAAACATTCATTCATTCATTCACACAGCAATTCATTTATATCGAAATTTCGATTTTTTTGATTTTCCGGCTTTTCCTTTGGGATTTCCTGACTTCTATTTTTTTTCAAACCTACACTATATCATAGCGAACAAGACAAAAAAAATTATCGGAATCGGTAATGCCGTTTTTGAGTTTTAGCGAGACTAACGCACAGCAATTCATTTATATCGAAATTTCGATTTTTTCGATTTTCCGGCTATTCCTTTGGGATTTCCCGACTTCTATTTTTTTTCAAACCTACCCTATATCATAGCGAACAAAACAAAAACAAACTTTGTCGAAATCGGTCCAGCCGTTTTTGAGTTTTAGCGAGACTAACCCACAGCAATTAATTTTTATGGAAATTTCGATTTTTTCGATTTTCCGGCTTTTCCTTTGGGATTTCCCGACTTCTATTTTTTTTTAAACCTACCCTGTATCATAGTGAACAAAACAACAAAAGAAATTATCGAAATCGGTCAAGCCGTTTTTGAGTTTTAGCGAGACTGACGCACAGCAATTCATTTTTATCGAAATTTCGATTTTTTCGATTTTCCGGCTTTTCCTTTGGGATTTCCCGACTTTTCTTTTCTTTCAGACCTACACTATATCATAGCGAACAAAACAAAAAAAATTATCGAAATCGGTCAAGCAGCTTTTGAGTTTTAGCGAGACTAACGCACGGCAATTCATTTTTATCGAAATTCGATTTTTTCGATTTTCCGACTTTTCCTTTGGGATTTCCCGACTTTTATTTTTTTTTCAAACCTACCCTATATCATAGTGAACAAAACAAAAAAAAATTATCGAAATCGGTAATGCCGTTTTTGAGTTTCTGCGAGACTGACGCACAGTAATTCATTTTTTATCGGAATGTCGATTTTTTCGATTTTCCGGCTTTTTCTTCGGGATTTCTCGACTTTTCTTTTTCTCTAGCCTACCCTGTATCATAGCGAACAAAACAAAAAAAAATTATCGAAATCGGACAAGCCGTTTTTGAGTTTTAGCGAGACTAACCCACAGCAATTCATTTATATCCAAATTTCGATTTTTTCGATTTTCCGGCTTTTCCTGTGGGATTTCCCGATTTCTAGTTTTTTTCAAACCTACCCTGTATCATAGCGAACGAAACAACAAAAGAAATTATCGAAATCGGTCAAGCCGTTTTTGAGTTTTAGCGAGACTGACGCACAGCAATTCATTTTTATCGAATTTTCGATTTTCCGGCTTTTGCTTTGGGATTTCCCGACTTTTATTTTTTTTAAAACCTACCCTGTATCATAGCGAACAAAACTAAAGAAAATTATCGAAATCGGTCAAGCCGTTTTTGAGTTTTAGCGAGACTAACCCACAGCAATTCATTTATATCGAAATTTCGATTTTTTCGATTTTCCGGCTTTTCCTTTGGGATTTCCCGACTTCTATTTTTTTCAAACCTACCCTATATTATAGCGAATAAAACAAAAAAAAAGTTGTCAAAATCGGTCATGCCGTTTTTGAGTTTCTGCGAGACTGACGCACAGCAATTCATTTTTATCGAAATTTCGATTTTTTCGATTTTCCGGCTTTTCCTTTGGGATTTCCCGACTTCTATTTTTTTTCAAACCTACCCTGTATCATAGAGAACAAAACAACAAAAGAAATTATCGAAATCGGTCAAGCCGTTTTTGAGTTTCTGCGAGACTGACGCACAGCAATTCATTTTTATCGAAATTTCGATTTTTTCGATTTTCCGGCTTTTCCTTTGGGATTTGCCGACTTTTAATTTTTTTCAAACCTACCCTGTGTCATAGCGAACAAAACTAAAGAAAATTATCGCAATCGGTCAAGCCGTTTTTGAGTTTTAGCGAGACTAACCCACAGCAATTCATTTATATCGAAATTTCGATTTTTTCGATTTTCCGGCTTTTCCTTTGGGATTTCCGGACTTTTATTTTTTTCAAACCTACCCTGTATCATAGCGAACAAAACTAAAGAAAATTATCGAAATCGGTCAAGCCGTTTTTGAGTTTTAGCGAGACAAACCCACAGCAATTCATTTATATCGAAATTTCGATTTTTTCGATTTTCCGGCTTTTCCTTTGGGATTTCCTGACTTCTATTTTTTTTCAAACCTACCCTATATCATAGCGAACAAAACAAAAAAAATTATCGGAATCGGTTATGCCGTTTTTGAGTTTTAGCGAGACTAACGCACAGCAATTCATTTATATCGAAATTTCGATTTTTTCGATTTTCCGGCTTTTTCTTTGGGATTTCCCGACTTCTATTTTTTTTCAAACCTACCCTATATCATAGCGAACAAAACAAAAACAAACTTTGTCGAAATCGGTCCAGCCGTTTTTGAGTTTTAGCGAGACTAACCCACAGCAATTAATTTTTATGGAAATTTCGATTTTTTCGATTTTCCGGCTTTTCCTTTGGGACTTACCGACTTTTATTTTTTTTCAAACCTACTCTACATCATAGCGAACAAAACAAAAAAAAAATTATCGAAATCGGTCCAGCCGTTTTTGAGTTTCTGCGAGACTGACGCACAGTAATTCATTTTTTATCGGAATTTCGATTTTTTCGATTTTCCGGCTTTTTCTTCGGGATTTATCGACTCTTCGTTTTTTCTAGCATACCCTGCATCATAGCGAACAAAACAAAAAAAAAATTATCGAAATCGGTCAAGCCGTTTTTGAGTTTTTGCGAGACTTACCCACAGCAATTCATTTATATCGAAAGTTCGATTTTTTCGATTTTCCGGCTTTTCCTTTGGGGTTTTCCGACTTTTCTTGTTTTTAAACCTACCTTGTATCATAGCGAACAACACAAAAAGAAATTATCGAAATCGGTCGAGCCGTTTTTGAGTTTTAGCGAGACTAACGCACAGCAATTCATTTTTACCGAAATTTGGATTCTTTCGATTTTCCGGCTTTTCCTTTGGGATTTCCCGACTTTTCTTTTCATTCAGACCTACACTATATCATAGCGAACAAAACAAAAAAAATTATCGAAATCGGTCAAGCAGTTTTTGAGTTTTACGAGACTAACGCACGGCAATTCATTTTTATCGAAATTTCGATTTTTTCGATTTTCCGGCTTTTCCTTTGGGATTTCCCGACTTCTATTTTTTTTCAAACCTACCCTGTATCATAGTGAACAAAACAACAAAAGAAATTATCGAAATCGGTCAAGCCGTTTTTGAGTTTTAGCGAGACTGACGCACAGCAATTCATTTTTATCGAAATTTCGATTTTTTCGATTTTCCGGCTTTTCCTTTGGGATTTCCCGACTTTTCTTTTCTTTCAGACCTACACTATATCATAGCGAACAAATCAAAAAAAATTATCGAAATCGGTCAAGCAGCTTTTGAGTTTTAGCGAGACTAACGCACGGCAATTCATTTTTATCGTAATTTAGATTTTTTCGATTTTCCGACTTTTCCTTTGGGATTTCCCGACTTTTATTTTTTTTTCAAACCTACCCTATATCATAGTGAACAAAACAAAAAAAAATTATCGAAATCGGTCCAGCCGTTTTTGAGTTTCTGCGAGACTGACGCACAGTAATTCATTTTTTATCGGAATGTCGCTTTTTTCGATTTTCCGGCTTTTTCTTCGGGATTTCTCGACTCTTCTTTTTCTCTAGCCTACCCTGTATCATAGCGAACAAAACAAAAAAAAAAATTATCGAAATCGGACAAGCCGTTTTTGAGTTTTAGCGAGACTAACCCACAGCAATTCATTTATATCCAAATTTCGATTTTTTCGATTTTCCGGCTTTTCCTGTGGGATTTCCCGATTTCTAGTTTTTTTAAACCTACCCTCTATCATAGCGAACGAAACAAAAAAAATTATCGGAATCGGTAATGCCGTTTTTGAGTTTCTGCGAGACTGACGCACAGTAATTCATTTTTTATCGGAATGTCGATTTTTTCGATTTTTCGGCTTTTTCTTCGGGGTTTCGCGACTCTTCTTTTTTCCTAGCCTACCCTGCATCATAGCGAACAAAACAAAAAAAAATTATCGAAATCGGACAAGCCGTTTTTGAGTTTTAGCGAGACTAACCCACAGCAATTCATTTATATCGAAATTTCGATTTTTTCGATTTTCCGGCTTTTGCTTTGGGATTTCCCAACTTTTATTTTTTTTTAAAACCTACCCTGTATCATAGCGAACAAAACTAAAGAAAATTATCGAAATCGGTCATGCCGTTTTTGAGTTTTAGCGAGACTAACCCACAGCAATTCATTTATATCGAAATTTCTATTTTTTCGATTTTCCGGCTTTTCCTTTGGGATTTCCCGACTTCTATTTTTTTCAAACCTACCCTATATTATAGCGAACAAAACAAAAAAAAAGTTGTCAAAATCGGTCATGCCGTTTTTGAGTTTCTGCGAGACTGACGCACAGCAATTCATTTTTATCGAAATTTCGATTTTTTCGATTTTCCGGCTTTTCCTTTGGGATTTCCCGACTTCTATTTTTTTTCAAACCTGCCCTGTATCATAGAGAACAAAACAACAAAAGAAATTATCGAAATCGGTCAAGCCGTTTTTGAGTTTCTGTGAGACTGACGCACAGCAATTCATTTTTATCGAAATTTCGATTTTTTCGATTTTCCGGCTTTTCCTTTGGGATTTGCCGACTTTTATTTTTTTCCAAACCTACCCTGTATCATAGCGAACAAAACTAAAGAAAATTATCGAAATCGGTCAAGCCGTTTTTGAGTATTAGCGAGACTAACCCGCAGCAATTCATTTATATCGAAGTTTCGATTTTTTCGATTTTCCGGCTTTTCCTTTGGGATTTCCCGACTTTTATTTTTTTCAAACCTACCCTGTATCATAGCGAACAAAACTAAAGTAAATTATCGAAATCGGTCATGCCGTTTTTGAGTTTTAGCGAGACTAACCCACAGCAATTCATTTTTATGGAAATTTCGATTTTTTCGATTTTCCGGCTTTTCCTTTGGGATTTCCCGACTTCTATTTTTTTTTCAAACCTACCCTGTATCATAGTGAACAAAACAACAAAAGAAATTATCGAAATCGGTCAAGCCGTTTTTGAGTTTTAGCGAGACTGACGCACAGCAATTCATTTTTATCGAAATTTCGATTTTTTCGATTTTCCGGCTTTTCCTTTGGGATTTGCCGACTTTTAATTTTTTTCAAACCTACCCTGTATCATAGCGAACAAAACTAAAGAAAATTATCGAAATCGGTCAAGCCGTTTTTGAGTTTTAGCGAGACTAACCCATAGCAATTCATTTATATCGAAATTTCGATTTTTTCGATTTTCCGGCTTTTCCTTTGGGATTTCCGGACTTTTATTTTTTACAAACCTACCCTGTATCATAGCGAACAAAACTAAAGAAAATTATCGAAATCGGTCAAGCCGTTTTTGAGTTTTAGCGAGACAAACCCACAGCAATTCATTTATATCGAAATTTCGATTTTTTCGATTTTCCGGCTTTTCCTTTGGGATTTCCTGACTTCTATTTTTTTTCAAACCTACCCTATATCATAGCGAAAAAAACAAAAAAAATTATCGGAATCGGTAATGCCGTTTTTGAGTTTTAGCGAGACAAACCCACAGCAATTCATTTATATCGAAATTTCGATTTTTTCGATTTTCCGGCTTTTCCTTTGGGATTTCCCGACTTCTATTTTTTTTCAAACCTACCCTATATCATAGCGAACAAAACAAAAACAAACTTTGTCGAAATCGGTCCAGCCGTTTTTGAGTTTTAGCGAGACTAACCCACAGCAATTAATTTTTATGGAAATTTCGATTTTTTCGATTTTCCGGCTTTTCTTTTGGGATTTCCCGACTTCTATATTTTTCAAACCTACCCTGTATCATAGTGAACAGAACAACAAAAGAAATTATCGGAATTGGTCGTGCCGTTTTTGAGTTTTATCGAGACAAACGCACAGCAATTTTTTTTTATCGAAATTTCGATTTTTTCGATTTTCCGGCTTTTCCTTTGGGATTTACCGACTTTTATTTTTTTTCAAACCTACCCTATATCATAGCGAACAAAACAAAAAAAAAATTATCGAAATCGGTCCAGCCGTTTTTGAGTTTCTGCGAGACTGACGCACAGTAATTCATTTTTTATCGGAATTTCGATTTTTTCGATTTTCCGGCTTTTTCTTCGGGATTTATCGACTCTTCTTTTTTTCTAACCTACCCTGCATCATAGCGAACAAAACAAAAAAAATTATCGGAATTGGTCGTGCCGTTTTTGAGTTTTAGCGAGACTAACGCACAGCAATTCATTTTTATCGAAATTTCGATTTTTTCGATTTTCCGGCTTTTCCTTTGGGATTTACCGACTTTTATTTTTTTTCAATCCTACCCTATATCATAGCGAACAAAACAAAAAAAAAATTATCGAAATCGGTCCAGCCGTTTTTGAGTTTCTGCGAGACTGACGCACAGTAATTCATTTTTTATCGGAATTTCGATTTTTTCGATTTTCCGGCTTTTTCTTCGGGATTTCTCGAATCTTCTTTGCTAGCCTACCCTTCTTTGCTAGCCTACTCTTCTTTACTAGCCTACCCTGCATCATAGCGAACAAAACAAAAAAAAATTATCGAAATCGGACAAGCCGTTTTTGAGTTTTAGCGAGACTAACCCACAGCAATTAATTTTTATGGAAATTTCGATTTTTTCGATTTTCCGGCTTTTCCTGTGGGATTTCCCGATTTCTAGTTTTTTTCAAACCTACCCTGTATCATAGCGAACGAAACAAAAAAACTTATCGGAATCGGTAATGCCGTTTTTGAGTTTCTGCGAGACTGACGCACAGTAATTCATTTTTTATCGGAATGTCGATTTTTTCGATTTTCCGGCTTTTTCTTCGGGATTTCTCGACTCTTCTTTTTTCCTAGCTTACCCTGCATCATAGCGAACAAAAAAAAAAAAAAATTATCGAAATCGGACAAGCCGTTTTTGAGTTTTAGCGAGACTAACCCACAGCAATTCATTTATATCGAAATTTCGATTTTTTCGATTTTCCGGCTTTTGGTTTGGGATTTCCCGACTTTTATTTTTTTTAAAACCTACCCTGTATCATAGCGAACAAAACTAAAGAAAATTATCGAAATCGGTCATGCCGTTTTTGAGTTTTAGCGAGACTAACCCACAGCAATTCATTTATATCGAAATTTCGATTTTTTCGATTTTCCGGCTTTTCCTTTGGGATTTCCCGACTTCTATTTTTTTCAAACCTACCCTATATTATAGCGAACAAAACAAAAAAAAAGTTGTCAAAATCGGTCATGCCGTTTTTGAGTTTCTGCGAGACTGACGCACAGCAATTCATTTGTATCGAAATTTCGATTTTTTCGATTTTCCGGCTTTTTCTTCGGGATTTCTCGACTCTTCTTTTTTCCTAGCCTACCCTGCATCATAGCGAACAAAAAAAAAAAAAATTATCGAAATCTGACAAGCCGTTTTTGAGTTTTAGCGAGACTAACCCACAGCAATTCATTTATATCGAAATTTCGATTTTTTCGATTTTCCGGCTTTTCCTTTGGGATTTCCCGACTTTTATTTTTTTCAAACCTACCCTGTATCATAGCGAACAAAACTAAAGTAAATTATCGAAATCGGTCATGCCGTTTTTGAGTTTTAGCGAGACTAACCCACAGCAATTCATTTTTATGGAAATTTCGATTTTTTCGATTTTCCGGCTTTTCCTTTGGGATTTCCCGACTTCTATTTTTTTTTCAAACCTACCCTGTATCATAGTGAACAAAACAACAAAAGAAATTATCGAAATCGGTCAAGCCGTTTTTGAGTTTTAGCGAGACTGACGCACAGCAATTCATTTTTATCGAAATTTCGATTTTTTCGATTTTCCGGCTTTTCCTTTGGGATTTGCCGACTTTTAGTTTTTTTCAAACCTACCCTGTATCATAGCGAACAAAACTAAAGAAAATTATCGAAATCGGTCAAGCCGTTTTTGAGTTTTAGCGAGACTGACGCACAGCAATTCATTTTTATCGAAATTTCGATTTTTTCGATTTTCCGGCTTTTCCTTTGGGATTTCCCGACTTTTCTTTTCTTTCAGACCTACACTATATCATAGCGAACAAAACTAAAGAAAATTATCGAAATCGGTCAAGCCGTTTTTGAGTTTTAGCGAGACAAACCCACAGCAATTCATTTATATCGAAATTTCGATTTTTTCGATTTTCCGGCTTTTCCTTTGGGATTTCCTGACTTCTATTTTTTTTCAAACCTACCCTATATCATAGCGAACAAAACAAAAAAAATTATCGGAATCGGTAATGCCGTTTTTGAGTTTTAGCGAGACAAACCCACAGCAATTCATTTATATCGAAATTTCGATTTTTTCGATTTTCCGGCTTTTCCTTTGGGATTTCCCGACTTCTATTTTTTTTCAAACCTACCCTATATCATAGCGAACAAAACAAAAACAAACTTTGTCGAAATCGGTCCAGCCGTTTTTGAGTTTTAGCGAGACTAACCCACAGCAATTAATTTTTATGGAAATTTCGATTTTTTCGATTTTCCGGCTTTTCTTTAGGGATTTCCCGACTTCTATATTTTTCAAACCTACCCTGTATCATAGTGAACAGAACAACAAAAGAAATTATCGGAATTGGTCGTGCCGTTTTTGAGTTTTATCGAGACAAACGCACAGCAATTTTTTTCTATCGAAATTTCGATTTTTTCGATTTTCCGGCTTTTCCTTTGGGATTTACCGACTTTTATTTTTTTTCAAACCTACCCTATATCATAGCGAACAAAACAAAAAAAAAATTATCGAAATCGGTCCAGCCGTTTTTGAGTTTCTGCGAGACTGACGCACAGTAATTCATTTTTTATCGGAATTTCGATTTTTTCGATTTTCCGGCTTTTTCTTCGGGATTTATCGACTCTTCTTTTTTTCTAGCCTACCCTGCATCATAGCGAACAAAACAAAAAAAATTATCGGAATTGGTCGTGCCGTTTTTGAGTTTTAGCGAGACTAACGCACAGCAATTCATTTTTATCGAAATTTCGATTTTTTCGATTTTCCGGCTTTTCCTTTGGGATTTACCGACTTTTATTTTTTTTCAATCCTACCCTATATCATAGCGAACAAAACAAAAAAAAAATTATCGAAATCGGTCCAGCCGTTTTTGAGTTTCTGCGAGACTGACGCACAGTAATTCATTTTTTATCGGAATTTCGATTTTTTCGATTTTCCGGCTTTTTCTTCGGGATTTCTCGAATCTTCTTTGCTAGCCTACCCTTCTTTGCTAGCCTACTCTTCTTTACTAGCCTACCCTGCATCATAGCGAACAAAACAAAAAAAAATTATCGAAATCGGACAAGCCGTTTTTGAGTTTTAACGAGACTAACCCACAGCAATTAATTTTTATGGAAATTTCGATTTTTTCGATTTTCCGGCTTTTCCTGTGGGATTTCCCGATTTCTAGTTTTTTTCAAACCTACCCTGTATCATAGCGAACGAAACAAAAAAACTTATCGGAATCGGTAATGCCGTTTTTGAGTTTCTGCGAGACTGACGCACAGTAATTCATTTTTTATCGGAATGTCGATTTTTTCGATTTTCCGGCTTTTTCTTCGGGATTTCTCGACTCTTCTTTTTTCCTAGCCTACCCTGTATCATAGCGAACAAAAAAAAAAAAAATTATCGAAATCGGACAAGCCGTTTTTGAGTTTTAGCGAAACTAACCCACAGCAATTCATTTATATCGAAATTTCGATTTTTTCGATTTTCCGGCTTTTGGTTTGAGATTTCCCGACTTTTATTTTTTTTAAAACCTACCCTGTATCATAGCGAACAAAACTAAAGAAAATTATCGAAATCGGTCATGCCGTTTTTGAGTTTTAGCGAGACTAACCCACAGCAATTCATTTATATCGAAATTTCGATTTTTTCGATTTTCCGGCTTTTCCTTTGGGATTTCCCGACTTCTATTTTTTTCAAACCTACCCTATATTATAGCGAACAAAACAAAAAAAAAGTTGTCAAAATCGGTCATGCCGTTTTTGAGTTTCTGCGAGACTGACGCACAGCAATTCATTTGTATCGAAATTTCGATTTTTTCGATTTTCCGGCTTTTTCTTCGGGATTTCTCGACTCTTCTTTTTTCCTAGCCTACCCTGCATCATTGCGAACAAAAAAAAAACAAATTATCGAAATCGGACAAGCCGTTTTTGAGTTTTAGCGAGACTAACCCACAGCAATTCATTTATATCGAAATTTCGATTTTTTCGATTTTCCGGCTTTTCCTTTGGGATTTCCGGACTTTTATTTTTTTCAAACCTACCCTGTATCATAGCGAACAAAACTAAAGAAAATTATCGAAATCGGTCAAGCCGTTTTTGAGTTTTAGCGAGACAAACCCACAGCAATTCATTTATATCGAAATTTCGATTTTTTCGATTTTCCGGCTTTTCCTTTGGGATTTCCTGACTTCTATTTTTTTTCAAACCTACCCTATATCATAGCGAACAAAACAAAAAAAATTATCGGAATCGGTAATGCCGTTTTTGAGTTTTAGCGAGACAAACCCACAGCAATTCATTTATATCGAAATTTCGATTTTTTCGATTTTCCGGCTTTTCCTTTGGGATTTCCCGACTTTTATTTTTTTTCAAACCTACCCTATATCATAGCGAACAAAACAAAAACAAACTTTGTCGAAATCGGTCCAGCCGTTTTTGAGTTTTAGCGAGACTAACCCACAGCAATTAATTTTTATGGAAATTTCGATTTTTTCGATTTTCCGGCTTTTCCTTTGGGATTTCCCGACTTCTATTTTTTTTCAAACCTACCCTGTATCATAGTGAACAGAACAACAAAAGAAATTATCGGAATTGGTCGTGCCGTTTTTGAGTTTTAGCGAGACTAACGCACAGCAATTCATTTTTATCGAAATTTCGATTTTTTCGATTTTCCGGCTTTTTCTTTGGGATTTACCGACTTTTATTTTTTTTCAAACCTACCCTATATCATAGCGAACAAAACAAAAAAAAATTATCGAAATCGGTCCAGCCGTTTTTGAGTTTCTGCGAGACTGACGCACAGTAATTCATTTTTTATCGGAATTTCGATTTTTTCGATTTTCCGGCTTTTTCTTCGGGATTTATCGACTCTTCTTTTTTACTAGCCTACCCTGCATCATAGCGAACAAAACAAATAAAAAATTATCGAAATCGGTCAAGCCGTTTTTGAGTTTTTGCGAGACTTACCCACAGCAATTCATTTATATCGAAAGTTCGATTTTTTCGATTTTCCGGCTTTTCCTTTGGGGTTTTCCGACTTTTCTTGTTTTTAAACCTACCTTGTATCATAGCGAACAACACAAAAAGAAATTATCGAAATCGGTCATGCCGTTTTTGAGTTTTAGCGAGACTAACGCACAGCAATTCATTTTTATCGAAATTTGGATTCTTTCGATTTTCCGGCTTTTCCTTTGGGATTTCCCGACTTTTCTTTTCTTTCAGACCTACACTATATCATAGCGAACAAAACAAAAAAAATTATCGAAATCGGTCAAGCAGTTTTTGAGTTTTAGCGAGACTAACGCACGGCAATTCATTTTTATCGAAATTTCGATTTTTTCGATTTTCCGGCTTTTCCTTTGGGATTTCCCGACTTCTATTTTTTTTAAAACCTACCCTGTATCATAGTGAACAAAACAACAAAAGAAATTATCGAAATCGGTCAAGCCGTTTTTGAGTTTAAGCGAGACTAACCCACAGCAATTCATTTTTATGGACATTTCGATTTTTTCGATTTTCCGGCTTTTTCTTTGGGATTTCCCGACTTCTATTTTTTTTCAAACCTACCCTGTATCATAGTGAACAAAACAACAAAAGAAATTATCGAAATCGGTCAAGCCGTTTTTGAGTTTTAGCGAGACTAACCCACAGCAATTCATTTTTATCGAAATTTCGATTTTTTCGATTTTCCGGCTTTTCCTTTGGGATTTCCCGACTTCTATTTTTTTCAAACCTACCCTATATTATAGCGAACAAAACAAAAAAAAAGTTGTCAAAATCGGTCATGCCGTTTTTGAGTTTCTGCGAGACTGACGCACAGCAATTCATTTTTATCGAAATTTCGATTTTTTCGATTTTCCGGATTTTCCTTTGGGATTTGCCGACTTTTATTTTTTTCCAAACCTACCCTGTATCATAGCGAACAAAACTAAAGAAAATTATCGAAATCGGTCAAGCCGTTTTTGAGTTTTAGCGAGACTGACGCACAGCAATTCATTTTTATCGAAATTTCGATTTTTTCGATTTTCCGGCTTTTCCTTTGGGATTTCCTGACTTCTATTTTTTTCAAACCTACACTATATCATAGCGAACAAAACTAAAGAAAATGATCGAAATCGGTCAAGCCGTTTTTGAGTATTAGCGAGACTAACCCGCAGCAATTCATTTATATCGAAATTTCGATTTTTTCGATTTTCCGGCTTTTCCTTTCGGATTTCCCGACTTTTATTTTTTTCAAACCTACCCTGTATCATAGCGAACAAAACTAAAGAAAATTATCGAAATCGGTCATGCCGTTTTTGAGTTTTAGCGAGACTAACCCACAGCAATTCATTTTTATGGAAATTTCGATTTTTTCGATTTTCCGGCTTTTCCTTTGGGATTTCCCGACTTCTATTTTTTTTTCAAACCTACCCTGTATCATAGTGAACAAAACAACAAAAGAAATTATCGAAATCGGTCAAGCCGTTTTTGAGTTTTAGCGAGACTAACGCACAGCAATTCATTTATATCGAAATTTCGATTTTTTCGATTTTCCGGCTTTTCCTTTGGGATTTCCCGACTTTTATTTTTTTCAAACCTACCCTGTATCATAGCGAACAAAACTAAAGAAAATTATCGAAATCGGTCAAGCCGTTTTTGAGTTTTAGCGAGACAAACATTCATTCATTCATTCACACAGCAATTCATTTATATCGAAATTTCGATTTTTTTGATTTTCCGGCTTTTCCTTTGGGATTTCCTGACTTCTATTTTTTTTCAAACCTACACTATATCATAGCGAACAAAACAAAAAAAATTATCGGAATCGGTCATGCCGTTTTTGAGTTTTAGCGAGACTAACGCACAGCAATTCATTTATATCGAAATTTCGATTTTTTCGATTTTCCGGCTATTCCTTTGGGATTTCCCGACTTCTATTTTTTTTCAAACCTACCCTATATCATAGCGAACAAAACAAAAACAAACTTTGTCGAAATCGGTCCAGCCGTTTTTGAGTTTTAGCGAGACTAACCCACAGCAATTAATTTTTATGGAAATTTCGATTTTTTCGATTTTCCGGCTTTTCCTTTGGGATTTCCCGACTTCTATTTTTTTTCAAACCTACCCTGTATCATAGTGATCAAAACAACAAAAGAAATTATCGAAATCGGTCAAGCCGTTTTTGAGTTTTAGCGAGACTGACGCACAGCAATTCATTTTTATCGAAATTTCGATTTTTTCGATTTTCCGGCTTTTCCTTTGGGATTTCCCGACTTTTCTTTTCTTTCAGACCTACACTATATCATAGCGAACAAAACAAAAAAAATTATCGAAATCGGTCAAGCAGCTTTTGAGTTTTAGCGAGACTAACGCACGGCAATTCATTTTTATCGAAATTTCGATTTTTTCGATTTTCCGACTTTTCCTTTGGGATTTCCCGACTTTTATTTTTTTTTCAAACCTACCCTATATCATAGTGAACAAAACAAAAAAAAATTATCGAAATCGGTAATGCCGTTTTTGAGTTTCTGCGAGACTGACGCACAGTAATTCATTTTTTATCGGAATGTCGATTTTTTCGATTTTCCGGCTTTTTCTTCGGGATTTCTCGACTCTTTTTTTCTCTAGCCTACCCTGTATCATAGCGAACAAAACAAAAAAAAAATTATCGAAATCGGACAAGCCGTTTTTGAGTTTTAGCGAGACTAACCCACAGCAATTCATTTATATCCAAATTTCGATTTTTTCGATTTTCCGGCTTTTCCTGTGGGATTTCCCGATTTCTAGTTTTTTTCAAACCTACCCTGTATCATAGCGAACGAAACAACAAAAGAAATTATCGAAATCGGTCAAGCCGTTTTTGAGTTTTAGCGAGACTGACGCACAGCAATTCATTTTTATCGAAATTTCGATTTTTTCGATTTTCCGGCTTTTCCTTTGGGATTTCCCGACTTTTCTTTTCTTTCAGACCTACACTATATCATAGCGAACAAAACAAAAAAAATTATCGAAATCGGTCAAGCAGCTTTTGAGTTTTAGCGAGACTAACGCACGGCAATTCATTTTTATCGAAATTTCGATTTTTTCGATTTTCCGACTTTTCCTTTGGGATTTCCCGACTTCTATTTTTTTTCAAACCTACCCTGTATCATAGTGAACAAAACAAAAAAAAATTATCGGAATCGGTAATGCCGTTTTTGAGTTTCTGCGAGACTGACGCACAGTAATTCATTTTTTATCGGAATGTCGATTTTTTCGATTTTCCGGCTTTTTCTTCGGGATTTCTCGACTCTTCTTTTTTCCTAGCCTACCCTGCATCATAGCGAACAAAACAGAAAAAAGTTATCGAAATCGGACAAGCCGTTTTTGAGTTTTAGCGAGACTAACCCACAGCAATTCATTTATATCGAAATTTCGATTTTTTCGATTTTCCGGCTTTTGCTTTGGGATTTCCCGACTTTTATTTTTTTTAAAACCTACCCTGTATCATAGCGAACAAAACTAAAGAAAATTATCGAAATCGGTCATGCCGTTTTTGAGTTTTAGCGAGACTAACCCACAGCAATTCATTTATATCGAAATTTCGATTTTTTCGATTTTCCGGCTTTTCCTTTGGGATTTCCCGACTTCTATTTTTTTCAAACCTACCCTATATTATAGCGAATAAAACAAAAAAAAAGTTGTCAAAATCGGTCATGCCGTTTTTGAGTTTCTGCGAGACTGACGCACAGCAATTCATTTTTATCGAAATTTCGATTTTTTCGATTTTCCGGCTTTTCCTTTGGGATTTCCCGACTTCTATTTTTTTTCAAACCTACCCTGTATCATAGAGAACAAAACAACAAAAGAAATTATCGAAATCAAGCCGTTTTTGAGTTTCTGCGAGACTGACGCACAGCAATTCATTTTTATCGAAATTTCGATTTTTTCGATTTTCCGGCTTTTCCTTTGGGATTTGCCGACTTTTAATTTTTTTCAAACCTACCCTGTGTCATAGCGAACAAAACTAAAGAAAATTATCGAAATCGGTCAAGCCGTTTTTGAGTTTTAGCGAGACTAACCCACAGCAATTCATTTATATCGAAATTTCGATTTTTTCGATTTTCCGGCTTTTCCTTTGGGATTTCCCGACTTCTATTTTTTTTTCAAACCTACCCTGTATCATAGTGAACAAAACAACAAAAGAAATTATCGAAATCGGTCAAGCCGTTTATGAGTTTTAGCGAGACTGACGCACAGCAATTCATTTTTATCGAAATTTCGATTTTTTCGATTTTCCGGCTTTTCCTTTGGGATTTGCCGACTTTTAATTTTTTTCAAACCTACCCTGTGTCATAGCGAACAAAACTAAAGAAAATTATCGCAATCGGTCAAGCCGTTTTTGAGTTTTAGCGAGACCAACCCACAGCAATTCATTTATATCGAAATTTCGATTTTTTCGATTTTCCGGCTTTTCCTTTGGGATTTCCGGACTTTTATTTTTTTCAAACCTACCCTGTATCATAGCGAACAAAACTAAAGAAAATTATCGAAATCGGTCAAGCCGTTTTTGAGTTTTAGCGAGACTAACCCACAGCAATTCATTTATATCGAAATTTCGATTTTTTCGATTTTCCGGCTTTTCCTTTGGGATTTCCTGACTTCTATTTTTTTTCAAACCTACCCTATATCATAGCGAACAAAACAAAAAAAATTATCGGAATCGGTTATGCCGTTTTTGAGTTTTAGCGAGACTAACGCACAGCAATTCATTTATATCGAAATTTCGATTTTTTCGATTTTCCGGCTTTTTCTTTGGGATTTCCCGACTTCTATTTTTTTTCAAACCTACCCTATATCATAGCGAACAAAACAAAAACAAACTTTGTCGAAATCGGTCCAGCCGTTTTTGAGTTTTAGCGAGACTAACCCACAGCAATTAATTTTTATGGAAATTTCGATTTTTTCGATTTTCCGGCTTTTCCTTTGGGATTTCCCGACTTCTATTTTTTTTCAAACCTACCCTGTATCATAGTGAACAAAACAACACAAGAAATTATCGGATTGGTCGTGCCGTTTTTGAGTTTTATCGAGACAAACGCACAGCAATTCATTTTTATCGAAATTTTGATTTTTTCGATTTTCCGGCTTTTCCTTTGGGATTTACCGGCTTTTATTTTTTTTCAAACCTACCCTATATCATAGCGAACAAAACAAAAAAAAAATTATCGAAATCGGTCCAGCCGTTTTTGAGTTTCTGCGAGACTGACGCACAGTAATTCATTTTTTATCGGAATTTCGATTTTTTCGATTTTCCGGCTTTTTCTTCGGGATTTATCGACTCTTCTTTTTTTCTAGCCTACCCTGCATCATAGCGAACAAAACAAAAAAAATTATCGGAAGTGGTCGTGCCGTTTTTGAGTTTTAGCGAGACTAACGCACAGCAATTCATTTTTATCGAAATTTCGATTTTTTCGATTTTCCGGCTTTTCCTTTGGGATTTAACGACTTTTATTTTTTTTCAAACCTACCCTATATCATAGCGAACAAAACAAAAAAAAAATTATCGAAATCGGTCCAGCCGTTTTTGAGTTTCTGCGAGACTGACGCACAGTAATTCATTTTTTATCGGAATTTCGATTTTTTCGATTTTCCGGCTTTTTCTTCGGGATTTATCGACTCTTCGTTTTTTCTAGCATACCCTGCATCATAGCGAACAAAACAAAAAAAAAATTATCGAAATCGGTCAAGCCGTTTTTGAGTTTTTGCGAGACTTACCCACAGCAATTCATTTATATCGAAAGTTCGATTTTTTCGATTTTCCGGCTTTTCCTTTGGGGTTTTCCGACTTTTCTTGTTTTTAAACCTACCTTATATCATAGCGAACAACACAAAAAGAAATTATCGAAATCGGTCGAGCCGTTTTTAAGTTTTAGCGAGACTAACGCACAGCAATTCATTTTTACCGAAATTTGGATTCTTTCGATTTTCCGGCTTTTCCTTTGGGATTTCCCGACTTTTCTTTTCATTCAGACCTACACTATATCATAGCGAACAAAACAAAAAAAATTATCGAAATCGGTCAAGCAGTTTTTGAGTTTTACGAGACTAACGCACGGCAATTCATTTTTATCGAAATTTCGATTTTTTCGATTTTCCGGCTTTTCCTTTGGGATTTCCCGACTTCTATTTTTTTTCAAACCTACCCTGTATCATAGTGAACAAAACAACAAAAGAAATTATCGAAATCGGTCAAGCCGTTTTTGAGTTTTAGCGAGACTGACGCACAGCAATTCATTTTTATCGAAATTTCGATTTTTTCGATTTTCCGGCTTTTCCTTTGGGATTTCCCGACTTTTCTTTTCTTTCAGACCTACACTATATCATAGCGAACAAATCAAAAAAAATTATCGAAATCGGTCAAGCAGCTTTTGAGTTTTAGCGAGACTAACGCACGGCAATTCATTTTTATCGAAATTTAGATTTTTTCGATTTTCCGACTTTTCCTTTGGGATTTCCCGACTTTTATTTTTTTTTCAAACCTACCCTATATCATAGTGAACAAAACAAAAAAAAATTATCGAAATCGGTCCAGCCGTTTTTGAGTTTCTGCGAGACTGACGCACAGTAATTCATTTTTTATCGGAATGTCGCTTTTTTCGATTTTCCGGCTTTTTCTTCGGGATTTCTCGACTCTTCTTTTTCTCTAGCCTACCCTGTATCATAGCGAACAAAACAAAAAAAAAATTATCGAAATCGGACAAGCCGTTTTTGAGTTTTAGCGAGACTAACCCACAGCAATTCATTTATATCCAAATTTCGATTTTTTCGATTTTCCGGCTTTTCCTGTGGGATTTCCCGATTTCTAGTTTTTTTAAACCTACCCTCTATCATAGCGAACGAAACAAAAAAAATTATCGGAATCGGTAATGCCGTTTTTGAGTTTCTGCGAGACTGACGCACAGTAATTCATTTTTTATCGGAATGTCGATTTTTTCGATTTTCCGGCTTTTTCTTCGGGATTTCTCGACTCTTCTTTTTTCCTAGCCTACCCTGCATCATAGCGAACAAAAAAAAAAAAAATTATCGAAATCGGTCATGCCGTTTTTGAGTTTTAGCGAGACTAACGCACAGCAATTCATTTTTATCGAAATTTGGATTCTTTCGATTTTCCGGCTTTTCCTTTGGGATTTCCCGACTTTTCTTTTCTTTCAGACCTACACTATATCATAGCGAACAAAACAAAAAAAATTATCGAAATCGGTCAAGCAGTTTTTGAGTTTTAGCGAGACTAACGCACGGCAATTCATTTTTATCGAAATTTCGATTTTTTCGATTTTCCGGCTTTTTCTTTGGGGTTTCCCAACTTTTATTTTTTTGAACCTGCCCTGTATCCTAGCGAATAAAACAAATAAAAATTATCGAAATCGGTCCAGCCGTTTTTGAGTTTCTGCGAGACTGACGCACAGTAATTCATTTTATATCGGAATGTAGATTTTTTCGATTTTCCGGCTTTTTCTTCGGGATTTCTCGACTCTTCTTTTTCACTATCCTACCCTGTATCATAGCGAACAAAACTAAAGAAAATTATCGTAATCGGGCAAGCCGTTTATGAGTTTTAGCGAGACTAACCCACAGCAATTCATTTATATCGAAATTTCGATTTTTTCGATTTTCCGGCTTTTCCTTTAGGATTTCCCGACTTTTCTTTTTCAAAACCTACCCTGTATCATAGCGAACAAAACTAAAGAAAATTATCGAAATCGGTCATGCCGTTTTTGAGTTTTAGCGAGACTAACGCCCGGCAATTCATTTATATCGAAATTTCGATTTTTTCGATTGTCCGGCTTTTCCTTTGGGATTTCCCGCCTTTTATTTTTTTTCAAACCTACCCTGTATCATAGCGAACAAAACTAAAGAAAATTATCGAAATCGGTCAAGCCGTTTTTGAGTTTTAGCGAGACTAACCCACAGCAATTCATTTATATCGAAATTTCGATTTTTTCGATTTTCCGGCTTTTCCTTTGGGATTTCCCGACCTCTATTTTTTTTCAAACCTACCCTGTATCATAGCGAACAAAACAAAAAAAAAGTTGTCAAAATCGGTCATGCCGTTTTTGAGTTTCTGCGAGACTGACGCACAGCAATTCATTTTTATCGAAATTTCGATTTTTTCGATTTTCCGGATTTTCCTTTGGGATTTGCCGACTTTTATTTTTTTCCAAACCTACCCTGTATCATAGCGAACAAAACTAAAGAAAATTATCGAAATCGGTCAAGCCGTTTTTGAGTTTTAGCGAGACTGACGCACAGCAATTCATTTTTATCGAAATTTCGATTTTTTCGATTTTCCGGCTTTTCCTTTGGGATTTCCTGACTTCTATTTTTTTCAAACCTACACTATATCATAGCGAACAAAACTAAAGAAAATGATCGAAATCGGTCAAGCCGTTTTTGAGTATTAGCGAGACTAACCCGCAGCAATTCATTTTTATCGAAATTTCGATTTTTTCGATTTTCCGACTTTTCCTTTGGGATTTCCCGACTTTTATTTTTTTTTCAAACCTACCCTATATCATAGTGAACAAAACAAAAAAAAATTATCGAAATCGGTAATGCCGTTTTTGAGTTTCTGCGAGACTGACGCACAGTAATTCATTTTTTATCGGAATGTCGATTTTTTCGATTTTCCGGCTTTTTCTTCGGGATTTCTCGACTCTTTTTTTCTCTAGCCTACCCTGTATCATAGCGAACAAAACAAAAAAAAAATTATCGAAATCGGACAAGCCGTTTTTGAGTTTTAGCGAGACTAACCCACAGCAATTCATTTATATCCAAATTTCGATTTTTTCGATTTTCCGGCTTTTCCTGTGGGATTTCCCGATTTCTAGTTTTTTTCAAACCTACCCTGTATCATAGCGAACGAAACAACAAAAGAAATTATCGAAATCGGTCAAGCCGTTTTTGAGTTTTAGCGAGACTGACGCACAGCAATTCATTTTTATCGAAATTTCGATTTTTTCGATTTTCCGGCTTTTCCTTTGGGATTTCCCGACTTTTCTTTTCTTTCAGACCTACACTATATCATAGCGAACAAAACAAAAAAAATTATCGAAATCGGTCAAGCAGCTTTTGAGTTTTAGCGAGACTAACGCACGGCAATTCATTTTTATCGAAATTTCGATTTTTTCGATTTTCCGACTTTTCCTTTGGGATTTCCCGACTTCTATTTTTTTTCAAACCTACCCTGTATCATAGTGAACAAAACAAAAAAAAATTATCGGAATCGGTAATGCCGTTTTTGAGTTTCTGCGAGACTGACGCACAGTAATTCATTTTTTATCGGAATGTCGATTTTTTCGATTTTCCGGCTTTTTCTTCGGGATTTCTCGACTCTTCTTTTTTCCTAGCCTACCCTGCATCATAGCGAACAAAACAGAAAAAAGTTATCGAAATCGGACAAGCCGTTTTTGAGTTTTAGCGAGACTAACCCACAGCAATTCATTTATATCGAAATTTCGATTTTTTCGATTTTCCGGCTTTTGCTTTGGGATTTCCCGACTTTTATTTTTTTTAAAACCTACCCTGTATCATAGCGAACAAAACTAAAGAAAATTATCGAAATCGGTCATGCCGTTTTTGAGTTTTAGCGAGACTAACCCACAGCAATTCATTTATATCGAAATTTCGATTTTTTCGATTTTCCGGCTTTTCCTTTGGGATTTCCCGACTTCTATTTTTTTCAAACCTACCCTATATTATAGCGAATAAAACAAAAAAAAAGTTGTCAAAATCGGTCATGCCGTTTTTGAGTTTCTGCGAGACTGACGCACAGCAATTCATTTTTATCGAAATTTCGATTTTTTCGATTTTCCGGCTTTTCCTTTGGGATTTCCCGACTTCTATTTTTTTTCAAACCTACCCTGTATCATAGAGAACAAAACAACAAAAGAAATTATCGAAATCGGTCAAGCCGTTTTTGAGTTTTAGCGAGACTGACGCACAGCAATTCATTTTTATCGAAATTTCGATTTTTTCGATTTTCCGGCTTTTCCTTTGGGATTTGCCGACTTTTAATTTTTTTCAAACCTACCCTGTGTCATAGCGAACAAAACTAAAGAAAATTATCGAAATCGGTCAAGCCGTTTTTGAGTTTTAGCGAGACTAACCCACAGCAATTCATTTATATCGAAATTTCGATTTTTTCGATTTTCCGGCTTTTCCTTTGGGATTTCCCGACTTCTATTTTTTTTTCAAACCTACCCTGTATCATAGTGAACAAAACAACAAAAGAAATTATCGAAATCGGTCAAGCCGTTTATGAGTTTTAGCGAGACTGACGCACAGCAATTCATTTTTATCGAAATTTCGATTTTTTCGATTTTCCGGCTTTTCCTTTGGGATTTGCCGACTTTTAATTTTTTTCAAACCTACCCTGTGTCATAGCGAACAAAACTAAAGAAAATTATCGCAATCGGTCAAGCCGTTTTTGAGTTTTAGCGAGACCAACCCACAGCAATTCATTTATATCGAAATTTCGATTTTTTCGATTTTCCGGCTTTTCCTTTGGGATTTCCGGACTTTTATTTTTTTCAAACCTACCCTGTATCATAGCGAACAAAACTAAAGAAAATTATCGAAATCGGTCAAGCCGTTTTTGAGTTTTAGCGAGACAAACCCACAGCAATTCATTTATATCGAAATTTCGATTTTTTCGATTTTCCGGCTTTTCCTTTGGGATTTCCTGACTTCTATTTTTTTTCAAACCTACCCTATATCATAGCGAACAAAACAAAAAAAATTATCGGAATCGGTTATGCCGTTTTTGAGTTTTAGCGAGACTAACGCACAGCAATTCATTTATATCGAAATTTCGATTTTTTCGATTTTCCGGCTTTTTCTTTGGGATTTCCCGACTTCTATTTTTTTTCAAACCTACCCTATATCATAGCGAACAAAACAAAAACAAACTTTGTCGAAATCGGTCCAGCCGTTTTTGAGTTTTAGCGAGACTAACCCACAGCAATTAATTTTTATGGAAATTTCGATTTTTTCGATTTTCCGGCTTTTCCTTTGGGATTTCCCGACTTCTATTTTTTTTCAAACCTACCCTGTATCATAGTGAACAAAACAACACAAGAAATTATCGGAATTGGTCGTGCCGTTTTTGAGTTTTATCGAGACAAACGCACAGCAATTCATTTTTATCGAAATTTTGATTTTTTCGATTTTCCGGCTTTTCCTTTGGGATTTACCGGCTTTTATTTTTTTTCAAACCTACCCTATATCATAGCGAACAAAACAAAAAAAAAATTATCGAAATCGGTCCAGCCGTTTTTGAGTTTCTGCGAGACTGACGCACAGTAATTCATTTTTTATCGGAATTTCGATTTTTTCGATTTTCCGGCTTTTTCTTCGGGATTTATCGACTCTTCTTTTTTTCTAGCCTACCCTGCATCATAGCGAACAAAACAAAAAAAATTATCGGAAGTGGTCGTGCCGTTTTTGAGTTTTAGCGAGACTAACGCACAGCAATTCATTTTTATCGAAATTTCGATTTTTTCGATTTTCCGGCTTTTCCTTTGGGATTTAACGACTTTTATTTTTTTTCAAACCTACCCTATATCATAGCGAACAAAACAAAAAAAAAATTATCGAAATCGGTCCAGCCGTTTTTGAGTTTCTGCGAGACTGACGCACAGTAATTCATTTTTTATCGGAATTTCGATTTTTTCGATTTTCCGGCTTTTTCTTCGGGATTTATCGACTCTTCGTTTTTTCTAGCATACCCTGCATCATAGCGAACAAAACAAAAAAAAAATTATCGAAATCGGTCAAGCCGTTTTTGAGTTTTTGCGAGACTTACCCACAGCAATTCATTTATATCGAAAGTTCGATTTTTTCGATTTTCCGGCTTTTCCTTTGGGGTTTTCCGACTTTTCTTGTTTTTAAACCTACCTTGTATCATAGCGAACAACACAAAAAGAAATTATCGAAATCGGTCGAGCCGTTTTTGAGTTTTAGCGAGACTAACGCACAGCAATTCATTTTTACCGAAATTTGGATTCTTTCGATTTTCCGGCTTTTCCTTTGGGATTTCCCGACTTTTCTTTTCATTCAGACCTACACTATATCATAGCGAACAAAACAAAAAAAATTATCGAAATCGGTCAAGCAGTTTTTGAGTTTTACGAGACTAACGCACGGCAATTCATTTTTATCGAAATTTCGATTTTTTCGATTTTCCGGCTTTTCCTTTGGGATTTCCCGACTTCTATTTTTTTTCAAACCTACCCTGTATCATAGTGAACAAAACAACAAAAGAAATTATCGAAATCGGTCAAGCCGTTTTTGAGTTTTAGCGAGACTGACGCACAGCAATTCATTTTTATCGAAATTTCGATTTTTTCGATTTTCCGGCTTTTCCTTTGGGATTTCCCGACTTTTCTTTTCTTTCAGACCTACACTATATCATAGCGAACAAATCAAAAAAAATTATCGAAATCGGTCAAGCAGCTTTTGAGTTTTAGCGAGACTAACGCACGGCAATTCATTTTTATCGAAATTTAGATTTTTTCGATTTTCCGACTTTTCCTTTGGGATTTCCCGACTTTTATTTTTTTTTCAAACCTACCCTATATCATAGTGAACAAAACAAAAAAAAATTATCGAAATCGGTCCAGCCGTTTTTGAGTTTCTGCGAGACTGACGCACAGTAATTCATTTTTTATCGGAATGTCGCTTTTTTCGATTTTCCGGCTTTTTCTTCGGGATTTCTCGACTCTTCTTTTTCTCTAGCCTACCCTGTATCATAGCGAACAAAACAAAAAAAAAATTATCGAAATCGGACAAGCCGTTTTTGAGTTTTAGCGAGACTAACCCACAGCAATTCATTTATATCCAAATTTCGATTTTTTCGATTTTCCGGCTTTTCCTGTGGGATTTCCCGATTTCTAGTTTTTTTAAACCTACCCTCTATCATAGCGAACGAAACAAAAAAAATTATCGGAATCGGTAATGCCGTTTTTGAGTTTCTGCGAGACTGACGCACAGTAATTCATTTTTTATCGGAATGTCAATTTTTTCGATTTTTCGGCTTTTTCTTCGGGATTTCCCGACTTCTATTTTTTTTCAAACCTGCCCTGTATCATAGAGAACAAAACAACAAAAGAAATTATCGAAATCGGTCAAGCCGTTTTTGAGTTTCTGCGAGACTGACGCACAGCAATTCATTTTTATCGAAATTTCTATTTTTTCGATTTTCCGGCTTTTCCTTTGGGATTTCCCGACTTCTATTTTTTTCAAACCTACCCTATATTATAGCGAACAAAACAAAAAAAAAGTTGTCAAAATCGGTCATGCCGTTTTTGAGTTTCTGCGAGACTGACGCACAGCAATTCATTTTTATCGAAATTTCGATTTTTTCGATTTTCCGGCTTTTCCTTTGGGATTTCCCGACTTCTATTTTTTTTCAAACCTGCCCTGTATCATAGAGAACAAAACAACAAAAGAAATTATCGAAATCGGTCAAGCCGTTTTTGAGTTTCTGCGAGACTGACGCACAGCAATTCATTTTTATCGAAATTTCGATTTTTTCGATTTTCCGGCTTTTCCTTTGGGATTTGCCGACTTTTATTTTTTTCCAAACCTACCCTGTATCATAGCGAACAAAACTAAAGAAAATTATCGAAATCGGTCAAGCCGTTTTTGAGTATTAGCGAGACTAACCCGCAGCAATTCATTTATATCGAAGTTTCGATTTTTTCGATTTTCCGGCTTTTCCTTTGGGATTTCCCGACTTTTATTTTTTTCAAACCTACCCTGTATCATAGCGAACAAAACTAAAGTAAATTATCGAAATCGGTCATGCCGTTTTTGAGTTTTAGCAAGACTAACCCACAGCAATTCATTTTTATGGAAATTTCGATTTTTTCGATTTTCCGGCTTTTCCTTTGGGATTTCCCGACTTCTATTTTTTTTTCAAACCTACCCTGTATCATAGTGAACAAAACAACAAAAGAAATTATCGAAATCGGTCAAGCCGTTTTTGAGTTTTAGCGAGACTGACGCACAGCAATTCATTTTTATCGAAATTTCGATTTTTTCGATTTTCCGGCTTTTCCTTTGGGATTTGCCGACTTTTATTTTTTTTCAAACCTACCCTGTATCATAGCGAACAAAACAAAAAAAAAATTATCGAAATCGGTCCAGCCGTTTTTGAGTTTCTGCGAGACTGACGCACAGTAATTCATTTTTTATCGGAATTTCGATTTTTTCGATTTTCCGGCTTTTTCTTCGGGATTTCTCGACTCTTCTTTGCTAGCCTACCCATCTTTGCTAGCCTACTCTTCTTTACTAGCCTACCCTGCATCATAGCGAACAAAACAAAAAAAAATTATCTAAATCGGACAAGCCGTTTTTGAGTTTTAGCGAGACTAACCCACAGCAATTAATTTTTATGGAAATTTCGATTTTTTCGATTTTCCGGCTTTTCCTGTGGGATTTCCCGATTTCTAGTTTTTTTCAAACCTACCCTGTATCATAGCGAACGAAACAAAAAAACTTATCGGAATCGGTAATGCCGTTTTTGAGTTTCTGCGAGACTGACGCACAGTAATTCATTTTTTATCGGAATGTCGATTTTTTCGATTTTCCGGCTTTTTCTTCGGGATTTCTCGACTCTTCTTTTTTCCTAGCCTACCCTGCATCATAGCGAACAAAAAAAAAAAAAATTATCGAAATCGGACAAGCCGTTTTTGAGTTTTAGCGAGACTAACCCACAGCAATTCATTTATATCGAAATTTCGATTTTTTCGATTTTCCGGCTTTTGGTTTGGGATTTCCCGACTTTTATTTTTTTTAAAACCTACCCTGTATCATAGCGAACAAAACTAAAGAAAATTATCGAAATCGGTCATGCCGTTTTTGAGTTTTAGCGAGACTAACCCACAGCAATTCATTTATATCGAAATTTCGATTTTTTCGATTTTCCGGCTTTTCCTTTGGGATTTCCCGACTTCTATTTTTTTCAAACCTACCCTATATTATAGCGAACAAAACAAAAAAAAAGTTGTCAAAATCGGTCATGCCGTTTTTGAGTTTCTGCGAGACTGACGCACAGCAATTCATTTGTATCGAAATTTCGATTTTTTCGATTTTCCGGCTTTTCCTTTGGGATATCCCGACTTCTATTTTTTTTCAAACCTACCCTGTATCATAGAGAGCAAAACAACAAAAGAAATTATCGAAATCGGTCAAGCCGTTTTTGAGTTTCTGCGAGACTGACGCACAGCAATTCATTTTTATCGAAATTTCGATTTTTTCGATTTTCCGGCTTTTCCTTTGGGATTTCCCGACTTTTATTTTTTTCAAACCTACCCTGTATCATAGCGAACAAAACTAAAGAAAATAATCGAAATCGGTCATGCCGTTTTTGAGTTTTAGCGAGACTAACCCACAGCAATTCATTTTTATGGAAATTGCGATTTTTTCGATTTTCCGGCTTTTCCTTTGGGATTTCCCGACTTCTATTTTTTTTTCAAACCTACCCTGTATCATAGTGAACAAAACAACAAAAGAAATTATCGAAATCGGTCAATCCGTTTTTGAGTTTTAGCGAGACTGACGCACAGCAATTCATTTTTATCGAAATTTCGATTTTTTCGATTTTCCGGCTTTTCCTTTGGGATTTGCCGACTTTTAATTTTTTTCAAACCTACCCTGTATCATAGCGAACAAAACTAAAGAAAATTATCGAAATCGGTCAAGCCGTTTTTGAGTTTTAGCGATAATAACCCACAGCAATTCATTTATATCGAAATTTCGATTTTTTCGATTTTCCGGCTTTTCCTTTGGGATTTCCGGACTTTTATTTTTTTCAAACCTACCCTGTATCATAGCGAACAAAACTAAAGAAAATTATCGAAATCGGTCAAGCCGTTTTTGAGTTTTAGCGAGACAAACCCACAGCAATTCATTTATATCGAAATTTCGATTTTTTCGATTTTCCGGCTTTTCCTTTGGGATTTCCCGACTTTTATTTTTTTCAAACCTACCCTGTATCATAGCGAACAAAACTAAAGTAAATTATCGAAATCGGTCATGCCGTTTTTGAGTATTAGCAAGACTAACCCACAGCAATTCATTTTTATGGAAATTTCGATTTTTTCGATTTTCCGGCTTTTCCTTTGGGATTTCCCGACTTCTATTTTTTTTTCAAACCTACCCTGTATCATAGTGAACAAAACAACAAAAGAAATTATCGAAATCGGTCAAGCCGTTTTTGAGTTTTAGCGAGACTGACGCACAGCAATTCATTTTTATCGAAATTTCGATTTTTTCGATTTTCCGGCTTTTCCTTTGGGATTTGCCGACTTTTAATTTTTTTCAAACCTACCCTGTATCATAGCGAACAAAACTAAAGAAAATTATCGAAATCGGTCAAGCCGTTTTTGAGTTTTAGCGAGACTAACCCGCAGCAATTCATTTATATCGAAGTTTCGATTTTTTCGATTTTCCGGCTTTTCCTTTGGGATTTCCCGACTTTTATTTTTTTCAAACCTACCCTGTATCATAGCGAACAAAACTAAAGAAAATTATCGAAATCGGTCAAGCCGTTTTTGAGTTTTAGCGAGACAAACCCACAGCAATTCATTTATATCGAAATTTCGATTTTTTCGATTTTCCGGCTTTTCCTTTGGGATTTCCTGATTTCTATTTTTTTTCAAACCTACCCTATATCATAGCGAACAAAACAAAAAAAATTATCGGAATCGGTAATGCCGTTTTTGAGTTTTAGCGAGACAAACCCACAGCAATTCATTTATATCGAAATTTCGATTTTTTCGATTTTCCGGCATTTCCTTTGGGATTTCCCGACTTCTATTTTTTTTCAAACCTACCCTATATCATAGCGAACAAAACAAAAACAAACTTTGTCGAAATCGGTCCAGCCGTTTTTGAGTTTTAGCGAGACTAACGCAAAGCAATTAATTTTTATGGAAATTTCGATTTTTTCGATTTTCCGGCTTTTCCTTTGGGATTTCCCGACTTCTATATTTTTCAAACCTACCCTGTATCATAGTGAACAGAACAACAAAAGAAATTATCGGAATTGGTCGTGCCGTTTTTGAGTTTTATCGAGACAAACGCACAGCAATTTTTTTTTATCGAAATTTCGATTTTTTCGATTTTCCGGCTTTTCCTTTGGGATTTACCGACTTTTATTTTTTTTCAAACCTACCCTATATCATAGCGAACAAAACAAAAAAAAAATTATCGAAATCGGTCCAGCCGTTTTTGAGTTTCTGCGAGACTGACGCACAGTAATTCATTTTTTATCGGAATTTCGATTTTTTCGATTTTCCGGCTTTTTCTTCGGGATTTATCGACTCTTCTTTTTTTCTAGCCTACCCTGCATCATAGCGAACAAAACAAAAAAAATTATCGGAATTGGTCGTGCCGTTTTTGAGTTTTAGCAAGACTAACGCACAGCAATTCATTTTTATCGAAATTTCGATTTTTTCGATTTTCCGGCTTTTCCTTTGGGATTTGCCGACTTTTAATTTTTTTCAAACCTACCCTGTATCATAGCGAACAAAACTAAAGAAAATTATCGAAATCGGTCAAGCCGTTTTTGAGTTTTAGCGAGACTAACCCACAGCAATTCATTTATATCGAAATTTCGATTTTTTCGATTTTCCGCCTTTTCCTTTGGGATTTCCGGACTTTTATTTTTTTCAAACCTACCCTGTATCATAGCGAACAAAACTAAAGAAAATTATCGAAATCGGTCAAGCCGTTTTTGAGTTTTAGCGAGACAAACCCACAGCAATTCATTTATATCGAAATTTCGATTTTTTCGATTTTCCGGCTTTTCCTTTGGGATTTCCTGACTTCTATTTTTTTTCAAACCTACCGTATATCATAGCGAACAAAACAAAAAAAATTATCGGAATCGGTAATGCCGTTTTTGAGTTTTAGCGAGACAAACCCACAGCAATTCATTTATATCGAAATTTCGATTTTTTCGATTTTCCGGCTTTTCCTTTGGGATTTCCCGACTTTTATTTTTTTTCAAACCTACCCTATATCATAGCGAACAAAACAAAAACAAACTTTGTCGAAATCGGTCCAGCCGTTTTTGAGTTTTAGCGAGACTAACCCACAGCAATTAATTTTTATGGAAATTTCGATTTTTTCGATTTTCCGGCTTTTCCTTTGGGATTTCCCGACTTCTATTTTTTTTCAAACCTACCCTGTATCATAGTGAACAGAACAACAAAAGAAATTATCGGAATTGGTCGTGCCGTTTTTGAGTTTTATCGAGATAAACGCACAGCAATTCATTTTTATCGAAATTTCGATTTTTTCGATTTTCCGGCTTTTCCTTTGGGATTTACCGACTTTTATTTTTTTTCAAAACTACCCTATATCATAGCGAACAAAACAAAAAAAAAATTATCGAAATCGGTCCAGCCGTTTTTGAGTTTCTGCGAGACTGACGCACAGTAATTCATTTTTTATCGGAATTTCGATTTTTTCGATTTTCCGGCTTTTTCTTCGGGATTTATCGACTCTTCTTTTTTGCTAGCCTACCCTGCATCATAGCGAACAAAACAAAAAAAATTATCGGAATTGGTCGTGCCGTTTTTGAGTTTTAGCGAGACTAACGCACAGCAATTCATTTTTATCGAAATTTCGATTTTTTCGATTTTCCGGCTTTTCCTTTGGGATTTACCGACTTTTATTTTTTTTCAAACCTACCCTATATCATAGCGAACAAAACAAAAAAAAATTATCGAAATCGGTCCAGCCGTTTTTGAGTTTCTGCGAGACTGACGCACAGTAATTCATTTTTTATCGGAATTTCGATTTTTTCGATTTTCCGGCTTTTTCTTCGGGATTTATCGACTCTTCTTTTTTACTAGCCTACCCTGCATCATAGCGAACAAAACAAAAAAAAAATTATCGAAATCGGTCAAGCCGTTTTTGAGTTTTTGCGAGACTTACCCACAGCAATTCATTTATATCGAAAGTTCGATTTTTTCGATTTTCCGGCTTTTCCTTTGGGGTTTTCCGACTTTTCTTGTTTTTAAACCTACCTTGTATCATAGCGAACAACACAAAAAGAAATTATCGAAATCGGTCGAGCCGTTTTTGAGTTTTAGCGAGACTAACGCACAGCAATTCATTTTTATCGAAATTTGGATTCTTTCGATTTTCCGGCTTTTCCTTTGGGATTTCCCGACTTTTCTTTTCTTTCAGACCTACACTATATCATAGCGAACAAAACAAAAAAAATTATCGAAATCGGTCAAGCAGTTTTTGAGTTTTAGCGAGACTAACGCACGGCAATTCATTTTTATCGAAATTTCGATTTTTTCGATTTTCCGGTTTTTCCTTTGGGATTTCCCGACTTCTATTTTTTTTAAAACCTACCCTGTATCATAGTGAACAAAACAACAAAAGAAATTATCGAAATCGGTCAAGCCGTTTTTGAGTTTAAGCGAGACTAACCCACAGCAATTCATTTTTATGGACATTTCGATTTTTTCGATTTTCCGGCTTTTTCTTTGGGATTTCCCGACTTCTATTTTTTTTCAAACCTACCCTGTATCATAGTGAACAAAACAACAAAAGAAATTATCGAAATCGGTCAAGCCGTTTTTGAGTTTTAGCGAGACTAACCCACAGCAATTCATTTTTATCGAAATTTCGATTTTTTCGATTTTCCGGCTTTTCCTTTGGGATTTCCCGACTTCTATTTTTTTTCAAACCTACCCTGTATCATAGCGAACAAAACTAAAGAAAATTATCGTAATCGGGCAAGCCGTTTTTGAGTTTTAGCGAGACTAACCCACAGCAATTCATTTATATCGAAATTTCGATTATTTCGATTTTCCGGCTTTTCCTTTGGGATTTCCCAACTTTTATTTTTTTCAAACCTACCCTGTATCATAGCGAACAAAACTAAAGAAAATTATCGAAATCGGGCAAAATGTTTTTGAGTTTTAGCGAGACTAACGCCCGGCAATTCATTTATATCGAAATTTCGATTTTTTCGATTTCCGGCTTTTCCTTTGGGATTTCCCGCCTTTTATTTTTTTTCAAACCTACCCTGTATCATAGCGAACAAAACAAAAAAAATTATCGGAATCGGTAATGCCGTTTTTGAGTTTTAGCGAGACTAACGCACAGCAATTAATTTATATCGAAATTTCGATTTTTTCGATTTTCCGGCTTTTCCTTTGGGATTTCCCGACTTCTATTTTTTTTCAAACCTACCCTGTATCATAGCGAACAAAACAACAAAAGAAATTATCGAAATCGGTCAAGCCGTTTTTGAGTTTTAGCGAGACTAACCCACAGCAATTCATTTTTATCGAAATTTCGATTTTTTCGATTTTCCGGCTTTTCCTTTGGGATTTCCCGACTTCTATTTTTTTCAAACCTACCCTGTATCATAGCGAACAAAACTAAAGAAAATTATCGAAATCGGGCAAAATGTTTTTGAGTTTTAGCGAGACTAACGCCCGGCAATTCATTTATATCGAAATTTCGATTTTTTCGATTTCCGGCTTTTCCTTTGGGATTTCCCGCCTTTTATTTTTTTTCAAACCTACCCTGTATCATAGCGAACAAAACAAATAAAATTATCGGAATCGGTAATGCCGTTTTTGAGTTTTAGCGAGACTAACGCACAGCAATTAATTTATATCGAAATTTCGATTTTTTCGATTTTCCGGCTTTTCCTTTGGGATTTCCCGACTTCTATTTTTTTTCAAACCTACCCTGTATCATAGCGAACAAAACAAAAAAAATTATCGGAATCGGTAATGCCGTTTTTGAGTTTCTGCGAGACTAACGCACAGCAATTAATTTATATCGAAATTTCGATTTTTTCGATTTTCCGGCTTTTCCTTTGGGATTTCCCGACTTCTATTTTTTTTCAAACCTACCCTGTATCATAGTGAACAAAACAACAAAAGAAATTATCGAAATCGGTCAAGCCGTTTTTGAGTTTTAGCGAGACTAACCCACAGCAATTCATTTTTATCGAAATTTCGATTTTTTCGATTTTCCGGCTTTTCCTTTGGGATTTCCCGACTTCTATTTTTTTCAAACCTACCCTGTATCATAGCGAACAAAACTAAAGAAAATTATCGTAATCGGGCAAGCCGTTTTTGAGTTTTAGCGAGACTAACCCACAGCAATTCATTTATATCGAAATTTCGATTTTTTCGATTTTCCGGCTTTTCCTTTAGGATTTCCCGACTTTTCTTTTTCAAAACCTACCCTGTATCATAGCGAACAAAACTAAAGAAAATTATCGAAATCGGTCATGCCGTTTTTGAGTTTTAGCGAGACTAACGCCCGGCAATTCATTTATATCGAAATTTCGATTTTTTCGATTGTCCGGCTTTTCCTTTGGGATTTCCCGCCTTTTATTTTTTTTCAAACCTACCCTGTATCATAGCGAACAAAACTAAAGAAAATTATCGAAATCGGTCAAGCCGTTTTTGAGTTTTAGCGAGACTAACCCACAGCAATTCATTTATATCGAAATTTCGATTTTTTCGATTTTCCGGCTTTCCCTTGGGGATTTCCCGACCTCTATTTTTTTTCAAACCTACCCTGTATCATAGCGAACAAAACAAAAAAAATTATCGGAATCGGTAATGCCGTTTTTGAGTTTTAGCGAGACTAACGCACAGCAATTCATTTATATCGAAATTTCGATTTTTTCGATTTTCCGGCTTTTCCTTTGGGATTTCCCGACTTCTATTTTTTTCAAACCTACCCTGTATCATAGCGAACAAAACAAAAAAAAAATTTGTCGAAATCGGTCCAGCCGTTTTTGAGATTTAGCGAGACTAACCCACAGCAATTAATTTTTATCGAAATTTCGATTTTTTCGATTTTCCGGCTTTTCCTTTAGGATTTTCCGACTTTTATTTTTTTCAAACCTACCCTGTATCATAGCGAACAAAACTAAAAAAAATTATCGAAATCGGGCAAGCCGTTTTTGAGTTTTAGCGAGACTAACCCACTGCAATTCATTTATATCGAAATTTCGATTTTTTCGATTTTCCGGCTTTTCCTTTGGAATTTCCCGACTTCTATTTTTTTTCAAACCTACCCTATATCATAGCGAACAAAACAAAAAAAAAATTTGTCGAAATCGGTCCAGCCGTTTTTGAGTTTCTGCGAGACTGACGCACAGCAATTCATTTTTATCGAAATTTCGATTTTTTCGATTTTCCGGCTTTTCCTTTGGGATTTCCCGACTTTTATTTTTTTTTCAAACCTACCCTATATCATAGTGAACAAAACAAAAAAAAAATTATCGAAATCGGTCCAGCCGTTTTTGAGTTTCTGCGAGACTGACGCACAGTAATTCATTTTATATCGGAATGTAGATTTTTTCGATTTTCCGGCTTTTTCTTCGGGATTTCTCGACTCTTCTTTTTCACTATCCTACCCTGTATCATAGCGAACAAAACTAAAGAAAATTATCGTAATCGGGCAAGCCGTTTATGAGTTTTAGCGAGACTAACCCACAGCAATTCATTTATATCGAAATTTCGATTTTTTCGATTTTCCGGCTTTTCCTTTAGGATTTCCCGACTTTTCTTTTTCAAAACCTACCCTGTATCATAGCGAACAAAACTAAAGAAAATTATCGAAATCGGTCATGCCGTTTTTGAGTTTTAGCGAGACTAACCCACAGCAATTCATTTATATCGAAATTTCGATTTTTTCGATTGTCCGGCTTTTCCTTTGGGATTTCCCGCCTTTTATTTTTTTTCAAACCTACCCTGTATCATAGCGAACAAAACTAAAGAAAATTATCGAAATCGGTCAAGCCGTTTTTGAGTTTTAGCGAGACTAACCCACAGCAATTCATTTATATCGAAATTTCGATTTTTTCGATTTTCCGGCTTTTCCTTTGGGATTTCCCGACCTCTATTTTTTTTCAAACCTACCCTGTATCATAGCGAACAAAACAAAAAAAATTATCGAAATCGGTCGTGCCGTTTTTGAGTTTTAGCGAGACTAACGCACAGCAATTCATTTATATCGAAATTTCGATTTTTTCGATTTTCCGGCTTTTCCTTTGGGATTTCCCGCCTTTTATTTTTTTTCAAACCTACCCTGTATCACAGCGAACAAAACTGAAGAAAATTATCGAAATCGGTCAAGGCGTTTTTGAGTTTTAGCGAGACTAACCCACAGCAATTCATTTATATCGAAATTTCGATTTTCTCGATTTTCCGGCTTTTCCATTGGGATTTCCCGACTTCTATTTTTTTTCAAACCTGCCCTGTACCATAGCGAACAAAACTAAAGAAAATTATCGAAATCGGGCAAGCCGTTTCTGAGTTCTAGCGAGACTAACCCACAGCAATTCATTTATATCGAAATTTCGATTTTTTCGATTTTCCGGCTTTTCCTTTGGGATTTCCCGACTTTTCTTTTTCTAAACCTACCCTGTATCATAGCGAACCAAACTAAAGAAAATTATCGGAATCGGTAATGCCGTTTTTGAGTTTTAGCGAGACTAACGCACAGCAATTCATTTATATCGAAATTTCAATTTTTTCGATTTTTTCGATTTTCCGGCTTTTCCTTTGGGATTTCCCGACTTTTATTTTTTTTCAAACCTACCCTATATTATAGCGAACAAAACTAAAGAAAATTATCGAAATCGGGCAAGTCGTTTTTGAGTTTCTGCGAGACTGACGCACAGCAATTCATTTTTATCGAAATTTCGATTTTTTCGATTTTCCGGCTTTTCCTTTGGGATTTCCCGACTTTTATTTTTTTTCAAACCTACCCTGTATCATAGCGAACAAAACTAAAGAAAGTTATCGAAATCGGGCAAGCCGTTTTTGAGTTTTAGCGAGACTAACCCACAGCAATTCATTTATATCGAAATTTCGATTTTTTCGATTTTTCGGCTTTTTCTTTGGGATTTCCCGACTTCTATTTTTTTTCAAACCTACCCTGTATCATAGTGAACAAAACAAAAAAAATTATCGGAATTGGTCATGCCGTTTTTGAGTTTTAGCGAGACTAACGCACAGCAATTCATTTTTATCGAAATTTCGATTTTTTCGATTTTCCGGCTTTACCTTTGGGATTTCCCGACTTTTATTTTTTTTCAAACCTACAATATATTATATCATAGTGAACAAAACAAAAAAAAATATCGAAATCGGTCAAGCCGTTTTTGAGTTTCTGCGAGACTGACGCACAGCAATTCATTTTTATCGAAATTTCGATTTTTTCGAAACAAAAAAAATTATCGAAATCGGTCAAGCCGTTTTTTAGTTTTTGCAAGACTAACGCAAAGCAATTCATTTTTATCGAAATTTCGATTTTTTCGATTTTCAGGCTTTTCCTTTGCGGTTTCCCGACTTTTCTTTTATTGTAAACCTACCCTGTATCATAGCGAACAAAAACAAATTTCGAAATCGGTCAAGCCGTTTTTGAGTTTAAGCGAGACTAACGCACAGCAATTCATTTTTATCGAAATTTCGATTTTTTCGATTTTCCGGATTTTCCTTTGGGATTTCCCGCCTTTTATTTTTTTTCAAACCTACCCTGTATCATAGCGAACAAAACTAAAGAAAATTATCGAAATCGGTCAAGCCGTTTTTGAGTTTTAGCGAGACTAACCCACAGCAATTCATTTATATCGAAATTTCGATTTTTTCGATTTTCCGGCTTTTCCTTTGGGATTTCCCGACTTCTATTTTTTTTCAAACCTACCCTGTATCATAGCGAACAAAACAAAAAAAATTATCGGAATCGGTAATGCCGTTTTTGAGTTTTAGCGAGACTAACGCACAGCAATTCATTTATATCGAAATTTCGATTTTTTCGATTTTCCGGCTTTTCCTTTGGGATTTCCCGACTTCTATTTTTTTCAAACCTACCCTGTATCATAGCGAACAAAACAAAAAAAAAATTTGTCGAAATCGGTCCAGCCGTTTTTGAGATTTAGCGAGACTAATCCACAGCAATTAATTTTTATCGAAATTTCGATTTTTTCGATTTTCCGGCTTTTCCTTTAGGATTTTCCGACTTTTATTTTTTTCAAACCTACCCTGTATCATAGCGAACAAAACTAAAAAAAATTATCGAAATCGGGCAAGCCGTTTTTGAGTTTTAGCGAGACTAACCCACTGCAATTCATTTATATCGAAATTTCGATTTTTTCGATTTTCCGGCTTTTCCTTTGGAATTTCCCGACTTCTATTTTTTTTCAAACCTACCCTATATTATAGCGAACAAAACTAAAGAAAATTATCGAAATCGGGCAAGTCGTTTTTGAGTTTCTGCGAGACTGACGCACAGCAATTCATTTTTATCGAAATTTCGATTTTTTCGATTTTCCGGCTTTTCCTTTGGGATTTCCCGACTTTTATTTTTTTTCAAACCTACCCTGTATCATAGCGAACAAAACTAAAGAAAATTATCGAAATCGGGCAAGCCGTTTTTGAGTTTTAGCGAGACTAACCCACAGCAATTCATTTATATCGAAATTTCGATTTTTTCGATTTTTCGGCTTTTTCTTTGGGATTTCCCGACTTCTATTTTTTTTCAAACCTACCCTGTATCATAGTGAACAAAACAAAAAAAATTATCGGAATTGGTCATGCCGTTTTTGAGTTTTAGCGAGACTAACGCACAGCAATTCATTTTTATCGAAATTTCGATTTTTTCGATTTTCCGGCTTTACCTTTGGGATTTCCCGACTTTTATTTTTTTTCAAACCTACAATATATTATATCATAGTGAACAAAACAAAAAAAAATATCGAAATCGGTCAAGCCGTTTTTGAGTTTCTGCGAGACTGACGCACAGCAATTCATTTTTATCGAAATTTCGATTTTTTCGAAACAAAAAAAATTATCGAAATCGGTCAAGCCGTTTTTTAGTTTTTGCAAGACTAACGCAAAGCAATTCATTTTTATCGAAATTTCGATTTTTTCGATTTTCAGGCTTTTCCTTTGCGGTTTCCCGACTTTTCTTTTATTGTAAACCTACCCTGTATCATAGCGAACAAAAACAAATTTCGAAATCGGTCAAGCCGTTTTTGAGTTTAAGCGAGACTAACGCACAGCATTTCATTTTTATCGAAATTTCGATTTTTTCGATTTTCCGGATTTTCCTTTGGGATTTCCCGCCTTTTATTTTTTTTCAAACCTACCCTGTATCATAGCGAACAAAACTAAAGAAAATTATCGAAATCGGTCAAGCCGTTTTTGAGTTTTAGCGAGACTAACCCACAGCAATTCATTTATATCGAAATTTCGATTTTTTCGATTTTCCGGCTTTTCCTTTGGGATTTCCCGACTTCTATTTTTTTTCAAACCTACCCTGTATCATAGCGAACAAAACAAAAAAAATTATCGGAATCGGTAATGCCGTTTTTGAGTTTTAGCGAGACTAACGCACAGCAATTCATTTATATCGAAATTTCGATTTTTTCGATTTTCCGGCTTTTCCTTTGGGATTTCCCGACTTCTATTTTTTTCAAACCTACCCTGTATCATAGCGAACAAAACAAAAAAAAAATTTGTCGAAATCGGTCCAGCCGTTTTTGAGATTTAGCGAGACTAATCCACAGCAATTAATTTTTATCGAAATTTCGATTTTTTCGATTTTCCGGCTTTTCCTTTAGGATTTTCAGACTTTTATTTTTTTCAAACCTACCCTGTATCATAGCGAACAAAACTAAAAAAAATTATCGAAATCGGGCAAGCCGTTTTTGAGTTTTAGCGAGACTAACCCACTGCAATTCATTTATATCGAAATTTCGATTTTTTCGATTTTCCGGCTTTTCCTTTGGAATTTCCCGACTTCTATTTTTTTTCAAACCTACCCTATATCATAGCGAACAAAACAAAAAAAAAATTTGTCGAAATCGGTCCAGCCGTTTTTGAGTTTCTGCGAGACTGACGCACAGCAATTCATTTTTATCGAAATTTCGATTTTTTCGATTTTCCGGCTTTTCCTTTGGGATTTCCCGACTTTTATTTTTTTTTCAAACCTACCCTATATCATAGTGAACGAAACAAAAAAAAAATTATCGAAATCGGTCCAGCCGTTTTTGAGTTTCTGCGAGACTGACGCACAGTAATTCATTTTATATCGGAATGTAGATTTTTTCGATTTTCCGGCTTTTTCTTCGGGATTTCTCGACTCTTCTTTTTCACTATCCTACCCTGTATCATAGCGAACAAAACTAAAGAAAATTATCGTAATCGGGCAAGCCGTTTTTGAGTTTTAGCGAGACTAACCCACAGCAATTCATTTATATCGAAATTTCGATTTTTTCGATTTTCCGGCTTTTCCTTTAGGATTTCCCGACTTTTCTTTTTCAAAACCTACCCTGTATCATAGCGAACAAAACTAAAGAAAATTATCGAAATCGGTCATGCCGTTTTTGAGTTTTAGCGAGACTAACGCCCGGCAATTCATTTATATCGAAATTTCGATTTTTTCGATTGTCCGGCTTTTCCTTTGGGATTTCCCGCCTTTTATTTTTTTTCAAACCTACCCTGTATCATAGCGAACAAAACTAAAGAAAATTATCGAAATCGGTCAAGCCGTTTTTGAGTTTTAGCGAGACTAACCCACAGCAATTCATTTATATCGAAATTTCGATTTTTTCGATTTTCCGGCTTTTCCTTTGGGATTTCCCGACTTCTATTTTTTTTCAAACCTACCCTGTATCATAGCGAACAAAACAAAAAAAATTATCGAAATCGGTCGTGCCGTTTTTGAGTTTTAGCGAGACTAACGCACAGCAATTCATTTATATCGAAATTTCGATTTTTTCGATTTTCCGGCTTTTCCTTTGAGATTTCCCGCCTTTTATTTTTTTTCAAACCTACCCTGTATCATAGCGAACAAAACTGAAGAAAATTATCGAAATCGGTCAAGGCGTTTTTGAGTTTTAGCGAGACTAACCCACAGCAATTCATTTATATCGAAATTTCGATTTTCTCGATTTTCCGGCTTTTCCATTGGGATTTCCCGACTTCTATTTTTTTTCAAACCTGCCCTGTATCATAGCGAACAAAACTAAAGAAAATTATCGAAATCGGGCAAGCCGTTTCTGAGTTCTAGCGAGACTAACCCACAGCAATTCATTTATATCGAAATTTCGATTTTCTCGATTTTCCGGCTTTTCCATTGGGATTTCCCGACTTCTATTTTTTTTCAAACCTGCCCTGTACCATAGCGAACAAAACTAAAGAAAATTATCGAAATCGGGCAAGCCGTTTCTGAGTTCTAGCGAGACTAACCCACAGCAATTCATTTATATCGAAATTTCGATTTTTTCGATTTTCCGGCTTTTCCTTTGGGATTTCCCGACTTTTCTTTTTCTAAACCTACCCTGTATCATAGCGAACCAAACTAAAGAAAATTATCGGAATCGGTAATGCCGTTTTTGAGTTTTAGCGAGACTAACGCACAGCAATTCATTTATATCGAAATTTCAATTTTTTCGATTTTTTCGATTTTCCGGCTTTTCCTTTGGGATTTCCCGACTTTTATTTTTTTTCAAACCTACCCTATATTATAGCGAACAAAACTAAAGAAAATTATCGAAATCGGGCAAGTCGTTTTTGAGTTTCTGCGAGACTGACGCACAGCAATTCATTTTTATCGAAATTTCGATTTTTTCGATTTTCCGGCTTTTCCTTTGGGATTTCCCGACTTTTATTTTTTTTCAAACCTACCCTGTATCATAGCGAACAAAACTAAAGTAAATTATCGAAATCGGGCAAGCCGTTTTTGAGTTTTAGCGAGGCTGACCCACAGCAATTCATTTATATCGAAATTTCGATTTTTTCGATTTTCCGGCTTTTTCTTTGGGATTTCCCGACTTCTCTTTTTTTTCAAACCTACCCTGTATCATAGGGAACAAAACAAAAAAAATTATCGGAATTGGTCATGCCGTTTTTGAGTTTTAGCGAGACTAACGCACAGCAATTCATTTTTATCGAAATTTCGATTTTTTCGATTTTCCGGCTTTACCTTTGGGATTTCCCGACTTTTATTTTTTTTCAAACCTACAATATATTATATCATAGTGAACAAAACAAAAAAAATTATCGAAATCGGTCAAGCCGTTTTTGAGTTTCTGCGAGACTGACGCACAGCAATTCATTTTTATCGAAATTTCGATTTTTTCGAAACAAAAAAAATTATCGAAATCGGTCAAGCCGTTTTTTAGTTTTTGCAAGACTAACGCAAAGCAATTCATTTTTATCGAAATTTCGATTTTTTCGATTTTCAGGCTTTTCCTTTGCGGTTTCCCGACTTTTCTTTTATTGTAAACCTACCCTGTATCATAGCGAACAAAAACAAATTTCGAAATCGGTCAAGCCGTTTTTGAGTTTAAGCGAGACTAACGCACAGCAATTCATTTTTATCGAAATTTCGATTTTTTCGATTTTCCGGATTTTTCTTTGGGATTTCCCGACTTTTAGTTTTTTTCAAACCTACCCTGTATCATAGCGAACAAAACTAATAAAAAGTATCGAAATCGGTCAAGCCGTTTTTGAGTTTTTGCGGGACTAACGCAGAACGTTACTAACGTCGTGGTTTTCCGACTTTTCTTTTTTTTCAAACCTACCCAGTATCATAGCGTAAAAAACAAAACAAAATTTTTGAAATCGGTCAGGCCGTTTTTGAGTTTAAGCGAGACTAACGTACAGCAATTCATTTTTATCGAAATTTCGATTTTCCGGATTTTTCTTTGGGGTTTTAAGACTTTTTTTTTTTAAAGCCTACTTTATATTATAACGAACAAAACAAAACAAAATTTCGAAATCGGTCAAGCCGTTTTTGAGTTTAAGCGAGACTAACGTACAGCAATTCATTTTTATCGAAATTTCAATGTTTTCGATTATCCGGCTTTTCCTTTGGGATTTCCCGACTTTTATTTTTTTTCCCTGTATCATAGCGAACAAAACTAAAAAAAATTATCGAAATCGGTCAAGCCGTTTTTTGAGTTTTTGTGAGACTAACCCAAACCGTTACTAACGTCGGGGTTTTCCAACTTTTCTTTTTTTTCAAACCTACCCTGTATCATAGTGAACAAACCAAAAAAAATTATCGAAATCGGTAATGCCGTTTTTGAGTTTCTGCAAGACTGACGCACAGCAATTCATTTTTATCGAAATTTCGATTTTTTCGAAACAAAAAAAAATTATCGAAATCGGTCAAGCCGTTGTTTAGTTTTTGCAAGACTAACGCAAAGCAATTCATTTTTATCGAAATTTCGATTTTTTCGATTTTCAGGCTTTTCCTTTGCGGTTTCCCGACTTTTCTTTTATTGTAAACCTACCCTATATCATAGCGAACAAAAACAAATTTCGAAATCGGTCAAGCCGTTTTTGAGTTTAAGCGAGACTAACGCACAGCAATTCATTTTTGTCGAAATTTCGATTTTTTCGATTTTCCGGATTTTCCTTTGGGATTTCCCGACTTTTAGTTATTTTCAAACCTACCCTGTATCATAGCGAACACAACTAAAAAAAGTATCGAAATCGGTCAAGCCGTTTTTTAGTTTTTGCGAGCCTGACGCAAAGCAATGCCTTTTTATCGAAATTTCGATTTTTTCGATTTCGTGGCTTTTCCTTTGCGGTTTCCCGACTTGTTTTTTTTTAAACATAACCTGTATCACAGCGAACAAATAAAAAAAAAATTATCGAAATCGGTCATGCCGTTTTTGAGTTTCAGCGAGACTAACCCACAGCAATGCATTTTTATTGAAATTTCGATTTTTTCGATTTTCCGGATTTTCCTTTGGGGTTTTAAGACTTTTCTCTTTTTAAAAGCTACCCTGTATTATAGCGAAGAAAACAAAAAAAAATAGTGTCGAAATCGGTCATGCCGTTTTTTAGTTTTTGCAAGACTAACTCAAAGAAATTCATTTTTAACGAAATTTTGATTTTTTCGATTTTTGGGCTTTTCCTTTGCGGTTTCCCGACTTTTCTTTATTGCAAACCTACCCTGAATCATAGCGAAAAAAACAAATTTCGAAATCGGTCAAGCCGTTTTTGAGTTTTAGCGAGACTAACGCACAGCAATTCATTTTTATCGAAATTTCGATTTTTCGATTTTCCGGCTTTTCCTTCGGGGTTTCCCGACTTTTCTTTTTTTGAACCTGCCCTGTATCCTAGCGAATAAAACAAATAAAAATTATCGAAATCGGTCATGTCGTTTTTGAGTTTCAGCGAGACTAACGCACAGCAATTCATTTTTATCGAAATCTCGATTTTTTCGATTTTCCGGCTTTTTTTTGGCTTTTTCCACCTTTCTGTTTTTTAAACCTACCCTGTATTATAGCGAACAAAACTAAAAAAAATTATCGAAATCGGTCAAGCCATTTTTGAGTTTTTGGGAGACTAACGCACAGCAATTCATTTTTATCGAATTTAAGATTTTGTCGATTTTACGGATTTTCCTTTGGGGTTTTAAGACTTTTCTTTTTTTTTCAAACCTACCCTATATTATAGCGAACAAAACTAAAAAAAATTATCGAAATCGGTCAAGCCATTTTTGAGTTTTTGCGAGACTAACGCAAAACGTTACTAACGTCGGGGTTTTCCAACTTTTCTTTTTTTTCAAACCTACCCTGTATCATAGCGAACAAAACAAAACAAAAATATCAAAATCGGTAAAGCCGTTTTTGAGTTTCTGCAAGACTGACGCACAGCAATTCATTTTTATCGAAATTTCGATTTTTTCGAAACAAAAAAAAATTATCGAAATCGGTCAAGCCGTTGTTTAGTTTTTGCAAGACTAACGCAAAGCAATTCATTTTTATCGAAATTTCGATTTTTTCGATTTTCAGGCTTTTCCTTTGCGGTTTCCCGACTTTTCTTTTATTGTAAACCTACCCTATATCATAGCGAACAAAAACAAATTTCGAAATCGGTCAAGCCGTTTTTGAGTTTAAGCGAGACTAACGCACAGCAATTCATTTTTGTCGAAATTTCGATTTTTTCGATTTTCCGGATTTTCCTTTGGGATTTCCCGACTTTTAGTTATTTTCAAACCTACCCTGTATCATAGCGAACACAACTAAAAAAAGTATCGAAATCGGTCAAGCCGTTTTTGAGTTTTTACGAGACTAACGCAGAACGTTACTAACGTCGTGGTTTTCCGACTTTTCTTTTTTTTTCAAACCTACCCTGTATCATAGCGAACAAAACAAAAAAAAATTTTTGAAATCGGTCAGGCCGTTTTTGAGTTTAAGCGAGACTGATGTACAGCAATTCATTTTTATCGAAATTTCGATTTTGCGGATTTTTCTTTGGGGTTTTTAAGACTTTTTTTTTTTTTAAAACCTACTTTATATTATAACGAACAAAACAAAAAAAAATTTCGAAATCGGTCAAGCCGTTTTTGAGTTTAAGCGAGACTACCGCACAGCAATTCATTTTTATCGAAATTTCAATGTTTTCGATTTTCCGGCTTTTCCTTTGGGATTTCCCGACTTTTATTTTTTTTTCAAACCTACCCTGTATCATAGCGAACAAAACTAATAAAAAGTATCGAAATCGGTCAAGCCGTTTTTGAGTTTTTGCGGGACTAACGCAGAACGTTACTAACGTCGTGGTTTTCCGACTTTTCTTTTTTTTCAAACCTACCCAGTATCATAGCATAAAAAACAAAACAAAATTTTTGAAATCGGTCAGGCCGTTTTTGAGTTTAAGCGAGACTAACGTACAGCAATTCATTTTTATCGAAATTTCGATTTTCCGGATTTTTCTTTGGGGTTTTAAGACTTTTTTTTTTTAAAGCCTACTTTATATTATAACGAACAAAACAAAACAAAATTTCGAAATCGGTCAAGCCGTTTTTGAGTTTAAGCGAGACTAACGCACAGCAATTCATTTTTATCGAAATTTCAATGTTTTCGATTATCCGGCTTTTCCTTTGGGATTTCCCGACTTTTATTTTTTTTTCCCTGTATCATAGCGAACAAAACTAAAAAAAATTATCGAAATCGGTCAAGCCGTTTTTTGAGTTTTTGTGAGACTAACCCAAACCGTTACTAACGTCGGGGTTTTCCAACTTTTCTTTTTTTTCAAACCTACCCTGTATCATAGTGAACAAACCAAAAAAAATTATCGAAATCGGTAATGCCGTTTTTGAGTTTCAGCGAGACTAACGCACAGCAATTCATTTTTATTGAAATTTCGATTTTTTCGATTATCCAGATTTTCCTTTGGGGTTTTAAGACTTTTCTGTTTTTAAAAGCTACCCGGTATTATAGCGAAGAAAACAAAAAAAAATATTATCGAAATCGGTCAAGCCGTTTTTGAATTTTAGCGAGACTAACGCACAGCAATTCATTTTTATAGAAATATCGATTTTTTCGATTTTCCGGATTTTCCTTTGGGGTTTTAAGACTTTTCTTTTTTTTAAAACCTGCAATATATTTTAGTGAATAAAAAAAAAAAAAATTTCGAAATCGGTCAAGCCGTTTTTGAGTTTTAGCGAGAGTAACGCACAGCAATTCATTTTTATCGAAATTTCGATTTTTTCGATTTTCCGGCTTTTTTTTTTTGGATTTTTCGACTTTTCTGCTTTTTCAAACTTACCATGTATCATAGCGAACAAAACTAAAAAAAATTATCGAAATCGGTCAAGCCGTTTTTAGTTTCTGCGAGACTGACGCACAGCAATTCATTTTTATCGAAATTTTGATTTTTTCGATTTTCCGGATTTTTCTTTGGGGTTTTAAGACTTTTATTTTTTTAAAACCTACCCTATATTATAGCGACCAAAACAAAAAAAAAATTCGAAATCGGTCAAGCCGTTTTTGAGTTTTAGCGAAACTAACGCACAGCAATTCATTTTTATCGAAATTTCGATTTTTTCGATTTTCCGGATTTTCCTTTGGGATTTCCCGACTTTTCCTTGCTTTCAAATCTACCCTATATCATAGCGAACAAAGCAAAAACAAACTATCGAAATCGGTCTAGCCGTTTTTGAGTTTTAGCGAGACTAACGCACAGCAATTCATTTTTATCGAAATTTCGATTTTTTCGATTTTCCGGCTTTTTGTTTGTTTTTTTCGACTTTTTTGTTTTTTTAAACCTACCCTGTATCATAGCGAACAAAACTAAAAAAAAATTTCAAAATCGGTAAAGCCGTTTTTGAGTTTTTGCGAGACTGACGCACAGCAATTCATTTTTATATAAATTTCGATTTTTTCGATTTTCCGGCTTTTCCTTTGGGGTTTTAAGACTTTGCTTTTTTTAAAACCTACCCTATATTATAGCGAACAAAACAAAAAAAAATTATCGAAATCGGTCAAGCCGTTTTTGAGTTTTTGCGAGACTGACGCATAACAATACATTTTTATCGAAATTTCGATTTTTTCGATTTTCCGGAATTTTTTATGGGGTTTTAAGACTTTTCTTTTTTTAAAACCTACCCTATATTATAGCGAACAAAACAAAAAAAAATTATCGAAATCGGTCAAGCCGTTTTTGAGTTTTTGCGAGACTGACGCATAGCAATTCATTTTTATAGAAATTTCGATTTTTTCGATTTTCCGGATTTTCCTTTGGGGTTTCCTGACTTTTTTTTTCAACCTACACTGTATCATAGCGAACAAAAAAAAATAATTATCGAAATCGGGCAAGCCGTTTTTGTTGGAAATCTGACAACTCACGCCCTCTCCTTTTCACGATATTCAACCGCGCACGCGTTTTCCATTAGTCTTTTGTACGCGGCGATCGGGCCAAGACAGCCATTTTTCATTTGTATTATTTTTGATAGTTTAGTTTGGTTTCTAATAAAAAGTTCAAGTTCATTTCATCCGCAAGCCGTTTTTATTTCAAACTCCACACGAATTTCATCAGGTTATGGGCCCAGAATCCACGCGAGTGTCGAAATAAAACCACGCCAACAACCTAACCCCAAATTGCGACGGCTATCACGTTCGCGCATGAAAACGTTCCGAGATGGCTACCTCGACGACACACTCGACGCGTATCGACTGGCTAAACAAGACAAACTACGACACTTGGTGCATACACGTCGAGGCTCTCCTCACCGAATGCGACTTGTGGGGTTATGTCACAGGTGAAATTGAAAAACCTGCTGAAGGCGGAGCAAACGCGGAAGCAATCGCGGCTGGGCAAATCGAGACCAAAACGTGGATAACTCAGGATCGCAAGGCCAAAAGCAAAATAATCCTCTCGGTTGGTCCAGGTCAGCTACACCTCGTCAAAAATTGTGCCACGTCTAAGGATGTTTGGGACAAATTGAAGGCCGCTTTCGTCTCCCAAGGGCCGATGAGAAAAGCGAACCTCCTGGAGAAGCTGCTCATGGAGAAGATGCACGAAAACGACGACGTTCGCGATCACCTTACAAGGTTCATGGACACCGTCGACAAGCTGCAGGCGATGGACATCGAGATAAACGGCGATTTACTCGCGATTATGCTCCTCCACAGCTTGCCGCCGAGCTTCGAGACGTTTTGCTGTGCCATCAAGTCACGAGACGCCCTGCCAAACATCGATGCACTTACCTCCAAGATCATCGAGGACCACGAGAGCAGGGTTCTCAAGGCCGGCGACTCAGGAGCTGACGTCATGTACGCTCGGCCAAAGGGCTACAACCCAAAGAAGACCAGCAGCAGTAACAACAAGGGACAGCAGAAACGAGCTCAGGGAAACCAGCAGAACCAATGTAACTCATCTTCGCAGAAATCCAGGTGCAGCTACTGCAAGAAAAGAAATCACACCGCCGACGAATGCCGCAAGAAGAAGAAGGACGAGCAGACCGACAACCACGCCGCACTGATGTTCCACGTGAGCGAAGTCGATTGCGCCAACTCAACAGCGGCGAACGGCGATGTGTCAGACTCCAAGTGGTGCCTTGACAGCGGCTGCACATCCCACCTGTGCAAAGACTCGGACTCGTTCATCAACACGACCCAGTTTAAAGGCGGTGTGAGAATGGCGAGTAACGCCACAGCCGCAGTCACCGGCAGGGGCGACATTCGACTGACAGCCACCGACGGAACCAACGAGAAAGCGATCGTGCTTCAGAACGCGCTTTACGTCCCAGAACTTCGCGCGAACCTCATGTCCGTCGCGAAAATAGTGGACAGGAACCACACAGTTCTGTTCACTGCCAAGTCTGCTGTCATCAGGGATCTTGATGGAAAAGTCAAGATGGTCGCAGAACGTCAGGGGAACCTGTTCTTCGTGCGACAAGTCGATAACGAGGCCTGCACCACTTCTTTCGAAGCTCCAGACCGGGTTACCGACTGGCACCGACGTTTGGGGCACCTCAACTGGCAGGACATGAAGCAGATGGCTAGAGAAGGATCGGTTACAGGTTTGTACCTTAAATCTGGTGACCAGCTTCCCCCGTGCACGATCTGTGCCGCCGCGAAGATAACAGTGCTGCCATTCCATGAACGTGAGCGACAAGCCAACGCACTCCTGGAGGTAGTGCATTCTGACGTCTACGGGCCGACCAGAGTCGCGTTACGAGGTGGAGCCCGCTACTTCGTAACCTTCACCGACGAGTTCTCACGCTGGACCGAAGTTTACTTCATGAGACAAAAGTCCGAGGTTCCCGAGAAGTTTATCGTGTACAAAAACATGGTCGAAAATCAGACCGGCGCCAAGATCAAGGCGCTGCAGTCGGACAACGGCGGCGAATATTGTAATTCAAAGCTGGACGACGTGCTCAGGAAAGCCGGAATCAAACGACGCCTCACTGCTCCTCACACGCCTCAGCAAAATGGGATTTCCGAGCGCAAGAACAGGACACTCGTGGAGTCGGCCCGGTGCATGCTGGCAGAGTCAGGTCTTCCACAACACTTCTGGGCGGAAGCGATATGCATGGCGAACCACGTCAGGAACAGGTGCATCACCAAGATCCTTAAGACGAGGACGCCATACGAGCTGTGGACCGGCAGGAAACCAGATGTCAAGCATCTTCACCACTTCGGCGCCAAGGTCTTCTTTCTGGACAAGTCGATCAACCGGAACAAATTGTCGCCCAAAGGAATCGAGGGGATGCTGATTGGTTTTTCTGACACTGCAAAAGCCTACAGGATCTGGAATCCCGCCGACAGGAGGGTTTACATCTCTCGCGACGTAAGGTTCTTCCCGGACATCAACGAGATCGAATCACGCGAATTCATCTTCGAGGATGTTCCACTTGATCCAGCTGAGGTGACTTTGCCTGGACCACCAGCGGAAGACCCGGACCTGCGAGAGAGATCACTTCCAACTGGACAAAACTTACCGGAGTCGAACAACCCGCGGCGAGAGACTGATGGCCAATCATCTCCAGCTCGCGATCCTATCCAGGATGTCCGAAGAGGTCAAGGACGTCCAAGCAAGGTGAGGACGGGAAAAAGGGGTCGACCCGCCAAAAAGTACTGCACCGTACCCGTTGAACCTACTCCAGAGGAACCTTCAAGCGACGAAGAGGAGGACACAAACGGATTCCCTTCGCCCGACATGGGATGCGTTGCGATGAACGCCGACGAAATTCCATTTCACGAAGCAACCACAGGTTCGGAGAAATCTGAGTGGGAGGACGCCATCTACCTTGAGACGCGCAGCCTCGTCTCCAACGACACTTTCCAGATCGTCAACAGACCGCAAGGTAAACGAGTCATCAAATGCCGCACGGTCCTCAGAAACAAGCACAACGCAGCAGGAGAGATAACACGTCGCAAGGCTCGCGTCGTAGCTAAAGGCTGCTCACAACGCCCTGGTGTCGACTTCTTCGACACGTTCGCTCCTGTTGCTCGCCTGGGTTCACTGAGGATCCTCGTGGCACTGGCAGCCAGAAACGGGATGAAGATCTCTCAGCTAGACGTCGAGTGTGCCTACCTGCATGGAGACATAGACACCGACATCTACATGGAGCTGCCCGATTTGCTGCGCCCTATGCTCGAGAGGATGATCCAACAAGAGGGGGATTCCCCTCTGAATCACTGAACGTCGCCGATCCAGTGTGCAAACTCGAGAAGGCCCTCTACGGCCTTCGTCAAGCTGGCCGGCAGTGGTACTTGACGCTGACACGGTCCTTCAAAGAAGTCGGCCTGACTCCCACCGCAGCAGATCCTTGCGTTTTCGTCGACTCAAAACGGAGCACCTACGTCCTGATTACGTTGACGATATCTTGCTCTTCTCCAACGACAGTGGCATGCAATCCCGGATCAAGCAAAAATTGGCCAGCTCCTTCAAGATGAAAGATCTCGGAGAAGCCAAATACTGCCTGGGAATCGAGATCCACCGAGGGGAAAACGAGATTTCCCTCTCGCAGAAGGGATACATCGAGGAGGTGCTGACTCGATTTGGAATGAGCGACTGCAAACCCGTATCGACGCCACTGGTGCTGGGTGACAAGCTGACCATCGACCGGAACGCTGACGGTGACGGTGAAAAACCCAAGGACCAATACCCGTTTCGCGAACTGATAGGGGCCTTGATGTACGCCGCCACGGCGACCCGCCCCGACATCATGCACGCAGTCAGTGCCTTGAGTCAGTTCAACTCGTGTTACGCGACAAAACACTGGGTGGCTGCCAAACGAGTCCTGCGTTACCTGCGCGGTACCGCTGATCATCGCCTGACTTTCTCCGCCAACCAACTTCCCTTACAAGGATTTGCCGACGCGGATTGGGGAAACTGTGTGATCGACAGGCGATCCTACACAGGATTCACTTACATCCTCTCCGGCGACGCCATCACCTGGGAGTCGAGGAAGCAGAGAACGGTCGCCTTATCGTCCACCGAGGCCGAGTACATGGCGATCTCCGACGCTACGAAGGAAGCCATGTACCTCAAGACGTTCTTGAAAGAACTAGGCCACGATGAACTCGCCGAGATAACCCTTTTCAATGACAACCGCGGTGCAAATTGTCTCGCCGAGAACCCGATCTACCATGCTAGGTCGAAGCACATTGATTTGCGCCACCACTACATCCGACAGGTGTTGAAGGACAAGATGCTGAAGTTGTCTTACCTGCCTACCGAGGAGATGTTAGCGGATGTGCTTACAAAACCACTACCTGGTCCCAAGCACTCAGAGTTGACAAGGAGTTTGGGGCTGAAACCTGGGACTCACAAGTAGGCACGATTCGAGAGGGGGTGTTGGAAATCTGACAACTCGCGCCCTCTCCTTTTCACGATATTCAACCGCGCACGCGTTTTCCATTAGTCTTTTGTACGCGGCGATCGGGCCAAGACAGCCATTTTTCATTTGTATTATTTTTGATAGTTTAGTTTGGTTTCTAATAAAAAGTTCAAGTTCATTTCATCCGCAAGCCGTTTTTATTTCAAACTCCACACGAATTTCATCAGTTTTTGAGTTTTAGCGAGACTGACGCACAGCAATTCATTTTTATAGAAATTTCGATTTTTTCGATTTTCCGGATTTTCCTTTGGGGTTTCCTGACTTTTTTTTTCAACCTACACTGTATCATAGCGAAAAAAAAAATAAATCGGTCAAGCTGTTTTTGAGTTTTAGCGAGACTGACGCACAGCAATTCATTTTTATAGAAATTTCGATTTTTTCGATTTTCCGGCTTTTCCTTTGGTATTTCCCGACTTCTATTTTTTTTCAAACCTACCCTATATCATAGCGAACAAAACAAAAATAAATTATCGAAATCGGTCAAGCCGTTTCGTTTTCGATTTCCGGCTTTTCCTTCGGGGTTTCCCGAATTTTCTTTTTTCAAACCTCCCCTGTATTATAGCGAACAAAACTAAAAAAAATTATCGAAATCGGTCAAGCTGTTTTTGAGTTTTAGCGAGACTAACGCACAGCAATTCATTTTTATCGAAATTTCGATTTTTTCGATTTTCCGGCTTTTCCTTTGGGATTTCCCGACTTTTTTTTTTTTTCAAACCTACCCTATATCATAGCGAACAAAACACAAAAAATTATCGAAATCGGTCAAGCCGTTTTTGAGTTTTTGTGAGACTGACGCACAGCAATTCATTTTTATAGAAATTTCGATTTTTTCGATTATCCGGATTTTCCTTTGGGGTTTTCTGACTTTTTTTTTTTCAACCTACACTGTATCATAGCGAACAAAACAAAAAAAAATTATCGAAATCGGTGAAGCCGTTTTTGAATTTTAGCGAGACTAACGCACAGCAATTCATTTTTACCGAAATTTCGATTTTTTCAATTTTCCGGCTTTTTTTTTGATTTTTCAACTTTTCTGTTTTCTCAGACCTACCTTGTATCATAACGAACAAAACTAAAAAAAATTATTGAAATCGGTCAAGCCGTTTTTGAGTTTTTGCGAGACTGACGCACAGCAATTCATTTTTATAGAAATTTCGATTTTTCGATTTTCCGGATTTTCCTTTGGGGTTTTAAGACCTTTCTTTTTTGAAAACCCACCCTATATTATAGCGAACAAAACAAAACAAAAATTTCAAAATCTGTATAGCCGTTTTTAAGTTTTAGCGAGACTAACGCACAGCAATTCATTTTTATCGAAATTTCGATTTTCCGGATTTTCCTTTGGGGTTTTAATACTTTTCTTTTTTTAGAAACTACCCTATATTATAGCGAACAAAACAAAAAAAAAATTATCGAAATCGGTCAAGCCGTTTTTGAGTTTTTGCGAGACTGACGCACAGCAATTCATTTTTATAGAAATTTCGATTTTTTCGATTTTCCGGATTTTCCTTTGGGGTTTTCTGACTTTTTTTTTTCAACCTACACTGTATCATAGCGAACAAAACAAAAAAAAATTTCAAAATCTGTATAGCCGTTTTTGAGTTTTAGAGAGACTAACGCACAGCAATTCATTTTTATCGAAATTTCGATTTTTTCGATTTTCCGGATTTTCCTTTGGAGTTTTAATACTTTTTTTTTTTTAAAACCTACCCTATATTATAGCGAACAAAACAAAAAAAAATATCGAAATCGGTCAAGCCGTTTTTGAGTTTTTGTGAGACTGACGCACAGCAATTCATTTTTAGAGAAATTTAGATTTTTTCGATTTTCCGGATTTTCCTTTGGGGTTTTCTGACTTTTTTTTTCAACCTACACTATCATAGCGAACAAAACAAAAAAAAAAATTTCGAAATCGGTCAAGCCGTTTTTGAGTTTTAGCGAGACTAATCCACAGCAATTCATTTTTATCGAAATTTCGATTTTTTCGGTTTTCCGGATTTTCCTTTGGGGTTTTAAGACTTTGCTTTTTTTTAAACCTACCCTATATTATAGCGAACAAAACAAAAAAAAATTATCGAAACCGGGCATGCCGTTTTTGAGTTTTTGCGAGACTGACGCACAGCAATTCATTCTTATAGAAATTTAGATTTTTTCGATTTTCCGGATTTTCCTTTGAGGTTTTCTGACTTTTTTTTTTTCAGCCTACACTGTATCATAGCGAACAAAACAAAAAAAAAAATTTTCGAAATCGGTCAAGTCGTTTTTGAGTTTTAGCGAGACTAATCCACAGCAATTCATTTTTATCGAAATTTCGATTTTTTCGGTTTTCCGGATTTTCCTTTGGGGTTTTAAGACTTTGCTTTTTTTAAAACCTACCCTATATTATAGCGAACAAAACAAAAAAAAATTATCGAAATCGGGCCTGCCGTTTTTGAGTTTTTGCGAGACTGACGCACAGCAATTCATTCTTATAGAAATTTCGATTTTTTCGATTTTCCGGATTTTCCGTTGGGGTTTTCTGACTTTTTTTTTCAACCTACACTATCATAGCGAACAAAACAAAAAAAAAAATTTCGAAATCGGTCAAGCCGTTTTTGAGTTTTAGCGAGACTAACCCACAGCAATTCATTTTTATCGAAATTTCGATTTTTTCGATTTTCCGGCTTTTTTTTTGGATTTTTCGACTTTATTGTTTTCTCAGACCTACCCTGTATCATAGCGAATAAAACTAAAAAAAATTATCGAAATCGGTCAAGCCGTTTTCGAGTTTCAGCGAGACGAACGCACAGCAATTCATTTTTAGCGAAATCTCGATTTTTTCGATTTTTTCGATTTTCCGGTATTTCCTTTGGGGTTTTAAGAATTTTCTGTTTTTAAAAGCTACCCTGTATTATAGCGAAGAAAACAAAAAAAAATATTATCGAAATCGGTCAGGCCGTTTTTGAATTTTAGCGAGACTAACGCACAGCAATTCATTTTTATAGAAATTTAGATTTTTTCGATTTTCCGGCTTTTTCTTTGGGGTTTCCCAACTTTTCTTTTTTTGAACCTGCCCTGTATCCTAGCGAATAAAACAAATAAAAATTATCGAAATCGGTCATGCCGTTTTCGAGTTTCAGCGAGACTAACGCACAGCAATTCATTTTTAGCGAAATCTCGATTTTTTCGATTTTTTCGATTTTCCGGTATTTCCTTTGGGGTTTTAAGAATTTTCTGTTTTTAAAAGCTACCCTGTATTATAGCGAAGAAAACAAAAAAAAATATTATCGAAATCGGTCAGGCCGTTTTTGAATTTTAGCGAGACTAACGCACAGCAATTCATTTTTATAGAAATTTAGATTTTTTCGATTTTCCGGATTTTGCTTTGGGGTTTTAAGACTTTTCTTTCTTTCAAAACCTGCTCTATATTATAGTGAATAAAACAAAAAAAAATTTCGAAATCGGTCAAGCCGTTTTTGAGTTTTAGCGAGAGTAACGCATAGCAAATCATTTTTATCGAAATTTCGATTTTTTCGATTTTCCGTCTTTTCCTTTGGGATTTCCCGACTTTTCTTTTCTTTTAAACCTACCCTTTATTATAGTGAACAAAGCAAAAAAAAATTATCGAAATCGGTCAAGCCGATTCGTTTTCGATTTCCGGCTTTTCCTTCGGGGTTTCCCGAATTTTCTTTTTTCAAACCTCCTCTGTATTATAGCGAACAAAAATAAAAAAAATTATCGAAATCGGTCAAGCTGTTTTTGAGTTTTAGCGAGACTAACGCACAGCAATTCATTTTTATCGAAATTTCGATTTTTCGATTTTCCGGATTTTCCTTTGGGGTTTTAAGACCTTTCTTTTTTAAAAACCCACCCTATATTATAGCGAACAAAACAAACAAAAAATTTCAAAATCTGTATAGCCGTTCTTGAGTTTTAGCGAGACTAACGCACAGCAATTCAATTTTATCGAAATTTCGATTTTCCGGAATTTCCTTTGGGGTTTTCTGACTTTTATTTTTAAACCTACCCTGTATCATAGCGAATAAAACAAAACAAAATTATCGAAATCGGTCATGCCGTTTTTGAGTTTTAGCGAAACTAACGCACAGCAATTCATTTTTATCGAAATTTCGATTTTTTCGATTTTCCGACTTTTGCTTCGGGGTTTCCCGACTTTTCTTTTGTTGAACCTGCCCTGTATCCTAGCGAATAAAACAAATAAAAATTATCGAAATCGGTCATGCCGTTTTTGAGTTTCAGCGAGACTGACGCACAGCAATTCATTTTTATCGAAATCTCGATTTTTTCGATTTTCCGGCTTTTCCTTTGGGGTTTCCCGACTTTTCTTTTTTTGAACCTGCCTTGTATCCTAGCGAATAAAACAAATAAAAATTATCGAAATCGGTCAAGCCGTTTTTGAGTTTCAGCGAGACTGACGCACAGCAATTCATTTTTATCGCAATCTCGATTTTTTCGATTTGCCGGCTTTTCCTTTGGGGTTTCCCGACTTTTCTTTTTTTGAACCTGCCCTGTATCCCAGCGAATAAACAAAAAAAAATTATCGAAATCGGTCATGCCGTTTTTGAGTTTCAGCGAGACTAACCCACAGCAATGCATTTTTATTGAAATTTCGATTTTTTCGATTTTCCGGATTTTCCTTTGGGGTTTTAAGACTTTTCTCTTTTTAAAAGCTACCCTGTATTATAGCGAAGAAAACAAAAAAAAATAGTATCGAAATCGGTCATGCCGTTTTTTAGTTTTTGCAAGACTAACTCAAAGAAATTCATTTTTAACGAAATTTTGATTTTTTCGATTTTTGGGCTTTTCCTTTGCGGTTTCCCGACTTTTCTTTATTGCAAACCTACCCTGAATCATAGCGAAAAAAACAAATTTCGAAATCGGTCAAGCCGTTTTTGAGTTTTAGCGAGACTAACGCACAGCAATTCATTTTTATCGAAATTTCGATTTTTCGATTTTCCGGCTTTTCCTTCGGGGTTTCCCGACTTTTCTTTTTTTGAACCTGCCCTGTATCCTAGCGAATAAAACAAATAAAAATTATCGAAATCGGTCATGCCGTTTTTGAGTTTCAGCGAGACTAACGCACAGCAATTCATTTTTATCGAAATCTCGATTTTTTCGATTTTCCGGCTTTTTTTTGGCTTTTTCCACCTTTCTGTTTTTTAAACCTACCCTGTATTATAGCGAACAAAACTAAAAAAAATTATCGAAATCGGTCAAGCCATTTTTGAGTTTTTGGGAGACTAACGCACAGCAATTCATTTTTATCGAATTTAAGATTTTGTCGATTTTACGGATTTTCCTTTGGGGTTTTAAGACTTTTCTTTTTTTTTCAAACCTACCCTATATTATAGCGAACAAAACTAAAAAAAATTATCGAAATCGGTCAAGCCATTTTTGAGTTTTTGCGAGACTAACGCAAAACGTTACTAACGTCGGGGTTTTCCAACTTTTCTTTTTTTTCAAACCTACCCTGTATCATAGCGAACAAAACAAAACAAAAATATCAAAATCGGTAAAGCCGTTTTTGAGTTTCTGCAAGACTGACGCACAGCAATTCATTTTTATCGAAATTTCGATTTTTTCGAAACAAAAAAAAATTATCGAAATCGGTCAAGCCGTTGTTTAGTTTTTGCAAGACTAACGCAAAGCAATTCATTTTTATCGAAATTTCGATTTTTTCGATTTTCAGGCTTTTCCTTTGCGGTTTCCCGACTTTTCTTTTATTGTAAACCTACCCTATATCATAGCGAACAAAAACAAATTTCGAAATCGGTCAAGCCGTTTTTGAGTTTAAGCGAGACTAACGCACAGCAATTCATTTTTGTCGAAATTTCGATTTTTTCGATTTTCCGGATTTTCCTTTGGGATTTCCCGACTTTTAGTTATTTTCAAACCTACCCTGTATCATAGCGAACACAACTAAAAAAAGTATCGAAATCGGTCAAGCCGTTTTTGAGTTTTTACGAGACTAACGCAGAACGTTACTAACGTCGTGGTTTTCCGACTTTTCTTTTTTTTTCAAACCTACCCTGTATCATAGCGAACAAAACAAAAAAAAATTTTTGAAATCGGTCAGGCCGTTTTTGAGTTTAAGCGAGACTGATGTACAGCAATTCATTTTTATCGAAATTTCGATTTTGCGGATTTTTCTTTGGGGTTTTTAAGACTTTTTTTTTTTTTAAAACCTACTTTATATTATAACGAACAAAACAAAACAAAATTTCGAAATCGGTCAAGCCGTTTTTGAGTTTAAGCGAGACTACCGCACAGCAATTCATTTTTATCGAAATTTCAATGTTTTCGATTTTCCGGCTTTTCCTTTGGGATTTCCCGACTTTTATTTTTTTTTCAAACCTACCCTGTATCATAGCGAACAAAACTAAAAAAAATTATCGAAATCGGTCAAGCCGTTTTTTGAGTTTTTGTGAGACTAACCCAAACCGTTACTAACGTCGGGGTTTTCCTACTTTTCTTTTTTTTCAAACCTACCCTGTATCATAGCGAACAAAACAAAACAAAATTATCGAAATCGGTCAAGCCGTTTTTGAGTTTCAGCGAGACTAACGCACAGCAATTAATTTTTATCGAAATTTCGATTTTCCGGATTTTCCTTTGGGGTTTTAAGATTTTCCTTTTTTTAAAACCTACCCTATATTATAGCGAACAAAACAAAACAAAATTCGAAATCGGTCAAGCTGTTTTTGAATTTTAGCGAGACTAACGCAAAGCAATTCATTTTTATCGAAATTTCGGTTTTTTCGATTTTCCGGCTTTTCCTTTGGGATTTCCCGACTTTTGTTTTTTTTTCAAATCTACCCTATATCATAGCGAACAAAACAAAAAAAATTATCGAAATCGGTCAAGCCGTTTTTGAGTTTCAGCGTGACTAACGCACAGCAATTCATTTTTATCGAAATTTTGATTTTTTCGATTTTCCGGCTTTTTCTTTGGGGTTTCCCAACTTTTCTTTTCTTTAAAACCTACCCTGTATCATAGCGAACAAAAAAAAAAAATTATCGAAATCGATCAAGCCGTTTTTGAGTTTTAGCGAGACTAACGCACAGCAATTCATTTTTATCGAAATTTCGATTTTTTCGATTTTCCGGCTTTTTCTTTGGGGTTTCCCAACTTTTCTTTTTTTGAACCTGCCCTGTATCCTAGCGAATAAAACAAATAAAAATTATCGAAATCGGTCATGCCGTTTTCGAGTTTCAGCGAGACTAACGCACAGCAATTCATTTTTAGCGAAATCTCGATTTTTTCGATTTTTTCGATTTTCCGGTATTTCCTTTGGGGTTTTAAGAATTTTCTGTTTTTAAAAGCTACCCTGTATTATAGCGAAGAAAACAAAAAAAAATATTATCGAAATCGGTCAGGCCGTTTTTGAATTTTAGCGAGACTAACGCACAGCAATTCATTTTTATAGAAATTTAGATTTTTTCGATTTTCCGGATTTTGCTTTGGGGTTTTAAGACTTTTCTTTCTTTCAAAACCTGCTCTATATTATAGTGAATAAAACAAAAAAAAATTTCGAAATCGGTCAAGCCGTTTTTGAGTTTTAGCGAGAGTAACGCATAGCAAATCATTTTTATCGAAATTTCGATTTTTTCGATTTTCCGTCTTTTCCTTTGGGATTTCCCGACTTTTCTTTTCTTTTAAACCTACCCTTTATTATAGTGAACAAAACAAAAAAAAATTATCGAAATCGGTCAAGCAGTTTTTAGTTTTAGCGAGACTAACGCACAGCAATTCATTTTTATCGAAATTTCGATTTTTTCTATTTTCCGGCTTTTCCTTCGGGGTTTCCCGACTTTTCTTTTTTTGAACCTGCCCTGTATCCTAGCGAATAAAACAAATAAAAGTTATCGAAATCGGTCATGCCGTTTTTGAGTTTCAGCGAGACTAACGCACAGCAATTCATTTTTATTGAAATCTCGATTTTTTCGATTTTCCGGCTTTTTTTTGGATTTTTCCACCTTTCTGTTTTTTAAACCTACCCTGTATTATAGCGAACAAAACTAAAAAAAATTATCGAAATCGGTCAAGCCATTTTTGAGTTTTTGGGAGACTAACGCGCAGCAATTCATTTTTATCGAAATTAAGATTTTGTCGATTTTACGGATTTTCCTTTGGGGTTTTAAGACTTTTCTTTTTTTAAAACCTACCCTATATTATAGCGAACAAAACAAAAAAAATATTGCGAAATCGCTCAAGCCGTTTTTGAGTTTTAGCGAGACTAACGCATAGCAATTCATTTTTATCGAAATTTCGATTTTTTTGGATTTTCCGGATTTTCCTTTGGGGTTTTAAGACTTTCCTTTTTTTTTCAAACCTACCCTATATTATAGCGAACAAAACTAAAAAAAATTATCGAAATCGGTCAAGCCGTTGTTTAGTTTTCGCAAGACTAACGCAAAGCAATTCATTTTTATCGAAATTTCGATTTTTTCGATTTTCAGGCTTTTCCTTTACGGTTTCCCGACTTTTCTTTTATTGTAAACCTACCCTGTATCATAGCGAACAAAAACAAATTTCGAAATCGGTCAAGCCGTTTTTGAGTTTAAGCGAGACTAACGCACAGCAATTCATTTTTATCGAAATTTCGATTTTTTCGATTTTCCGGATTTTCCTTTGGGATTTCCCGACTTTTAGTTATTTTCAAACCTACCCTGTATCATAGCGAACACAACTAAAAAAAGTATCGAAATCGGTCAAGCCGTTTTTGAGTTTTTGCGAGACTAACGCAGAACGTTACTAACGTCGTGGTTTTCCGACTTTTATTTTTTTTCAAACCTACCCTGTATCATAGCGTACAAAACAAAACAAAATTTTTGAAATCGGTCAGGCCGTTTTTGAGTTTAAGCGAGACTAACGTACAGCAATTCATTTTTATCGAAATTTCGATTTTCCGGATTTTTCTTTGGGGTTTTAAGACTTTTTTTTTTTTAAAACCTACTTTATATTATAACGAACAAAACAAAAAAAAATTTCGAAATCGGTCAAGCCGTTTTTGAGTTTAAGCGAGACTAACGCACAGCAATTCATTTTTATCGAAATTTCAATGTTTTCGATTATCCGGCTTTTCATTTGGGATTTCCCGACTTTTATTTTTTTTCCCTGTATCATAGCGAACAAAACTAAAAAAAATTATCGAAATCGGTCAAGCCGTTTTTTGAGTTTTTGTGAGACTAACCCAAACCGTTACTAACGTCGGGGTTTTCCAACTTTTCTTTTTTTTCAAACCTACCCTGTATCATAGTGAACAAACCAAAAAAAATTATCGAAATCGGTCAAGCCGTTTTTGAGTTTCAGCGAGACTAACGCACAGCAATTCATTTTTATCGAAATTTCGATTTTCCGGATTTTCCTTTGGGGTTTTAAGATTTTCCTTTTTTTAAAACCTACTCTATATCTATATTATAGCGAACAAAACAAAACAAAATTCGAAATCGTTCAAGCTGTTTTTGAATTTTAGCGAGACTAACGCACAGCAATTCATTTTTATCGAAATTTCGATTTTTTCGATTTTGCGGCTTTTCCTTTGGGATTTCCCGACTTCTCATTTTTTTCCTACGTACCCACCCTATATTATAGCGAACAAAACAAAACAAAAATTATCGAAATCGGTTAAGCCGTATTTGAGTTTTAGCGAGACTAACCTACAGCAATTCAGTTTTATCGAAATTTCGATTTTTTCGATTTTCCGACTTTTGCTTTGGGATTTCCCGACCTTTCTTTTCTTTCAAACCTACCCTATATCCTAGCGAATAAATCAAAAAAAAAATTATCGAAATCGATCGAGCCGTTTTTGAGTTTTAGCGAGACTAACGCACAGCAATTCATTTTTATCGAAATTTCGATTTTTTCGATTTTCCGACTTTTGCTTTGGGATTTCCCGACTTCTGTTTTTTTCATACCCACCCTATATTATAGTGAACAAAAAAACAACAAAATTTTTGAAATCGGTCAGGCCGTTTTTGAGTTTAAGCGAGACTAACGTACAGCAATTAATTTTTATCGAAATTTCGATTTTCCGGATTTTTCTTTAGGGTTTTAAGACTTTTTTTTTTTAAAACCTACTTTATATTATAACGAACAAAACAAAAAAAAATTTCGAAATCGGTCAAGCCGTTTTTGAGTTTAAGCGAGACTAACGCACAGCAATTCATTTTTATCGAAATTTCAATGTTTTCGATTTTCCGGCTTTTCTTTTCTTTTAAACCTACCCTTTATTATAGTGAACAAACCAAAAAAAAATTATCGAAATCGGTCAAGCAGTTTTTAGTTTTAGCAAAACTAACGCACAGCAATTCATTTTTATCGAAATTTCGATTTTTTCGATTTTCCGGCTTTTCCTTCGGGGTTTCCCGACTTTTCTTTTTTCGAACCTGCCCTGTATCCTAGCGAATAAAACAAATAAAAATTATCGAAATCGGTCATGCCGTTTTTGAGTTTCAGCGAGACTAACGTACAGCAATTCATTTTTATCGAAATCTCGATTTTTTCGATTTTCCGGCTTTTTTTTGGATTTTTCCACCTTTCTGTTTTTTAAACCTACCCTGTATATTAGCGAACAAAACTAAAAAAAATTATCGAAATCGGTCAAGCCATTTTTGAGTTTTTGGGAGACTAACGCACAGCAATTCATTTTTATCGAAATTAAGATTTTGTCGATTTTACGGATTTTCCTTTGGGGTTTTAAGACTTTTCTTTTTTTAAAACCTACCCTATATTATAGCGAACAAAACAAAAAAAATATTTCGAAATCGCTCAAGCCGTTTTTGAGTTTTAGCGAGACTAACGCATAGCAATTCATTTTTATCGAAATTTCGATTTTTTGGATTTTCCGGATTTTCCTTTGGGGTTTTAAGACTTTTCTTTTTTTTCCAAACCTACCCTATATTATAGCGAACAAAACTAAAAAAAGTATCGAAATCGGTCAAGCCGTTTTTGAGTTTTTGCGAGACTAAAGCAGAACGTTACTAACGTCGTGGTTTTCCGACTTTTCTTTTTTTTTCAAACCTACCCTGTATCATAGCGAACAAAACAAAAAAAAATTTTTGAAATCGGTCAGGCCGTTTTTGAGTTTAAGCGAGACTAACGTACAGCAATTCATTTTTATCGAAATTTCGATTTTCCGGATTTTTCTTTGGGGTTTTTAAGACTTTTTTTTTTTAAAACCTAGTTTATATTATAACGAACAAAACAAAAAAAAATTTCGAAATCGGTCAAGCCGTTTTTGAGTTTAAGCGAGACTACCGCACAGCAATTCATTTTTATCGAAATTTCAATGCTTTCGATTTTCCGGCTTTTCCTTTGGGATTTCCCGACTTTTATTTTTTTTTCAAACCTACCCTGTATCATAGCGAACAAAACTATAAAAAATTATCGAAATCGGTCAAGCCGTTTTTTGAGTTTTTGTGAGACTAACCCAAACCGTTACTAACGTCGGGGTTTTCCTACTTTTCTTTTTTTTCAAACCTACCCTGTATCATAGCGAACAAAACAAAACAAAATTATCGAAATCGGTCAAGCCGTTTTTGAGTTTCAGCGAGACTAACGCGCAGCAATTAATTTTTATCGAAATTTCGATTTTCCGGATTTTCCTTTGGGGTTTTAAGATTTTCCTTTTTTTAAAACCTACCCTATATTATAGCGAACAAAACAAAACAAAATTCGAAATCGGTCAAGCTGTTTTTGAATTTTAGCGAGACTAACGCAAAGCAATTCATTTTTATCGAAATTTCGGTTTTTTCGATTTTCCGGCTTTTCCTTTGGGATTTCCCGACTTTTGTTTTTTTTTCAAATCTACCCTATATCATAGCGAACAAAACAAAACAAAAATATCAAAATCGGTAAAGCCGTTTTTGAGTTTCTGCAAGACTGACGCACAGCAATTCATTTTTATCGAAATTTCGATTTTTTCGAAACAAAAAAAAATTATCGAAATCGGTCAAGCCGTTGTTTAGTTTTTGCAAGACTAACGCAAAGCAATTCATTTTTATCGAAATTTCGATTTTTTCGATTTTCAGGCTTTTCCTTTGCGGTTTCCCGACTTTTCTTTTATTGTAAACCTACCCTATATCATAGCGAACAAAAACAAATTTCGAAATCGGTCAAGCCGTTTTTGAGTTTAAGCGAGACTAACGAACAGCAATTCATTTTTGTCGAAATTTCGATTTTTTCGATTTTCCGGATTTTCCTTTGGGATTTCCCGACTTTTAGTTATTTTCAAACCTACCCTGTATCATAGCGAACACAACTAAAAAAAGTATCGAAATCGGTCAAGCCGTTTTTGAGTTTTTACGAGACTAACGCAGAACGTTACTAACGTCGTGGTTTTCCGACTTTTCTTTTTTTTTCAAACCTACCCTGTATCATAGCGAACAAAACAAAAAAAAATTTTTGAAATCGGTCAGGCCGTTTTTGAGTTTAAGCGAGACTGATGTACAGCAATTCATTTTTATCGAAATTTCGATTTTGCGGATTTTTCTTTGGGGTTTTTAAGACTTTTTTTTTTTTTAAAACCTACTTTATATTATAACGAACAAAACAAAAAAAAATTTCGAAATCGGTCAAGCCGTTTTTGAGTTTAAGCGAGACTACCGCACAGCAATTCATTTTTATCGAAATTTCAATGTTTTCGATTTTCCGGCTTTTCCTTTGGGATTTCCCGACTTTTATTTTTTTTTCAAACCTACCCTGTATCATAGCGAACAAAACTAAAAAAAATTATCGAAATCGGTCAAGCCGTTTTTTGAGTTTTTGTGAGACTAACCCAAACCGTTACTAACGTCGGGGTTTTCCTACTTTTCTTTTTTTTCAAACCTACCCTGTATCATAGCGAACAAAACAAAACAAAATTATCGAAATCGGTCAAGCCGTTTTTGAGTTTCAGCGAGACTAACGCACAGCAATTAATTTTTATCGAAATTTCGATTTTCCGGATTTTCCTTTGGGGTTTTAAGATTTTCCTTTTTTTAAAACCTACCCTATATTATAGCGAACAAAACAAAACAAAATTCGAAATCGGTCAAGCTGTTTTTGAATTTTAGCGAGACTAACGCAAAGCAATTCATTTTTATCGAAATTTCGGTTTTTTCGATTTTCCGGCTTTTCCTTTGGGATTTCCCGACTTTTGTTTTTTTTTCAAATCTACCCTATATCATAGCGAACAAAACAAAAAAAATTATCGAAATCGGTCAAGCCGTTTTTGAGTTTCAGCGTGACTAACGCACAGCAATTCATTTTTATCGAAATTTTGATTTTTTCGATTTTCCGGCTTTTTCTTTGGGGTTTCCCAACTTTTCTTTTCTTTAAAACCTACCCTGTATCATAGCGAACAAAAAAAAAAAATTATCGAAATCGATCAAGCCGTTTTTGAGTTTTAGCGAGACTAACGCACAGCAATTCATTTTTATCGAAATTTCGATTTTTTCGATTTTCCGGCTTTTTCTTTGGGGTTTCCCAACTTTTCTTTTTTTGAACCTGCCCTGTATCCTAGCGAATAAAACAAATAAAAATTATCGAAATCGGTCATGCCGTTTTCGAGTTTCAGCGAGACTAACGCACAGCAATTCATTTTTAGCGAAATCTCGATTTTTTCGATTTTTTCGATTTTCCGGTATTTCCTTTGGGGTTTTAAGAATTTTCTGTTTTTAAAAGCTACCCTGTATTATAGCGAAGAAAACAAAAAAAAATATTATCGAAATCGGTCAGGCCGTTTTTGAATTTTAGCGAGACTAACGCACAGCAATTCATTTTTATAGAAATTTAGATTTTTTCGATTTTCCGGATTTTGCTTTGGGGTTTTAAGACTTTTCTTTCTTTCAAAACCTGCTCTATATTATAGTGAATAAAACAAAAAAAAATTTCGAAATCGGTCAAGCCGTTTTTGAGTTTTAGCGAGAGTAACGCATAGCAAATCATTTTTATCGAAATTTCGATTTTTTCGATTTTCCGTCTTTTCCTTTGGGATTTCCCGACTTTTCTTTTCTTTTAAACCTACCCTTTATTATAGTGAACAAAACAAAAAAAAATTATCGAAATCGGTCAAGCAGTTTTTAGTTTTAGCGAGACTAACGCACAGCAATTCATTTTTATCGAAATTTCGATTTTTTCTATTTTCCGGCTTTTCCTTCGGGGTTTCCCGACTTTTCTTTTTTTGAACCTGCCCTGTATCCTAGCGAATAAAACAAATAAAAGTTATCGAAATCGGTCATGCCGTTTTTGAGTTTCAGCGAGACTAACGCACAGCAATTCATTTTTATTGAAATCTCGATTTTTTCGATTTTCCGGCTTTTTTTTGGATTTTTCCACCTTTCTGTTTTTTAAACCTACCCTGTATTATAGCGAACAAAACTAAAAAAAATTATCGAAATCGGTCAAGCCATTTTTGAGTTTTTGGGAGACTAACGCGCAGCAATTCATTTTTATCGAAATTAAGATTTTGTCGATTTTACGGATTTTCCTTTGGGGTTTTAAGACTTTTCTTTTTTTAAAACCTACCCTATATTATAGCGAACAAAACAAAAAAAATATTTCGAAATCGCTCAAGCCGTTTTTGAGTTTTAGCGAGACTAACGCATAGCAATTCATTTTTATCGAAATTTCGATTTTTTTGGATTTTCCGGATTTTCCTTTGGGGTTTTAAGACTTTCCTTTTTTTTTCAAACCTACCCTATATTATAGCGAACAAAACTAAAAAAAATTATCGAAATCGGTCAAGCCGTTGTTTAGTTTTCGCAAGACTAACGCAAAGCAATTCATTTTTATCGAAATTTCGATTTTTTCGATTTTCAGGCTTTTCCTTTACGGTTTCCCGACTTTTCTTTTATTGTAAACCTACCCTGTATCATAGCGAACAAAAACAAATTTCGAAATCGGTCAAGCCGTTTTTGAGTTTAAGCGAGACTAACGCACAGCAATTCATTTTTATCGAAATTTCGATTTTTTCGATTTTCCGGATTTTCCTTTGGGATTTCCCGACTTTTAGTTATTTTCAAACCTACCCTGTATCATAGCGAACACAACTAAAAAAAGTATCGAAATCGGTCAAGCCGTTTTTGAGTTTTTGCGAGACTAACGCAGAACGTTACTAACGTCGTGGTTTTCCGACTTTTATTTTTTTTCAAACCTACCCTGTATCATAGCGTACAAAACAAAACAAAATTTTTGAAATCGGTCAGGCCGTTTTTGAGTTTAAGCGAGACTAACGTACAGCAATTCATTTTTATCGAAATTTCGATTTTCCGGATTTTTCTTTGGGGTTTTAAGACTTTTTTTTTTTTAAAACCTACTTTATATTATAACGAACAAAACAAAAAAAAATTTCGAAATCGGTCAAGCCGTTTTTGAGTTTAAGCGAGACTAACGCACAGCAATTCATTTTTATCGAAATTTCAATGTTTTCGATTATCCGGCTTTTCATTTGGGATTTCCCGACTTTTATTTTTTTTCCCTGTATCATAGCGAACAAAACTAAAAAAAATTATCGAAATCGGTCAAGCCGTTTTTTGAGTTTTTGTGAGACTAACCCAAACCGTTACTAACGTCGGGGTTTTCCAACTTTTCTTTTTTTTCAAACCTACCCTGTATCATAGTGAACAAACCAAAAAAAATTATCGAAATCGGTCAAGCCGTTTTTGAGTTTCAGCGAGACTAACGCACAGCAATTCATTTTTATCGAAATTTCGATTTTCCGGATTTTCCTTTGGGGTTTTAAGATTTTCCTTTTTTTAAAACCTACTCTATATCTATATTATAGCGAACAAAACAAAACAAAATTCGAAATCGTTCAAGCTGTTTTTGAATTTTAGCGAGACTAACGCACAGCAATTCATTTTTATCGAAATTTCGATTTTTTCGATTTTGCGGCTTTTCCTTTGGGATTTCCCGACTTCTCATTTTTTTCCTACGTACCCACCCTATATTATAGCGAACAAAACAAAACAAAAATTATCGAAATCGGTTAAGCCGTATTTGAGTTTTAGCGAGACTAACCTACAGCAATTCAGTTTTATCGAAATTTCGATTTTTTCGATTTTCCGACTTTTGCTTTGGGATTTCCCGACCTTTCTTTTCTTTCAAACCTACCCTATATCCTAGCGAATAAATCAAAAAAAAAATTATCGAAATCGATCGAGCCGTTTTTGAGTTTTAGCGAGACTAACGCACAGCAATTCATTTTTATCGAAATTTCGATTTTTTCGATTTTCCGACTTTTGCTTTGGGATTTCCCGACTTCTGTTTTTTTCATACCCACCCTATATTATAGTGAACAAAAAAACAACAAAATTTTTGAAATCGGTCAGGCCGTTTTTGAGTTTAAGCGAGACTAACGTACAGCAATTAATTTTTATCGAAATTTCGATTTTCCGGATTTTTCTTTAGGGTTTTAAGACTTTTTTTTTTTAAAACCTACTTTATATTATAACGAACAAAACAAAAAAAAATTTCGAAATCGGTCAAGCCGTTTTTGAGTTTAAGCGAGACTAACGCACAGCAATTCATTTTTATCGAAATTTCAATGTTTTCGATTTTCCGGCTTTTCTTTTCTTTTAAACCTACCCTTTATTATAGTGAACAAACCAAAAAAAAATTATCGAAATCGGTCAAGCAGTTTTTAGTTTTAGCAAAACTAACGCACAGCAATTCATTTTTATCGAAATTTCGATTTTTTCGATTTTCCGGCTTTTCCTTCGGGGTTTCCCGACTTTTCTTTTTTCGAACCTGCCCTGTATCCTAGCGAATAAAACAAATAAAAATTATCGAAATCGGTCATGCCGTTTTTGAGTTTCAGCGAGACTAACGTACAGCAATTCATTTTTATCGAAATCTCGATTTTTTCGATTTTCCGGCTTTTTTTTGGATTTTTCCACCTTTCTGTTTTTTAAACCTACCCTGTATATTAGCGAACAAAACTAAAAAAAATTATCGAAATCGGTCAAGCCATTTTTGAGTTTTTGGGAGACTAACGCACAGCAATTCATTTTTATCGAAATTAAGATTTTGTCGATTTTACGGATTTTTCTTTGGGGTTTTAAGACTTTTCTTTTTTTAAAACCTACCCTATATTATAGCGAACAAAACAAAAAAAATATTTCGAAATCGCTCAAGCCGTTTTTGAGTTTTAGCGAGACTAACGCATAGCAATTCATTTTTATCGAAATTTCGATTTTTTGGATTTTCCGGATTTTCCTTTGGGGTTTTAAGACTTTTCTTTTTTTTCCAAACCTACCCTATATTATAGCGAACAAAACTAAAAAAAGTATCGAAATCGGTCAAGCCGTTTTTGAGTTTTTGCGAGACTAAAGCAGAACGTTACTAACGTCGTGGTTTTCCGACTTTTCTTTTTTTTTCAAACCTACCCTGTATCATAGCGAACAAAACAAAAAAAAATTTTTGAAATCGGTCAGGCCGTTTTTGAGTTTAAGCGAGACTAACGTACAGCAATTCATTTTTATCGAAATTTCGATTTTCCGGATTTTTCTTTGGGGTTTTTAAGACTTTTTTTTTTTAAAACCTAGTTTATATTATAACGAACAAAACAAAAAAAAATTTCGAAATCGGTCAAGCCGTTTTTGAGTTTAAGCGAGACTACCGCACAGCAATTCATTTTTATCGAAATTTCAATGCTTTCGATTTTCCGGCTTTTCCTTTGGGATTTCCCGACTTTTATTTTTTTTTCAAACCTACCCTGTATCATAGCGAACAAAACTATAAAAAATTATCGAAATCGGTCAAGCCGTTTTTTGAGTTTTTGTGAGACTAACCCAAACCGTTACTAACGTCGGGGTTTTCCTACTTTTCTTTTTTTTCAAACCTACCCTGTATCATAGCGAACAAAACAAAACAAAATTATCGAAATCGGTCAAGCCGTTTTTGAGTTTCAGCGAGACTAACGCGCAGCAATTAATTTTTATCGAAATTTCGATTTTCCGGATTTTCCTTTGGGGTTTTAAGATTTTCCTTTTTTTAAAACCTACCCTATATTATAGCGAACAAAACAAAACAAAATTCGAAAACGGTCAAGCTGTTTTTGAATTTTAGCGAGACTAACGCAAAGCAATTCATTTTTATCGAAATTTCGGTTTTTTCGATTTTCCGGCTTTTCCTTTGGGATTTCCCGACTTTTATTTTTTTTTCAAACCTACCCTATATCATAGCGAACAAAACAAAAAAAATTATCGAAATCGGTCAAGCCGTTTTTGAGTTTCAGCGTGACTAACGCACAGCAATTCATTTTTATCGAAATTTTGATTTTTTCGATTTTCCGGCTTTTCCTTTGGGATTTCCCGACTTTTCTTTTCTTTCAAACCTACCCTGTATCATAGCGAACAAAAAAAAAAAAATTATCGAAATCGATCAAGCCGTTTTTGAGTTTTAGCGAGACTAACGCACAGCAATTCATTTTTATCGAAATTTCGATTTTTTCGATTTTCCGGCTTTTTCTTTGGGGTTTCCCAACTTTTATTTTTTTGAACCTGCCCTGTATCCTAGCGAATAAAACAAATAAAAATTATCGAAATCGGTCATGCCGTTTTTGAGTTTCAGCGAGACTAACGCACAGCAATTCATTTTTATCGAAATCTCGATTTTTTCGATTTTTTCGATTTTCCGGTATTTCCTTTGGGGTTTTAAGAATTTTCTGTTTTTAAAAGCTACCCTGTATTATAGCGAAGAAAACAAAAAAAAATATTATCGAAATCGGTCAAGCCGTTTTTGAGTTTAAGCGAGACTAACGCACAGCAATTCATTTTTATCGAAATTTCGATTTTTTCGATTTTCCGGATTTTCCTTTGGGATTTCCCGACTTTTAGTTATTTTCAAACCTACCCTGTATCATAGCGAACACAACTAAAAAAAGTATCGAAATCGGTCAAGCCGTTTTTGAGTTTTTGCGAGACTAACGCAGAACGTTACTAACGTCGTGGTTTTCCGACTTTTCTTTTTTTTCAAACCTACCCTGTATCATAGCGTACAAAACAAAACAAAATTTTTGAAATCGGTTAGGCCGTTTTTGAGTTTAAGCGAGACTAACGTACAGCAATTCATTTTTATCGAAATTTCGATTTTCCGGATTTTTCTTTGGGGTTTTAAGACTTTTTTTTTTTAAAACCTACTTTATATTATAACGAACAAAACAAAAAAAAATTTCGAAATCGGTCAAGCCGTTTTTGAGTTTAAGCGAGACTAACGCACAGCAATTCATTTTTATCGAAATTTCAATGTTTTCGATTATCCGGCTTTTCCTTTGGGATTTCCCGACTTTTATTTTTTTTCCCTGTATCATAGCGAACAAAACTAAAAAAAATTATCGAAATCGGTCAAGCCGTTTTTGAGTTTCAGCGTGACTAACGCACAGCAATTCATTTTTATGGAAATTTTGATTTTTTCGATTTTCCGGCTTTTCCTTTGGGATTTCCCGACTTTTCTTTTCTTTCACACCTACCCTGTATCATAGCGAACAAAAAAAAAAAAATTATCGAAATCGATCAAGCCGTTTTTGAGTTTTAGCGAGACTAACGCACAGCAATTCATTTTTATCGAAATTTCGATTTTTTCGATTTTCCGGCTTTTTCTTTGGGGTTTCCCAACTTTTATTTTTTTGAACCTGCCCTGTATCCTAGCGAATAAAACAAATAAAAATTATCGAAATCGGTCATGCCGTTTTTGAGTTTCAGCGAGACTAACGCACAGCAATTCATTTTTATCGAAATCTCGATTTTTTCGATTTTTTCGATTTTCCGGTATTTCCTTTGGGGTTTTAAGAATTTTCTGTTTTTAAAAGCTACCCTGTATTATAGCGAAGAAAACAAAAAAAAATATTATCGAAATCGGTCAAGCCGTTTTTGAATTTTAGCGAGACTAACGCACAGCAATTCATTTTTATAGAAATTTAGATTTTTTCGATTTTCCGGATTTTGCTTTGGGGTTTTAAGACTTTTCTTTCTTTCAAAACCTGCTCTATATTATAGTGAATAAAACAAAAAAAAAATTTCGAAATCGGTCAAGCCTTTTTTGAGTTTTAGCGAGAGTAACGCACAGCAATTCATTTTTATCGAAATTTCGATTTTTTCGATTTTCCGGATTTTCCTTTGGGGTTTTAAGACTTTCCTTTTTTTTCAAACCTACCCTATATTATAGCGAACAAAACTAAAAAAAATTATCGAAATCGGTCAAGCCGTTTTTGAGTTTAAGCGAGACTAACGCACAGCAATTCATTTTTATCGAAATTTCGATTTTTTCGATTTTCCGGATTTTCCTTTGGGATTTCCCGACTTTTAGTTATTTTCAAACCTACCCTGTATCATAGCGAACACAACTAAAAAAAGTATCGAAATCGGTCAAGCCGTTTTTGAGTTTTTGCGAGACTAACGCAGAACGTTACTAACGTCGTGGTTTTCCGACTTTTCTTTTTTTTCAAACCTACCCTGTATCATAGCGTACAAAACAAAACAAAATTTTTGAAATCGGTTAGGCCGTTTTTGAGTTTAAGCGAGACTAACGTACAGCAATTCATTTTTATCGAAATTTCGATTTTCCGGATTTTTCTTTGGGGTTTTAAGACTTTTTTTTTTTTAAAACCTACTTTATATTATAACGAACAAAACAAAAAAAAATTTCGAAATCGGTCAAGCCGTTTTTGAGTTTAAGCGAGACTAACGCACAGCAATTCATTTTTATCGAAATTTCAATGTTTTCGATTATCCGGCTTTTCCTTTGGGATTTCCCGACTTTTATTTTTTTTCCCTGTATCATAGCGAACAAAACTAAAAAAAATTATCGAAATCGGTCAAGCCGTTTTTTGAGTTTTTGTGAGACTAACCCAAACCGTTACTAACGTCGGGGTTTTCCAACTTTTCTTTTTTTTCAAACCTACCCTGTATCATAGTGAACAAACCAAAAAAAATTATCGAAATCGGTCAAGCCGTTTTTGAGTTTCAGCGAGACTAACGCACAGCAATTCATTCTTATCGAAATTTCGATTTTCCGGATTTTCCTTTGGGGTTTTAAGATTTTCCTTTTTTTAAAACCTACTCTATATTATAGCGAACAAAACAAAACAAAATTCGAAATCGTTCAAGCTGTTTTTGAATTTTAGCGAGACTAACGCACAGCAATTCATTTTTATCGAAATTTCGATTTTTTCGATTTTGCGGCTTTTCCTTTGGGATTTCCCGACTTCTCATTTTTTTCGTACCCACCCTATATTATAGCGAACAAAACAAAACAAAAATTATCGAAATCGGTCAAGCCGTATTTGAGTTTTAGCGAGACTAACCTACAGCAATTCAGTTTTATCGAAATTTCGATTTTTTCGATTTTCCGACTTTTGCTTTGGGATATCCCGACCTTTCTTTTCTTTCAAACCTACCCTATATCCTAGCGAATAAATCAAAAAAAAAAATTATCGAAATCGATCGAGCCGTTTTTGAGTTTTAGCGAGACTAACGCACAGCAATTCATTTTTATCGAAATTTCGATTTTTTCGATTTTCCGACTTTTGTTTTGGGATTTCCCGACTTCTGTTGTTTTCATACCCACCCTATATTATATTGAACAAAAAATCAACAAAATTTTTGAAATCGGTCAGGCCGTTTTTGAGTTTAAGCGAGACTAACGCACAGCAATTCATTATTATCGAAATTTCGATTTTTTCGATTTTCCGGATTTTCCGTTGGGATTTCCCGACTTTTAGTTATTTTCAAACCTACCCTGTATCATAGCGAACACAACTAAAAAAAGTATCGAAATCGGTCAAGCCGTTTTTGAGTTTTTGCGAGACTAACGCAGAACGTTACTAACGTCGTGGTTTTCCGACTTATCTTTTTTTTCAAACCTACCCTGTATCATAGCGTACAAAACAAAACAAAATTTTTGAAATCGGTCAGGCCGTTTTTGAGTTTAAGCGAGACTAACGTACAGCAATTCATTTTTATCGAAATTTCGATTTTCCGGATTTTTCTTTGGGGTTTTAAGACTTTTTTTTTTTTAAAACCTACTTTATATTATAACGAACAAAACAAAAAAAATTTTCGAAATCGGTCAAGCCGTTTTTGAGTTTAAGCGAGACTAACGCACAGCAATTCAATTTTATCGAAATCTCAATGTTTTCGATTTTCCGGCTTTTCCTTTGGGATTTCCCGACTTTTATTTTTTTTTCAAACCTACCCTCTATCATAGCGAACAAAACTATAAAAAATTATCGAAATCGGTCAAGCCGTTTTTTGAGTTTTTGTGAGACTAACCCAAACCGTTACTAACGTCGGGGTTTTCCTAATTTTATTTTTTTTCAAACCTACCCTGTATCATAGCGAACAAAACAAAACAAAATTATCGAAATCGGTCAAGCCGTTTTTGAGTTTCAGCGAGACTAACGCACAGCAATTCATTTTTATCGAAATTTCGATTTTTTCGATTTTCCGACTTTTCCTTTGGGATTTCCCGACTTTTATTTTTTTTCAAACCTACCCTATATCATAACGAACAAAACAAAAAAAATTATCGAAATCGGTCAAGCCGTTTTTGAGTTTCAGCGTGACTAACGCACAGCAATTCATTTTTATCGAAATTTTGATTTTTTCGATTTTCCGACTTTTCCTTTGGGATTTCCCGACTTTTCTTTTATTTCAAACCTACCCTGTATCATAGCGAACAAAAAAAAAAATATTATCGAAATCGATCAAGCCGTTTTTGAGTTTTAGCGAGACTAACGCACAGCAATTCATTTTTATCGAAATTTCGATTTTTTCGATTTTCCGGCTTTTCCTTTGGGATTTCCCGACTTTTATTTTTTTTCAAACCTACTCTATATCATAACTAACAAAACAAAAAAAATTATCGAAATCGGTCAAGCCGTTTTTGAGTTTCAGCGTGACTAACGCACAGCAATTCATTTTTATCGAAATTTTGATTTTTTCGATTTTCCGACTTTTCCTTTGGGATTTCCCGACTTTTCTTTTCTTTCAAACCTACCCTGTATCATACCGAACAAAAAAAAAAAAATTATCGAAATCGATCGAGCCGTTTTTGAGTTTTAGCGAGACTAACGCACAGCAATTCATTTTTATCGAAATTTCGATTTTCCGGATTTTCCTTTGGGGTTTTAAGATTTTCCTTTTTTTAAAACCTACCCAAGCTGTTTTTGAATTTTAGCGAGACTAACGCAAAGCAATTCATTTTTATCGAAATTTCGATTTTTTCGATTTTCCGGCTTTTCCTTTGGGATTTCCCGACTTTTATTTTTTTTCAAACCTACCCTATATCATAACGAACAAAACAAAAAAAATTATCGAAATCGGTCAAGCCGTTTTTGAGTTTAAGCGTGACTAACGCACAGCAATTCATTTTTATCGAAATTTTGATTTTTTCGATTTTCCGACTTTTCCTTTGGGATTTCCCGACTTTTCTTTTCTTTCAAACCTACCCTGTATCATAGCGAACAAAAAAAAAAAAATTATCGAAATCGATCAAGCCGTTTTTGAGTTTTAGCGAGACTAACGCACAGCAATTCATTTTTATCGAAATTTCAATTTTTTCGATTTTCCGGCTTTTCTTTTGGGGTTTCCCAACTTTTCTTTTTTTGAACCTGCCCTGTATCCTAGCGAATAAAACAAATAAAAATTATCGAAATCGGTCATGCCGTTTTTGAGTTTCAGCGAGACTAACGCACAGCAATTCATTTTTATCGAAATCTCGATTTTTTCGATTTTTTCGATTTTTTCGATTTTTTCGATTTTCCGGTATTTCCTTTGGGGTTTTAAGAATTTTCTGTTTTTAAAAGCTACCCTGTATTATAGCGAAAAAAACAAAAAAAAATATTATCGAAATCGGTCAAGCCGTTTTTGAGTTTTAGCGAGACTAACGCACAGCAATTCATTTTTATCGAAATTTCGATTATTTCGATTTTCTGGCATTTCATTTGCGGTTTCCCGACTTTTCTTTTTTTAAACATACCCTCTATAATAGCGAACAAAACAAAAAAAATTATCGAAATCGGTCAAGCCGGTTTTGAGTTTTAGCGAGACTAACGCACAGCAATTCATTTTTATCGAAATTTCGATTTTTTCGATTTTCGGGCTTTTCCTTTGGGGTTTCCCGACTTTTCTTTTTTTGAACCTGCCCTGTATCCTTGCGAATAAAACAAATATAAATTATCGAAATCGGTCATGCCGTTTTTGAGTTTCAGCGAGACTAACGCACAGCAATTCATTTTTATCGAAATCTCGATTTTTTCGATTTTCCGGCTTTTCCTTTGGGATTTCCCGAATTTTCTTTTTTTTTAAACCTACCCTTTATCATAGCGAATAAACCAAAAAAAAAATTATAGAAATCGGTCAAGCCGTTTTTTAGTTTTTGCAAGACTCACGCAAAGAAATTCATTTTTATCGAAATTTTGATTTTTTCGATTTTTGGGCTTTTCCTTTGCGGTTTCCCGACTTTTCTTTATTGTAAACCTACCCTGTATCATAGCGAAAAAAACAAATTTCGAAATCGGTCAAGCCGTTTTTGAGTTTTAGCGAGACTAACGCACAGCAATTCATTTTTATCGAAATTTCGATTTTTTCGATTTTCCGGCTTTTCCTGCGGGGTTTCCCGACTTTTCTTTTTTTGAAGCTGCCCTGTATCCTAGCGAATAAAACAAAAAAAAATTATCGAAATCGGTCATGCCGTTTTTGAGTTTCAGCGAGACTAACGCACAGCAATTCATTTTTATCGAAATCTCCATTTTTTCGATTTTCCGGGTCTTCCTTTGGGATTTCCCGACTTTTCTTTTTTTTGAAACCTACCCTATTTCATAGCAAATAAACCAAAAAAAAAATTATCGAAATCGGTCAAGCCGTTTTTAGTTTTTGCAAGACTAACGCAAAGAAATTCATTTTTATCGAAATTTTGATTTTTTTGATTTTTGGGCTTTTCCTTTGCGGTTTCCCGACTTTTCTTTATTGTAAACCTACCCTGTATCATAGCGAAAAAAACAAAACAAAATTATCGAAATCGGTCAAGTCGTTTTTGAGTTTCAGCGAGACTAACGCACAGCAATTCAATTTTATCGAAATTTCTATTTTTTCTTTTTTCCGGATTTTCCTTTGGGGTTTTAAGACTTTTCTGTTTTTAAAAGTTACCCCATATTATAGCGAAGAAAACAAAGAAAAAACTGTCGAAATCGGTCAAGCCGTTTTTGAGTTTTAGCGAGACTAATGCACAGCAATTCATTTTTATCGAAATTTCGATTTTTTCGATTTTCTGGCTTTTCCTTTGGGGTTTTCCGACTTTTCTTTTTTTGAACCTGCCCTGTATCCTAGCGAATAAACAAAAAAAATTATCGAAATCGGTCATGCCGTTTTTGAGTTTCAGCGAGACTAACGCACAGCAATTCATTTTTATTGAAATTTCGATTTTTTCGATTTTCCGGATTTTCCTTTGGGGTTTTAAGACTTTTCTTTTCTTTTGAACCTACCCTCTATTATAGTGAACAAAACAAAAAAAAATTATCGAAATCGGTCATGCCGTTTTTGAGTTTCAGCGAGACTAACGCACAGCAATTCATTTTTATCGAAATCTCGATTTTTTCGATTTTCCGGCTTTTCCTTTGGGATTGCCCGAATTTTCTTTTTTTTGAAACCTACCCTTTATTATAGTGAACAAAACAAAAAAAAATTATCGAAATCGGTCAAGCAGTTTTTTAGTTTTAGCGAGACTAACGCACAGCAATTCATTTTTATCGAAATTTCGATTTTTTCGATTTTCCGGCTTTTCCTTTGGGATTTCCCGACTTTTCTTTTCTTTTAAACCTACCCTTTATTATAGTGAACAAAACAAAAATAAATTATCGAAATCGGTCAAGCAGTTTTTTAGTTTTAGCAAGACTAACGCACAGCAATTCATTTTTATCGAAATTTCGATTTTTTCGATTTTCCGGCTTTTCCTTTGGGATTTCCCGACTTTTCTTTTCTTTTAAACCTACCCTTTATTATAGTGAACAAAACAAATAAAAATTATCGAAATCGGTCATGCCGTTTTTGAGTTTCAGCGAGACTAACGCACAGCAATTCATTTTTATCGAAATCTCGATTTTTTCGATTTTCCGGCTTTTCCTTTGGGATTGCCCGAATTTTCTTTTTTTTTGAAACCTACCCTGTATCATAGCGAATCAACCAAAAAAAAAATTATCGAAATCGGTCAAGCGGTTTTTTAGTTTTTGCAAGACAAACGCAAAGAAATTCATTTTTATCGAAATTTCAATTTTTTCGATTTTCCGGATTTTCCTTTGGGGTTTCAAGACTTTGCTTTTTTTAAAACCTACCCTATATTATAGCGAACAAAACAAAAAAAAAATTTCAAAATCGGTAAAGCCATTTTTGAGTTTTAGCGAGACTAACGCACAGCAATTCATTTTTATCAAAATTTCGATTTTTTCGATTTTCCGGATTTTCCTTTGGGGTTTTAAGACTTTTATTTTTTTAAAACCTACCCTATATTATAGCGAACTAAACAAAAAAAAATTATCGAAATCGGTCAAGCGGTTTTTTAGTTTTTGCAAGACTAACGCAAAGAAATTCATTTTTATAGAAATTTAGATTTTTTCGATTTTCCGGCTTTTCCTTTGGGATTTCCCGACTTCTATTTTTTTTCATACCCACCCTATATAATAGCGAACAAAACAAAAAAAAATTATCGAAATCGGTCAAGCCCTTTTTGAGTTTCAGCGAGACTAACGCACACCAATTCATTTCTATCGAAATTTCGATTTTTTCGATTTTCCAGATTTTCCTTTGGGGTACCATAGCGAACAAGACCAAAAAAATTGATCGAAATCGGTCAAGCCGTTTTTGAGTTTTTGCGAGACTAACGCACCGCAATTCATTTTTATCGAAATTTCGATTTTCCGGCTTTTCCTTTGGGAATTCCCGACTTCTATTTTTTTTCAAACCTACCCTATATCATAGCGAACAAACCAAAAAAAAATTGATCGAAATCGGTCAAGCCGTTTTTGAGTTTTTGCGAGACTAACGCACCGCAATTCATTTTTATCGAAATTTCGATTTTCCGGCTTTTCCTTTGGGATTTCCCGACTTCTATTTTTTTTCAAACCTACCCTATATCATAGCGAACAAACCAAAAAAAATTGATCGAAATCGGTCAAGCCGATTTTGAGTTTTTGCGAGACTAACGCACCGCAATTCATTTTTATCGAAATTTCGATTTTCCGGCTTTTCCTTTGGGATTTCCCGACTTCTATTTTTTTTCAAACCTACCCTATATCATAGCGAACAAAAAAAAAAATTATCGAAATCGGTCAAGCGCTTTTTGAGTTTTAGCGAGACTGGCGCACAGCAATTCATTTTTATCGAAATTCGATTTTTTCGATTTTCCGGGTTTTCCTTTGCGGTTTCCCGACTTTTCTTTCTTTTTGAACCTACCCTGTATCCTACCGAATAAAACAAAAAAAAATTATCGAAATCGGTCATGCCGTTTTTGAGTTTCAGCGGGAATAACGCACAGCAATTCATTTTTACCGAAATTTCGATTTTTTCGGTTTTCCGGCTTTTCCTTTGGGATTTTGCGACTTCTATTTGTTTTCAAACCTACCCTATATTATAGCGAACAAAACAAAAACAAATTATCGAAATCGGTCATGCCGTTTTTGAGTTTCAGCGAGACTAACGCACAGCAATTCATTTTTACCGAAATTTCGATTTTTTCGGTTTTCCGGCTTTTCCTTTGGGATTTTGCGACTTCTATTTGTTTTAAACCTACCCTATATTATAGCGAACAAAACAAAAACAAATTATCGAAATCGGTCAAGCGGTTTTTGAGTTTTAGCGAGACTGACGCACAGCAATTCATTTTTATCGAAATTTGGATTTTTTCGATTTTCCGGATTTTCCTTTGGGATTTCGCGACTTCTATTTGTTTTCAAACCTATCCTATATTATAGCGAACAAAACTAAAAAAAATTATCGAAATCGGTCAAGCCGTTTTTTAGTTTTTGCGAGACTGACGCACAGCAATTCATTTTTATAGAAATTTCGATTTTTTCGATTTTCCGGAATTTCCTTTGGGGTTTTAAGACTTTGCTTTTTTTAAAACCTACCCTATATTATAGCGAACAAAACAAAAAAAAAATGTCAAAATCGGTAAAGCCATTTTTGAGTTTTAGCGAGACTAACGCACAGCAATTCATTTTTATCAAAATTTCGATTTTTTCGATTTTCCGGATTTTCCTTTGGGGTTTTAAGACTTTTATTTTTTTAAAACCTACCCTATATTATAGCGAACAAAAAAAAAAAATTATCGAAATCGGTCAAGCGGTTTTTGAGTTTTAGCGAGACTGACGCACAGCAATTCATTTTTATCGAAATTTGGATTTTTTCGATTTTCCGGCTTTTCCTTTGGGATTTCCCGACTTCTATTTTTTTTCAAACCTACCCTATATCATAGCGAACAAAACTAAAAAAAATTATCAAAATCGATCAAGCCGTTTTTGAGTTTTTGCGAGCCGGACGCACAGCAATTCATTTTTATCGAAATTTGGATTTTTTCGATTTTCCGGCCTTTCCTTTGGGGTACCATAGCGAACAAGACCAAAAAAATTGATCGAAATCGGTCAAGCCGTTTTTGAGTTTTTGCGAGACTAACGCACCGCAATTCATTTTTATCGAAATTTCGATTTTCCGGCTTTTCCTTTGGGAATTCCCGACTTCTATTTTTTTTCAAACCTACCCTATATCATAGCGAACAAAAAAAAAAATATCAAAATCGGTCAAGCGGTTTTTGAGTTTCAGCGAGACTAACGCACAGCAATTCATTTTTATCGAAATTTCGATTTTCCGGCTTTTCCTTTGGGATTTCCGGACTTCTATTTTTTTTCAAACCTACATTATATCATAGCGAACAAACCAAAAAACAATTGATCGAAATCGGTCAAGCCGTTTTTGAGTTTTTGCGAGACTAACGCACCGCAATTCATTTTTATCGAAATTTCGATTTTCCGGCTTTTCCTTTGGGATTTCCCGACTTCTATTTTTTTTCAAACCTACCCTATATCATAGCGAACAAAAAAAAAAATTATCGAAATCGGTCAAGCCATTTTTGAGTTTTTGGGAGACTAACGCACAGCAATTCATTTTTATCGAAATTAAGATTTTGTCGATTTTACGGATTTTCCTTTGGGGTTTTAAGACTTTTCTTTTTTTAAAACCTACCCTATATTATAGCGAACAAAACAAAAAAAATATTTCGAAATCGCTCAAGCCGTTTTTGAGTTTTAGCGAGACTAACGCATAGCAATTCATTTTTATCGAAATTTCGATTTTTTGGATTTTCCGGATTTTCCTTTGGGGTTTTAAGACTTTTCTTTTTTTTCCAAACCTACCCTATATTATAGCGAACAAAACTAAAAAAAGTATCGAAATCGGTCAAGCCGTTTTTGAGTTTTTGCGAGACTAAAGCAGAACGTTACTAACGTCGTGGTTTTCCGACTTTTCTTTTTTTTTCAAACCTACCCTGTATCATAGCGAACAAAACAAAAAAAAATTTTTGAAATCGGTCAGGCCGTTTTTGAGTTTAAGCGAGACTAACGTACAGCAATTCATTTTTATCGAAATTTCGATTTTCCGGATTTTTCTTTGGGGTTTTTAAGACTTTTTTTTTTTAAAACCTAGTTTATATTATAACGAACAAAACAAAAAAAAATTTCGAAATCGGTCAAGCCGTTTTTGAGTTTAAGCGAGACTACCGCACAGCAATTCATTTTTATCGAAATTTCAATGCTTTCGATTTTCCGGCTTTTCCTTTGGGATTTCCCGACTTTTATTTTTTTTTCAAACCTACCCTGTATCATAGCGAACAAAACTATAAAAAATTATCGAAATCGGTCAAGCCGTTTTTTGAGTTTTTGTGAGACTAACCCAAACCGTTACTAACGTCGGGGTTTTCCTACTTTTCTTTTTTTTCAAACCTACCCTGTATCATAGCGAACAAAACAAAACAAAATTATCGAAATCGGTTAAGCCGTTTTTGAGTTTCAGCGAGACTAACGCGCAGCAATTAATTTTTATCGAAATTTCGATTTTCCGGATTTTCCTTTGGGGTTTTAAGATTTTCCTTTTTTTAAAACCTACCCTATATTATAGCGAACAAAACAAAACAAAATTCGAAAACGGTCAAGCTGTTTTTGAATTTTAGCGAGACTAACGCAAAGCAATTCATTTTTATCGAAATTTCGGTTTTTTCGATTTTCCGGCTTTTCCTTTGGGATTTCCCGACTTTTATTTTTTTTTTCAAACCTACCCTATATCATAGCGAACAAAACAAAAAAAATTATCGAAATCGGTCAAGCCGTTTTTGAGTTTCAGCGTGACTAACGCACAGCAATTCATTTTTATGGAAATTTTGATTTTTTCGATTTTCCGGCTTTTCCTTTGGGATTTCCCGACTTTTCTTTTCTTTCACACCTACCCTGTATCATAGCGAACAAAAAAAAAAAAATTATCGAAATCGATCAAGCCGTTTTTGAGTTTTAGCGAGACTAACGCACAGCAATTCATTTTTATCGAAATTTCGATTTTTTCGATTTTCCGGCTTTTTCTTTGGGGTTTCCCAACTTTTATTTTTTTGAACCTGCCCTGTATCCTAGCGAATAAAACAAATAAAAATTATCGAAATCGGTCATGCCGTTTTTGAGTTTCAGCGAGACTAACGCACAGCAATTCATTTTTATCGAAATCTCGATTTTTTCGATTTTTTCGATTTTCCGGTATTTCCTTTGGGGTTTTAAGAATTTTCTGTTTTTAAAAGCTACCCTGTATTATAGCGAAGAAAACAAAAAAAAATATTATCGAAATCGGTCAAGCCGTTTTTGAATTTTAGCGAGACTAACGCACAGCAATTCATTTTTATAGAAATTTAGATTTTTTCGATTTTCCGGATTTTGCTTTGGGGTTTTAAGACTTTTCTTTCTTTCAAAACCTGCTCTATATTATAGTGAATAAAACAAAAAAAAAATTTCGAAATCGGTCAAGCCGTTTTTGAGTTTTAGCGAGAGTAACGCACAGCAATTCATTTTTATCGAAATTTCGATTTTTTCGATTTTCCGGATTTTCCTTTGGGGTTTTAAGACTTTCCTTTTTTTTCAAACCTACCCTATATTATAGCGAACAAAACTAAAAAAAATTATCGAAATCGGTCAAGCCGTTTTTGAGTTTAAGCGAGACTAACGCACAGCAATTCATTTTTATCGAAATTTCGATTTTTTCGATTTTCCGGATTTTCCTTTGGGATTTCCCGACTTTTAGTTATTTTCAAACCTACCCTGTATCATAGCGAACACAACTAAAAAAAGTATCGAAATCGGTCAAGCCGTTTTTGAGTTTTTGCGAGACTAACGCAGAACGTTACTAACGTCGTGGTTTTCCGACTTTTCTTTTTTTTCAAACCTACCCTGTATCATAGCGTACAAAACAAAACAAAATTTTTGAAATCGGTTAGGCCGTTTTTGAGTTTAAGCGAGACTAACGTACAGCAATTCATTTTTATCGAAATTTCGATTTTCCGGATTTTTCTTTGGGGTTTTAAGACTTTTTTTTTTTTAAAACCTACTTTATATTATAACGAACAAAACAAAAAAAAATTTCGAAATCGGTCAAGCCGTTTTTGAGTTTAAGCGAGACTAACGCACAGCAATTCATTTTTATCGAAATTTCAATGTTTTCGATTATCCGGCTTTTCCTTTGGGATTTCCCGACTTTTATTTTTTTTCCCTGTATCATAGCGAACAAAACTAAAAAAAATTATCGAAATCGGTCAAGCCGTTTTTTGAGTTTTTGTGAGACTAACCCAAACCGTTACTAACGTCGGGGTTTTCCAACTTTTCTTTTTTTTCAAACCTACCCTGTATCATAGTGAACAAACCAAAAAAAATTATCGAAATCGGTCAAGCCGTTTTTGAGTTTCAGCGAGACTAACGCACAGCAATTCATTCTTATCGAAATTTCGATTTTCCGGATTTTCCTTTGGGGTTTTAAGATTTTCCTTTTTTTAAAACCTACTCTATATTATAGCGAACAAAACAAAACAAAATTCGAAATCGTTCAAGCTGTTTTTGAATTTTAGCGAGACTAACGCACAGCAATTCATTTTTATCGAAATTTCGATTTTTTCGATTTTGCGGCTTTTCCTTTGGGATTTCCCGACTTCTCATTTTTTTCGTACCCACCCTATATTATAGCGAACAAAACAAAACAAAAATTATCGAAATCGGTCAAGCCGTATTTGAGTTTTAGCGAGACTAACCTACAGCAATTCAGTTTTATCGAAATTTCGATTTTTTCGATTTTCCGACTTTTGCTTTGGGATATCCCGACCTTTCTTTTCTTTCAAACCTACCCTATATCCTAGCGAATAAATCAAAAATAAAAATTATCGAAATCGATCGAGCCGTTTTTGAGTTTTAGCGAGACTAACGCACAGCAATTCATTTTTATCGAAATTTCGATTTTTTCGATTTTCCGACTTTTGTTTTGGGATTTCCCGACTTCTGTTGTTTTCATACCCACCCTATATTATATTGAACAAAAAATCAACAAAATTTTTGAAATCGGTCAGGCCGTTTTTGAGTTTAAGCGAGACTAACGCACAGCAATTCATTATTATCGAAATTTCGATTTTTTCGATTTTCCGGATTTTCCTTTGGGATTTCCCGACTTTTAGTTATTTTCAAACCTACCCTGTATCATAGCGAACACAACTAAAAAAAGTATCGAAATCGGTCAAGCCGTTTTTGAGTTTTTGCGAGACTAACGCAGAACGTTACTAACGTCGTGGTTTTCCGACTTTTCTTTTTTTTCAAACCTACCCTGTATCATAGCGTACAAAACAAAACAAAATTTTTGAAATCGGTTAGGCCGTTTTTGAGTTTAAGCGAGACTAACGTACAGCAATTCATTTTTATCGAAATTTCGATTTTCCGGATTTTTCTTTGGGGTTTTAAGACTTTTTTTTTTTTAAAACCTACTTTATATTATAACGAACAAAACAAAAAAAAATTTCGAAATCGGTCAAGCCGTTTTTGAGTTTAAGCGAGACTAACGCACAGCAATTCATTTTTATCGAAATTTCAATGTTTTCGATTATCCGGCTTTTCCTTTGGGATTTCCCGACTTTTATTTTTTTTCCCTGTATCATAGCGAACAAAACTAAAAAAAATTATCGAAATCGGTCAAGCCGTTTTTTGAGTTTTTGTGAGACTAACCCAAACCGTTACTAACGTCGGGGTTTTCCAACTTTTCTTTTTTTTCAAACCTACCCTGTATCATAGTGAACAAACCAAAAAAAATTATCGAAATCGGTCAAGCCGTTTTTGAGTTTCAGCGAGACTAACGCACAGCAATTCATTCTTATCGAAATTTCGATTTTCCGGATTTTCCTTTGGGGTTTTAAGATTTTCCTTTTTTTAAAACCTACTCTATATTATAGCGAACAAAACAAAACAAAATTCGAAATCGTTCAAGCTGTTTTTGAATTTTAGCGAGACTAACGCACAGCAATTCATTTTTATCGAAATTTCGATTTTTTCGATTTTGCGGCTTTTCCTTTGGGATTTCCCGACTTCTCATTTTTTTCGTACCCACCCTATATTATAGCGAACAAAACAAAACAAAAATTATCGAAATCGGTCAAGCCGTATTTGAGTTTTAGCGAGACTAACCTACAGCAATTCAGTTTTATCGAAATTTCGATTTTTTCGATTTTCCGACTTTTGCTTTGGGATATCCCGACCTTTCTTTTCTTTCAAACCTACCCTATATCCTAGCGAATAAATCAAAAATAAAAATTATCGAAATCGATCGAGCCGTTTTTGAGTTTTAGCGAGACTAACGCACAGCAATTCATTTTTATCGAAATTTCGATTTTTTCGATTTTCCGACTTTTGTTTTGGGATTTCCCGACTTCTGTTGTTTTCATACCCACCCTATATTATATTGAACAAAAAATCAACAAAATTTTTGAAATCGGTCAGGCCGTTTTTGAGTTTAAGCGAGACTAACGCACAGCAATTCATTATTATCGAAATTTCGATTTTTTCGATTTTCCGGATTTTCCTTTGGGATTTCCCGACTTTTAGTTATTTTCAAACCTACCCTGTATCATAGCGAACACAACTAAAAAAAGTATCGAAATCGGTCAAGCCGTTTTTGAGTTTTTGCGAGACTAACGCAGAACGTTACTAACGTCGTGGTTTTCCGACTTATCTTTTTTTTCAAACCTACCCTGTATCATAGCGTACAAAACAAAACAAAATTTTTGAAATCGGTCAGGCCGTTTTTGAGTTTAAGCGAGACTAACGTACAGCAATTCATTTTTATCGAAATTTCGATTTTCCGGATTTTTCTTTGGGGTTTTAAGACTTTTTTTTTTTTAAAACCTACTTTATATTATAACGAACAAAACAAAAAAAAATTTCGAAATCGGTCAAGCCGTTTTTGAGTTTAAGCGAGACTAACGCACAGCAATTCAATTTTATCGAAATCTCAATGTTTTCGATTTTCCGGCTTTTCCTTTGGGATTTCCCGACTTTTATTTTTTTTTCAAACCTACCCTCTATCATAGCGAACAAAACTATAAAAAATTATCGAAATCGGTCAAGCCGTTTTTTGAGTTTTTGTGAGACTAACCCAAACCGTTACTAACGTCGGGGTTTTCCTAATTTTATTTTTTTTCAAACCTACCCTGTATCATAGCGAACAAAACAAAACAAAATTATCGAAATCGGTCAAGCCGTTTTTGAGTTTCAGCGAGACTAACGCACAGCAATTCATTTTTATCGAAATTTCGATTTTTTCGATTTTCCGACTTTTCCTTTGGGATTTCCCGACTTTTATTTTTTTTCAAACCTACCCTATATCATAACGAACAAAACAAAAAAAATTATCGAAATCGGTCAAGCCGTTTTTGAGTTTCAGCGTGACTAACGCACAGCAATTCATTTTTATCGAAATTTTGATTTTTTCGATTTTCCGACTTTTCCTTTGGGATTTCCCGACTTTTCTTTTCTTTCAAACCTACCCTGTATCATAGCGAACAAAAAAAAAAATATTATCGAAATCGATCAAGCCGTTTTTGAGTTTTAGCGAGACTAACGCACAGCAATTCATTTTTATCGAAATTTCGATTTTTTCGATTTTCCGGCTTTTCCTTTGGGATTTCCCGACTTTTATTTTTTTTCAAACCTACTCTATATCATAACGAACAAAACAAAAAAAATTATCGAAATCGGTCAAGCCGTTTTTGAGTTTCAGCGTGACTAACGCACAGCAATTCATTTTTATCGAAATTTTGATTTTTTCGATTTTCCGACTTTTCCTTTGGGATTTCCCGACTTTTCTTTTCTTTCAAACCTACCCTGTATCATACCGAACAAAAAAAAAAAAATTATCGAAATCGATCGAGCCGTTTTTGAGTTTTAGCGAGACTAACGCACAGCAATTCATTTTTATCGAAATTTCGATTTTCCGGATTTTCCTTTGGGGTTTTAAGATTTTCCTTTTTTTAAAACCTACCCAAGCTGTTTTTGAATTTTAGCGAGACTAACGCAAAGCAATTCATTTTTATCGAAATTTCGATTTTTTCGATTTTCCGGCTTTTCCTTTGGGATTTCCCGACTTTTATTTTTTTTCAAACCTACCCTATATCATAACGAACAAAACAAAAAAAATTATCGAAATCGGTCAAGCCGTTTTTGAGTTTCAGCGTGACTAACGCACAGCAATTCATTTTTATCGAAATTTTGATTTTTTCGATTTTCCGACTTTTCCTTTGGGATTTCCCGACTTTTCTTTTCTTTCAAACCTACCCTGTATCATAGCGAACAAAAAAAAAAAAATTATCGAAATCGATCAAGCCGTTTTTGAGTTTTAGCGAGACTAACGCACAGCAATTCATTTTTATCGAAATTTCAATTTTTTCGATTTTCCGGCTTTTCTTTTGGGGTTTCCCAACTTTTCTTTTTTTGAACCTGCCCTGTATCCTAGCGAATAAAACAAATAAAAATTATCGAAATCGGTCATGCCGTTTTTGAGTTTCAGCGAGACTAACGCACAGCAATTCATTTTTATCGAAATCTCGATTTTTTCGATTTTTTCGATTTTTTCGATTTTCCGGTATTTCCTTTGGGGTTTTAAGAATTTTCTGTTTTTAAAAGCTACCCTGTATTATAGCGAAAAAAACAAAAAAAAATATTATCGAAATCGGTCAAGCCGTTTTTGAATTTTAGCGAGACTAACGCACAGCAATTCATTTTTATAGAAATTTAGATTTTTTCGATTTTCCGGATTTTGCTTTGGGGTTTTAAGACTTTTCTTCGATTTTCGGGCTTTTCCTTTGGGGTTTTAAGACTTTTCTGTTTTTGAAAGCTACCCTGTATCATAGCGAACAAAACCAACAAAAATTATCGAGATCGGTCAAGCCGTTTTTGAGTTTTAGCGAGACTAACGCACAGCAATTCATTTTTATCGAAATTTCGATTATTTCGATTTTCTGGCATTTCATTTGCGGTTTCCCGACTTTTCTTTTTTTAAACATACCCTGTATAATAGCGAACAAAACAAAAAAAATTATCGAAATCGGTCAAGCCGGTTTTGAGTTTTAGCGAGACTAACGCACAGCAATTCATTTTTATCGAAATTTCGATTTTTTCGATTTTCGGGCTTTTCCTTTGGGGTTTCCCGACTTTTCTTTTTTTGAACCTGCCCTGTATCCTATCGAATAAAACAAAAAAAAATTTCGAAATCGGTCAAGCCGTTTTTGAGTTTTAGCGAGACTAACGCACAGCAATTCATTTTTATCGAAATTTCGATTTTTTCGATTTTCGGGCTTTTCCTTTGGGGTTTCCCGACTTTTCTTTTTTTGAACCTGCCCTGTATCCTTGCGAATAAAACAAATATAAATTATCGAAATCGGTCATGCCGTTTTTGAGTTTCAGCGAGACTAACGCACAGCAATTCATTTTTATCGAAATCTCGATTTTTTCGATTTTCCGGCTTTTCCTTTGGGATTTCCCGAATTTTCTTTTTTTTGAAACCTACCCTTTATCATAGCGAATAAACCAAAAAAAAAATTATAGAAATCGGTCAAGCCGTTTTTTAGTTTTTGCAAGACTCACGCAAAGAAATTCATTTTTATCGAAATTTTGATTTTTTCGATTTTTGGGCTTTTCCTTTGCGGTTTCCCGACTTTTCTTTATTGTAAACCTACCCTGTATCATAGCGAAAAAAACAAATTTCGAAATCGGTCAAGCCGTTTTTGAGTTTTAGCGAGACTAACGCACAGCAATTCATTTTTATCGAAATTTCGATTTTTTCGATTTTCTGGCTTTTCCTTTGGGGTTTTCCGACTTTTCTTTTTTTGAACCTGCCCTGTATCCTAGCGAATAAACAAAAAAAAATTATCGAAATCGGTCATGCCGTTTTTGAGTTTCAGCGAGACTAACGCACAGCAATTCATTTTTATTGAAATTTCGATTTTTTCGATTTTCCGGATTTTCCTTTGGGGTTTTAAGACTTTTCTTTTCTTTTAAACCTACCCTTTATTATAGTGAACAAAACAAAAAAAAATTATCGAAATCGGTCATGCCGTTTTTGAGTTTCAGCGAGACTAACGCACAGCAATTCATTTTTATCGAAATCTCGATTTTTTCGATTTTCCGGCTTTTCCTTTGGGATTGCCCGAATTTTCTTTTTTTTGAAACCTACCCTTTATTATAGTGAACAAAACAAAAAAAAATTATCGAAATCGGTCAAGCAGTTTTTTAGTTTTAGCGAGACTAACGCACAGCAATTCATTTTTATCGAAATTTCGATTTTTTCGATTTTCCGGCTTTTCCTTTGGGATTTCCCGACTTTTTTTTCTTTTAAACCTACCCTTTATTATAGTGAACAAAACAAAAATAAATTATCGAAATCGGTCAAGCAGTTTTTTAGTTTTAGCAAGACTAACGCACAGCAATTCATTTTTATCGAAATTTCGATTTTTTCGATTTTCCGGCTTTTCCTTTGGGATTTCCCGACTTTTCTTTTCTTTTAAACCTACCCTTTATTATAGTGAACAAAACAAATAAAAATTATCGAAATCGGTCATGCCGTTTTTGAGTTTCAGCGAGACTAACGCACAGCAATTCATTTTTATCGAAATCTCGATTTTTTCGATTTTCCGGCTTTTCCTTTGGGATTGCCCGAATTTTCTTTTTTTTTGAAACCTACCCTGTATCATAGCGAATCAACCAAAAAAAAAATTATCGAAATCGGTCAAGCGGTTTTTTAGTTTTTGCAAGACAAACGCAAAGAAATTCATTTTTATCGAAATTTCAATTTTTTCGATTTTCCGGATTTTCCTTTGGGGTTTCAAGACTTTGCTTTTTTTAAAACCTACCCTATATTATAGCGAACAAAACAAAAAAAGAATTTCAAAATCGGTAAAGCCATTTTTGAGTTTTAGCGAGACTAACGCACAGCAATTCATTTTTATCAAAATTTCGATTTTTTCGATTTTCCGGATTTTCCTTTGGGGTTTTAAGACTTTTATTTTTTTAAAACCTACCCTATATTATAGCGAACTAAACAAAAAAAAATTATCGAAATCGGTCAAGCGGTTTTTTAGTTTTTGCAAGACTAACGCAAAGAAATTCATTTTTATAGAAATTTAGATTTTTTCGATTTTCCGGCTTTTCCTTTGGGATTTCCCGACTTCTATTTTTTTTCATACCCACCCTATATAATAGCGAACAAAACAAAAAAAAATTATCGAAATCGGTCAAGCCCTTTTTAAGTTTCAGCGAGACTAACGCACACCAATTCATTTCTATCGAAATTTCGATTTTTTCGATTTTCCAGATTTTCCTTTGGGGTACCATAGCGAACAAGACCAAAAAAATTGATCGAAATCGGTCAAGCCGTTTTTGAGTTTTTGCGAGACTAACGCACCGCAATTCATTTTTATCGAAATTTCGATTTTCCGGGTTTTCCTTTGGGATTTCCCGACTTCTATTTTTTTTCGAACCTACCCTATATCATAGCGAACAAACCAAAAAAAAATTGATCGAAATCGGTCAAGCCGTTTTTGAGTTTTTGCGAGACTAACGCACCGCAATTCATTTTTATCGAAATTTCGATTTTCCGGCTTTTCCTTTGGGATTTCCCGACTTCTATTTTTTTTCAAACCTACCCTATATCATAGCGAACAAACCAAAAAAAATTGATCGAAATCGGTCAAGCCGATTTTGAGTTTTTGCGAGACTAACGCACCGCAATTCATTTTTATCGAAATTTCGATTTTCCGGCTTTTCCTTTGGGATTTCCCGACTTCTATTTTTTTTCAAACCTACCCTATATCATAGCGAACAAAAAAAAAAATTATCGAAATCGGTCAAGCGCTTTTTGAGTTTTAGCGAGACTGACGCACAGCAATTCATTTTTATCGAAATTCGATTTTTTCGATTTTCCGGGTTTTCCTTTGCGGTTTCCCGACTTTTCTTTCTTTTTGAACCTACCCTGTATCCTACCGAATAAAACAAAAAAAAATTATCGAAATCGGTCATGCCGTTTTTGAGTTTCAGCGAGAATAACGCACAGCAATTCATTTTTACCGAAATTTCGATTTTTTCGGTTTTCCGGCTTTTCCTTTGGGATTTTGCGACTTCTATTTGTTTTCAAACCTACCCTATATTATAGCGAACAAAACAAAAACAAATTATCGAAATCGGTCATGCCGTTTTTGAGTTTCAGCGAGACTAACGCACAGCAATTCATTTTTACCGAAATTTCGATTTTTTCGGTTTTCCGGCTTTTCCTTTGGGATTTTGCGACTTCTATTTGTTTTAAACCTACCCTATATTATAGCGAACAAAACAAAAACAAATTATCGAAATCGGTCAAGCGGTTTTTGAGTTTTAGCGAGACTGACGCACAGCAATTCATTTTTATCGAAATTTGGATTTTTTCGATTTTCCGGATTTTCCTTTGGGATTTCGCGACTTCTATTTGTTTTCAAACCTACCCTATATTATAGCGAACAAAACTAAAAAAAATTATCGAAATCGGTCAAGCCGTTTTTTAGTTTTTGCGAGACTGACGCACAGCAATTCATTTTTATAGAAATTTCGATTTTTTCGATTTTCCGGAATTTCCTTTGGGGTTTTAAGACTTTGCTTTTTTTAAAACCTACCCTATATTATAGCGAACAAAAAAAAAAAATGTCAAAATCGGTAAAGCCATTTTTGAGTTTTAGCGAGACTAACGCACAGCAATTCATTTTTATCAAAATTTCGATTTTTTCGATTTTCCGGATTTTCCTTTGGGGTTTTAAGACTTTTATTTTTTTAAAACCTACCCTATATTATAGCGAACAAAAAAAAAAAATTATCGAAATCGGTCAAGCGGTTTTTGAGTTTTAGCGAGACTGACGCACAGCAATTCATTTTTATCGAAATTTGGATTTTTTCGATTTTCCGGCTTTTCCTTTGGGATTTCCCGACTTCTATTTTTTTTCAAACCTACCCTATATCATAGCGAACAAAACTAAAAAAAATTATCAAAATCGATCGAGCCGTTTTTGAGTTTTTGCGAGCCGGACGCACAGCAATTCATTTTTATCGAAATTTGGATTTTTTCGATTTTCCGGCTTTTCCTTTGGGGTACCATAGCGAACAAGACCAAAAAAATTGATCGAAATCGGTCAAGCCGTTTTTGAGTTTTTGCGAGACTAACGCACCGCAATTCATTTTTATCGAAATTTCGATTTTCCGGCTTTTCCTTTGGGAATTCCCGACTTCTATTTTTTTTCAAACCTACCCTATATCATAGCGAACAAAAAAAAAATATCAAAATCGGTCAAGCGGTTTTTGAGTTTCAGCGAGACTAACGCACAGCAATTCATTTTTATCGAAATTTCGATTTTCCGGCTTTTCCTTTGGGATTTCCGGACTTCTATTTTTTTTCAAACCTACATTATATCATAGCGAACAAACCAAAAAAAAATTGATCGAAATCGGTCAAGCCGTTTTTGAGTTTTTGCGAGACTAACGCACCGCAATTCATTTTTATCGAAATTTCGATTTTCCGGCTTTTCCTTTGGGATTTCCCGACTTCTATTTTTTTTCAAACCTACCCTATATCATAGCGAACAAAAAAAAAAAAATTATCGAAATCGGTAAAGCGGTTTTTGAGTTTTAGCGAGACTGACGCACAGCAATTCATTTTTATCAAATTCGATTTTTTCGATTTTCCGGGGTTTCCTTTGCGGTTTCCCGACTTTTCTTTTTTTTGAACCTACCCTGTATCCTAGCGAATAAAACAAAAAAAAATTATCGAAATCGGTCATGCCGTTTTTGAGTTTCAGCGAGACTAACGCACAGCAATTCATTTTTACCGAAATTTCGATTTTTTCGGTTTTCCGGCTTTTTCTTTGGGATTTTGCGACTTCTATTTGTTTTCAAACCTACCCTATATCACAGCGAACAAAACAAAAAAAAATTATCGAAATCGGTCAAGCAGTTTTTGAGTTTTAGTGAGACTAACGCACAACAATTCATTTTTATCGAAATTCCGATTTTTTCGATTTTCCTGCTTTTTTTTGGATTTTTCGACTTTTATGTTTTTTCAAACCTACCCTGTACCATAGCGAACAAGACCAAAAAAATTGATCGAAATCGGTCAAGCCGTTTTTGAGTTTTTGCGAGACTAATGCACCGCAATTCATATTTATCGAAATTTCGATTTTCCGGCTTTTCCTTTGGGAATTTCCGACTTCTATTTTTTTTCAAACCTACCCTATATCATAGCGAACAAAACAAAAAAAAATTATCGAAATCGGTCAAGCGGTTTTTGAGTTTTAGCGAGACAAACGCACACCAATTCATTTCTATCGAAATTTCGATTTTTTCGATTTTCTGCCTTTTCCTTTGGGATTTCCCGACTTCTATTTTTTTTCATACCCACCCTATATTATAGCGAACAAAACAAAAAAAAATTATCGAAATCGGTCAAGCCGTTTTTGAGTTTCAGCGAGACTAACGCACACCAATTCATTTCTATCGAAATTTCGATTTTTTCGATTTTCCAGATTTTCCTTTGGGGTACCATAGCGAACAAGACCAAAAAAATTGATCGAAATCGGTCAAGCCGTTTTTGAGTTTTTGCGAGACTAACGCACCGCAATTCATTTTTATCCAAATTTCGATTTTCCGGCTTTTCCTTTGGGATTTCCCGACTTCTATTTTTTTACAAACCTACCCAATATCATAGCGAACAAACCAAAAAAAAATTGATCGAAATCGGTCAAGCCGTTTTTGAGTTTTTGCGAGACTAACGCACCGCAATTCATTTTTATCGAAATTTCGATTTTCCGGCTTTTCCTTTGGAATTTCCCGACTTCTATTTTTTTTCAAACCTACCCTATATCATAGCGAACAAAAAAAAAATATCGAAATCGGTCAAGCGGTTTTTGAGTTTCAGCGAGACTAACGCACCGCAATTCATTTTTATCGAAATTTCGATTTTCCGGCTTTTCCTTTGGGATTTCCCGACTTCAATTTTTTTCAAACCTACCCTATATCATAGCGAAAAAACCAAAAAAAAATTGATCGAAATCGGTCAAGCCGTTTTTGAGTTTTTGCGAGACTAACGCACCGCAATTCATTTTTATCGAAATTTCGATTTTCCGGCTTTTCCTTTGGGATTTCCCGACTTCTATTTTTTTTCAAACCTACCCTATATCATAGCAAACAAAACAAAAACAAATTATCGAAATCGGTCATGCCGTTTTTGAGTTTCAGCTAGACTAACGCACAGCAATTCATTTTTACCGAAATTTCGATTTTTTCGGTTTTCCGGCTTTTCCTTTGGGATTTTGCGACTTCTATCTGTTTTCAAACCTACCCTATATTATAGCGAACAAAACAAAAACAAATTATCGAAATCGGTCATGCCGTTTTTGAGTTTCAGCGAGACTAACGCACAGCAATTCATTTTTACCGAAATTTCGATTTTTTCGGTTTTCCGGCTTTTCCTTTGGGATTTTGCGACTTCTATTTGATTTCAAACCTACCCTATATTATAGCGAACAAAACAAAAACAAATTATCGAAATCGGTCAAGCGGTTTTTGAGTTTTAGCGAGACTGACGCACAGCAATTCATTTTCATCGAAATTTGGATTTTTTCGATTTTCCGGCTTTTCCTTTGGGATTTCCCGACTTCTATTTTTTTTCAAACCTACCCTATATCATAGCGAACAAAACTAAAAAAAATTATCAAAATCGATCAAGCCGTTTTTGAGTTTTTGCGAGCCGGACGCACAGCAATTCATTTTTATCGAAATTTGGATTTTTTCGATTTTCCAGATTTTCCTTTGGGGTACCATAGCGAACAAGACCAAAAAAATTGATCGAAATCGGTCAAGCCGTTTTTGAGTTTTTGCGAGACTAACGCACCGCAATTCATTTTTATCGAAATTTCGATTTTCCGGCTTTTCCTTTGGGATTTCCCGACTTCTATTTTTTTTCAAACCTACCCTATATCATAGCGAACAAACCAAAAAAAAATTGATCGAAATCGGTCAAGCCGTTTTTGAGTTTTTGCGAGACTAACGCACCGCAATTCATTTTTACCGAAATTTCGATTTTCCGGCTTTTCCTTTGGGATTTCCCGACTTCTATTTTTTTTCAAACCTACCCTATATCATAGCGAACAAAACAAAAAAAAATTATCGAAATCGGTCAAGCGGTTTTTGAGTTTTAGCGAGACTAACGCAAAGCAATTCATTTTTATCGAAATTTCGATTTTTTCCATTTTCCGGCTTTTCCTTTGGGATTTCCCGACTTTTGTTTTCTTTCAAACCTACCGTATATCACAGCGAACAAAACAATAAAAAATTATCGAAATCGGTCAAGCAGTTTTTGAGTTTTAGCGAGACTAACGCACAGCAATTCATTTTTGTCGAAATTCCGATTTTTTAGATTTTCCGGCTGTTTTTTTGGATTTTTCGACTTTTCTGTTTTTTCAAACCTACCCTGTATCATAGCGAACAAAACTAAAAAAAATTATCGAAATCGGTCAAGCCGTTTTTGAGCTTTTGCGAGCCGGACGCACAGCAATTCATTTTTATCGAAATTTCAATTTTTTCGATTTTCCGGCTTTTCCTTTGGGATTTCCCGACTTCTATTTTTTTTCAAACCTACCCTATATCATAGCGAACAAAACAAAAAAAAAATTAGCGAAATCGGTCAAGCGGTTTTTGAGTTTCAGCGAGACTAACGCAAAGCAATTCATTTTTATCGTAATTTCGATTTTTTCCATTTTCCGGCTTTTCCTTTGGGATTTTTCGACCTTTGTTTTCTTTCAAACCTACCCTATATCACAGCGAACAAAACAAAAAAAAATTATCGAAATCGGTCAAGCGGTTTTTGAGTTTTAGCGAGACTGACGCACAGGAATTCATTTTTATCGAAATTTGGATTTTTTCGATTTTCCGGCTTTTCCTTTGGGATTTCCCGACTTCTATTTTTTTTCAAACCTACGCTATATCATAGCAAACAAAACTAAAAAAAATTATCGAAATCGGTCAAGCCGTTTTTGAGTTTTTGCGAGCCAGACGCACAGCAATTCATTTTTATCGAAATTTGGTTTTTTCGATTTTCCGGCTTTTCCTTTGGGATTTCCCGACTTCTATTTTTTTTCAAACCTACCCTATATCATAGCCAACAAAACTAAAAAAAATTATCGAAATCGGTCAAGCCGTTTTTGAGTTTTTGCGAGCCGGACGCACAGCAATTCATTTTTATCGAAATTTCAATTTTTTCGATTTTCCGGCTTTTCCTTTAGGATTTCCCGACTTCTATTTTTTTTCAAACCTACCCTATATCATAGCGAACAAAACAAAAAAAAAAAATTATCGAAATCGGTCAAGCGGTTTTTGAGTTTTAGCGAGACTAACGCAAAGCAATTCATTTTTATCGAAATTTCGATTTTTTCCATTTTCCGGCTTTTCCTTTGGGATTTTCCGACCTTTGTTTTCTTTCAAACCTACCCTATATCACAGCGAACAAAACAAAAAAAAATTATCGAAATCGGTCAAGCAGTTTTTGAGTTTTAGCGAGACTAACGCACAGCAATTCATTTTTGTCGAAATTCCGATTTTTTAGATTTTCCGGCTGTTTTTTTGGATTTTTCGACTTTTCTGTTTTTTCAAACCTACCCTGTATCATAGCGATCAAAACTAAAAAAATTTTTCGAAATCGGTCAAGCCGTTATTGAGTTTTAGGGAGACTAACGCACAGCAATTCATTTTTATCGAAATTTCGATTTTTTCGATTTTCCGGATTTTCCTTTGGGGTTTTAAGACTAGAGTAACGCACAGCAATTCATTTTTATCGAAATTTGGTTTTTTCGATTTTCCGGCTTTTCCTTTGGGATTTCCCGACTTCTATTTTTTTTCAAACCTACCCTATATCATAGCGAACAAAACTAAAAAAAATTATCGAAATCGGTCAAGCCGTTTTTGAGTTTTTGCGAGCCAGACGCACAGCAATTCATTTTTATCGAAATTTGGTTTTTTCGATTTTCCGGCTTTTCCTTTGGGATTTCCCGACTTCTATTTTTTTTCAAACCTACCCTATATCATAGCGAACAGAACAAAAAAAAATTATCGAAATCGGTCAAGCGGTTTTTGAGTTTTAGCGAGACTAACCCACAGCAATTCATTTTTATCGAAATTTCGATTTTTTCGATTTTCCGGCTTTTCCTTTGGGGTTTCCCTACTTTTATTTTTTCGAACCTGCCCTGTATCCTAGCGAACAATACTAAAAAAATTATCGAAATCGGTCAAGCCGTTTTTGAGTTTTTGCGAGCCTGACGCAAAGCAATTCATTTTGATCGAAATTTCGATTTTTTCGATTTTCCGGATTTTCCTTTGGTCTTTTAATACTTTTTTTTTTTTTCAAACCTACCCTGTGTCATAGCGAACAAAACAAAAAAAAATTATCGAAATCGGTCAAGCCGTTTTTGAGTTTTTGCGGGCCTGACGCACAGCAATTCATTTTTATCGAAATTTCGATTTTTTCGATTTTCTGGCTTTTCCTTTGCGGCTTCCCGAATTTTTTTTAAACCTACCCTGTATCATAGCGAACAAAACAAAAAAAATTATCGAAATCGGTAGAGCCGTTTTTGAGTTTTTGCGAGCCTGACGCAAAGCAATTCCTTTTTATCGAAATTTCGATTTTTTCGATTTCCGGATTTTCCTTTGGAGTTTCCTGAAGTTTCTTTTTTCAAACCTCCCCTGTATTATAGCGAACAAAACTAAAAAAATTATCGAAAACGGGCATGCCGTTTTTGAGTTTTTGCGAGCCTGACGCAAAGCAATTCATTTTTATCGAAATTTCGACTTTTTCGACTTTCCGGCTTTTTCTTTGAGGTTTTTCCGACTTTTCTTTTTTGTCAAATATACCCTGTATCATAGCGAACAAAAAAAAATTATCGAAATCGGTCAAGCCGTTTTTGAGTTTTTGCGAGACTAACGCACCGCAATTCATTTTTATCGAAATTTCGATTTTCCGGCTTTTCCTTTGGGATTTCCCGACTTCTATTTTTTTTCGAACCTACCCTATATCATAGCGAACAAAACAAAAAAAAATTATCGAAATCGGTCAAGCGGTTTTTGAGTTTTAGCGAGACTAACCCACAGTAATTCATTTTTATCGAAATTTCGATTTTTTCGATTTTCCGGCATTTCCTTTGGGATTTCCCGACTTTTACTTTTTTTCAAACCTACAGCAATTCCTTTTTATCGAAATTTCGATTATTTCGATTTTCCGACTTTTCCTTTGGGATTTCCCGACTTTTCTTGTCTTTCAAACCTACCCTATATCATAGCAAACAAAACAAAAAAAATTATCGAAATCGGTCAAGCCGTTTTTGAGTTTCAGCGTGACTAACGCACAGCAATTCATTTTTATCGAAATTTGAAATTTTCGATTTTCCAGATTTTCCTTTGGGGTTTTAAGACTTTTCTGTTTTTAAAGGCTACCCCATATTATAGCGAAGAAAACAAAAAAAAAATTATCGAAATCGGTCAAGCCGTTTTTGAATTTTAGCGAGACTAACGCACAGCAATTCATTTTTATCGAAATTTCGATTTTTTCGATTTTCCGGCTTTTTTTTGGATTTTTCGACTTTTATGTTTTTTCAAACCTACCCTGTACCATAGCGAACAAGACCAAAAAAATTGATCGAAATTGGTCAAGCCGTTTTTGAGTTTTTGCGAGACTAACGCACCGCAATTCATTTTTATCGAAATTTCGATTTTTTCGATTTTCCGGCTTTTCCTTTGGGATTTCCCGACTTTTACTTTTTTTCAAACCTACAGCAATTCATTTTTATCGAAATTTCGATTTTTTCGATTTTCCGACTTTTCCTTTGGGATTTCCCGACTTTTCTTTTCTTTCAAACCTACCCTATATCATAGCGAACAAAACAAAAAAAATTTTCGAAATCGGTCAAGCCGTTTTGGAGTTTCAGCGTGACTAACGCACAGCAATTCATTTTTATCGAAATTTCGATTTTTTCGATTTTCCGACTTTTCCTTTGGGATTTTCTGACTTTTCTTGTATTTCAAAACTACTCTATATCATAGCAAACAAAACAAAACAAAAATAATCGAAATCGATTAAGCCGTTTTTGAGTTTCAGCGCGACTAACGCACAGCAATTCATTTTTATCGAAAATTAGATTTTTTCGATTTTCCGACTTTTCCTTTCGGTTTTCCCGACTTTTCTATTCTTTCAAACCTACCCTATATCATAGCGAACAAGAAAAAAAATTATCGAAATCGATTAAGCCGTTTTTGAGTTTTACCGAGAAAAAACGCACACCAATTCGTTTCTATCGAAATTTCGATTTTTTCGATTTTCCGCATTTTCCTTTGGGATTTCCCGACTTCTATTTTTTTTCATACCCACCCTATATTATAGCGAACAAAATAAAACAAAATTATCGAAATCAGTCAAGCCGTATTTGAGTTTTAGCGAGACTAACCTACAGCAATTCATTCTTATCGAAATTTCGATTTTTTCGATTTTCCGGATTTTCCTTTGGGGTTTCCCTACTTTTCTATTCTTTCAAACCTACCCTGTATCATAGTGAACAAAACAACAAAAGAAATTATCGAAATCGGTCAAGCCGTTTTTGAGTTTTAGCGAGACTGACGCACAGCAATTCATTTTTATCGAAATTTCGATTTTTTCGATTTTCCGGATTTTCCTTTGCGGTTTTCCGACTTTTCTTTTATTGTAAACCAACCCTGTATCATAGCGAAGAAAACAAATTTCGAAATCGGTCAAGCCGTTTTTGAGTTTTAGCGAGATTAACGCCAGGCAATTCATTTTTATTGAAATTTCGATTTCTTCGATTTTCCGGCTTTTCCTTTGGGATTTCCCGACTTCTATTTTTTTTCGAACCTACCCTATATCATAGCGAACAAAACAAAAAAAAATTATCGAAATCGGTCAAGCGGTTTTTGAGTTTTAGCGAGACTAACCCACAGCAATTCATTTTTATCGAAATTTCGATTTTTTCGATTTTCCGGCATTTCCTTTGGGATTTCCCGACTTTTACTTTTTTTCAAACCTACAGCAATTCCTTTTTATCGAAATTTCGAGTTTTTCGATTTTCCGACTTTTCCTTTAGGATTTCCCGACTTTTCTATTCTTTCAAACCTACCCTATATCATAGCGAACAAAACGAAAAAAATTATCGAAATCGGTCAAGCCGTTTTTGAGTTTCAGCGTGATTAACGCACAGCAATTCCTTTTTATCGAAATTTCGATTATTTCGATTTTCCGACTTTTCCTTTGGGATTTCCCGACTTTTCTTGTCTTTCAAACCTACCCTATATCATAGCAAACAAAACAAAAAAAATTATCGAAATCGGTCAAGCCGTTTTTGAGTTTCAGCGTGACTAACGCACAGCAATTCATTTTTATCGAAATTTGATTTTTTCGATTTTCCAGATTTTCCTTTGGGGTTTTAAGACTTTTCTATTTTTAAAGGCTACCCCATATTATAGCGAAGAAAACAAAAAAAAAATTATCGAAATCGGTCAAGCCGTTTTTGAATTTTAGCGAGACTAACGCACAGCAATTCATTTTTATCGAAATTTCGATTTTTTCGATTTTCCGGCTTGTTTTTGGATTTTTCGACTTTTATGTTTTTTCAAACCTACCCTGTACCATAGCGAACAAGACCAAAAAAATTGATCGAAATTGGTCAAGCCGTTTTTGAGTTTTTGCGAGACTAACGCACCGCAATTCATTTTTATCGAAATTTCGATTTTTTCGATTTTCCGGCTTTTCCTTTGGGATTTCCCGACTTTTACTTTACTTCAAACCTACAGCAATTCATTTTTATCGAAATTTCGATTTTTTCGATTTTCCGACTTTTCCTTTGGGATTTCCCGACTTTTCTTTTCTTTCAAACCTACCCTATATCATAGCGAACAAAACAAAAAAAATTTTCGAAATCGGTCAAGCCGTTTTGGAGTTTCAGCGTGACTAACGCACAGCAATTCATTTTTATCGAAATTTCGATTTTTTCGATTTTCCGACTTTTCCTTTGGGATTTTCTGACTTTTCTTGTATTTCAAAACTACTCTATATCATAGCAAACAAAACAAAACAAAAATAATCGAAATCGATTAAGCCGTTTTTGAGTTTCAGCGCGACTAACGCACAGCAATTCATTTTTATCGAAAATTAGATTTTTTCGATTTTCCGACTTTTCCTTTCGGTTTTCCCGACTTTTCTATTCTTTCAAACCTACCCTATATCATAGCGAACAAGAAAAAAAATTATCAAAATCGATTAAGCCGTTTTTGAGTTTTACCGAGAAAAAACGCACACCAATTCGTTTCTATCGAAATTTCGATTTTTTCGATTTTCCGCATTTTCCTTTGGGATTTCCCGACTTCTATTTTTTTTCATACCCACCCTATATTATAGCGAACAAAATAAAACAAAATTATCGAAATCAGTCAAGCCGTATTTGAGTTTTAGCGAGACTAACCTACAGCAATTCATTCTTATCGAAATTTCGATTTTTTCGATTTTCCGGCTTTTCCTTTGGGGTTTCCCTACTTTTCTATTCTTTCAAACCTACCCTGTATCATAGTGAACAAAACAACAAAAGAAATTATCGAAATCGGTCAAGCCGTTTTTGAGTTTTAGCGAGACTGACGCACAGCAATTCATTTTTATCGAAATTTCGATTTTTTCGATTTTCCGGATTTTCCTTTGCGGTTTTCCGACTTTTCTTTTATTGTAAACCAACCCTGTATCATAGCGAAGAAAACAAATTTCGAAATCGGTCAAGCCGTTTTTGAGTTTTAGCGAGATTAACGCCAGGCAATTCATTTTTATTGAAATTTCGATTTCTTCGATTTTCCGGCTTTTCCTTTGGGATTTCCCGACTTCTATTTTTTTTCGAACCTACCCTATATCATAGCGAACAAAACAAAAAAAAATTATCGAAATCGGTCAAGCGGTTTTTGAGTTTTAGCGAGACTAACCCACAGCAATTCATTTTTATCGAAATTTCGATTTTTTCGATTTTCCGGCATTTCCTTTGGGATTTCCCGACTTTTACTTTTTTTCAAACCTACAGCAATTCCTTTTTATCGAAATTTCGAGTTTTTCGATTTTCCGACTTTTCCTTTAGGATTTCCCGACTTTTCTATTCTTTCAAACCTACCCTATATCATAGCGAACAAAACGAAAAAAATTATCGAAATCGGTCAAGCCGTTTTTGAGTTTCAGCGTGATTAACGCACAGCAATTCCTTTTTATCGAAATTTCGATTATTTCGATTTTCCGACTTTTCCTTTGGGATTTCCCGACTTTTCTTGTCTTTCAAACCTACCCTATATCATAGCAAACAAAACAAAAAAAATTATCGAAATCGGTCAAGCCGTTTTTGAGTTTCAGCGTGACTAACGCACAGCAATTCATTTTTATCGAAATTTGATTTTTTCGATTTTCCAGATTTTCCTTTGGGGTTTTAAGACTTTTCTGTTTTTAAAGGCTACCCCATATTATAGCGAAGAAAACAAAAAAAAAATTATCGAAATCGGTCAAGCCGTTTTTGAATTTTAGCGAGACTAACGCACAGCAATTCATTTTTATCGAAATTTCGATTTTTTCGATTTTCCGGCTTTTTTTTGGATTTTTCGACTTTTATGTTTTTTCAAACCTACCCTGTACCATAGCGAACAAGACCAAAAAAATTGATCGAAATTGGTCAAGCCGTTTTTGAGTTTTTGCGAGACTAACGCACCGCAATTCATTTTTATCGAAATTTCGATTTTTTCGATTTTCCGGCTTTTCCTTTGGGATTTCCCGACTTTTACTTTTTTTCAAACCTACAGCAATTCATTTTTATCGAAATTTCGATTTTTTCGATTTTCCGACTTTTCCTTTGGGATTTCCCGACTTTTCTTTTCTTTCAAACCTACCCTATATCATAGCGAACAAAACAAAAAAAATTTTCGAAATCGGTCAAGCCGTTTTGGAGTTTCAGCGTGACTAACGCACAGCAATTCATTTTTATCGAAATTTCGATTTTTTCGATTTTCCGACTTTTCCTTTGGGATTTTCTGACTTTTCTTGTATTTCAAAACTACTCTATATCATAGCAAACAAAACAAAACAAAAATAATCGAAATCGATTAAGCCGTTTTTGAGTTTCAGCGCGACTAACGCACAGCAATTCATTTTTACCGAAAATTAGATTTTTTCGATTTTCCGACTTTTCCTTTCGGTTTTCCCGACTTTTCTATTCTTTCAAACCTACCCTTTATCATAGCGAACAAGAAAAAAAATTATCGAAATCGATTAAGCCGTTTTTGAGTTTTACCGAGAAAAAACGCACACCAATTCGTTTCTATCGAAATTTCGATTTTTTCGATTTTCCGCATTTTCCTTTGGGATTTCCCGACTTCTATTTTTTTTCATACCCACCCTATATTATAGCGAACAAAATAAAACAAAATTATCGAAATCAGTCAAGCCGTATTTGAGTTTTAGCGAGACTAACCTACAGCAATTCATTCTTATCGAAATTTCGATTTTTTCGATTTTCCGGCTTTTCCTTTGGGGTTTCCCTACTTTTCTATTCTTTCAAACCTACCCTGTATCATAGTGAACAAAACAACAAAAGAAATTATCGAAATCGGTCAAGCCGTTTTTGAGTTTTAGCGAGACTGACGCACAGCAATTCATTTTTATCGAAATTTCGATTTTTTCGATTTTCCGGATTTTCCTTTGCGGTTTTCCGACTTTTCTTTTATTGTAAACCAACCCTGTATCATAGCGAAGAAAACAAATTTCGAAATCGGTCAAGCCGTTTTTGAGTTTTAGCGAGATTAACGCCAGGCAATTCATTTTTATTGAAATTTCGATTTCTTCGATTTTCCGGCTTTTCCTTTGGGATTTCCCGACTTCTATTTTTTTTCGAACCTACCCTATATCATAGCGAACAAAACAAAAAAAAATTATCGAAATCGGTCAAGCGGTTTTTGAGTTTTAGCGAGACTAACCCACAGCAATTCATTTTTATCGAAATTTCGATTTTTTCGATTTTCCGGCATTTCCTTTGGGATTTCCCGACTTTTACTTTTTTTCAAACCTACAGCAATTCCTTTTTATCGAAATTTCGAGTTTTTCGATTTTCCGACTTTTCCTTTAGGATTTCCCGACTTTTCTATTCTTTCAAACCTACCCTATATCATAGCGAACAAAACGAAAAAAATTATCGAAATCGGTCAAGCCGTTTTTGAGTTTCAGCGTGATTAACGCACAGCAATTCCTTTTTATCGAAATTTCGATTATTTCGATTTTCCGACTTTTCCTTTGGGATTTCCCGACTTTTCTTGTCTTTCAAACCTACCCTATATCATAGCAAACAAAACAAAAAAAATTATCGAAATCGGTCAAGCCGTTTTTGAGTTTCAGCGTGACTAACGCACAGCAATTCATTTTTATCGAAATTTGATTTTTTCGATTTTCCAGATTTTCCTTTGGGGTTTTAAGACTTTTCTGTTTTTAAAGGCTACCCCATATTATAGCGAAGAAAACAAAAAAAAAATTATCGAAATCGGTCAAGCCGTTTTTGAATTTTAGCGAGACTAACGCACAGCAATTCATTTTTATCGAAATTTCGATTTTTTCGATTTTCCGGCTTTTTTTTGGATTTTTCGACTTTTATGTTTTTTCAAACCTACCCTGTACCATAGCGAACAAGACCAAAAAAATTGATCGAAATTGGTCAAGCCGTTTTTGAGTTTTTGCGAGACTAACGCACCGCAATTCATTTTTATCGAAATTTCGATTTTTTCGATTTTCCGGCTTTTCCTTTGGGATTTCCCGACTTTTACTTTTTTTCAAACTTACAGCAATTAATTTTTATCGAAATTTCGATTTTTTCGATTTTCCGACTTTTCCTTTGGGATTTCCCGACTTTTCTTTTCTTTCAAACCTACCCTATATCATAGCGAACAAAACAAAAAAAATTTTCGAAATCGGTCAAGCCGTTTTGGAGTTTCAGCGTGACTAACGCACAGCAATTCATTTTTATCGAAATTTCGATTTTTTCGATTTTCCGACTTTTCCTTTGGGGTTTTAAGATTTTTCTGTTTTTAAAGGCTACCCCATATTATAGCGAACAAAACAAAAAAAAAATTTCGAAATCGCTCAAGCTGTTTTTGAGTTTTAGCGAGACTAACGCACAGTAATTCATTTTTATCGAAATTTCGATTTTTTCGATTTACCGACTTTTCCTTTGGGATTTCCTGACTTTTCTTGTCTTTCAAACCTACCCTATATCATAGCAAACAAAACAAAAAAAAAATTATCGAAATCGATTAAGCCGTTTTTGAGTTACAGCGCGACAAACGCACAGCAATTCATTTTTATCGAAAATTCGATATTTTCGATTTTCCGACTTTTCCTTTCGGTTTTCCCGACTTTTCTATTCTTTCAAACCTACCCTGTATCATAGTGAACAAAACAACAAAAGAAATTATCGAAATCGGTCAAGCCGTTTTTGAGTTTTAGCGAGACTGACGCACAGCAATTCATTTTTATCGAAATTTCGATTTTTTCGATTTTCCGGATTTTCCTTTGCGGTTTTCCGACTTTTCTTTTATTGTAAACCAACCCTGTATCATAGCGAAGAAAACAAATTTCGAAATCGGTCAAGCCGTTTTTGAGTTTTAGCGAGATTAACGCCAGGCAATTCATTTTTATTGAAATTTCGATTTCTTCGATTTTCCGGCTTTTCCTTTGGGATTTCCCGACTTCTATTTTTTTTCGAACCTACCCTATATCATAGCGAACAAAACAAAAAAAAATTATCGAAATCGGTCAAGCGGTTTTTGAGTTTTAGCGAGACTAACCCACAGCAATTCATTTTTATCGAAATTTCGATTTTTTCGATTTTCCGGCATTTCCTTTGGGATTTCCCGACTTTTACTTTTTTTCAAACCTACAGCAATTCCTTTTTATCGAAATTTCGAGTTTTTCGATTTTCCGACTTTTCCTTTAGGATTTCCCGACTTTTCTATTCTTTCAAACCTACCCTATATCATAGCGAACAAAACGAAAAAAATTATCGAAATCGGTCAAGCCGTTTTTGAGTTTCAGCGTGATTAACGCACAGCAATTCATTTTTATCGAAATTTCGATTTTTTCGATTTTCCGACTTTTCCTTTGGGATTTCCCGACTTTTCTTGTCTTTCAAACCTACCCTATATCATAGCAAACAAAACAAAAAAAATTATCGAAATCGGTCAAGCCGTTTTTGAGTTTCAGCGTGACTAACGCACAGCAATTCATTTTTATCGAAATTTGATTTTTTCGATTTTCCAGATTTTCCTTTGGGGTTTTAAGACTTTTCTGTTTTTAAAGGCTACCCCATATTATAGCGAGGAAAACAAAAAAAAAATTATCGAAATCGGTCAAGCCGTTTTTGAATTTTAGCGAGACTAACGCACAGCAATTCATTTTTATCGAAATTTCGATTTTTTCGATTTTCCGGCTTTTTTTTGGATTTTTCGACTTTTATGTTTTTTCAAACCTACCCTGTACCATAGCGAACAAGACCAAAAAAATTGATCGAAATTGGTCAAGCCGTTTTTGAGTTTTTGCGAGACTAACGCACCGCAATTCATTTTTATCGAAATTTCGATTTTTTCGATTTTCCGGCTTTTCCTTTGGGATTTCCCGACTTTTACTTTTTTTCAAACCTACAGCAATTCATTTTTATCGAAATTTCGATTTTTTCGATTTTCCGATTTTTCCTTTGGGATTTCCCGACTTTTCTTTTCTTTCAAACCTACCCTATATCATAGCGAACAAAACAAAAAAAATTTTCGAAATCGGTCAAGCCGTTTTGGAGTTTCAGCGTGACTAACGCACAGCAATTCATTTTTATCGAAATTTCGATTTTTTCGATTTTCCGACTTTTCCTTTGGGATTTTCTGACTTTTCTTGTATTTCAAAACTACTCTATATCATAGCAAACAAAACAAAACAAAAATAATCGAAATCGATTAAGCCGTTTTTGAGTTTCAGCGCGACTAACGCACAGCAATTCATTTTTATCGAAAATTAGATTTTTTCGATTTTCCGACTTTTCCTTTCGGTTTTCCCGACTTTTCTATTCTTTCAAACCTACCCTATATCATAGCGAACAAGAAAAAAAATTATCGAAATCGATTAAGCAGTTTTTGAGTTTTACCGAGACAAACGCACACCAATTCGTTTCTATCGAAATTTCGATTTTTTCGATTTTCCGCATTTTCCTTTGGGATTTCCCGACTTCTATTTTTTTTCATACCCACCCTATATTATAGCGAACAAAATAAAACAAAATTATCGAAATCAGTCAAGCCGTATTTGAGTTTTAGCGAGACTAACCTACAGCAATTCATTCTTATCGAAATTTCGATTTTTTCGATTTTCCGGCTTTTCCTTTGGGGTTTCCCTACTTTTCTTTTTTCAAACCTGACCTGTATCCTAGCGAATAAAACAAAAAAAAATTATCGATATCGGTCAAACCGTTTTTGAGTTTCAGCGAGACTAACGCACAGCAATTCATTTTTATCGAAATTTCGATTTTTTCGATTTTCCGGATTTTCCTTTGAGGTTTTAAGACTTTTCTGTTTTTAAAGGCTACCCCATATTATAGCGAAGAAAACAAAAAAAAAATTATCGAAATCGGTGAAGCCGTTTTTGAATTTTAGCGAGACTAACGCACAGCAATTCATTTTTATCGATATTTCGATTTTTTCGATTTTCCGGCTTTTCCTTTGGGATTTTGCGACTTCTATTTTTTTTCAAACCTACCCTATATCATAGCGAACAAAACTAAAAAAAATTATCGAAATCGGTCAAGCCGTTTTTGAGTTTTTGCGAGCCGGACGCACAGCAATTCATTTTTATCGAAATTTGGATTTTTTCGATTTTCCGGCTTTTCCTTTGGGATTTCCCGACTTCTATTTTTTTTCAAACCTACCCTATATCATAGCGAACAAAACTAAAAAAAATTATCGAAATCGGTCAAGCCGTTTTTGAGTTTTTGCGAGCCGGACGCACAGCAATTCATTTTTATCGAAATTTCAATTTTTTCGATTTTCCGGCTTTTCCTTTGGGATTTCCCGACTTCTATTTTTTTTCAAACCTACCCTATATCATAGCGAACAAAACAAAAAAAAATTATCGAAATCGGTCAAGCGGTTTTTGAGTTTTAGCGAGACTAACGCACAGCAATTCATTTTTATCGAAATTTCGATTTTTTCGATTTTCCGGCTTTTCCTTTGGGATTTCCCGACTTTTATTTTTTTTCAAACCTACCCTGTATCATAGCAAACAAAACTGAAAAAAAGTTATCGAAATTGGTTAAACCGTTTTTGAGTTTTTGCGAGCCGGACGCACAGCAATTCATTTTTATCGAAATTTCAATTTTTTCGATTTTCCGGCTTTTCCTTTGGGATTTCCCGACTTCTATTTTTTTTCAAACCTACCCTATATCATAGCGAACAAAACAAAACAAAATTATCGAAATCGGTCAAGCGGTTTTTGAGTTTTAGCGAGACTAACGCACAGCAATTCATTTTTATCGAAATTTCGATTTTTTCGATTTTCCGGCTTTTCCTTTGGGATTTCCCGACTTTTATTTTTTTTCAAACCTACCCTGTATCATAGCGAACAAAACTGAAAAAAATTATCGAAATTGGTTAAGCCGTTTTTGAGTTTTTGCGAGACTAACGCAAAACGTTACTAACGTCGGGGATTTCCGACTTTTCTTTTTTTTCAAACCTACCCTGCATCATAGCGAACAAAACAAAAAAAAATTATTGAAATCAGTCGAGCCGTTTTTGAGTTTCAGCGAGACTAACGCACAGCAATTCATTTTTATCGAAATTCGATTTTTTCGATTTTCCGGCTTTTACTTTGGGATTTGCCGACTTTTCTCTTCTTTCAAACCTACCCTATATCATAGCGAACAAAAAAAAAATTATCGAAATCAGTCAAGCCCTTTTTGAGTTTTAGCGAGACTAACGCACAGAAATTCATTTTATCCAAATTTCGATTTTTTCGATTTTCCGACTTTTTCTTTGGGATTTACCGACTTCTAATTTTTTTCAAACCTACCCTATATCATAGCAAACAAAACTAAAAAAAATTATCGAAATCGGTCAAGCCGTTTTTGAGTTTTTGCGAGCCAGACGCACAGCAATTCATTTTTATCGAAATTTCGATTTCTTCGATTTTCCGGCTTTTCCTTTGGGATTTCCCGACTTCTATTTTTTTTTGAACCTACCCTATATCATAGCGAACAAGACTAAAAAAAATGATCGAAATCGGTCAAGCCGTTTTTGAGTTTTTGGGAGACTAACGCACAGCAATTAATTTTTATCGAAATTTCGATTTTCCGGATTTTCCTTTGGGGTTTTAAGACTTTCCTGTTTTTAAAACCTACCCCATATTATAGCGAACAAAACAAAACAAAAATTTCGAAATCGGTCAAGCTGTTTTTGAGTTTTAGCGAGACTAACGCGCAGCAATTCATTTTTATCGAAATTCGGATTTTTTCGATTTTCCGGCTGTTTTTTTGGATTTTTAGACTTTTCTGTTTTTTCAAACCTACCCTGTGTCATAGCGATCAAAACTAAAAAAAATTGTTGAAATCGGTCAAACCGTTATTGAGTTTTAGCGAGACTAACGCACAGCAATTCATTTTTATCGAAATTTCGATTTTTTCGATTTTCCGGATTTTCCTTTGGGGTTTTAAGACTAGAGTAACGCACAGCAATTCATTTTTATCGAAATTTGGATTTTTTCGATTTTCCGGCTTTTCCTTTGGGATTTCCCGACTTCTATTTTTTTTCAAACCTACCCTATATCATAGCGAACAAAACTAAAAAAAATATCGAAATCGGTCCAGCCGTTTTTGAGTTTTTGCGAGCCAGACGCACAGCAATTCATTTTTATCGAAATTTGGATTTTTTCGATTTTCCGGCTTTTCCTTTGGGATTTCCCGACTTCTATTTTTTTTCAAACCTACCCTATATCATAGCGAACACAACTAAAAAAAATTATCGAAATCGGTCAAGCCGTTTTTGAGTTTTTGCGAGCCGGACGCACAGCAATTCATTTTTATCGAAATTTCAATTTTTTCGATTTTCCGGCTTTTCGTTTTTGATTTCCCGACTTCTATTTTTTTTCAAACCTACCCTATATCATAGCGAACAAAACAAAAAAAAATTATCGAAATCGGTCAAGCGGTTTTTGAGTTTTAGCGAGACTAACGCACAGCAATTCATTTTTATCGAAATTTCGATTTTTTCGATTTTTTCGATTTTCCGGCTTTTCCTTTGGGATTTCCCGACTTTTATTTTTTTTCAAACCTACCCTGTATCATAGCGAACAAAACTGAAAAAAATTATCGAAATTGGTTAAGCCGTTTTTGAGTTTTTGCGAGCCGGACGCACAGCAATTCATTTTTATCGAAATTTCAATTTTTTCGATTTTCCGGCTTTTTCTTTGGGATTTCCCGACTTCTATTTTTTTTCAAACCTACCCTATATCATAGCGAACAAAACAAAAAAAAATTATCGAAATCGGTCAAGCGGTTTTTGAGTTTTAGCGAGACTAACGCACAGCAATTCATTTTTATCGAAATTTCGATTTTTTCGATTTTCCGGCTTTTCCTTTGGGATTTCCCGACTTTTATTTTTTTTCAAACCTACCCTGTATCATAGCGAACAAAACTGAAAAAAATTATCGAAATTGGTTAAGCCGTTTTTGAGTTTTTGCGAGACTAACGCAAAACGTTACTAACGTCGGGGATTTCCGACTCTTCTTTTTTTTCAAACCTACCCTGCATCATAGCGAACAAAACAAAAAAAAATTATTGAAATCAGTCGAGCCGTTTTTGAGTTTCAGCGAGACTAACGCACAGCAATTCATTTTTATCGAAATTCGATTTTTTCGATTTTCCGGCTTTTACTTTGGGATTTGCCGACTTTTCTCTTCTTTCAAACATACCCTATATCATAGCGAACAAAAAAAAAATTATCGAAATCAGTCAAGCCCTTTTTGAGTTTTAGCGAGACTAACGCACAGAAATTCATTTTATCCAAATTTCGATTTTTTCGATTTTGCGACTTTTTCTTTGGGATTTACCGACTTCTAATTTTTTTCAAACCTACCCTATATCATAGCAAACAAAACTAAAAAAAATTATCGAAATCGGTCAAGCCGTTTTTGAGTTTTTGCGAGCCAGACGCACAGCAATTCATTTTTATCGAAATTTGGATTTTTTCGATTTTCCGGCTTTTCCTTTGGGATTTCCCGACTTCTATTTTTTTTCAAACCTACCCTATATCATAGCGAACAAAACTAAAAAAAATTATCGAAATCGGTTAAGCCGTTTTTGAGTTTTTGCGAGCCGGACGCACAGCAATTCATTTTTATCGAAATTTCAATTTTTTCGATTTTCCGGCTTTTCCTTTGGGATTTCCCGACTTCTATTTTTTTTCAAACCTACCCTATATCATAGCAAACAAAACTAAAAAAAATAATCGAAATCGGTCAAGCCGTTTTTGAGTTTTTGCGAGCCAGACGCACAGCAATTCATTTTTATCGAAATTTGGATTTTTTCGATTTTCCGGCTTTTCCTTTGGGATTTCCCGACTTCTATTTTTTTTCAAACCTACCCTATATCATAGCGAACAAAACTAAAAAAAATTATCGAAATCGGTTAAGCCGTTTTTGAGTTTTTGCGAGCCGGACGCACAGCAATTCATTTTTATCGAAATTTCAATTTTTTCGATTTTCCGGCTTTTCCTTTGGGATTTCCCGACTTCTATTTTTTTTCAAACCTACCCTATATCATAGCGAACAAAACAAAAAAAAATTATCGAAATCGGTCAAGCGGTTTTTGAGTTTTAGCGAGACTAACGCAAAGCAATTCATTTTTATCGAAATTTCGATTTTTTCCATTTTCCGGCTTTTTTTTTGGGATTTCCCGACTTTTGTTTTCTTTCAAACCTACCCTATACCACAGCGAACAAAACAATAAAAAATTATCGAAATCGGTCAAGCAGTTTTTGAGTTTTAGCGAGACTAACGCACAGCAATTCATTTTTGTCGAAATTCCGATTTTTTCGATTTTCCTGCTGTTTTTTTGGATTTTTCGACTTTTCTGTTTTTTCAAACCTACCCTGTATCATAGCGATCAAAACTAAAAAAAATTGTCGAAATCGGTCAAGCCGTTATTGAGTTGTAGCGAGACTAACGCACAGCAATTCATTTTTATCGAAATTTCGATTTTTTCGATTTTCCGGATTTTCCTTTGGGGTTTTAAGACTAGAGTAACGCACAGCAATTCATTTTTATCGAAATTTCGATTTTTTCGATTTTCCGGCTTTTCCTTTGGGATTTCCCGACTTTTATTTTTTTTCAAACCTACCCTGTATCATAGCGAACAAAACTGAAAAAAATTATCGCAATTGGTTAAGCCGTTTTTGAGTTTTTGCGAGACTAACGCAAAACGTTACTAACGTCGGGGATTTCCGACTTTTCTTTTTTTTCAAACCTACCCTGCGTCATAGCGAACAAAACAAAAAAAAATTATTGAAATAAGTCGAGCCGTTTTTTAGTTTTAGCGAGACTAACGCACAGAAATTCATTTTATCGAAATTTCGATTTTTTCGATTTTCCGAATTTTTCTTTGGGATTTACCGACTTCTAATTTTGTTTACACCTACCCTATATTATAGCGAACAAAACAAAAAAAATTATCGAAATTGGTCAAGCCGTTTTTGAGTTTTAGCGAGACTAACGCACAGCAATTCATTTTTATCGAAATTTCGATTTTTTCGATTTTCCGGCTTTTCCTTTGGGATTTCCCGACTTTTATTTTTTTTCAAACCTACCCTGTATCATAGCGAACAAAACTGAAAAAAATTATCGAAATTGGTTAAGCCGTTTTTGAGTTTTTGCGAGACTAACGCAAAACGTTACTAACGTCGGGGATTTCCGACTTTTCTTTTTTTTCAAACCTACCCTGCATCGTAGCGAACAAACCAAAAAAAAATTATTGAAATCAGTCGAGCCGTTTTTTAGTTTTAGCGAGACTATCGCACAGAAATTCATTTTATCGAAATTTCGGTTTTTTCGATTTTCCGAATTTTTCTTTGGGATTTACCGACTTCTAATTTTTTTTACACCTACCCTATATTATAGCGAACAAAACAAAAAAAATTATCGAAATTGGTCAAGCCGTATTTGAGTTTTAGCGAGACTAACCTACAGCAAATCATTTTTATCGAAATTCGATTTTTTCGATTTTCCGGGATTTCCTTTGGGATTTTGCGACTTCTATTTGTTTTCGAACCTACCCTATATTATAGCGAACAAAACAAAAAAAAATTATCGAAATCGGTCAAGTCGTTTTTGAGTTTTTGCGAGCCAGACGCACAGCAATTCATTTTTATCGAAATTTGGATTTTTTCGATTTTCCGGCTTTTCCTTTGGGATTTCCCGACTTCTATTTTTTTTCAAACCTACCCTATATCATAGCAAACAAAATAAAAAAAAACTATCGAAATCGGTCAAGCCGTTTTTGAGTTTTTGCGAGCCAGACGCACAGCAATTCATTTTTATCGAAATTTGGATTTTTTCGATTTTCCGGCTTTTCCTTTGGGATTTCCCGACTTCTATTTTTTTTCAAACCTACCCTATATCATAGCGAACAAAACTAAAAAAAATTATCGAAATCGGTCAAGCCGTTTTTGAGTTTTTGCCAGCCGGACGCACAGCAATTCATTTTTATCGAAATTTCAATTTTTTCGATTTTCCGGCTTTTCCTTTGGGATTTCCCGACTTCTATTTTTTTTCAAACCTACCCTATATCATAGCAAACAAAACAAAAAAAAATTATCGAAATCGGTCAAGCGGTTTTTGAGTTTTTGCGAGACTAACGCAAAGCAATTCATTTTTATCGAAATTTCGATTTTTTCCATTTTCCGGCTTTTCCTTTGGGATTTTCCGACCTTTGTTTTCTTTCAAACCTACCCTATATCACAGCGAACAAAACAAAAAAAAATTATCGAAATCGGTCAAGCAGTTTTTGAGTTTTAGCGAGACTAACGCACAGCAATTCATTTTTATCGAAATTCCGATTTTTTCGATTTTCCGGATTTTCCTTTGGGGTTTTAAGACTAGAGTAACGCACAGCAATTCATTTTTATCGAAATTTCGATTTTTTTGATTTTCCGGCTTTTCCTTTGGGATTTCCCGACTTTTATTTTTTTTCAAACCTACCCTGTATCATAGCGAACAAAACTGAAAAAAATTATCGAAATTGGTTAAGCCGTTTTTGAGTTTTTGCGAGACTAACGCAAAACGTTACTAACGTCGGGGATTTCCGACTTTTCTTTTTTTTCAAACCTACCCTGTATCATAGCGATCAAAACTAAAAAAAATTGTCGAAATCGGTCAAGCCGTTATTGAGTTGTAGCGAGACTAACGCACAGCAATTCATTTTTATCGAAATTTCGATTTTTTCGATTTCGTGGCTTTTGCTTTGGGGTTTTAAGACTAGAGTAACGCACAGCAATTCATTTTTATCGAAATTTCGATTTTTTCGATTTTCCGGCTTTTCCTTTGGGATTTCCCGACTTTTATTTTTTTTCAAACCTACCCTGTATCATAGCGAACAAAACTGAAAAAAATTATCGAAATTGGTTAAGCCGTTTTTGAGTTTTTGCGAGACTAACGCAAAACGTTACTAACGTCGGGGATTTCCGACTTTTCTTTTTTTTCAAACCTACCCTGCATCATAGCGAACAAAACAAAAAAAATTATTGAAATCAATCGAGCCGTTTTTGAGTTTCAGCGAGACTAACGCACAGCAATTAATTTTTATCGAAATTTCGATTTTTTCGATTTTCCGGCTTTTACTTTGGGATTTGCCGACTTTTCTTATACAGCAATTCATTTTTATCGAAATCCGATTTTTTTCATTTTCCGGGTGTTCCTTTGCGGTTTCCCGAATTTTCTTTTTTTTTGAACCTACCCTGTATCCTAGCGAAAAAAACAAAAAAAATTATCGAAATCGGTCATGCCGTTTTTGAGTTTCAGCGAAACTAACGCACAGCAATTCATTTTTACCGAAATTTCGATTTTTTCGGTTTTCCGGATTTTCCTTTGGGATTTTGCGACTTCTATAGCGAACAAAACAAAAAAAAATTATCGAAATCGGTCAAGCCGTTTTTCAGTTTCTGCGAGACTGACGCACAGCAATTCATTTTTATCAAAATTTCGATTTTTTCGATTTCGTGGCTTTTGCTTTGCGGTTTCCCAACTTTTTTTTTTTTAAACCTACCCTGTATCATAGCGAACGAATCAAAAAAAAATTATCGAAATCGGTCAAGCGGTTTTTAAGTTTTAGCGAGACTAACCCACAGCAATTCATTTTTATCGAAATTTCGATTTTTTCGATTTTCCGGCTTTTCCTTAGGGATTTCCCGACTTCTATTTTTTTTCAAACCTACCGTGTATCATAGCGAACAAAACTAAAATAATTATCGAAATCAGTCAAGCCGTTTTCATGTTTTTGCGAGACTGACGCACAGCAATTCATGTTTATCGACATTTCGATTTTTTCGATTTTCCGGATTTTCCTTTGGGGTACCCTGTATCATAGCGATAAAAACTAAAAAACATTGTCGAAATTGGTCAAGTCGTTTTCGAGTTTCTGCGAGACTGACGCACAGCAATTCATTTTTATCGAAATTACGATTTTTTCGATTTCGTGGCTTTTCCTTTGCGGTTTCCCGACTTGTTTTTTTTAAACATAACCTGTATCACAGCAAACAAATCAAAAAAAAAATTATCGAAATCGGGCAAGCGGTTTTTGAGTTTTAGCGAGACTAACGCACAGCAATTCATTTTTATCGAAATTTCGATTTTTTCGATTTCCGGCTTTCCTTTGGGGTTTCCCGAATTTTCTTTTTTCAAACCTCCCCTGTATTATAGCGAACAAAACTAAAAAAATTATCGAAATCGGTCAAGCCGTTTTTGAGTTTTTGCGAGCCTGACGCAAAGCAATTCATTTTGATCGAAATTTCGATTTTTTCGATTTTCCGGATTTTCCTTTGGTCTTTTAATACTTTTTTTTTTTTTCAAACCTACCCTGTATCATAGCGAACAAAACAAAAAAAAATTATCGAAATCGGTCAAGCCGTTTTTGAGTTTTTGCGGGCCTGACGCACAGCAATTCATTTTTATCGAAATTTCGATTTTTTCGATTTTCTGGCTTTTCCTTTGCGGTTTCCCGAATTTTTTTTAAACCTACCCTGTATCATAGCGAACAAAACTGAAAAAAATTATCGAAATCGGTCAAGCCGTTTTTGAGTTTTTGCGAGCCTGACGCAAAGCAATTCCTTTTTATCGAAATTTCGATTTTTCCAATTTTCCGGCTTTTCCTTTGCGGTTTCCCGACTTTTTTTTTTAAACCTACCCTGTATCATAGCGGTCAAAACTAAAAAAAATTATCGAAATCGGTCAAGCCGTTTTGAGTTTTTGCGAGCCTAACGCCCAGCAATTCATTTTTATCGAAATTTCGACTTTTTCGATTTCCGGATTTTCCTTTGGAGTTTCCTGAAGTTTCTTTTTTCAAACCTCCCCTGTATTATAGCGAACAAAACTAAAAAAATTATCGAAATCGGGCATGCCGTTTTTGAGTTTTTGCGAGCCTGACGCAAAGCAATTCATTTTTATCAAAATTTCGACTTTTTCGACTTTCCGGCTTTTTCTTTGGGGTTTTTCCGACTTTTCTTTTTTGTCAAATATACCCTGTATCATAGCGAACAAAAAAAAATTATCGAAATCGGTCAAGCCGTTTTTGAGTATTAGCGAGACTAGCGCACAGCAATTCATTTTTATCGAAATTTCGCTTTTTTCGATTTTCCGGCTTTTCCTTTGGGGTTTCCCGACTTTTCTTTTTATTCAAACCTACCCTGCATCAAAGCGAACAAAACAAAACAAAATTATCGAAGTCGGTCAAGCCGTTTTTGAGTTTTAGCGAGAATAACGCCCAGCAATTCATTTTTATCGAAATTTCGACTTTTTCGACTTACCGGCTTTTTCTTTGGGGTTTTTCCGACTTTTATTTTTTGTCAAATATACCCTGTATCATAGCGAACAAAAAAAAATTATCGAAATCGGTCAAGCCGTTTTTGAGTTTTAGCGAGACTAACGCACAGCAATTCATTTTTATCGAAATTTCGCTTTTTTCGATTTTCCGGCTTTTCCTTTGGGGTTTCCCGACTTTTCTTTTTTTTCAAACCTACCCTGTACTATAGCGAATAAAACAAAACAAAATTATCGAAATTGGTGAAGCCGTTTTTGAGTTTTAGCGAGACTAACGCACAGCAATTCATTTTTTTCAAAATTACAATTTTTGCGTTTTTCCGGCTTTTCCTTTGGTGTTTCTCGACTTATGTTTTTTCTCAAATCTACCCTGTATCACAGCGAACAAAAAAAAACTATCGAAATCGGTTAAGCCGTTTTTGAGTTTTAGCGAGACTAACGCACAACAATTTATTTTTATCGAAATTTCGCTTTTTTCGATGTTCCGGCTTTTCCTTTGGGGTTTCCCGACTTTTCTTTTTTTTCAAACCTACCCTGTATCATAGCGAACAAAACAGAAAAAAATTATCGAAATCGGTCAAGCCGTTTTTGAGTTTTTGCGAGCCTGACGCAAAGCAATTCATTTTTATCGAAATTTCGATTTTTTTCGATTTTCCGGCTTTTCCTTTGGGATTTCTCGGCTTTTCTGCTTTTTCAAACCTACCCTGTATCATAGCGAACAAATCAAAAAAAACTATCGAAATTGGTCTAGCGGTTTTTGAGTTTTAGCGATACTAACGCCCAGCAATTCATTTTTATCGAAATTTCGCTTTTTTCGATTTCCGGCTTTTCCTTTGGGGTTTCCCGAATTTTCTTTTTTCAAACCTCTCCTGTATTATAGCGAAAAAAACTGAAAAAATTATCGAAATCGGTCATGCCGTTTTTGTGTTTTTGCGAGCCTGACGCACAGCAATTCATTTTTATCGAAATTTCGATTTTTTCGATTTCGTGGCTGTTGCTTTGCGGTTTCCCGGCTTTTTTTTTTTTAAACCTACCCTGTATCATAGCAAACGAATCAAAAAAAAATTATCGAAATCGGTCAAGCGGTTTTTAAGTTTTAGCGAGACTAACCCACAGCAATTCATTTTTATCGAAATTTCGATTTTTTCGATTTTCCGGCTTTTTCTTTGGGATTTCCACACTTCTATTTTTTTTTTCAAACCTACCCTATATTATAGCGAACAAAGCACCAAAAAATTATCGAAATCGGTCAAGCCGTTTTTGAGTTTCTGCGAGACTGACGCACAGCAATTCATTTTTATCGAAATTTCGATTTTTTCGATTTCGTGGCTTTTGCTTTGCGGTTTCCCGACTTTTTCTTTTTTAAACCTACCCTGTATCATAGCGAATGAATCAAAAAAAAAATTATCGAAATCGGTCAAGCGGTTTTTAAGTTTTAGCGAGACTAACCCACAGCAATTCATTTTTATCGAAATTTCGATTTTTTCGATTTTGTGGCTTTTCCTGTGCGGTTTCCCGACTTTTTTTTTTTAAACCTACCCTGTATTATAGCGAACGAATCAAAAAAAAATTATAGAAATCGGTCAAGCGGTTTTTAAGTTTTAGCGAGACTAACCCACAGCAATTCATTTTTATCGAAATTTCGATTTTTTCGATTTTCCGGCTTTTCCTTTGGGATTTCCCGACTTCTATTTTTTTTCAAACCTATCCTGTATCATAGCGAACAAAACGAAAATAATTATCGAAATCGGTCAAGCCGTTTTCAAGTTTTTGCGAGACTGACGCACAGCAATTCATGTTAATCGAAATTTCGATTTTTTCGATTTTCCGGCTTTTTCTTTGGGATTTCCAGACTTTTATTTTTTTTTTCAAACGTACCCTATATTATAGCGAACAAAACAAAAAAAAATTATTGAAATCGATCAAGCCGTTCTTCAGTTTCTGCGAGACTGACGCACAGCAATTCATTTTTATCGAAATTTCGATTTTTTCGATTTCGTGGCTTTTGCTTTGCGGTTTCCCGACTTTTTTTTTTTTAAACCTACCCTGTATCATAGCGAACGAATCAAAAAAAAATTATCGAAATCGGTCAAGCGGTTTTTAAGTTTTAGCGAGACTAACCCACAGCAATTCATTTTTATCGAAATTTCGATTTTTTCGATTTTCCGGCTTTTCCTTTAGGATTTCCCGACTTCTATTTTTTTTCAAACCTACCCTGTATCATAGCAAACAAAACTAAAATAATTATCGAAATCGGTCAAGCCGTTTTCAAGTTTTTGCGAGACTGACGCACAGCAATTCATGTTTATCGAAATTTGGATTTTTTCGATTTTCCGGATTTTCCTTTGGGGTACCCTGTATCATTGCGATCAAAACTAAAAAAAATTGTCGAAATTGGTCAAGTCGTTTTCGAGTTTCTGCGAGACTGACGCACAGCAATTCATTTTTATTGAAATTACGCTTTTTTCGATTTCGTGGCTTTTCCTTTGCGGTTTCCCGACTTTTTTTTTTTAAACATAACCTGTATCACAGCGAACAAATCAAAAAAAAATTATCGAAATCGGGCAAGCGGTTTTTGAGTTTTAGCGAGACTAACGCACAGCAATTCATTTTTATCGAAATTTCGATTTTTTCGATTTCCGGCTTTCCTTTGGGGTTTCCCGAATTTTCTTTTTTCAAACCTCCCCTGTATTATAGCGAACAAAACTAATAAAATTATCGAAATCGGTTAAGCCGTTTTTGAGTTTTTGCGAGCCTGACGCAAAGCAATTCATTTTGATCGAAATTTCGATTTTTTCGATCTTCCGGATTTTCCTTTGGTCTTTTAAGACTTTTTTTTTTTTCAAACCTACCCTGTATCATAGCGAACAAAACAAAAAAAAATTATCGAAATCGGTCAAGCCGTTTTTGAGTTTTTGCGAGCCTGACGCAAAGCAATTCATTTTTACCGAAATTTCGATTTTTTCGATTTTCCGGCTTTTTCTTTGCGATTTCCCGACTTTTTTTTTTTAAACATAACCTGTATCACAGCGAACAAATCAAAAAAAAATTATCGAAATCGGGCAAGCGGTTTTTGAGTTTTAGCGAGACTAACGCACAGCAATTCATTTTTATCGAAATTTCGATTTTTTCGATTTCCGGCTTTCCTTTGGGGTTTCCCGAATTTTCTTTTTTCAAACCTCCCCTGTATTATAGCGAACAAAACTAATAAAATTATCGAAATCGGTCAAGCCGTTTTTGAGTTTTTGCGAGCCTGCAAAGCAATTCATTTTCATCGAAATTTCGATTTTTTCGATTTTCTAGCTTTTTCTTTGCGGTTTCCCGAATTTTTTTTAAACCTACCCTGTATCATAGCGAACAAAACAAAAAAAATTATCGAAATCGGTCAAGCCGTTTTTGAGTTTTTGCGAGCCTGACGCAAAGCAATGCCTTTTTATCGAAATTTCGATTTTTTCGATTTCGTGGCTTTTCCTTTGCGGTTTCCCGACTTGTTTTTTTTTAAACATAACCTGTATCACAGCGAACAAATAAAAAAAAAATTATCGAAATCGGGCAAGCGGTTTTTGAGTTTTAGCGAGACTAACGCACAGCAATTCATTTTTATCGAAATTTCGATTTTTTCGATTTCCGGCTTTCCTTTGGGGTTTCCCGAATTTTCTTTTTTCAAACCTCCCCTGTATTATAGCGAACAAAACTAAAAAAATTATCGAAATCGGTCAAGCTGTTTTTGAGTTTTTGCGAGCCTGACGCAAAGCAATTCATTTTGATCGAAATTTCGATTTTTTCGATTTTCCGGATTTCCGTTTGGACTTTTAAGACTTTTTTTTTTTTTCAAACCTACCCTGTATCATAGCGAACAAAACAAAAAAAATTATCGAAATCGGTCAAGCCGTTTTTGAGTTTTTGCGAGCCTGACGCAAAGCAATTCATTTTTATGGAAATTTCGATTTTTTCGATTTCCGGATTTTCCTTTGGAGTTTCCTGAATTTTCTTTTTTCAAACCTCCCCTGTATTATAGCGAACAAAACTAAAAAAATTATCGAAATCGGGCATGCCGTTTATGAGTTTTTGCGAGCCTGACGCAAAGCAATTCATTTTTATCGAAATTTCGACTTTTTCGACTTTCCGGCTTTTTCTTTGGGGTTTTTCCGACTTTTCTCTTTTGTCAAATATACCCTGTATCATAACGAACAAAAAAAAATTATCGAAATCGGTCAAGCCGTTTTTGAGTTTTAGCGAGACTAACGCACAGCAATTCATTTTTATCGAAATTTCGCTTTTTTCGATTTGCCGGCTTTTCCTGTGGGGTTTCCCGACTTTTCTTTTTATTCAAACCTACCCTGTACTATAGCGAACAAAACAAAACAAAATTATCGAAATTGGTGAAGCCGTTTTTGAGTTTTAGCGAGACTAACGCACAGCAATTCATTTTTTTCAAAATTACGATTATTTCGTTTTTCCGGCTTTTCCTTTGGTGTTTCTCGACTTATCTTTTTTGTCAAATCTACCCTGTATGACAGCGAACAATAAAAACTATCGAAATCGGTTAAGCCGTTTTTGAGTTTTAGCGAGACTAACGCACAGCAATTTATTTTTATCGAAATTTCGCTTTTTTCGATGTTCCGGCTTTTCCTTTGGGGTTTCCCGACTTTTCTCTTTTTTCACACCTACCCGGTATCATAGCGAACAAAACAGAAAAAAATTATCGAAATCGGTCAAGCCGTTTTTGAGTTTTTGCGAGCCTGATGCAAAGCAATTCATTTTTATCGAAATTTCGATATTTTCAATTTTCCGGCTTTTCCTTTGCGGTTTCCCGAATTTTTTTTTTAAACCTACCCTGTATCATAGCGAACAAAACTAAAAAAAATTATCGAAATCCGTCAAGCCGTTTTTGAGTTTTTGCGAGCCTGACGCAGAGCAATTCATTTTTATCGAAATTTCGATTTTTTCGATTTTCCGGCTTTTCCTTTGGGATTTCTCGGCTTTTCTGTTTTTTCAAACCTACCCTGTATCATAGCGAACAAATAAAAAAAAACTATCGAAATCGGTCTAGCGGTTTTTGAGTTTTAGCGATACTAACGCCCAGCAATTCATTTTTATCAAAATTTAGATTTTTTCGATTTTCCGGCTTTTCCTTTGGGGTTTCCCGAATTTTCTTTTTTTTCAAACCTCCCCTGTATTATAGCGAACAAAACAAAAAAATTATTGAAATCGGTTTAGCCGTTTTTGAGTTTTAGCGAGACTAACGCCCAGCAATTCATTTTTATCGAAATTTCGATTTTTTCGATTTCCGGCTTTTCCTTTGGGGTTTCCCGCCTTTTCTTTTTTTTCAAACCTACCCTGTATCATAGTGAACAAATCAAAAACAAATTATCGAAATCGGTCAAGCCGTTTTTGAGTTTTTGCGAGCCTGACGCAAAGCAATTCATTTTTATCGAAATTTCGATATTTTCAATTTTCCGGCTTTTCCTTTGCGGTTTCCCGAATTTTTTTTTTAAACCTACCCTGTATCATAGCGAACAAAACTAAAAAAAATTATCGAAATCCGTCAAGCCGTTTTTGAGTTTTTGCGAGCCTGACGCAGAGCAATTCATTTTTATCGAAATTTCGATTTTTTCGATTTTCCGGCTTTTCCTTTGGGATTTCTCGGCTTTTCTGTTTTTTCAAACCTACCCTGTATCATAGCGAACAAATAAAAAAAAACTATCGAAATCGGTGTAGCGGTTTTTGAGTATTAGCGAGACTAACGCCCAGCAATTCATTTTTATCGAAATTTCGATTTTTTCGATTTCCGGCTTTTCCTTTGGGGTTTCCCGAATTTTCTTTTTTCAAACCTCCCCTGTATTATAGCGAACAAAACAAAACAAAATTATCGAAATCGGTCAAGCCGTTTTTGAGTTTTAGCGAGACTAACGCCCAACAATTTATTTTTATCGAAATTTCGACTTTTTCGATTTTCCGGCTTTTTCTTTGGGGTTTTTCCGGCTTTTCTTATTTGTGAAATCTACCTTGTAATATAACGAAAAAACCAAAAGAAATCATCAAAATCGGTCAAGCGGTTTTTGAGTTTTAGCGAAACTGACGCGCAGCAATTCATTTTTATCGAAATTTCGATTTTTTCGATTTTTCGGCTTTTCCTTTAGGGTTTCCCGACTTTTCTTTTATTTTAAACCTACACTGTACTATAGCGAACAAAACAAAACAAAACTATCGAAATTGGTCAAGCCGTTTTTGAGTTTTAGCGAGACTAACGCCCAGCAATTCATTTTTATCGAAATTTCGACTTTTTCGATTTTCCGGCTTTTTCTTTGGGGTTTTTCCGAATTTTCTGTTTTTTCAATCCTACCCTGTATCATAGCGAACAAAAAAAAATTATCGAAATCGGTCAAGCCGTTTTTGAGTTTTAGCGAGACTAACGCCCAGCAATTCATTTTTATCGAAATTTCGACTTTTTCGATTTTCCGGCTTTTTCTTTGGGGTTTTTCCGACTTTTCTTTTTTTTCAAACCTAACCTGTACTATAGCGAACAAAACAAAACAAAATTATAGAAATCGGTTAAGCCGTTTTTGAGTTTTAGCGAGACTAACGCCCAGCAATACATTTTTATCGAAATTTCGACTTTTTCGATTTCCGGCTTTTCCTTTGGGGTTTTTCCGACTTTTCTTTTTTTTCAAACCTACCTTGTATCATAGCGAACAAAACAAAAAAAATTATAGAAATCGGGCCAGCCGTTTTTGAGTTTTTTCGAGCCTGACGCAAAGCAATTCATTTTTATCGAAATTTCGATTTTTTCAATTTTCCGGCTTTTCCTTTGCGGTTTCCCGACTTTTTTTTTTAATCCTACCCTGTATCATAGCGAACAAAACTAAAAAAATTATCGAAATCGGTCAAGCCGTTTTTGAGTTTTTGCGAGCCTGACGCAGAGCAATTCATTTTTATCGAAATTTGAAGTTTTTCGATTTTCCGGCTTTTCCTTTGGTATTTCTCGGCTTTTCTGTTTTTTCAAACCTACCCTGTATCATAGCGAACAAATCAAAAAAAACTATCGAAATCGGTCTAGCGGTTTTTGAGTTTTAGCGAGACTAATGCATAGCAATTCATTTTTAACGAAATTTCGACTTTTCCGATTTTCCGGCTTTTTCGTTGGGGAGTTTCCGACTTTTCTTTTTTTTCAATCCTACCCTGTATTATAGCGAACAAAACAAAAAAAAATTATTGAAATCGGTTAAGCCGTTTTTGAGTTTTAGCGAGACTAACGCCCAGCAATTCATTTTTATCGAAATTTCGATTTCCGGCTTTTCCTTTGCGGTTTCCCGACTTTTTTTTTAAACCTACCCTGTATCATAGCGAACAAAACAAAAAAAATTATCGAAATCGGTCAAGCCGTTTTTGAGTTTTTGCGAGCCTGACGCAAAGCAATTCCTTTTTATCGAAATTTCGATTTTTTCAATTTTCCGGCTTTTCCTTTGCGGTTTCCCGACTTTTTTTTTTAAACCTACCCTGTATCATAGCGAACAAAACTAAAAAAAATTATCGAAATCGGTCTAGCCGTTTTTGAGTTTTTGCGAGGCTGACGCAAAGCAATTCATTTTTATCGAAATTTCGATTTTTTCGATTTTCCGGATTTTCCTTTGGTCTTTTAAGACTTTTCTTTTTTTTCAAACCTACCCTGTATCATAGCGAACAAAACTAAAAAAAATTATCGAAATCGGTCAAGCCGTTTTTAAGTTTTTGCGAGCCTGACGCAAAACAATTCATTTTTATCGAAATTTCGATTTTTCAGATTTTCCGGCTTTTCCTTCGGGGTTTCCCGAATTTTCTTTCTTTTCAAACCTAACCTGTACTATAGCGAACAAAACAAAACAAAATTATCGATATTGGTCAAGCCGTTTTTGAGTTTTAGCGAGACTAATGCATAGCAATTCATTTTTAACGAAATTTCGACTTTTCCGATTTTCCGGCTTTTCCGTTGGGGATTTTCCGACTTTTCTTTTTTTTCATTCATACCCTGTATTATAGCGAACAAAACAAAAAAAAATTATTGAAATCGGTTAAGCCGTTTTTGAGTTTTAGCGAGACAAACGCACAGCAATTCATTTTTATCAAAATTCGATTTTTTCGATTTTCCGGCTTTTTCTTTGGGGTTTTTCCGACTTATCTTTTTTTTGAATCCTACCCTGTACTATAGCGAACAAAGCAAAACAAAATTATCGAAATTGGTCAAGCCGTTTTTGAGTTTTAGCGAGACTAACGCACAGCAATTCATTTTTATCGAAATTTCGATTTTTTCGATTTCCGGCTTTTCCTTTGGGGTTTCCCGACTTTTCTTTTTTTTCAAACCTACCTTGTATCATAGCGAACAAAACAAAAAAAAATTATAGAAATCGGTCCAGCCGTTTTTGAGTTTTTGCGAGCCTGACGCAAAGCAATTCATTTTTATCGAAATTTCGATTTTTTCAATTTTCCGGCTTTTCCTTTGCGGTTTCCCGACTTTTTTTTTTTAATCCTACCCTGTATCATAGCGAACAAAACTAAAAAAATTATCGAAATCGGTCAAGCCGTTTTTGAGTTTTTGCGAGCCTGACGCAGAGCAATTCATTTTTATCGAAATTTCGAGTTTTTCGATTTTCCGGCTTTTCCTTTGGTATTTCTCGGCTTTTCTGTTTTTTCAAACCTACCCTCTATCATAGCGAACAAATCAATAAAAACTATCGAAATCGGTCTAGCGGTTTTTGAGTTTTAGCGAAACTAACGCCCAGCAATTCATTTTTATCGAAATTTCGATTTTTTCGATTTCCGGCTTTTCCTTTGGGGTTTCCCGAATTTTCTTTTTTCAAACCTCCCCTATATTATAGCGAACAAAACTAAAAAAATTATCGAAATCGGTCATGCCGTTTTTGAGTTTTGCGAGCCTGAAGCAAAGCAATTCATTTTTATCGAAATTTCGGTTTTTTCCATTTTCCGGCTTTTCCTTTGGGATTTCCCTACTTTTCTTATCCTACCCTGTACTATAGCGAACAAAACAAAACAAAATTATCGAAATCGGTCAAGCCGTATTTGAGTTTTAGCGACACTAACGCCCAACAATTCATTTTTATCGAAATTTCGACTTTTTCGATTTTCCGGCTTTTTCTTTGGGGTTTTTCCAACTTATCTTTTTTTTCAATCTTACCCTGTACTATAGCGAACAAAACAAAACAAAATTATCGAAATTGGTCAAGCCGTTTTTGAGTTTTAGCGAGACTAACGCACAGCAATTCATTTTTAACGAAATTTCGACTTTTTCGATTTTCCGGGTTTTTCTTTGGGGTTTTTCCGACTTTTCTTTATTTTCAATCCTTCCCTCTATTATAGCGAACAAAACTAAAAAAATTATCGAAATCGGTCATGCCGTTTTTGAGTTTTGCGAGCCTGAAGCAAAGCAATTCATTTTTATCGCAATTTCGGTTTTTTCCATTTTCCGGCTTTTCCTTTGGGATTTCCCTACTTTTCTTATTTTTCAAACCTACCCTGCATCATAGCGAACAAAACAAAACAAAATTATCGAAATCGGTCAAGCCGTATTTGAGTTTTAGCGAGACTAACGCCCAACAATTCATTTTTATCGAAATTTCGACTTTTTCGATTTTCCGGCTTTTTCTTTGGGTTTTTTCCGGCTTTTCTTATTTGTAAAATCTACCTTGTACTATAGCGAATAAATCAAAAAAAATCATCGAAATCGGTCAAGCCGTTTTTGAGTTTTAGCGAAACTAACGCGCAGCAATTCATTTTTATCGAAATTTCGATTTTTTGGATTTTCCGGCTTTTCCTTTGGGGTTTCCTGACTTTTCTTTTATTTTAAACCTACCCTGTACTATAGCGAACAAAACAAAACAAAATTATAGACATTGGTCAAGCCGTTTTTGAGTTTTAGCGAGAATAACGCACAGCAATTCATTTTTAACGAAATTAAAAAATTTCCTTCCTTCCCTCTATCATAGCGAACAAACAAAAAATTATCGAAATTGGTCAAAGCCGTTTTTGAGTTTTAGCGAGACTAACGCCCAGCAATTCATTTTTATCGAAATTTCGACTTTTTCGATTTTCCGGCTTTTTCTTTGGGGTTTTTCCGACTTTTCTTTTTTTTCAATCCTACCCTGTATCATAGCGAACAAAACAAAAAAAATTATCGAAATCGGTCAAGCCGTTTTTGAGTTTTCGCGAGACTAACGCACAGCAATTCATTTTTATCACAATTTCGATTTTTTCGATTTTCCGGGTTTTCCTTTAGGTTTCCCGATTTTTTTTTTCAATCCTACCCTGTATTATAGCGATCAAAAAAAAATTATCGAAATCGCTCGAGCCGTTTTTGAGTTTTAGCGAGACAAACGCACAGCAATTCATTTTTATCGAAAATTAGATTTTTTCGATGTTCCGGCTTTTCCTTTGGGGTTTCCCGACTTTTCTTTTATTTCAAACCTACCCTGTACTATAGCGAACAAAACAAAACAAAATTATCGAAATTGGTCAAGCCGTTTTTGAGTTTTAGCGAGACTAACGCATAGCAATTCATTTTTAACGAAATTTCGAATTTTTCGATTTTCCGGCTTTTTTTTTGGGGAGTTTCCGACTTTTCTCTTTTTTCAATCCTACCCTGTATTATAGCTTACAAAACAAAAATTAAAATTATTGAAATCGGTTAAGCCGTTTTTGAGTTTTAGCGAGACTAACGCACAGCAATTCATTTTTATCAAAATTAGATTTTTTCGATTTTCCGGCTTTTTCTTTGCGGTTTTTCCGACTTTTCTTTTTTTTCAATCCTATCCTGTATCATAGCGAACAAATAAAAAATTATCGAAATCGGTTAAAGCCGTTTTTGAGTTTTAGCGAGACTAACGCCCAGCAATTCATTTTTATCGAAATTTCGACTTTTTCGATTTCCCGGCTTTTGCTTTGGGGTTTTTCCGACTTTTATTTTTTTTCAATCCTACCCTGTATCATAGCGAAAAAAAAAAATTATCGAAATCGGTCAAGCCGTTTTTGAGTTTTAGCGAGACTAACGCACAGCAATTCATTTTTATCGAAATTTCGCTTTTTTCGATTTTCCGGCTTTTCCTTTCTGGTTTCCCGACTTTTCTTTTTTTACAAATCTACCCTGTACTATAGCGAACAAAACTTAACAAAATTATCGAAATTGGTCAAGCCGTTTTTTTGAGTTTTAGCGAGACTAACGCACAGCAATTCATTTTTAACGAAATTTCGACTTTTTCGATTTTCCGGCTTTTTCTTGGGGGTTTCCCGAATTTTCTTTTTTTTTCAAACCTCTGCTGTATTATAGCGAACAAAACAAAAAAAATTATTGAAATCGGTTAAGCCGTTTTTGAGGTTTAGCGCGACTAACGCAAAGCAATTCATTTTTATCAAAATTTCGATTTTTTGATTTTTCGGTTTTTGCTTTGGGGTTTCCCGAATTTTCTTTTTTTTCAAACCTACCCTGTACTACAGCGAACAAAACAAAACAATATTATTGAAATTGGTCAAGCCGTTTTGGAGTTTTAGCGAGACTTACGCACAGCAATTCATTTTTAACGAAATTTCGACTTTTTCGATTTTCCGGCTTTTTCTTTGGGGTTTTTCCGACTTTTATTTTTTTTCAATCCTACCCTGTAACATAGCGAACAAAACAATAAAAATTATCGAAATCAGTCAATCCATTTTTGAGTTTTAGCGAGACTAACGCACTGCAATTCATTTTTATCAAAATCGATTTTTTCGAATTTCCGGCTTTTCCTTTGGGGTTTCCCGACTTTTATTTTATTTCAAACCTACCCTGTACTATAGCGAACAAAACAAAACAAAATTATCGAAATTGGTCAGGCCGTTTTTGAGTTTCAGCGAGAATAACGCACAGCAATTCATTTTTAAAGAAATTTCGACTTTTTCGATTTTCCGGCTTTTTCTTTGGGGTTTTTCCAACTTTTCTTTTTTTCAATCCTACCCTGTATCATAGCGAACAAAACAAAACAAATTATTGAAATCGGTTAAGCCGCTTTTGAGTTTAAGCGACACTAACGCACAGCACTTCATTTTATCAAAATTTCGATTTTTTCGATTTTCCGTCTTTTTCTTTGGGGTTTTTCCGACTTTTCTTTTTTATCAATCCTACCCTGTATCATAGCGAACAAAAAAAAATTATCGAAATCGGTCAAAACCGTCAATCATCAAAATCAAAGATTTCATATAATAATATTTAGAGTTCACTTAATTATTCGGGATACACTTTTTAGTGAAAAGATTTCATATAATAATATTTAAAGTTCACTTAATTATTCGGGATACACTTTTAGTAAAAAGATTTCATATAATAATATTTAAAGTTCACTTAATTATTCGGGATACACTCTTAGTGAAAAGTTTTCAAACCAACTATTTATAGTTATCCAAACCGACACTTCCGACCCGGCGAGTTAATCCAGAGGTATCTCTATCCGTACGGCTGGCTAATTAACGACTCCTTTGGGGGGCTACCGCCCCCCAAGACAATTAAATTACGACGCCGCTAGCTTAGCTTGTCCCGATCGACAGCTAAGCTCCGCGAGGGAGCTTTTCCCGTTAAGATCCCTACACGTGCCGCGCGCAGACAGCTTACCTTGCATTTTCCGCGACTGTTTGTTCCTATCAATAAAGTTAGCTGAGCAATTTCCCGCGCTTAGGGTGTAATTGGAGATTTCTGTTTGTGTCGCCGAGTTCTCATAGCGGCTGCGCGTGCATGTTGGAATGCGCTGACACAGCCCCTCATGAAAATCCGGCGAAACCAAATCTCGAAATAATTTATTTTGTGTTAATAATAATATAGAATTATTAATTTCAATATTCATCGACGGGAATTTCCATGACTATTGAAATCAATTAAATTCAGGAGAGAATTGCCATATTTCTTACACAACAATTCCTCCCCTCTTTGGAAAAAGAGAGTCATTCTTTGGAGAGGAATGGCTCTCGAGTGGTTCCCATGGTGGAGTGAAAATTTAAATTTCCCCTTTTTTTTTATTAAATAAAATTTTCTTTGCCGGTTTTTTTTTTGGTTTTTTAATAACAACAAAACACAACAAAAAATTCCTTTTTTTTTTTTAATTTCTATTTTGCCGGACAGTCGTTCTTGATAAGCTGTCGCGTTCTGAAGTAAAAATTTTAGAATTGTCGAAAATAGTAATAAAGTAATGTTCGAGAAACTTCAAAAATTATTAAAAATTAAGTTCGGTTTGGCCGTGTAGGCCCAGGTCAAGAAAGATTCGCAATCGGCCTCGGGGCCGTAACTTTGCACTCTTCGAAAAGGGTGAGAGTTTTGTTGGGTTACTTTGGTTATTTTTGATATTTCTTATTTTTAATTTTAGTACTGCTCTTTTTTTTTATATCTCTGTTTTCTGCTAATTTCTAGTCAGGCCCAAATCCGTCTGAGGAGTGGACGGATTTTTAAGCACTTCGCGCGTTTTCAATTCCCCCAAAAAAAAATTTTGATTTTGATTGAACTTATTATCTTCCTCTCTTCTTTTGTTTATTACATAATTACCTTATTCTTTACTTAGCTTTTTATATTCTATAACATAAAGAAAACTTTTTTTCTTCTTATAACTTTCTTTTTTATCTTATTTCCTTACTATATATTTTTTATTTCTTACGTAACTTTCGTATTCTCTACTTCATTCATATATCTTATAACATTATATTTTATCAATTCTTTTATTTTTCCTTTTCCTTTCATATTTGTATGTATAGATAAAAATATTTTGTTCGCCCGTATATGCATATATTATGTGTTTATTCTAAAATAATTTAAGCTTAGAAGTTAAGATCAGTCAGAATGTAGAACAATAAATTTCTCAATTTGTAAATCATTGTCAGCATTCATACGCAACAAATTCTTGAACTCGTAATATGATATGAGCCTCATGAGCCAAACGCTCGCCCAGTTGCAGGTCAACGGCTCATGCAATTTCGGCATAGCTAGCACTTGTCGCCGATGCAATCAATAATTCGTTGCGCACGAATGCAATCAATTAACAAGCAATATAATTTAACTAAGTCATCATTGTGATGTATATTTAAAAAGCCGCTTGGAAATAAAATGATCAGTTGTCGTTAGTATTGTCACCGTGTGTTTGAATTAACTAATTACCTGTTCAGACTCGTAGCTCAGTGAAGAGCTAAACTTTCGCCAGCAGCTATTATACGTCGTCACTTCTCAACCTCACCTCATTTTGGGAATTGTTGTGAAGTGGTACATTGCACCACGATCACGCCATTAGAGTAAAGGTACCAAGCACCTTAACTCAAACCAAAATAAAGGCATTTTGGAAACATTGGTGACCCCGACGTGATTACTTTTCACGTACTTCCAAAATGAGTCTCAACGAACTTGCTGCCCAACAAGAGATCACCGGACAGGAGATCCAGCGATTGGCGATCAACTACAAGAAGGATAGTGTAACACGCAAGACAGAGCAATATCTTGCAGCACGCCTTAAATCTTTGGAACAACTATGGGATGACTTTGAGGCCACAGATAACAAAATCCGGATCAGTTATGGACAACAACTGGACCACGATTACTTTGTAAAAGGGTACTATGAGGGTATCCGAGCCGGGTATTACGAGGTCCGAGAAGACATTCTGCAGCGAATGAAGAATGTCGGAGTTATAGAGGGCAATCAGCCCAATCAAAAGCAGCCGCAGCAGGATCAGATTCAGGAATCTCGAAACTCCGGCAATAACGATGCGTCCACCAGTGCAAGAGGATCAGAGCATCAACAAGACGGCAATATCCGTCACAAAGCATATCTAATGCAAGGTTTGCGAAGGCTACTCACAAAGCATTCCCTGAGTACAACATTGCAGTCAGTCAATTCATATGAATTGATGATAAAAGCGGTAAATGCTCAGTGGGAACAAATTCAAGATCTGCACAGAAAATTAGTAGATCAAGCTGGCGAAGCTTATCTTCTCGAACATATGGAAGACTACTTACAGCTTGAAGATCAAACACGGGACAAATTATTACTCCTCCACGAAGGCTTGAGTCAGTGTCAGCGTCAATCATCAGCTACTACAGTTAGCATTCCCACAGAAGGTGCTAGGTCCGCCATCAAGCTCCCGAAAATCGAGTTACCTAAATTTGATGGCGATTACCTCAAGTGGAGGCAATTTTACGACCTGTATACCGAATTAGTACATAACCAATCAATATCCGCCGGTCAGAAATTATGGTATCTGAAAGGCAGTCTATCAGGCGAAGCCGAAAAATTAATCAGACATCTAACCGTGTCAGACGCCAATTACGCTACGGCATGGAAATTGATCTGTGATCGCTATGAAAATAAGCGATTACTAGTCACTGCACTACTAAGTAAATTATTAGCACAGCCAGCAGTGACAACAGAAAGCGCATCAGCTATAAAGATACTTCACGACACTACTCAAGAATGTCTACTGGCGCTAAGCAATCTTGGGATCGATATCACGAATTGGGATCCAATTATTCTTCACATTTTGATAAGGAAATTGGATAGGACTACACACACCCTATGGGAACAATCTCTTAGCCAACCTCGATCACTACAATCCCTCCAGGAATGTCTGGAATTCTTAGAGAATCGTTTCCAATCATTAGAAGCACTCGGGAACAAGGTCGATAACAAAAGACTACCCACGCAAAGGGCCTTAGCGAGTACAGTCAATTCAGGATGTCCATCATGCAATGGCAATCATCCACTGTTCGCTTGCAAAAAACTACTACAGCTGTCCCCAAGTAAACGAGTATCATTAATCAAGAACACTAAGGCTTGTTTCAACTGCTTGAAAATGGGACACAATCTGAGCAATTGCACATCCAGAGGTTGCTCTAAATGCGGAAAAAGGCATAATACATTATTGCACATAGAAACTACATCTCGCAGCCAAACACAACCTCTAGACCCAAAAACAACACAAGCACAACCTCCGCAATCGACAACGGACACTGATCAAGGTATTTCACTTACCACAAAGGCCTCAGCAACTAGAAATTACGTCTTATTGAGTACAGTCAGCGTAAAAGTTTACAAAATACTGTCTTTGGATGGACAGCAGCAGGAACAGTGCACCATGCACAAGAATCACAAGGAAGTTGTGGAATATGCTCTGAGGAGGAAGATTTCAAGCTACAAATTGAAAAATTTTGGGCATTAGATGACGCAGAAACAGCATCAAGAGCGTTCACAGCTGCTGAGAGACGATGTGAACAGCACTTTGTGCAGACCACACGAAGAACAGATACTGGGCGTTTTGTAGTAAGACTTCCATTCAAGGATGACCCTAACAAATTAGGAGATTCGAAGAACATCGCATATCATCGACTATTGGCTATCGAAAGGAAACTCAGCATACGAGAAGATTTAAGAAATCAATATATCAGCTTCATGGAAGAATATAGTAAATTGGGACACATGAGAGAAATCAATTTTAATAAAGTCCAGGCACCCTATAGTTTCCTACCACATCATTGCGTCATCAAGCCTGAAAGTACAACTACAAAATTACGCGTAGTCTTTGATGCATCAGCCAAAACTTCCAGCAATATATCCGTAAATGATTTACTGTATACTGGACCTACTATACAGGATGATGTGTTTGCAATTCTATTACGTTTCCGCATGCCCAGATTCGTCTTTACTGCGGATATCGAAAAGATGTACCGGCAGATAGAAGTGCATCCGGATGACAGAAAATATCAGCTTATCTGGTGGCGAAACAGTCCTAGCGATCGATTACGTTGCTATGAGCTATGCACGGTAACGTATGGAACTACAAGTGCTCCATACCTAGCAGTCAGATGTCTGAAAATGCTAGCCGAACAGCAGGCTGATCAATACCCTCTGGGGACAGAAGTACTTAAACAAGACTTTTATGTAGACGATGTCCTCACTGGGGCAGACAAGCTCACTGTAGCAATAGAAAAACAAGCTCAGCTGCAATCTCTGCTACAGTCTGCCGGATTTAAGCTAAGGAAGTGGTGCGCTAACCACCCCAGCTTGTTGAAAAACATTCCAAGGGAGGACCAAGAGCTACAACTGGATGTCGGTAGCAAATCAGACGAGCACATTAAAACAATGGGATTAATATGGCGGCCTAAGAATGACGATCTATGCATAAAGGCAGCAGGAATTTTCAATCATCGAGTCACAAAGCGCACAGCTTACTCGGAAATAGCGCAACTCTTTGATCCGCTTGGCACCATAGGACCGGTTGTGGTTACAGCAAAAATCTTCCTGCAGAAATTGTGGCTGTTAAAATGTGACTGGGATGCTGCTCTGCCTCAGGAACTACAGTCCTTCTGGTTGAATTTCCGTGAAGGTCTAAACAGGCGCGGATTCAAGGGGGGGGTCACGGGGGTCATGACCCCCCCCCAAAACAGCCCGCATTTCAAAAATTAGAGCTGAACTAATAATTTGCAAACCAAAACACAAAAAAAACAAGCGAAGAAATTGCAAACTTAAAAACCGGAAACTAACCAAACGACCAAAATTAACTTATTTTGTTACACAGTACTGACTTTTTTATTATTTTCTCTATATTTGGATTGTAGATCTACTTCATATATTAGGTGTACAAATAAGTTTCCGCGGTTTTTTATAAAAAATTAGGAATTTATTGTGAAGGAACAGTACATTACGTTTTATTCAAAGTATTTTCCATCATTTGCCACTACTTTTCCCCATCTTTCTGGCAACATTCGGACCCCGTCGAAAAAACTCTTCATCTTTTGACGCTATCCACAAATCTACCCAATTTTTGGTGTCTTCATATGATGTGAAGCGCTGCTCAGACAGACCATGTGCCATCGACCGGAACAGGTGATAATCGGAAGGGGCTAAGTCTGGTGAATACGGCGGGTGGGGTAAAACTTCCCAGTTGAGTGTTTCCAAGTATGTTTTTACCGGCGCCGCAACATGTGGACGAGCATTATCGTGTAAAAGAATAATTTTGTCGTGTCTGGAGTAGTAATGGGCGCGTTTTTCCTTAAGTGCCCGACTCAATCTCATCAATTGTGTTCGGTAGAGAGCTCCAGTAATGGTTTCGCTTGGTTTCAGCAATTCATAATACACGACACCAAGCTGATCCCACCAAATACACAGCATGAGTTTTTTTCCATGAATATTCGGCTTAGCTGTCGATGTTGATGGTTCGCCGGGCTTAACCCATGACTTTCTCTTCTTTGGATTATCGTAGTGAATCCATTTTTCGTCACCAGTGACTATACGATGCAAAAAACTCTTTTTTTTAATCCTGGCAAGCAGAATTTCACTCATGCATAATCGGCGTTCAACGTCTCTCGGCTTTAGTTCATATGGAACCCAATTTCCTTGTTTTTGACTCATTCCTAACGATTTTAAACGATGTGAAATTGCTTGTTGAGTCACTTGTAATGTAAGTGCAAGTTCTTTTTGCGTTTGGGACGAATCTTCCTCCAATAGTACTTCTAATTCCATGTCTTCGTACACTTTCGGCCTTCCACTGCGTTCTTTGTCCTTCACGCCAAACTCACCGTTCTTAAACTTTTGCAACCATTGCTGACAACTTCTCTCACTTAAAGCAGCTTCACCATATGCTTCTAGAAGCAATCGATGCGCCTCAGCTGCAGATTTTTTCAAATTAAAAAAGTAAATCAAAAGTTCCCGCAAATGATGCTTATTCGGCACAAAACTTGACATTTTTGCACGAAAAAAATTACATGATGCTGATACGGAATCACTAGTACTTTAAGGTTATGGTGTTGCCGGATGACGAAACTTGGGATATTACGTTTTACATCTGACAATTTCTCCATAACCTTCTGGTGGGGCCATCTTTTGACAAACCGCGGAAACTTATTTGTACACCTAATATAATATAATACTATCATCTGTTTTCAATCTGTTTACAAGTTCCAACTAAAAGCATCATTTATATCACAAAATCCAATCTTCTATTTTGTTTCGTGAATCTGATAATGATCGATGTCCAATCCAAGACATTTCTTAGTTATGAGAGTACATTTTTTATATAAACAGTTTATAATATTATATAAACAATAAATTTATGTATGAATGTAATGAATTTTCAAGTAAAAACAAATTGGACGAGTTTTTGCATATAAGGTTATTCTGACTTTGTTTTTTAACCATTAAAGAAATTCGGTTTGCTTTGATTATTTGGTTATTCTTGTTATTTTTCGTTATTTTTGATTTTTTCTATCCTGTGACCCCCCCCGGAAAAAAATTCTAGATCCGCGCCTGGGTCTAAAGGAACTAAATAATGTTAAAATACCAAGGCATGTGTTCGCTCACAAGATCCCAAGGCTTACTCAAATCCATGTTTTCGCAGATGCCTCAGAAAAGGCATACGGAGCTGCAGCTTATGTAAGATCAATAGACAATGATCATATTATAGCAGTACGCTTACTCTGTGCGAAATCCAGAGTAGCACCTATTAAGCAAACCACTCTGCCTCGATTAGAATTATGCGCGGCGAAACTAGCAGCAGAGCTTGCACATCGCCTCAAGAAGGATCTTAACATCAAGAATTCTCCAACATATCTGTGGACAGATTCTGAAATAGTTCTGTCATGGATAAATGCATCATCGTCGTCATATCAAATGTTCGTGGCAAATCGTATTTCTTCAATTCAACAACTGTCTATCCCTGAACAATGGAGACATGTGCGATCCAAGGAGAACCCAGCAGACGTATTGTCAAGAGGATTAATGCCCGAAAAGCTAGGCAAATGCAATCTGTGGCTTTATGGACCCACCTTTTTGCATGGTTCAGAAGATTTATGGCCACCAGCATATGCAAAGAAGAGCATTGAGAATGATACAGAAAGAAGGCGAAAAGCCGTAGCCGGAGCTTCAGTCAATGCAGAAGCAAAAACGTTGTTGGAAGGCATAGATCATAAAAATTCATTCCGCAAAGTGCAGCGCATTATAGCCTATGCACTACGATTCATTAAAGGGTCCAGAAAACAGAGCTCACGCATTCCAGACACTCTCGTTGTAAATACACATGAACTAAAGGAAGCTCAAGTAGTCATCGTCAGGCTGATGCAACAAGAAGGCTTCAAGGACGACTTAGCATACTTGCAACGAAATGGAGAAGTGTCCAAGGACAGCAGCCTCAGTAGCTTGGCACCATTCATCGACAGCGATAAGGTGATTAGAGTTGGCGGCCGACTTGAAGCAGCCAGTTTATCATATGAAGCCAAACACCCGACACTACTGCCATACTCGCATCCTTTAACTAAATGCTTGTTAAGTGATCTTCATAAGGAAAACAAACATGTCGGCCCACAAACTCTATTAGCAATAGCACGCCAGACAGTATGGCCTATAAAAGGAAAAACTTTAGCTCGATCGGTAGTGCAGCATTGTGTTCAATGTACAAGAGCACGCCCAAGACTGCTGACACAGATGATGGGTAATTTACCAGCCGATAGAGTTCAGCCTGCAAGGCCATTTGTAAATGCTGGAGTTGATTTCTGTGGGCCCATCTGGACTCATTTCAAGATCCGCGGGAAGAAGCCCCAGAAATCATATATTGCGGTATTCTGTTGTTTTCCAACAAAGGCCACCCATTTGGAAATAGTGAGCGATTTGTCTACTCAGGGATTTCTCGGAGCTCTAAGACGCTTCACAGCGCGGCGGGGACATTGCAAGACGATTTATTGCGATAATGCAACAAACTTCGTCGGTGCAAAAAATATGATAAATGAGCTAAAGGAGATGCTAGCATCAGAAGAAGCCCAAATTAAAATCACAGAAACATGCAGCTCAAGGGGCATTGACTTTCGCTTCATACCGCCACGAGCACCGCATTTTGGGGGACTGTGGGAAGCTGCAGTCAAGGCAGCCAAGCATCTACTACAGCGCTCCTTAGGATCAGCGTCACTAACCTATGAAGAACTCGAAACAGCAGTTGTGGAAATAGAAGCCATACTCAATTCTCGGCCCATCAGTCCGATGTCCTCAGACCCAAACGACTTAACGGCGTTAACTCCGGGACATTTTCTAATCGGAGAGCCGTTAACGAGTACAATTGATCCCAATGCCGAGCCCGCAAGAGGCAGTCTCATCACTCGCTGGAGACTCGTCTCTCATGTTAAAAATGAGTTCTGGAAACGTTGGAGCACAGACTACCTAAATCAGTTACAACATCGGTACAAGTGGAAGCAACGACAGGAAAATGTTATGCCAGGCACTATGGTATTAATAAAGGAGGACAATTTACCACCGTTGAAATGGATGCTTGGTCGAATAATCAACGTCATTAAAGGAGAAGATGATTTGGTCCGTGTGGTTGATGTAAGAACAGCAAATGGAATTAGTCGTCGACCAATTCATAAGCTAGCACCACTTCCTGTGAATCTGGAACGTTCAGACAATGAATATAAGCGTCCAAGGGAAGAATCACTCGAAAAATCTGTCAACTCGATAACTACTGACAGAAATGCCACAGAAAGCATTGAAGGCAACAGCCGTGAGCACAGCCCTAGAAAGGTACAACGAATATCACTAGGCGCCGCTGTGGTATCGCTATTACTTACCTGTTTAGTTATGCCAGTAGCAAAGGCCGCAGAAATAGAAATAACACCATTCAGTCATCAACCAGGAATCTACTTTGAGAATCTAGGAGCAGCCAACATCATTTCAAACGAATGGGACCTAGTAGTTTATTATGATTTGGCACCTTATTGGAAAGAGTACGAATTTCTACAAAATTATACTACGTCTCTCAAAATGTTGTGTAGAAAAATCGAAGATAATCAGGCCTGCAGAGGAATTGTCAGCCATTTAGCACATCTACTATCTGAATTAACCACGAACAACATATTACTGTCATCAAGTAATAATCAAAAGCGCAGGAAGAGAGGAGCCTTAAACTTCGTCGGAAATGTCGCAAACGCATTATTCGGGGTTCTATATTCAGAATATGCTGAAAAAATGACTCAAACAATAGCCGAGATCAAGGGAAATGAGAATCACGCACTAGAGGTGATGAAAAACCAAACATCGGGTCTAGACGCCACCTTAAACATCATGCAAAGAGAAGAAGAGGCAATTAGTCACCAGTTCCATCAGCTACAGGCCAACATTGACCAAGTAACCAAACAAATAAATGGTATAATGGCAGAACTCTACCAAGAAAAACTGGCCCAAACATTTATCACGGCTACCCTGTCAGTAATTCTCACAGCAACCAACTTTCTTCGAATTCAGACCTCAATTTTAGACGTGATTGCTGACATTCATCACGGAAGAATTAGCCCACTACTTGTTGCTCCGCAACAACTAAAGGAAGAACTTGTGAAAATTAAGACTCATCTTCCATCATCTTTGCAGTTGCCGCTACAACGAAACGAGCCAATTAAATATTACTCATTAATGAGAGTTCAAGGAAGAATTACAAACAGATACGCAATCTTCAAATTGATAATACCTTTACTATCAACAGAAGAATTCGAGCTATTCAAAGTCACTCCTGTGCCACTGAGGCTCAATGATAGCTATGTGGCAATTAAACCATCATCTCCCTTCCTGATGATCAACTTACATCGAGACCAATACTATCCGGTAACAGAGCAAGAACTTCAAGCATGCATCATCATCGAAGAAGGCAAACACCTTTGCAACCAAAACCACCCTATATATAGAAAGGGATCTTCAGTCAGCGAATGCGAGATCAATTATATGAATCATGCACCTCCCTCATCCACTTGCCAGATTATCAGAGTTGAAGATGGACCTCATTGGATTCAACTATACACTGCAAATGAGTGGATATACGTACTAAGGAATGAGACGACGATAAATGTAGTATGCGGTGACAAAATTTCTCAGCAAGTAATACAGGGAACAGGAATCCTAAAAATTCGCGATCGTTGCATAATTCGACAACCCTTGGTAACCATACAAGGACACAACATCTATCCATCTATTATGAGAGCATCTTACATCCCACTAAGCAACCTCACAGACATGAACATCGCAAATAGGTCGGATTTTACCCTTAATCACACCGTTGAATACCAGTCGTATGTAGCGGAAATAGAAACTCTAAAGCAGGAGGTCCAACAGCTACGGATGCACACGAGTACGTCAGTGCAGTTACCTGCACATGAGATACACCAATTTTCAATAGGATACGTAAGCCTCGCACTAATAGTTGTAATAGGAGTCACTCTGCTATGGAAATATCAAACCAAGATTTGCCCAGTACAAAGGGTATGGAAACCAGCCCCAGCACCACGGCAACAGAACAATCCAGAACCCAATGCAGAACCAGCCTTTAACATCCGATTCGACGTCTAGGATTTGTTGAATTGCCATTCAACGCGGGGGAGAATGTTTATTCTAAAATAATTTAAGCTTAGAAGTTAAGATCAGTCAGAATGTAGAACAATAAATTTCTCAATTTGTAAATCATTGTCAGCATTCATACGCAACAAATTCTTGAACTCGTAATATGATATGAGCCGCATGAGCCAAACGCTCGCCCAGTTGCAGGTCAACGGCTCATGCAATTTCGGCATAGCTAGCACTTGTCGCCGATGCAATCAATAATTCGTTGCGCACGAATGCAATCAATTAACAAGCAATATAATTTAACTAAGTCATCATTGTGATGTATATTTAAAAAGCCGCTTGGAAATAAAATGATCAGTTGTCGTTAGTATTGTCACCGTGTGTTTGAATTAACTAATTACCTTTTCAGACTCGTAGCTCAGTGAAGAGCTAAACTTTCGCCAGCAGCTATTATACGTCGTTACTTCTCAACCTCACCGCATTTTGGGAATTGTTTTGAAGTGGTACATTGCACCACGATCACGCCATTAGAGTAAAGGTACCAAGCACCTTAACTCAAACCAAAATAAAGGCATTTTGGAAACATTATGATTGGGCTTGACATGTTAACTTTCATTAAGGGGGGGGTAACGTTAATTCGTCGTGAAAAAGGCCCTTCTTCAAGAATTTTTCCAGACGCTACAGGCAATACAAATTTAATTAGTCGATCGCAGCATTATAGTACAACCTGTGAACAATATTTTCCTTAATATTTGAAAACAAAATATAAATAATTAAGCCGACGGCAGCAAATCTTCGGAGGCGCCTCGAAAAAAAGTTGTCTGTCGGTGAACAATATTACTGAAGAGTGGATCATCTGAATTAAAAAAAAAAAAATGTGTCATTAGATAACTGCTTTCCAAAGGTATTCCTGGGAGGGAATTTTTTTTTTTCGATTTTTCAATTTTTGCTGACACTTAGAAGTGAAAACACCGATTTTCGTCTAAAAAATGAACCTATTTGTTATTGTAAAATCTATAATAATGACAAAAAAAAAAAAAGCTCCCAGCGTTACCTGGTCATTTATGTAAGGAAGCTGTATACAAAATTTCAAAACAATCGGTCGAGTAGATTTTGCTCTAAACTGTTCACCGGTTTTAAAAATGACAAGCGTCAGAAAATCGCTTTAAAGTTTTGCATACCTGAAAATCGAGTACTATACATAAAAGCAACAAACGCTCAAATTTCTGTATCTTAGTTAGTTTTACTCCGATTTGTTTGAAATTTTAACACAACAATCGTAAGATGTTGTGCAATCATATGAAATAATAAAAAAAAAATTAAAAATAAATTTTTTTAATACGTTACCCCGCCCTTAAAGGCCTTTCGGGCCTACGAGGGGGTTCAGTGAACCTTCTTCAAATTAATTTAATAGTTTTGATTCGGGGTAGTGTTTTCAACACTACCGCCGCTGTAGGTGAGGGATATTAAAAGATACAAAGAAATTTAGATCAGACAGACGGAACAATATAATATAATCATTGTTCACCCAAAAATCTGTTGCTCTTTTGAAACATTTTTGAAATCATCTGGCATTTCTAACAACAATTCGGGTTGGCAAAAATTTGGCAATCGTTGGACGTATTGGAGTTTTCGGTAAGAAGTGTTGGGACCGTTTCCTGGATATAATACCTGTGTCAGATGTTTCAGCTCAAGGATTATTTAAAACAATTTTAAGGTGACTAAATGAACATAAAATCCCACTAGAAAATATATAATATTTTTCTGCTGACAACTGTTCAATGATGATGGGAGATTTTAACGGTGTTCAAGCTAAATAAAAAAAATCTAATTCCTAATATTTTTGTACAGGGATGTACTTATCACAAACTTGACATTGCTTCACGGGCGGCTTTTGCGAAACTTCTACTTGAAATCAACAAATTTATTAAAGAAGTAAACCTTCACTTTCGCAATAGTCCTTGCAGAAAGGAAAATTTCAATGAGTTTCAGGAATACTTTGGGACTGAGGTGCATGCAATACTTCGTCATAATGAAACACAATGGCTTGCTAGGCAAGCGGCTATTAGTAGATTGCTTGAACAATGGGAACCTCTGACGCATTATTTTAATCCAGGAAATTTTGAAAATCATTATGCAAATAAAAATAGTTCATTCATATTCAATTGTCTAACGAACCCTGCACTTTTGCAACAATTGCACTTCGTGTTCTTAAACCATGTTTTTGGAAATAATAAGCCATTTAAATTGTTACGGTGCGATCTCGGGCTTGCCGCGAGTTGGGCTCGCCGGAGTCCGGGGTCGGAGGAAGGAGCACATACGGAAGGAAAACACATGGTTGGTCTGTATAGAGCCATATATTCTAATGAATCCTACCAAGTACAAAGCTAGACGTGCTTAAGCCTACGGCGGGTGTTCCGGTCGCTGCTACGGCGGGCGGGCACAGCGGCTGATGCGGCTTAGCTGTGCGGCTACGGTTGCGGCTGTTGTTCCGGCGACTAGTGGCAGCTGTGACGGCGGCTGTTGTGGCGGGCGGAGACGGCTGCTAGCCTGGCTGCGGTCTAATGGCGGCTTCTGGCTGCTGTTACGGCGATGGCTGTGGCGGCTCCTCGTGCTAGTCCCCTTGATCTCGGGACAGCTGCTGGCCTCTGCAGCTGCTGGTCCGGCTCATGCCGTGTGCTGTTGCTGGGTCGGTGGCCTGGCCGACTGTCCGCTTGCTGTCTGCCGACTGCCTGCTGACTGCCTGCCCTGAGGCAAGGCGGCTCGGGGCTTTTATAGGCGGAGGGCCTGCTATACGAGCCACGGAGCTCGTAACAATCCCCTGTGTTGGGGAGAGTGGTCCCTCACTCTAATCTATATATTAAAATCGCTATTCTACAATTAAATCCTGTCCACAATATTCTTCTTTTAATAACTTCATTCTTAATACTAGACAACAACTTAAGATTCAATTCAAACAATTCAGTGGTGACCTCGGTCTCCCTCAGCCTTAATGCGAAATAAAATAACTTAAAATTAACTTTAGTCACTGCTGTGGTAACTTCAGCCTCTTTCATTCCTCAACAATGAAGCGGCGTCAATCCATGAGGTTGGACTCAGGGGGCCACCCTGAACGGTCGGTAGGTGATTGTCCCTTGGGCTCGTCTCCCCACATACGTGACTCCGGTGCGGAGATTCCGGACGAAGTGCGGAACCCCGTCGCGGAACCGGAACGACCAACGGTCTCCGGTGGGCGGATTGTCCCGCCAACGCTGGGCCTCGACCGAGGCAAAGGGCACCTGGACTGATCCGCCATCAGGTAACGGGAACGACAGTTTTCCCGGTCTCGGTCCAAGGCGTGTCCATACCCGTCTATCTGGTGATGGTGGTGGTCCTGCGTTGGATGGCCTGGCTGCTAGGGTCTGGTTGGGCGCTCGGGGGGCCGGGGGTTGCACTCTCACGGTTGCGAGCGGCCTCGTGGTGCTTGCAGATGCCGGTGTTGACCTTGGTCCTCGCCTGTCTGCTGGTCTTTCGGTTGGCCGGGTTGCGGTCGTGGTAGTGGCCACGACGGACCGTGGTTCTGGCTCAGCGTGATGTCCTCGGGCCGCCTCCTTCCTCAATTTGGACAGCATTCCACTCGTCCTCAGGGTTCGCGGTGGGGCTGGATGGGACAAAAATTTGGTCGCCGGCTCGGGTGCTGTCGTTTGCCGCTGGCGCGATTCCCATGTGCCGCTTCCTTGGGGTAGCCGTTGACGGTTGGTTTCTATGGGGTTCTTCGGCGGGTGCTGTAATCGTCGCGGCTGTGTCGGGCGTCGGGCGGTGGCCTCCGTGTCCCGCTGGCTGTCACCGGGCTTAGGCGGGTGCTGCAATCATCGCGGCTGTGTCGGGCGTCGGGCGGTGGCCTCCGTGTCCCGCTGGCTGTCACCGGGCTTCGGCGGTGGAGGCGAAGGGTTCCTTGCTCGCCCCGTGGTGGGCTCCATCAGGCGTAGTGAGCTCTCAATTTGCCTCCCTCAGATGATAGTTCGAGGTCGAGGGACAGTATGTTTTGTTCGAGCTGTTGCACGTCGGCTGGTTCCATCGCAACTGATCCCGTGGCATTTTTGCTACGCCCTTTTATAGCCACTCGCTGGGCCGCGGCAGTTGGGGCGTGCTGCCTTTGCTCTGTTCTTGCCGCCGTTAGTCGGTGTTGCCGTTCTGGGGATTGTTGGCCATGGTGATGCAGTTCTGGTGTGGATATTTGGCCACAATATCCTGGATCCGGTGGTAACTGGGTAGATCGGTCCTGTGGCCGATCGGATTCTGGCTGGTTGTCTTGTGGAGTGGACCCTTCGCTCCTACTCCCGCCTGGTGCTGCCTTCAAGTCTTTTACGTGGATGTTCCTGTAGCGCTTCCCGGAGCCATTCTCCAGGTCGTAGCGTACTGGCGAATGCTTTTTAACCACGGTGTATGGGCCGGAGAACTTTTCAGCCAGTTTGGCGTTGAACTGATCTGCCTTTTGCGACAGCGGGAATTCTCTTTTCCATACTTTCTGTCCGACCGCGGGTGGCGCAGATTGTATGTTCTCTCCCCTTTTTGGAAGGTTCTGGCTAGGTGTATTTTCACCAGTTCGCTCGCATCTCGGAAGTTCTGGTTGATTTCCTCCGGACTCGGGGTGTTCGAGCTTTGACCATTCCTATCTTCTGGGAGCGGGGAGCGAAGTTCTCGGCCGTGGTTTAGGTACGCCGGGGTATATCCTGTGACCTCGAGTTTGGCCGTATTGTAGGCGTATTGAAACGCAGGAATATGCTGATGCCAGTGCTGATGTCGGGATGCGACGTATTGGGAGATTATGGTCTTTATGGGCCGGTTCGTGCGTTCCACCGGATTGCACTGCGGGGAGTAGGGCGGCGTCAGGCGGTGGGTTATCCTGTTTCCTCAGGGTAGTTGCCAGCTCTTTTCCGGTTAGCTGGGTTCCGTTGTCCGAGATGACAGTGTCTGGGTACCCGTGCCGGTAAATGATCCTTTCCTGGAGAGCTCGATTAACGGCAGCGGTGGTGGCAGCCCTGAGCGGTTGTAATTCCACCCTTTTGGAGAACCGGTCTTGCATGACCAGGAGCCAGGTGTGGCCCTTGGACGACCGGGGTAGCGGACCGATCAAATCCATGGTTACGTGTTGCCATGGTTTTTCTGTGGGGGACGGCTGCATAAGTCCTGGGGCCGCTTGCTGTGACACCTTATGTGCCAGTCAGTTGGTGCAGTTTCGCACGTAGATGGCCGCCTCCCTGAACATCCCCGGGCAATAGTAGAGCCGTGCTATGCGGGCGAGTGTCTTGGCCACGCCCAAGTGTCCCGCCGTGGGATCGTCGTGCATCCGCTTTAGGACTTCAGGTCGTTCGGGTGTTGGGATGCAGAGCTTCCACTGTGTGCTCCGGTCTGGCTCGTTGTATGTCAGGTCGTGTAGTAGGTGCCGGTACAGTTTCCCCTCCCGTATCTGGTAATCTGGCATCAGATCGGGCTTGTCCTGGACGGTCCGGAACGTACGGGTGTACCATCGGCACTTGGCAGCAGCTACTGTGCTGACGTTCAGGGGTTCCCGAGACAAAGCGTCGGCGCCCTTGTTGAGCGCATCCTTCCTATACTTAATGTCAAAAGTATATTGCTGGAGCTCCAGGCTCCATCGTGCCAATCGACCGCTCGGATTATCCATTTTCTCAAGCCACTGCAGTGACTGGTGGTCCGTGAGCACGCTGAAATGGTACCCCTCCAGGTACTTTCGCATCTTTCGGATACCCCATAGGACGGCCAGGCATTCTAGCTCGGTGGCGCTGTAATTTTTCTCGGCACCGCACAGGGTGCGGCTCGCGTAGGCAATGGCTCTTTCGTGCCCCTCCAGGTGTTGTGTAAGGACCGCACCGAGGCCGAGATTGCTGGCGTCGGTCTGAAGCGTAAACTATTCGTTGAAATCGGGGCAGGCGAGTACTGGAGCGGAGATCAGTACCTTCTTCAACTCGTCAAATGCCTCTTGCTTCGTCGTTCCCCATTCCCAGTCGACATTCTTCTTTGTCAATCGCGTCAGCGGGGCGACTTTCTGGGAGAATCCGGGAACGAACCGTCGGTACCAGGACGCCAGTCCAATGAATTGCCTCACTTTCCTGATGTTATCGGGCACGGGAAATTGAGCTACAGCGGCGACTTGTTCGGGGTCGGTGTGGATTCCGTCGCGGTCCACCAGGTGTCCTAGGTACTTTAGTTGTGAGCAGCAGAATTGGCATTTATCTGGATTTGGTCGGAGTCGGGCTTCCCGGAGTCGGCGGAATACTTCGGCTACCAGCAGGAGATGATCCTCGAAGGATTCGCTTACCACAATAATGTCGTCCAGGTATACAAAGACGTGTGGTTCCATCTCTGGGCCTAGTACTGTATCGAGCAGTCTCTGGAACGTTGCCGGGGCGGAGTGAAGGCAGAAAGGCATCACTTTGAACTGCTTGAGGCCTCTTCCTGGCACTGTGAATGCCGTAATTTCCCTGCTTTCTGGGCTCAAGGGTACCTGCCAGTATCCATTCTTCAGATCGATTGTGGACAAGTATCGTGCTCCGCGCAGTTTGTCCAGCGTGGCTTGGCCATGCGGTAGCGGATAGACTACGGGCTCGCTTAGGGTGTTGACCTTTCGGAAGTCGATGCAGAACCTTCTTTCTTGTTATTACTATTGTGGAGCTCCACGGGCTTTGTGAATCTTCGATTACCCCTTCGGCTATCATTTTGTCGACTTCCGCGTCGATGATGGCCTGCATTTTCGGATTTCGGGGACGGTAAGCCTGCTTCACCGGGTGCACTCCGGGCCTTAGTTTGATGACGTGCTGGATTCGTTTGGTGGGTCCGGTAATTCCCTCGAACTTTGGGAATTCGTCATTGAGGAATTGCTGGAGTTTCTCCTCTTCTTCCGTAGTACGGTCGGCAAGGCCCTGCGAAATGCCGTAAGCGGCAGGCTTCTGGCGGAAGACCGGGGTGTCCTTTGGCCGATATGGGACGGCCACTTCCAGTTTCTCGAGCAGATCGGTTCCGATTAACATTGACTGGCGTGTTCCTGGCAATTCGATGAACGGGTGCTGTACCTGCGTTCTGCCGACCTGGATTGGGATGGTGTAAGTGCCTCCGGTAGCGCGTGGAGTGTTATCTGCCATCTCTAGCTCGGGCGAGGCTTCGGGTGTGATCCCGTGACGTCGGCAGTGCGCTGCTACCTCGGAGCTGATAATCCCGAAGTCCGAGCCGAAATCGACTAGCGCCCAGTCAATGGTGCCGAAGCATCGGATCTGCATGTAGGTCCGGGGCGTGAATCGAAATTTTAGATTTCCGTGGGCCGGGTGGCGTTGCACGAGCGTGTCGCGACCCCGGCCCCTTGGCCGTTTCCCGGCTGGTGGGTTGATTCTTCTCTGCTGTTCCGGCGGGTTGGTCTTGAGCAGGAGAAGTCGCGGGAGTAGACTCCGTCTTTTCCGCAGTGGGAGCAGAATGTCTGTCGGGTATTCCGACATTCCCTCCGGTGGTGCCCGCGCTGCTTGCATCGCCAGCAGTGAGTGGACCGGTCGTAGGTGGCGGTTGCGACTTGTCTGGATCGATTCGGGTGGGCCGGAGTTATGCGCTGATACCTTTTTCGTTCTTCCACGAGCTCTTCGTAGGCGGCTGCCTCTACCTGTAGGTCGCTAATGCTTGTCACCATACTCCTCTTTACGTAGAACCTGTACTCTGGGTTCATGTTCGAGTACAGGCGGTGCAACTGCTGGTCTAGGGAGTACTCTCCATGGCGACGAAGCCTTGTCATGAGGTCGGTAGCGTAGCTGGAGAACGGTTCACCCTGGCGTTGTTTACGCTCGGTGATTTCGTTGGCCATTCGCTCCAGGAAGTCCGTCGGGAGGTACGCCCGTTTCAGAGCGCGCTCAAAGTCCTGCCAGGAAGTCCACGAATCTCGTAGGTTCCCGGCCCAGGCCAATGCCTCTCCTTTGAGTAGCTCTGGTAGTCCCTGCAGCAGGTGTCGGTCGGAGAACCCATAAGCCTCTTTAAGCTCCGTCACTCGCTCCAGGAAGGTGAGCGGAATCTTTCCCTCAAATCGGCAGTTCCATTTGCGGATTTTGTCTAGCGTGTCCCCGGCGTCTGTTCTGGGCTCTCGGGCGGGTGGTCGCAGCATCCTTTCCAGCATCGTGATGATCCCTGGGTCGATGAGGGGGTGCGACGTGATGACGGGTGGAGCTTCCTCCGTCTGGCCTTTGTAGCCGGGTGCCGGTAAGGAGACGGGGAGAACGGTGTGGGGCGGGTTCCCGTTGCCGGGTTCTGGTGCAGCGGTGGTGCTCTTCAGCCGGCGGGTGGAGGGTCCTGGTGTTGATTCCTCCGTTAGCAGGGCCTCGGGATTGGGAAGCGGTGTCTCGCTGTCGGCTAGGTCAATGTCGGGGAATTGTTCAGGGTAGCGCGTGGCAAACCCTCGAAGACGGGCTCGGAGTTCGTGGGCCTTTCCTTTCACGCTGATGCCCCTGGCCTCCAGGAGCTAGACCAGAGTGTTGTGGTTGATGCCTTCAATCCATTCGTCCAGCTTCATCTTGACCGGGGTCAATACCGGCCAATCACTCAGTTAGAACCTCGTTGGGGCGAAGAAAAACCCCTCTGGGCGAGAAAAACCTCTCTGGGCGGGGAAAACCCCTCTGGGCGAGGAAAACCTCTCTGGGGGAGGAAAACCTCTCTGGGCGGGGAAAACCCCTCTGGGAAGGGAAAACCCCTCTGGGCGAGGAAAACCTCTCTGGGCGGGAAAAACCCCTCTGGGTGAGGAAAACCCCTCTGGGTGAGGAAAACCTCTCTGGGCGAGGAAAACCTCTCTGGGCGGGGAAAACCCCTCTGGGCGAGGAAAACCTCTATGGGTGAGGAAAACCTCTCTAGAACAAAAAAGTCGGCGGTGCGGCGGTGATAGCTGTCGACTTGGAAGTCTTCTGCATTCGTTGCCTGACCGGAGTCGACTGTCTTCTGGCTTCAGCCACGGCTCTTTATATACAGAACCGGCCGTACCCACCCACGAGCTTTTGAACTGGGGAAGTGTCGCATGTGGCCGGTTCGGATCGGTGTGCCACAGGCGACCGGAGTTCCCCAGTCTCGAGCTGCGTGAGTGTGTTCGGCCGAGATCTGTGTTCTGCGTGTTCCCCCCCGCATGTGCTCCACGGTCCCTGCTCGGGCGCCATGTTACGGTGCGATCTCGGGCTTGCCGCGAGTTGGGTTCGCCGGAGTCCGGGGTCGGAGGAAGGAGCACATACGGAAGGAAAACACATGGTTGGTCTGTATAGAGCCATATATTCTAATGAATCCTACCAAGTACAAAGCTAGACGTGCTTAAGCCTACGGCGGGTGTTCCGGTCGCTGCTACGGCGGGCGGGCACAGCGGCTGATGCGGCTTAGCTGTGCGGCTACGGTTGCGGCTGTTGTTCCGGCGACTAGTGGCAGCTGTGACGGCGGCTGTTGTGTCGGGTGGTGACGGCTGCTAGCCTGGCTGCGGTCTAATGGCGGCTTCTGGCTGCTGTTACGGCGATGGCTGTGGCGGCTCCTCGTGCTAGTCCCCTTGATCTCGGGACAGCTGCTGGCCTCTGCAGCTGCTGGTACGGCTCATGCCGTGTGCTGTTGCTGGGTCGGTGGCCTGGCCGACTGTCCGCTTCCTGCCTGCCGACTGCCTGCTGACTGCCTGCCCTGAGGCAAGGCCGCTCGGGGCTTTTATAGGCGGAGGGCCTGCTATACGAGCCACGGGGCTCGTAACAAAATATTGAAATGCAGTCTGAGGATTATCGCATGCACATTTTTCCTTCAAGACTAAATTTATTATTCAAACAAATTTGCACATTTTTATTTTTTATTTTTTTTTTAAAACAGTACATGAATTCAACTCTAATTAAAAATTTATCATCCCGGCTGTAGATGGTTCACTTCCTCCCTTTAGACTCTACACTATTCGTGCTTCATTCTAAGTCCTGTGTTTCAGGAGCAGTATTATGGAAAGAGCGCGAGTATCCTTTGAATTCGAGGATTTGTTCTCGAAATTTTAGAGTATCCTCTCTGAATTTAGCGACTTTCGCTTCCCATTCGATTCGGGATTTAGCGATTTGCTTGTTAAGCTCGTCGCACTGGAGAATTGAAAGATCGGATGCTCGCGCTTTTTCGAGGAGATTAGTTAAATGATCTTCTAGACTTCGCTGCTTCGGCTGAGCCTCGAGGAAGGACTGTTCCACTACGTAATCGTAGCCCAGTGGGGTGGCTGTGAGGTTGATTGAAGATGATGTTCTTGGTGAGATTCTCCTTGTGGGCGTTCCGGGGTAGAGTCGTCCCTGGTGGCGGGAGCGGGATTTTCCTCCAGCTGCGTCTGGGATGAAATTGGAGGGGATGTGAGATCGGGTTGGGCCTCGATCCTCTGCTGGATGTCCCTCGATGAATGGGGATGGTTGGGTGCAGGGGTTTCCCTCTGTGGATCCCTCGATGATGGAGGTGTAGTCCTCAGGGGCTCGTCTCCTTCCCTCGTCGAAATCCTGGCTTTATTCTTCGGGCTCTTCTGCCGGTCCGGCATTCACTCAGTATTGGGCGGAGGTTGAACTCAATTTCCCTCGTAGGTGCAAACTAGCACTAAATTTATTTAGGAAGATCGCATGCTCACCTGCAACAGAGGTGACTAAAGTTTCTCTTCCTTACTGTATATTGCTTGCTCTTGGCAGAGGTAACTAGAGTTGGTTACCCAGGAGCGTTGCGACGTCCTTGCAAATTATATTGTTCTCCCGAAGCCAGACTCAGCCTCGGGTTACGGGGAAAGGTGTCTTGCCCAGCACAGAAACTTACTCAGGCCTCGGTTCATTAAGGATCGAGGGTTTTCGAGCACTTTTGGCTTAGAAACGTACCAGGCTTCCCCGATCATACCGGCGGCGGCGGCGGCTGCGCCAATTTTGTTGTGTGTGGCCGAATAGCCAACTCCGCGCTAGGTGCCGCAAAGTTTATATATATATATTGCATCATATATATATATTTCTGATTTCACGCGCAATTCTTGCTGCTTTTATATAGGGGGGTCTTTTAAGCAAACCTTTCCTTTTTGATTTAAAATTTGTTTTTAAAAGTATTAGCTTTATTCATCGATTTACAGTCATTCATCTTGATATGGTTACATGGAACATTAGATGAAATTCGCTTAGTTTTTTAGAACACACTTTTGGTGAAAAGATTTCATATAATAATATTTGAAATTCACTTAATTATTCGGGATACACTTTTAGTAAAAAGATTTCATATAATAATATTTAGAGTTCACTTAATTATTCGGGATACACTTTTAAGTGAAAAGATTTCATATAATAATATTTAAAGTTCACTTAATTATTCGGGATACACTTTTTTAGTGAAAAGATTTCATATAATAATATTTAAAGTTCACTTAATTATTCGGGATACACTTTTTAGTGAAAAGATTTCATATAATAATATTTAAAGTTCACTTAATTATTCGGGATACACTTTTTAGTGAAAAGATTTCATATAATAATATTTACAGTTCACCTAATTATTCGGGATACACTTTTAGTAAAAAGATTTCATATAATAATATTTAGAGTTCACTTAATTATTCGGGATACACTTTTTAGTGAAAAGATTTCATATAAAAATATTTGAAATTCACTTAATTATTCGGGATACACTTTTAGTAAAAAGATTTCATATAATAATATTTAGAGTTCACTTAATTATTCGGGATACACTTTTTAGTGAAAAGATTTCAAATAATAATATTTAAAGTTCACTTAATTATTCGGGATACACTTTTTAGTGAAAAGATTTCATATAATAATATTTAGAGTTCACCTAATTATTCGGGATACACTTTTAGTAAAAAGATTTCATATAATAATATTTAGAGTTCACTTAATTATTCGGGATACACTTTTTAGTGAAAAGATTTTATATAAAAATATTTGAAATTCACTTAATTATTCGGGATAAACTTTTAGTAAAAAGATTTCATATAATAATATTTAGAGTTCACTTAATTATTCGGGATACACTTTTTAGTGAAACGATTTCATATAATAATATTTGAAATTCACTGAATTATTCGGGATACACTTTCAGTAAAAAGATTTCTTATAATATAATAATATTTAGAGTTCACTTAATTATTCGGGATACACTTTTTAGTGAGAAGATTTCATATAATATTATAATATTTAGAGTTCACTTAATTATTCGGAATACTCTTTTTAGTGAAAAGATTTCATATAATAATATTTAAAGTTCACTTAATTATTCGGGATACACTTTTAGTAAAAATATTTCATATAATAATATTTAGAGTTCACTTAATTATTCGGGATACACTTTGTTAGTGAAAATATTTCATATAATTATATTTAAAGTTCACTTAATTATTCGGGATACACATTTTAGTGAAAATATTTCATATAATAATATTTAAAGTTCACTTAATTATTCGGGATAAACTTTTAGTAAAAAGATTTCATATAATAATATTTAGAGTTCACTTAATTATTCGGGACACACTTTTTAGTGAAAAGATTTCATATAATAATATTTAAAGTTCACTTAATTATTCGGGATACACTCTTAGTGAAAAGTTTTCAAACCAACTATTTATAGTGATCCAAACCGACACTTCCGACCTGGCGAGTTAATCCAGAGGTATCTCTATCCATACGGCTGGCTAATTAACGAATCCTTTGGGGGCCATCCGCCCCCAAGACAAATAAATCACGACTCCGCTAGCTTAGCTTGTCCCGATCGATAGCTAAGCTCCGCGAGGGAGCTTTTCCCGTTAAGCTCCCTACACGTGCCGCGCGCAGACAGCTTACCTTGCATTTTCCGCGACTGTTTGTTCCCAGCAATAAAGTTAGCTGAGCAATTTCCCGCGCTTCGGGTGTAATTGGAGATTTCTGTTTGTGTCGCCGAGTTCTTATAGCGGCTGCGCGTGCATATTGGAATGCGCTGATACAGCCCCTCATGAAAATCCGGCGAAACCAAATCTCGAAAAAATTTAATTTATGTGAATAATAATTTAGAATTATTAATTTCAATATTCATCGACGGGAATTTCAATGACTATTGAAATCAATTAAATTCGGGAGAGAATTGCCATATTTCTTACACAACAGGATTTTCCTTTAACGTTTCCCGAATTTTCTTTCTTTCATACCTCCCATGTATTATAGCTAATAAATCAAAAACAAATTATTGAAATCGGTCAAGCCGTTTTTGAGTTTTAGAGAGACTAAGCACAAAAATTCATTTGTATCGAAATATTGATTTTTTCGATTTCCGGCTTTTCCTTTGGGGTTTCCCGAATTTTCTTTTTTTTCAATCCTACCCTGTATCATAGCGACCAAAAAAAAATTGTCGAAATCGGTCAAGCCGTTTTTGAGTTTTAGCGAGACTAACGCACAGCAATTCATTTTTAAAGAAATTTCGATTTTTTCGATTTTCCGGCTTTTCCTTTGGGGTTTCCCGAATTTTCTTTTTTCAAACCTCCCATGTATTATAGCGAATAAATCAAAAAAAAAGTTATCGAAATCGGTCAAGCCGTTTTTGAGTTTTAGCGAGACTAGCGCACAGCAATTCATTTTGATCGAAATTTCGATTTTGTCGATTTTCCAGCTTTTTCTTTGGGGTTCTTCCGACTTTTCTTTTTTTCAAAACTTACCCTGTATCATAGCGAACAAAACAAAACAAAATTATCGAAATCGGTCAAGCCGTTTTTGAGTTTTAACGATACTAACTCACAGCAATTCGTTTTTTTCGTAATTTCAATTTTTTCGATTTTCCGGCTTTTCCTTTGGGGTTTCCCGAATTTTCTTTTTTCAAACCTCCCATGTATTATAGCGAATAAATCAAAAAAAAGTTATCGAAATCGGTCAAGCCGTTTGTGAGTTTTAGCGAGACTAGCGTACAGCAATTCATTTTTATCGAAATTTCGATTTTGTCGATTTTCTGGCTTTTTCTTTGGGGGTTTTCCGACTTTTCTTTTTTTTCAATCCTACCCTGTATCATAGCGAACAAAACAAAACAAAATTATCGAAATCGGTCAAGCCGTTTTTGAGTTTTAACGATACTAACGCACAGCAATTCGTTTTTATCGTAATTTCGATTTTTTCGATTTTCCGGCTTTTCCTTTGGGCTTTCCCGAATTTTCTTTTTTTGAAACCTTCTCTGTACTATAGCGAACAAAAAAAAACAAAATTATCGAAATTGGTCAAGCCGTTTTTGAGTTTTAGCGAGACTAACGCACAGCAATTCATTTTTATCGAAATTTCGATTTTTTCGATTTTCCGGCTTTTCCTTTGGGGTTTCCAGAAGTTGCTTTTTTTTCAAACATACCCTGTACTATAGCGAACAAAACAAAACAAAATTATCGAAATCGCTCAATCCGTTTTTGAATTTTAGCGAGACTCACACAGCAATTCATTTTTATCGAAATTTCGATTTTGTCGATTTTCTGGTTTTTCCTTTGAAGTTTCCCGAATTTTTTTCAAGCCTCCCACGTACTGTAGCGAACAAAACAAAAAAGAAATTATCGAAATCGGTCAAGCCGTTTTGGAGTTTTAGCGAGACTAACGCACTTGTTCAAAATCAACCTAAAAAAGAGGAATTGATTATAGCACTGAATTATTATGACATATTACCAATACTTCTCTTGTACCTGGGGACTCTACAGGTACTCCGGGAGGTGAATTAAACCTGAAATACAGAAAATATGAATTTAAACCACACATTTTATTTCGTAAACAAACCCCCCGGCAACGGTCCAACAACAACAAACAAGGCGAGATTGTGCATGTTAATATTCCTATTAACTTCAGTCTTTCCATGTACCAACATGACTCATTTTATGCAATGAGACATGCTGAATGTAGTAATCACTACAAAAAATACATCCACAAGCAATTTTACACTTAAATTCATCCGGCAAAGTCAATTTTGACAGTTGGTCGAAGGAAGGAATTGATTGTTTCCTAATTTATTGCCACACAACGCAATCTCATGCAATAAATCATTATAAAAAACTAAAAGAGGCTTACCTGTCGTCGATTAATCCATATCTACAGCCACAAAACACACTACATCGCACAAAAACACTACTAGAAAAATCGCAACTTTCGAACTAAATACCGGCCGATCAAAAACTGTCCTCCATGATCTGACAGCACAGTCGGGTGGGACAGTGGGTGGCGAATTTGGCGGTATTGCCCGACAGCGGATAAATTCGCCAATTAATTAAATAAATTCAAAAATTTGAATTTACTATTATGACAATAAAAGGAAAAGAGACAATATCAACAATGTAGGCATTCTTGTCGCACAATGTCGGTAATGCAGGCAAATGGAAATGGACATAATACTGGCAGAATAAAACCGCAGCGAATTTGGTAAATACAATAAATACATAAATTTTGTGCAAAAATGCAAACATCAAAAAATAAATTCGTGTAACAACACGAAACCTAATGGTGGCACCTACGCTCTAACCAGCATTTTAGACGAAACGGGTACAAACCAAATTAGTCCTACGCATTCAAATTGAGTTACGTCTCAATTTGATTGTACTACAGGCCCTATATAAGGGCGTGCTACGAGGGATTCGCTCTCTTGTGTTTTTCAATTTTGAATTAGCGTAACGTAGTGACAGAGGATAGATCGGCAAATCAGTTCAAATCGAAGTAATGCTCTTGGACATAGAGTCATTCATGATTAGAAAATTGATTTTGCATGGGGTTGGGTAACTTGGATTCATTTTAAGCAGAATATTTCTTTAGTACATATAATAGTGAATTTTTTTTCGTTTTGGTTTTTTTTTGCAATTTTTAATTTTTTCTTGATTTAGTTACTTAATTGTGTTAGTTTCGATTTATTATTACACAAATTAATTGTCATTTAGTAGTTGGCCATTAAATTCTTATTTAAATAGTTTTAAGAGAATATTCTGTATTGTGGAAAATTAACGAAAGGCAAAATAACGGAATCATAAGCCAATAGTGCACGCGTTTTTTATTTACCGCTACACTCCACCGTTTGTTTTACAGCTCTTCGTGCAGCGTCGACATATTTACATCGATTTAAAACATTTTTTGGTGGTTCCATCCAGGAACAGTGCGCAATAAGTTTACGATTCCTTTATTCGGCTTTCGGTATCGGTCTTTAACTAACCTACGTTACCAATATTATGGCTGAATTAAAGAATTTATTGGCTGAGGAGTCAGTTTTGAGAGATCGATTAGAAAATTCCATCGAGAATGGCAAAAAAACTCCAACTGCAAGGCGAACTCAAGGTTTTTATGAAGCTAAAAGCCAAGATCTGAAAATTCTCTGGACAACATACAGAGAAAGAGATTTCAAAATTATGAAATATTTGCAAGCAGCCTCATCTGCGGAGCCTCATGCATACATCAAGCAAAATAATTTCGGTACATTGGAGGCCAAATATTCCGAATATATGGGACATCTACTCGAAGGCTTGCGAAAGTTCACTACAGCAACACCTTCAACGCATAATGAGAGTGTCACACCAAGCATCGTTACGCTAAATTCTCATGAGTCGACGTTTCCAAAAATCTCATTACCAAAATTAAATGGCGATTACGATACGTGGCGATCATTTCATGATTTATTTGTAGCGATGGTGCACAATCTTCCTAAGCTTACTCTAGCGCAAAAATTATATCACCTAAAAATGTGTCTTATTGGCGATGCTGAGCGAATTTTATGGCACACTCAAATAACAGATAGGGATTACGATATCGCTTGGAAAAAACTAACGGAACGGTTTGCAAACACTCGAATATTGGTTAATCATCAGCTGAAAACGCTTGTTAACCAACCAAAACTCACGCATGAAACTAGCAAGGGCATTAAAACACTTATTGACGTCACAGAAGAGTGTTTACAACAGTTGCAAAATCTAGAAGTAAATACGAACTCCTGGGACGCACTGCTAATTTTTCTTTTAGTGCAAAAGCTTCCATTTGCAACACTTAAAGAATGGGAAAAAGAACAAGGTTCTAAGAAAGATTTGCCAAAATTTTCCCAATTCAAGTCATTTCTGAATACGCGACTGAAAATTGTAGAATCTATAGCTGATGCAATTGGACATAAATCAACACAGCCCAAATCACTCAACAAAGAAAAAACATCGTCCTATCACATCACAAAGGAAGGAAAATGCCCTGCTTGTGAAGAAAAACACTTTGTGCAGAAATGCCCGAAATTTAAGGCTATGAATATACAAGCTAGGCGCAGAACTATCCAGGCATCAGGCAGATGCCTGAATTGTTTATCCAAAGCGCATGTACTCGCTAACTGTACAAGCAAAAATCGCTGCTTCAAATGTAACCAAACCCATCACACATCATTGCATGACGATAATTTTCAACCCCAGCCATTACTATCCTCACAACACAAGAACAATCCACAAGAGACAAAATCATACCAAGCTAATCAGCTACAACAAGCAAATAGCTACAACACTGATGGGTCACAAGTCACCCAAACATTTTTAACAAACCAAAGCCTTCAAGCATTACTTTCAACTGCATTAGTAATTGCTCGAGATGCGAACGGAAATGAAGGTATCCTTCGATGCCTCATCGATCCCGGATCACAATCTTCTCAACTAACAGAAGCAGCCTGTCAAAGACTCAATGCAACCTGTAGGCCGACTTCAATTGCTATAAAAGGCATAGGTACTGGTCCAGCTGCCAGCTCCTGTAAGAAAACAACCTTGCAACTACAGTCTTCCAATGCAAATAGTCGCACAGTAGAGGACACTTTTTTAATAATAAAAAAAAATACGGATCATTTACCAAGGCAGAAACTTCCTAGAAATGACCTTCAGCACATCATAGGGTTACAATTAGCTGACTCCACGATCTGGAAGCCAGGAAAAATTGATGCTTTACTCGGAACAAACATTTATGCACAAATACTTCAAAATGGCATTGTTCGAGGAGCTGACACGGCTCCAATAGCAATCAATACCATATTCGGTTGGATATTACTCGGTCCGGCGACCAACTTACAGCATAATTCAATTTCTATGATAATAACCGCTGAGAATGATCTTAGTACCCAACTTAAAAAATTTTGGAAAATTGAGCAATATCCCTCAAACCTCCTCTTCAAAAAAGAGGAGGCAGTGTCAAGCTCATTTCCAAGAAACTGTTGAACGACTAGAAAATGGTAGATACCAGGTATCGCTACCATTTGTAGACAATCAGCAGCCAACATTAGGCGACTCTAGATCCCAGGCTCTGATGAGGTATGCAGCTGTACAAAGGCAATTTTCGAAGAGACCTGAGTTCGCAAAGGATTACGCCAAATGCATGGACGAGTATATTCAATTAGCGCACATGGAAAAAATAGCTGAACCAATCCGTAACAATACACAGCACTACTATATACCGCACCATGCAGTCTTCAAGGATAGTAGCACTACAAAATTACGCGTAGTCTTCGATGCATCTTGTAAGACCTCCAATGGCAGATCCTTAAATGATCATCTGTTAAAGGGACCGGTGCTACAACCCAAGCTATTCGCTACGTTGTTGAACTGGCGAAAATTTCGGATAGCCATGACATCGGACATTGAAAAAATGTACCGCATGATTATGGTAAAACCAGTACATTGCCGATTCCAGCGAATCATTTGGCAACACCCCCAAACGCATGAACCACAGGAATTCGAACTAAGAACTGTGACGTTCGGCACATCTTCAGCGCCCTATTTAGCAATAAGGACTTTGCTACAGCTAGCAGAAGACGAGCAAGATAAATGGCCTTTAGCTTCTAAGGCCATGACCAAAGGTTTTTACGTTGACGACTTGTTTACGTTAAGAAGATGCGAAAAAGCTCCAAACAGAATTTATCGAAATGATGAGAGCAGGCGGATTCAAACTGAGAAAATGGGCCAGCAATGACAAAAATCTTATAGAACACCTGCCCATAGAGGACTGCGAAATAAAAGAAACATTGTCATTCGGCGAAAAAGAATCTATTAAGACGCTCGGAGTTCATTGGCATCCACTTTGAGATCATTTTTCATTCTCATTTTCACCAAAGGCATCAAATTCAGCAACAACTAAACGCTCTATTTTATCGGTCGTTGCAGCACTGTACGATCCACTGGGTTGGCTTGCACCACTCCTGATATTGGCTAAAATCTTAATCCAACACCTGTGGATCTCAGGCTCCGGTTGGGATGACCCAGTGTCAGATAATATGAAAAATCAATGGGAGAACTTCAAAGCTCCTGAACATAAACAAAATAAAACTTACTAGATGGGTACGGTACACATCAGATTCATCAGTGCAGCTACACGGATTTTGTGACGCTTCTAAGAAAGCCTATGCAGCCGTCCTCTATCTTCGAACACAAAACAAACATGAACAAATTTGTACAATGCTACTAACCGCCAAGACAAGGGTCACACCTATAAAACCCACTACAATTCCACGACTAGAGCTCAATGGAGCAGTATGGCTCACTCGCCTAATCAATACCACCATACATGACATGGAATTATTCCATGTTCCCGTATTTGCACGGACCGATTCAACGATCGTATTGCAATGGATAAAGGAACATCCATCGCCGTGGAAACCGTACGTCGCTAACAGGGTTGTGGAAGTTCAGAACATTGCACGGTGTGACAAATGGCGACATTTTCCTTCTGAACAGAATCCAGCGGATCTTGCTTCAAGAGGAATCACCACAGCCGAATTAATAAGCAAGGACCTCTGGTGGCATGGCCCAACTTGGTTACAAGAGCAGGAAACAGAATGGCCGAAATCTCCAAATGGTTTGGAAAAAACCGAATTAGAAGCCAAAAAAATCACCACGTCTAATTTTAAAATAGAATTTGCTGACGACATAATTCTTAAATATTCCTCATACGACAGATTAGTACGCATAATTGCCTTCGTATTGCGTTTTAGGAACAATTGCAAAAATCCGCAAGCGAAGCAAACCGCAAATCTGTCGGCACAGGAATATAGCCACGCAGAGACAACTGTGCTTCGAGTAACACAGCGAGCAAATTTCGTTTCTGAGTTCAAGGCACTTTCGGAGAAACAACTATTATCTCGTAAAAGCAAGCTACTACAATTAAATCCATTTCTTGATGAACAAGGACTAATTAGGATTGGAGGTCGTCTATGCAACGCGAGTATACCGTACAATCAAAGGCATCCGATAATACTTCCTCGAGAACATCACACAACTAAAATATTAATCGACAAAATTCATAAAGAAACGCTGCACCGTGGTGTATCTCTTGTTTTGGCCACCATTCGCCAGCAATATTGGATTTTAGACGCCAGGCGGACTATATCAAGTCGAATTCATCGATGCATCACGTGTACTCGATATCGCAAATCGATGATCACTCAGTTGATGGCAAATCTTCCAAAAGCACGAGTAAATGTCTCGAGACCCTTCGATAGAGTTGGAATCGATTATGCAGGCCCAGTCACAATAAAGACTTCCCATTGTCTAAAGGCAAAGCTTTTGAAGGCCTATATATGTCTGTTTGTATGTATGGCCACGAAGGCTATACATATTGAACTCGTCTCATCTCTCACATCAGAAGCCTTCATTGCAGCCTTAAAAAGATTTACGTCTCGCAGGGGATTGTGCTCAGACATATATTCCGATCGTGGCACAAACTTTGTCGGAGGAAGGTCGATTCTCGATAAAGATTTGCAAGACGCAATCGCAAATGCAAAATGGTCAATTTCTGAATTTTGTACTTCAAAAAAAATAAATTGGCACTTCAACCCTCCAGCTTCTCCTCATTTCGGAGGAATTTGGGAAGCTGGAGTGAAGTCAATGAAATATCACATTCGAAGAAGTGTAGGAAGCACTATCTGCACATTCGAAGAATATGCTACGCTCCTCGCCGAAATCGCATGTTGCTTAAACTCGCGACCATTGTCATATATGTCAATACTGATCCAGAAGAGCCTTTAATATTGACGCCTGGACACTTTCCTACCGGTCAAGCGCTGAATGCGGTTCCAGAGCCCAACTACAATAACGGACGCAAACCGTTAGCGCAACGATGGAAACATCTGCAGCAACTACTATAGCAGTTTTGGGACAAATGGTCCAAGCAATATTTGCATCAAATGCAAAACAGACCGAAATGGACCACGAAGGAGCAAAATTTGCAGGTTGGCGATATCGTTTTAATTAAAGCTGAAGATGCGCCACCAGCAACTTGGCCGTTAAGCACGGTCGAACGAGTTCTGCCCGGAGCAGATGGGCTAGTTCGAATCGCCGATATACGAACTAAAACCGGAGTTCGTCAAAGACCGATAGCAAAACTATACAAACTACCTATAGACGGAGAAGAACAGAACTAACAAATCGCAAGAAAAGGGAATTCAAGGCTAGATGTTATCTGTCCGTCCGTTCCACTGTGCTTGTGTTGTCCATCTTGCGTCAATACTTATAGATTATTACTTACAGATGTATTACGAAGACAATGACATCAGTAGATAAGCTATGGTTGTTCTGGCACACTTTCCCCCTTTAAAATACACAGGGGCCAAAAATCGCTCAAATCCGCCATCTTGGATTTTCTGTTTATGACGTCAGACGTATGAGAGAAAGAGACAGATAATGTGTGTGAGAGGGAGGGCGTGTGTATGCGTGCGTGTGTATGTGTGTGTGTGTTCATAAACGTAATAATATTATTTGTTGCATTATGTTGTGCAATACATAATAAATAACTGTTTGCATAATTATCAAAATCAAAAGTTTTATTAAGCGCAAATTATAAATTATTCTTCACTGACAAACCACCTAAAGGATAAAACCGGCTACCAGGCGATCAGACGCTATCACAAGCAATCAGAACTCATTAGCGGAATCGCGATCTTCACAAGGCCAAGCAAATGACACATTCCCCGCATAAAACTTTTCTGCAGGCAGCAAGGCAAAACTTGTTTTGCAGGTTTATGTGGCAGAAACTTTATTACTTGGTACCGTACGCAGGCTGCATTCGAAGCAATTATTACTCAATCGACGTACTGCAAACTATGTGCTCCTGATAAAAACCTTTTAGCTCGCCTTTGGAAACGTAGTTAAAGTATATAATTAGCATAACTTCATGTGCATATTAGCGACTTTTCGTTAATTTTTAAAGGAAAAAGGAAACTTAATTCAAAATACTCTTTGGGTTAAAACTTTTTTATTTATCTTTTTTTTCAGAAACATAGTAATGATTAGTATGTAAATATTTTGTATTAGATACATATAATTTTTAAACAGTTAAGATAAGAAGTTGTGGTGTTTCATCACTTTTAGTCAACATCCATAATGCTGAAATGTCCCCAGGGCAGCGTTTCAACTGAGTTAGGCTTCACAAACCGCTTGTTGTCGAAGGGGCTAAGCGTTATTTTTCTCTGAGCAGTGCTAAAGAGCACATGGTGATAAGATCTGATTCCATTTTGCTCGTGTGTCATTTCCTCATTCTCAAACAAACATTTTAAGTAGTCGTCAAATGTAATTTTATTTCTTTCTACGTAATTTTTTACTCCTTTAGCTTTCTTTATAGTATTTTGATTTTCATCGTCTGCCTGAATGCGTAGAGAGTACATTTTCGCTCGGAGTCCAACAAATTCTAGCATAATAGATCCATTGTTCTCATCCTTCATAAGGCCTTGAATCTCATATATGAGCGAATCCGTGTCTGTGTAACACAAATTACACTTGTCATCATACTTTTCTTTCATAAATTTATAATGAAACTCGTACAACATAGTTTTCGATATTTCTAGAATACACAGTCCAACGAATATCGGTTTGTTGAAAAGCACTTCAGTTCGTAGAAGTTCGATCGCAATTAAATTGTCGTCAAAAATAGTGCGTGAGTAGAAGTTTGGTTTGGAAATTAATGCTTCCGCCCCGTATCGCCCTTCCCATGCTGTTTTGAGTTTAATGTCCCATCGAAGTCGAACATTCTCCATCGTTTTTCCAAATACTGCATTGCACAAAAGTTTATATAGGTTTTTCTCAAATTCGTTCTTAGCGTTTTTGCGCAAGTTAGCGTTTAGATCTATATATTTTTTCATCCAGTCTGATTGTTTAAATTTTAAAGCTTCGTGAATTTTTGTAATTTTTAAACCTTCTGATAAATATTGTTTTAAATTTCTATAATGCACTACATAATTTTTCTTATTATTCAAAGTAGCCATTAATTTTTGCTCTTTGCAGCCTGGTGGTGAACATTTTTCTGGGGCCATAGGTAAATCTTTTTGTCTATTATGTATATCTTCAGGATACTCCAAGTCTACTTCTAAAATATATCCAAGTGGGGAGTCATCTGGCGTATTTAAATCAATAGCATCAACATCTTTAACCCACTCAAGTTCTTCGTATGGTAAATTTGCGACATAGCCCAGGAGTACATTGCATTAATGTCAAAATACATAAGAAATTTATTTGGCTGATTTGGTGTTCATATTCCTCCTTAGAAATAGCACATTCCGATAAAGTGCAATAAAATTGATCAAAAGGTGTGTTGTGGGAGCGAGCTCTCAACAGCCCGGCTAAAACTGTTGCTCCGAGGTGTGCGGCAGCGCGAGCTGGCAGGCTAGCATTGCGGTAGTGTGGGGGGGTTGCCAAAGCCGCATTTAGCATCGGAGGCGAGCTGCCCGCAACGAATTCTCGCGCAGACGGAAACAGGTAAAAAGGAATATGGACGACGGCAGGAGGAACCCCTGTTCCTGCCGTGGATGACTCTCCGAAAGGGGGATCCCGCTGGAATGGATCCCCCTGGCCTAGCCCCAACCGCCCAATGACCTCCCAGTGGCCCAATTATTTTGGGAGGTCCCTATTAATTCAAGACACGCGAAAAAAAGAAACCCGTCTGAGGAGGCTAAAAGAGTAGAGGGGAGTTAGGGAACAACTAGGATTTTTACATCTCCATTAAAAAAAATTCTTTTTCTTTTCTTTTTTTATATTATCATCCCTTTCATTACTGCTGTCCCTCACAATAATCGACATTAGTCACTAAGAAAAGTTAACAGCAGACCTATATATATATATCCTTTATATAGTTTCTCTGGTTCCGTACTCTTATTCCTTCTACTATCCGAGAATCGCTCAAACATATGTTGCTTATGTACTAAGTATCTAGACATTCTTTCCTTACAAAGATCCTTTTCCTTTTTCCCTAGGAATAGGCCAGAGAAACGCTTAAAATACTAAGCTTGACAAGCGAAAATCCCTTTTAATACCGGTATTACAAATAATTTAAAAAAAAAAAATCTTAACGGCCAAAGTTTTTCGGGGCTCTTCATACATCGTAAAAAAAACAAAAAAAAAACTTACAATAATAATCATAATAATAATAAAAGAAACTAATAATTGAAAAATATATGCGAAAGAAAAAAAAATATGAAAAAAAATAGAAAAAAAAACCTGATTTAGCCAAGGCTATTTTTTTTTTTTGGTGGATGGAACTGCTGCGTTGTCGGGGCTGCTGCTGCTGTAGATTGATGGGCGGCCGCCGCTGGAAAATGTTGAGGATGGTGACGGGTTGCTCCAGCGTTGGGGGGTGGAGGTCCATGTTAATCCCTCCTCGGGTCCCCCTTGATGCCTCGTTCACACTGGTTTCATTTTGTTATTATAATTTCTTCCTTTTATATCTTTCTTTTATTTATTATTTAGTTATATTTTAATTTCTGTTTTATTTATTCTGTTTATTTAGTTAGGTATTTAACTTTTTTTTTCTTTGTTTTTTTTTTTTTTTATTTTGTTTCTATTTATTGGATTGTTTATTCTATTTATTTATGTATTTATTTACTTTTGTTTTTCTTGTTTATTTATTTACTTTGTTCATTTTCACTTGTCTATTTTTCGCCGTTTTTGAGTTTTAGCGAGACTAGCGCACAGCAATTCATTTTGATCGAAATTTCGATTTTGTCGATTTTCCAGCTTTTTCTTTGGGGTTCTTCCGACTTTTCTTTTTTTCAAAACTTACCCTGTATCATAGCGAACAAAACAAAACAAAATTATCGAAATCAGTCAAGCCGTTTTTGAGTTTTAACGATACTAACTCACAGCATTTCGTTTTTTTCGTAATTTCAATTTTTTCGATTTTCCGGCTTTTCCTTTGGGTTTTCCCGAATTTTCTTTTTTCAAACCTCCCATGTATTATAGCGAATAAATCAAAAAAAAGTTATCGAAATCGGTCAAGCCGTTTGTGAGTTTTAGCGAGACTATCGTACAGCAATTCATTTTTATCGAAATTTCGATTTTGTCGATTTTCTGGCTTTTTCTTTGGGGGTTTTCCGACTTTTCTTTTTTTTCAATCCTACCCTGTATCATAGCGAACAAAACAAAACAAAATTATCGAAATCGGTCAAGCCGTTTTTGAGTTTTAACGATACTAACGCACAGCAATTCGTTTTTATCGTAATTTCGATTTTTTCGATTTTCCGGCTTTTCCTTTGGGCTTTCCCGAATTTTCTTTTTTTGAAACCTTCTCTGTACTATAGCGAACAAAAAAAAAACAAAATTATCGAAATTGGTCAAGCCGTTTTTGAGTTTTAGCGAGACTAACGCACAGCAATTCATTTTTATCGAAATTTCGATTTTTTCGATTTTCCGGCTTTTCCTTTGGGGTTTCCAGAAGTTGCTTTTTTTTCAAACATACCCTGTACTATAGCGAACAAAACAAAACAAAATTATCGAAATCGCTCAATCCGTTTTTGAATTTTAGCGAGACTCACACAGCAATTCATTTTTATCGAAATTTCGATTTTGTCGATTTTCTGGTTTTTCCTTTGAAGTTTCCCGAATTTTTTTCAAGCCTCCCACGTACTGTAGCGAACAAAACAAAAAAGAAATTATCGAAATCGGTCAAGCCGTTTTGGAGTTTTAGCGAGACTAACGCACTTGTTCAAAATCAACCTAAAAAAGAGGAATTGATTATAGCACTGAATTATTATGACATATTACCAATACTTCTCTTGTACCTGGGGACTCTACAGGTACTCCGGGAGGTGAATTAAACCTGAAATACAGAAAATATGAATTTAAACCACACATTTTATTTCGTAAACAAACCCCCCGGCAACGGTCCAACAACAACAAACAAGGCGAGATTGTGCATGTTAATATTCCTATTAACTTCAGTCTTTCCATGTACCAACATGACTCATTTTATGCAATGAGACATGCTGAATGTAGTAATCACTACAAAAAATACATCCACAAGCAATTTTACACTTAAATTCATCCGGCAAAGTCAATTTTGACAGTTGGTCGAAGGAAGGAATTGATTGTTTCCTAATTTATTGCCACACAACGCAATCTCATGCAATAAATCATTATAAAAAACTAAAAGAGGCTTACCTGTCGTCGATTAATCCATATCTACAGCCACAAAACACACTACATCGCACAAAAACACTACTAGAAAAATCGCAACTTTCGAACTAAATACCGGCCGATCAAAAACTGTCCTCCATGATCTGACAGCACAGTCGGGTGGGACAGTGGGTGGCGAATTTGGCGGTATTGCCCGACAGCGGTTAAATTCGCCAATTAATTAAATAAATTCAAAAATTTGAATTTACTATTATGACAATAAGAGGAAAAGAGACAATATCAACAATGTAGGCATTCTTGTCGCACAATGTCGGTAATGCAGGCAAATGGAAATGGACATAATACTGACAGAATAAAACCGCAGCGAATTTGGTAAATACAATAAATACATAAATTTTGTGCAAAAATGCAAACATCAAAAAATAAATTCGTGTAACAACACGAAACCTAATGGTGGCACCTACGCTCTAACCAGCATTTTAGACGAAACGGGTACAAACCAAATTAGTCCTACGCATTCAAATTGAGTTACGTCTCAATTTGATTGTACTACAGGCCCTATATAAGGGCGTGCTACGAGGGATTCGCTCTCTTGTGTTTTTCAATTTTGAATTAGCGTAACGTAGTGACAGAGGATAGATCGGCAAATCAGTTCAAATCGAAGTAATGCTCTTGGACATAGAGTTATTCATGATTAGAAAATTGATTTTGCATGGGGTTGGGTAACTTGGATTCATTTTAAGCAGAATATTTCTTTAGTACATATAATAGTGAATTTTTTTTCGTTTTGGTTTTTTTTTGCAATTTTTAATTTTTTCTTGATTTAGTTACTTAATTGTGTTAGTTTCGATTTATTATTACACAAATTAATTGTCATTTAGTAGTTGGCCATTAAATTCTTATTTAAATAGTTTTAAGAGAATATTCTGTATTGTGGAAAATTAACGAAAGGCAAAATAACGGAATCATAAGCCAATAGTGCACGCGTTTTTTATTTACCGCTACACTCCACCGTTTGTTTTACAGCTCTTCGTGCAGCGTCGACATATTTACATCGATTTAAAACATTTTTTGGTGGTTCCATCCAGGAACAGTGCGCAATAAGTTTACGATTCCTTTATTCGGCTTTCGGTATCGGTCTTTAACTAACCTACGTTACCAATATTATGGCTGAATTAAAGAATTTATTGGCTGAGGAGTCAGTTTTGAGAGATCGATTAGAAAATTCCATCGAGAATGGCAAAAAAACTCCAACTGCAAGGCGAACTCAAGGTTTTTATGAAGCTAAAAGCCAAGATCTGAAAATTCTCTGGACAACATACAGAGAAAGAGATTTCAAAATTATGAAATATTTGCAAGCAGCCTCATCTGCGGAGCCTCATGCATACATCAAGCAAAATAATTTCGGTACATTGGATGCCAAATATTCCGAATATATGGGACATCTACTCGAAGGCTTGCGAAAGTTCACTACAGCAACACCTTCAACGCATAATGAGAGTGTCACACCAAGCATCGTTACGCTAAATTCTCATGAGTCGACGTTTCCAAAAATCTCATTACCAAAATTAAATGGCGATTACGATACGTGGCGATCATTTCATGATTTATTTGTAGCGATGGTGCACAATCTTCCTAAGCTTACTCTAGCGCAAAAATTATATCACCTAAAAATGTGTCTTATTGGCGATGCTGAGCGAATTTTATGGCACACTCAAATAACAGATAGGGATTACGATATCGCTTGGAAAAAACTAACGGAACGGTTTGCAAACACTCGAATATTGGTTAATCATCAGCTGAAAACGCTTGTTAACCAACCAAAACTCACGCATGAAACTAGCAAGGGCATTAAAACACTTATTGACGTCACAGAAGAGTGTTTACAACAGTTGCAAAATCTAGAAGTAAATACGAACTCCTGGGACGCACTGCTAATTTTTCTTTTAGTGCAAAAGCTTCCATTTGCAACACTTAAAGAATGGGAAAAAGAACAAGGTTCTAAGAAAGATTTGCCAAAATTTTCCCAATTCAAGTCATTTCTGAATACGCGACTGAGAATTGTAGAATCTATAGCTGATGCAATTGGACATAAATCAACACAGCCCAAATCACTCAACAAAGAAAAAACATCGTCCTATCACATCACAAAGGAAGGAAAATGTCCTGCTTGTGAAGAAAAACACTTTGTGCAGAAATGCCCGAAATTTAAGGCTATGAATATACAAGCTAGGCGCAGAACTATCCAGGCATCAGGCAGATGCCTGAATTGTTTATCCAAAGCGCATGTACTCGCTAACTGTACAAGCAAAAATCGCTGCTTCAAATGTAACCAAACCCATCACACATCATTGCATGACGATAATTTTCAACCCCAGCCATTACTATCCTCACAACACAAGAACAATCCACAAGAGACAAAATCATACCAAGCTAATCAGCTACAACAAGCAAATAGCTACAACACTGATGGGTCACAAGTCACCCAAACATTTTTAACAAACCAAAGCCTTCAAGCATTACTTTCAACTGCATTAGTAATTGCTCGAGATGCGAACGGAAATGAAGGTATCCTTCGATGCCTCATCGATCCCGGATCACAATCTTCTCTACTAACAGAAGCAGCCTGTCAAAGACTCAATGCAACCTGTAGGCCGACTTCAATTGCTATAAAAGGCATAGGTACTGGTCCAGCTGCCAGCTCCTGTAAGAAAACAACCTTGCAACTACAGTCTTCCAATGCAAATAGTCGCACAGTAGAGGACACTTTTTTAATAATAAAAAAAAATACGGATCATTTACCAAGGCAGAAACTTCCTAGAAATGACCTTCAGCACATCATAGGGTTACAATTAGCTGACTCCACGATCTGGAAGCCAGGAAAAATTGATGCTTTACTCGGAACAAACATTTATGCACAAATACTTCAAAATGGCATTGTTCGAGGAGCTGACACGGCTCCAATAGCAATCAATACCATATTCGGTTGGATATTACTCGGTCCGGCGACCAACTTACAGCATAATTCAATTTCTATGATAATAACCGCTGAGAATGATCTTAGTACCCAACTTAAAAAATTTTGGAAAATTGAGCAATATCCCTCAAACCTCCTCTTCAAAAAAGAGGAGGCAGTGTCAAGCTCATTTCCAAGAAACTGTTGAACGACTAGAAAATGGTAGATACCAGGTATCGCTACCATTTGTAGACAATCAGCAGCCAACATTAGGCGACTCTAGATCCCAGGCTCTGATGAGGTATGCAGCTGTACAAAGGCAATTTTCGAAGAGACCTGAGTTCGCAAAGGATTACGCCAAATGCATGGACGAGTATATTCAATTAGCGCACATGGAAAAAATAGCTGAACCAATCCGTAACAATACACAGCACTACTATATACCGCACCATGCAGTCTTCAAGGATAGTAGCACTACAAAATTACGCGTAGTCTTCGATGCATCTTGTAAGACCTCCAATGGCAGATCCTTAAATGATCATCTGTTAAAGGGACCGGTGCTACAACCCAAGCTATTCGCTACGTTGTTGAACTGGCGAAAATTTCGGATAGCCATGACATCGGACATTGAAAAAATGTACCGCATGATTATGGTAAAACCAGTACATTGCCGATTCCAGCGAATCATTTGGCAACACCCCCAAACGCATGAACCACAGGAATTCGAACTAAGAACTGTGACGTTCGGCACATCTTCAGCGCCCTATTTAGCAATAAGGACTTTGCTACAGCTAGCAGAAGACGAGCAAGATAAATGGCCTTTAGCTTCTAAGGCCATGACCAAAGGTTTTTACGTTGACGACTTGTTTACGTTAAGAAGATGCGAAAAAGCTCCAAACAGAATTTATCGAAATGATGAGAGCAGGCGGATTCAAACTGAGAAAATGGGCCAGCAATGACAAAAATCTTATAGAACACCTGCCCATAGAGGACTGCGAAATAAAAGAAACATTGTCATTCGGCGAAAAAGAATCTATTAAGACGCTCGGAGTTCATTGGCATCCACTTTGAGATCATTTTTCATTCTCATTTTCACCAAAGGCATCAAATTCAGCAACAACTAAACGCTCTATTTTATCGGTCGTTGCAGCACTGTACGATCCACTGGGTTGGCTTGCACCACTCCTGATATTGGCTAAAATCTTAATCCAACACCTGTGGATCTCAGGCTCCGGTTGGGATGACCCAGTGTCAGATAATATGAAAAATCAATGGGAGAACTTCAAAGCTCCTGAACATAAACAAAATAAAACTTACTAGATGGGTACGGTACACATCAGATTCATCAGTGCAGCTACACGGATTTTGTGACGCTTCTAAGAAAGCCTATGCAGCCGTCCTCTATCTTCGAACACAAAACAAACATGAACAAATTTGTACAATGCTACTAACCGCCAAGACAAGGGTCACACCTATAAAACCCACTACAATTCCACGACTAGAGCTCAATGGAGCAGTATGGCTCACTCGCCTAATCAATACCACCATACATGACATGGAATTATTCCATGTTCCCGTATTTGCACGGACCGATTCAACGATCGTATTGCAATGGATAAAGGAACATCCATCGCCGTGGAAACCGTACGTCGCTAACAGGGTTGTGGAAGTTCAGAACATTGCACGGTGTGACAAATGGCGACATTTTCCTTCTGAACAGAATCCAGCGGATCTTGCTTCAAGAGGAATCACCACAGCCGAATTAATAAGCAAGGACCTCTGGTGGCATGGCCCAACTTGGTTACAAGAGCAGGAAACAGAATGGCCGAAATCTCCAAATGGTTTGGAAAAAACCGAATTAGAAGCCAAAAAAATCACCACGTCTAATTTTAAAATAGAATTTGCTGACGACATAATTCTTAAATATTCCTCATACGACAGATTAGTACGCATAATTGCCTTCGTATTGCGTTTTAGGAACAATTGCAAAAATCCGCAAGCGAAGCAAACCGCAAATCTGTCGGCACAGGAATATAGCCACGCAGAGACAACTGTGCTTCGAGTAACACAGCGAGCAAATTTCGTTTCTGAGTTCAAGGCACTTTCGGAGAAACAACTATTATCTCGTAAAAGCAAGCTACTACAATTAAATCCATTTCTTGATGAACAAGGACTAATTAGGATTGGAGGTCGTCTATGCAACGCGAGTATACCGTACAATCAAAGGCATCCGATAATACTTCCTCGAGAACATCACACAACTAAAATATTAATCGACAAAATTCATAAAGAAACGCTGCACCGTGGTGTATCTCTTGTTTTGGCCACCATTCGCCAGCAATATTGGATTTTAGACGCCAGGCGGACTATATCAAGTCGAATTCATCGATGCATCACGTGTACTCGATATCGCAAATCGATGATCACTCAGTTGATGGCAAATCTTCCAAAAGCACGAGTAAATGTCTCGAGACCCTTCGATAGAGTTGGAATCGATTATGCAGGCCCAGTCACAATAAAGACTTCCCATTGTCTAAAGGCAAAGCTTTTGAAGGCCTATATATGTCTGTTTGTATGTATGGCCACGAAGGCTATACATATTGAACTCGTCTCATCTCTCACATCAGAAGCCTTCATTGCAGCCTTAAAAAGATTTACGTCTCGCAGGGGATTGTGCTCAGACATATATTCCGATCGTGGCACAAACTTTGTCGGAGGAAGGTCGATTCTCGATAAAGATTTGCAAGACGCAATCGCAAATGCAAAATGGTCAATTTCTGAATTTTGTACTTCAAAAAAAATAAATTGGCACTTCAACCCTCCAGCTTCTCCTCATTTCGGAGGAATTTGGGAAGCTGGAGTGAAGTCAATGAAATATCACATTCGAAGAAGTGTAGGAAGCACTATCTGCACATTCGAAGAATATGCTACGCTCCTCGCCGAAATCGCATGTTGCTTAAACTCGCGACCATTGTCATATATGTCAATACTGATCCAGAAGAGCCTTTAATATTGACGCCTGGACACTTTCCTACCGGTCAAGCGCTGAATGCGGTTCCAGAGCCCAACTACAATAACGGACGCAAACCGTTAGCGCAACGATGGAAACATCTGCAGCAACTACTATGGCAGTTTTGGGACAAATGGTCCAAGCAATATTTGCATCAAATGCAAAACAGACCGAAATGGACCACGAAGGAGCAAAATTTGCAGGTTGGCGATATCGTTTTAATTAAAGCTGAAGATGCGCCACCAGCAACTTGGCCGTTAAGCACGGTCGAACGAGTTCTGCCCGGAGCAGATGGGCTAGTTCGAATCGCCGATATACGAACTAAAACCGGAGTTCGTCAAAGACCGATAGCAAAACTATACAAACTACCTATAGACGGAGAAGAACAGAACTAACAAATCGCAAGAAAAGGGAATTCAAGGCTAGATGTTATCTGTCCGTCCGTTCCACTGTGCTTGTGTTGTCCATCTTGCGTCAATACTTATAGATTATTACTTACAGATGTATTACGAAGACAATGACATCAGTAGATAAGCTATGGTTGTTCTGGCACACTTTCCCCCTTTAAAATACACAGGGGCCAAAAATCGCTCAAATCCGCCATCTTGGATTTTCTGTTTATGACGTCAGACGTATGAGAGAAAGAGACAGATAATGTGTGTGAGAGGGAGGGCGTGTGTATGCGTGCGTGTGTATGTGTGTGTGTGTTCATAAACGTAATAATATTATTTGTTGCATTATGTTGTGCAATACATAATAAATAACTGTTTGCATAATTATCAAAATCAAAAGTTTTATTAAGCGCAAATTATAAATTATTCTTCACTGACAAACCACCTAAAGGATAAAACCGGCTACCAGGCGATCAGACGCTATCACAAGCAATCAGAACTCATTAGCGGAATCGCGATCTTCACAAGGCCAAGCAAATGACACATTCCCCGCATAAAACTTTTCTGCAGGCAGCAAGGCAAAACTTGTTTTGCAGGTTTATGTGGCAGAAACTTTATTACTTGGTACCGTACGCAGGCTGCATTCGAAGCAATTATTACTCAATCGACGTACTGCAAACTATGTGCTCCTGATAAAAACCTTTTAGCTCGCCTTTGGAAACGTAGTTAAAGTATATAATTAGCATAACTTCATGTGCATATTAGCGACTTTTCGTTAATTTTTAAAGGAAAAAGGAAACTTAATTCAAAATACTCTTTGGGTTAAAACTTTTTTATTTATCTTTTTTTTCAGAAACATAGTAATGATTAGTATGTAAATATTTTGTATTAGATACATATAATTTTTAAACAGTTAAGATAAGAAGTTGTGGTGTTTCATCACTTTTAGTCAACATCCATAATGCTGAAATGTCCCCAGGGCAGCGTTTCAACTGAGTTAGGCTTCACAAACCGCTTGTTGTCAAAGGGGCTAAGCGTTATTTTTCTCTGAGCAGTGCTAAAGAGCACATGGTGATAAGATCTGATTCCATTTTGCTCGTGTGTCATTTCCTCATTCTCAAACAAACATTTTAAGTAGTCGTCAAATGTAATTTTATTTCTTTCTACGTAATTTTTTACTCCTTTAGCTTTCTTTATAGTATTTTGATTTTCATCGTCTGCCTGAATGCGTAGAGAGTACATTTTCGCTCGGAGTCCAACAAATTCTAGCATAATAGATCCATTGTTCTCATCCTTCATAAGGCCTTGAATCTCATATATGAGCGAATCCGTGGCTGTGTAACACAAATTACACTTGTCATCATACTTTTCTTTCATAAATTTATAATGAAACTCGTACAACATAGTTTTCGATATTTCTAGAATACACAGTCCAACGAATATCGGTTTGTTGAAAAGCACTTCAGTTCGTAGAAGTTCGATCGCAATTAAATTGTCGTCAAAAATAGTGCGTGAGTAGAAGTTTGGTTTGGAAATTAATGCTTCCGCCCCGTATCGCCCTTCCCATGCTGTTTTGAGTTTAATGTCCCATCGAAGTCGAACATTCTCCATCGTTTTTCCAAATACTGCATTGCACAAAAGTTTATATAGGTTTTTCTCAAATTCGTTCTTAGCGTTTTTGCGCAAGTTAGCGTTTAGATCTATATATTTTTTCATCCAGTCTGATTGTTTAAATTTTAAAGCTTCGTGAATTTTTGTAATTTTTAAACCTTCTGATAAATATTGTTTTAAATTTCTATAATGCACTACATAATTTTTCTTATTATTCAAAGTAGCCATTAATTTTTGCTCTTTGCAGCCTGGTGGTGAACATTTTTCTGGGGCCATAGGTAAATCTTTTTGTCTATTATGTATATCTTCAGGATACTCCAAGTCTACTTCTAAAATATATCCAAGTGGGGAGTCATCTGGCGTATTTAAATCAATAGCATCAACATCTTTAACCCACTCAAGTTCTTCGTATGGTAAATTTGCGACATAGCCCAGGAGTACATTGCATTAATGTCAAAATACATAAGAAATTTATTTGGCTGATTTGGTGTTCATATTCCTCCTTAGAAATAGCACATTCCGATAAAGTGCAATAAAATTGATCAAAAGGTGTGTTGTGGGAGCGAGCTCTCAACAGCCCGGCTAAAACTGTTGCTCCGAGGTGTGCGGCAGCGCGAGCTGGCAGGCTAGCATTGCGGTAGTGTGGGGGGGTTGCCAAAGCCGCATTTAGCATCGGAGGCGAGCTGCCCGCAACGAATTCTCGCGCAGACGGAAACAGGTAAAAAGGAATATGGACGACGGCAGGAGGAACCCCTGTTCCTGCCGTGGATGACTCTCCGAAAGGGGGATCCCGCTGGAATGGATCCCCCTGGCCTAGCCCCAACCGCCCAATGACCTCCCAGTGGCCCAATTATTTTGGGAGGTCCCTATTAATTCAAGACACGCGAAAAAAAGAAACCCGTCTGAGGAGGCTAAAAGAGTAGAGGGGAGTTAGGGAACAACTAGGATTTTTACATCTCCATTAAAAAAAATTCTTTTTCTTTTCTTTTTTTATATTATCATCCCTTTCATTACTGCTGTCCCTCACAATAATCGACATTAGTCACTAAGAAAAGTTAACAGCAGACCTATATATATATATCCTTTATATAGTTTCTCTGGTTCCGTACTCTTATTCCTTCTACTATCCGAGAATCGCTCAAACATATGTTGCTTATGTACTAAGTATCTAGACATTCTTTCCTTACAAAGATCCTTTTCCTTTTTCCCTAGGAATAGGCCAGAGAAACGCTTAAAATACTAAGCTTGACAAGCGAAAATCCCTTTTAATACCGGTATTACAAATAATTTAAAAAAAAAAAATCTTAACGGCCAAAGTTTTTCGGGGCTCTTCATACATCGTAAAAAAAACAAAAAAAAAACTTACAATAATTATCATAATAATAATAAAAGAAACTAATAATTGAAAAATATATGCGAAAGAAAAAAAAATATGAAAAAAATAGAAAAAAAAACCTGATTTAGCCAAGGCTATTTTTTTTTTTTGGTGGATGGAACTGCTGCGTTGTCGGGGCTGCTGCTGCTGTAGATTGATGGGCGGCCGCCGCTGGAAAATGTTGAGGATGGTGACGGGTTGCTCCAGCGTTGGGGGGTGGAGGTCCATGTTAATCCCTCCTCGGGTCCCCCTTGATGCCTCGTTCACACTGGTTTCATTTTGTTATTATAATTTCTTCCTTTTATATCTTTCTTTTATTTATTATTTAGTTATATTTTAATTTCTGTTTTATTTATTCTGTTTATTTAGTTAGGTATTTAACTTTTTTTTTCTTTGTTTTTTTTTTTTTTTTGTTTCTATTTATTGGATTGTTTATTCTATTTATTTATGTATTTATTTACTTTTGTTTTTCTTGTTTATTTATTTACTTTGTTCATTTTCACTTGTCTATTTTTATTTTTTTGTTTTAAATTTTTACCTATTTAATCTTCTTAATTTTAATTCAGTTTTAATTTGTCTAATCACTTTTTGTTTTCTAACTTTATTTTGATTTTTCACAATTCGTTCTTATTTATTTACTCACATTATTTTAGCTTATTTATTTAGGGTTTTCTTTTCAATTTTAATTTTTATTTTATTTGAATTAGCTTTCTTTGTGTTTCTATTTCTTAGGCATTATTTTATTTTCTTTTAACATTTTTTGTTTTTTTTTTTTTCTTTTCACTCTTCCCCTGGCTTTATTTTTCTTTTCTTTTCGTTTTGTTTTGTTTAGTTATTTCTTTATTTTATCTTTCTATATTTTATTTCTTTTCTTCTTTTATTTTATTTACAAAATTTTGATTTTACTTAATTTCAATTCTATTTCTTATTGATTGTCATTATTTTCAGTTTTATTCATAGTTTATTTATTTACATTGCTTTCAACGAATTTAGGCCGAGTTTTATTTCCAAAATGAATTTTTATTTTTTTTTCTTTTACAACAGGTATTACAAAAAAAAAACGAAATGTCGTCACTCGCCCCGTACACAAATTCTCCAGACATTAAGGCCACTAAACTGTTGCGTTTCTTTTCGAAATTATCGTAATGCGGAACACAAACACAAATCCTAGCCTTAATTAAGTTAATAACCCACAGAGCACTTCTTTCTGTCATCGGAGACTACAATAATAATAGGAAATTATTATCTGAATAATTACAATAACTGTCTGACGGGCTAATCGTTGCAGTTTATTACTTTGAGAATAAAAAAAAATGTTATTCGTATTCGTATTCGATCGTTCTAATCGTTTGTGATTTGCACAGCGAGCTAAATACACTTTCGCTTTTCACACGTTTACACGGATTGCAATCAAGGAAACGTCACAATTTTAGCTATTTCGTTACTACAGACTGCAGGCAAATGAATTCCTCTTATGCGAGAACATTCTTTTTTTCTTTTCCAACAATCTTAACTTTGCTTTGATAAGACATCACTTAGTAAAAACAGCTCTAGCATAACGCGTTAAATCGCAAGACCTGCGCGGTTATGTTCACTACTTCCACGCATTCCACTTTTAGGGGGAAAATTTGAAATCTTGCGCGTGTGCTAAACCTAGCAATAACTGTCCGCGCTTCGAAATTTAAGCTTGTGTTTAATTTCACACTTATCTTCACAAAAGGCGCGGATTTTGCATATGTAGCGGTGAGGAGGTCACCTCTTGAAAATTGCCAACTTTCCAACCATATCCTCCTAATGCAGTGTGGCTGGGATGCGGCGCGGCGAGGAATGTTGAAGCGTCAGGAGAACTGGAGAATGGGGTGGGCTGACACCATGCCTTCTCAACACAAAAATTGCCCCCTTTTTAAGGGTTGTGTCTTGATGCGGGTATAACTTTTTGCCTAGCCAGTCACACCACGTGTATAGCACTCGTCGCGAATTGTTCTTTTCCCTTTTTTTTTTTTTGCGTAATTCTGACTCCGACCGGTGAAGAATTCCCGTGTTTGGACTGCGAAGGCTGACTTGATCCGTGCTTGGTATCTGTCCTCCGCGTGAAAATTAATTCCGCCCGAACCCGAATAATTCGACTACGACCAAAACTCTCCTTTTCTTTCTTGTTCGACCAGCGAAATAACCGACAAGTCTCTCCCGACAGACCGCACTCAAAATCAACTCCCAGCTTCTGACCGATCGCTGTGAATTCCCAATGCAAACTTTTTCGACCGACCGCTGGCTCATCTAATTATCAACTGACGCCTTGTCTCATCGTGCCACTCACCGACGCGAAGAGCTTTTAGTTTGCGCACAAGTGTATGTGTGCAGCACTGCTAAGATGTATAGCGTGATCTTTGCCTATTGGCTAATGGAATCACGTGATATGATTGGCACTGTTATTTTAACAACTTGCCGGTGGTACAGATTCTTCCAAAATATGAATTTGGAAAAATACTTTACTCAGAGCAATTTAGGGATGGCGTGAATTCCTTTGCTTGAATTCGTTCGCTACCATATAAGGGCATGTTGTAGTGAGCCATTCGTTTGGGAGTTTTGTTTTCTTTTTCTCCTTTAGAACGCACGGCAAATGTTGCGTCGATGGCTCGCTTGGGCATGGGCAATTTATGCAGCCGGTTAATGTTAAGCTGTGTGCTCGCTGGTACATGGGCAATTTAATGCAACATATCAGCGCTTTTCCTTTTCAGGTACAAATTCTACGGGGGCATGGCGGGTATTAGAGATTAATCTTTAGCGAGCATTGTGCTAAAAGATTTAATGCCGTATGTGATGTACCTTTGCATGTACTATTTTAGCGGGTACGGTAGAGGAAAAATTAATTAATTGCAAGTTCCATGCTGGTGGCATCCATTGCTTCGGTGATATTACCGTGGCAATCGATGTCAGCGGCACCAGGGCATTGTTGCATTATGCTGACCATAACAGGTGGAAATTGTGTTTCTTGCAAATTTTCCCAATTCTGGATATGCTCGTATGGGAATACACCTTTTCTTGTTAAAAGCTTAAACTTTTTATCGTTAAGATGAGGGAACTCTGAACGAACGATTCTTTTTTCTTGTAAGTAAAATGCTAGTTTATCCAATGATGATGCCATAAACCGAAAAGAGTCAATAAATTTAAGACTTTTTTCGTAACCTTCTACGTTTTTTACCATAGATATGTATTTCTCTGTGTTATTAGGAATTATTTTCAAATTTCCACGTATGGCGTTAGACACATCTTTTATGAGTAAATGTGCATCGTAATTACTCAAATTGTGAAAGACCACAGGAATGGTTCGAGAATCCTGACAATTAATGTTGCTTCCGCTAATGAGTTCTGACTGCTTGTGATAGCATCTAATCGCCTGGTGGCCGGTTTTAGCCCAATGGTGATCTTCACAAGTCCAACCAAATAGTCCAGGGAAATAAGCATTTGTTCGGGACACTGACTCATCCAGCAAACCAAACTTGTTTTGCAGTTCTATGTAGCAGAAATTTTATTGCTTCGTAGCGTATGCACGCTGCATTTACAGCAAATATTACTCAACCGACATACTGCAAACTATGTGCTCCTGATATGAACCTTTTAGGTCGCCTTTGAAAAGACGTAGTTAAAGCATATAATTAGCATAATTAAACTTATAAATTTAATGGGCTAGCTCAATGAACAAAAATGGTAGAAAAAGGAAATGTAATTCTCTCAAAATAATTTAATATCAAACGCAAAATCTCTAATAAAGATTTTAATTCGGAAGGTTATATAAGTAAGAACAACAATTGGGCAAGTTCATTCTTTACATTGTATTCCTAAAGACAAGACATGCGCGATAAATAAGTAGATCTTATTAAGTAAAATGGCATCTTTCGTTGAGGATTTAAAAAGCATGGAAGAAAAAATAAAATCGGTCAACGAAGAAAACATGTTATGGTCAAGCATAGAGCTGACTTAAAAATTTTTAAGTTAACTCGTCGTGCATTCTATCAGCCGGCAAAATCAGCTCATTTAATTTCCAAATGCAACCCATAACGGGTTCGCAGTCTAAAAATAAATTAATTCAATCCATCGTGACTAAGGGCCCCTGTACAAACTGCTTCTAGTACCGTTGTCCCTGAAGAAATCCAAAAAGCAAAATGGTACAGCCGCACCAAAATCCTAACATGAGTAGCCGACAAATGCAATGTAAAACTTTGCTTGCAACGGAAAATTCCGAGTCGGGTAAAATCCTCAAACATTTGGTTTAGGAAGAATTTCATATTCTGTCCCCAACAAAATTTCGTGGTAGCAAAATGTATGCGCCCGAAAAATAGCAAAGAAAAGCTAACGGTAGTCGCGACCGAGCTAGGTGCGCTGGTTGCATCTGGGTCGAAAAATGTATGCGACCGAGGAAGGGAAGCAAATTTGCTGGTCGGCTTACTTAGCTTAGCCTTGGGCAAGGGCATGAAGAGTGAGTCTATGATATGTGCAGGGTACAGTCTGCGGCCAGGTCAAAGGAGTTGATTTTGGCAGTTGGGATTTAGTTTTGAAAGCGGTCGGTCGAACGACGGGCAGGAGGAAAAAAATTCGATTTGCCGGCGGCTCGGTACGGTAGTAAGGACGCGGTCGGTGCTTGACTTGATAAGAATTGTGCTAAGAATTTAGTGGAAAAGAATTCAAAATTCGTGTAATATTATCAGGAAAGGAAAAGAGCAAATTCGCGCTAATTGTACGAAACGATTGATTAAGTGGGATACGCGATCATTTCGCTGGCCGTGCTGTACGCCGTGATTAAGACAGTGTCTAGACAAAAGGGATTTCTTTTGATTGAATTTCCCACATCCTAAATCAGTGAATTAGTGATCAAGCAGCTGATTACGGGGCTGCTCTAATCAACAAGTGTCCGTCGTTTGCGGAGTTTCAAGGAAGTATCGACTCTCAATAAAACTAATAAACAGAAAATATACAACCTTTTGAAGTGAAAACTTCTTTAGGCTCGTTAAGCACTTTTTGTGGGCACTGAATTAAACTGAGCCGTCACGCTCGGCTGATTAACGCTCATTCGGGTGAAGTCGGCTCGAGTCGACTAAAGGTAGAAACCCAATGTACGCTTTCGGCGCTTTGAAATCGCCAGCCGCTTTGTCGGCTTTTGTCGCTTTATGTCATATTGAACGCTTTATCTGCGGCAAAACCCAGTGTAAGCTTTGCTTGCTTTACCCAATGTACGCTTTCGGCTTTGTCGGCCATAAACCTATAGTTTCATTTTTAGAGTATGATGATGCAGATGAAGGCCAATCAGGACAAAAATCACTAGAGTAATTTATGCACAATTATAATTAAGGACATTATAAATGTTATTACTTTGTCAATATACAACGCAAAAAAAATTGTATTTGGTATTATTAATTTCACCTTTTGAAGTTTTCACTTCTGTCGTGTGGTCTTTAGCACACACAATTTTAGTCTAAAATTTTGCTACGCCCTGTTATCCGGACTAATTTAAATTGCATACGCGCGACAAATAACGACTACTCGACATTTAACTCCAGTTTATAGAGTGCGAATGAATTCTTGAAAGTGTTCCATTACAAAATAATCGGATAAAATTCTAGTGTAAATAAAATAGCACCTGCATAGATCGAAGTTGTACTAGCCGAAACCCTGAAATTCCTCAAGAACATTTTAAAATAAGTAACGCGAATATCCGAGCATACTTAACTAGTGGTTACCGAGTGTGATGTAGAATTAACTAAGAATGTCACAAGTGTAGGAAAACCGATAATCAAACTAAAACTAGAATCCCCGCATGCGTGAACTCTCTGAAGCAATGAGACAATAATTATACTAAAGTTTTTTTTTTGCATTCGGTCGTCAATTTTTTTTTCTCCTAAAGACACAACCCCAATAAAATATACGGGCCAAATTATGGAATAAACGAAAAACCGTGAAATATTGCTACAAAGTTTGGTGGCCTTCTTCAGGGAATAGAATTTATAACATTTTAAGCAGGCTAAAACAATAAGTAGTAGGTAGAATTATGTAAGGTGAAACAATAAGAAGTGCGGAAAGTTAAGCATGATAAAACAAAAGTGCAAAAACAAAAGATTGAAAGTGCCTATAGACTAAGAATGCAGAAATAAAAGGACTGGACGTGCAAAATATATAGCCTAAAGGTGCAAAGGAATAAAAAGACTAAACGTGCAAAATTTATATACTAACAGTGCAAAAGAATAAAAAGACTAAACGTGCAAAATTTATATACTAACAGTGCAAAAGAATAAAAAGACTAAACGTGCAAAAATAGAAAAAAAAAGGACCGAAAGTGCATAAATATATAGAAGTAAATAAAGAACGAAAGAAAACGAAAAAGTAACTAAAAATATAAATAAATAAAACTAAAATCTGAATAAATAAAGAAATAATTACAGAATAAAAATATAAATAAATAAAATAAGAATTTGAATAAATAAATAAATAATTAGAGAATAAAAATAAATAAGTAATCGAATAAATAATTAAAGGAAAGTATTTTAAAGCCTGGGGGAAAGTGTAAAAGAAAAAAAACAAAAAAAAAAACAAAAAAGGCTAACCCCGAAGAACCACCTTCAGCACCAGGGGCCGTGAAGGTCTCCACCGCGGGATTCAACAACAACAGTAGCAACGGCGGCCGCCCAGTATGGATCATTCAACAAACATCTCTGGAGCATCATCATCTTCAGCAGCATCATTCTTCGCAGCTAAATGTATCAGGTTTTTATACTTTTTATTTCCTAAGTTTTTTTTCTTCTTCATGTGGATTTATACTTACATCTAAGTAGGTAGATATATAGCCAGATAGGGCGTATGATCATAAGTTTCGTAGTAAGTAGAATAGTTAGCAACATGTGTTTTCTTTTCCTGTAATTTGATGGTACAATTGGACAGGGCCTAGAATATTTCAATCCACGAGTTAGACAGAAGCGCGGAAAAGAGAAAGGAAAATATAAATTTGAAAAATGTACTGAACAGCTGATTGTTTTTGCTCTTTAAGTCCCCTCGACCTTCTTCAGCCTCCTCAACGGTTTTCGCGTCTTTTCTGTAATTAAATAGGGACCTCCCAGAATATATGGGCCAACGGGAGGTCATGGGCGGTTGGGGCATAGGCCAGGGGGATCCATTCCAGCGGGATCCCCCTTTCGGAGAGTCATTCGCCGGCAGGAACAGGGGTTCCTCCTGCCACTGTCCTTTTCCCTCACCCCGATTTTTTCGTCCTGTCTGCGCGAGATAATTTGTTGCGGGCAGCTCGTCCCGGTGGCTAAGTGCGGCAATTTGGCAACCCCCCCCACACTACCGCATGCTAGCCTGCCAGCTCGCGCGGCCGCAAACCACCGGGGTGCAGTTTTAGCCGGGCTGCATAGAGCTCGCTCCCACAACAAAATGGCGCCCAACGTGGGGCCTTCTCTATCCCCTCCCCTTTGAACTTAGTGCTCCCAATTTCTACTTACCTTTTCCCAAATCTCTTCGAGGCCCTATTGGTCCCTCCTGGAGTTGAGGTGGGCTGGAGATCCTTGGAGAAGTACGAGGAACTGGCAGTGGTGCCAGTTGCCCGTCTCAGGATCTCAAGACTGCTTCATCCTCGGGAGAGACTGGTAGTGGGAATCTTGGCCAGTGTGCACTGCTGGGCTTGTGTGGCAGGAACTGCCGAAGTGTCCTCCTGGAATTACAGGAGTTGGCTATTTGGTGAGCCAGCTCCTGTCCGGAGGAACACTTCGGACATTTTCGGTCATGCAATCCCTGCAGTTGTGCCTGGTCGGGATCCCTCTCTCATCTTTCCTTTCCTGTAGGAGGAATGCTCGGTGGCCAGTGATTGGCTCTCCGAACATTCGCGATTTTTCCGACATTTTATTGTTTTCACGAGGAAGGCTGGAAGAGAAATAGAGGTGGACGGCGGGAGCAAGTTCTTTGATTTCTTAAATTTTTTTGAACAAATTATTTTGCGGAACTAACAACTAGTTGGTTTTCTCTTTCGTATATTCCTTTTCGCATATCTTCAAGTTATTAGTCTGTCACAAAGTAAAGTGACCTAAGATTGGAAACTTTATAACTGTTTTTTACTTTTGATTATATTTTTTTTTTGATATATTGTATGATTCATGTGGAAGCTGTCATAAGGAGTGTGAAATAGCGAATTTAATTAAGAATATTTATATTGAAGCGATTTTGAACGCATGGCATATTGTAAAAGAATTGTGAAAGGCCACCAAAATTTGCGCGGTTGCAAATTAATTTTTTTATTATTCTCTTGCTTCTCTATCTTTCCTTCTATTGAAGGAAAAGAACACGAATAGTTAGCGCTATTATCTCTCTGGAGTTGAGTCACATATACAACCTAGGTAATTTGTTTGGTCTCTTTCTTCGAAACTAAAATATTGTAAAATTCACCTAATATAAAAGCCAGACAGAAGGAAGTTTTCTTTTCTCACGCTTCTTTCTCTCTTCCTTTTGGAGTAATTTTGTTTTTTTTTAAAAAAACGCGGTCAGGTGATCCAGCACCTTACAGCATGCTACCACCTCTTTCATAAGAAGTGCCTGCGGGAATGGCTGCGAACGGACAGCAGCTGTCCGAATTGTCGAAGGCCCGTAAATATGGCTGATTGCATCCCGTATACTGGGGCTATTCCCAAGCGATATAATACGCGATCAAGCTGTAAAGAATCAACAGCAACTTCACTGGCGCTGCCCCATCCGCAGCCATCCTCGCAGTCACTGCCGCGAAACGAACAACCAGAAATATCTCCACCGCGTTCAGAGCCCGTTGATCGTAGTATTAGTCGTGAACGTTCAGTTGAGCACAATTCGCCTAGAGACTCTGCCGCGACGCAAGCCTTGCTGACTGGCCTACGTTTACCAATCGCGGATTTGATTAGAGACGAAATCACACGAGCTCTCGGAGATATTCGCGAACGTGTACCTGCTGAGCGCCAGGAATGGGACCAGGTGAGACAACGACAATCCACTTTTGTGCCGCCACAACACCCAGAGCGGTTTAACCAGCCAACCCCTTTTGCGTCTCAACAACAGCCAGGCCCGTTTCGTAATCAGTTCCCCGCCTCGCGACGTTCTACCAGTCAGGAATTTAACCTATGATGGTGATAATCGTAGGTTGAATATTGATGAATTTATATTTCGAGTAGAGACTCTGACGAGTAATACGATGCGGGGGGACTTTCCTTTGGTGGTCAATGGCTTCCACCAACTCCTGAAGGACAAAGCGGCTAATTGGTATTGGTCATTCCTTCGCTCCAACCCTTCCCCTTCATGGGAAATATTAAAAAGGGCCATGAGAATGGAATGTGGTGACCAACTACCAGACATTGATATTAAGTATCAAATGCTGAACCGTCGACAGCAGCCTCGCAAGAGCTTTTCTGACAATTACCAGGATCTTCTGACTTTAAAGAATCGGTTGAGAACACATATGTCGGAGAGCGAATTTGTAGAAATTATCAAATGGAATTTGCTCCCCTCATTCAAGCGTCTTATCCTGCACCAGCGCACCGACACAGTAGATCGACTTCGACAAGTAATAGTCGAGTCACAGGTATTGCTGGCGGGACCGACGCTGCTGTCGCCGGTTCACCATAGACCGCGAGTAGAAGAGGCGTATCCTGCTGAAATATCCGAGCCTCTTTCGGAAGATGAATCGCCAGAGTTGCTGGAAGCCCTTGAGCGTTTCCGACCTTAGAAATTGACCTGTTGGAACTGTGACGAAGAAGGTCACATGTATCAGGAATGTGAGAAAGAACCGACGGGGTGCTTTTGCTACGGCTGCGGCCGAAAGGGAGTGGTAAAGCCTCGTTGCCCCGTGTGTAGCAGAAAAAACTTGCGTCGGACCGAGGGCAACAACATCCGTCCTCGGTCAACACCGACCCCTGCAATCACGGCAGCAGACCAGGTGACCCCTTCCTCTCGCCCTCACCCGTAGTAACCAACGAGTCCAAATTAAATCCTCCAGATATATCAGAAAATCGTGTAATATCGAACAAATCTGATGAACCTCTTTCCCAGTCGGTACCCGAACTTACAAGACAACCAGCAGCTATTCTGCCTCGACCCATTGAACATCGAACCCCTGTTCTCTATCCGATTAAGCCATACCATCTTCGGCTTAAAGAGTATCAGGCGGCTCGAGAAAGAATATTTGCGTCGGCAGTAGAGTCTTCGGAAGTTCAGACCAGATTATTCCCAATTTGGGATAAACCCTTCAAAGTCAAGCGTTCTACCTTGCGTTTACGTTCTTTCTGGAGACGCGTGCTTTTAAATCGTAAAAAGTTAAGCACAGCTTTCGTCTCAGTCCAAAATGATGTAAGACCTTATGCTACAGTCAAAATATTGGGCCAAGACATCATAGGTCTGCTAGCCAGTGGTGCTAGCATTAGCATAATAGGCAAAGGAGCTGAGGAGCTGTTGCAAAAAGCCGGGACCCAATGGGTCAAGTATCGGTCCTCAATCGAGGTGGCCAACGGAGCCAGACCGGAGGTACACGGCCATGCCGACGTGGATGTCATTTTTAGAGGAGAGACTAAAACTTTACGACTTTATGTTGTACCTAGTCTCACTCAGAAATTATACTTAGGTATAGATTTTTGGGGAACGTTTTGTTTGGCTCCTGACATCCTCGGTCTGGTATCTTCGTTGGACACCCCGATTGCGGAGAAGCCCAACCTGCACGAGCACCAGTTGTCTCCAGATTTTCAACGACTATTAGAGCAAACCAAGGCGCTGTTTCCATCTTACGCGACCAAAGGTTTGGGAAAGACTCATTTGCTGGAACATACTATAGATGTAGGCGAAGCCACACCTATAAAACAACGTTTTTATCCTGTTTCTCCGGCAGTTCAAAAATGGATGCCGAGCTTAAACGAATGATATCACTTGGAGTGATAGAGGAAAGCCAGAGCCCTTGGAGCTCTCCTGTCGTTCTAGTGAGGAAGCCTGGCAAAGTCCGACTGTGTTTTGATGCCCGGAAAGTGAACCCGGTAACGAAAAAGGACGCTTATCCGTTACCGCAAATAGACGGAATTTTAAGTCGCCTTCCGCCGGCCAAGTACATTACCAGTCTGGACTTAAAAGACGCCTTTTGGCAGATACCCCTAGAACAGACCTCCAGGGAGAAAACCGCATTTACAGTGCCTGGTCATCCCCTCTATCACTTCACAGTGAAGCCATTCGGTTTATGCAACGCTCCACAAACTATGTGCCGTTTGATGGATAAAGCTATTCCGTATGATCTTCGCGAAAACGTTCTGGTATATCTGGATGATCTCCTCGTTATGTCACAAGATTTTGACACTCATCTAGCCTTGCTCGCACGAGTGGCGGACTGTCTGGGGAAGGCGGGCCTCACTATTAACGTAGAAAAGAGCAAATTTTGTTTGACTGAAACAAAATATCTCGGTTTCATTATCGGTGAAAATGGCATGCGTACAGACCCCGAAAAGATCTCTGCGATTGTTGATTATCCCGCACCCAAAACCGTACGTCAAGTACGTAGATTCATGGGTATGGCCGGATGGTATCGGAGGTTTATTCCAAACTTTTCTAGTCTTTCGGGTCCAATTACTGATACGCTGAAAAAGTCAACCAAATTTTTATGGACCGATGAAGCGCAACTTGCGTTTCAGCAACTTAAACAACACCTAACATCTGCTCCGGTTTTAGTGGGCCCCGACTTCTCCAGACCGTTCATCGTGCAATGTGACGCAAGCTCATAAGGAGTGGGAGGCGTCCTGTTACAAGCCGACGATGAGGGAAATGAGAGACCTATTGCTTACATCTCTCAGAAGCTAAATTCGGCTCAGAGAAATTATTCGGTGACCGAACTGGAGTGTTTGGCTGCCATTATAAGTGTACACAAATTTCGTCCTTACATCGAATTAATGCCTTTCAAGATTATCACCGATCATGCGAGTTTAAAATGGCTTCTGTCACAAAAAGACCTAAGTGGCAGACTGGCGAGATGGAGTCTAAAGCTTCAACGCTTCACCTTCAGCATCGAGCACCGTAAGGGAAGTTTGAACGTGGTGCCAGATGCGCTCTCCAGAGTCGAATGTGACGCGCTGTCGACTCCGGAAAACTTCGGGCCTGAAGTCGATCTCAGCTCTCCACACTTCGCGTCGGCGGAGTATGTAGAGCTGGGACGACAAGCAGAAGAAAATGAAGCCAAATTTCCGGACTTGACAGTGCGTGACGGATTCCTCTACGTCCGCATCTGCCCACGTTCTGGTGATCCGGTGCAAGAGGATGAAGCGTGGAAGCTTTGGATTCCTCCCGGTCTAGTCAATGACGTAATTTCTCGAGCTCATGACCCTCCTTTGTCATCTCACGGAGGTGTTGGCAAAACCCCTGAGCGTATACGTCGTAATTTTTATTGGCCTCGCATGGCATCTGATGTTCGGTCGTACGTTTTATCTTGTGACACTTGTAAAGAAATTAAAGCCCCAAACACTACTCTTCGGCCACCGATGATGACTCGACCTGTAGCTGAGAGACCTTGGCAACGGGTCTACATGGACCTTTTGGGCCCTTACCCTCGCACGAAATCTGGCCATGTTTCCATCTTGATAGCGTTAGACCACATGTCTAAATTTCCTCTGTTGAAACCTTTACGTAAGGCTACAACCTCTCAAATATGCGCTTTTTTGGAAGAAGATGTTTTCCATGTGTTCGGAGTTCCCGAGACACTAGTTACCGATGATGGTACTCAGTTCCGCTCGGCACAACTTGCTAAACTACTGGAGCGCTATGGAGTCCAACATATGCGTACAGCCCTGTATTCACCGCAAGCCAACGCTTCGGAAAGGGTGAATCGTTCGATCCTGGCGGGAATTCGCGCCTATATCAAGGACGAACATAACAGGTGGGACGAAATCCTCAGTTCTATTGCCAGCTCTCTTCGGAGCTCTATCCATCAGGCAACAGGTTTTCCCCCGTATCGTATGTTGTTCGGACTCCAGCCATTAAATGTCGATACTTCCGACAAGCTCAACATCATCCGAGCTAAAGCGCAGGAGAACCTGAAAAAAGCTTTTGAGCAAGGTTCCAAGGCTTACAATTTGAGAGCGAAACCAGTAGAATTCAAGGTTGGCGAGGAAGTATACCGCCGAAACTTCCAGCAGAGTAGTTTTGAAAAACAGACTAGCGCTAAATTGGGTCGGAAATTTTTAAAATGCAGGGTAAGAGCCAGAAAAGGTAACACGTTATATGAACTGGAGGACCTGCAGGGCAAGCTAATCGGTGTATTCCATGCGAAAGACACCAAAAGATGAAGAGACACGTGAATCGAAACGGTTAAATATTTTTTTTGTATTGCTTTCGATTAATGAAGTCGTTCGAAGCATGTGTAAATTTTATAATATGATGATTAGATGATTGGTATTTTGCAAACTGCTATTGCTGATAGAGTTGTTCTGGACGGATGCCAAATGATTTTTTCTGTTAAAATCAATTCGGTAGCCCTAATAAGGCATCCGCCCAGCTTAACTGGTATCGGGAGTGTCTTAGAGCCGCCTCTACTTTGTATTGCGGTTGACATCTCCCTGTTAAAATTCCTACCCGTATCCTAGTTAGAGTTCCCAAATGCCCTAACCCTCTCCTATCCTCTTCGTAAAATTTTTACAGTTTTTCTTCAACCCCTATCTTTTACCTGAGAGGCCCTGGCTTCGACCCTCGGAGCTGGGATAGCCTCGAGACCTCTCGAGAAATACGGATTGGTTGGTCCTTGGCCAACCATCGTCTCGAGGTCTCGAGACTTCCTCGTCTCGAGGTCTCGAGACTTCCTCGTCTCTGAGGCAAGAGATCTGGGAGGGTCTTCGCTGGCCTGCACTGCGGGAGTCTGAGCGTCGGAGACGATAGGAGAACTCCATGGAAATACAGGAGATTGGCTATTTGGTGTGCCAATCCCTGTCCGGGAGACCTCTCCTGTCGCTCTTCGTCGCTGGATTTCCGTGGAGTAGGTCGGCGGGGTACCCTTTCCTCGAAGGCATTTTTCTTATTCCCATACGGTTCCCGGACCTCAGTCCGGTTATTCCGATTTTTTCTCTCTTGAATTTTCTTCCTAAAATTTTATTAAACCCCTTGACATGGTGGCTTAGCCCCATCCCCTTGATAAAACATTATCCACACAACATTTTTTTTTCGTATCGCTGGTGTGAATTTTGGCGATTTCATTACACATCTAAAGCAGAACTCTGTCAGTAATAGTGGCGCAAAATTTAAAATTTTTCTTCTTGGTTCCAAAAGCGTGTCGCTTCGGGACTTGATGCATCCTTTGTTACACATCCAAGTCCTATGGTGTTGGGATTATGCCTCGGCATAAAGTCCAGTAGGACTGCGACCCTAGTGCAATTCCGGGTCTTATGGTGTTTGGGATCCTGCTTCGGCAGGAAGTCCAGTAAGACCCTCTCCTATTCCCCGCTTTAAAACCCCTTCCTTCTCCGTGTTTTAGGGTGTTGGGATTGTGCTGCAGCACAAAGTCCACTAAAACACACCTCTCCCTGAATTGCACACCCCAGTGGCTAACTAAGCATGCATTAAGCCCCAGACACATAGGTCTTCATCTCGCTCCCGATTGCTTCCTCTGCACGTGCTCGGTAATATTAATTGTCAGCGTAACAGGACGTTTCCTCCAGCGGTCAACCGCCAAAGAGGAAAGTCTCCAGCATCACCGAGGATCACATTTGGTATTTTTTTTCTTCCCCTCCACATTTTTACCTACCCCATTTTTCTCCCAACCCCTAATCTGAATATATCAAGATTTGAAGTCCTTTACTTCAACGTCCCTCTTCCTTAAGCTAAAGACTGCACGTCAAGGGATCTGACAGGGGATTCCCTTCCATGAAGAATTAGTAGGAGAGAACATTTTACGGCAACTCCATATTCCGAGACTCCAAGGGAACAGCAGCGCCCTGAGTCAGGGTCTGGAGTGATGCGGGCCTGCTAAGCAGGTGAACTCCATCTTGGAACTGGGATGGCCGCGGAGCTTGGTAGACAGTCAAAACCCCAAATCGTTTTGCTTCCTCTCCTTGATAGTGATCACACTCCGAGCTGGAAAGCTGATTCACTATCTGGGAGAGGGACCTAATGAAACAGCCCGAACCTGACGTTCGGAGTTGTAGCACTTTTGCATCGTACTTATGTACTTCCTCACCACAAATTTTCTCTGGATAAGCTTCCTCTTCCTGACAGCCATCACAATCCGAACTGGAAAGCTGATCCGCTGTCAGGAGGAGGGACCTTACCCTTACCTCCCCTGAACCAGACGTTCTGGGAGTTAATCCTTTTTACCTTAACGACAGGTAGTCCCTTTGCCTCGTTTCCGTAGTCCCAGGATTCGGCTCATCGACGGAAACAGGCTCTGGACGAGTTAGCAACCATTTTCGTTGTCAGAGGGGCCTACCTCTCATAAGGGTAAGCGCTCCTCTGCCAATGAAAAAGGGAGGACTAAATCAGCCCTGGACTCTTCGACCTCTCATTAAGGTTCGAGAGGGTCCAGTGCTGATAATGACCGGCTAGCTCAGTCTAGAGCATGGGTCCAGACGTGGGTCGAGCCACACAATGGGCGCCTGAAGAGTTGACCATTTTTCAGCCCCATTGTCCACGGGAACGAGGCCAATGGACCTGCCCTGTTATGGTCAAGCATAGAGCTGACTTAAAAATTTTTAAGTTAACTCGTCGTGCATTCTATCAGCCGGCAAAATCAGCTCATTTAATTTCCAAATGCAACCCATAACGGGTTCGCAGTCTAAAAATAAATTAATTCAATCCATCGTGACTAAGGGCCCCTGTACAAACTGCTTCTAGTACCGTTATCCCTGAAGAAATCCAAAAAGCAAAATGGTACAGCCGCACCAAAATCCTAACATGAGTAGCCGACAAATGCAATGTAAAACTTTGCTTGCAACGGAAAATTCCGAGTCGGGTAAAATCCTCAAACATTTGGTTTAGGAAGAATTTCATATTCTGTCCCCAACAAAATTTCGTGGTAGCAAAATGTATGCGCCCGAAAAATAGCAAAGAAAAGCTAACGGTAGTCGCGACCGAGCTAGGTGCGCTGGTTGCATCTGGGTCGAAAAATGTATGCGACCGAGGAAGGGAACCAAATTTGCTGGTCGGCTTACTTAGCTTAGCCTTGGGCAAGGGCATGAAGAGTGAGTCTATGATATGTGCAGGGTACAGTCTGCGGCCAGGTCAAAGGAGTTGATTTTGGCAGTTGGGATTTAGTTTTGAAAGCGGTCGGTCGAACGACGGGCAGGAGGAAAAAAATTCGATTTGCCGGCGGCTCGGTACGGTAGTAAGGACGCGGTCGGTGCTTGACTTGATAAGAATTGTGCTAAGAATTTAGTGGAAAAGAATTCAAAATTCGTGTAATATTATCAGGAAAGGAAAAGAGCAAATTCGCGCTAATTGTACGAAACGATTGATTAAGTGGGATACGCGATCATTTCGCTGGCCGTGCTGTACGCCGTGATTAAGACAGTGTCTATACAAAAGGGATTTCTTTTGATTGAATTTCCCACATCCTAAATCAGTGAATTAGTGATCAAACAGCTGATTACGGGGCTGCTCTAATCAACAAGTGTCCGTCGTTTGCGGAGTTTCAAGGAAGTATCGACTCTCAATAAAACTAATAAACAGAAAATATACAACCTTTTAGTCTAAAATTTCGCTACGCCCTGTTATCCGGACTAATTTAAATTGCATACGCGCGACAAATAACGACTACTCGACATTTAACTCCAGTTTATAGAGTGCGAACGAATTCTTGAAAGTGTTCCATTACAAAATAATCGGATAAAATTCTAGTGTAAATAAAATAGCACCTGCATAGATCGAAGTTGTACTAGCCGAAACCCTGAAATTCCTCAAGAACATTTTAAAATAAGTAACGCGAATATCCGAGCATACTTAACTAGTGGTTACCGAGTGTGATGTAGAATTAACTAAGAATGTCACAAGTGTAGGAAAACCGATAATCAAACTAAAACTAGAATCCCCGCATGCGTGAACTCTCTGAAGCAATGAGACAATAATTATACTAAAGTTTTTTTTTGCATTCGGTCGTCAATTTTTTTTTCTCCTAAAGACACAACCCCAATAAAATATACGGGCCAAATTATGGAATAAACGAAAAACCGTGAAATATTGCTACAAAGTTTGGTGGCCTTCTTCAGGGAATAGAATTTATAACATTTTAAGCAGGCTAAAACAATAAGTTGTAGGTAGAATTATGTAAGGTGAAACAATAAGAAGTGCGGAAAGTTAAGCATGATAAAACAAAAGTGCAAAAACAAAAGATTGAAAGTGCCTATAGACTAAGAATGCAGAAATAAAAGGACTGGACGTGCAAAATATACAGCCTAAAGGTGCAAAGGAATAAAAAGACTAAACGTGCAAAATTTATATACTAACAGTGCAAAAGGAAAAAAAGGACTAAACGTGCAAAATTTATATACTAACAGTGCAAAAGAATAAAAAGACTAAATGTGCAAAAATAGAAAAAAAAGGACCGAAAGTGCATAAATATATACAAGTAAATAAAGAACGAAAGAAAACGAAAAAGTAACTAAAAATATAAATAAATAAAACTAAAATCTGAATAAATAAAGAAATAATTACAGAATAAAAATATAAATAAATAAAATAAGAATTTGAATAAATAAATAAATAATTAGAGAATAAAAATAAATAAGTAATCGAATAAATAATTAAGGGAAAGTATTTTAAAGCCTGGGGGAAAGTGTAAAAGAAAAAAAAACAAAAACAAAAAAAACAAAAAAGGCTAACCCCGAAGAACCACCTTCAGCACCAGGGGCCGTGAAGGTCTCCACCGCGGGATTCAACAACAACAGTAGCAACGGCGGCCGCCCAGTATGGATCATTCAACAAACATCTCTGGAGCATCATCATCTTCAGCAGCATCATTCTTCGCAGCTAAATGTATCAGGTTTTTATACTTTTTATTTCCTAAGTTTTTTTTCTTCTTCATGTGGATTTATACTTACATCTAAGTAGGTAGATATATAGCCAGATAGGGCGTATGATCATAAGTTTCGTAGTAAGTAGAATAGTTAGCAACATGTGTTTTCTTTTCCTGTAATTTGATGGTACAATTGGACAGGGCCTAGAATATTTCAATCCACGAGTTAGACAGAAGCGCGGAAAAGAGAAAGGAAAATATAAATTTGAAAAATGTACTGAACAGCTGATTGTTTTTGCTCTTTAATTCCCCTCGACCTTCTTCAGCCTCCTCAACGGTTTTCGCGTCTTTTCTGTAATTAAATAGGGACCTCCCAGAATATATGGGCCAACGGGAGGTCATGGGCGGTTGGGGCATAGGCCAGGGGGATCCATTCCAGCGGGATCCCCCTTTCGGAGAGTCATTCGCCGGCAGGAACAGGGGTTCCTCCTGCCACTGTCCTTTTCCCTCACCCCGATTTTTTCGTCCTGTCTGCGCGAGATAATTCGTTGCGGGCAGCTCGTCCCGGTGGCTAAGTGCGGCACTTTGGCAACCCCCCCACACTACCGCATGCTAGCCTGCCAGCTCGCGCGGCCGCAAACCACCGGGGTGCAGTTTTAGCCGGGCTGCATAGAGCTCGCTCCCACAACAAACATTGAAGATGTGAAAAAGTGTATCAAAGAGTGTTCACAAAATTTGCGGTCTTAAACAACGCTTTGAAAAATACTGCAAATGTTGGCGCCATAAACAATTTATTGAGCGTTATTAGTAAAATGATGGGATATCGGACAAAGTTGAAAGCTGCTCTAATGCGAGGAGGGGGATATAAACCGACACACAGCAATAGAAAAGAATGGAGATCAAATAGAATTAAATGGGAAGATATGAAATCTGTTTTTAATGGAAGAATAAGAACCTCAAGCATAACAAATTTGCAACATAAAGACCCAATTGAATTTTTGGAGGATTGCGGTCCGCTATTTGTTCGTCGTATTGAAAATATTTTGAAAAAAAAACCTTTCTTGAAAATTAATACCATCTTTTGCGGAAAGTTTGTTAAATTTACAGCAAAAGAAGAAATAGAAGAGTTCAAATACCTAAACCAAACTAAAAGTGGCTTCAAGAGATACAAATCTCTCGGAATGGTATGCAGAGAACATTATGAACACCATTCTTTCGGACTTGGATGAATTTCAAGAGCGTGATTCTGGGTGGGCCTTAAAAGAGGTCATCAATTTAACGATTAATATAAATAAATATACGCCTATGTTGGGTTCATCTTGCATTGAACTACCACCGGCTATCATGAAAAAACATGCTTGCGTCAATGTTCGAAATAATGACAACGCGTGCTTTGCTTGGGCGGTGGTGTCTGCATTGCATCCAGCTGAAACGAATCCCCAACGCGCTACAAAGTACCCCCACTACTCTGCTGTATTAAACTTAGAAGGAATAGCCTTTCCTGTAAGCAGACCAGACATAGGAAAGTTTGAAAAACAAAATAATTTGAGCATAAATGTCTACGTTCTCAACAAGAGTAAAGGAGAATTTTCCGTTGCACCGACAAGGCTTACTAAAAATAAGAAAAAGGAGCACGTCAACCTTTTGTTGCTACAAAGCTGCTATGACGAGGATGAAGGCGGGAATCAAATTAAATACCATTATGTCTGGATAAAAAATTTGTCTCGTTTGGTATCGTCTCAGCTATCGAAGCATAAAAGTAAAAAATTCTTTTGCGATCGCTGCCTTCATTATTTTTATACTTCTGCTCATTTGGAGAAACATTCTATAGATTGTGAAAAAATGAACAACTACAAAGTGATCTTCCCAAAGGAAGACAAGTTAAAATTTAAAAACTTTAAGAACAAGGAACGTGTCCCATTTATTATCTACGCTGATTTGGAGTGCATTCTTAAACCGGTATCACAAAAAACTTCAAATACGAAGTGTTATCAACAACATGAAGCGCACAGCGTTTGATACTACTTTAAATGCTGCTACGATGATGCGATCTCATATTATAAAAGCTACCGGGGACATGATTGTGCAAAATGGTTTGCTGAACAGCTGCAGGAGATAGCAGAAAACGTAGAAAGTGTTCATCTTTGCACCATACCGATGATTCCGCTAACGCCAGAACAGTCACAAAGTTTCATAAATGCTACGAGTTGTCACATATGTGAGAAATCCTTTGCTGAGAAAGAAAAAGTGGTGCGAGATTATTACCATTTAACCGGTAAATACAGAGGTCCTGCTCACGAGAGTTGCAACATTAATTATCAGAATTCTCGAACCATTCCTGTGGTCTTTCACAATTTGAGTAATTACGATGCACATTTACTCATAAAAGATGTGTCTAACGCCATACGTGGAAATTTGAAAATAATTCCTAATAACACAGAGAAATACATATCTATGGTAAAAAACGTAGAAGGTTACGAAACAAGTTTTAAATTTATTGACTCTTTTCGGTTTATGGCATCATCATTGGATAAACTAGCATCTTACTTACAAGAAAAAAGAATCGTTCGTTCAGAGTTCCCTCATCTTAACGATAAAAAGTTTAAGCTTTTAACAAGAAAAGGTGTATTCCCATACGAGCATATCCAGAATTGGGAAAATTTGCAAGAAACACAACTTCCACCTTTTGATCAATTTTATTGCACTTTATCGGAATGTGCTATTTCTAAGGAGGAATATGAACACGCGCTTATGACATGGCAAGAGTTCGAAATCAAAACACAATACAGCGACTTATATTTAAAGACAGACGTACTTTTGTTAGCAGACATATTGGAAAATTTCCGTGATACCTGCATAAAAGATTATGATCTGGATCCTGCGCATTATTACACCTCACCGGGGTTAGCTTGGGATGCTATGTTAAAATATACGGAGGTAGAGCTGGATTACATCATTGACATAGATATCCTTATGTTTCTGGAAAAAGGCATCCGCGGCGGTCTAACACAATGTTCCAAGAGGTATGCAAAAGCCAACAACAAATATATGCAGGAATATGACCCAAATCAGCCAAATAAATTTCTTATGTATTTTGACATTAATGCAATGTACTCCTGGGCTATGTCGCAACATTTACCATACGAAGAACTTGAGTGGGTTAAAGATGTTGATGCTATTGATTTAAATACGCCAGATGACTCCCCACTTGGATATATTTTAGAAGTAGACTTGGAGTATCCTGAAGATATACATAATAGACAAAAAGATTTACCTATGGCCCCAGAAAAATGTTCACCACCAGGCTGCAAAGAGCAAAAATTAATGGCTACTTTGAATAATAAGAAAAATTATGTAGTGCATTATAGAAATTTAAAACAATATTTATCGGAAGGTTTAAAAATTACAAAAATTCACAAAGCTTAAAATTTAAACAATCAGACTGGATGAAAAAATATATAGATCTAAACGCTAACTTGCGCAAAAACGCTAAGAACGAATTTGAGAAAAACCTATATAAACTTTTGTGCAATGCAGTATTTGGAAAAACGATGGAGAATGTTCGACTTCGACGGGACATTGAACTCAAAACAGCATGGGAAGGGCGATACGGGGCGGAAGCATTAATTTCCAAACCAAACTTCTACTCACGCACTATTTTTGACGACAATTTAATTGCGATCGAACTTCTACGAACTGAAGTGCTTTTCCACAAACCGATATACGTTGGACTGTGTATTCTAGAAATATCGAAAACTATGTTGTACGAGTTTCATTATAAATTTATGAAAGAAAAGTATGATGACAAGTGTAATTTGTGTTACACAGACACGGATTCGCTCATATATGAGATTCAAGTTGAGGACGTATACGCAGATTTAAAGGAAAACTTATACCAATTTGATACGTCAGATTACCCCGAAGACAACCCGTATGACATACCACGAGCCAACAAGAAGGTGCCAGGCCTTATGAAGGATGAGAACAATGGATCTATTATGCTAGAATTTGTTGGACTCCGAGCGAAAATGTAAAACGCATTTAGGCAGACGATGGAAATCAAAATACTATAAAGAAAGCTGAAGGAGTAAAAAATTACGTAGTAAGAAATAAAATTACATTTGACGACTACTTAAAATGTTTGTTTGAGAATGAGGAAATGACACACGAGCAAAATGGAATCAGATCTTATCACCATGTGCTCTTTAGCACTGCTCAGAGAAAAATAACGCTTAGCCCCTTTGACAACAAGCGGTTTGTAAAGCCTAACTCAGTTGAAACGCTGCCCTGGGGACATTTCAGCATTATGGATGTTGACTAAAAGTGATGAAACACCCCAACTTTTTATCTTAACTGTTTAAAAATTATATGTATCTAATACAAAATATTTACTTACTAATCATTACTATTTTTCTGAAAAAAAAGATAAATAAAAAAGTTTTAACCCAAAGAGTATTTTGAATTAAGTTTCCTTTTTCCTTTAAAAATTAACGAAAAGTCGCTAATATGCACATGAAGTTATGCTAATTATATACTTTAATTACGTTTTCAAAGGCGAGCTAAAAGGTTTATATCAGGAGCACATAGTTTGCAGTACGTCGATTGAGTAATAATTGCTTCGAATGCAGCCTGCGTACGCTACCAAGTAATAAAGTTTCTGCAACATAAACCTGCAAAACAAGTTTTGCCTTGCTGCCTGCAGAAAAGTTTCATGCGGGGAATGTGTCATTTGCTTGGCCCTGTGAAGATCGCGATTCCGCTAATGAGTTCTGATTGCTTGTGATAGCGTCTGATCGCCTGGTAGCCGGTTTTAGTCTTTAGGTGGTTTATCAGTGAAGAATAATTTATAATTTGCGCTTAATAAAACTTTTGATTTTGATAATTATGCAAACAGTTATTTATTATGTATTGCACAACATAATGCAACAAATAATATTATTACGTTTATGAACACACACACACATGCACACGCACGCATACACACGCCCTCCCTCTAGCACACATTATCTGTCTCTTTCTCTCATACGTCTGACGTCATAAACAGAAAATCCAAGATGGCGGATTTGAGCGATTTTTGGCCCCTCTGTATTTTAAAGGGGGAAAGTGTGCCAGAACACCCATAGCTTATCTACTGACATCCTTACTATTTTGGAGGATATTTATTTTTCGCCTCCAGCGAGCCCTCAACCCGAGACGACTGGATCGTTCTCAATGACTGGTGTTCCTAATTCAGCGACCGCCGGCATCCAGGCTTCAGCAGCAAGCGCCAGTATCAACAGGACTGCAAATCATCCTATGCAGGAGCTGGAAAGGAGGGGGACAACGCATTCCGATGCGGTAATCCCATAGCCAGCTACCATCAACTAGGGAGATGACTCTTTAGCACCTAAGGGTGATATAAACATTGAGAGAATTGGAAATGCTTATTGAAAATACTCACCAACGTTTCGTGACCAGAGGGGGAGTAGATAATTAACTAACTCTCGAAGTCCTGAAGCGAATCAACTTCGAAGAAATTAGTAAAAGAAGGAATCGTGAAAAAACGATCAACCTTCCAGAGCGCTATCAAGTGCGTCTCAAGGTGATTTGGTAAATACAATAAATACATAAATTTTGTGCAAAAATGCAAACATCAAAAAATAAATTCGTGTAACAACACGAAACCTAATGGTGGCACCTACGCTCTAACCAGCATTTTAGACGAAACGGGTACAAACCAAATTAGTCCTACGCATTCAAATTGAGTTACGTCTCAATTTGATTGTACTACAGGCCCTATATAAGGGCGTGCTACGAGGGATTCGCTCTCTTGTGTTTTTCAATTTTGAATTAGCGTAATGTAGTGACAGAGGATAGATCGGCATATCAGTTCAAATCGAAGTAATGCTCTTGGACATAGAGTCATTCATGATTAGAAAATTGATTTTGCATGGGGTTGGGCAACTTAGATTTATTTTAAGCAGAATATTTCTTTAGTAGATATAATAGTGAATTTTTTTTCGTTTTGGTTTTTTTTTGCAATTTTTAATTTTTCCTTGATTTAGTTACTTATTTCAGTTAGTTTCGATTTATTATTACACAAATTAATTGTCATTTTGTAGTTGGCCATTGAATTCTTATTTAAATAGTTTTAAGAGAATACTCTGTATTGTGGAAAATTAACGAAAGGCAAAATAAAGGAATCATAAGCCAATAGTGCACGCGTTTTTTATTTGCCGCTACACTCCACCGTTTGTTTTACAGCTCTTCGTGTAGCGTCGACATATTTACGTCGATTTAAAATAGCACTGCAAATCATTTTTATCGAAATTTCGATTTTTTCGATTTTCCAGCTTTTCCTCTAGAATTTCCCGAATTTTCTTTTTTTACACCTATCCTGTACTATAGCGAACAAAACAAAAAAGAAATTATCGAAATTGGTCAAGCCGTTTTTGAGTTTTAGCGAGACAAACACACAGCAATGCATTTTTATCGAAATTTTGATTTTTTCGATTTTCCGGCTTTTCCTTTGGATTTCGCGAATTTTATTTTTTAGAAACCTCCCCTGTATTATAGCGAACATAACAAACAAAAATTTATCGAAATCGGTCTAGCCGTTTTTGAGTTTTAGCGAGACTAACGCACAGCAATTCATTTTTAACGAAATTTCGATTTTTTCGATTTTCCGGATTTCCATTTCCATTTTGCTATTTCCATTTCCATTTTGCCATTTCCATTTTGCCATTTCTATTTCCATTTTGCCATTTCCTTTTCCAATTTGCCATTTCCATTCCCATTTTGCCATTTCCATTTCCATTTTGCCATTTCCATTTCCATTTTGCAATTTCCATTTCCATTTGCATTTCCATTTTGCCATTTCCATTTCCATTTTGCCATTTCCATTTCCATTATGCCATTTCCATTTCCATTTCGCCATTTCCATTTTGCCATTTCCTTTTAAATTTTGCCATTTCCATTTTGCCATTTCCATTTCCATTTTGCCATTTCCATTCTCATTTTGCAATTTCCATTTCCATGTTACCATTTCCATTTTGCCATTTCCATTTCCATTTTGCCATTTCCTTCTTCATTTTGCCATTTCCATTTCCATTTTGCCATTTCCATTTCCATTTTGCCATTTCCTTCTTCATTTTGCCATTTCCATTTCCATTTTGCCATTTCTATTTCCATTTTGCCATTTCCATTTCCATTTTGCCATTTCCATTTCCATTTTACCATTTCCATTTCCATTTTACCATTTCCATTTCCATTTTGCCATTCCCATTTCCATTTTGCCATTTCCATTTTGCCATTTCCATTTTGCCATTTCCATTTTGCCATTTCCATTTCCATTTTGCCCTTTCCATTTCCATTTTGCCACTTCCATTTCCATTTTCCCATTTCCGTTTTGCCATTTCCATTCCCATTTTGCCATTTCCTTATTTATTTATTTATTTCTTCCCAGGAACAAGAAGCTTAATTCTATGCCCTGAGCTAAGGTGTGGCGCTCTCGCGAACGTAGCCCATATGACGCTCCTGCACTACTTCCTAAAGGTGGAGATTCACAAATATGCTCCTAATTACTAGTGTGTGTAATCTAGATTTATCGAGAAAGCTAAGATAAAATAAACAAAAATGCAAGATCAACTTCCTGTCTTTGAGTTAAAATGAGAAAAAAAAACCTAATCTAATTTCGTCTGGAAATAAGTCTTTAGAATTTATGCAAGAGGTTGGTTAGTGAAAGTATTTTAAGGAGGGTGTCTGGAGTTGCCGGGTTAAGGAGGACTGGAGAAGGGAGAGGGCCTCCGAATAACCTACGTGTCGTAGCACAATCCTCCAGCATGTGCTTCCTGCTGAGTGGGGCCTGGCAGTGGTGGCAGCCGTTTCGGGGGCTTCTGGTATAAAAGTGGCCATGGGTCGGGTGTGTGTCCTGTTCTTGCCCGTTGGACTTGAATCCCTTCGGCTCTGGTCAGCTCTTTGTTGTACATAAAGGAGGAAATTAACAACCAGTTTGATGGGCGGCTCATGGTAATCCCAGCTATGGAGCTGGTTGGCGATAACATCCCTGTCATAGGCTTTTTCTACAACAACCGCGAGGAGCTTCACGCTTCTTCGTTTTGCCATGGGGGAAAGAATGTCGGCCTCGAGTTCCAGGAAGAGCGAGGTGGTTCCACGGTATTTCCTAAAACCATGAATCTCGTAGGTGAGGAGACCATCTATGCTGTCGCCAAGGCGACGGCCGATTATCTTCTCTATTAGTCGTGACATGCAGGGATATCGGACGTAGATCCCTGGGGGTGCTGGTTCCATTGGCCGAAATGCTTTTCTAACGGATCGGGATTTGAACTGCGTTTTTCCAAGCGTGTGGAAAAACTCCGCTTTCCAAGGTAATGTTGAACAAGGAGAGAAGTCTCTCCTTGAAAAAAACAGGGGCTTCTTTTAACATCCGGTATGATATCCTATCGGGTCCACGGATCTCCTGAAAATTTAACTTCCCATTTATGCGGAGGTATTATATATGGTTGCTCACAGGCACAACCGGGTTACCTGGGTAGGTGGCGTAGACGTAGCTGCAAACTGCTCAAAATTCTCTTCCTCATCTTTGAGAGGACCATTCGCTTTAATCTGGAGAGAGCGTAGGGCAAGGATAAGGGCTGACCGTAAGGAAGAATGGGTGATCTTCTGATGTGCACCTTCGGGATCCATTCTATCTAAGCGCCTAACCGCCCATTCGATTTTCGTACTTATTTTAATGTAGTCTGAACTGGCAAAATCCCCAGAGAACGAGCCTATGAACTCCCCGATTTGCCCAACTCTAACCGCGGCGTCCTCCGAAAGGTGTACGGATAAGGAGGGACAATCAGCGAACTACCATATTTCTCCAATCTGACGGTCTCGTGCAGGGAAACCCTCATCTCATCCACCGTGCTTACTGGCAACCCGCGGATTGTCAGTTCGTAGGACAACTCCGCCTGCGACAACCGATTGAGAACCATCCTGATGTATTTGCTGTGAGCCGGAATCACAATTTCATTAAAGCTTACGACTACGTAGGTGCCTGAAAGACGGAGATAGGCGACCTCATTTAAAATTTCGTGTGTTTGGGATCACATTTTGTGAATTATTGGATTCTGGAGCTTCGCGTACCATAGTAGGTGGACATGGCTGGGAAGTTCTAGAAAGCTTAAACCCGAAATTGAGTAAAAATCGTTTCGAGTCTGTTTGTTTGGTGGATGGGAGAAAAATTGAAATATTAGGTGAAAACATATTGCCATTAGAACTAGAAGGGCGGATAACATTATTGAAGGTGTTGATTATTCCCCAGCTACCGCAGAATTTTATCCTCGGCGTCGATTTTTGGGAAGCCAGTGGCATTTCGACGAATTTGTGTAACAATACTTGGCAGTTCGGCACAGTACAGGATAACATCCTCCTTAACGCGTTACAAAGTCATTCCACCCTAACTATGCCTCAACAGGGAGAACTGGATAGTGTGATCACAGAGGTAAAAGAAAAATGGGTATCGGATTAGAGTGTACAAATTGCGTAGAACACTGCATTGAAACAGCATCACCTCCTATCAAGCAGCGTTATTATCCAGTGCAATTCCTGCACTGCCAAAAATTATCAATGCCGATTTTATGTGATGATGTCGTTCGAAGAGCATATAGAAGTCCTGTACTGTCGGAACACAGCATTAGTAATACGGAAGGGGAATGCGCTAGCCATAACTTAAATTGCTGTTTACTCTCTCAGTATAATCAAACGTCTTACAGCTGTGCATGCGTCTCTCTCTCTCTCTCTCTCACTTTCTTCCTTCTCTGTTCTAATCTATGGCCACCTCAATTTCGGGCGCGATCAGGTAGTAGGTGGCAGTTCCGCATCAGTCAGTTCAGTTGTACATTTCATGGCAATAGCTTGGTATATAGATAGGTCGGATGCGATCATAGTTTTTTGCTTTTTATCGGTAAATTTTTAAAGGTCTAGCTTGCAATTTCCGTGTTTGTTTTCTCGTGTGTTCGCGAACACATGTGCGCTCTAGCCTCTTGATTCTTCCTGCGTTTCTTCTCGCGGTCAACCGCGAGTGCAGTTTTTCCTCTTGTTCTGCTTCTTCTGTGCGCTCTAGCACCCTGCTCTCTCTTTTTTCCTACATTCGGCATCGGTAGACAATCGCGCTCTAGCGACGGCGGTGTCGGCCCGCTTCGTTGGCGACTCTCTCATCACGTGCACGGGCTGCAGCCGTGCACGTAGACGTCAGGATCATCAGCATCCCGAAACGTCGCCTTGTTATCTACACCTACAAATACACACACTCACATTCACACCACTCAATAGCCCCGTTCCTCATTATCCTTCCTAAACTGTTGAGTAATTTATTGTTTCGTTGTATTTATTATTTTCTTTAAGGGGATTTTCCTGGTTAAGTTCTTGCTTAGTCAGGTTTCCTCCTGGGGCCAAATAAATTCTTAGCTTGGCCCCGATCTCAGTGTTTTATTTTTGCCTGAGGGGGTATTCTCATGTGAATGCATAAATTTTACCTCTTTTCAGGGAATTTTTTTTTATAAGACAACAACATTAAATCATTTTAAGTTTTTTATATGTTTTTATTTGTATCTTAAACTGTATAAAAAAATTGTTGTTTTTGCTTATTTCACATTAGTCATATTTTTTTTTTTAAATTAAAGTAGACACCAAAAAAAAAACAGGTCATTGGCGGGGGTAATAGCCGCTGTTCATGTTGTGTGAAATGAAAAAATCGAATAGATTATTGTTCAATAGGTCTGTCGCTATCGTCCCTACCAGAATTAATCAATTTCATTGAAACACAAAAAAATGGCGGACCGTAGAAAAAAAAGTTACGAAAATCTTGTTTTTTTTTCTTCTTTTTAAAAAAAATAGTAAATATTTTCGAAAATAAGCAATTATGGTACGGACGATAACCATTAATGAGTAGAAGAACATATATAAATTTCAAAGCAATCGGTTGATTGGTTTTTTTGTTAGAACCCCCGCCGCTTTAGAAAATGATGTTTCGAGTAAAATGCGTTTAAAGTTTGAAGAGCAGAATTTTCGTGGAAAATTTATTCTTACACTAATCTGCTATGCCTGGACCATACAATTTCACAATTCACGACAAAACTTTATATACACTATTCCACATATACACAGGTAGGTAATATACTAAAGTTGACCGTTAGAAACTCCGCACGCAGGTAAAAAAGACCGGTGAAAACAATAGGAATGTAGCAGCTGCAGACCTGGCGCGCCGGCGATAATGAGTTGTAACTTATTTAATACTAGGAATTTCGGTCTGAATTTTTCACAGCATATGTTTGATAGGTTTTACTATCGAAATATGAAAAAAAAAAAATCGATTTTTCGAAGTGGTCACATGAGAATACCCCCTTAAATTTATCCTCACCCTAATATTACCCTAATTTTGTTTTTCGTTCAAACTACCTGATTTCTCCCACTTGCGGAGCAATCAGGACTGTTTGAAGCCCAACCGATCGAACAAGTCCTACGAGACGTTTTAGATAAACTGCATAAAGCGGGATTAATAATCAATTATGATAAGTGCGAGTTCTGTAGGAATGAATTGAAATATTTGAGTTACGTTATCAGCGAACAGTTGATCCGGATAAAGTTAAATGCATCCTGGAGATTCCACCTCCAAAGACGATCTCTGAAGTCCGACGTTTTATTGGGTCAGTAGCATGGTACAGAAGATTCGTACCCAATTTTTCTAGTTCAATTGCTCCAATAACAGAATTGCTACCTGTGCTGAAGCTTTTCGGCAAGTAAAGCAATTTTTAGTCAGCGCACTAATTCTCAGTTGACCTGATTTTTCATACCCCTTCATGATACACTTGGATGCTTTTGCGTACGGCCTGGGTGCCGTATTAACCCAAGTTATCAATGGGCAACAGATTATCATAGCTTATTTAAGCCGTTCGTTGAATAGGTGCGGCCGAAATTAGTCCCCGACGGAGAGGGAATGCCACGCAGTACTATGGACTGTCGAAAAGCTGAGATTTTTTGTAGAAGGTTCAAAATTCACGATCGTCACAGAGCACGCTTCTTTAGTTTGGTTGCACAACCTTAAGGATCCTCAAGGAAGGTTAGTCATATGGGCCATGCGATACAGCAGCATGATTTTGAAATTGTGCACAGGAAAGGGAAGGAACATCTCCTCCCTGACCTTTTGTCCTGATCTGTGCCTCTCCTAGATAGTGTGGAAATTGCTGAGGACTGTACTGATAATTGGTACAAACGAATGTGGGAGGACGTTAAAACTTCTCCTTTCATTCTTAATGTTAGATCTCGTCTTTCAAAGGCTTCCCAGAGTTCACAACATTTCGTACAATCTCCGTCGGAGAGACGAGAAGTACTTAATTGGTGATAGTGTCTGGAGAAGGAATTTTGTATTGTCGGATGCGGCGAAATACTTCAATGCGAAGTTAGCCCCGAAATACATAGGCCCATGCCAAATAAAGCAGGTACTATCTCCCTGGACGTATGAGATGCGGGACGCTTCTGGAAAAATTTGCGGAGTTTGGCACGCAAAAAACTTACGTCTTTTCACTCGCTCGAGGAGCATTGAGGATATTTATCGACTTCAATAGGAATTTTTTGGGTTGCCGTAATAAGGTATCTAGCCGGATTAACTGGTTAACAATAGGGTGTCGTAAGACCGCCTCAGATTATGCGGTTGACATACTTCTTTCCTTATTTTTTTAAAATTTGATCTTCCGTATCTTGAACGTTTTTTATATGTGACAACTTCACGGGTATTCCACACACAACAATAAGTTTTGTGTTGCGCTCTATGGTGTTGGGATCGTATCTAGGTACGAAGTCCAGTAGACGTAACATAATTAACATTAAATTTTTTTTTCTCTTCCTTGGCGTTATATGGTGTTGGGATCGCGTCCCGGCGTCAAGTCCAGTAGGAACCATTTGTAAATTTAATTTTTTTCGAGTCTCCCTTTTTATGATTGTTTTTTTTTTGGGTGCTGCGTTTTGGGATCATTCTGATTTTTTTTTTTGACTGGACAGAGACAGTAAACAGGCGAAAGGGCATGCTTCTCCGAGATCAACGGTAGGGTAATGGGAACGGTTGGACGACAGAAAATCTCCACTTTATTTAATTAATTGATTATAAAACTGGTGGCCCCAAAGAGGCATCCAGCCAGCTTAACTGGTCAACTGTCGGATGTCAAAACGTCGCCTAGGATCATTACGATAATGCGATGGGCACGTCCTTCTCTTCAGTCAATTGTTTTTTTTATATATATACATATTTTGTTGGGACATGTACAATTTCACCACATTTCATAGCCCAAGACATGGTAACCTGCTTCTCGGGAATCCCAATTAACGTGAATTTAATTATAGCATTTCGATTTCATCCTTGTTTTTATTTATTTATTGTCACAACTTCATCAAATTACTGATTACTATAACAAAGTTTCAAGTCAGTATAGCTAAATTAAATAAAAATTAACGAAGACGACCCTTCAACTGGCTACGATTAATATGAAAATCTATAATATTGTAGCGGGAATTGAAGGAACGTGACATTGACGTGACGTGCGGTGATGATTAACATGAAGGAAGTCGTGGTGCCTCAAAGAGCGAGCCGGAACCGAGATATTGAAAAGGGCAAGCAATTCAGGAGAGTTAACCGTGCCTTGCAGGCAGTCAAATGTCAAAACGGTTCTGGAGTTGTTCCGCCGTTGCTCCAATGATTCAAGGGAGATGAGTGCAAGCCTATCAACATATGGTGGCAAATGAAGGTTATCCTCCCAGGGTAGTCCACGAAGAGCGAACCTTAAGAACCTACGTTGAACCGCTTCAATCCTGTTAATGTTGTTTTCATAAAAGGGTGACCAAACTGGGCCACCATATTCGAGAATTGGTCTAACAAATGTACAGTACAGGAGACGAGAAATGTAAGGATCATCAAACTCCTTAGACCATCTTTTGATAAAACCCAATGTGGCGTTGGCTCGATTCACAACGGTATCGATGTGATCCTCAAAGGAGAAACGAGAGTTGAGCACAACACCAAGATCCTTCACTTTGACAACTCGAGTGAGAGAACGTCCATTAATAGTGAAGTTATAAAGCAGTGGACACTTCCTACGTGAGAAAGTCATACAGGTGCATTTTGAAATATTCAACGGCAGGCGATTGATTAAGCACCACGACTGAAAAGCCTGTAAGTCAGAATTCAGCAATTGACAGTCGCGATCATCAGAGACTGTACAAAATAGCTTTGCATCGTCAGCATAGCAAAGAATCTTTGAGTAAGTAGGTATGAGGGAGACATCGTTGATGTAGATTGTGATCGTCTAAACCTGATAGCCTCGTATATCAGATACTATAAGTGCTAATAATTTGCCACGACAGGGGCCAACGAGAGGGTTTTCTAATACATGTGTAACTTCAAAGATTTTTTTTTCACTTCCAACTCTGATACCGGGTTTGGCAATTCCTAACCTGAAGGAAGGTAAAGGGAGTCAGAGGTGCGGTCGGGTACCCTAAATCGCTGGGGCCCACCTATGTCGCACGCATAGGAGCAGAAGTTTGTTGTCTGTGCAAGCCATCCCTCACCCAGGATTAAAATTATACTAAACCGCAATCGTAATACTGGGCGAAAGTAAACGGATAATATATTCCCCGAAACAGGCACGTTTCTCTTTAAGATCAAAAAAAAGTGAACGTTTTTATTGGCTTTGAACGATGAGTAAATATCGCGGAGAGAGAATAATTTTTTTTGTCATCCGTTTGGGGAAAAAAACCCACTTTAATTTTCGTAGTAACCTGGGAATATTTTTTTTGTTGGATTTTTGTAGGAAACTAGAAATTGGAAATGAAGTATGAGAGCCACTGGGCTGGTTTCCCGCTACTACGTGAGAAGACGATTCCCTCTGTTATAATCATAATTTGAATTTCGCTCCTTTAAACAACTCTGTCTTGGCTCTTTCTGAGCTTTTCAGTCTTTTTCGCTCCGCTCCGTGACATTGACACGCGAGTGTTAATTATAGCTAAACATTAATTTACTTTCAAATAATTCAATAGGTTATGGGGCCAGTAAAGCCCAAAAATAGAATCAGTGCAAAAACTACCAGAGAAATAAACATTACAGTGAAAAGTAGTGAAAATAACCTCAAAACGCAAAAAACGTGACTATTTATTCGACAATTGCAAAGTGTTTTTTTTTTCGTAATATCTGGACTGAGAATTCTCAAAAATGGAAGCAAACAATCAATTGCCATTAATTGAAAAGTTAACCGGCCGAGATAATTATGCAGCCTGGCGATTTGCTGTAAAAACATATCTACAGCATGAGGAGCTGTGGCACTGCATAGAACCCGCCACAGGTTTCAGAGTGGACACAAAACGAGACACAAAGGCAAAACTAAGATAATTCTACTAGTTGGCCCAATAAATTACGTGCATATACAAGAGGCTAGCACTGCAAAGGAAGTATGGGACAAATTGTCGATAATATTGGACGTTTCTGGACTGACACGCCGCACAGTGGGCCAAAACGAATTTTAGGTGACCAAAAATCGATTTTCGTCATGTCATAGATTTTAAAAATTTTAATGCCATTCGATAGCAAACTAAATGTATCACCTCATGGCAAAAGTTTTTTTCAATATTCACCCCCCCTCTATGTGTTTGGAATGGCTAAAGTCAGAGAAAAATCTGAACAGCTCATTTTCCTTACAAAATGTTCGAGTTTTCTTTGATTTCAAAGTTATATTGTGAAAATGTTTGTATGGGGAGGTTGAATTGTTGTTAATGAAATCACGTACTACATAGGAGGAGGTGTTATTAGGCCAATAACTTATGATAAAAGTCAAACAGTTTTTTTAATAATAGCATTTTAGTTGAAAAGGGTGATTTTTCGTTCAAATTTTTATTTTTTTTTGACTTTAAAAAAAATGGCCACAGATGGCCACGCTCTCCTTAATACCAATGAAACTATAAACCCTCCTTTATCATTTAAAACAAAAATTGGCTGCGGCCACCTGCGGCCTTGGGAGAAAATTGCATTTGAAGTAAAGTCTACCTTGCTTTCACGTGCATATTTCCACACAATGTTCCCATTTATGCAGGCATTTTATGACTTTTAAGGCTGCATAATGTTTGTTTGGGAAATAAATCACAGTTTTCCTAATGAACGTTTAGGATTAACGACATCATTTGTATTTAAAGAAGTTATATTATTACGTTTTATGACATTTTTAACTGACTTTGACTTACTCTGCATATGCGCCCTATTCAGTATGTGCTTAGTACTTTATAACATCCAGGTAAATACGTACGATGATTATTGACTTTGATTTTCATAACACCTAATTTGTTTTAATATAATTGCCTGACATAAGGGAGAATTGTAATTGTGTGTGTGTTTAAAAACATCAGTTGCAGGTAGGTGAAAGTAACGGAAATCTTAGCTACTTAAGAGGTTATTACCAGCTTAATTTTGGGTTTTCAATTTTTTTTTCTATTGGCTTAAATAATGCCTAAACATCCCTCGAATCAAAAGAAACTTTGTAGAAAGGTGTACCTACTTAAATGTTGTAATGTCTCTAAACCAATTTGTCCGAAGCTACTCTTTCAATATTTTTTTTAACGCGTTTTTCTCGGAACCACTTTTAAAAATCTGCCAGCAGTAGAACTCGAACAGTTTTCATCCGATTGACTTCAAATTTTAACTGGACCTTTATTATTAAATTATCTATAGAAGTACACACGATTGTATATCAGGAAAAAAAGTTATAAGCCATTATAAAAAAGGATATTAGGAATAAATGAAAGAATGATGCATTAGAAAGTTGTGAGACTATTCGAATTTTTGTAAGATATACATATGTATGGTGCAGTGGGGAGAGGTTATAAAATGATACGTACAATAGCATAAACAAAAAGCCATTGAAATTAGAAAAACGAATGTGGGAAAAGAAATTCGAAGAAAAGAGTGAATAAGGGTGACATGTTGCTCCATGACACGGAAAATGAAGAAATAATTTATTTATTGTGGCAAAAGTGTTAGGAATTGGTGAAAGATATTTTGGGGTTGGGTTTATAAATAGATGCCTGATTATATGAGACTACCCGCACCCCGGTGGGGAATATGGGGGAGGGGATTTATAGGAGAGGGGGTGTGAAATAATTTTTTTTTTGTTTTTCAAATACACAGAAAAATATTGTTAAAAATAATGAAAACGAAAATGGGGAAAGATTTGCGAAAATTGAAAAAAAAATTTTTCGTCGAAAATACCAATATAAAAATTTTATTGTTTTGCATAAATTTGTAATTTCTTTTTTTATTTATTAAATATTGATCATGCAGATGACAAAATAATTAAAGAATAAATTAAAAATGTTGTGAAAACTTTTTAAATAACATTAATAATTCATTTATGGAGTACTTCAAATTTCTTTGATTTAGTTAGCGGCACCCTGTAAACCAATTAAATATTTTTTGTTGGCAGTTAAGGGGTAATAATGCGCCGCACAGTGGGCCAAAACGACTTGGTCGCTATCAAAAATCTGTAACTTTTGTTGTGTTAAAGATATCATAATGAAATTTAGGCTAATTAATTTTGACATTATTACCCCTTAACTGCCAACAAAAAATATTTAATTGGTTTACAGGGTGCCGCTAACTAAATCAAAGAAATTTGAAGTACTCCATAAATGAATTATTAATGTTATTTAAAAAGTTTTCACAACATTTTTAAATTATTCTTTAATTATTTTGTCATCTGCATGATCAATATTTAATAAATAAAAAAAGAAATTACAAATTTATGCAAAACAATAAAAATTTTATATTGGTATTTTCGACGAAAAATTTTTTTTTCAATTTTCGCAAATCTTTTCCCATTTTCGTTTTCATTATTTTTAACAATATTTTTCTGTGTATTTGAAAAAAAAAATAAAAATTATTTCACACCCCCTCTCCTATAAATCCCCTCCCCCATATTCCCCACCGGGGTGCGGATAGTCTCATATAATCAGGCATCCATTTATAAACCCAACCCCATAATATCATTCACTAATTCCTAACATTTTTCCCACAATTAATAAATTATTTCTTTATTTTCCGTGTCATGGAGCAACATGTCACCTTTATTCACTCTTTTCTTCGAATTTCTTTTCCCACATTCGTTTTTCTAATTTCAATGGCTTTTTGTTTATGCTATTGTACGTATCATTTTATAACCTCTCCCCACTGCACCATACATATGTATATCTTACAAAAATTCGAATAGTCTCACAACTTTCTAATGCATCATTCTTTCATTTATTCCTAATATCCTTTTTTATAATGGCTTATAACTTTTTTTCCTGATATACAATCGTGTGTACTTCTATAGATAATTTAATAATAAAGGTCCAGTTAAAATTTGAAGTCAATCGGATGAAAACTGTTCGAGTTCTACTGCTGGCAGATTTTTAAAGGTGGTTCCGAGAAAAACGCGTAAAAAAAATATTGAAAGAGTAGCTTCGGACAAATTGGTTTAGAGACATTACAACATTTAAGTACACCTTTCTACAAAGTTTCTTTTGATTCGAGGGATGTTTAGGCATTATTTAAGCCAATAGAAAAAAAAATTGAAAACCCAAAATTAAGCTGGTAATAACCTCTTAAGTAGCTAAGATTTCCGTTATTTTCACCTTCCTGCAACTGATGTTTTTAAACACACACACAATTACAATTCTCCCTTATGTCAGGCAATTATAATAAAACAAATTAGGTGTCATAAAAATCAAAGTCAATAATCATCGTACGTATTTACCTGGATGTTATAAAGAACTAAGCACATACTGAATAGGGCGCATATGCAGAGTAAGTCAAAGTCAGTTAAAAATGTCATAAAACGTAATAATATAACTTCTTTAAATACAAATGATGTCGTTAATCCTAAACGTGCATTAGGAAAACTGTAATTTATTTCCCAAACAAACATTATGCAGCCTTAAAAGTCATAAAATGCCTGCATAAATGGGAACATTGTGTGGAAATATGCACGTGAAAGCAAGGTAGACTTTACTTCAAATGCAATTTTCTCCCAAGTTCGCAGGTGGACGCAGCCAATTTTTGTTTTAAATGATAAAGGAGGGTTTATAGTTTCGTCGGTATTAAGGAGAGCGTGGCCATCTGTGGCCATTTTTTTTAAAGTCAAAAAGAAATAAAAATGTCAACGAAAAATCGTCCTTTTCAACTAAAAAGCTATTGTTAAAAAAACTGTTTGACTTTTATCATAAGTTATTGGCCTAATAAGACCTCCTCCTATGTAGTAAGTGATTTCATTAACAACAATTCAACCTCCCCATACAAACATTTTCGCAATATAACTTTGAAATCATAGAAAACTCGAACATTTTATAAGGAAAATGAGCTGTTCAGATTTTTCTCTGACTTTAGCCATTCCAAACACATAGAGGGGGGGTGAATATTAAAAAAAAATTTTGCCATAAGGTGATACATTTAGTTTGCTATCGAATGGCATTAAAATTTTTAAAATCTATGACATGACGAAAATCGATTTTTGGTCACCTAAAATTCGTTTTGGCCCACTGTGCGCCGTGTTGGGCTGCTGCGTGATCTCTGTAATACCTCGCAATGCAAGTCAAAACGTAAAGGAATATGTGAGCAAAATTATGTGTGCTGCTCACAGTGGCGTAGCGTAGTGGGGGCGGGGGGTGCGACCCGCCACGGGCGGCACTTTAGGGGGTGGCAAAATTTCGCAATAAATAATAATAATATCTTGTAAATATTTGCACCATTTCATATTTTTGTCGCACCTACGATTCGGACCGATAGAAATGAGCATTCATTACTTATACTGTGCCGAAATCGGGAAATCCCCTTTCTTTAAATGAATGAATAATGACATCTTGCTCAGTTTAGCGACTGGCAACACCGTCTGTACTGACTTTCAGGGATTCCCCGTAAATATATGTTTGACTACTTGCTATGTTGTCAAGCTCTTATTTATTAAAATAAAAAATTCAAAACAAGTAAGTTTCAGTAAAGTAAGTTATATTTTTTTTAAATTTATTATTAATTATTTTGAAATGTTCTACGATAGTTTCGTTTACGACTCCAACTTATAATTGTCAATAATTTTTTTTTCTTTTAGCATCAAAAATGAAAAGAGTTAAAGAAAGTGGGGCATCTTACCGCAATAAAAGAAAGGCTAAGTTAGAAAACATTAGCAAAAATGAGGGGGCTTTACTTAAATACTTATATAGGGTGGCCCTTTCAAATATTCAAATTTTTTTTGTTGTAAAAAAAAAAACAGCTTAATATTTTCCAATGATTGAACTATTATTTGAATGGTTGTTTTATGTCATTTATTTATGAAAAACAATTTCGGTCAAATGACCACCACGGCTGACTTGGCGTAGCCCATTCGGTCCACCCAATTTTTGAGTACATTTTCGATTGTTTCGGGCCTTATGTCAGCAATAGCAGCTTGAATCTCGTACTTGAGGTCTTGAATTATTTCTGGTTTGTTGGCGTAACATTTATCTTTCACCGCTTCCCAAAAGATAATAGTCCAACGGCGTCAAATCGCAGATTCTTGCCGGCCAAATCACATCACCATTTTTGCTTATTATAGGCTAAACGGCGAGAAATTTTGGGTGTATTTTTCGGGCACAGGCGAGATTATTGTTGGAATCGCTTCGTTTTAGGGTGTAGTTCAACCCCCTAAGTTTGCTTACAAATTGTTGGTGTGCTTGATTTTATAATTAACTATTAGTGACGAAAATAGTGCTTTTTTCTCTATTTCCTTTAATATCTCCGTTCCTCTTGACTTTTAGTATAGCATATGCATTGAGAAAGTTGTTCCTTATGAAATTTCCTAAAATATGAGCCCTGACAGAGGTCGCTAAGTGCAATTGTTAACTTGCAAATAGCCCCGAAAGTTAAAAAAAACGTTTTTTTCACTATTTTTTTACTAAAAAATGACCGCACATAGATGGCTGAAAATACTCAAAAATGATATCTATGTTGACCCAAGCACGCATGAATAATTTTAGCGTCATCGGTCAATTACTTCTCGAGTAATTAACGATCACTTTTTTTTTTTTTCCTTAATTGCAACTTGCGCCATTTTTTTCACAAACGGGTTTCACTGGTCGGACCAAGCCAGAAAAATCACAAATCCATTCAACTTTAGTATCCCGTTGGAATTTTTGGGAAAAATTAATTCTAACCGATTTCCGAAGATAGGGCGCAAAAGATCGATTGTGGCGTTTGCTGTAGGGTTCGGATAGTTAACCGGCTTTAGACGCTGTACTAATTGAGCACACGCACACTTTGAGCAACAGCAGCAATGTTTTCCATTGAAAGCACCGGACGAGTACGTACACGGGTTGGTTTATCAACCAACATTCCAATTTTACGAGCTCGCTTCACGAATTGATCCACAAATTGGGTTTTTGGGAGTTTTTTTTCGTCAAATTTTTTTTAAACTTGGAAATAAGTTTTTATTATTTCCCAACTTTCTTCAAGCGAATACCGTCCCATTTCGTAAATGTCAAACCTTGAACTAAATTTCTGTCAAGTCTAGAATGACATATATTCAACTAAACTTATTACTGTATATTATAGTCTTATAAATTGAAAAACCTAAATAAGAGGGCGGCAAAATTTTCTTCCGCCCCGGGCGGCTGACACCCACGCTACGCCACTGGCTGCTCACAAGCTCAGAAATATTGATTTTTTTTAGACGATTAATGGCTAGGCAGACTGCTACTCTCCGGTCTACTACCAACCAATGATAATTGCTATTGAAAGCTCCGGCATGAAGATAACTTCAGACTCTGTGAAATCAAAATTATTACAAGACGTTAGACAATCAGAAAGTGACTCGACAGCGTTCTCAGTCAATAAGAAATTTAAAAACTATAATAAGAAGCAAAGTAAGGGTCCGAAGTACTACTCTTGTAACAAATATGGCCATAAAAGTCCTCAATGCAAATCCAAGACCAAGTATATTCAACAAAAAGCAAGTAGTTTTTCCTATGCTGCTGTGTTTGTGGCAACATCCAGCCAAGAAGATACCTGGTACGTGGATTCCGGTGCATCCTCACACATGACAAGACATAAGAACATGCTTGAAAATGTGGCCATTTTCCCGCCATACAGAAAATTATAGTCGCAGATACCAAAGTGTTATCTGTGCAATGCTCAGGACAAGTGAGCTTAGATGTTTATGACGACGAAGGTCAAAACAAGAAGGTGCTGTTTACAAAAGTATTATGTGTTCCCGAACTTACAAATTTATTATCCGTAAATCAGATTATTCGCAGTGGTGGCCAAATTAAATTTTACAGAACCGGCTGTGTTATCATGAACAGCAGAAATGAGATAGTAGCAACAGCAAGTGTTACCAACAACATGTACCGGCTGAATATGCCAGCAAAAGGGTATGCGTGCATGTCGGATGTCGAGGAACAAGACGTTTACCTCTGGCACCAACGAATGGGATATCTGAATTTTGATAGCCTACGGAAGATGACAGAGAACACTGACCATCAACAGCAAAATCACCTGCAATCACATGTGAGTAGTAAGATGTCCACCTGCCGTCTACTCACCACCAGGTGCATACGGGACAAGAAATTTCCTATCAGTGGAAAGGGCGTCCGTATGAATATCTGCAAGACGGTACCCACCGCCTAATAAGAAGTGTATGATGTGGGAGCGGGAAAGACAAGTCCCTGTTGCAAGCACAGGGAGGTAAAAATAAAAACCTGAGTCGAAGTCGAGTTGTGTTGTGGCGGATGGCTGGTTAGAGGGGGATAGCTGGTGCTGTTTGTGGGAAGGACGGGAGACAATAACTGGTTTTGGAAAAGGACAAGTTGCTAGTATGGCTGTGGCTAGTGAGTGCAAGTAGGTGTGCAATACGAGTTTTCTTGATGGCAAGAACAAAAAGGCAGGAGGCCGAGGGGACAAAGTGATCGTGCCTGTGAAATGATCGGGCGAAAGAGCGGGTAAGTTGCTTTTGAGAAATAAAGCAAAGGTAAACAAAGTCGTGATGCTGTCACGTGCCTCGGTCGGGTAGAAAGTGAAAAAACGGCCTGAAAACAAAGGCAAAGAAAGAAAAAGTTGCTGGCGCAGAAAGAAAGATGATGACCGGCCGCAGTCAGTGAGCCTGATGCTGTGTATGCCGCAAATGTGAGTTAGGTAAAAGAATGAAAAAAAAATTTGGCTAGCAAGTTAGATAATTTCTAGCGTGAATGATATATGTGGATTGCAGGTGAATAAGAAATTGCGGTGCTTGTTTGGATCTGCCAAGATCGCGTCTGATCGCCTGGTAATACATAAATGCAAAGCTGCTGGCTGAAGCAAAATGAACAAGTACCGATGGCCTGACGCTTGTGCGTACGACGGCTGATAAAGAGCCGGGAAAAAGAAAGATGATGATCGGCCGCAGTCAATGAGCCTGATGCTGTGTATGCCGCAAATATGGGTGAAGGTTAGGTAAAAGAATGAACAAGAAAACAAATTCGCTGAGATAAAATGTTTTTTATTGAAGGTAAAATCGTTCAACAAAGACATATATCTCGCAACATATGCCAAACAAAATGAGCAATGCTCCAAGAACTTTAAAAGTGTTTAGAACATGGCCCGTGTGTTTTGATGGTGTAGATCGATTGTTGTACGGTCCACATACATCCTTGCCATTTGCATAGATGCAGTTAGGTGAACGTTGAAGATGTTCTGCCTCAACGTCGTCCGGTGTGTTTAAGGCTGTCATTTCCATACAGCAAAAGTAACATTTTACTATATCTTTTAGGTTGGTGTAAAAGAATCCGCTCCTTGCTAGCTTGTAAGATTTTCTATCGTCCAAAGTTAAATTCTTAAATGTTTTTAGTCGGTCAGATTCACGCTTTAAGACCAGCATTGTGACTGCAATAAGAACTGCTTAGATAACATCTTTTATATTAATCCATGTGTTGTGCTTTTGCGGAAAGCCAAGCCATTTAACATAAACTTTACCTCCACGTCGTTTTAAAACTTTTTCTACAAGGTAAACGTCGGGATATCTGACGGGGGTTAGTTCAAGCTGGTAAAAAGCGCCTTGTATTATATCTCCTTGATAGTCTTCAAGAATGTAAGTTACCGGATAGGTGTTTTTTACCTCTTTTATTTTGAAAATTTCAGTGGACCAGTTTGGGGTGTAGCCTTTTTCAAAAACATGTTTATATCTACTTATACGAACAAAGTCTCCTACTTTGTACTTTGGTTTTGATTTTGATTTTGGTTTTTTATACACAGTTAGCAATAAACGAATCTCATTAGCGGGGCCTACGTCTATAGGTCTCATCTTGATAGTTCGATGCTTTGTTCTGTTATATTTATCTGTTAACTTGTCCAGCATACTCAGCCAATGATAATTACCATTCATACTAAATTCCTTCCACATAATACTTTTCAATGTTCTATTAAATCTTTCTACAATTGACGCCTTCAAAGAACTATAAGTTGAGTAATGATTAACATCATATTTTTCCATCAAGCGTTTGAATGGTTTGTTGTAGAACTCTTTTCCATCATCTGTTTGTAAGTTTCTTGGGATACGCCCCTGATTGAAAATTAGCTGCATTGCTTTGGTGACTTCTATCCCACTTTTGTCTTTAATTGGTAAAGCCCATGCATATTTAGAAAATGTATCAATGACAGTTAGCAAAAAACGAAAGCTTTGATTTTCTTTTGCATATGAACTCATCAACTAAGTCGGCTTGCCACAGGTCATCTTTACCTTTAATCGTTACATGACGACGCTTAAAGTTTTTGCGGGCTGGTCTATGAAGTTCGTTAATAATTTGTCTTCTGCTCATTCTTGAAAGAGTATATAAGTGCTTATTTGCAAAAAATATGAGGCTTATATACAAAAAGGTTTGTTGTCAAGAGTTTTTTGTTTTTGTGGCAGAAATGATCGCATTCAAACATCCATTTACAATGATCGTGGCAGGGCCTTCCGGATGTGGAAAGACTACGTTTATTAAAAAACTTTTAAACGATGTTTCGCTAATACAACCGGAAATTACGAGGATTATATGGTGTAATGCAGAACGCGAAGCTTTGCCAGTAGATATTGCGTCCACAAACATAGAATATATAGACAGTGTACCCGATGAGTTTATAAATTATACAAACGAACCCACGCTGATTGTTATAGATGACATGATGTTAAATGCTTTTAGTAAGCAGGTCTGTGAGCTTTTTACTAAAGGATCACATCATCGTAATTTTTCAGTAATTCTTGTAACACAAAACGTATTTCATCAGGGAAAATTCTGCAGAGATATATCGCTGAACTGTAAGTACCTTGTCGTTTTTAAAAATCCCCGCGATAAAAGTCAATTCGTGCATTTAGCGAGGCAAATTTATCCGGAAGATTGTTTAGAACTTCTAAATATATATAAAGAGACCACTCAGGAACCTTACGGCTGTTTGCTGATAGATCTTACTCAGGAGATTAACGACACACTAAGATTCCGAACGGATATTTTTAACAAAGACTTTGCAACCTGTTTTTGTCCACAAAGTTCCTTGAATAGTAAAAATGGTGTCAAGAGTGAAACGATTAAAGGACAACAAGCATATGCTTTATGTACTTAAAAATGCTAAATCAAACTTAAGAAATGCTATCATTAAAAATGCCGATTCCGAGGTTATAAAAACTCTTTGTGAAATCATACACAACACATTAAAAGGAAATCATATGCCTCATGGTAAAATATATAATTCGCTGTGTAAGTATAAAAAGGATATGCGAAAATTAGCTGACTCAAAAAGATCTGTAGCAAGACAACGTAAGTTGCTAGTACAACGAGGAGGATTTTTGCCAGTTTTATTAGGAAGTGTGCTATCGGGTGTAATAGGCTCACTAATTGAGAAATATGCATAAAGCCAATAGCCTTAACAAAATGCTGCTTCTTTCACCGGAAGTATATAATATATTAAAGGGTGAAATTGAGCAATCTGCAAACTTGTCATTATTTGATAAATCAATGAATAAGATATTAAAAAGTAAAAATCTGTCTGACAAAGAAAAATGGTATAACTATAGGAATGAATTAATAAAGTTTTTTAATGTAAAACGTAAAAAGGCACAAGTTATCGAAACACAGAAAACTAAAATTCCCATCGAACTCGAAAATTCACCACTTAGACATAAAAGTTTAAGAGACACAAATTTGTATTTACCACGAGAAGAAAACGTGAGGCATAAAAGCTTAAGAGACAGTGCAACACAGACAAAAATGATATTTAAAGATGAGATTTCCACCCAAACCTCCCCCGTCAATTTTGGCGAAGAGATTTTCGAGATTGAGGAAACAACACCGCCAAGGCGATCTTTATCCCCAGCCGCAAAACGACGTTTATCAGCTAGTGGGATAGCAAAAAGTCTTAAAACCCCAAAAGTACCAAGATTGCAAAATAAAGACTATAAAGTAATCACCGATGCTGACGGTATAACCCAGTATACCGTGCCTGTGGATATGAGTATTGACGAAGCAGCTAGCCTTATAGACGAGTTAGAGCAAGATGATCCAAAAGAAAAGGTTCCGGCTAGAAGGCCTATATTAAGGCCCTCACAACTAGATCCAAGGCAATACGAGCTTGCATTCCCAGCGAAAAAAGGCCTGCGACAAAGTGAACGTTTAAAAGGTAAAAAAGAGCGAAGTGCAAGTGTACCAGACGTCGCTTGGGTTAGGTTTTAATATATAATAAAAAATGCCTGTAGACATAGTGAATAAGGACTTTTACGTATGTCTTTTTAGCAACAATTCTATGCAATTTTATCCTGAAAACACTTTGTCAGCTTTTACAAGCGCACTTGCCAGTCCATGTAAATTCTCTAATAGCTGGAGCGTTGGAGTAACTGAAATTTCATTACCGAACTATGACATAAATGTAAAGAAGGGGGTGAAGCGCGATGTGGCTGACATGGTAGATGAGCGTAGCGTTAAAAGGGTGAAGCGCGAAACACCTGATAACCCGTTAAAGGAAATAAGAGAGCAGCAAAAAGAAGAGTTCAAATCACTGACAGTAAAAATAAATGATAGTGTCAAACTTGAGTGGACAAAAGAAAGTCTTGAACAAACTAGCTACAGAGTGGGACAGGTGAATTTTTCAGCCTTTCTGCTAACATTTTACAATGCAGTCAGTCCTTCCTGGTATACTATGTTTTTGGACGACGTTAAAAAAGCAATGTGTGATCGGCTGGAAGCTGACTTTTACGACGAGGTGATACCTGAAATAAGTTACACACAAGAGCCGGACGAGTTTATATTACATATCTATCAAGGGAAAAAATCTTCAGAAAATGTCGTTTTAAAGTATAAGGACTATGAAACAGTTGAAGCATTTGTTGATGACATTATTGGACAAATTCCTAGAAGAAAAAGAAAGCAAACTGTCATACAGAATTCAATTGATAATTACGCACATCCTGCCCTTAGCATTAAAAGAGCCCGAGATAAAGCAACAAAAGGTACCGCCAAAAAGGTGCATGATATGTTTGAGCTACGGCTAGAAGACCTGGAAGTAACAATAAAGATAAAAAAACCACTACCATCACACCTTAATGTTAAAGATCTTGTCACGCTTTTAATATCAAATGTGCATTTTGACGATCAATTAATTAGCGAGCAAGAAAAGCAAAAAAAGATTATTCAGATTAAAGATACAATTTTCGGTATTTTAAACAGGCTAAAAAAAGATTCATTAACTGCAAAGGCACCTGATCAGCGACAAATTGCTAAAGATAGTAATGTTTTGGATGTGCCATACGAAAAACAGACTTCGGGGGAATACTTGACAACACCGGTGCCTATTGACACAAATATAGAAAATTTGTCGGATTTCTTTACGGATATATTTCTTCAGACACCTGAGGAAAAGCGTAAACCTGATGCAATACTTTCGGAAATAAAAGAATCATTTAACACCGCTGGACTACGCCAAGAGCATATGTCAATTATTAATAAAATTAATGGCCTGGAAAGTACAATCAATGAATTTATACAAAGATTCCCCCGAGAAGCTATGGAGATATCAAAAGAATGCTATGATAAAAACATAATTTTCATTTACACCGATATTATCAAACCAAGAATTATTGGTAATAAATTAGCTCGATACTTACGAGTGATACCGGCACAGTCATGCGAGGGTGTACTAAGATTTGAGCATGTAGAATACTGTCCTCTGGAAAAAACATTTATAGAAGGTATTTCTATAAAAATAACTGACAGCCAGGGTGAATTGATAAATTTTAAACCAAGTTATATTCCAACTTATGTGATGCTTCATTTCAAAAAACAATAAGCTATAAATATATGTGCACCCCCCCAGCCAATTTTCAATTTGATGGCACTTTGTTTGACTCTAGCCTTTATTAAAAATGAATGCACATTATACTCGATACTACTTACTACAGAGCGGTGGTAACTTGTCGGACATAGGAGAATTGTACCGGACGCCACTTACTTACCAGCAAGGAAGGGGCATTGGCAGCTTCTTCAGCGGATTATTTCGCTATTTACAGCCATTAGTTGCTTCAGGGGCCAAAGTTATAAAACAGCAAGCCCTAAGAACTGGAAAAACAATACTGCAAGAAATTGGCAGCAAGCCGGTTAAGGACGTTTTAAAAGAACAGGGAAAAGTTGCAGTACAAGACCTTGCGCAAAAGGGTATAAATAAACTCTTCGATAGTATGGGCGGTGCAGGTATAAATAATCGCACGATTATTAAAAGAGCTAATCCATTTACGACGTTACGCTTAACGAAGTCTCCAGAACGAAAAAGACGTTCAAAGCAAACAAAACGGACTACGAAAAAAACAGCAAGCAAGAAGAAAAAATCTATAAAAGGCGAACGCGGTTTTCGTAAACGCGTATTGGATATTTTTGATAAATAAACAAAATGTCTACTTATAATGAGTGCATGAAATCTGAGTTGGACCTTTTCTCTACACCGGCTATTCAAAGTAATATTTTAAAAACCGAAGAGGTAGCATACAAGCCTATAGCCTCATTGGATAACTCATCAGTTTTGGAATTTGTTTCGCTGGGACATGGAGATACATATCGAGACCTGTCAAGTATATACCTACGTTTAAAAGTGCAGCTAATTAAATTTAAAGATGGAAAAGAAGTACTTTATACCGGAAAAGATATTACCGTAACTGCCCCAGATGGTTCCGTGAAGACTGCGCCTGATGAAGGCCCTGGTGTTGTCAATAACATGCTTCACTCGCTCTTTCGCCAGTGCACTATTTACCTAAATGGGAGACCTGTTGTTCAAACTGACAATAACTACAATTATAGGGCATATATCGAAAATTTGTTAAATTATGGAAAAGATGCGGCATCAACACATTTGGAATCTGTCGGCTGGTATATTGATGAAGACAATATGGAGGTTGTTCAAAGTCGCGAAGAAAATATAGGCTACTTAGCAAGACAGAAACTTTTTAATAAGAGCAACGTTGTCGAGCTAATGGGGAAAATACATGCCGATATGTTTAACCAAGATAAATTATTAATGAATGGTGTGGATCTGCGCGTAGTGTTATCACTTGAAAAACCCGAATTTTACCTCTTGTCAAGAGATGATGACAACTCCCCACGAGTTAAGATTGTAGAGGCTACCATGTACATGAATCACGTATCTGTTAACCCCAGCATCATGCTGGCTCATGAAACTGTTTTACAACGGTCAAATGCTGTATACCCATACAAACGTGTCGAAGTTAAAACATATACTATACCTGCAAACACATACACATTATCCTTAGACAATATTGTCATAGGACAATTACCAAACTTACTAGTGTTTGGTATGGTTGATAACGACGCATATACAGGAAATCGAACAAAAAATGCCTATAATTTTAGACATAATAACATCACAAGATTTAATTTATCAGTAAACGGTGTCCAGATTCCAAACCAGCCTATAGAATTCGATTATTCAAAGGAAAAGCCAATTAGTACAAGGGGATACATGTCCTTGTTCAAAGGCACCGGAATACATTATTTCGATAAAGGACATCAGATTTCAAAGAAATTCTTTGACAACGGCTGTTTTCTTCTCGCTTTTGATTTAACTTCTGACCATTCATATAATTCAACCTGCGGAAATCTACTAAACCAAGGTACGGTTAGAATTGAAGGAAGATTTAAGGAGGCTTTGACGACAACAGTAACTTGCATCGTGTATGCTGAATATGACGGAAGTGTGGAAATCGACAAAGATAGAAACGTATATACCAGCTTCTGAAAAGGCTATATAAGGTGCTACAATTTAAAATTAATCATAGTGCCTCGACAGTGAACCCTGCTATCATGAGTTGCTTAATAAATGTCGAATACTTTTCTGGAGGTTGCTTGACCTTCTTGAAAAAGGTTTCTTTTGCGGGATTCACGGCACAAAGTAAATTATTTACCAAGGAGATTGTCTTTAAATACCCCACATCAGCTCCAGGGTGTATCGACCAATCAAATAAATTGGGAAACATTGAACTTAGACGTTTAGATGAAGACCTAATAAAAACATTAGCAAAATTTACTACAGTACTTGTTTGCGACGCGCCAACTAAGGAATTTATAAACAACTATGTTACATCCTATACCAGCGTTATTGACGTAGGAACAGCAACCCTGGCTTCCGAACAAGAATGAACACGATTGATCTCACAACGGCACTAGCAAATAACCCTACTACAAAGAGGCTCTTTAGAGGTGTATTTGCCTGTGACCGTCTACCAAAAGAAATAAAAAATCCTTCATGTGTCATAGCTAATACGGACCCTGCACGAAAGAGCGGCACCCACTGGGTTGCATTTTACATTCCAGAAAAAGGTCCTGCAGAATACTTTGATTCGTATGGCAACCCCCCCAGTAACAGATTTTTTCGCAACTTCCTACATACAAATTCAGATGTGTTTGTAAACAGTAAAAAACGATTGCAAGGTGCACTTTCATCTACCTGTGGACATTATTGCTGTGTGTATCTGTATTTTCGGTGTAAAGGAAAAAGTTTAAAACATTTTCTGAAACAATTTTCCCTCAATAATTTTAGATTAAATGACAACAAAGTTGTGAATTTATATCGCAAAATATACTTGAAAAAATATTTAAAATCTTGTGGGGGTAGCTATAACCAGCTATGTATACCGGAAAATAAGCGTATAAATACGAAGCGATGGTGATGCACACTTAATGTTAAAGTATAAGTCGTCGTTTCAAGATGGCGCCAGCACCTAGAGTTAACAAGTCTAAACAGTTGAGTGCAGACAAGTTTAAGGCGATGGACACAAAATCGAAAAAGCAAAAACTTAGATCGATACAAAAGAAAGGCAATAAACGATCAGAGGTTCCGGGCGAAAATCTTTTGCTAAACTATACATATCATCTGGATCATTACCATAATCAGAAGGTCGTCCTCGGATTTGATACGACCTCTTTTGAGGCAAAGATAGTCTTCCACCGCCATGGTCTCGCGCCTGTGTCAACATTTTACTCTGGATGGCTGGAAGTTTACAAACATCTATCCAAACTAAAAGACGAGGTTATTGCAGACATGTTCCCGCCAAACCAAGAAGTGCTTCAGACGATATACACAATCCCCGTTGGTACAGGAACTATTCAGCTGACCCTTGACGAGCTCTATAAACTGTCTGATATGCAGGATTTCTTCAAGATTGTTATGTTCCACAATAACAATGCCGCCGAAAGTGTGAAGGAGTACTATAAACAATATTGTGAGAAGTGCAAAAACAAAAATGTAATTTTGCTGTCAGGCGAAGACTTTTTTATTCCGTCTAGAACTTCTTATGTCCATCTAAATTATTCTAGACTTTTCTTTGAGATACCTTTGTTCTGTAGTACCAATATTCTGTTCGACGTAATAAGCATTTAATAAATTTTTAAATAAAAGCAAAAAGGTGTTTTTTAATTTTAATTTATGATTTTATTGATTAACATATACAGGTACATATTTACACAGTTTTGTCGAGCACAACGGATAAAAGATACAATATTGTGGATTTTGCAAGGAAGCTGATAATTTGCAAGTTCACCTAGCCTAGGCATTTCTCCAAGCTCGATGATTTCTGAAGTGGGCGAGTATTTGCGGACAAATGAAGCCTTGATTACACCTTTTACATACACTGTTGTATTTTTAAATCTTGAAAACACTTCGGGTATGTTGTTGTAGCTGATGTCCCCGTCACTCCAATGTAGACCATTTATATTTTCCACGTCATACTGGTTCTGTCGTCTTGCCTTCGATGACAACTCCTGGTATGGATAGGGAGGCATGAAATGATAAGCATCCGGGATGTTCGTTCCGACAGCAAGGATGGCAAGTTCTTTAATAAAGTACTGGCCATTATTTCCGCATACAAACTGGATGTCCAAGATAAATTTGTCCATATTATAGCCTGACGATGAAATACGGTATGAAGCGAAACCGTGCGTGAACATTTATATTATATGTGTATTATATATAGAGATTTTCAACATGACGCATCCACATTATCTAGCTGTGACTTTTTGCGAATCTCCGTGATATAATAATATCCGCTGACGATGATGACCGCTCTCTTTGCACATTCTTTTACCTAACCTTCACCCATATTTGCGGCATACACAGCATCAGGCTCATTGACTGCGGCCGATCTTCATCTTTCTTTTTCCCGGCTCTTTATCAGCCGTCGTACGCACAAGCGCCAGGCCATCGGTACTTGTTCATCTTGCTTCAGCCAGCAGCTTTGCATTTATGTATTACCAGGCGATCAGACGCGATCTTGGCAGATCCAAACAAGCACCGCAATTTCTTATTCACCTGCAATCCACATATATCATTCACGCTAGAAATTATCTAACTTGTTAGCCAAATTTTTTTTCATTCTTTTACCTAACTCACATTTGCGGCATACACAGCATCAGGCTCACTGACTGCGGCCGGTCATCATCTTTCTTTCTGCGCCAGCAACTTTTTCTTTCTTTGCCTTTGTTTTCAGGCCGTTTTTTCACTTTCTACCCGACCGAGGCACGTGACAGCATCACGACTTTGTTTACCTTTGCTTTATTTCTCAAAAGCAACTTACCCGCTCTTTCGCCCGATCATTTCACAGGCACGATCACTTTGTCCCCTCGGCCTCCTGCCTTTTTGTTCTTGCCATCAAGAAAACTCGTATTGCACACCTACTTGCACTTACTAGCCACAGCCATGCTAGCAACTTGTCCTTTTCCAAAAACCAGTTATTGTCTCCCGTCCTTCCCACAAACAGCACCAGCTATCCCCCTCTAACCAGCCATCCGCCACAACACAACTCGACTTCGACTCAGGTTTTTATTTTTACCTCCCTGTGCTTGCAACAGGTACTTGTCTTTCCCGCTCCCGCATCATACACTTCTTATTAGGCGGTGGGTACCGTCTTGCAGATATTCATACGGACGCCCTTTCCACTGATAGGAAATTTCTTGTCCCGTATGCACCTGGTGGTGAGTAGACGGCAGGTGGACATCTTACTACTCATGTGTAACATGTACAGAAGGCAAGCAAACAAGACTACCTTTTAAAAGTGAAGGCTCCAAGGCTAGAATTCTCCTTGAAACTCTTCACTCCGACGTACGTGGGCCAATGTAAACGCAGACTATGGGCGACTATCCAAAGAAGGTGTACGTGGACTTTCTCCGAAACAAGTCTGACGCTCTGAAGAAGTTCAAGGAATTTAGAAATGAAGTAGAAAACCAGTTGGGTGCTCGTATAAAAATCCTTCGGACAGATAACGGCTTGGAATACGTCAACAAGGAATTCTCACACTATTTGAAAGGCACTGTTATCATACATCAAACGACCACACCGTATACACCTGAACAAAATGGGACAGCAGAACGCATGAACAGAACTCTTGTATGTATGCTCCTGAATGCCTATTTACCCAAGATGTACTGGGCTGATACCATACATACTGCGGCATATGTAATCAGTCGTTCTCCAACGAAGTCCTTATCTTTCAAAACGCCTGAAGAAATGTGGTCTGGTGAAAAGCCAAAAGTGAACCATATGCGTATATTTGGATGTGAAGCTATGGTGCACTTGCCCAAAGAGAAACGCAGAAAATGGGATCCAAAGGCACAAAAGATGATCTTTATTGGATATTGTGATCATACCAAAGGCTACAGATTCATAATACCAAATACAAGAAAGTTAGTCCGGTAAAAATAGACCAAAAAATTGAGGTAGGTTTGCATTAATTCGCATAGAGCTGAAAATTGGTATATACCTTGGGGACATTATCACAAATAAAATACTAAGAGTCCCCATCGATCTGACATCTGCAAAAAAAGTTATACAAGGTCAAAAGTTCAAAAAACTGTTTTTCTCAATTTTTCCGGTAAACGGTAAGTTTTATCATAAAAATAGACTATACAAAAGTTTTAGATCATGATATTATCTATAAAAATTTTCCTTATATGTATATTTGTTTCTAAGAATCACCATTCCTGAGATATTGCGATTCTAAAAGTTGAAGAAGTCGTAGTTTTTCATAATATGCACACATTTGCGCACCACCTGTGAGATAATGTACTCGGCGCTTATTTTTTAACATGGTGTCCCAGGTAGGAATAGTCCACCATCTATTGTGACTAAGTTTTATTAAAAAATATTGTATGAATCGGAAAATGGTACTATTGAAAATGATTTAAATCGCACGAATTACTGTTGGTTTCGGGAAGATGTTATTCTGACTGATAATCTTCAAATGCCACTTCAATAGTCTTATAGTATATATCTTCTTCGTTTTCTTCTTCTTCTTGTTCTTCTAGCTGGATGTGTGGAAAAGATACATCAGTTGTCTCCTCATTGATATCATTAAAATCTTCATCTGTTCAAGTTGATTCAACATTGGAGCAAGACCGGCCTTGGAAATTAGTACATACTAGTGAACAAAATAACCCGACATTTTTACAGCTACTTTTTGCACTACAATCCTTTTTGCAATTGCAAAAGATGGTGTTGAGAAGTCTTTCCGGAGAAGGTGGGAGTAAAGTTTGAATTGGCTCCAAAGTATTATCTACTAATTTCCAACCCCAGTCTTCTGGCTCCAGTTGATTGCATAGCCATACTTGAAGCCATACATGCCTAGGCAATTGGCGGTAACCGCGTTGGTCACGGATAATGAAATGGTAAAATTATTATGAGCAGTAAAGCAATAATGGCACAAATAAGATTGGTTTCGCGGATATGCATATATGAGTATAAGATCCGTCATCTCTCTGACTCAATGGACTTCATCCAACCTCACGCAACCATCGATATCAAAGTTACTTCAACATAACAAAATACACTTGACATCTGACGTGCAGTATTTATTTACTTCACTGCATCATACACCTGATACGCAAGAATTAAGGCTGACCACACTTAACATCCAACACTAAGGCTCGGCTCACGTAATACCTCACACCTGACATGCAACATTGACTTATGTACATACATTATACGTCCTATGTAGTGTACACAGAACATGAAAACACCACACACAACACGTATGACATGGATGTAGTGGAACAAAAATTTAGACAAGGAAATTGGAGTTCTAGACTCAAAGTGGCCCAGTAGGTGAAGCAGCGGACTTGTGGGTTACGTTCCCTCTCTTTAGTTTTGGCGTTGGACAAGTCAAGTCGGAGTTGGGTAGAAGAAGGAAATTTTAGACAGTGAAAATAAAATCAAAAAAAAAGTAAAGAGAATATTGGGAAAGTGGAAAAAGAGCGAAAGAAGCTACGGGAAGAGGAAGGAACGCCGAAGGAGCCGTTAAATCTGGAAAAAAAGGAGGAAAGGAACGACGGAAGAGGCACGTGGAGGAAAAAATCAAAAGTTAAGTAAAATTATTAACATATAATATTGTTGCACAATTTTGTGATCACGCACTCGGCAATTCAGCTTCTAAAATTGCCCCTTTATCATTTCCTTTTTTTGGTGATTTTGGTTTTAATTGCATTATATAGTACAGTAGAGTGTGGAGTTTCGGGAAACATTTTCTAGAAAAAAACAACTTTTTTTTTGGGTTAAACCCGACTTGTGGGAAAAAATGTAACTGTGATTAAAATCGATTGTCCGTTGTCCTCCGTCACGTGGTCGCGCTATTCTGCATAACGGAATTCAAGAAATTTTATTGGCCTACTATTCACCTGCCAATATTTCTACGCCGCGTAAATTTTGATAAGGTATAGGCGTAATGCAATGATTTATATGATACGGAATATCGTGGACTTCATTGGGTTCGCTGGTCAATACTAGTACTGCTGGGTTTTCTTTAGATATATTTATTTCAGCATAAGCGCATATATTCTTTTATATTTTTTTGCACCCTATATACATATAATACAGTTTATAATTAATTTAATAAAATTGGCCATAGTTTTTGTTGTTGTAAATATATATAGATTATTGTTTTGGGAGCGAGCTCTATACAGCCCGGCTAAAACTGTACCCCGGTGGTTTGCGGCCGTGCGAGCTGGCAGGCTAGCATGCGGTAGTGTGGGGGGTTGCCAAAGTGCTGCACTTAGCCACCGGGACGAGCTGCCCGGAACGAATATCTCGCGCAGACAGGATCAACAAAAATCGGGGTGAGGGAAAAGGTGTAGGCAGAAGGAACCCCTGTTCCTGCCGGTGATTAGCTCTCCGAAAGGGGGATCCCGATGGATTGGATCCCCCTGGCCTATGCCCCAACCGCCCAATGACCTCCCATTTGGCCCATAATTATGTGGGAGGTCCCTATTAGAAAATCAAACAGCGAAACCGACGAGGTGGCTAAAAGGAGGTAGAGGGGGATTTAGGGAGCAATGAAATATTTAGTTAATCAATACATGATCTTAATCAGTTTCCTCTCACGACCCTTCCTTTTACCGGAAAATACATACATCTGATAAACAATAAAGGCGATCGCCCAAACTTAGAAATAAAAAGAAAATAATCCCTACTACTCCTAACGTCGTATATATCTATTAGGCCGAGTTATGCATATAATTTCTATTACTGGCCTTTAAATTCATATTATTACAACCACAACATTTCCCGCTCTTTGTTTTGTTTTTCTTTACTTTACCATATTATTACCTCTTTTATAAACGAGGCCATTTAATTTAATGTAAATTAACCATTGATATAATAATAACAAAGCTTAAATTTTTACTTCTAGGAAATCTTCCATTTCTTATCCAAAAAAAATAATTGTTATGTATATTTCCTTTTCTCTTTCCCAAAAAAAATTTTTTTTTAAATTTAGTTGTATTTACATACATATATATAAAATCAAATGAAGAGAAAAAAAAATTTTTAATAATAAAAAGGAAATAAACAAAACCAAAAACCTGCTTTTAGTCCCAGGCTAATTTCTGTTGTCGATGGCGGTGCGGATGGTGATGATGCTGCTGCTGACGAATCTGAAGATGTTGGCGGCGCCGCTCTGCAGAGATGGGATGCTCCCTCGTTGGGGGAGGGATGGAGGTCCTTGTTTTACCCTCCTCGGGTTCCCTCCCTGATGACTCGTTCCAGCGTTTCTTAATCTTTTGTGTCACGTTTATTCTATTTATTTGTTTGCTTTGATTTCGATTTAGTTATGCTTATGTTAGTGCTTATTTATTTTATTTATTTATTTTTTTGTTCATTTATTCATTTATGTATTTTGATTTTATTTGTATTTATTTATAATTTACTCTTTTTATTGTCTTTCTTCCTCTTCTAATTTACTTTATTTATTTTATTTATTGATCTTTTCTCCCCCTTTTTTGTTCTTGTTTTTTTTTTTGTGTCTCTTTTAATTTGTCTAATTTTTAGTTTTTTTTTCTTTCACAATAAAAGGTTTGTCTTATAATTTAACAGGTTAAGGGTTATTTTTATTTATAGGTCCTCTAACATTTTAGTTAATTACACGTTTTATAATTTGTTTATTTTATATCTAAATTTTTTTTTTTTTGAATTCCTGTCTGAGTTGCTTATTATCAAGTCCATTAAATTTCTTCACTATTTTATTTTAGCATTAAATTTCTTTTTTTTGGAAGGCCACCAAACCGTAAATAATCGTTGAGAACCACCGTCATCTCGATGCTTTTGAAATTCAATTACGTCCGAAAAGATAGATATCGCGATGCGGAACACAAAAAAATCAAATCTCCGCTTTTAATCGAATCAATAAGGGAATATTATCTAGTACTGGAAACTCATTTTCGTAACAAGTATTGGGGAGGTTCTACTTTTCTCGGCCTAAATTTTTGGGAACGGGGTTCGAAACATTTTGCTGCGGTAATTAACGGAAAAATAATGAAAAAATTCTATCTCGTCCCGTTTTCGAGATATAGGGCAAAATAGTTAATACTTGAGAAGTATCAACTATTGCACAGCAAAATGTTTTAAAAACCGCCCAAAACACTTTCACTGAACTTTCACTGCACTTCCACTTCTTGCACACACTCGCGCGCTTATTTACTGTACGTTTAAAGGAAGCAAATTTCCATAATTGCATTAAAATTATGCAATTATCAGAAATTTGCTCCCACAATTACAAAATTCGAACGAGAACTGTCAATATGCACTTGAAGTTGGCTTCATTCGATGCCAATTTGCGAGTTACATTAATTGGGTCACGTCTGTAACTTTACCCTGGATCAATTTACATTCGTCCCGATTATTGTTATTTTTTATATTTAAACTAATTATTCTTTGTAGTTTGTAAAAGGAAAATAAACTCCAGCGGTAGTTTGTAAAAGGAAAATAAACTCCACCGGTAGTTTGTTAAAGGAAAATAAACTCCACCGGTAGTTTGTAAAAGGAAAATAAACTCCACCGGTAGTTTGTAAAAGGAAAATAAACTCCACCGGTAGTTTGTAAAAGGAAAATAAACTCCACCGGTAGTTTGTTAAAGGAAAATAAACTCCACCGGTAGTCAGCCGTCAAACACCGCCATCGTGGGCAATAGGCTACTTACCGTTCGAGTTACGTATGCTACTTTTCACCACGAGTGCGGGGTAAGTGTTACTCTACCGCACGGGTTTCCATGCGGTAACTCATAAATTAACCACTGGGCGGTAAGTAGCAGATTGCTCGCTTCGCTCGTGCGTCAAACACCGCCATCGTGGGCAATCGGCTGTACAACCCTCATTTTTGTGCTGGTAATAACCCCTAATGCAATAATGCAAACAAATTTCCTTTTTTATAAACTACCGCTGGAGTTAATTTTCCTTTTACAAACTACCGGTGGAGTTTATTTTCCTTTTACAAACTAGCGCTGGAGTTTATTTTCCTTTTACAAACTACCGGTGGAGTTTATTTTCCTTTTAAAAACTACCGGTGGAGTTTATTTTACTTTTACAAACTACCGGTGGAGTTTATTTTCCTTTTACAAACTACCGGTGGAGTTTATTTTCCTTTTACAAACTACCGCTGGAGTTTATTTTCCTTTTACAAACTACCGATGGAGTTTATTTTCCTTTTACAAACTACCGGTGGAGTTTATTTTCCTTTTACAAACTACCGGTGGAGTTTATTTTCCTTTTACAAACTACCGGTGGAGTTTATTATCCTTTTACAAACTACCGGTGGAGTTTATTTTCCTTTTACAAACTACCGGTGGAGTTTATTTTCCTTTTACAAACTACCGGTGGAGTTTATTTTCCTTTAACAAACTACCGGTGGAGTTTATTTTCCTTTTACAAACTACCGCTGGAGTTTATTTTCCTTTTACAAACTACAAAGAATAATTAGTTTAAATCTAAAAAATAACAATAATCGGGACGAATGTAAATTGATCCAGGGTAAAGTTACAGACGTGACCCAATTAATGTAACTCGCAAATTGGCATCGAATGAAGCCAACTTCAAGTGCATATTGACAGTTCTCGTTCGAATTTTGTAATTGTGGGAGCAAATTTCCGATAATTGCATAATTTTAATGCAATTATGGAAATTTGCTTCCTTTAAACGTACAGTAAATACGCGCGCGAGTGTGTGCAAGAAGTGGAAGTGCAGTGAATGTGTTTTGGGCGGTTTTTAAAACATTTTGCTGTGCAATAGTTGATACTTCTCAAGTATTACCTATTTTGCCCTATATCTCGAAAACGGGACGAGATAGAATTTTTTCATTATTTTTCCGTTAATTACCGCAGCAAAATGTTTCGAACCCCGTTCCCAAAAATTTAGGCCGAGAAAAGCAGTAACGTACCCAAGTATTTCACTAGTCATTACTCAATTATATGCCGGCACTCAGCTACTTTAAGAAAGAATATCATTGCAAAAAAAGAAACAAACGTAACATCGTACCCGCATCAGTTGGCATACAGGAACACTTCGATATCGTCGAAAATATTACTAGAACAGTATTTTTGGTGCGCCTCCTGTTTCACAGTTCTGATCCTCACAAAGAGGTGTTTTAATTCTGTCTTAGCGGCTTAAAGCGGCCCAAGGCGGCTTAATACGGCTTAAGAAGGCTTAAAGCGGTTTACGGCGGATTTAAAACGATAAACGGCGCTTAAAGCGGCTTGAGGTGTGTTTACGGCGGCTTACCGCGAACTTAAGTAGGCTTACGGCGGATTTAAGACGATCTACGGCGCTTAAGGCGGTTTGGGCTTTGCTCATTAAGGTCAACTAGTTCCGTCTTGAAACATAAATCACATCCCCCACAACAACGAGTTTGTACTCTGTCAATTTCTTCGCTTGAGACCTATTGTTTTAAACAGCCAAATGGAACTCCCTCGCCAGGAACCACAGTCACCAAAACAACAACCCTCTGCATCACTTGGGGCTCCGATAGGATGTCGTTTCCTTTCGGCGGGGTAAATTATTTTTCACTTTAGCGGGCGAGTTAGCACTTTACATGAAACACGCACAAATTCCAGCAATTTCGGCACAATTTCTATTTGTGACTTATTCAATGCTCTCCGACGCCCGAGACCGAGACCATTTCAGCTTCCTTGTCCTGACCGTGATTCGAGGTACTTCGCAAGTTTGAGCACTTCACATAAGTCGCATTAGACACACGAGTTGTACAATGCGATGGAAATTATCTAGTCTTGCCGTGCACTTGTAAGTAAGTGATTTTACTCTCCACTCCGTACTTAAGCTCAAGAAAGAAGAAAATTGCGTGGAATAAAATTACTGCCTTCGTCGCGTGCCTGGATCGACCCCTTCCTCGTTCGTGTGCTCATCCTCAACTGACTTCTCTCGACTGCCTGCCTTAACTCCCGCAATTGCGTCGCCCAGCCGTTCTCTGGCGGTGGAAACATTTGGTAGAAGTTTCTTCCTACAAGGAAGCCGCCACTGCCCTTATACAGTTGAAATTTTATTTTCAGAGCTGCCTAGCGGTACCGAGTTACATTTTTGCACCCATTGGCGACTAACATTTTTGGATTTCCGAAACTACCAGCAATGCTTGGGCTAAATTTATGAGCCTTGATTTCAGCGATCTCATATTGCTTGCAGAGAATTTGACGGAATTATACGGAGGCAATTAGCCTAAGGGGAGCAATTGCTAGGGGACTTCTCTTTACAGGTGGCTCGCTAGGTAGAAAAACTAGCGGTGCATCAAAGGCGCATATGTTGATGGGGGAAGTAAATTGCAAGGCGGCATTATGCAGGCAATTTTAAATGAGGAGGTAACTTTTTTTCCTATGGGGCGGTGGATGGCAATAGGTGCCACTAATAGATTGGCATGTAAGCATTCGATCTTAATGGGATTTGTGGTGGTGACATCATTCGTTTGGGATTTAAATCCTTCGCATTTTATGTCAGCTACATAGCGGACCATAACATTATATAATATATACCTTTCGTACCAAATTGGAAAAAAATTATTTTCTCTTTCTCTAAGTACACACATACGTATAAGGAAACCATTAAAGAGATTATACGAGGGGAATTTCGTATAATTTTAAATAAATATATTCATGGTTTGCAAAATATTACCAACCGGATCTCACGGTTCCCCGGGTTATTGGTTGTTCGATTCGTGCGGTTTCGTTTCCGCTTCCTGCGGTACGGTGCTCTTGTTAGTTCAACACTCCGCAGATTTAAGGAAAAAAAGCACAGATATCCGTCTTAAGTTGATTAGCAGCTAATTCGAATGTTGCAGGAATTATTTAAATTGGAAGCCATAGATTCAGGTGACTTGCCATCAACATCAAAACCGCTCCTATTTCCATAAGAATATAATATTTTTTTTTAAATAATTTGCAGAATACAACAACAAAAATTTTCAAATTTCTATTGGAACGCAAGTTATTTTGCTCTCTTTCCCGGTAGAAGATTATTGCTAGAAGGATAATTAAAGGGTATTGAGCTAAAACATAAACGGAAAGGACCAGTTAGAATTCAATCTTCAATTCGTGGAATTAGTTCCGCTCTCGTAATTTACAGCACCACTGTTTTTTTGAATGGTCGAGTGTAATATAACAAGCCTTTGCTAAGGTGTTATGTTAGCAAATTTCGTTCGTGAATCAAATTAACGTAGACTATACATATTTTTATTTCCTCCTGCAACATTTCTCGGGCTGAAGTACATATTGGGTTTGTTCATAGAAGTCGTTCCTCATCTTCCTGAAGTTTCCTACGGCCGGTTGGTCCTCAGACGGCTAAGTGGAGATTTATTCGGTTGTGTGAAGGCTTATCCTACGGGCATACTCTTACTTTCGGGCACCTACGTAATCGCAAGCTTTTATGAAATTGTGATTCCGGCTCACAGCAAATACATCAGCATGGTTCTCAATCGGTTGTCGCAGGCGGAGTTGTCCTACGAACTGACAATCCGCGGGTTGCCAGTAGGCACGGTGGATCAGATGAGGGTTTCCTTGCGCGAGGCCGTCAGAGTGGAGAAATATGGTAGTTCGCTGATTGGCCCTCCTTATCCGTACACCTTTCGGAGGACGCTGCGGTTTAGAGGAAAAAGTTGGGCAAATCGGGGAGTTGATAGGCTTGTTCTCTGAGGATTCTGCCAGTTCGGACTACATTAAAATAAGTAGCCTAGATAGAATGGATCCCGAAGGTTGTTAACGGGTGCGAGCTCTGGTACAGCCCGGCTAAACTATACCCTCCGTGGTTTACGGCCGCGCGAGCTTGAAGGCTAGCTTCGCGGTAGTGTGTGGGGGTTGCTTCAAAAGCCGCATTTTGCCACGGAGGCGAGCTGCCCGCAACGAGTTCTCGCGCAGGACAGGAAACAGGTAAAAAAAAAGGAAAAGGGACAACGGCAGGAGGAACCCCTGTTCCTGCCGTGGATGACTCTCCGAAAGGGGGATCCCGCTGGAATGGATCCCCCTGGCCTAGCCCCAACCGCCCAATGGCCTCCCATTGGCCCAATTATTTTGGGAGGTCCCTATCTAAAAATTTCAAAAAAAACCGAAAACCCGAAGAGAGGAGGATAAAAGAGAGCGAGGGGATTTAGGGAACAATTAAAGAGTTCTTTAATTAATACATGACTTTATTTTTGCTTAAATTTTCGCTTCCCTTTCTCCATTTTGTACAGCCAACTACGCAAAAAAGAAAATCTCCACAATCGTGAGCTTAGGAATTAGAGACTAATTAAACCCTACTAACCTATATAAGTTTTCGTAGATATAATTTTTCTGTTACAAAAGTGAGTTCGTTCTTACCCATACAACGAATATAAATTCAAACGTTTCGTTTTAGTAGATGATTTTTTTTTTCTTTTTTTCCAAATCATGACCGCTCTCTTTCATGCTTTACATTTGTACGAATGGAAGGTTCAAAATAACCACACTCGTTGACTGATTGAAAATCAATAATTTATTAAGGTAAAAAGAGAACAATTTTATACTAAGCTAATTGTAACAAATAACAAAAAAAAGAGAAATTGCTTAAGTACGCAAAATGACAACATTTCACGATGGGCACGAGCTCACGTGCCGGCGGTGTCAGCGCGAAGTTCATTCATTTCATAAAAGTGTTAACGTCTCAAATTGCACAGCAGCGCAATTGCCAGCGCAGGGTGCATTACCCCTGCTGCATGAAATGAATGAACTTTAGAATGTTTTTACATATAAGTGCTTACGCACAATATTAGGCAGCAAGAGCAATATCCGGCACACAGTGCAATGCCCTTGCTGCGTAATATGAGTGAATAACATACATAGTTTTCTTATTTCTACCTAATAGATTAAATTAGGTTTCTTAATATTAGATGTACTGCGTACATTCTCCCGCCTCAAGATTGATATTCGGAAGCTCCGTGTGAGACCTCAGTTCCCTGCTACAAGTTCTGGGTGCGGGGGTTGGCCGTGCCTTGTTGCATAATTTGACACCAGGTCTCTGTTTGTACCATATGTAAAATATGATTAACAATATGCCGCCGATGGTAAGGTAAGTGCTGCCATAGTGGTGTAGGTCATGGATGTTCATACTCGGAAGTTCGTCTAGGCGTTGCTTCTGAGTGTTTATTGCTGCTTCTAATTCCGCTACGTCATTGCTACTTGCCTTGCTCGTCAACTGAGGGATGATTGGCCGCGACTTGTTTACGATCAACCGTGAGTTTAGGTTCAGGTGCGTTGATAGAACTTTTTGATCTGGGATGAATGATGAATGAAGTCTTCTATGCATCTGGTTGTTTGATGGTATATGGAATGTCGGATGGTTAATATTACAGGTCCCTTGTAAGTGGATGAGTCCATTCCCAGTGAGTGACAATGGGTAATGGATATTGTCGCAGACGATATCATATCTGGTTTCTTCCTTCAGCATAAATAACCATGTACCTTTGTTGTGCAGCTTAATCCATTTATTTTCAATTTCCGTCCGTTTTAAGCGACAGAACGGTGAAATCTGTCTTTGATTGTTTAACAACTCAAGTTCACAATGACTTTGATTAGCCCGTAACGTGAATATTGGTTGGTTCAGATTGCAAAGCAGTTGATCGGCTATCACATGCTGGCAGGCTCGCACGTCGTCTTCTGACATGGGATTGAATCGATCTCGTCGTTGATTTACTGCTAGGTACTTGCTGGATGGTTCGATGTAGAAGTATTGACTCTCATAGAGCACTGGGATTGGTATGAGTTCATATAGGTTATAACTCTCTGTCCTTATTAGTGGAATATTAATGTCGAAGAGAACATTATTATCCGTAATCCTTATGTTGATGTGCAGAGAGTTGTAGATTGCTAACAATGAAGTGTTACTCCCGTCACCAGGCAGCTTGAGATTGGGTGGTAAATGTTCCCGAATGATCTTAAGTTGATCGGTGAGCTGGCTAGGTGTTAACAACAATGTGTTAACCCGTCCATGTCTTATGTCCGTTACCACTGATAGGATACTCCTTTGTATATTCTGAAAACTTAGAAGGCTTAAAGTCAGTAAAATAGCTGCAGAATTGAACGCCTGGGTTATTTTCAGTTCCTGATCTGACTGGCTTAGCGTTTTTGTAACTGCTTCAAGTTTAGTCTCCATCAAAGCAATTTGACGTTGTACCGTATCATAGTTCTTCTTAATAACGTTGACAGTGTTTTCCATGATTGATGTTTGATTCCTCAGTAGTTGTTTAAGCAGCTCTTCGTTTCTTCTTGTCTCACGAATCTGTTGTTCGTAGCGAGACGCAAATTCTTGATCAAGAATTCCAAATAGCTTGTTAGTAATTGTACCAATGAACTCGAAGGGAGCTCGTCTCTTACGAGTGCTGATATGACTGTTTTGTTGGTACAGTACTATGTTGATAGCCTCAGATTCCTGGAGTTGATGTTGAAGTTGGTGAGTGGTAGCAATACACAGCTCTTTTGACAAGTGGACTTCGGTCTCGCAAAGCGTATGAAGTCGGGTTATAGATCTTTTTATTCCACTAAATTCGCTCCAGTAGGTAGTTAAGTCATAATATACGAGGAGATTCCATTCACTGGAGTAAAGTTGCATGTCCGAAATATCGTCAAAGTAAATTCCTTCGTGTTTTGTGAATTGTGTAAGGTTGTAGGGCTTCTCAGATTTTGCCATGGCTATGACACAACACAACGAAAGGAACAGCAAATGCCCCTTTACTACAGACGTTCCTGCTGGTGATCCCCTTTTCCTTCTGTTAGAATCTATTCGATGTCGTTTTTGGATTAGATTATTATCGGAGTCCGTGGATCGTTTGCGATTGGTTACTGTCTCCTTAGTCATATCTTGATCCGCAGAATCATGCTGGGTTGGTTTCATAGGGTTAGGTCCTGTACAGTTGTCAGGTGTGCTCAGCTCGGCAATTTGTGTTGATTCTGTTTCATTATTGATAATAGGCAGTAGTGATAATTTTGTGATTGATCGATCCTTTAAACCTCCTTTGGTTTGCAAGGTTACGACTCTTGTTAAACCATCTTTTCCAGGATGTAATTTGATGACACGTCCAAGAGCCCATCTTGAAGGAGAAGTTTGCTCGTCCTTTATAAGTACGAGGTTTCCCTCTTTTAGGTTCTCTTGTCTTTGAGCCCATTTTGGTCTATGTTGTAATCGTCCAATATATTCAGCAGACCATTTCTTCCAAAAGTCTTGGTTCATTCTATCAATATGCTCCCATCGTGTTAGCGTATTAACCTTCGTGTCCAATAACTCTTGTGCTGGGACTGTTAATAGTGGAGAGCCAGTTAGGAAATGCCCTGGTGTAAGAACGTCCAAGCTTTCTGGATCTTCCGATAAAGGACAAAGTGGCCTGGAATTTAGGCATGCTTCGATTTGAGTGCATAACGTGCACATTTCCTCATAAGTGAGTCTTGAATTGCCGACAACACGTCGCAGATGATGTTTAATGGATTTTACCCCGGCTTCCCACATCCCTCCAAAGTGAGGAGAAGCTGGCGGAATAAAATGCCATTGTGTGCTACTTTCTAATAATGAGTTGTTTACTGCATCTCTAAATGACTGCTGCTTGTGCAGGTCACTTATTATCTTGCTAGCACCGACAAAATTTGTTGCGTTGTCACTGTAAAGGTTTGATACTAGACCTCGTCTGCTCACGAATCTTTTAAAAGCAGCGATAAAGGCTGAGGATGAGAGGTCAGTTACTATCTCGATATGTATTGCCTTTGTAGTGAGACACACAAATATAGCGATGTAACCCTTGTGGGTACGATTTCCTCGTCCCTTAGCAAGAAGCAATTCGAACGGCCCAGCGTAATCCACTCCAGTGTGCGTGAACGGGGCGCTTTTGACAACTCTTGCTACTGGTAAGTTTCCCATCATCTGATGACACATCTGTGCCTTAAATCGGTGGCATTTCACACAACCACTTATATGTGCCTTGACTGCCTTGGCACCATTAATGATCCAAAATGATTGTCTGACAGCATGGAGCGTTAAGGTATTTCCTCCATGCAACGTGGTTCTGTGCGCCCTTTCGATTATTAGCGTTGTTAACTAACTCTTGTACGGAAGGATTATAGGATGTTTACGGTTGAACGTTAGAGAGGAGTTGTCTAAGCGTCCACCGACTCTAATAACTTGATCCTTCCCGAATATTGGAGCCAGCGATAATAGTCGGCTATTTTTATCGATTGGTTTTCCCATCGTTAACTTCTTGACCTCATCGTGGAAGTGAGTTTGTTGGGTATACCGTGCGATTATTAACAATGTTTCGTCCAATTCCTTTATTGTGAGCGGTGTACTGCGGAGCTTGGATTTACGCTGCTTCATATCTTGCTCATTTCTAGATTTCGTACGCTGATGCAGAATCTTAATATATCGCAGGCAATGAGCTAATATATGTTGAATTTTCTCGATGGATGAATAGCGCTCTAGCAGACCCTTGATTGGGTGCGATTCATCATTCATTATCGCGTGTACTGCTATTGGCTTCCTTTCTAAGTCAATTGTAGTTACTGGCTTTTTCCTATATGAAATGTGACGTTCTTTTAGCCATGAGGGACCCTCCCACCAGAGGGAATGATACCGTAATTTGGATGGGTAAATTCCTCGTGATGCACAGTCTGCAGGGTTTTCGCTACTCTTGACATAAAACCATCTGCTGCTGTCTATTATTGTTTGAATTTCAGCTACTCTGTTACCTACGAATGTTTTCCATTTGTATGGATTTTCTTGCAGCCAAGCTAACACAATTGTGGAGTCAGTCCACGCATAACAAGAAATATTTTCGATGTCTAGACTCTTCCTTGTTTCCTTAATAAGAGTTGCTAACAATGTTGCTCCGCATAGCTCCAGTCTTGGGAGAGATAATTTTGACCGAAGTGCAGCAACCTTTGTCTTGGCTGTAAGTAAGCAAGAAGATGAGTTTCCGTTTCTGATTACACGTAGGTAGATAACAGCACTGTATGCCTTCTCAGAAGCGTCAGAGAACCCGTGCAATTCACAAGTACAGTCTGATCCTGCGTATTGTACCCATCGAGGAATTTCAATATTGTTGAGACTCTGAAGCTCAGATTTTATGCGTTGCCATTTGTGGCGAATCTCATTGCTTACTTCAGCATCCCAATCAGATCCATGTAGCCAGACTTCTTGAAGCAATAGTTTTATCTTGACTATTACAGGTGCCAATAATCCAATGGGATCATATATTTTTGCAGCCTCGGAGAGTAGGGTTCGTTTGCTAGTTACCGAAGATTCAGGGTTTATATTCGTTTGGATCTTAAACTGGTCAGTTGTTGGATTCCAATTGACTCCAAGCGCCTTTATGGTTTTCTCGCTGTCGAAATCTATTTCTTTCGCACATTCTCTTAGATTCCACGGAATTTTACGTAAGAGTTCTGTGCTGTTGCTAGACCATTTCCGCAGGATGAATCCTCCACCCTCGAGAAGTTTTATTAATTGTTTGCTTGCCTCACAAATGTCCTCAACGGTATTTGCTCCAGATACCACATCGTCCACGTAAGTATCATGGAGTATTATCTTCGAGGCAATGGAATACTTCTTCTCATCATCTGTTGCTAATTGTTGTAGAGTGCGAATTGCTAGATATGGTGCCGCTTTCGTTCCATACGTTACTGTAGTTAACTGATACTCCCTTATAGGTGAGTTGATATTTTCCCGCCAAAGTATGCGCTGATATCGTTGATCACGAACGTCCATTTTTATTTGGCGGTACATTTTTTCAATGTCAGCCAACAATACAAATCGATGTTTTCGCCATCTTAACATTATTGACGTGAGATGCTGCTGTATTTGTGGTCCGGCCATCATGATATCGTTCAGGCTTTGTAGATTATCGTGTTTTGCAGTAGCGTCAAAGACCACTCTTAGTTTGGTCGTGGAGCTGTCGTGCTTGAGAACAGCATGATGAGGTATGTAGTAACCTGTATCTGTGTTGTCAGTTACCGGAACCATATGCCCTAAGCGGATGTATTCACTCATGAAGTCCTTGTACATGGCTGCATAAGTTTTATCAACCTTAAATTTTCTGTCCATTTGGAAGAGTCTTGCCAGTGCCAATTTTTTCGATCGGTTTAGATCCTTCCCTTCATCTGGGTTTTGCTTAAAAGGAATTCTCACTGTATAGCGTCCATCAGGGCCTCTTTTATAGGTGGATTTGAAATATCGCTCACATGCCATATCTTCTGCGGTTAATATAGGTTCCTCTTGAACTTCTTCTAATTCCCAGAATTTTCTTAATTCCTTTCCAAGGTCGACTTCCGATATGAAGCAGTGTAAACTTTCATTCCATAAGGACGTATTGATTTCTCCAAACAGAATCCAACCTAATTCAGTTTGTTGGGCTACTGGGTGTCCTGGACCTCCCCGAATCAGATTCTCGAGTAGAATATCTGCATAGACTTCCGCCCCTAAAATTACATCAATTTTATCGGGTGTGTCATAAGCTGGATCGGCCAGTACAAGATTCTTTGTGTGATTCCACTTGTTTGAAACTATTTGATGCGATGGCATTAATTTTGTAAGTTTTTTTAGTACAAGGGCTGTCACTGTAAGCGAATAAGCTGATGCGAATCTGGGTTTAATTGTAACATCAACTGTTTTACTAACTGTCCCGATCTGAGTTTCGCCTACTCCGCTCACCATGGCATGAATTCGGTTCGTTGTGGCTCGTAATCGCTGCACAGCGTTTTCAGAAATAAATGTGCCTTGCGACCCTTGATCAACAAGAGCTCTCAATGTAATAGGATTTCCTCCTTTCCCAATTACGGTTATAAGTGCGGTAGCAAGGAGGACGGTCGATCTGCTTGTATGTTCTGCTAAATGGCTAGCGACTGTAGCATTTTGTGCTGTCATTTGGGAATCACTTGTGGCGTCAGTAGTACCCATTTTTTGAAATTTGGGTTTCGATTCATTGTTGGTTTCTGCAGTAGTTGATTTTAAATGCAATAAGGTGTGATGTTTTTTATTGCAGAGTTTACACACTCTCCAACTTTTGCAGATTGCCATTGAGTGTCCCTTCATGAGACAATTGATGCACAAATTTAATTTCTTTATTAACTCGAGCCGTTGAGTCGAAGATAATTTCTGGAATTTCTCACATCCATATATTTTATGATTTCCCTTACAGACTGCGCAGAATTGTTTTCCAACCGTACTATGAAGCATTCTTATTGTTTTGTTGGGAACCTCTGCTTTCTTTGCTTGCTTTGAAGGCTCAACCGCTTCAAGTGCTTGAAATCTATTTTCCAAGAACTCTAAAAATTGCTGTAAGCTTTGGATCTCCCTAGGTTTTAATAAGGACTGCTCATATAAACGACGAGATTCCTTGTCTAATTTCTCTGTGAGAAAATGTACCACCAATGGGTCCCAGTTTTCTGTATCGACTCCTAAGTTTTTAATGGCTTGCACACATTCAGTTGATGTGTCATGCAATCCCTTGATTCCATCTGCTGATTCCTTGCTTAATGATGGTTGCTCAATTAATGTTCGAAGCTGGGCTGTGACTAGGGTCCTTTTGTTATCATAGCGTTTCGTTAAGATACCCCAAGCCGTGTCGTAATTCTCACCTGCAATCTGTAGGTGTTGAATCAGCTCTTGTGGTTCACCCGTGAGGTTTGTCTTCAAGTAAAAAAGCTTTTCCGACTTGCTTATCCTCTCATTTTTATGAATAAGTTCGGAAAATAAGTCTTTAAATGAGTTCCACTTCAGATAATTTCCATTAAATCTTGGGATCTCAATCTGTGGAAGTTTGATTCTCTCATTCATTCTGCTGGGTGATATCCCTATATTTGTATCAGACCTTCCAGGCAGATGTTTTAGTTTTGCCAACTGTTCCTGCAACTTGATTATTGTGTCTTGATATTTATCTTCTGTGCTATCATACACGTTTAGTTCAAAGTACTCGTCTTTGAATGTTCCCATCGACATGATATTGCTGTGATTTTGCACTATCAAATCCCAGTACTTGGTTAGTGATTTGATTTTTTCTGAAATGTATGTCGCAGAAGACGTAGGCTTCAATTCAACCTCGATTTTTTCAATCGCCCGACTCAGAGAATTAATTATAGCCATTTGCTTCTTAATATCTCGTATCTGTGCTTGAACGCTTTCAGAAGTTTTGTTCCGTTCCAGAGCTTCTCTCATTGCATCTTCGAGCAATCCTCTGGTTTGGTCACACAATGCCTCCACCTTGTTGAAAAAATCGTCCTTGAAGTAGTCATGGCCAGCAGCCGTTTCCTTGTATTTTTCCACCTCTAAGTTCCTCAGCTCAAATGCCTCCCATGTAGTATTTAGCTGTTGCAACCGCGCTTCACAATACTCCTTGGTTTTTCGGGACACAGAATCTTTCCTGAAGTTGCTGTTGATGGTCTTAATCCTCTTAACGTCGGCACTCTGAAGCTTGATGAGTTCCTCCATGCTGGGATGATCCAATGATCTGCCTCAACTTCTTGTGATATGTTCACTCGACACAAGTCACAGTAGTTTATTTTCACTCGACACTGAGTTCTAAAAAATCCCTTTCAAAGACACTAAGTTCAATGAATGGATATGCCTCAGTAGTGTACTATCTTCACTTAAACACTAAGTTTAGGCGACACTCTCTTCAAAGACACTAAGTTCAATGAAGATCACCACCGACTGGCACGCTCGAAGGACCAAATGTACGAATGGAAGGTTCAAAATAACCACACTCGTTGACTGATTGAAAATCAATAATTTATTAAGGTAAAAAGAGAACAATTTTATACTAAGCTAATTGTAACAAATAACAAAAAAAAGAGAAATTGCTTAAGTACGCAAAATGACAACATTTCACGATGGGCACGAGCTCACGTGCCGGCGGTGTCAGCGCGAAGTTCATTCATTTCATAAAAGTGTTAACGTCTCAAATTGCACAGCAGCGCAATTGCCAGCGCAGGGTGCATTACCCCTGCTGCATGAAATGAATGAACTTTAGAATGTTTTTACATATAAGTGCTTACGCACAATATTAGGCAGCAAGAGCAATATCCGGCACACAGTGCAATGCCCTTGCTGCGTAATATGAGTGAATAACATACATAGTTTTCTTATTTCTACCTAATAGATTAAATTAGGTTTCTTAATATTAGATGTACTGCGTACAACATTTAAATGATGAATTTATAGTTATATATGTATCTGTCGAATACGTTATCGACATTTTCCAAAATGTCTTGGATATGATCAATAAGAACTAAAACACCGAAAATAACGACATTTTCTCTCACATTCGCGTAATAAGTCTTTGTTCGGGCGCACGAAAAAAAAATTTTTTTTTTTTTTTTTTCTATCAACACGGCGCCCGACCGGGCGCCTTGATATATAAATTTCTGTCCGGCCAGGTATATACACTCAACAATTTTCTGCTTTAATTATTAAAATATATGAATTCCTTAAAGTAGTATGCAAAAAAAACTTATATCTTCTTTTGGATAATATGAATAGGTAAAGCCTGAACGAAGTGGCCTATTCGTCTGTCTCATGTTTGGACTTACATGGGACTTTACTATATTCTAATATGCAGTCAAGTCAAAATTTAATTATCCTTACGTTACTTTCACTCTATATTAAATATTGGTTTGTTTGCATCTTGTTAAAAAAAGAATAATTTGATTATGATTATACATAAAAACCTGGTTAATGGGGGTGACGATGCTGCACGTAGATGATGAATGGAGGAACTGCTGATGATGCTGGGCGGCCGCCGCTCTGCTAACTGAAGTGGATGGTGCATCTTGGGTTGCTCCCTCGTTGGGGGGTGGAGGTCCATATGTTCAATCCCTCCTCGGTTCCCCCTTGATGTCTCGTTCCGTTATCTTTGTTTTATTTCGTTTTTTCAGTTAAATTTCTTTTTCCTTTCTTAAGTATTGTTATTTTTTTTTTTGGTTCTTATATTCTTTTTTCTTTTCTTTTCCCTTTTTTTATTTTTATTTTTTTTGATATTTTTATTTTGTTTTAGTTTGCTTTATTTTAGTTTATTTTAATTATTTAATTTATTTACTTTTGTCTTTTTCTTTCGTACTTTTATTCAATAAACTTTTCTTTATTCTACCGTTTAATTTTATTTTTTTATTTAATTATTTTATTCACAGTTTTATTTCTTTAACCTTTGAATTTTAGTTTATAGAAGGCCACCAAAACGTCTAGGGTTTAAATTTCAGTCACTTTTGTTTACCGCATTTAATAATAAAAAAAAATTGAATCTATCTTTTAATTTTCGCATTTTTTTTTTGGTCATCCAATTCCATTTTGCAGAAATGAGCCCACAAACTATTATATATATTATAACTCAGTGGATATAATGAAGATAGATATTGCACAATCGCATTTTATAAATCCTTTGAAATATTTTTGTCCAGCTATCTTGTTCTACACACACTATGGTGGGTGGTCCCATGTAAATTGAAAAAAAATATCCCACCTCTAAGGAAGGAACATTAGGGGATGAATACCGTTTATAGAATTTCACCCACTTCCCGTTCACCGATTTTAATAAAACTTGGCACATAGGTGTAGTTCCAATGGAAATAAAATATTATGGTGACCTGCACTAAAACTTTAAAAAATAAATCCCTTAAAAAAAAAAACAAAAATCGACTTTAAAAATATGGCACTCAAAATTTAAAGTAATAGTTTTTGGAGTCGGTGTTAACTGCACGATACACGTCGGCGCACTTCTCACAAAAAAAATTATAGGAACAACCAAAAATGGAAGCGGCGGATAATGCTAGAAAGCATCCGTTGGAATTGTTTTGCCACACTTTTCATATATGTAGGACTTTTACGGCACGCGCCCACGGGACTAAGCACATCGGATTCAAATTACAAACCGCCCTCTTTTTGTTGATACTCGGATCGTGTAAGGAATAGTCAGCGCGCACAAGGCCCTCTCGTTGGAAAACAGTAAGGACTTTAACTATATTGCGGGTACTGAAAATTCGTGAATTTTCAACAGCTCCGGTGGACACTGACACATCTCATGAAGGAAACACGAGGAAATTCTTTCCGATGAGATCGGAATATTATTCTTTCACACCGATAGAATCTCGTCTGCCATGGCGACGGAATGTTAAATAACCAATTTCGTCGCGTCTCTTATCGCAGGCGAAATCAACTAAAATCAATCGGGAATCAGCTGGACACTGGGCTGGCTAAGCAACCAGAACAGTGATCACTCTTCAGGTGGGCTCCACTCCTACGCTGTTGAAAAAACAGATTCGCGGCGGTTTGAGCAGTTTTTCCTGCGAGTTTTTTTATTTATAAAAACTTTGGGCACAAATCACACCAAAAAAAAGCTTGCAGTAGAATAGTCTTTTCCCGTCTTCGCGACAAATCAACCCGAGCACTTCACGAGTGCGCCGTTATCCCTTGTTTAGCGTCGATCGACCGATCACTTTTCGTCAAATCTCGGATCGCGGTTTTGATTTTTACAATCAATCGATATTGTCCTTGGTTAAATCGATAGATTCCCAACCCAGTCCAAAAATAAAACTCCCTCCTCGACCGTTTCCGCCGTCTACCAACCTGACTCGTCCGATCGCTCTCAAACCCCAATGCCAACTAACTCGTCTCTGTCCGCGGTGCCACTCACCGACGCGAAGAGCTTTGGGTTTTGCACAACTGTGTGTGCTTTCGTGCGCACTCGTGGCGAGATTTTCGTTGATCGGCAAATCTGAATCACCCGAGGCTGTTTTCCGTTAGTTGAGTCTTTGTTTTTGCCCGTTGCCGGTGGTACAGTTTATTCCAAAAGATCAAGTTTGGACTAATATTCTGCTCAAAGCAATTTAGGGACGGCTTGATTTTCAGATTTTGTTACCTTATAAGGACATCCTACATCCCATTCGTTTGGGTGTTTATGTTTTCGCTTTTTGAACGCACGGCAAAGGTTGTGTTGTTTGCTCGCTTATGCATGGGCAATTTAATGCCACATGTTAACGTTTCCCTTTACAGGTACACATTTCTGTGGGGCCTGGCGCGTGTTAGGAATTTATCTTTGCCGAAACTTATGCTGGCGATTTAATGTCGCATACGATGTTCCTTTGCCTGTGCAATTATTCAGCGGGTACGGCAGGAAGAAATTGAGTTTAAGCAAGCTCCATGTTGGTGACATCAATTGCTTCGGTTGTATTACCGCGGCAATTGATGTGAGCAACATGGGCTGATTATGCTGACCATAACAGGGCAGGTCCATTGGCCTCGCTTCCGTGGACAATGGGGCTGAAAAATGGTCATTGTTCAGGCGCCCATTGTGTGGCTCGACCCACGTCTGGACCCACGCTCTAGACTGAGCTAGCTGGTCATTGTCGGCACTGAACCCTCTCGAACCTTAATGAGAGGTCGGAGAGTCCAGGGCTGATTCAGTCCTCCCTTTTCATTGGCAGAGGAGCACTTACCCTTATGAGAGGTAGACTCCTCTGACAACAAAAGGGGTCACTAACTCGTCCAGAGCCTGTTTCCGTCAATGGGCCGAATCCTGAGGCCACGGAAACGACGCAAAGGGACCGCCTGTCGTCAATAATAAGGATGTCATCCCCAGAACGTCGGGTTCAGGGGGGGCAAGGATAAGGTCCCTCCTCCCGACAGCGGATCAGCTTTCCAGTTCGGAGTGTGATAGCTGTCAGAAGGAGGAAGCCTATCCCCCAAAAAAAAAAAATTGTGGTGGTTAAAACCATCCCACGGCCTGCTCCGGGGCCACCTACCCAGGGTCCGTGTCACTCTGTCCCCTACTTGTGGGCTGCTGCGACTCCGGCGCATGAGTGTGGGACTGGCAGAAAAATTTATAGGGTTTAGATTTGGTCTTTAAAAAGAACCAAGAAGAGGGTTCCCTTGCAGGATCCCTGTCTGGCAGTCTTTAAACTCGAAGAGGTGAGATTGAGGTGCAGGCTCCCAAGTAGTAGTAGAAACCAATGGTGGAGAAAAAGGGGAAAGGGTAAAAATTGGGAGGGGAGAGAAAGAGGGTTCGTAATATTTTTTCGCCCTTGTTTGGCCTTGAAGATGGTTCAGTCTGCCTCCAAGTTGTCGGTACGAAGAGGTGTTATTCGCCGAATATAAAATATACGATGAGACATGACCGAGACCGTTCACAGACGATGTGTCGAGTCAAGAGCGTGAAAGAGAAGAAAAAAAATTCATAGCGACTAGCAGGGCGGATCGCCGCAAGCCTGCGTCGGTGTCATCAGCGCTGACATCTGGATCTTCTGACCTCACTCACAAAATAGTATACCCATATAGTATGCCGTTTCATGTCCTTAACAGCAGGACTTAATACATTCTTTGCTCGCTAATAGGTTCTACATCCACATATCTCACCAAAAAAAAATTGAGTGTGAGAGAAAAATGTTAATACGGAATAGCCAAGGCTAATGCCTTAACGACACCGTGTGAGAGAGCTAAGACTTCCGAGAGAGAGAGAGAGAGAGAGAGGACCCCACTAACCCACCCCACGGGATCCTTGCCACTGAAGACGGCAGGAGAAATCTCCCGGACAGGGATTGACACACCAAATAACCCTCGCTGACCCCTCGCTAACCCCTCGCTGACCCCTCGCTGACCTCTTATTTCGGATAAGAATCCCGAAGGTTGAGGTTAAAGCCTCTCAGGACTATAATGAAACAGCAAAAAAAAATAAAAAAAAATCAAGAGGATATCGGGGGGTGTCTCCTAAGAGACAAGACCAGAGTCCTGTAGGATGAGAGGGGGGAATTCCCAGAAGTTATCAAGATATATACATATATGTATGCAAGGAGTTAAGAAATGTATCGCGTTACAAAAAGAAGGAGTCAAAATTGTATAGAGGTATGCAAGGGGAAGTCAAAAATTGTATAAGGATACAAAAAAGAGTCAAAATTTGTATAACAATTCAAAGGAGTTAAAAGATGCATCGTAATGTAAAAGATATATTTACTAAGTCAAAATGTAGAAGTATGCAATAAGGAGTCAAGGGTCGTATTTTTTTAAAAGAATATATAATATATATAGAAAAAAAAGGGGGGGGGGATGTATCGAATCACACCATTACACCTTAATATAGTCAGATGGCATGTGATGGTGCCAACCTTTTCTATTAATTTGCCAACCAAGTTTTTGTTTGGAGAAAAGCTATTCCAGTAAACATGAATGTAAGGGATATATGACCCAGAATGTATCAGGGTACCAGAAGGGGTCAAATAAAAAGAATTGCATAGAGATGTAAAAGAGTGTAATTGACACACAAAATTGCGGCTTTAATATAGTCAAATGGAGGTATCCAGATAAAGATGCAAAGGGGAGTCAAAGATGTATTGAACTTCAAAAGAAGTGAAAATTGCATAGCAATACAACAGGTGTGATTGATACACAAAATTAAGGCTTCAATATAGTCGGATGGAGGTATCCAGATTCAATTGGGTCGACAGATGTGTCGTGAAAAAAAAAGGAGAATGTTTTCAAGTCAAGAATTGTATCGCATGCGAACAGGAGTCAAAAGTTTATATGAAAACACAAGAAGGAACTCAAAAACTGTATACGAATACAGAAAGAGTTAAAAATTGTATACAGATACAAAAGGGAGTAAAAGGGTTGTGTGTGGACACAAAAAGATATCGGGGTGCCACCGATGCAATACGACTCATGGGGTATTCATTACCACTGTATTATTTTATTTATTTATTGTGAATATTAATGTTAGAAACCGAGTCAAAACGCAAGAATTATGTGACGATAAGGAGATGTATATTATGACGCAAAAAAGGATGCATTAAGCTGCCGAATGTATTGGGGCACAAGGTATATAAGTATACTAAGGATACCTGGATAAGAGGACACAAGATAATAGATACAGACTGTGGTAGATCAAATGAACTTTGCTCCAAAAAGTCTGTCCCGAAAAGGATGTATTTAGATGCCGAAGATATCTTGAAATGTAGAAAAAAGTGTTACGAATTGATATATACATATATATATGATGTGGCTGAGCCAACATGTGGGGGGGGGGGGGGGGGGTTTGATAAAAATGAGGGAGAAAAATTTGCAAGGCGGAATAACCAGACTGAAGGTCCGGTGACCGTGTGGGAAGAAAATAAAGCCTTTGAGGAAAGGGTACCCCGCTAACCACGGAAATCCAGCGACGAAGATCGACAGGAAAGATCTCCCGGACAGGGATTGACCCACCAAATAGCCAATCCCTGTAAGTTCCTGAGGTCTCCTGCCGTCTCCGACGCACAGATTCCCGCAGCGAAGACCAGCGGAGACCCTCCCTGACTTCTTGCCTCAAAGACAGGGCAGTCCCGAAACCTCGAGACGGTGGTTGGCCAAGGACCAACCAAACCGTAATTCTCGAGAGGTCTCGAGACTAACCCAGCTCCCAGGGTCGAAGCCAAGACCTCTCAGGCTAAAGGTGAGGTGGGGATAAAATGGTGAAAAATTTACAAAAGCAAAGGGGATAGGATGGGGTCAAGGTAATGGGGAACTCTAACTAGGACAGGGGTAGGGATGGAACAGGGATGTGTCCACCGCAATACTAGGTAGAGGCGGCTCTGCGACACTCCCGATACCAGTTAAGCTGGGCGGATGCCTTATTAGGGCGACCGAGTAAAATTGAAAAGATATTTCTGAACGATAGAACGTCAGAACAATATCTCAACATCTAAGGCATCCAACCAGCAATAAAAACCATTTTATATAGGTGTGTGTCAGCGAAGAAAAAAGAGATAAATAATCCTATCTGTGTCCTTTAAGATCCAGATATCAACGCTTGATGTCTTTCGCGTGAAACACTCCAATGAGCTTTCCTTTCATGTCCTCTAACTCATAAAGAGAATTCCCTGAAATAAAAAACACCTTAAAGTTTTAAATTAATTTAATTTACTAAGTGCACTAACATAAAACAAAAACTCCTTTGACTTAAAATAACGCGTAACAAGTTTTAATTTAGTAACCACGATCTTCGACGACCTCCTGGAGACTGCCCGTTGAAGAACCCATGGCTTCCCGACGTCCATCGATACTTTTCCTGAGTTGCAAATTCGGCAGCAGGTCAATTGCGCGTGCATTGAATTGCGCGTGCATGGAATTTGCCTGTTGTTGCGGCAGCTTTCAGGTCTTCTGCGGGTTCCGATGTCGTCTGGGTCGTTTCCGGCGAAAGTTCCTAGGTGTCGTCTGGACAGCGTCCGGCGAGAGTGCCGACCTCCTCATTTTCATTGGAGGTCGATTATTGGAATGTGTAACATCCCGCCGGCCTTGAAATACTTCGGTATTTAAGAATGTCCTGTGGAAAAAAAAAAGAAAAAAAGAACATCTCCTTATCGCGGCATTTCCTCCATGCAGACAAGGAAGCTGTTCACGGAAAATGGGGTTAGTTAAAGGGCGCCCCGACTCGCCCGATTGTAATACGCCGACAGATGAAGGAAGGTCAGGAAGTTAGGAAGGATAAATTGGAGAGGTGGTTTCGGATCGATAAATTTATGCATTCAATTGTGGGTACAAGTTCACATTGTTCCGCAGAGTCTCCAAAGTAATTTCAGACTCTGCTCGAGGGCTTAAGTGCGATATAGGTCCTCGCTCAAGCTCTTCTATAGTCTGTTCTTGGACTACGTTCGGAGTTGCAATAGATTCTCTGCTTCTGCGATGATGTCTATGTACAATAAAAGCAGTCAGTGAGTTCAAGAACGCAGCGAAAATGTTCCAGCTCCATCCATGAATGCTTCTGATGATCTGCACGTTGATGACTGTACTAATGCAGAATTTTACGATCCGTACAATTACTAAAATTCCAAAGATGCTTGCGGTGAAAGACCCAAAGTAGGATAAGCCTGACCAAGTGCTTTGTATATAAGATGATATTTTGCTGACATGGGATGAGGAAAGTAGGTTCATAATGTCTAGATTCCGTGTATCGGTGTCATGACCCATGACAGATTGTGTCATGACATTTCCAATGGCATGCCGTTCTGATGGAAACATAATTTGACGACGCAAATCTTCAGTTTCTTCGAAGGTGTAAATTCCAGATTTTATTAGATGGCTGGGGTCTTCATACTTCCAAGAATTATCCACTGATGTACTGACTGATTTTGGTTCCTCCATATGATGAATCTCTGGATTGAGACTGTACCATTGCCCATGTAGAAAATAACCAGGCTTCATCATGAATGAGCAGGGAATCTCCGTTCCGTGCTCTTGAATCAGATGAGTCGTAGGTGCCATGAAGCAACTTTTGTTGTCATACGTAATAGGTAGTTCGTTGTAGCAGCGATCTGTTTTCCGTATGGTTGCTTCCACAGCCTGGCATTTTATTACGTAAAGGACTTCTCCTCGCGGGACCACTGTAAATCCAGGTTCCTTGAAGCGTATCAATGCGAATTCCGTAGGATGATACTGAGCTATGGCTAATTGAGTTTGAAGAACTTGGTTCTCCAGTTCACATTTTCTCCGCATGATGTGCTTATACATAGACTCCATCTGAGTCTTTATGTGTCTCTCTACATACACGAATTTTGAGTTGAAGAAAGTGAAAAGATCTAAGTTTCTTGCGGTGACTGACTTTTTGGTGAACCAGTAATTCTGTCCTGATTTTGGCACTATTACAAGTCGAGGGTGTTCGGTCTGATAGCCGCTGAATTTGCACACAGAAATGAGTTTTGTGACTTCGAGTGCGAACACTACATCCCCAGTGTGTACTGCATAAATAGTGTTCACCGTTGATTCTCTGCTGATGGTTTGACCTTTGATAGCTGCTCCTTGATAAAGAACGTCATATTTCAGATCTTCACAACTTGCATCTGCGATCATATCCCAAAAACTCATCCCTGATTCAGGGTCGGTGCAAGTCCCCTTTGTGTAAGGGCACACAATGCCAGCTCATAACACAACCTGATTATCATCAAGCCTTACAATGCTGTCATAATCAGTGATGGTGATTTCCAAAGAGTGCATTACAACCACCTTGTTCCATGAATTGGACCCAAATGAGTAAGGAACACCCTCGCAATTGCCGTTTGTATCGACAGAACCTGCCACTATTTCAGAATATCGTGATGTCGCGTTGGATTTTATGTCAGCCAGAATTCGGTTATTTTGAAGAGTGTAGATTCCTTTAGAATGTATAATCAGACAATTCTCCTTTGATATATCGGCGATAAATGTACTTATACCACCTGCTACGATTGACAGATGGCTGAACATACCGCAATGCAGGACAGTCTGCAAGATATTAATTTTGCACTGGTAAATGTGAACTGGAGCTACTTCACTCAGTTGTAAGAGTTGAATCTCTTCCTTGATTTGTTGAACAGGAGTATCTTCAATCTCGCAGTTTTGGTTGCTGAGGAATGATATTTTAGTCAAATTCATCCTTTTGTGTCCACAATCGTATACAATTATGCTTTTAGAAGGGAGCAAGAGCGCAATTAACGTGAGATAATTAAGCCAAGCCATGATGCTATAAATAAATAAGTGTTCTTAATATACTTATATGCGAGAAATATCCATTTTATAATTATATGAGCAAAACAAAAGCAAATAAAAAAAAAGAGATTGTAACAACTTGTTATTGCTGTAAAGGACAGACCTTTGTAATAGATCTTTCGAATTCACCTTGTGGAGTTTTGAGGTGCACAACCCTGATTATATCATCCTTCCCGGGGAAAACAGCTGTTATACGGGCCAACTTCCAATGAGATGGAGGTAGGCCGTCTTCTTTAAGAAGCACGAGATCTCCTACTTCGATATTCTTGTTGGCAATCTTCCACTTAGGTCGTTGTTGCAATTGATGCAAATATTCAATTGACCATCTTCTCCAAAAATCTTGGTGTAATTTTTGTAGTAACTTCCAACGACTAAGGTGTGTTATTGTTGTGTCCTCATGGCTTGTTTCCGGAAGGCTATTTAATGAGCTTCCTATCAAGAAATGCCCAGGTGTAAGAGGGTTGATGTCGTTTGGATCCGAAGATAATGCGCTGATTGGCCGTGAATTAAGCACGGCTTCTATTTGAGTCAGAACAGTGCTTAGTTCTTCGAAGGTAAGCTTAGTTTGCCCTATGATTCGACGCAAATGATGCTTCACGGACTTGACGCCTGCCTCCCATAATCCACCAAAGTGAGGCGCTCGGGGGGGAATAAAGCTCCATTCCACGTTTTTGTTTGCATACAGTTCTGCTGCTGAGAGTTGATATGATTTAATGAATTCTGTCATTTCTCTTTTTAGGCTCCTTTCTGCTCCCACAAAATTTGTTCCGTTATCGCTAAATATCTTTTTGCTCAGACCTCGTCTCGCAAAAAATCGTCGAAGAGCGGCTAAAAAACAATCTGTTGTTAAATCACTGGCAAGTTCAAGGTGCGTTGCCTTCGTAACGAAGCAGACGAAAACTACAATGTAACCCTTGAGAGTTTTGGAATTCCTAGTCTTATTAGCTTTAATAAGTACTGGTCCAGCGTAATCTATGCCTGTGTATGTAAATGGTCGACTTGGTGTTGTACGCTCCATAGGTAGTTGACCCATTAAAGTGTTCATGTGCTCTTTCCTCCAACGACAACAAGTGACGCATTGATGCACGATTCGTTTGATAATCTGCTGAGCGCGGGGGAGCCAGTAGTTTTGCCGTAAGGTGGAAAGCATGATCTGCTTACCACCGTGGAGAGTGTCCTTATGTATCTTCTTGATGAGTAATTCGGAAAATTTGTTTGAGGGTGGTAATATTATAGGATGTTTTTCAACCCCGGACAGATTGGAATGTTCTAGTCGTCCTCCCACTCTCAAAATGAGCTGCTCGTCAAGGAATGGATTCAAGCCCAAAAGTGAGCTTTTTCGCGATAAGGGTTCCTTAGAAATTAAGCAATTAATTTCTATGGGATATACTATCGATTGTGCTTGTCTTATCAGGCATAATTTGGCTTCGTTAATTTCAGAAGCGGAGAGGATATGCGTTTTGTAAGAGGAGAGCTTGCGACACACACTCACAAATCTGCGGCAATAAGCTATGACTCTGCAAGCATGGGTAAGGTCTGAGAATCTTTCAACTAGTTGGTATTTGCTAGCATTTGTGTGAAAACTCTTCAGCCCCTTCTTCTCTTCCGTGAGCCCCTGTATAGAAGTTGAGAGGATAGTTTTGGGCCACTCACGTTGATCTGCTTGAAGCCAGGTTGGACCATTCCACCAGAGTGAATTTCCTTTTAATTCTGAAGAGCTTTGACCGCGCGTGGCAATATCAGCAGGATTGTGTTGGGAAGGAACGTGTCGCCATTCAGTGTTGCCCACATTTTCGATTATTTCTGTAATTCTATTGGCAACGAACGATTTCCATCGATGTGGTAAGCTCCGAATCCATGACAGGGTTATTGTGGAATCTGTCCACAATATTGTTTTGCAAACTTGCCTCAAGGTTTCGCGGAATGATTTTATCATTTTAGATAAAAGAACAGCTCCACATAATTCTAGGCGGGGAAGAGAAATTGTTTTCAGAGGGGCGACTCTCGTCTTGGATGAAATAAGATGAACAATCGTAGATTGGCTTGCCGTGGTAACTCGAAGATAAATAACTGCTGCATAGGCCTTTTCTGAGCTGTCGCTAAATCCGTGCAGCTCTATTTCCGAGTCCCGATGACTATTGAGCCACCTTGGAATTCTTATATTCTCGATGTTCGGTACGTCGTCTATGAAACGCGTCCACTCTGATAAAAGATGTTCCGGTATTTCTTCATCCCAATTGCTGCCTGTTATCCAGAGATTTTGCATGAATATCTTCGCACGAATGATAATGGGGCTCAGCCATCCTAGAGGATCAAACAATTTTGCTATGTGGGATAACACTAGTCGCTTTGTCCAGAAGCCTTCTTTCGTGACCTTTATTTTAAATAGGAATTCATCGGATTTAGGATCCCAATAAATGCCTAAAGTTTTGAAGGTAGTTGTATCCGACAATTGCATCTCCAATGCTTCCCTTGACTTGTCATTTTCAGCGACGTCTTTCAGAATATTTGGATGATTCGAGGAAAATTTTCTTAATGGAAATTGACCGCTTGCCAAAAGACTAGTCAGTTCTTTCCGAAGGGATTGCGCTTCTTCGATCGTGTCTCCGCCAGTTAAGACGTCATCCACATAGAAATCGTTCGCAAGACACTCAGAACCGCGAGGGAATGCTTCTCTTTCATCTTCGGCTAGTTGTAATAGTGTTCTCATAGCCAAATATGGTGCACAATTAATTCCAAATGTGACGGTTCTCAATTCGTATTCTTGAATCACTGAGCTGGGCGTTGGGCGCCATAGTATCTTCTGAAATTTGGCATCATCGAGGTGTACCCAAACCTGCCTATACATCTTTTCGATGTCGGCAGTAAATACATATTCGTGATGCCTCCATCTCAGGATTATTTGTGTTACGTCCTGCTGTAGTATTGGGCCCGTCAAAAGGTTGTCGTTCAAAGAAAGACCATTCGTGGATTTGCAGGAGGCATCGAACACAACTCGTAATTTTGTAGTAGTGCTCGATGGTTTTATTACTGCGTGATGGGGAAGATAATATCTATCCACACCGGTTGTGGGGAGGCTATCGCAATGCGCCTTTGTCATGTGTCCCAGACTTTCATATTCTTCTAAGGTTTTATAGTAATCCACTATGTAACCCCTTCTGATATTACTTCTCTCTGTCGATAAGTACCTCTTCATTGCGATTGTTCGAGACTCGCCTAGACTTGGCAAGCCTTTCTTGAAAGGTAATCTCACTACATATGACCCGTTAGAGTTACGGGAGACCGTAGACTTATACAATTGTTCGCATTGCTCATCAACATCAGAATTTTGCCTTGGTGGTATTACTTCTTCCACTTCCCAGAATCTTCGCAATTCCTCAGATATTGGGCAAGTAGATAAATGCGTGTGAAGGTACTGATGCTGAGAAACATCAGAGCATATCTTACCGGTTAATATCCAACCGAAGATAGTGTTCTGTCCCATAGGAGAGCCTTGGGATCCCTTTCGTATACCTTCACAGATGATAAGAGGATAAATGTCGGCCCCGATAATTAGATCAATTTTAGCCGGTACGCCATAATCTGGGTCCGCCAATTCTACATCTTTCAAATGATCCCAATGCGAATTTGATAACTCTGTCGCTGGGAGAAAATCTGTGAGATTATCTAGAATGAGCGCTTTAACCGGCACGGTTGCATTCGTTTTGCAAGCAGTGATAACAAATCGCACAGATCGGGTTGCTACCGTTGCTTCGCTTGAACCTATTCCAGTGACTTGTATTGAGGTAGGTTCTGGTTTTTCGTGTAATTTTGCTGCTAAAGCAGAAGTTATGAAGGTGGCTTGTGAGCCGGGGTCAATTAACGCACGAGCAGTGACAGTGCCCATTGACTTTTTTATGTTTACCCTTGCCGTTGCCAGAAGAACTGCTTGTTTCTCATTCACGAAATGCGCAGCGACTTTGGGAATGGTCGTGATATTTTGCTCCGTTTCGGATTTGATATTTTCTCCCGATTTTTTATTGTGGTTATGAAGCAGAGTATGGTGCTTCCCTCTGCATTCATTGCAGCGCGTTTTACTCCGGCATTTGGTGATGGAGTGATATTCTCCCAAACAATTAAGACAATAGCCCTTAGACTTGGCTACTCTCAATCGTTCTGTTGGGTTGTGTTTCAAGAAAATTTGACACACTCGCAATGAATGGTTCTCCTGGCATAATTTGCAGAGCTTTTGCGTAGCGTGAAAGCTCTGAACAAGAGTTTCGGGTTTTGTTGCCTTTTTTGATACTTGGCTGCTTTCGCGTTGAGTGCCGGTTAGAGATTCTAGCATTCTGAATCTTGTCTCGAGAAAGCCTTTTAAAGTTTCCCAAGACGGGTAGATATCACTGTCAGATAATTTTTCTTCCCATGATCGGTGTGTTTCCGCTGGAAGCTTCTGAACTAGAAGATGTACGAGAAGAGGGCCCCACTCTTCCACTGATATTCCTAAGTTGCTTAATGAAGCAAGACTTTCGGTGGTGCAGTCAACTATTGATTTGAGTGCATTAGCTGACTCATTCGACACTTTAGGTTGGGAAGTTAATACCCGTAACTGTGCGGAAATTAGAATCCGCTTGTTGTCGTATCGTTGAACTAATGCACCCCAAGCTGCCTGGTAATTTTCGTTGGTGGTCTGGAACTGTTTGATCACCTTGCTTGCATCGCCTACGACATTGGCCTTTAAGTAATGCAATTTTTGAACACTTGCCAAAGAGCTGTTGGAGTCGATGAGTGATTTAAATAAATCACGGAAACTTATCCAGTCGGTGTAGTTCCCAGAGAACTTTGGAAGCGTTATAGAAGGTAATTGCATTGGGGACGCGGCTGCAAGTCTTTGCGCGTTAAATTCTTGAGGGGGGCTACTAGTTGATTGATGCCCGGATTGCCCTTGTGATTTATCGAGGGAACTCAATTTGTCAACTAGTTCACCTTTGAAGTCGTAAAATAACTCCTCACAAATGGAGTAGTGATCTTCGGTGAAGTACGAATGCTCCTTTCGAGCTGATGGGGTAGCTAATGCGGACAGGTTTCTGTCGTTTGCAGAAAATTTCTGCCAGAACTCATGCCAACCATTGACTCGGCCAAGATAGTAGCCATGAGTGCGTTTAGCCACGGCGGTTTTTCTTGTGTTTACCACAAACCGATTCATTTGCTCCGTGAGCGATTTCTGATCGCTTATAAGAGTCTCGAGGGATGGAGAGTTTTCCATGGTAGATGGAGAGTCTCCCACTGTACCTCCCATTATGAACTTATGTGTGTAATATTAATATCGAACACCGAAATACACGAAGGGATAAGAGAAGGTACTTACTGGAGGTGTCGGGAAGGGGTGTCAAAGTTTCGTTGTTCTCTTCTGCGTCTGATGCTGATCGCCTGAATGGGATGATCTGATGATGTTGATCGTCTGAATGGGATCGACTGATGTGAGGCGGTTATCTGGGGATATCTGCTTCCGGCTCGGGATGTCTTCTTCCGGCTCGGGATGTCTTATGCTGTTCCGCTTGGCTTCACTGGTGCACTTGTCACTATACAAAACTTTTTACACGTTCACTGTAACTCGCGAAATAATCCGGCTCGAAGGACCATGAAATTAAAAACACCTTAAAGTTTTAAATTAATTTAATTTACTAAGTGCACTAACATAAAACAAAAACTCCTTTGACTTAAAATAACGCGTAACAAGTTTTAATTTAGTAACCACGATCTTCGACGACCTCCTGGAGACTGCCCGTTGAAGAACCCATGGCTTCCCGACGTCCATCGATACTTTTCCTGAGTTGCAAATTCGGCAGCAGGTCAATTGCGCGTGCATTGAATTGCGCGTGCATGGAATTTGCCTGTTGTTGCGGCAGCTTTCAGGTCTTCTGCGGGTTCCGATGTCGTCTGGGTCGTTTCCGGCGAAAGTTCCTAGGTGTCGTCTGGACAGCGTCCGGCGAGAGTGCCGACCTCCTCATTTTCATTGGAGGTCGATTATTGGAATGTGTAACATTCCCCTTTTTCGCTCTAATTCGACATTTTAAAAATTTCTTCCCCAGCTTGGCGCTTATCTGTTGAGCAGCGTTGCTCAATTGAAAATTTCGTCGGTAGACTTCCTGGCCCACTTGGAAATCTGTCGGTTTAGCCCGTAAATTATAAGACTTCGCACCTTGTTCAAAGGACTTTTTCAAATTCTCTTGTGCGTTGGCTCGAATAAATTGGAGTTTTTCCGGCAGCTCCACATCCAAAGGTTCATTCAAGCTCTGCAAAGGGCGCAGCAGTTCGTAGCTGGAAGCATGGGTAATCATAATCAGACCGAACAGCATTTTGTAAGGGGGATAACCAGTTGCCTGATGGATCGAACTCCGAAGAGTACCGGCAATGCTACTAAGATGTTCATCCCACCTTTGATGCTCGTTCTGAATATACGCACGAATTCCTGCTAGGATTGATCGATTTACTCTCTCAGAGGCATTAGCCTGGGGAGAGTAAAGTTCCGTGCGCATGTGTTGCACTCCATACTTTTCCAGTAATTTGGCGAACTGAGCCGAGCGAAATTGAGTGCCATTGTCGGTCACAATCGTTTCGGGAACTCCGAACATGTGAAAGATTTCCTTCTCGACAAATGCACAAATATTAGAAGTGGATGCCTTACGCATGGGCTTGAACAAGGGTAATTTCGAAATTGTCGAAAATAAATCGCCGATACCAGCCAGCCATACCCATGAAACAACTTATTTGTCGTACACTTTTGGGGGCGGGGTAATCCACGATTGCAGAAATTTTCTCAGGGTCCATGCGCATGCCTGTTTCGCCGATGATAAAGCCCAAGTATTTTGTCTCTTTCAAGCAAAATTTGCTTTTCTCGACGTTAATTGTGAGCCCCGCCTTCTGCAGACATTCAGCCACTCGTGAGAGAAGTGCTAAATGTGTATCGAAATCCTGAGACAGGATTAAAAGATCGTCGAGATACACCAACACATTTTCTCTCAGGTCGTAAGGGTTGGCTTTGTCCATCAGTCGACACATCGTCTGCGGGGCATTCAGAGACCGAATGGCATCACTGTGTAGTGATAGAGGGGGTGACCGGGAACCGTAAAAGCTGTTTTCTCCCGGGAGCTCTTTTCTAAGGAATTTGCCAGAAAGCATCTTTCAGGTCCAGACTGGTGATGTATTTCGCAGGTGGAAGGCGGCTCAGAATGCCATCAATATGCGGTAAAGGATACGCATCCTTTTTAGTTACCGCATTGACCTTCCGGGCATCGAAACACAGTCTGACTTTACCTGGTTTTCTGACCAGCACGACTGCTGCACGGACTTTGGTTCGCCTCTATCACTCCAAGCGAGAGCATTCGGTTTAGTTCTGCGTCCATTAATTTTTGAACAGTCGGTGAGACAGGATAGAATCGTTGCTTAATCGGTTTGGAATCTCCAACATCGATTGAATGTTCCAAAAGGTGAGTTTTTCCCAAGCCCAGGGATGTATATGATGGGAATTTTGCTTTTGTTTCATCTAAGCGCTTCTGGAGATCAGATGGTAGTATGTGTGCGGCAGTATTTGTCGTCACCGTGATCGGGGTGTCCAACGCAGACACCGGACCCAGGACGTCTGGAGCCAAGTTAAAAGCTTTCCAAAAATCAATACCAAGGTAAAGATTTTGGGCTAAACTCGGAACTATATAGAGGCGAATGGTTTTAGTTTCGCCTCGAAATGAAATATCTACGTCAGGGAAGAGAAATGGTTCAGACCGTTTCTCAATTCGCGAGCCAGCCTTACGCGGTAGAATCGTAACCACTCGAGAGGGAGATTCATGGGGTACTGAATTCAGAGACTGAATTTCCGTCAAGGTAGTGGAATTTGAAGAAGTAAAAGGTAGATTTGTCGAATTGTCACTGGCTATGTCTGGGGGCGGGGAGGAGTGCTCGTTGGCTCGCCCGCTGTTATTGCTGGCGTTCGAAGGGGTCGGGGGCTGGTGTAATTGCTCCCGACCCGACGTCTGTTTTTTTTCGAACATATAGGACAGCGGGGCTTGACCACTCCTTTCCGGCCGCAGCCATAACAAAAGAAACCTACAGGTAACGCACTACTGTGTCCACAGGCTCTGTATATTCTTCCTCCGGTAGGGTCTCGGCCATGTCGTCGAAGACGTAAGTCTCCTCGATACGAGCTGGACGGTGAACGAACGGCAGCCGCGCGTTTCTGGTTTCTCGGCGCATCTCCTCAATTTCCGTGACCAATTCCCTCAGCTGAGCCACTGTGTGAGTATGCCGGAAGCAAATTCGCTCTCGAATTGACGGGAGCAGATTTGCTCTCAGCATTCCCACAAACTCTGCTTCGGAAATAGGAATAGCCAACCGATTCCTCTGACTAGCGCTAGATGGTACGATGCGAAACGCTCATCGGGCCGCTGCCGTCGGTTCAGCATCTGTCGTTTTATCTCTATGTCATTCGGACGTTCTCCCCAGTCCGCTCTTAATGCCCCTTTCAGCTCATTCCACGTAGGAGGTGTTAAATAAGCTCTCCTAATCGTCCAGTACCAATTTGAGGCTGCGCCACTAAGCAAGGAATGGAAGTTGTCGATCAAAAGGTCGAAATTTCCCCGAAGGGTACCATAGGTGAGAGTCTCAATCCTGAAGATAAATTCGTCCAAGTGAAGCTTGTAATTATCTCCGTCATACTGGATTTTCCAGTGTCGGATTGGACACTAGAAGCCGTAAAACGCTGCTGTTGCGATGCTTGGTATCTTGGCATCGGACGATCAGGAAGCTGTGGTTGTGCCATGGAAGTCGGAGGCAGACTGAACTGCTCCGATTGACGGGGAGGGGGAGGCAGAAAGGCAGAAGGCATCGGTCTTGAATGTGGCCTCTTCTGACGTTCAGATGGTACGTTTTCGCGCGTGTTAGTCTCGAACGCCTGTGCTACCTCCGAACGGATTAATTCGGAAATCTGTAGTTTCAACCCGGACAGCAAGGCTTGCGTTGTGACCGACTCGACTCGCGGCGAGTCATGATCGACCGTACTTGGTTCGCGACTACTGCTCCGACTAGCAGCTTCCGGACGCGGCGGAGAATCGTCGGTGATTGGTTGAGCTCGCTGTGGAAGTGGCTGCGAAGGGGGCAGCGTCAAAGTAGCAGCTGTACAATTCTTGCTACTGGATCGCGTATTATATTTTTTTGAAACTGCTCCTCTGTAAGATATACAGTCAGATATGTTCACTACGCGCCGACAGTTTGGACAGCTGCTGTCCGTTTGCAGCCATTCCCGCAGGCACTTCCGATGAAATACATGATAACAGACCATGACTATCGGATCTGTGTTTGAGGACCAAACTTCCTGATGGCATATCGAACAGGTTTCGACCTGTGCCGAAGTTTTAACGAACTCAACGGGCGATCGTGAAACTGCCATGGCTCAAGGGATTTTTTGAAAAAGACACGAAAATCTGACGAAAGAATGATTGAATCAAAATATTTTAAGAAGTACTCCTAAAGAATCTACAAAATTTAACGTGTGACGCCAAAGCCGCAAAAGAAAAGATTTTCCCTTCTCAAATGACTAGAGGGAAACAACCAAAATCAATTAATATGCAATGTCGAAGACCTAACCAAGCAGCTCGATATACTGTTGGATGCAACAATATACCCGAAACAATTTATAGAAAATATCGCGAAAGTGTGGTGACCTTTTCCATCGATTTTCACAACTAATACCTACAAATTTCTTAAATAGTTCCAATCTTCTTATGCCGAATATTTCACAATCTCAATAAAAAAAATCTTCACAAAAAAAATTCGTACGGTTCGTATTTTAAATTTGAATATTTTTTTCCTTTTCAGTTTATTTCAGCAAGGAAGAGATAAAGAAAACGAACTACTTGTCGTATCTCCCTTTCACCAGAAGATCAAAACAAAATCAATTTAAAAACATTGTTCCCGGCATCCACCTCTTCTCTTTCAGCCTCTCTCATAAAAGAATTTTAAATTTTTTTCGGACTAATTCGCGAATGTCCGGAGAGACACTCACTGGCCACCGAGCATTCTTCCTACAGGAAGGAAATTTGAGGAAGGGATCCCAACCAGGCACAACTGCAGGGACTGCATGACCCGAAATGTCCGAAGTGTTCCTCCGGACAGGAGCTAGCTCACCAAAATAGCCAACTCCTGTAATTCCAGGAGGACACTTCGGCAGTTCCTGCCACACAGGCCCAGCAGTGCACACTGGCCAAAATTCCCCACTACCAATCTCTCCCAAGGAAGAAGTGGTCTTGAGATCCTGAGACGGGTAACTTGCACCACTGCCAGTTCCACGTACTTTCAAGGATCTCAAGCCCTCTTCAACCCCCGGAGGGACCAATAAGGCCTCAACAGGATTTTGGGATTAGGTACTTGAGAATTTGGGAGCCCTAGGCTCAAGGGGGAGGGGATAGGGAAGACCCCACGTTGGGCGCCATTTTGTTAACGGGTGCGAGCTCTGGTACAGCTTGGCTAAACTGTACCCTCCGTGGTTTGCGGCCGCGCGACCTTGAAGGCTAGCTTCGCGGTAGTGTGGGGGGTTGCTTCAAAAGCCGCACTTTGCCACGGAGGCGAGCTACCTGCAACGAATTCTCGCGCTGGACAGGAAACAGGTAAAAAAAAGGAAAAGGGACAACGGCAGGAGGAACCCCTGTTCCTGCCGTGGATGACTCTCCGAAAAGGGGATCCCGCTGGAATGGATCCCCCTGGCCTAGCCCCAACCGCCCAATGACCTCCCATTGGCCCAATTATTTTGGGAGGTCCCTATCTAAAAATTTCAAAAAAAAACCGAAAACCCGAAGAGGGGAGGCTAAAAGAGAGCAAGGGGATTTAGGGAACAATTAATGAGTTCTTTAAATAATACATAACTTTATTTTTGCTTAAATTTTCGCTTCCCTTTCTTGATTTTGTACAGCCAACTACGCAAAAAAGAAAATCTCCACAATCGTGAGCTTAGGAATTAGAGACTAATTAAACCCTACTAGCCTATATAAGTTTTCGTAGATAAAATTTTTCTGTTACAAAAGTGAGTTCGTTCTTACCCATACAACGAATATAAATTCAAACCTTTCGTTTTAGTACATGTGTTTTTTTTTTTTTATCAAATCATGACCGCTTTTGTGCGGGAGAAATCGTCGCACCGCAATAACTTTAACTACCTAGCATGAAGGGCTAGGAATAAAACCCTCGTGGTATTAACTAAAACGCGTCTTTATTTGCTGAAGTCACTCTGGGAACAGACTACTTACAAGTTATGTGAGAGAGGTTAACAGTTACAAAAAACAGAGTACAGTCTTCTAGATAAATTCATTTACAGTACAGTCCGCAAGATAAATTCAGTTAAATTCAGTTGAATTTCAGACATTCCGCCCGCCTCGTGTGAACGAAAAGCCGAGGTCCGCCCGCCATGAAAGCTGCAGCCGTAGATAGTATAAGCAGGTAGGAGATCCGCTTGCAATTGGTGTCTCGTATAGGTCATCAGAAATTCATTGGTCAGTCCATCGTCAATAGGAAGACTTCCGCAGGAAGTATCTCAGACTGTAAATAAATGTAAACTTTTGTATGGTAACTAACATCACCTCAGGCTTCAGCTGGAGCCTGAAGCGGAAGCAAGCACAGCTTCGTAATAGGACGCTTGTAGGAGCCATCCTTGTGTCGCACCCTTGCAACACGCACGTAACCATCGTCGCCAGGTTGCACTTTTGTCACTCGGCCCATTAGCCATTTGGAAGGTGGCAGTCGCTCGTCTTTAATTAGAACTAAATCGTTGACCTCCATAGATCTTTGGCTTTGAGTCCATTTGTTGCGTACTTGAAGATGGTGGATGTAGTCCTTATACCACCTCTTCCACAGGTCTTCATACATGCGTTGGACAAAATCCCATCGATTGAGTCGTTGGATTGGGGTCTGAAGAAGACTAGGAGCAGGAACAGAGTGGAGCACTTCACCCACAAGGAAGTGCCCCGGAGTGATCGCCGAGAGATCTGCCGGATCATCGCTGAGCGAGTACAAAGGCCTCGAATTCAGGCAGCACTCAATCTGTGCTATCAGAGTGAGCATCTCCTCCACTGACAGGCTATGATCGCTGACAACCCGTCGTAAATGATGCTTAAAGCACCGGACTCCGGATTCCCAAATGCCTCCGAAATGAGGCGCTGCGGGGGGCATGAAATGCCAGTCGGTTCCCATATCCAGAGTAGCGTGCGATGTTTCTTTCTTGAGCTGCATGTAGTCAAGTACTAACCGCTTGTTAGCTGCAGTAAAGTATGTTGCGTTGTCACTGTAGAGCCTTTCACATCTTCCTCGTCGACTGACAAAGCGTTTAAAGGCTGCCATAAAAGCCTCAGCAGTCAAGTCCATCACTAATTCGAGGTGGAGCGCTCGAGTCACGAAGCAGACAAAGACCGCAACATAGGCCTTTGTGGTCTTACAACCTCGTCGTCGTACAGGCGTTACGAAGAAAGGGCCGGCATAGTCCACACCAGCAGCTGAAAACGGCTTGGAGGGTCTGACTCTATCCGGAGGCAAATCGCCCATGACTTGAGTAGCCGTCTTTGCTCCATGTCGACAGCAAGTCACGCACTTCCTAACTGTCTTTCGGACCTCACTTCTCCCACTGAGAATCCAATATTTAGCACGGATGTGGTGTAGAGTGTGTTGCACACCGCCATGTAGTGTCGAAGTGTGAGCGTTAAGAATTATGAGGTAAGTAAGGTGACCTTCTTTAGGCAGAATGATGGGATGTTTCTCATCGTAGCACAGCAGTGACTCCTTCAGTCTGCCACTCACTCGCAGAATCCCCTGTTGGTCGAGGAAAGGTCGCAATTTTAGAAGTCTGCTAGAAGAAGGCAGCGGTTGATCCTTTGCGATGGCATCGAACTCAGGAAAGCTTTGTCGTTGTATGAGCCTAATCCAGGTGATCAAGGCGTTATTGAGTTCCTCCATGGTTAGACAGCCGATAATTCGCTCACCTCGCGCTCTTGATAAATTCGTGAAGAATCGTAGACATAGCGCTGAGACTCGTAACAGTTTACATAGAGATGAGTATCTATGAAGTAGTTCCGAGAAGGTTGGTTGAGGCTTTTGAGTGACGAACGCTGGTGAGGGGCGTAGTTCTTGATCTGTTGGAGGAATAGGTCCTCGTGACCAAGTGGAAGATGGTTCTCTCAAACTGGACGGTCCAAGCCACCACAGATCGAAGTCTTTCAACTGCTCAGCTGCTAGGCCGCGACTGATGCAATCCGCGGGGTTCTCCGATGAGGCGATATGGAGCCAAGTAGCCTGTGGAACAAGTTGATGTATCTGTGATACCCGGTTTGCAACAAAAACATTCCACTTGGATGGATGTTCCCGCAATCATGCCAGCACGACTGTAGAATCCGTCCATAAGTAGAGTGGGACGTCCGTTAGTTGCAGCGCCTGCTGTAGATATCGCGCCAAGTCAGCCAGTAGAGCTGCTCCGCAAAGCTCCAAGCGCGGCAACGATATAGTTGCTATCGGGCTTACTCTCGTCTTAGCAGCCAGCAAAGAAATCTTCATCTGGTCCTTATAAGGAACGCGCAAGTATATCACGGCTCCATAGGCAGCCAGAGAGGCATCACAGTAACCGTGCAGCTCCCAGCCCTGATGTGATTGGCACGAAGTTCCAAGCCAGCGGTCCAAGCGAATATCGTTTAACAATGTAAGGCTTTGTTTGAGAGTGAGTCTGAGAGGACAGTCCTTTTAGTAATTGTATCGGACTGCGGTAAGTCCACATGGAAGCAGAACTGGTCAACTTCAGGGTTCCAGTTGATTCCCAATGCTTTGATCTGTGGATCGCTCAACACTTGTACCGCTTGGTTTACTTCTCTGTCATTTTCAGAAATTCCTTCCAGGAGGTCGGCAGAATTCGAAATCCATTTCCGAAGATTAAAATGCCCTAGTTGCAGTAGTTGTCGCAACTCGTCTCTGACCTTGAGTGCAGTCGGCATGTCAAAGGCTCCGAACAGCGCATCGTCTACATAAAAGTTTTCTCTTATGGTCTGTGAGGCTTTAGGGTATTTATAGCGATAATCCTCAGCAAGTTGCTGCAGGGTTTTGCAGGCTAAGTAGGGTGCGCAAGCGGTGCCGTAAGTAACGGTGCGGAGTTTAAATTCCTTCACTGGTTTCGACGGCGAATCTCTCCATAGTATTCTCTGGAGATCCATGTCGCGTTCATCGACTAGTATCTGTCGGAACATTTTCTCAATATCCGCTGAGAAAACAAAGGGGTAAACTCGCCATCGCAAAATTACCGAAATTACGTCATTTTGCAGTTTGGGACCAGTATGTAGAAGGTCATTAAGAGATAGACCTGATGAGGTCTTCTGTGAGGCGTTGAAAACCACTCTCAACTTAGTGGTTGAGCTGCTAGGTTTTACAACGGCATGGTGCGGTAAGTAGTATACACCATCGTCACTAATAGCGTCTTGAGCTGGAGACATGTGATCAAGGCGCAGATACTCATCCATGAAGGCCGAATAAGATCGCTGCAGTTGCAGGTCTCTTGTAAATCTGTTCTCCATACGCAGTAAGGCAGATAATGCAACCTTCCTTGATTGGCCGAGAGCAGTGGAAGACTGCTTCAATGGAAGCCGCACTATATATTGGCCCTGTTCATTTCTATAGTGCGAATTTGCAAAAAGATTTTCGCATTCCTCCTCCTCTGGAGTTAGCCTTGAACATTTCGGTGGTTCTTCTACTTCCCAGAATCTTTTTAAAGTCGCATCTAGGTCAACAATGGATGTATGGCAACTCCTCACTAAGGCTGTTCGGTCAGTGTGAGTGTCAACACTGCCAGAGAGTATCCAACCCAGACCTGTGTTTTGCGCTATAGGAGTGCCAGGCGGGCCTTGTCTCAGTTCATTGCAGAGAACTCTGGAGTAACCTTCAGCTCCCAATATCAGATCGATTGGTGCTGGCCTATAGAAGTCCGGATCCGCTAAGGTCAAGTCCGATACATGTGACCAGTTCCATCTATGTACAGGTTGAGACGGTATCAGCTGAGTCAGCGTAGGCATAACTAATGAATGTACAGAGTAGGAGCATGCAGTGTTTACAGCAGAAACGACATCATGAGTCACGCATGCTCGTACAATTCCTGTTTCAGATGCCCCAATACCGGTGACGGAGATATTTACCCTCTGTTTGGGTAGACGAAGCAGGTTCGCCAGTGAAGCAGTTATAAAATTGGATTCAGATCCTTGGTCTAGAAGAGCTCGCGCCTTGATAAGGCGTCCATCAGCTGAGCGAGCGAAGACCATTGCCGTAGGAAGCAATACAGTTGAAGGTATAGGACAGCCTTCTACCAGAGGTGAGCTTACAGAGGCCGTGTGGTTCTGCGAGGAGTTCCTCTGATTGCTAGTATCTGACGCGGGCTGTTGCAATTCCTGTCCTTGTGTTACAGGAGGTGGCTGTGAGCCTGAAGTTTTGTGCAACATTGTATGATGATCTTCGTGACAGATCCGACAGCGTTTGTTACTGGAACAATTGGACACGCTGTGATTAGTTCGAAGGCAGTTGGAACAAAGTTGCTTGTTGTTCACAAGTGCCATGCGAGCATCCACCGACCTAGCATGAAATTGCGGACAAAAGATGATAAAATGCTTTTTTTGGCAATCAGAGCAGCGTTGAGAAGCTGTAGCATGTAGGCCCCGAGTGACGGAATTGGGGTTGCGCGCATTAGTTGAGGACTTGTTACCCTTTATGGAATTCAGTGTATGAATTCGACTTTCCAGGAAAGTTCTCAGTTCCTCGAGTGATGGTAACCTATTAGATGAGGAGAGGGAGGTTTCCCAATCCTTTCGGGTAGCGTTATCTAATTTATGTGACAAGAAAAACACTAACCAGTCGTTCCAGGATTGTACTGGTCTTGATAAATTCTCAAGAGCTCTGACAGATTGCATGAAAGTGTCGAGAACACGCCTTAGTTCAGCAGCTGACTCTGTGGACATAGCAGGCAGACTCACGAGTGCGGAAAGATTGGTAGTCACCAAAACTCTTGTATTATCATAGCGGTCAGCCAGAATCTTCCAAGCTGCATTATAGTTGGCTTCTGTCAACGAAAGATGTTGCAGGAGTTTAGAAGCATCTCCAGTAACCGACGACTTTAGGTAATACATCCTTTGTACCTGGGACAGGGAATTGTTGTCATGTATAAGGGATGTGTAAGTATCTCTGAATGATGGCCACTCTAAATACGAACCAGAAAAATTCGGAATATTTATTTGCGGTAACTTAACAGCTTGATTCATAGGGCAAACTGTCGAATTTAATGGTGATTCTTCAGTGGTGGACGAACCGCGGAAACATTTTATTTCGTCGTTTAGGAAACTTGCGGCATCAACATAGCAACCTTCAATTTTGTAAAAGGTGTCAGAGGTAAAATATGCATCCTCTTTTAGTTGCTCTTCAGTGGCCAGGTCACACAATTCGTCAAACAACTTTAAATATTGCGTCCAGTAGGTCTCAAGCAGTTGGAGACGAGCGTTCAAAAAAGAATCAGTCCGCTTTTCTTTACCGGTTTTAACGACATTCGTCACGAACTTTTCGATACGGTCCGCGGTTGTTCCCAACTTAACTTTGAGTTTATCCATTTTATAAGTAAGAAACGAAACTCAAGAGACTCTTGCCTCAAACGAAACGGGTAAAGAGTCACTAATCTGGCTATCGCAATTAATCATTCGCCAAATCAAACACAAGCAAAAGTCTCAGAAAACTGTCACTTCCACGAGGAAGTGTAAAATGCGTGAACAGCTTAAAGTTCAAATGTCATCTAGAGCCCGAACGCGAGATGCAAAAGCTCAAAGTTCATAAGCAGAGCTCCACTTCGGAAAGCTCGTGAGCCGCGCTTACACAACAAAATCCGAAGTAGTAAGGACTCCGCGCTTGCACTTAACCTTCAATGCGGTAATTGCTCAATGACAAGTTTGGAGGTTATGCACGCAGGTGGCTATGAGCATAATTTGTAAAAGGAAAGAGTTTACCATGATGATGGGTAGACCGGCTACAAGGCTTTCCTTAAAATAGATGCTCACGTCCAGCGCCGTCCTGCTGATGCTCCCAGTGAGTGGTTCGTTTTACGCCTCTTAGTCCCACGCTGTTCGAAGCGAGTCAATCCTATTATCCTCTGCTAGCTTGCCGATCCCGGAGTTCCAGATCCGGCTCGAAGGACCAAAAATGTGCGGGAGAAATCGGCGCACCGCAATAACTTTAACTACCTAGCATGAAGGGCTAGGAATAAAACCCTCGTGGTATTAACTAAAACGCGTCTTTATTTGCTGAAGTCACTCTGGGAACAGACTACTTACAAGTTATGTGAGAGAGGTTAACAGTTACAAAAAACAGAGTACAGTCTTCTAGATAAATTCATTTACAGTACAGTCCGCAAGATAAATTCAGTTAAATTCAGTTGAATTTCAGACAGCTTTCTTTCATGCTTTACATGTAAATGATGAATTTATAGTTATATATGTATATATAAATTTCTGTCCGGCCAGGTATATACACTCAAAAATTTTCTGCTTTAATTATTAAAATATATGAATTCCTTAAAGTAGTACGCAAAAAAAACTTATATCTTCTTTTGGATAATATGAATAGGTAAAGCCTGAACGAAGTGGCCTATTCGTCTGTCTCATGTTTTGAACTTACATGGGACTTTACTATATTCTAATATGCAGTCAAGTCAAAATTTAATTATCCTTACGTTACTTTCACTCTATATTAAATATTGGTTTGTTTGCATCTTGTTACAAAAAGAATAATTTGGTTATTATCATACATAAAAACCTGGTTAATGGGGGTGACGATGCTGCACGTAGATGATGAATGGGGGAACTGCTGATGATGCTGCTGAAGCTGGGCGGCCGCCGCTCTGCTGACTGAAGTGGATGGTGCATCTTGGGTTGCTCCCTCGTTGGGGGGTGGAGGTCCATATGTTCAATCCCTCCTCGGTTCCCCCTTGATGTCTCGTTCTGTTATCTTTGTTTTATTTCGTTTTTTCAGTTAAATTTCTTTTTCCTTTCTTAAGTATTGTTATTTTTTTTTTGGTTCTTATATTCTTTTTTCTTTTCTTTTCCCTTTTTTTATTTTTATTTTTTTGATATTTTTATTTTGTTTTAGTTTGCTTTGTTTTAGTTTATTTTAATTATTTAATTTATTTACTTTTGTCTTTTTCTTTCGTACTTTTATTCAATAAACTTTTCTTTATTCTACCGTTTAATTTTATTTTTTTATTTAATTATTTTATTCACAGTTTTATTTCTTTAACCTTTGAATTTTAGTTTATAGAAGGCCACCAAAACGTCTAGGGTTTAAATTTCAGTCACTTTTGTTTACCGCATTTAATAATAAAAAAAATTGAATCTATCTTTTAATTTTCGCATTTTTTTTTTTGGTCATCCAATTCCATTTTGCAGAAATGAGCCCACAAACTATTATATATATTATAACTCAGTGGATATAATGAAGATAGATATTGCACAATCGCATTTTATAAATCCTTTGAAATATTTTTGTCCAGCTATCTTGTTCTACACACACTATGGTGGGTGGTCCCATGTAAATTGAAAAAAAATATCCTACCTCTAAGGAAGGAACATTAGGGGATGAATACCGTTTATAGAATTTCACCCACTTCCCGTTCACCGATTTTAATAGAACTTGGCACATAGGTGTAGTTCCAATGGAAATAAAATATTATGGTGACCTGCACTAAAACTTTAAAAAATAAATCCCTTTAAAAAAAAAACAAAAATCGACTTTAAAAATATGGCACTCAAAATTTAAAGTAATAGTTTTTGGGGTCGGTGTTAACTGCACGATACACGTCGGCGCACTTCTCACAAAAAAAATTATAGGAACAACCAAAAATGGAAGCGGCGGATAATGCTAGAAAGCATCCGTTGGAATTGTTTTGCCACACTTTTCATATATGTAGGACTTTTACGGCACGCGCCCACGGGACTAAGCACATCGGATTCAAATTACAAACCGCCCTCTTTTTGTTGATACTCGGATCGTGTAAAGAATAGTCAGCGCGCACAAGGCCCTCTCGTTGGAAAACAGTAAGGACTTTAACTATCTTGCGGGTACTGAAAATTCGTGAATTTTCAACAGCTCCGGTGGACACTGACACATCTCACGAAGGAAACACGAGGAAATTCTTTCCGATGAGATCGGAATATTATTCTTTCACACCGATAGAATCTCGTCTGCCATGGCGACGGAATGTTAAATAACCAATTTCGTCGCGTCTCTTATCGCAGGCGAAATCAACTAAAATCAATCGGGAATCAGCTGGACACTGGGCTGGCTAAGCAACCAGAACAGTGATCACTCTTCAGGTGGGCTCCACTCCTACGCTGTTGAAAAAACAGATTCGCGGCGGTTTGAGCAGTTTTTCCTGCGAGTTTTTTTATTTATAAAAACTTTGGGCACAAATCACACCAAAAAAAAACTTGCAGTAGAATAGTCTTTTCCCGTCTTCGCGACAAATCAACCCGAGCACTTCACGAGTGCGCCGTTATCCCTTGTTTAGCGTCGATCGACCGATCACTTTTCGTCAAATCTCGGATCGCGGTTTTGATTTTTACAATCAATCGATATTGTCCTTGGTTAAATCGATAGATTCCCTTGTCCCTGGGAACCCAGTCCAAAAATAAAACTCCCTCCTCGACCGTTTCCGCCGTCTACCAACCTGACTCGTCCGATCGCTCTCAAACCCCAATGCCAACTAACTCGTCTCTGTCCGCGGTGCCACTCACCGACTCGAAGAGCTTTGGGTTTTGCACAACTGTGTGTGCTTTCGTGCGCACTAGTGGCGAGATTTTCGTTGATCGGCAAATCTGAATCACCCGAGGCTGTTTTCCGTTAGTTGAGTCTTTGTTTTTGCCCGTTGCCGGTGGTACAGTTTATTCCAAAAGATCAAGTTTGGACTAATATTCTGCTCAAAGCAATTTAGGAACGGCTTGATTTTCAGATTTTGTTACCTTATAAGGACATCCTACATCCCATTCGTTTGGGTGTTTATGTTTTCGCTTTTTGAACGCACGGCAAAGGTTGTGTTGTTTGCTCGCTTATGCATGGGCAATTTAATGCCACATGTTAACGTTTCCCTTTACAGGTACAAATTCCTGTGGGGCCTGGCGCGTGTTAGGAATTTATCTTTGCCGAAACTTATGCTGGCGATTTAATGTCGCATACGATGTTCCTTTGCCTGTGCAATTATTCAGCGGGTACGGCAGGAAGAAATTGAGTTTAAGCAAGCTCCATGTTGGTGACATCAATTGCTTCGGTTGTATTACCGCGGCAATTGATGTCAGCAACATGGGCTGATTATGCTGACCATAACAAGGTGCAGATCAGAAGATTACCCATTCTTCCTTACGGTCAGCCCTTATCCTTGCCCTAGGCTCTCTCAAGATGCGCGGATGGTCCTCCCAAAGATGAGGAAGAGAATTTTGAGCAGTTTGCAGCTGAGTCTACGCCACCTACTGCTACTTTTATGTCAGTAGGTAACCCGGTTGTGACTGTGAGCAACCATATACCTCCACAAAAATGGGAAATTAAATTTTCAGGAGGTCCCGGTCAGTCTCTGTATTGTTTTCTTGAGAGAGTTTCAGAGCTCTCAGAGGTAAGGGTCTCTCTAAGCCACGACTATTCAGGTCCGCTTTGGACCTATTCTCGGGCCGAGCTTTAATCTGGTTCCGAGATAATAAATCAAAATGTAATGGGCTCGTCAAGCGGCGGATCGAGCTCTTCTACCAGGAAAGAAAACGCCCGCGTAGCCAGTTTTCAAGAATATTCCAAGCCTTATAAGGAAGCCAACACTTTCCGTACTTTGGTGGATTATCTTTTTGTCAATGTAGACAGAGATAGCCGACCTCATTTAAAATTTCGTATGTTTGGGATCACATTTTGTGGATTATTGGATTCTGGAGCTTCGCGCACTACAGTTGGTGGACCTGGCTGGGAATTTTAATACAAACTGCGCCATCTAAAAACTTTAGTTAATTGCCGCCGACATTTTAACCATTAAGACAGGATTAATTTTATAGTGAGATTAAAGGTAAATTAATTGTTTTCCCAATTTAGACATGGTTTTTCATGATTTTTATATTATTTTTAGACATAAGTACACCCTTAAAATGAATAATCGTAACCAAAAAAAAAGTGAAAAGAAAGACAATTATGTATGTGCATTTTGAAAATTTCTCCATGTATAAAATTATGAATATTTTTTTTGTGCGATTTTTTTTCTGCGGTCCCTATCTACTGCAAAAAACAGGTTTGACTGCATATTACATATATATTAGTTTAAGGTTTTGCCTGTTTATACATATAACCCAAGAAATGCTAATGAATTGTTCTTTCAGCCCTGTCAGCTGTGTTATATGTATAAGTTAGTAGAGCCAACACGAGAAACCTAGATATCTGAAACCACCATCCGCAGTTGCAAAGTTCCCACAATCCAGAAAAGCATCTCACAACATTTCCCACAAAACCTGGGAACGCCTCACACGGCCGAGGCACGTTTCGCTGACATTCGTCGGATATTCCCACAACACCTAGAAACCGCTGAAAGCGAGGCGAGAATTAGAATTAAGAAACAAATTATAGTTAGTTCTAAGTCAGACTTTGTACTTACCAGATCAATAAATATTTTATTTAATACCAAAATCGCACGTCGTGTTCAAACTGGCGCCCGAGCAGGAACCCGCGATTTATTCAAAGTACACAAAGTTCCGATTAGAGTCGCGCCACGAAACGTTTAAATTTGCTAATTTAAGTGCTAAACTTGAAGTAAGTTCTCCGATTAGTGTTACGCCACGAAAGCTTTAATATCACGAAATTTGTGAAGTGAAATTTCCCGGTTAGTGTCGCTCCGTGAAAGGCTGAACGTCGCGAGTTCAAATTGTGAAGAGAAATGGTATTAGAAAATAGCTGAGCTTCACGCAAAAAATCAACACGTGTGAAAGTGCTAGCAGAAAAGACGCCCCCGAGTAGCCCGAGGAAAGGCAAAAAGGAGTCAGCTTGAGAACTGGGAGCCGCTGCAGCATGGTTTTTAGTCTTCTAATGTAATTTAATGACAACTTAAAAATTTGAAAGAAACATTTAGAACTCATTAATTATACCTTTCGTGGGAAAGGGTGCAGAAATGTTCAATAAGAAAACATTTCTAAAATGTCTCGAAACGAACATTTAATAAGGCCCCTAGAGCTCCCTATAAATCCTAGGGAAGGCCCTCAAGCCCCGGTGATGAAGTATCGTTTAGTGACCGACTATCGTAAATTGAATGAAGGCCCTCAAGCCCCGGCCAACTAGAAACACAGAATATTTACTGCAATATTAAATCCGGGCATCGACTCGAACCTTAACATTGATCAAAGAATTAACGATGATTAATTAGGAAATTTATCGGATATGGACCGAATACCCGATGTTGTAAAAGTCCAACGAGAATTTTCCGGGCAACCGGGTGAGTTCAGTTCTTGGTGGAAAAGCGTTGAACGCTGAGTTCCTGAGTATTTTCGAAGAATCTAAAGGAAGTCCGAAATACATAATGTGGCATTCTGAACACTATTAGAAATTAAATTGTCTGCCAAGCCGACACGGCCGAGCCCTAGAATCAAATAACACTCCCTTAAATTGATAGCGAATTTTACGTTGACTTTGTTGGAATTTTAATTCTCCCGCTCACATTGGAGTGAGGGCGCCATCTGTTCGGTCAATTCCGCACGACTCATTCTCGTCCGCGCTGTCACTTCTTGTTCGATCGTACTTTCATTCAACTTTGTAAAGTCGTAAGTTTTCTTTCTCAAATAAACATTTGTGTTCGATTGCAAATATCGTTTTCATTATTATTCCGACCCGATCACCTGCTTATGCAACTCTCAACAGGTTATGGGCCCAGGTGAATCGGAACAAAAAGTCGACCTAGCGACACGCAGAAAACTAACCTCATTTTTTTTCTCGCGCACGTTGTGAACGAAGGTTTCGTGCAACGAGTTTGTGCAAGACGCTGCTTCACATCAACGAGTGAACTTCGCTATCGGGGATTCCCACATCGCCAACGCACCACCCCAAAACCTCACGACAATACACATCGAGCCCCGAAATGGCCACAAACACGGTGAGCTCCACGCAAATCGAAATCCTCACAAAAGACAACTATGACACTTGGAAAATCCAAGTCGAAGCCCTACTGGCCAACAACGATCTATGGGAGTACGTCAGCGGTGAGATCCCGAAGCCGGAACCAGCCGCAGCGGACGCCGCCGCCAATATACAAGCAGCAGCAACGGCTGCCATCAAGGAATGGTCGCGACGGGACAGGAAGGCAAGGTCGCAACTTATCCTGTCGATCACCCCGTCTGAACTAACCCAGGTTCATGACTGCCTAACATCTAAAGATGTCTGGGACAAGCTCGACAACATCTTCGCCTCGAAAGGACCTGAACGCAAGGCCACTTTGCTGGAACAGATCAGCAACCAGAAGATGTGCGACGGAGATGATGTCCGCTCTCATCTCATGTCATTCTTCGATGCCGTCGACAAATTAAAGGCTATGGGCGTAGTACTGAACGGAGACTTACTCTCCATCATGCTGTTAAACAGTCTCTCGGAATCGTACGAATACTTTCGATGCGCGATCAAATCGAGGGACGAGCTGCCACCTGCCGAGACCCTCAGGATCAAAATCATCGAGGAAAGCGAGTCCAGGAAGCAAAAAATGAGAAACGACCCCAACAGTGCATACTTCGCCAGACAGCAGTCGTCCAAACCTCAGGCAAACAACAAACAGCACGATAACAAGCCACGTCAGAACAAGAACAACAGGAGTCAACTTAGGTGCAGCTACTGTAAGTACAAGGGCCATGTGATAGGGGAATGTCGCAAAAAGAAACGGGACGATGGTCAGAGGGGCAACCTGACGGAAGACGAAATCTACTTCGCTGACGCCCGAACCACTAACCATTCATACGAGTCAGTCGCCATCTCCAGAAAGTGGTGCCTTGACAGCGGCGCGACCTCGCACCTATGCAACGATGATTCGCTGTTTGTCAACACACAGCGCATCAACTCAGGTCTTCGCCTTGCCAGCAGCGCCACCACAGCAATTAACGCTATGGGCGACGTCAAGATTTCGACACGCATAGGTGATTCGGACAAGTCGATAACTATTCGAGAAACCTACCACGTGCCGGATCTACGCATAAACCTCTTGTCCGTCGCCAAGCTTGAGGACAAAGGAAACTCGGTGACCTTCACGAGACACGGCGCAGACGTCGTCGACGGCAACGGCAACCTGAAGATCCAAGCAGAGCGAATCGGAAACCTTTTCTACTTGAACCAGGACCCTCAGGAAGCGAACGCCGATTCGGACATCGCATCCCCGCTGGAAAAGTGGCACCGCCGACTAGGACATCTAAACTACGGCGACCTCAAGATACTCATCAACCGGGGATACATCCGCGAACCCAACGTCAACACCAAGGAACCTGCACCTATTTGTGAGACCTGCATCGCGGGTAAGTTTACACGCCTGCCATTTCCTCAACGCACAGAAACCGCAACGAAACCTCTTGAGATCGTTCACACGGATCTGTGCGGGAAAAATGCGCACGCAGTCCCAGAAAGGAGCCCTCTATCTACTGACCTTCACCGACGAATTCACCCGGTGGACGGATGTCTATTTTCTCCGCAGCAAGGACCAGGTTCACGAGGTCTTCCCGGAGTACAAAACCCGGATCGAGAACCAGACGGGACATAAAATTAAATACCTGCAATCCGACAACGGAGGTGAATTTTGCAACGCCCGGATGAATGAGATTCTGAGAAAATCAGGAATCCAGAGACGTCTCACCGCTCCTCACACGCCGCAACAGAACGGGATCGCCGAAAGGAAAAACAAGACCCTCGTCGAGATGGCCAGATGCATGCTCATGGAGTCAGGTCTGCCGCCTTCCCTTTGGGCCGAAGCCATCGCTGCGGCGAACCACGTCCGCAACAGGTGTCCCACCGGAAGCCTCAACGGGAAAACGCCATACGAAAAGCTTACTGGTCATCGTCCGAACCTGAGTTACCTACAAAGTTTTGGATCCAAGGCATTCGTGTTGGACAAGCAAGCAGGAAAGGGAAAATTCGACTACAGCACTCTACAAGGAAGACTCGTTGGGTACTCCGACACCTCCACGGCGTATCGCGTATGGATCCCCGGAGAGAGGAGCGTCCAAGTCTCTCGAGACGTGAAATTCATCGACGAATTAGACACGCCGAACGAACCCTCCGACATCATCGACGAGGAAACTCTCATCGGGCGAACCAGGGCAACCGACATCACGGGAGGCACCGTTCCACTCGGCACCACCATCATCGGAACCAGGGAGAGTGAGGACCACGTTGCCTCGGAATCCATGAGGCCACCAGCTTCAACAAGACCTCGTGCCATCATCGACGACAACGACCAGGGCCAACGACCGCAAGACCAGGTCCAAGGGCCCGAAGGAAAACCTCTCGATCGAAGACGTGCCGCAGGAAGGCCCGTAAAACTCAAAACCGGCCGCCCAGGTAGACCGAGCAAGGCCTACCGCTACGTCGACGAGGTTGAGCAGTCTCGAGATGCTAGATCTCAATCCCCCGAGAAATCCAACGGGGCCCGATTCTCCGACGACGACACGAAACAGGACTTCAAAGGATTCGAACAGCCCACCCGCTCTGGACAAGAGCAGCCAGACTGCTTCACCATGCACTGCGAAAGTGATTCACAGTGGCACGGTATCGAGTTCGCTTTTTCCTGTTCCGAGATTCCTCTCTCCGAAGCCATATCCGGACCTGGCAAGGAGGAATGGAAGAAAGCCATCGCCGCCGAGACTCGGAGCATGCTCGAGAACAACGCCAACCGATCGGAAAGTCATCGGCTCACGTACGGTCTTGAGGAACAAACACCGCAGCGACGGCACCCTCGAGCGTCGCAAGGCTCGCATAATTGCCAAGGGATTCAACCAAATTCCCGGCATCGACTTCTACGAGTCCTACTCCCCAGTCGGAAGGCTCAGCTCGCTGCGACTTCTCTTCGCCCTGTCCGCCAAGCACTACCTCGCAGTTACTCAACTTGACGTCACGACGGCGTATCTATACGGCGACAACGATACCGAGACGTACATGGAGCTACCCGAGTTGTTGCTGGAATCTCTGGACATCATCTCCAAGATGGATCCAGACCCACTGATCAGTGACAGGGCCACAAAGATGCTCACCAAAGTTCACGAGGGTGACCAAGTGTGTAGGCTCATCCGCGCAATCTACGGGTTGAAGCAAGCCGGACGCCAATGGCACTCCGCGTTGTCAACGAACTTCAAAGACGCTGGACTCTCGCCAACACACTCAGATCCCTGTCTCTTCACCGACGAAAACGAATTTTTGTTCTCGTCTACGTCGACGACTTGTTGATCGCCACGAAGGACAAGAAATTCGAGAAGCACCTGATCGAAATTTTCTCCCAGCGTTTCAAGATCAAGAACTTGGGTCAACATGCATACTGCCTGGGCATCGAGATCAAGAAATCGAGGGAGAGTATTCACCTGTCACAGGCCAACTATATCAGGGACATTCTTGAAAGGTTCGGGATGAGCGACTGCAAGCCAGTCTCTACACCAATGTCCACATCGACCGATTTTCGAGCTGTTCCAGACGACGAACCGGCCGAGAAACGTCCATTTCGAGAACTGGTGGGTTCACTGATGTATCTCGCCGTTGCTACACGCCCAGACATCGCTTACGCCGTCAGTGCCATCAGCCAGTTCAACCAGAACCACTCCACCATCCACTGGAACGCTGCAAAACGAGTGCTGAGATACCTCAAAGGTACCATGAGTCACGGACTGATGTACAAAGCCGACGGTCATGGCATACGAAGTTTTGTCGACGCAGACTGGGCGAATTGTCCAGTGGACCGTCGATCGTACACCGGATATTCTTTTCTTCTCGCCGGAGCCGCCGTGACTTGGGAATAGCGGAAACAAAGCACCGTCGCACTTTCATCCACCGAGGCTGAGTATCTTGGACTCTCTACCGCAGCCAAGGAAGCCGTCCACCTGATACACTTCATGAGAGAACTCGGATTCGACTCCTTGGCCAAGGTCGAGCTATTCAACGACAACACCAGCGCCATCAAACTCTCCAAAAACCCAATATTCCACTCCCGAACCAAACACATCTCTGTCAGACACCATTTCATCCGTCAAGCCCTGAAACGAAATCCTATCAACCTTTCTCATATCTCCACCGATTTTATGTTCGCAGATTTCCTAACCAAACGCCTACCTGTGCCGAAACACGAATTCTGCTGCAGAGGCCTGGGAATCATATCCGTCGACTCCAATGCTACTCGTCAAAATTAAGGGAGAGTGTTGGAATTTTAATTCTCCCGCTCACATTGGAGTGAAGGCGCCATCTGTTCGGTCAATTCCGCACGACTCATTCTCGTCCGCGCTGTCACTTCTTGATCGATCGTGCTTTCATTCAACCTTGTAAAGTCATAAGTTTCTTTTCTCGAATAAACATTTGTGTTCGATTGCAAATATCGTTGTCATTATTATTCCGACCCGATCACCTGCTTACGCAACTCTCAACAGTCTTAAGCCGGTCCCAGACAATGCGTGCATTTGTCCAATACTTGGCAATGCGTCTCATTTTACGAGGTATGTGGAAACTACAAAGAGTAATAATTGTTATGCGTACTCTTTAGCCAAACCTTGTAATTCGTCTTTTTTCATCGTTATTTGTCTCTGCGTTCTTGCAAAAAAGATTTGCTGTGTCTCTCTTTTGGCGAGGTATATGGGAGACAAACACAGGAAATATTTTCTGTGTGCGCGCTTCCGACTGAAAGTGAGAAGCAGACGAATAGTCGTGTAAAATCCTTCGGCTTAACGGACAGAAGATAGTGAGTTTTCGTTCAGCTATTTAAAATGGAATGGTACACTCACCCTTGAGTTTATTGCTCTCTATGAGCTTGAGGCTGCGATATGGGATCCAAAAAATCCATTTCATTAGAATAGAAATTCCGTGGCTGATGCATGGAGAAGAATTGCATCAAGTTTTAGCAAAGAAGTTACAGTAGGAGAACTTAAAAAAAAAGACACTCTAATGTCAATTTTCCGTCCTCTTTACCTTAAAGAGAAGGGGAGCTTTAAATCAGGAGGAGGCGCCGATGATGTGTACAAACCGAATTGGTTTGCTTACCAAGCCATGGCTAAATTTTTACGGGGGTGTACCAACCAAGAAAACTTTGAATACGGAGGTATCTTAATATATTTATATTTTATTTGAAATAACGTATTAACAATATAAATTTTGTCATGGTAACTTCCCATTTGTTACAAAATAGTCTCAAAATGCTTCCCGTATGCGTTTAGCTTCTAAACTTTGCTGGGTTTTTTCTGAAGTGGGAAAAATGAATTAATATCACTTTTATGTCGTTACCACTATCCTGATGTATAGTTTCCGTTGATTTCAGTATCAAAACTACCTTGAGGTGAATATTTTGAGGAGGACGTTTTGCTCTTCCTTAAGAAATGATGGAGTAAAACACAAGCCAATGTGATTTTTGACACTATGTCTGGTTGCAGTAGCTTGGGCTTTCTAAAAACACTAAATACAGATGACATAATACCAAATGCGTTTTCTACAACGCGACGGGCACGGGACAGTCTATAATTAAATACTCTTTCCATGCTGCCTTTTTCGTGATTTCCTGGGAATGGTTTCATTATATGGAAATTTAGACTGAACGCATCGTCAGCCACGAAAACGTACGGCAACGGTATTTTTTGTGAAGGTAGTGGTTGATCTGAGCGAAGATTTAACTGATTGTTGTTCATTTTTTTCGATAAAAGTGTGTTTTTAAAAACACCCCCATCGCTAATTCTGCCTTCGCATCCAACGTCAGCAAATATAAAACAATAATTAGCATCCACTAGAGCCATAAGAACAGCGCTAAATGTGCCTTTATAACTAATAAATTCGGATCCACTATTTATTGGAGACTGCATTACAACATGCTTTCCACCTATAGATTCTAAACAATGAGGAAAGTTCCACTTCGCATGGTATTCTTCTGCTGGAAACAAATTAAAATCAGTCATAAGAACTGTTTATTTTTATAGTAGATAACTAAGAAAATAAGCGAATTTTTGTATCAAAACCCACGTAAAATATGCAAAGCCCTAAGTCCTATACTTATCTAGATCTATTTTATCTTATTAGAAAATTAGTTTCCTATTAATAGTTATAATCAAGACTTATAATCTCTAGAAAATAAAAAGTGAAATCAAAATATCATTTTAGGTATTAGTTAGAGGATGAAAGTAACTTGCCGCTTGAAAATCAAGAACCTGAAGAACACACTGATAAAGAAAATACTTCACCAAGCCCAAGCTTTAAGGTACCAAGTCACAGAACAGCAAAAAAAAAAAACCATTGTCAACAGAAACGATTGAGAATCCTATGGATGATGCGTACAATATATTAAAAAGCGTATCTGAAAAAAGAAGGACAAAAAGATGCCCTCGTCCTTTATGGAGAACTATTTGTTGCGAAATTAGGGGTTTTGACGACGACACACGCGAAATTCTCATGCACGAAATACACAACTTAGTTTTTCGTAATAAAATGAATAAAAACAAACAACAACGTGTAACGCCTGCAATTCCATCCTCACTCTCCAGATTCGTTTTCGTATTCTTCAGAAAATTCTACTTATTACGAACCCTCTCCCAATGTGAATGATTCCCCTTCCTTTCATTCCCTAAATATGGCAGCTTCGGCCATTCTTGAAAATAAGTTATCCTTTGAAAGCCTATGAATTATGAGAAATTTCTGTAGTTTTCTATATACATATGTATTCTTATAATACATATGTAAAGAAAATTCAGTTCTTTATTTGAATGACCGCGCGGCACTAACAGACTGCAGCGCGCTCCTAAAAATATCATAACTACCTTACACGATAAGAACTGAGTATCTCGGGCGTGGCTCAACAAGGGATTCGTGCCATGCCGTAGTGAGAAGTAAGACGTGTTCTGTTTTCATAAATTTTCTAAAAGTTGTTAAAGAGAATTGACAGCTAAAGAATAAACTTTAAATGTCGTTTCTCTAATTTCAGGTGAGATATTATTTGTAAAATAATATTATATTAGTTATGTAATTGGTGAATAAATCTCTAATTTCGGAGCAACGCAATATTGTTTTATTTAAAAGCTGTATAAAATAATAAACAGACTTATACATATATGTATGTACGTGATATATACGAGTATGTATATATAATGCGTGGTTTGGCTATAATATTTTGGCAAATAACTAAATTGTGTTTCTCTGTAAACAAGAGAAACTACATTTACAGTCACTTGCTTACAATATTCTATATAATGGTATAATTCTCTGTTAGACGTACGTCTTTCTTTAATGGGTTCTAGTCTGCAACTGACGGCTCTCGTCGTTTCTGGCAACGCATGCATTTTATAGGATGTAATGAAACCGGGCCTTGGTCACTTGGTCAGTGCCCGAGGTTGCGAGATGTACAGTCAGCAAAAGCAAAGCATGCCTTCTAACAGAAGTGCATGCATTGCTTTACATCTCCCTCCCTCAGAGTGAAATTTTATTCGTAAAATTTTATAACATCGAAATTCTTATATCTTAACTATTAACTAACAATTTTTTTTTTTAAACGCTTACAAATTATTATTCTAATTATTATATGTCTCCTGCGAGTTTAGGAGCTGGGATGAGCTTCGTAACATGAAATAGATTTGACTCTGCTTTTCTATATCCCGTGTCTACTTTATAAATTGAATTGGATATTCTCTCTATTATTTTGAATTTTCTATCTTGTGTTAAATTGTTATAATTCTTGATTTGGTTCAATTCTTTATGTAGGGTCGTAACTTCTGTGCCCAATAATAGATATTTTGGTGTGTACTTAGTAACTGAGTGTTCTGTTTCATTGTATTTTTCTATACATTCATGCGCTATTGTTGTCCATGCTACTTTATTCTTATTTTCATTAATTTTACATCTTATCTTATTAACAATCGTTTGATTCAATCTCTCATTTAGGCCATTGGAAAATGGAGTATTAGCAGAAATAAATATTAACGGAATCTCTTTATCATTTAGAAACTTCTTGAACTCTTTCGAGTTTATCCCCGGATATTGATCAGATAAAATTAAGCCTATTCTGCTAGTGTCTGTTGCATTTTTTATCAATTTTATGAAATCGTTTGCATTTTGAGTTTTGGAAGTTAGGATAAATGCATATCGAGTGAAATGATCAACTAAGAGGTGTAAATATGTTTTTGTGGATCTAGATCCGTTAAATCCTCCAATTGTGTCATTTGACATTATTTCAAAAGGTTTTTCTGCTGGTCCTAAATGTGACATTAAACCGAATTTATGTTGTCCTCTCGTTTTATTTTTTATGCATATTTCACAATCTTTATATATTTTTTGTATACTTTCTTTCAACATATTTGCTGTATAAAATGGCATTATTTTACTCTGTAATTGTTTCATTCCAACATGACAGTAATCTTCATGTATTTGTTTGATAATTTTTGTACTCATTTCTTCAGATAAGACTATTTTTTCCTTATTTTTTTATTTTTTATAATATATTTGATTTCTCAGTATCATTCTATTCTTTTTGTCTTGGATATGTTCATTGTTTATTTGATCTTCCATAATATCTTGTATATTTATAAGATTGACTACTTTTAATTGTTCTTCTTCATTTTCATAAGATTCTAATATAGGATTTCTACTTAAACAATCGGCTTCTAAATTATTTTTTCCCGGAGAATATTTTATTATGAAATGGTATTGTGAAAGGTAGTACGTAAGATCACCTAATTCTTCATCCGTTCTAGACTTTATATTCAAATTTTCTAATGGTTTATGATCTGAAAAAACTGTGAATTCTTTTCCTATAAGCCAGTATTGCCAATATTTTATAGCTTCCTTTATAGCTAGACACTCTAAGTATATCGCTTTCTTTTTCTTTTGGCTATCATTTAATTTTTTTGAAAAGTAAGCTACTGGTTTCTCTTTTCCATTCATTTGTTTTTGTTTTAAAACAGCTCCTATACCTAATATACTTGCATCTGTATAGATATGTATTGGTAAATTTGGATCGTATATTTCTAATACTGGTTTTGAACATAATATTTCCTTCATTTTCTGAAATGAATCTTGACATTCTTTTGTCCAAACAAATTGTTGCCCTTTTCTCAATAAGTTGTGTAATGGATCTAAAGTTACAGCAATATTTGGTATATACTTATTGTAAAAATTTATCTTTCCCAAGAATTGTCCAAAATTTTTTTGAGTTTTAGGTGTTGGGAAATTTTTTATTGAAATCAAGTTATCTTTGAGTGGGCATATAGAATTATTGCTTATTACGTGACCTAAATATTTTACTGAACTTTCTGCAAACTTGCATTTTGTAAATTTCAATCTGAAACCTTCGACTCTTATTTCTTCTAATAATTGTTCTAAATGTCTTATATGTTCATTGAATGATTTTGAAAATATCAATATATCACCTATATAATTGACTGTGAATTCTGATAATTTATGTTTTCTAATTATATCACTTAAAATTCTTTGGAAAATTGCCGGAGATGTCTTTAATCCAAATGATAAACATGTCCATTGGAATTGTCCTTCTTGTGTGACGAAAGCTGTTTTCTTTCTATCTTCTATTCGTAAAGGAATTGCCCAAAATGCGGAATTTATATCTAACGTTGAAAAGTATTTGCAATTTCGTGTCTTTGTCATTAAGTCTTCTATCAACGGAAAAGGTTGTGATTGCGGTATTACTAATTTATTCAAATCTCTAAAATCAATGCATAATCTTGTTTTTCTATCTTCTTCTTTCTTATATACCAGTGTTACTGGTGCCGCAAATGGGCTATAAGATTCTTCAATGAGATCGTTTTCTAATAATTTTGCAATTTGTATTTCTATCTCTTTTTTATCTTCGATATTACATCTATATGGTCTTTTACTACAATATTTATCTATCAGTAAGTCAATACGAGCTTCATAATCTTTTACTGTGCCTACATCATATTTATCTTTTGCAAAAATTGCACTATATCTTTCTATCAGTTTGTCTATTTCAAATCTTTCTTGATATTTCAGATGGTTCACAGAAATATCGAAATCTAATTCATTTGTAAATTCATTGAAATTTATAGAGTTAGTATTTAAAACGTTATTTTCTTTTGAAATATCCATCTTTTTCTGTTTAATGTTTAAATTTCTATCTTGGATAAGTCTGAATTCTTTTATTATATCTAATCCAATTAAAAAGTCATATTGAATATTATCTCCATTTATTACAAAAACGTTCATGATTTTTTCTACATTGAATATTTTTATTTTTACTGATACCATTCGTTTAGTTTTCTTTGCACCATTAACCGTTTCAAATTTTGATTTCCATATGTTTTCTAACTTCTGATTCTTTATGTTCAACAATTTTGAATGTATTAATGATATATTAGAACCAGAATCATATAATCCAAAAGTTTCAATAGTATCTTCAATCCAGATTTTAATTTTGATTAATGGTGGAGTTACGAGTTTTTTGGGATGGTTTCAAATAATTCTGTTTCTATTTCTACATTGTTAACACATTTTATCTGATTCCTATCTTTCGCGTCTTTTTCTGCTTTATACCAACATGTAGGTTCAGGATGATAGCGTTTCGGCTTACCTTTCCTTTCGCAAATTGTGCACGGACGTTTCTGTTGTTCCTTTCCTGCATTATTCTTCATATATTTGCTCGTATTCTTCTTCCTCATCAAATGTTCCAGGCTTCCTCTTTCATTGAACAAATCTCTCGGCTTGCTTAATTTCTTCCTGTTGATTCTATCCATTATGAATTCTGGTAATCCTACTGCGATGAGATCAATCATAGTGCAATCGTCGATAATGTTGTTCATTCCTAATAGCATTCTTTCTTTTTTTAAAGCATAAGCTAATAACGATCCATTCACATATTTGTAGAGAAGGGCATATCTAATTGAAGACCAACCTTTATCAGCATATGTATCGGTAAAATTGTCTTTCCAAATATTCCATTCTGACATTAATGCATTTCTAATAAGCATTGAATTGTACCAATCTATAACTGAGCCTTCTAGAAATAATCTCAAAACTTCGATTCTTTCTTCATCTTTGTTAATTTGTAAACGAGTGCATTCATTTTCAAAAGAATTTAGCCATTGCACGGCGTTACAATTCTTACTTGAAAATTTTTCAATAACAAAGTTGTCCGTTATCTTTTTCAAATTTCTATTGGTTTGTTCATCTCTAAATCTTATTGGTTGTTCTCCTATATCTTCGGTAGAAATTTCTTCTGGGTAATAATCACCTAAAATCACATTGCCACTGTCATCCAGGTATTCTCGTAAATTTTCTGTTAATTTGATCCATACTTTTCTTGAATGATGTCTCACTTTCAAAGTCTTGATTATATTTTTCACAATGCTATTTTTCACTAATTCTTTATGTTCTGCTACGTTTTGAACTTCAATTGGAACTCCATAATTTCTTCCATCTGGTGTTCCTATGGTAGTTACGCATACAATGTTTGTTTTTGGATCTGTTGAAGCTTTTACTTGAAATGTGAATTGTAACTTTTCCATTTTTATAACCAAAATGTAATTTTATAATGCGTGGTTTGGCTATAATATTTTGGCAAATAGCTTAATTGTGTTTCTCTGTAAACAAGAGAAACTACATTTACAGTCACTTGCTTACAATATTCTATATAATGGTATAATTCTCTGTTAGACGTACGTCTTTCTTTAATGAGTTCTAGTCTGCAACTGACGGCTCTCGTCGTTTCTGGCAACGCACGCATTTTATAGGATGTAATGAAACCGGGCCTTGGTCACTTGGTCAGTGCCCGAGGTTGCGAGATGTACAGTCAGCAAAAGCAAAGCATGCCTTTTAACAGAAGTGCATGCATTGCTTTACATATACATATATATTATATTCACAAGAGTTATTTTTAATTATTTTTTGTTTTCACAAATTAATCTATTGAAGTTATTTCAGTTTTCATAAATTATTATTGTGAGATCGTCTATGTTATCCCAAATATAAAATAAAATAATAACCGTTTTCTATGTCACAACTCAAGGGTTTTTTTTTATACACCACTAAAAATCAGAGACCGGAAATAACAATTATTTTCAATTTTTCTAATGAAAAAATCATGCACATAAAGTCGTCAAACCAAATCGAAATGAAGAAATAATAGTTTGCTTCTAATATGTAAGGAAAAACTCGTAACCGTTATGGACCCTGCTATAAATAATAACCGAATTCCGTTGTATAAAAAATGTTTAAAAAGGTTATCTTACTTTGATTTCATCTCTCAATATGTGAATCAATGCGTTACATACATCGTTCACTATGTCACTTATTATTTGATTAGAGATTTTGAAGAGATATGACAAGCTCATAAAACTGTCTCCTGAAGGGAAATATCTTAGCGTTACAGCTAATCTTTCTTCTACAGGAATAACTTTCCGCCAGGGGGTGGCTGCTTTTTTTTATTAATTTGCCAATTTGATTTAATATAAGTTCGAAATCAGCAGCGGACATTCTAAAAAAATTTTCGAATTTTCCTGATGGCTCTCGTTACAAATCCGTTATCATGTCCGTCTCGTTATAACTATTTTGTACAGTATTTTGATTATATTTTGTCAATTAAAAAATAAACGAATTACATACCTGTTTCGACTCTTATTCAAAGACATCATCCACCATCTTCTCTTTGGCCTTTTAAATTATTTAATTTTAAGGACCCACACATTATAATGACAACAGCAGCACTAGCGATTATTTGATGTTTACTCTCCATTGTGCAATCGGGAACTGCCAGCATCAGTGGCGTAGATAGCTTTTTGATATGGGGGGGGATATGACTCAGAATAATATCCTGTTTTTTTGTAAGTTATATTTTACACTGCGATAATAATCCTCGTTGCACAGTCGTGTACAGAAATTGGTCACATTTTTCACATTGATAAGTTGCATTATAAAAAAATTCTCTTATTATCGAAGAAGAAATTCAAGCTTTCGAGATTTTTTTGCTAATTCATCAATGACTTCGTCTGCTGTGATTCCAATGTCACGATGCATTGCCAGAGCTGCCAAACCATTCAAGCGGTCCTATAATAGATAAATCAGACAATAATTCGAGTTATTATTGATGCATATTCGATAGTATCCAAACATTTAGATGGAACATGATGAACTCACTTCTTTTATCGTGTTCCTTTGAATTGTTTTTATCCGTTTCAAACTTGAGAATGTTCGTTCCGCAGTAGACGTAGATACTGGCAATGTAGCTAATATTCTTAGCAACATATTGATATTTGGGAAATTCTCTTCTGGACAATCATCCAGCGCTTTCAACGAATTGTTAGGCTTGATGTCGCCTTTACGGATCAAATACTTCTTCCACATTTTCAACTCGATGAGAACAGCAGTTGGCCCAGAATCAAGAAATTTTTGATAAAACTCGACAGTTTCTATAAATTTCTCAGCTGCTTTGTCGATTTCAGATAAATCATGCTTGAAGAGCGCCGAAAACCCTTCTAATATTTTTTCGTGATCGATAAATCTCTCGCCAAGATCCATGATGTAGAAGTCCAAAAATGGATTGAACACCGTGACACGGAAGTAATCTTCTGCACTCTGAACTTCAGGATTCGCTCGATTTTTTTGTCTGCTCACTTTTCGTTTGTGTTTGATTTCAATGTCCAAAGTTTCAGCAATTTTCTTTGCAGCTTCGAAAATTCCAGGAAACGTATCTGCTTCTGCTCGAATCCTTTTCAGTTCATCGCGTAAATCCTTGGCGAGATCCATAGCTTGGACCAAGTCTAAATCAACCTTTTGAAATTCTCGACTCAGAGGCAAAGAAAGTTGGTAAATCACGTTGATAACCTGTAGACTGATCAAAAATTCGAAATCCATTGCATTTTGTAAATTTTTCGCGTCAGTTTCCGAGGTTCTCATTTCGTCAAGAGTTTCGTAGACAAACGGAAATAATTCATGAAAATCGTCTACGGCTTCATATTTTGACACCCATCGAGTCAGATTCAATCTCTACACAGTTTTCACACTTGGAGTTTCATCAGATTGTTCAATAGTGTTCTCTAGAACAGCTCTTCTTTTAGGTGTATGGAAGAAATTGTAAACAATTTCTATGGTGCTCAAGCAGTCTCTGATGGCAGGTACCTTGCTGGTGATAGATATAGCAAGATTCAAAGAATGTGCGGCACAGTGAACGTATAAAGCATGTGGCGCATAATTGTCACGTATAATTGCTTGAACGCCATTATATTGACCAGACATATTCCTCGCCCCGTCGAATCCTTGGCCGATCAAGAAAGTAATATCCAGTTCGAAATTTTGAAGATTTTCAACCATTAGCTTGGCAAGAACATTACCTGTAAATATGTACATCGTACGATTATATACAAATTACAAATTATTCTCTAGAAAGTGCGTCTGCAGCGAAAAAAAGCAAATTTCTGGAAGGATTTATATTATAATATGATTTTTACCTGTAGTGGAAGCTGTTGGGATAAACTTCACAAAATCTTCATGTACAATATGCTGGCCATCGTCTTTCTTACTCACGTATCGAATGCAATTGGTAACTTGCTCAATAGTAGCTACATCTTAAGTTTCATCCATCAGAACAGAGTAAACTTTCGCAGCTTTGATTGCAGCTACCAGTTTTCGAGTCAATATCTCATAACATGCATCGATAATTTCGTTTTGGACAGTAGGGCTTGTATATTTGTCACGTTTCCCTGGACCTTCTAAATGACTGAGAAGAAGTGAATCCCCCTTGGCTCTATATTTCAATAAGGCTCTGAAATTCCCTTCATTTGGTCCGGTGAAATCATTTTGGATGACTATTTTGCCACTATCACGGTGTCCACGCAAAGCCAACTCTTGCCGCCCGAGAACGATAATAGCTTCAATAACAGGAACTATGTTTTTTCTGTTTTTCGCTATTTGCTGCATCCGGGACTCGTCAATCAAATTTTCAACAGATTGGCTTTCATTTTTTGCAATACGCAGAAAATTATCGCTGTCAGCAACTGCATTGATGTGATAATATTTTTTCTGGTGTTCTTGAAAAGTCTGAAAAATTCAAAAAAACTTCAAACATAAATTGGAGGTTTTCAGCGAGCAAATTAGGATTCCGAAGTAGCTCAGTTGGTTAGAGCACTCGACGCGAAATTGAGAGGTCCCGGGTTCGATTTCTGGCTCGGATGATTTTTTTCGCGCCAAAAACCTTTGACGTTCAATAAATCGAGTGGGAATATCGAAAAAATCAATTTATCTTGAAATTAAATAAAATGTCTATTCATTATATGATTCTGTAATGGTTGTCGTGACGCATTAGAACAGGTCAAAGTTTATATAAATATGAGTTTATCATAATAGACAATTCAATTTGTATAATTATAGTACTCACCTCTTTTGCTTTCTTCCAATTATCGAATTTCACTTTCACCAAATGACCTAAAGGTTGTGACCCTTTGCCACCGCTTAGAGCAAATGCTACACACGGAACACAAAATGCACCATGATGCAATTCTGAGTAAGCAAGCCAGGAAAATTCATCAAACCATTTGTAACAAAATTTTAATTTTCGAGTTTCGAATTTTTGCAGCAATGGAAAAAAGTAATTTTTCGGCGGAACCCAGGCATTTGTTAATAAGTCCAGCCTCTGAGATTCACTAAGTCTGATGCCAATAAAATTTCCGACGTCGTGTTTATTTACGTTCCGATAAGGCGGATGAGGGTTATGTTGTTTAACGTTTTTATACCGAGGTTTTTTCACGGCTGTTTCGACAGATGATTGCGCTTCTTCATTGTCTTCAGTTTTTGGAGGATTGCAAAATGGTTTTACAGGTACTAAAAATCGCTTCATTTTAAGAGAATATAAACGAAATGCATACTCGAAACTGCTCGAAACTATCATATACAGCTGATGCAGCGCCGCAGGCAGCACGCAGTAAACTGAGAAGCACTGTGACTGACTGAGGTATCACTTGGGAGTCACATGATTGGTCGGTCCGTTAGAAGCGCGGGCATTCGAAACTTTAATGTGCTGTACTGCACAGTCATCGCGTAAAAATGTGTGTTTCTTTTTCAATTTTGAGAGTTTTACCATTAATTGCAGTATTGCACATTGAGACAAAATAAATATTGGCGCTTCAAAAATGTTATGCTTACATTAAAACACATGCCTGGAAAAAATTCGATTTTATCATCTTATAATTCTCAGACCCAAGGGGGGGATTGATCCCCCTGATCCCCCCCCTATCTACGCCACTGGCCAGCATATGAAACTGTGCAAAGCATACCGCGCAGAACTACGTGTATAAGTTTGACGAATAAACGAATGGTGTGGGAACAAATATTTAACGCATGAAATATTTGGCACATGCATTCTTCAAATAGATCGAAGTGTGGGAGCACAAGCAAGGCGAGGGAAATATTTGACAAAGTGGGAGACGTAGATATTTGTACAAATGCACACATTGTCTGGAATCGGCTTTACGTTTCATTATGCTGACTAACGGGACTAAGGCACGTTAGAATACCAAATGACATGCCTCGTCCAGGGTAATGATACAATCCAAACAATAATCACCAACTTTCCCTTCTTTTGAATAAGATTGCAAGCTTAGAAATGAGCACAGAGGCAATGAACATTTTTGTGAATTCTTATAGGGATAAGGCCCTTGACACCTTCATCAGAGTGTTAAAAGGAGATCTACCCAAACTACTAAGCATGAGGGAACCTGCTGATCTTCCAGAAGCCCTACCTTTATGCTTAAAACTCGAGAACATTAACTATCGCACGAAATATGCAATCAACAATAGCTATGCAGCTAGTTTTTGGTTGATATAACCCACAACATTAATTTGATAAAAAATCACAGTGGTGCTCTTCGTCATTTGTAACGTGAAATTGTGGCGACCCGGCAATCGAAGTGTTCGCGGCCCAAGGAGGGAAGCGGGGGCGCTGCTCATCCTAGGTCCAGGTCGGTCGGGTAACTGCCAGAAGAGAAACTCACCGAACAACCAAACAAACAAAAATTTATTTCACGCGGGACCATCTCGCGGACGCAAGCCGAACGCGACTCGAGGCGCACCTAGCTGGCTGGCACATGCTTAGCTCGTCGAATGGGGCGGGGATCTTGAGCCATCAGAGCTGCGTCCTGTTATTTCTGTGCACCAAAAAAAAAACAAACAAAAAACTATGGGAGGGACTGGAAAGAATTTAAAATCATCGAATAGTCCAAGTGTCCGTGGTGGACGGGACTAGAAAGAGGGGGACTCTCACCAAGAGTCCAAGGGGAGACAGGGACAAGGGCAAGAAAAAAAAAAATGATTCCCCATCATTGACCCCTTGTCCAGCCTCATACCCACCCAATTCGTCCGAGCCCCCTTCGTGCTCGACAACCCAACCTACGGAAAAGAGAGGGGGAGGACAGTCAGTCGTCAGCAATTTTAAAATTTAAAACTTCATATTCAATTCAACAGCAACATGTATTCTTACGAAAAATTCACGGCCATAAGAAGGACGGCTTAAGATTGCTCCTAATGAGAATAAGCAAATACAATTCGGGTATCAAACTTAGCAAGAATGGTGATTAATTCAAACTTCAAAGTATCCAGGCGCGACTACAATCTATGAGGCTACAGAAAAAAGTTATATACTTATTTACATAGACCTGAAGGATATATATTAGAGTTCCTATAGTTATACATAGATATTAAAGAGAGAGGAAACTATTTATGTTTATATGTAAGACTGAAACGTAATAATACTTATATGAATAGATAGGGAGGAGATATAATAAGGTTGGGGTGCGTAAACATCGAGGTCCGCGGTGAGAGTACTGATCTCGGATATTATTATAATGTTTCTCTTTACGCCAAAAGATCTGTTTACCCTTTCTTATTTTTCTTCAAATAAAACTAAGTTGAAAAGGGGCAGACCAAATCCCGAGCGCGGCGGGGCCCGGGGACTAGAAACACGGCGGCTAAGGTTGCGCTCCACGCTCACTCCTCTGGGGTTTCAATAGCAATATATATAGATGTGGGGAATGTGATGAATAGTGATTAAAGTAACATACCTGGCTATCCTTCGGTTGCTGAATCCCTTGCCGATCGATTGCCACGGGATGCAGTCCTGTGGAACTGGCCAAATCGCTAATGCAAAATGTAAAACTTTTTTTTTTCCCAGAGCGAATGAAGTGACGGTGGAAGGGAACCGGGAGCTGATCATGATACAAAAAAAATTTAGCAAATTGAACTGGGCTGGTCAGCACCGGCGGGATGTGCTTTACTCCTGCCTGTCCGACAGGCTTAGGGAAATGAATACTCAAATTTAGAGCAGTACCGCATCTATACAAGAAATAGTAAACTTGGGCTCTGCGGAAGGCGGAGCTAAATCCTAGCTTAAGTTAAGGAGGAAAGGGAGAGGTATCTGGCACAGATCCATCCCTGTACGGGGCACAGAACCGGTGGGGCGGAGGCCCTGTGGGAGGTGGTCGCGAGGTCCCTGTGCAAGGCTGGGGTGGGGGGGGGGGGGCTCCCAGGGAGTACTCGGGTGCGGGGAGAGGTGCCTGGAGCTTCGCTGAAACGTGGGTGCAGGAGGCGCTGCAAGATGCGATTCGCTGCAGCCCGCTGAATTACGCTGAATCCGCTGAATGCGTTCGTGGGGTTCCGCTGCTTCGTCCTCGGCTGAAGGGTGAGGCTAAACGACACCGCTCTTACGCCCGAGGGCCGTTAGATGCTCCTCGTTGAAGTGAAGATACTGCGCACTAAAATATGCGTCGAGGGCTCGGGATGCAAAAATAAAAATTCTGGGGCCTTCCTCTGCGATGCAGGCAGCGCTTTTTCGAGGGCCCTGGACCTGCGGTGTCGGCAGCTAACTGCTTCTCGGCTCCCCAGGTAACGGGAAAATATAATCGCGGGTAGTTTCCTGCGAACGGGTAGCCTTGAGAAATCGGACTCCGCCATTCACTTTACTCACCTAGACTGCTATACTAGCGAAAGTATTCTCGAAACGCTTGGATGCGGGTATGGTGCACTTCACCGTAGCTACCACCACCGGGACTGATTCCCTTTCCAAATTGTATAAATCCTTTTTTTCTTTTGTTTTGTTTTTTTTTTTGCTGCACACGATCTGAGGCGCGACTGACTTTGACGGGAGCTCAACCAGAAGTGGCAGTATGGCGGCTTCCAGTTCGGTGACGAGGCATGGCGGCGGATGAGCTATCCAATTACTCGTTTTGTGTGGATGGAGCCTGAGGTTCAGGTTTCAAGTTTTTTGACGTGCAATGTTAAAGCACGGGTTCATCACAAGGCTGGCACTTTACGAAAGGGATCCTGAGAAAAGTGACAGAAAAATGAACACGGTCTTGAGTTACTGGCGTAAATCCTTTGCATGGTAAATACCTAGCGAACGTCCATTCATATCCTCCACTTCATAACGACTATTGGCCACTACTCTAGCGATGCGGCTTTTTTCGTATTTATTTACTAATTTGGCGCAGCGACCTTGACGCATGTTACTTAACGGCCAGAGGCGACGGTAGACTTCTTGTCCGACTACATATCTGACGTCGCGACATCGGGTGTTATATGCGCGCTCATGACGAGAATGCGTTTCCTTTAGATTTTGTAGCACCTCCTAGCCACTAGCCTGCCCTAACTTCTTGTAGAGGGGATAGACCGAGCCATGCAACGCCATGTGCTGTCCGAATACTACATGGTAAGGTTCCATACCGATGGATTGATGAACAGAACTGCGTAGGGCACAGGCAATTTTAGCCAGATGCAGGTCCCAATACGGGTACGCGGGTACGGTCCCATGAAGTCTATATATAGTCTATATAGTCCAGCGGTTCGTAACCGGGACGCTACTTCTCCTAGAATTTTAAGATGGGAAGAGAAATCTGGGGTTACAACGAGTAGGTCATCCAAGTACACGAAAACGTTCTCCCTGAGGTGACCTCGGATCACCTTGTCCATTAGACGGCACATTCTTTGAGGTGCATTGCACAATCCAAATGGCATTACCTTCAATTGATAGTGTGGCCGTCCAGGTACCTAGAAGGCGGTTTTCTGGCGACTGTTCTGTTCGAGGGGTATTTGCCAAAAGGCGTCTTTGAGGTCGATGCCGCTTATAAAGCGAGTATCTTGCAGTCCGTCCATATGGGGAAGGGGATAGGCGTCTTTCACTGTGATAGCATTTACCTTACGGGAGTCCAGACTAAGGCGGTTCTTTCCTGGATTTCTAATCAGAACGACCGGGGAATTCCACGACTCTTCAATTACCCCTAGGGATAACATTCGGTCTAACTCTTCATACATTAGTAGTAGTAAGATGACCACCCCACGTCTACTTACCACCAGGTGTATAAGGGACAAGCTGCCTGAAGATCGGTTGGCATGCCACCGGTTGGGTTTTCTGCAAGACGGTACCCACTGCCTGATAAGAAGTGTTTGAGGCGGGAGCGGGAAAGACAAGTCCCTGTTCCGTGCACCGGGGGGTAAAAATTAAAAGCTGCGTCGAGGTCGAGTTGTGTTGTAGCGGATGGCTGGTTGGAGGTGACGAGATCGTGCTGCCTGTGGGCTATAACTGGTTTTTGGAAAGGGTCAGCTGATGGTGATAGCTGTGGCTGGTGGGTGCGTATACCAGTTTTTTCGATGACAAGAGCAAAAAGGCAGGAGGCCGAGCGAGCAAAGTGATCGAGCCTGTGAACTGATCGGGCGAAAGAGTGGATAAGTAGCGCTTTAGAGAAATAAAACAAAAGGCAAAAATTCGTCGTGATGCTGAAGCGTGCCTCGGGGACAAGGTGAAAAAGTAACTTGAAAATAAAGGCAAAGCTGCTGGCTGGTTCTTGTGCGTACGGCTGCTGATAAAGAGCTGGGGCAAAAAGAAAGATGATGATCGGCCGCAGGCAGTGAACCTGATGCTGTGTACCGAGCGGGCAAAGTGATCGAGCCTGTGAAATGATCGGGCGAAAGAGTGGATAAGTAGCTTTTGAGAAATAAAACAAAAGGCAAAAAGTCGTCGTGATGCTGCCGCGTGCCTCGGGGAGAAGGTGAAAAGCAGCTTAAAAATAAAGGTGCTTCTTGTGCGTACGGCGGCTGATAAAGAGCTGGTGCAAAAAGAAAGATGATAATCGGCCGCAGTCAGTGAACCTGATGCTGTGGATGACGCGAATGTGGGTGAAGGTTAGGCGAAAGAATGAATGAAAAGCGAATTCGGTTGAGATAAAATGTTTTTTATTGCAACAAAGACAGTATGTCTGTGTGACGGGCGTAGAATGGGGGCTAAAACTATGCTACATTGAGAAATACGCATCTTAAATCTGTATCAATCCAGCGCATCAATTTCACAGGGTCCTTTCCGGGCGCTTCGGTAGGCATAACTCCAGACATATAGATATTTATCTTCTATCGGTTTTTTGAAAACTCATTTGTTTTTTCATTTCCGTGTAAACTGTTCGTAAAAATAATATATCTCGCGCAGTGAGGTGAAAAAACAACAAATCACATCTTTCTGAAATAAGCTTAAAAATGCGCATGATCTGAAATTCAAAAACATGTAAATGGACGGGGAAAGTTAAAGACAAAATAAAAACAAAAATCTGTTGTGGTTATCCACAGCTTATTGAGATAAAAACATATATAAATATAAGCGCGCAATATTAGTTTACTCAGTATTTTTGCGCCAACCGATAACATGGATAAATTTATTCTGGACATACAGTTTGTCTGCGGGAACAATGGACAATATTTTATTAAAGAGCTGGCCGTTCTTACTATGGGCACCACCTTCCCCAAGGTTTACCATTTTATGCCCCCTTACCCCTACCAGGAGTTGTCATCAAGGATAAAGAGGCAGAACAAGTATGACGTGGAAAATATAAACGGTCTACATTGGAGCGGCGGGACTATCAACTATTACAATTTGACTGAAGTGTTTTCAAAATTTGAAAATGCTACAATATACGTGAAAGGTGAAATGAAGGCATCATTCATTAGAAAATACTCGCCAACTTCTGAAATAATAGAGCTTGTACAGATACCTAAATTAAGTGAACTTGTAAATTTTCAATCTTATTGTGAAGTCCACAACAATGTGTCTTTTGTACGTTGTGCCCTGCAAAATTGTATAAATATATACCTGTATATGTTAATTAATAAAATTATTACGTGAAGACAAATAACTGTGTGTTTTTATATTTAAAAGCTTTTTATTATATGTCTATTACATCAAAAAGAATATTGGTGCTGCAGTATAAGGGTATTTCAAAGAAATTTTAATTTAGAATAATTTAGATGGACATAAGAAGTTCTAGACGGAATAAAAAAGTCTTCGCCCGACAGCAAAATTACATTTTTGTTTTTACACTTCTCACAATATTGCTTATAGTACTCCTTCACACTTTCGGAGGCATTGTTATTGTGGAACATAACAATCTTGAAGAAATCCTGCATATCAGACAATTTATAGAGCTCGTCAAGGGTCAGCTGAATAGTTCCTGTACCAACGGGATTGTGTATAGCATCTGAAGCACTTCTTGGTTTGGCGGGAACATGTCTGGAATAACCTCGTCTTTTAGTTTGGATAGATGTTTGTAAACTTCCAGCCATCCAGAGTAAAATGTTGATACAGGCGCGAGACCATGGCGGTGGAAGACTATCTTTGCCTCAAACGAGATCGTATCAAATCCGAGGACGGCCTTCTGATTATGGTGATGATCCAGATGATATGTATAGTTTAGCAAAAGATTTTCGCCAGGAACCTCTGATCGTTTATTGCCCTTTTTTTGTGTCGATCTAAGTTTTTGCTTTTTCGATTTTGTGTCCATCAACTTAAACTTTTCTGCACACACTCTTCCTGCACTCAGCTGTTTAGACCTTTTAGCTTTAGGTGTTGGTTCCATCTTGAAACGACGACTTATACTTTAACATTAAGTGTGCATCACCATCGCTTCGTATTTATACGCTTATTTTCCGGTATACATAACTGGTTATATCTACACTCACCAGATTTTAAACATTTTTTCAAGTATATTTTGCGATATAAATTCACAACTTTGTTATCATTTAATCTAAAATCATTGAAGGAAAATTGTTTCAGAAAATGTTTTAAACTTTTTCCTTTACACCGAAAATACAGATACACACAGCAATAATGTCCACAGGTAGATGAAAGTGCACCTTGCAATCGTTTTTTACTGTTTACAAACACATCTGAATTTGTATGTAAGAAGTTGCGAAAAAATCTGTTACTGGGGGGGTTGCCATACGAATCAAAGTATTCTGCAGGACCTTTTTCTGGAATGTAAAATGCAGTGGGTGCCGCTCTTTCGTGCAGGGTCCGTATTAGCTATGACGCATGCAGGCTTTTTTATTTCTTTTGGTAGACGATCACAGGCAAAAACACCTCTAAAGAGCCTTTTTGTAGTAGGGTTGTTTGCTAGTGACTTTGTAAGATCAATCGTGTTCATTCTTGTTCGGAAGCCTGGGTTGCTATTCCTACGTCAATAACGTTGGTATAGGATGTAACATATTTGTTTATAAATTCCTTAGTTGGCGCATCGCAAACAAGTATTGTGGTAAATTTTGCTAATGTTTTTATTAGGTCTTCATCTAAACGTCTAAGTTCAATGTTTCCCAATTTATTTGATTGGTCAATACACCCTGGAGCTGATGTAGGGTATTTAAAGACAATCTCCTTGGTAAATAATTTACTTTGTGCAGTGAATCCCGCAAAAGAAACCTTCTTCAAGAAGGTCAAGACACCTCCAGAAAAGTATTCGACATTTATCAAGCAACTCATGATAGCAGGGTTCACTGTCGATGCATTATGACTAATTTTAAATTGTATCGCCTTATATAGCCTTTTTAGAAGCTGGTATATACATTTCTATCTTTGTCGATTTCCACACTTCCGTCATATTCAGCATACACTATGCAAGTTACTGTTGTCTTCAAAGCCTCCTTAAATCTTCCCTCAATTCTAACCGTACCTTGGTTTAGTAGATTTCCGCAGGTTGAATTATATGAACGATCAGAAGTTAAATCAAAAGCGAGAAGAAAACAGCCGTTGTCAAAGAATTTCTTTGAAATCTGATGTCCTTTATCGAAATAATGTATTCCAGGGCCTTTGAACAAGGAAATGTATCCCCTTGTACTAATTGGCTTTTCTCTTGAATAATCGAATTCTATAGGCTGGTTTGGTATCTGGACACCATTTACTGATAAATTAAACCTTGTGATGTTATTGTGTTTAAAATTTATAGGCATTTTTTGTTCGATTTCCTGTATATGCGTCGTTATCCACCATACCGAACACTAGTAAGTTTGGTAATTGCCCTATGACAATATTGTCTAAGGATAATGTGTATGTGTTTGCAGGTATAGTATATGTTTTAACTTCGACACGTTTGTATGGGTATACAGCATTTGACCGTTGTAAAACAGTTTCATGAGCCAGCATGATGCTGGGGTTAACAGATACGTGATTCATGTACATAGTAGCCTCTACCAATATTAACTCGTGGGGAGTTGTCATCATCTCTTGACAAAAGGTAAAATTCGGGCTTTTCAAGTGATAACACTACGCGCAGATTCACACCATCTATAATATAAAAATGAATCGCTGAATGTGTTGCTGACCGCAAATCTCGAGAGCAGCTGAACCGATTTCGATAATTCTTTTTTTATAATATTCCTTGAAGTACGAGGATGGTTCTTACGGAGAGAAAAAATTAAAAAATTGCATATCTATATATATATAAAAGAAAGTCGTGTTATGTTAGTTACACTATTTATAACTCAAGAATGGCTGAACCGATTTGCCTGAAAATTGGTGGGGAGGTAGCTTAGAACCAGGAGACGGACATAGGGCTTTTTATCCCGTTCGACCGCGTTCCCGTCGCGTCCAAGAAGAAGAAGAAGAAATTTGTCAATATGCAATTATGCCATGTTATGGGTATCGTTGGAAAGGGGCGGTGGTGTAGAATGTGATGGTGAAAGAAAAGTTGGTGAAATGTGGGAATTATTGGTGAAAACGTGTTTTTGTTGTGGGGAAAGGGTGGGGGTGATACCCCCCAGAAATGTATCTCAGGGGTAGGAAGAAGGGGCACTATGGGAAATTGGTCCGGCTTGGTGAAAGTTCGTGAAAGTTGGTGAAAATAGTGAAAACTTGGTTTTTTCGGTGGGTGCCGACAAAATCGAAACGGCTGTGGAAGAAAAGTGTATGCAAGAATTGGAATAATTTTGTCACCATGTCATGAATTGGAATAATTTTGTCAGATAGCTAAGGCAGCAGAGTAATCTATATATATAGAAATGAATCCCTATTTCCCTTGGTCACGCTATGACGCGTGAACGGCTGGACCGATTTCGCTAATTCTTTTTTTGTTGTGTTTGTTATTGTCAGGAGAAGGTTCTTATGAAAGAAAAAACTAAGGATATTGCGCGGAAAATTAGAGAATTATGTTTTTGGTTTGGGTTTTTGGGGTCACTGATTTTGAATCTACCATCAAAATTTTGGAAATCAAGATGCTGTTTCAATATGGCGACCGAAAAGTCAAACTTCAAGGGATTTCCCTGAAAATCCGCGCATGGGGATTTTCGGGATCACTGATTTCGAATCTTTTATTCAAATTTCAAATATGAGACCACCCCCTACCCCGCTGGGAGATATAGGAGAGGGGCGCAATAAGGAGGTGGTGTAAAATGAGGAAAACTAAATTTAATAATACTTTACAGTTTACAGTTAAAAAAGTATTAGGAATAGGTATTTAATAGTATCCCGGGAAACGCCGGGTCCGGGCAAGCTAGTTCATTAATAATTTATCTTGGTTAAACATATCAGCATGTATTTTCCCCATTAGCTCGACAACGTTGCTCTTATTAAAAAGTTTCTGTCTTGCTAAGTAGCCTATATTTTCTTCGCGACTTTGAACAACCTCCATATTGTCTTCATCAATATACCAGCCAACAGATTCCAAATGTGTTGATGCCGCATCTTTTCCATAATTTAACAAATTTTCGATATATGCCCTATAATTGTAGTTATTGTCAGTTTGAACAACAGGTCTCCCATTTAGATAAATAGTGCACTGACGAAAGAGCGAGTGAAGCATGTTATTGACAACACCAGGACCTTCATCAGTCGCAATCTTCTCGGAACCATCTGGGGCAGTTACGGTAATATCTTTTCCGGTATAAAGTACTTCTTTTCCATCTTTAAATTTAATTAGCTGCACTTTTAAACGTAGGTATATACTTGACAAGTCTCGATATGTATCTCCATGTCCCAGCGAAACAAATTCCAAAACTGATGAGTTATCCAATGAGGCTATAGGCTTGTATGCTACCTCTTCGGTTTTTAAAATATTACTTTGAATGGCCGGTGTAGAGAAAAGGTCCAACTCAGATTTCATGCACTCGTTATAAGTAGACATTTTGTTTATTTATCAAAAATATCCAATACGCGTTTACGAAAACAGCCTTTGCCTTTTATAGATTTTTTCTTCTTGCTTACTGTAGTCCGTTTTGTCTGCTTTGAACGTTTTTTTCGTTTTGGAGACTTCGTTAAGCGTAACGTCGTAAATGGATTACCTCTTTTAATAATCGTGCGATTACTTATACCTGCACCGCCCATACTATCGAAGAGTTTATTTATACCCTTTTGCGCTAGGTCTTGTGCTGCAACTTTTCCCTGTTCTTTTAAAATATCATCAACCGGCTTGCTGCCAATTTCTTGCAGTATTGTTTTTCCAGTTCTTAGAGCTTGCTGTTTTATAACTTTAGCCCCTGAGGCAACTAATGGCTGTAGATAGCGAAATAGCCCGCTGAAGAAGCTACCAATACCTCTTCCTTGCTGGTAAGTAAGTGGCGTCTGGTACAATTCTCCTTTATCCGACAAGTTACCACCGCTCTGCAGCAAGTAGTATCGAGTATAATATGCATTCATTTTTTATCAAAAGGGGTAGAGTCAGACAAAGTGCTATCAAATTGAAAATTGGCTGGGGGGTGCACATATATTTATAGCTTATTGTTTTTTTAAATGAAGCATCACATAAGTTGGAATATAACTTGGTTTGAAATTTATCAATTCACCCTGGCTATCAGTTATTTTTATAGAAATACCTTCTATAAATGTTTTCTCGATAGGGCAGTATTCTACATGCTCAAATCTTAGTACACCCTCACACGACTGTGTCGGTATCACTCGTAAGTATCGAGCTAATTTATTACCAATAATTCTTGGTTTAATAATATCGGTGTAAATGAAAATTAAGTTTTTATCATAGCATTCTTTTGATATCTCCATAGATTCTCGGGGGAATCTTTGTATTAATTCATTGATTGTACTTTCCAGACCATTAATTTTATTAATAATTGACATATGCTCTTGACGTAGTCCGGCAGTGTTAAATGACTCTTTTATTTCCGAAAGTATTGCCTCAGGTTTACGCTTTTCCTCAGGTGTCTGAAGAAATATATCCGTAAAGAAATCCGACAAATTTTCTATATTTGTATCAATAGGTACCGGTGTTGTCAAGTATTCTCCCGAACTCTGCTTTTCGTATGGCACATCCAAAAGATTACTATCTTTAGCAATTTGTCGCGGATCAGGTGCTTTTGCAGTTAATGAATATTTTTTTAGCCTGTTTAAAATACCGAAAATTGTATCTTTTATCTGAATAATCTTTTTTTGCTTTTCTTGCTCGCTAATTGATTGATCGTCAAAATGCACATTTGATATTAAAAGCGTGACAAGATCTTTAACATTAAGGTGTAATGGTAGTGGTTTTTTTATCTTTATTGTTACTTTCAGGTCTTCTAGCCGCAGTTCAAACATATCATGCACCTTTTTGGCGGTACCTTTTGTTGCTTTATCTCGGGCTTTTTTAATGCTAAGGGCAGGATGTGTGTAATTATCGATTGAATTCTGTATGACAATTTGCTTTCTTTTTCTTTTAGGAATTTGTCCAATAATGTCATCAACAAATGCTTCAACTGTTTCATAGTCCTTATACTTTAAAACGACATTTTCTGAAGCTTTTTTCCCTTGATAGATGTGTAACATAAACTCGCTCGGCTCTTGTGTGTAACTTATTTCAGGTATCACCTCGTCGTAAACGTCAGCTTCCAGCCGATCCCACATTGCTTTTTTAACGTCGTCCAAAAACATAGTATACCAAGAAGGACTGACTGCATTGTAAAATGTTAGTAGAAAGGCTGAAAAATTCACCTGTCCCACTCTATATGTTAGCTAGCTTGTTCAAGACTTTCTTTTGTCCACTCAAGTTTGACATTATCATTTATTTTTACTGTCAGTGATTTGAATTCTTCTTTTTGTTGCTCTCTTATTTCCTTTAACGGGTTATCAGGTGTTTCGCGCTTCACCCTTTTAATGCTACTCTCATCTACCGTGTCAGCCACATCGCGCTTCACCCCCTTCTTTTTATTTATGTCATAGTTTGGTAATGAAATTTCAGTTACTCCAACGCTCCAGCTATTCGAAAATTTACATGGGCTGGCAAGTGCATTTGTAAAAGATGACAAAGTGTTTTCAGGATAAATTTGCATAGAATTGTTGCTAAAAAGACATACGTAAAAGTCCTTATTCACTATGTCTACAGGCATTTTTTATATATTAATACCTAACCCAAGCGACGTCTGGTACACTTGAACTTCGCTCTTTTTTACCTTTTAAACGTTCACTTTGTCGCAGTCCTTTTCTCGCTGGGAATGCAAGCTCGTATTGCCCTGGATCTAGTTGTGAGGGCCTTAATATAGGCCTTCTAGGCGGAACCTTTTCCTTTGGATCATCTTGCTCTAACTCGTCTATAAGGCTAGCAGCTTCGTCAACACTCATATCCACAGGCACGGTATACTGGGTTATACCGTCAGCATCGGTGACTACTATATAGTCTTTATTTTGCAATTTTGGTGCTTTTGCTGGGGGTTTAAGACTTTTGCTATCCCACTAGCTGATAAACGTCATTTTGCGGCTGGCGATAAAGATCGCCTTGGCGGTGTTGTTTCCTCAATCTCGAAAATCTCTTCGTTGAATTTGACGCGGGAGGTTTGGGTGGAAATCTCATCTTTAAATATCATTTTTGTCTGTGTTGCACTGTCTCTTAAACTTTTTTGCATCACGTTTTCTTCTCGTGGTAAATACAAATTTGTGTCTCTTAAACTTTCATGTCTAACTGGTAAATTTTCTTCGATGGGAACATTAGTTTTCTGTTTTTCGATAACTTGGGCCTTTTTACGTTTTACATTAAAAAACTTTATTAATTCATTCCTATAATTATACCATTTTTCTTTGTCAGACAGATTTTTACTTTTTAATATAATATCTTATTCATTGATTTATCAAATAATGACAAGTTTGCAGAATGTTCAATTTCACCTTTTAAAATATTATATACTTCCGTTGTAAGAAGTAGCATTTTGTTAAGGCTATTAGCTTTATGCATATTTTTCAATTAGCGAGCCTATTACGCCCGATAGCACACTTCCTAATAAAACTGGCAAAAATCCTCGTCGTTGTATTAGCAGCTTACGTTGTCTTGCTACAGATCTTTTTCCGGCAACTAATTTTCGCATATCCTTTTTATACTTACACAGCGAATTATATATTTTACCATGAGGCATATGATTTCCTTTTAATGTGTTGGGTATGATTTCACAAAGAGTTTTTATAACCTCGGGATCGGCATTTTTAATTATAGCATTTCTTAAGTTTGATTTAGCATTTTTAAGTACATAAAGCATATGCTTGTTGTCCTTTAATCGTTTCACTCTTGACACCATTTTTACCATTCAAGGAATTTTGTGGACAAAAACAGGTTGCAAAGTCTTTGTTAAAAATATCCGTTCGAAATCTTAACGTGTCATTAATCTCCTGAGTAAGATCTATCAGTAAACAGCCGTAAGGCTCCTGAGTGGTCTCTTTATAAATTTTTAGAAGTTCTAAACTATCTTCCGGATAAATTTGTCTCGCTAAATGCACGAATTGACTTTTGTCGCGGGGATTTTTAAAAACGACAATGTACTTACAGTTCAGCGATATATCTCTGCAGAACTTTCCCTGATGAAAGACATTTTGCGTCACAAGAATCACTGAAAAATTACGATGATGCGAGCCTTTAGTAAAAAGTTCACAGACCTTCTTACTAAAAGCATCTAACATCATGTCATCTATAACAATCAGCGTGGGTTCATTTGTATAATTTATAAACTCATCGGGTACACTGTCTATATATTCTATGTTTGTGGGCGCAATATCTACTGGCAGGGCTTCACGTTCCGCATTACACCATATAATCTTAGTAATTTTCGGCTGTATTAACAAGGCATCGTTCAAAAGATTTTTAATAAACGTAGTCTTTCCGCATCCGGAAGGCCCTGCCACGATCATTGTAAATGGGTGTTTGAATGCGATCATTTTTGCTCTTGACAATAAGCTTTTTTTTTTGTATATAAACCACACATCTTGCAAGAAGTACTTACATATATACTCTTTCAAGAATGAGCAGAAGACAAATTATTAACGAACTTCATAGACCAGCCCGCAAAAACTTCAAGCGCCGTCGTGTCACGATTAAAGGTAAAGATGACCTGTGGCAGGCAGACTTAGTTGATATGAGTTCATGTGCAAAAGAAAATCAAAGCTTTCGTTTTTTGCTAACTGTCATTGATACATTTTCTAAATATGCATGGGCTTTACCAATTAAAGACAAAAGCGGGATAGAAGTCACTAAAGCAATGCAGCTAATTTTCAATCAGGGACGTATTCCGAGAAACTTACAAACAGATGCTGGAAAAGAGTTCTACAACAAACCGTTCAAACGCTTGATGGAAAAATATGATGTTAATCATTACTCAACTTATAGTTCTTTAAAGGCATCAATTGTAGAAAGATTTAATAGAACATTGAAGGAATTTAGTATGAATGGTAATTATCATTGGCTGAGTATGCTGGACAAGTTAACAGACAAATATAACAGAACAAAGCATCGAACTATCAAGATGAGACCTATAGACGTAGGCCCCGCTAATGAGATTCGTTTATTGCTAACAGTCTATAAAAAACCAAAATCAAAATCGCGCCCAAAGTACAAAGTAGGAGACTTTGTTCGCATAAGTAGATATAAACATGTTTTTGAAAAAGGTCACACCCCAAATTGGTCTACTGAAATTTTCAAAATAAAAGAGGTAAAAACCACCTATCCAGTAACTTACATTCTTGAAGACTATCAAGGAGATATAATACAAGGCGCTTTTTACAAGCTTGAACTAAGCCCCGTCAGATATCCCGACGTTTACCTTGTAGAAAAAGTTTTAAAACGACGTGGGGATAAAGTTTATGTTAAATGGCTGGGATTTCCACAAAAGCACAACACATGAATTAATATAAAAGATGTTGTAAATATAAGCAGTTCTTATTGCAGTCACAATGCTGATCTTAAAACGTGAATCTGACCGACTAAAAACATTTAGGAATTTAACTTTGGACGATAGAAAATCTTACAAGCTAGCAAGGAGCGGATTCTTTTACACCAACCTAAAAGATATAGTAAAATGTTACTTTTGCCGTATGGAAATGAGCGCCTTAAACACCCCTGACGACGTTGAGGCAGAACATCTTCAACGTTCACCTAACTGCTTCTTTGCAAATGGCAAGGATGTATGTGGACCGTACAACAATCGATCTACACCATCAAAATACACGAGCCGTGTCCTAAACACTTTTAAAGTTCTTGGGGCATCGTTCATTTTGTTTGGTATATGCTGCGAGATATATTATTTTTACGAACAGTTTACACGGAAATGAAAAAACAAATGAGTTTTCAAAAAACTGATAGAAGATAAATATCTATATGTCTGGAGTTATGCCTACCGAAGCGTCCGGAAAGGACCCTGGGAAATTGATGCGCTGGATCGATACAGATTTAAGATGCGTATTTCTCAATGTAGCATAGTTTCAGTCCCCATTCTACGCCCGTCACACAGGCATACTGTCTTTGTTGCAATAAAAAACATTTTATCTCAACCGAATTCGCTTTTTATTCATTCTTTCGCCTAACCTTCACCCACATTCGCGTCATTCACAACACCAGGTTCACTGACTGCGGCCGACCATCATCTTTCTTTTTGCCCCAGCTCTTTGTCACACGCTGCACGCCAAAGCGATTCTTTATTTTACCTGGTTTTTGTCCCCCGTCTCTTCTGAACACCACGGGCTGCAGGTTTTCTCTTCTTTGGTGCTGCACTTCAATTGAAGTGAATAAAGTTGTTGTTATCAACAAATCATTAAAACGTGCGCAATATCTGCATCGTGGTACACATTCGCGTCACTAACAAGACCAGGTTCACTGACTGCGACCGGTCGTTTTGCTTTAATCTTTTTTTCAGCTCTTTATCACCCGCTGCACGCCAAGAGCCAAGACCACGTGCATAGCAAACGGCAGAACTTGTTTTTCTGACGACTTTTTGCCTTTTGTTTTATTTCTCAAAAGCTAGTTATCCACTCTTTCGCCCGATCATTTCACAGGCTCGATCACTTTGCCCGCTCAGTACACAGCATCAGGTTCACTGCCTGCGGCCGATCATCATCTTTCTTTTTGCCCCAGCTCTTTATCAGCAGCCGTACGCACAAGAACCGGCCAGCAGCTTTGTTTTTATTTTCAAGTTACTTTTTCACCTTGTCCCCGAGGCACGCTGCAGCATCACGACGACTTTTTGCCTTTTGTTTTATTTCTCAAAAGCGCTACTTATCCACTCTTTCGCCCGATCTGTTCACAGGCTCGATCACTTTGCCCGCTCGGCCTCCTGCCTTTTTGCTCTTGTCGTCAAAAAAACTCTTATAGCGCTCCTAATTGCACCCACCAGCCACAGTCATCACCATCAGCTGACCCTTTCCAAAAACCAGTTATAGCCCACAGGCAGCACGATCTCGTCTCCTCCAACCAGCCATCCGCTACAACACAACTCGACCTCGACGCAGCTTTTTATTTTTACCCCCCGGTGCACGGAACAGGGACTTGTCTTTCCCGCTCCCGCCTCAAACACTTCTTATCAGGCGGTGGGTACCGTCTTGCAGAAAACCCAACCGGTGGCATGCCAACCGATCTTCAGGTAGCTTGTCCCTTTTACACCTGGTGGTAAGTAGACGTGGGGTGGTCATCTTACTACTATTAGTTTTTGGACCGCCGCCGGGGAAACAAGGTAGTGACGTTGCTTGATAGGCAATGCCGTGCCGGTGTCAATTACGTGCTCCTCGAGGTAGGTTTTCCCTAAAACCCGTGGAGGGCGTAATTGGGAAATTTCGAGATCACTTCCTCCAATTGAACTTGCTGCTCTGCGGTTAGATGATGCTGCTGTGGGTTCTCCAGGTTGGAGAGGATAGACAGTTCGGAAATCAGATGCGGGGCCAGTTGAAATTCTCGCCAAAAGTCTACACCTAGATACAGCGGTTGGGCCAGGTGAGGTACAACGTAGATGGTAAAGGTTTTCGCAAGATTGCGAAAAGCAATCTGGGCTTTAACGAATCCTGCAATAGCTGTCTTGTTACCGTCCGCGGTCTGCACATATTTTTTTGAACTGATCGGGGATAGACCGGCGGCTTGTAAAACTGCTTCGTATCCCTGTCCCAAACAGGTTATGCTGGCTCCGCTGTCCAGGAGTCCTAGAATCGGGATTCCATTTATGTGGACTTTCAGGTAAGGGCGATCATCGCTCGCGGCACCTACGACTGCGGACACGAAACGTTTAGACATGCATCGTCTTTCATGTGCCTGATGACGCACTCTCAACAGAGACTTATATCTATGTCTAGGAAATATGGTATTGACACTAGCGTTGAAAATGCGCTCTCGAGCTCTCTGATAATTAACCCATCGTTCATGAAACGAGCGACGAGTAATGATTTGCTTTTCTGGGCTCGAGTGCAATGGGATATCGGGCAAATTTAAAGACGTGGGTTTGTGGTGGTGTGGTGTAGGGAGAGCAGTCCGATCTTCCTCGGCTTTAACTCCCGGGTGAGATAAAATTCTTAACGTTGGTGGGTAGTCGACAGGGTCGAATCTGTCGGATGAGCCGGAGTACGAGGGTCTGGGCGACACGCTCCGGTGTTCATGTTGCCCGTCCTTCGGTTTCCCGAACAGTTGGAGCAACGGGGGGTGGTGGTATTTTTTTCTCCGCATTTATAACAGAATAGCTGACGTTGGTCCTCGGGGCACATTTGAAAATAATGACCATGACGTCGGCAATTCCAGCACAGCGGCTGATGCCCATTCTGTTGAATGGCTTCGACGGGTTCGATATTATGATTTGGTTGCGCTCTCGGAGAAGGGTGCTCCACTTCATGGACTTTAATCTGATGGCTAGCTCCCGCGCTCTGTTGGTGGACTTGTAGGCGCTCTGCCTGGACACAAACCTGGATACAAAACCAATTTTCTGCCTTTTGTTTCAACAAAAAGTGCAAATTTGAGCAAAGTTCTGCGTCGCTAACTCCGTTCGATTACGCGACGCATTCTGTCCGATATAGAAAGTCTTCCACCGCTGTCCCTTGCGGGCTGCCGGTGAAATGGAAATTCCAGGTAGCAATCACAGATTTTTTTGCCGGGGTGAACGAGGTGGTACTTCGATTGGGTGTATTGCTAAGAGGTGGCGAGGTGTTTCGGCTGTCCAGAGCCGGAGGAGATGAAGCACACCTATTATTCGGGCCTGGTGGTGGCTGCCATCCGGTATTGTTGTTTCTAGCCGCTGCCGGCTCATCCACATTATTGTCGGGCCCAGTCACTCGAGGGGTACGAGGTTCGCTCCCCCTTCTAGGGGGACCTTGGCTTCGTAAGCCAGTTCTAGTTCCTCTTGGCCTCGATCGTGGTTGACCGCGTCGGTTATGAGACGTTCTGCCATAGCCATCGCCCACTTGCAGTGCCGTAATACATTGCCTAATATCTTCCAAATCCGCTCGCAGGACATCGATCGACTCGTCTAGCCGTGACTCGCTACCCTGGGCTCGCACAGGTTCTGGCTCCGCCGGGTTCACCCTGGAAGGTCCTGGGTTATCGCCAGAGGGTGACCGTTCAATCGGCGTGATCACAGAAGGTCCGTATACAAATTAATTCAGATGTAGTTAGATTTGGTAATGGAGTCTAACACATCCGGTTGACTCCAAAAAGTCAGGATAATAGAATATAGAAATAATAGTCAATCGCCCTATCGTACGTATCGAGTCGGAACGAGAGGAACTAAGCAAAAAGGAAATGTTCCCTCACGTTCCTAATACGCTAACAAAGATTCTTTTTTTTTGTTATAATTCAGACTCCTATAATTACACTGCCACGCAGTAATTCAATAACCAAAAGAGAAACTACTGACACATTGCTACGACTGACTAATCCCAACCGTTCCCTTCCAGAAATTGTACAAGAGTACAAAAAGAATGTTGGGGAATCTAAAGAAAACGGTAAGCTAAAAGTAGAAGGAGGGGATAGGTGAAAACTGGTGATTAGCAAAGAGTCTGTGGGTGCTGATTGTCGATGGTCGGGCGGAGTCACTCATTTTAGACCAGGCAAGTGTTTCGGGCTGCGCCCTAAAATCACTGCTCTCTGTGTCCTCCTGAGCTGAGACCGCCCACCATTCTAGGCCGCTCCAGGATTAGCAGATCCTGTGGGCTCAGGGGGGTAGGCAAGGCCACCTCTCTCCTGGTTCTCCACCCGAAGCAACTAATACCAGGGAAGTCTGGTCAACCAGTGGTCCCTCCAGGATTAGGCACCACCAGCCTGAGCCATTGAAATCGCTGCAGAATTCCTGGGCCGGACCCTGCTGAATGCGATCTAGCGAAGCCAAAGGAACAGGCAACCGCCGCACCTGGATTGACCACCACAGGACAGAATGCAGCGTAAGGATGAAAAGAAAAAAAATTTTCACCGGGCGCGAATGCTGCTGAAAGGATGGCGCGATGCTGGTTCCTTAAAGGTGAAGCAATACGTATCGCGACAGTACATATTACAAGGAAACCTATCGTGATGGTACATACTCTTTTCGAGCCCCGTTGGGCTCCATTTTAATTAAGATGTACTTTGAAAATTGTTTTTTTTTTTTGAGTCGTATTTGTATAAAGGGTAAAAAAAATCATACCCTTTTGTGGCCCCACGTTGGGCGCCATTTTTAATTTAGATGTAACGTGAAATTGTGGCGACCCGGCAATCGAAGTGTTCGCGGCCCAAGGAGGGAAGCGGGGGCGCTGCTCACCCTAGGTCCAGGTCGGTCGGGTAACTGCCAGATGAGAAACTCACCGAACAACCAAACAAAAAAAAATTTATTTCACGCGGGACCATCTCGCGGACGCAAGCCGAACGCGACTCGAGGCGCACCTGGCTGGCACATGCTTAGCTCGTCGGAATGGGGCGGGGATCTTGAGCCATCAGAGCTGCGTCCTGTTATTTCTGTGCACCAAAAAAAAAACAAAAAAAAAACTAAGGGAGGGACTGGAAAGAATTTGAAATTCGTGTCCGTCAGTGTCCGTGGAGGTCGGGACTAGAAAGAGGGGGACTCTTACCAAGAGTCCATGATCATGACACAAAAAAAATTTACCAAATTGAACTGGGCTGGTCAGCACCGGCGGGATGTGCTTTACTCCTGCCTGTCCGACAGGTTTAGGGAAATGACTACTCAAAATTTGGAGCAGTACCGCACCTATACAAGAAATAGTAAAATTGGGCTCTGCGGAAGGCGGAGCTAAATCCTAGCTTAAGTTAAGGAGGAAAGGGAGAGGTATCTGGCACAGATCCATCCCTGTACGGGGCACAAAACCGGTGGGGCGGAGGCCCTGTGGGAGGTGGTCGCGAGGTCCCTCTGCAAGGCTGGGGGGGGGGGGCTCCCAGGGAGTACTCGGGTGCGGGAAGAGGTGCCTGGAGCTTCGCTGGAACGTGGATGCAGGAGGCGCTGCAAGATGCGATCCGCTGCAGCCCGCTGAATTACGCTGAATCCGCTGAATGCGTTCATGGGGCTCCGCTGCTTCGTCCTCGGCTGAAGGGGGAGGCTAAACGACACCACTGTTACGCCCGAGGGCCGTTAGATGCTCCTCGTTGAGGTGAAGATACTGCGCACTAAAATATGCGTCGAGGGCTCGGGATGCAAAAATAAAAATTCTGGGGCCCTCCTCTGCGATGCAGGCAGCGCTTTTTCGAGGGCCCTGGACCTCCGGTGTCGGCAGCTAACTGCTTCTTGGCTCCCCAGGTAACGGGAAAATATAATCGCTGGTAGTTTCCTGCGAACGGGTAGCCTTGAGAAGTGGGACTCCGCCATTCACTTTACTCACCTAGACTGCTATACTAGCGAAAGTATTCTCGAAACGCTTGGATGCGGGTATGGTGCACTTCACCGTAGCTACCACCACCGGGACTGATTCCCTTTCCAAATTGTATAAATCCTTTTTTTCTTTTGTTTTTTTTTTTTTTTTTGCTGCACACGATCTGAGGCGCGACTGACTTTGACGGGAGCTCAACCAGAAGTGGCAGTATGGCGGCTTCCAGTTCGGTCACGAGGCATGGCGGCGGATGAGCTATCCAATTACTCGTTTTGTGTGGATGGAGCCTGAGGTTCAGGTTTCAAGTTTTTTGACGCGCAATGTTAAAGCACGGGTTCATCACACATTTCACATCCTAAATTTTTCGAAGGACATTGCCGGATAATGGAAAAGGCCTTATCGAACGGAATATTGAAGAATATGAAAATATATAAGGTAATGAGTTCAATAAAAAAAAACAATATATAGTTTCAGTTGCCTCATTTTATTTACAAAATCAAAATCTCAACAGAAAACTTTGATACAATTTGTTAGCATGTTGAGTGAATTTAAGTTAATTGGCCCGTTTATGGAATAATTCTTAAAATATCAACAATTTGTAACAATGCTATAGAATTTGAAGAGGTAATATTGAATTTGTTTATTCTCTAAAGTCCGTAAGTAATTAAAACATACAAAAGCTAGCTAAATACCTTAGAGCAAAATTTTGACATAATTCTAGTTTGAATTATCGTTCTAACATTAATATGAAAACAAATGCGATTACAACTATTGACAAATTTGTAACAATGCTGCCGGCGCGTCCGCATAATTCTATTGAGCTCTCCTGCGGGTAAACAAAAAGAAAATTATCATGGCCTGGAGCATGCTGTTCCTTACTTACATTCATATGTTTGTTTATACAACTTACTGGCCGAATTCTAGGATACTGTGGCTTATGGCATGCCAGTGTGGCATTGAGATACTCATGTGGAACTGGCTTTGTTGTTAATCTCACGGGTGGATCAGTGCGAGGACAGATAGCATCTACCACTAAAAGCATAAGATTGCTAGCGGGAATGGGAACGGCAACAAAGGGTCTTTCGCAGCCATTCGCAGGTTTCTTCAGCAGAGATTTATCTTTCTCATTGTACAGAGAGTACAAGTGTATAATGTGGTCGCACGACTGAAGTCGTGTCCTATTTATTACTACTTTTTTTTGCCAATCTTTATTATTCGAGTTATAATCCGTTGAATTTTCATCGAAGTAGTTATCCATTGCTTTAATAGAGGTCATTTGAACTTGGATGAAGTACCATATTGTGCGCAGGACCCATTTGAACAGTCGGAACATATGTATTAAAGGCTATCCAAAATAATAAAATTATAAGGCATTTAGTAAAAATTTAGCATGTAAAAATTTAAAGTTAAAATACTACAAGAATTTTCAGCTTTGCAATATTTTCAAACTGAGTGTTTTTACACTAAACGGCAACGGTAACAGCACGACCACATCACGGCATGGCATTAACGTTGAGTGTTTCACATTATACGCCACAGGCGACAGAACGACAGCGTTATTTTGTAGTATAAGTTTGCTTTGACGTCCCGACTTTTCAGTACAAAACTGTTTTCAGAATTATTTAGATTTAATCAGATAAAATACAATTAGCTTGTTACGCCTGAATGACTCGTATCGGAATGAGCAGAGGAAAAAAAACAACGGACGAATTGAAGTATAATGCAAAGCGGGTAAACAGATCCTAAACTCAGCTACGGGCGCGGGTGTATTTGATATAGAAACTTCAACACGCTCCTTTCAAAACACACGCCTCAATAATTCCGACGTCCAAGCTCCCTTAAACCCCACTTATGAGTTGGTCCCGGTAAGGGTTTTGTGAGAATATCTGCAGGCATCCCTTCAGTTGGTGTATACTTCAACTCAATGAACTTATCCATCACCAATTGTCTGATGAAATGGAACCTGGTGTGTTAGTGACAGACATCATTCTCTGTCAGGAACTTTGCACCCTGGTTGTCGGTGCCAATCGTAATACCCGCTAGTTTACACTATCCCATTTCTGGCGTGAGTTACACTGCCTGCTTTGCTGTTTCTTACAGCGCAATATACTCCGCTTATGTCGTCGACAGTGTTACGCATTTCTGCTTCCGGGCATTCCATGAAATAGCGGCCCAGAAAATATAAATGTGTACCCAGAATACGAGTTTCGATCTGACAAATCATTTGCGAAATGGGCGTCGGAATATTTGCCGATGCCATATTTGTCAGGTTTGAAGACTAGACTAAGGGCGAGTGTATGCTGTAGATTCTGAAGAACGTGCTTTGCGGCCACCCAATGGATATCATGATGGTTTCATTAAATTGAGCTAGCCTGTTTTCAGTAAACGCCAGAACCGTTCGAGTAGCCACTGCCAGGTACATCAACGACGCTATGAGTTGGCGATATGGTCGTTCTGTTTTGTTTGTATTATTATAGTATTATTTGTAGTATTATACCCAATAACTTGGCTTTGCGATCACCTGTGTGTTGACTGGCTTCGAGTCAGTCATCCCAAACTTTTTCAATAGTTCAATCAGTAGAGCAAAGTTCACAATTTCTTCGGCGGATTTCAGTTCATCTGCCGATTCATGAGGGTTATTTTGGTCATATCTTGACAACCACTTACAGACATGGAACGGGTGCTGTAAATCTTTCGATCTCGCTCGACGCTTCCTGTTATTTATTTATTTTTCCGAGGTCTGCCTGGCGCTCTTGTGGTAATGATTTCGGGTTCACATCTTTGCATATTGATGTCTTAAATTTATATCTTGTTCTCGGCGGTCCATTGTCCCGCTCACCTGCTTCGGAGCAGTATCGATTTGCTCGGTCTCTGGTTCTCCGTGAACCACCATCCCGCTCCCCCGCTTCAGTCCAGGCCGTCAATAGCTCACTATACTATAATTACTTCGTTTTGGAGCGATCCTTTCTTAAATTTTGTCATCCTCGGTATCGAACTCTTCGGCGCATCTAACTCGATCCTTATATAGCGTCGCACAGTGGGGCAGACTCCCAAAAAGCTGGCCAAAAATCAAATTTTTGAGTTCTATATATTCGTCTATATACGTTCAGATCTTGTTTACGGATAGTCCTCGAACAAAATTCCGGACCGGGCAGGTATATACCTGCTCTAGGGTCGCCTCGACATCAGTCGACATTCAGCCTCCGTTCGGTACGCACGAAACAAGTGTACACGTCGGAAAATTCTTACCTGTTTTGAAGTGCTGTGAAGCTGAAGAAACTATTTCAATTGGAATTCGACAAAATGGAATCACTTTCTGGAGGTATGTAGAATATATGGTTATGCACAGTTATTGCTCATTTTATGTTTGTAACATTTAAATCTCGCGACAAGTAACCTAAAAAAATTGTACACTTTTTATCTAAAATTGATTTACTAATGGAGTTTTGAAAATGTCTTCGCGAGTCTCGACTTTGTTTCGACAAGGAACTGATAGTGTACAGTGTTAAATATAACATATTAAAAAACTGGCTGCTCAGGAGTGCTTAATGAATAGTGAAATTAATTTTTGTGGAGGAACTCCATAATAAATGCATAAATTTAAAAAAAACGAATAAAATTAAAATTACAATATTCTGTTTTTTTTATTGATAATATCAATTTTACAATACTTTTACGATATTTTTGCTCTAATTTAACTTCTGAATCGTAAGCAATAACCTCGAAAACCAAATTACATGAGATTTCACTTCATATTTTCAACGTATGAACAGTTTTAGCCGCTATTTGGTAGCCGCCATTTTGAATTTTGAAAATCTGACCTCAGATTCGTAATCAGCGATCTCAAAAACCCCCCGAGTAACCAATTGTAGTCAAATTAATAGAAGTTCGAACTTTTAGTCCGCCATATTGGAGCCGTCATTCTGAATTTTGAAAATCTGACCTTAGATTCGTAATTAGCGACCTCGAAAACCATAGGTAATTATAGGTAATTTGGGATTTTTGGCCACGAAATCGGGACTTTGCCCCACTGTGCGTCGTTCTCTCATTCACCAGAAATTTAACGTCCCTTGCTATATCTCGTCTGACCTCAGGAATCCAGATTCTGTAACTTTTGGTTTCATCCGAGTAACCTATCATCAAACATTGGCGAGATATTGCTCAAATTTCCCCTTCGTTAGGTCTTCGTTTAGGACGTACACCTTAGATTCGAAAATTCTCAGGTGTTTAAGATTGCAAATCTCACCTTTCCATATTTTTAATGGGCTCTGACCATTTAAACTTGCCGTGGGAGATTGATTCCTAACATAATTTGCTGTACCTACAGCTTCAGCCTATAAACCTTAATCCGGGCTGGATTAATAGACACCAGGCCATTTCGCTCTGCTATACCATTTTGCTCCGTTGTGGGAGTCAGAGCGACGCCTTGTCATTCCACTTTTTTTCAAATATGCGTCAAAATCCCTTCCGCAAAATCCCTGCCCGTTGTCGGACACTTCACCTTTGCTCCAGTTTGCTCTTCGGGTAGCGTCTTGAATTCCTTGAATGCTGTGATAACGTGACCCTTATGTTGTAGGAAGTTTACTTCTCACCATCGGCTAAATAGACATCATCTATGAAAGTAATAAAGAATCGTGCTCGACTTATACACTCCACCCTGGCAGGTCCTCAAACATCTGAATGTATTATCTCCAGCTTGCTGGTAAATCATTCTTAGCTTTTAGGAAAAGGAGAAGAGGTAATTTTTCCAAGAAGGCACATATCACAAGGTCGCAGCACTTGGCCCCATCAGATCCACTCCATTCAGATGCCCACATCTCTGGTGGCAAATTTCGAATCTGCTCGTGATGTTCATTATGCTTGCTAGATACGATTGATCCTTTTCGCTGCCAAACAAATACAAATTTCCACTCCATTTTGCTCGCAAGTTGACCCTTCCGTTATTTTCGTTAATAACAAGAGCATCAGTTTTTGTGAAAATTTCTTTGTTACCATGATCTACATTTCTCGCAATCGAAAGTAAATTGGTCCCCACCCTTGGAACAAGCAAGGTATCTTAGAGATGTAGTAACCTGACAGAATCTCCGTACATCGTCGGTACTATGCCTGCCATGCGCTTTGCCTTGACGCTTGTCTTCGCATTGTTTGCGAAAGACAATTACTTTTCATCAACCGGTATTCGTCTTTCGACAAAGAATTGCTCAGCGTTGCACATATGCGATGGGCAGCCGCTGTCTATGGACCATTTACCCTTGGCTCGACTCTATGTAACACTCAATGCTACTTCCGTCTGCTTTCTAAATTTTTGAAACGACGTAACATTAATTTCATAAACATGCATCACGTAAGAATCTTCAATCATTTGGGCCGCAACTTCCTCATTCTCCAAGAATTGAAAAAGTTAACGGGAATATTCACGTCATCGGTAACTCTTGCGGATGATTTTCCCATCGAATGATGGACCGTACTTCGTCCTTTTGGGCAGTTTCTGGACATGTGACCAACTTGGTGAAATTTGGAACTCCTAAAACCAAACTGCTTGCCGTTTCTCACAATATCGCGTATGCACCTTAGCTTCTTCTCGAGCCTTCTTGTACTTTCTTTTGTCCTCTACAACCTTTGAACGTCAACATAACTTCTGACGAGTCGCCACCCTTTCCTCGAGTCTTTACCCTGAGGGCCTATGGATCTGGGAGGATATCTCACGACTCAATTGCGCACCGAATTGTCAAACCTCGGTGGCAAGCTCAATAGCAACATCACAGTTGCTAAGTCTGCGTAAATTTCAATGTCCTTGCTCGCAATCTCTTCGCTGCTTAGTTTGTCCAACCAAACACATTTTGCGGTCTTAAGTCCATACACTATGGGTAATTCGGCTGATCCGACAGCGACAATCAAGTCAGACCACGCCTCCCTCTCCTTCTTTTCCCATAGCTCTAGGTTTGGCTCTGACGCGGTGTCGTTTGCCTTTGCAGCAGGCTTTATGACCGTTCCTTTAACGTGTTCCTAAGTAACACTTTTTGTCATCACAGCATCGACCAGCATTGACCAGGTCTGATAACTTTCACGGGTTAAAGGTGCGACCCTAAAAGAAGCTTGTACCATTTTAGAGAACTCTTCCAATACTCAGTCACGTTGTCGGTAGATCTTTGTGCGTTTAATTCTGCGCCCATAACGTGTTAAAACAAATACAATTTATTTAGATAACATACAATTAGCTCGTTACACGTAAATTGCTCGTATCGGAATGAGAAGAGGATAAAAAACAAGGGACGAATTGAAGCATAATGCAAAAGGGTTACTGCATAGACTCTAAACTGAGTTACGGCCGTGGGTGTATAGTAGCTTCAAAATTTTTCATGAATTCCCAAACAAAATAGCAACTGTCGTGTAACTACATAAATGATGCAAATTAATGTGTAGATATTACAGTTTGTCGTTTCCGTGGATCGTAGTGGCATGTCTGTGACGAATGCCGTGGACAGCATTCCGTTATCGTCCAGTGTGAACACGTATCCATCCATATATTGATACATATTTTCTTCTCCTAATGTGCCATGTCGTGATCGTGTCGTTGCCAGTATCGTCTAGTATAAATTCGCGTATTAGAAAGAAAATATTCTTACCGATAGCAATTTTGAAGAAGCGTTTTCATTGCTTTTCTCGTCAAAACAAATTGCTTGGTAGTCGTAGATAATCACTTCTTTGTAAATTTTCTCTTCTATCAATCGGAACATCATGTTACCGTTGACCTCTCCGAAGAACTTTCCCGTGTCCGCTTTACTAGGTGAGATAATCACATATCCGTCGTTATCCAAAATATAACAATCTATTTCATCTGAAGCGCAAGTTTTCTTACAGTCCGCGCACTGTAAAGACTTTTTTTATTTTTGATAAATCATGAATTTTGGATTTATTACGTTTCCAGTTGTATTTTTGAAAAGGGTGTATAAAGCAGAATGTTGAAATTGGAAGCCAACAACAGCAGCAGGAGCCGATTTTCCACCTTCCGAATGGAAAATAGCATGACTAGCAGTCACTAGAATTTCAGGAGGATTCACTAAAATATAGAAATGTGTTTATTTACTAATTTAAAAATTATGTATCTTGGCAAAACAACCATCGCTTTCAAAGGGGACAGAGTAAACGAAACTCTGAGACTCAACAAAGTGTTGTTCTACTGCCCTTTTATACCATAACTCATCGGTGGCTCTTTTGTTGGCATCACTGAACTCTTGCCTTGGAAGTATAATTAAATAATTTACTGAGTTACATATCTACTTTACCTCGGCATACTTACTCAGGTCTAATTTCATCTGCTACATTCGTGTGAAATTCTTGCCATCTCGTAAGTCCACTGTGAGTCGCAAGAAATGCAACTGTTATACCAAATCTTTGTTTGAACTCGTTCCTATAGAAATAATATGTACGACATTATATGGAAACATAAACATTTTATTGAAAAAAAGTGGAATAATCAGAGAGCTGTGAAGGATACAGAAATTTACCTTGGCAGCAAACCCATTAAAACTGCTATTGGACTTGGGCTATTCCAGTAAAAGTGTGCGAATTATTGATTTGAATTGTATAAAATTGTGTGCTATGCTAATTAACATAATGTGTTAGTAATCCCAGGTAGCTATGAAATTGATACAATTATGTATACATTTATTATTTCAATTGAGGGGTGTTTGGCCAATGGCTTTATATTGCATTTTAGAAGTACTCAAAATATAAGTATTCAGGGGACTAATTTCATACAAGTTTACTTATACCTAGTACTTTGAAATAATCTCTTAATCGCAAGTATACATACTATTATAATATAAAAAACACAAAACTGAAAAGCTACATATGTATATATTTTTGTTATGTGATTTATTTATTATTTAATTGGTAAGAGGTATTCATACATTTGAGAAAACAAAAAGAAAATAATTATTACCTTTCGTACAGGACCCCAAATAATGTATGGAATATGAATAGGTATGTATGCTCTAAACGTTTTTAAAATGATAAAATCATTCTTGTGGCTTTTGGTATTTTTATTTAAAATGCACAATAAATCTGCATTATAATGTGTACATACATATATAATATGTAGATATGTACACATGTATCATCACACTATTTTAACATAGAGAACTTTTGAAGTTAATACTGGTACACTTTATCAACTATTGGCTATATTTTAAATAAGTAAAAGTACTACGGTACTTTGTTCAGACCAATGGCGTAACTAGGTGGTCAAAGGTACTGGTGCGAAAAGGAGATTGGGCCCAACTGCATAATTTTCTAAATTCAAACTCAAAGTATATACTTGAACTTGAATTACTGTCTTCGGAAAATATTTATACAACACTTTTTTATGGACCTATATTGATTGATATATCGCATAGCATATACGAGTATGTAGAATTGAAGTATTACTTACTACAGGTAAAAGAAAAAAACAAATTGAAATGCAAAAAAAAATGTAGAAATAGTTGATTGAACGAATCATTATTAATTGGGCACGTTCAATCAAAAAAAATCGAACCATATAACAAACAAGACGTTAATTTCAACCCAAGCAGCGAAACAGTAGGATCCTGCAGAAACAATGAAGAAGTCCCACTCATTCAGCTAGAAGAATACCATCATCCTGGCCTCTCGAAATGCGACGACCCAGGCTTGACGAGAATATTTCTTATAAGGACGATAGAAATATAAACTAAGCACGGAACGGCTGTACCGTGTATGTATAAACCCTGTACATGAGCGACCACCTAAAGATATCTACGCAGAGGAGTACAGCAACAGCGTGTATGAGGGAAGCTGAATAAAACATCTGATCGAAATGGCAAATGTAATCTGTGCTACTTCGAAGTAAGGTTAAACCGGCAAAGTACAAGCTTTTGAGTGTACATACATATATCTATAATTGTGGCAAAAGTCCGCGAGGATTGTATAAAGGACTATTTTATTGTTTAGGTGGAGTTAGCAATGCGAAAAAACTAAATTGTACGTGAATTTACGATATGAAGTGATCTGTGGTGGTTTGTGGCAACAACACGCAATTTCTGCGTGGGAAATCGTTTTTGAGGTACATGGATTGATATAAATGCATGATAAATACATACATATATAATTTGTTTAACACCGCGCCGAATATAGTCAGTATCGGGCAACACAGGAACGCCATTGGTACCAACCGGGATAAGAACAGGAGCCCTCAAGGATGCGCGAAGCTTATCAACTGAGTTGGACATGGCCACAACACTATTGGAAACCTCATGCAGCTTGGACTAACGCGTTCGAAAGTATCTCAGCAACAACGTCAAAAAGCTTATTAAACTTGTCTCCAATGGCGATCGTATCCTAGAGAATATCTGAATACCAGCGAAGTTTGCTAACATAGAATGTATTAACCTTGTTGGCAATGAAAGACTGTTCGTCAGAAATGGTTTCCATCATATTATTTACAAAACGCAGAACGTGGCAAGGTCGGATATCCAAGCAATCATGCCATGTTGTTCAGCTGGGTTACGTTATCTTAAAAGAAGATTTAAGGCATGAAGCATGAAAAAATAAACTACATACACCACGACACTCTATTTTATCGCCAACGATTTTCAAAGAGCAAACTCGACAAGTGGTCATGATTGCGACGTTGGTTATATGAAAACGATCAAATTTCTTAATAGTTCAGGCCGAGTATATGCAAGATTACATAAACGAACAAAATCAATTGTGAAAGGTTGACTTCTACGGATGTTAGTCGGAATGGTCGAAGTCGAGGTCCAAAGGTCCAAGTCCACAGTCGGCAAAAATTTTTAAAAACGGCTGGCAAAATCGCTGAAAAACAGCCAGCAACACATATCACCTATATTATAGATTAATATCATGAATAAAAAACAATATAAAGAGGGAGCTAGACCAAAAAAATAAATAACCCAAGACATGTGTATAATAAATGGTACAGTCAACCCACAATCAGCACGGGCCGCGATTGTGAAAACCAAATTATGGAAATTATACCGGGAAAATAACCAACAGAATTAACACCGAGTGTAAATCAAAACTGCGAACAATATCAGAATGAAACCACTGTACCAAAAACGATCGCTGCAGGATAATAAATAATAAGTTCCGAAGGAGCAATTAAACACACAACCGATCTGTCACACGTCTCGATCTCCTGGTATCGTGACCAGCACTATTTTTACATCTTTCAGTACTTTTCCAGACTAAAACGCCATCTATTTTTGGAGGTGAATATTCTTTTAATTAAGGTATTGTCCATTGTTTTTAATTGTTCTGCTCCTCGGCAGATTAATGAAATAAAATATAACAGTGATCCACATTTTTTATTGGATGTATGGATTTATGTATGTACCGAAAATAATGAATTATCATGTTTTCCATAAATTATCATTCTCTCATTTTTTTTGTCATCAATCCGTCAAAAAAATAAAGAATTCAAAAATACTAATTTCATTGCAAATGCAAAAGGCCTTTTAAACCTTCATTAACTTTAATTGATGAAGAAATTTGTATGGTGGTGACGTCTTTTTTAATTTGTCCGTTTTTTCATAGAGATGTGAACAATTTTTGGTCTCGGTGTACTATAGCGTAATTTGTTTTAACACTTTCAGTGTAAAGATAACACCGTGTGATCCGTAAAATTTTTCAATTGAAAATGAGCAATTTTACACTTATATCTTATAAATTTTATTATTGTTCAATTTCAACTAGGATCGTATTTCTTTTGTCTAAATTCCTAGGAACCAAGGCGTTTAGAATAGCTTCTCGTCCTGGAACACTCTGTCAGACTGTGATGCACTATTAGCAAGCTTTGGCACGTTACACAGCCTGGTTGTGGGACTCGGGTCATCAGATGTATGTGTATTAATTTCTTATGTTCCGTCCTTACCATGGAAATATAAACTAAACACGGAACGGCTGTAAGCCAAATTTAGCGCACATTCCCTGATGTGATAGAATTGGCTGTGTTCGTATTGGTCGCTTAGTGCAGGCGTAAATATGAAGACATGATAGACACAAGACTAAGTATGGATCTCACGAACCGATCACATTAATGTCCCGCTACTTTAATAAGTTCTTTGATCATATTGATTTTAATCTTTCGAAACAAAATGTTAAAAGTAGACTAATTGGTAATTTTTCTACATGATTGTACTTTCTCTGTCATTATTTAGTAGTCAGCCTTTGACGAAATGTATAATTATAAACATAATCAGAAGGGGGCTTACAAATGAAAATTTTCCGAAGTTCCTGTTATATTGTCTATGCGCTCCTTATAATCTATTTACACGCTGCCATTCACTGACAAGCTATAATGCTTGTATGCTAGGTAAACAAAACCAGCAAAATGAAAAATAAGACGTTTTTCTAATTTGCTGAAGTTAATTTATCTCCTTTTAATACGGTTTGATGAAATAGAATATGTATAATAATTACTAATACAAAGTCAAATATCATATATACTAGTCACATCCCTACGCTTGGAGAGGGAAGACAGATTTAAAAGCCCCAACATGTCCTCATACGGAGGAAGATTACATGGATCATTCCACGGCAAGTCGCGAAGAGCAAAGTGCAAAGCGCAGAAAACGTTTTGCACTACCTCAGCACGATTCATATGTGCAGCATAGTGAGGCATCCTGATCACAGACAGATAGGGATCGGCAATATCCTTACACCACCGCTATACGAGACCAAGTGCCGATTTAGACCAACTTATTATATTGTTATTATGACTACCGAAATTAAATTTTGCGTCCACAGTCACTTTCACAGGTCCACAACACGATCTTAACGAGATAAGGCCGCATCGGGAATTTTGTATGACAATTTAAAAATGAAACACTTCCCAATAAAAGAAATAATGTCACACTTGCCAATAATTAATTTGAAATAATTTTTCGAACACTATGTCACAAAAGTATTCAGATCACATTGAAGGCAGAGAGCATCATTTAAGGATTCAATCGGTCTGCAAATCATCAAGTCATTTGTAGAAGCTAAGATATGCGATAGAACAATAACTGCATCAGAAAAAGAATATTTGACTTTAAACGAACGATTTGAAATATATGACTTAACCTATTGGGCAAGATGTGGAAAAGCCGAGTCGAAATAATTTAGAAATTAAGACTTGATGAGAGAGCTTATAAAAGGCCTTACTGAAGTCGTTATATACACAGTTGACTTGTTTGCGCTTTTCTAAATTCGTTAGGCAAAAACTATAAAACTCAACTAGATTGGTTACCGTTAATCTATCGAGGTACCAATTCTACGGTGAAAGTCTCATCCTACTGGATGAAATGGACGCTAAACTAAATGACACTTGTCGGATCTAGAGGGGACTGGGGTCGCGTATGGTTGTGCTCTGCTTCTTGTGCTTACGTCAATCGATCTGTGTCATTAATTTATTTATTTAGATATTGATCTTATGAGATTTATGTGGAAACATTGGTTACAAACCATCGGGACCTCTACACTGTGATATTATTGTGCATTAAATTACAGACTGTGATATTAACTGTTTTGCGACTTCCGTGGTGTTATTGAATATACTGTGAACTGTTTCTTTAATTTATTTTGGTTTGTTGCACATACATTATCTTTATTTATTTCATATATTTTGTGGACCAAATATGTCTGTGTTTTATTTATTTTTTATATTAAAATGGCCCACCGAGTAACCCGTAATAATTCCAAAGTTCAAAGCCATTCATCTCAGCGACTGAGTCTAATAAATGCCTCATCGCCTTCCACAAAATCTGCGACGTTACCCGATATTGCTACACCATTAAAAAGCCTTGAAGCGAACTTGCTAGCGCAGTTCTTAGATCTAAAAACATCACTGCATTCATTAAAAGTCCAAATCGTTTCGATTGAACGTAAACTAGATGATATTAACCCAGTGATCGCCCAGCTGAGTTACTTAAATTCAACGCCACCGCTACCTAGCGGCTCTGATCGCCGCCCAGCAGCTGATTCGGAGGGTCATCGAACTCCTGCAAACCATTTAGATGACAATAACAAGCGGCGCTCGGTCGTTTTGTCATCTGTCCTTGAGTCATCTGATATCGGCCTGACTCCTGCACTGGCTGCCTGTGAAATGGTCAAAACTAAAAACATTCTGCTGACCAACTGCGCTCCCTCTGCGACTGGCGAGAGTGTCTGCCTATGGGTGAAGAGGAACTCAACATTTAGCGAGGCTACCGCGAAGAATATTAGATGCTTTGACCTTTCTGCTAAGCGTAGGAAAGTAGGAAATTTGTCTTACGCATCCTTTAAATTGAGTGTATGTTACCTGAGGACGCCGTTGAGACGCTCATGAACTCTTCCTTCTGGCCACGAGGGACAACGGTGAAGGAATTTGTTTAGCATTCTTCTCGATTGGGGTTTCAAGAGAAACATCACCGTCGGCCCTTCGAAAACTTCAGCGCCACCTACCGTGCGCATTTCTTACTGTACAGCATTGCTTCAATGACATTAATTGTAGATCGCAACGTCCTCTACTTTTATTGTTTGAAAAATTTTCCCGTAAAATGCACACGTTCCGAGAAAAATGCATTCCAACATTTTTTTGGACGTTTTTTTGAGTTTTCAAAAAAACGCACGAAAGTAGCACGTGCCTATCGCGAAGGTAGCTTAAGTACATTATTTTTCAACGAATAAAACAACATTTCCGATTATTGGAATTTTTTCACTCAATATATTCATTTTTCGACAGATTGACTGTACTAATGGGACGGTTTTTATGATATTATTTGCCTGACTGAGACTTGGCTGCATAGTGGCTTTGCTGATACTGAGCTTAGCAACTCCAACTACAATATTTTTCGTAGGGACCGTCATTTAGTCATCCCGAATTCACCTGTTGGCGGCGGCGTGTTGATTGCCGTCACTAGTAAGCTGTCTTCCTGCTGCATTAATCTTCCTGGCTCCTCGGAAGTTGAGTTTATATGTGTGCGTACTGCAGTAAATGGAAAATGCATCTACCTCTGCACTGTTTATATTCCCCCCGACAGTCCGACCTCAGTATACCAGGACTTAATAAAAAATCTTCAGAGTGTGGTTGATTTATGCTCATACAAGGATGAGGCTGTTGTGCTGGGGGATTTCAATCTGCCACTCCTAAACTGGGAATACTCCGAGGATGCTGACTATCTGACGGCAACCAATGTGAGGCGTGTTGTGGAGCAGGAGTTCGTGGACAACGTAGGCAACCTTGGCCTTAATCAGTTTAGTGGCGTACCCAATTCTCGTCAACGATTTCTCGACTTGGTACTTTCTTCCGACGTCTCTACGCAGGTTGACTTGTGCATGGACCAGATATTCAACGCAGTTCCAGACCATCCCGTTTTGCTGATTTCTTTGTTAGTTTTTATTCCACCATCTGACAATAGAGTACATGAATACTCCTATAACTTTAGGAAGGCGGACTTTGATTCCCTTAGTAATTTTTTGCATAACTGCGACTGATCATCGGTTTACAACTGCCATAATATTGATGACGCCGGAAGTAATTTTTATGAAATAGTTTCGATGGGTGTTTCTCGTTTCGTCCCTCTGGTCAAGAAAAAGGGCCTTTTACATAATCCACCTTGGTATGATAAAGAATTAAGACTACTGAGAAATCGTAGAAATAGTGCTTGGCGTCTATTTCAGAGTTCTCATTCAGATGACGATTACCTGATTTACTCTGACTTGCGAAGACAATACCATAATTACTCTAAGTGTCTATATCGCCGGTATTTGTGTCGCATAAAATCTAACATTAAAACTAACCCGAAAGAATTTTGGAATTTTGTAATAGTAAACGGAAGACTAATAACTATCCTGCCGTGTTAACTCTTGACAACGAAACAGGTCATGATTCAGCTACTATTTCTAACCTCTTTGCTAAACATTTCAGCAATGCCTATAGTGATAATACCTGTGATATAGATTTAGAATATTTTAACAACTTGACATGTCTTCCGATGCAATCTCCAAATATAGTCTTAAATGCTTGTACCGTCTTAGAATACTTAAGGAAGATTGACGAAGACTTTTCGGATTCTCCTGATAATGTCCCTGGAGTTGTGTTGCGTAAATGTGGTGTTCCAATCGTTGAGCCTATTACTTTTATGTTTAATTTATCTTTACGTTGTTGTGCATTTCCTGACATTTGGAAGCTTTTTTATGTCATCCCTATATTTAAGAAAGGTAAAAAGGACTTAATTGAGAATTATAGGCCAATTTCTAAACTTTCGCCTATTTTTAAGCTTTTTGAAGCTATTGTTAATGACCACTTGGCTTTTTACTGTAGTTCTATTTTATCTATTAAACAGCATGGCTTTGTAAAAGCTAGATCAACGGTCACAAACCTGGTAGAATTCTCAAATTTCTGTGTAACCGAACTAGAAAGACATAAACAAGTCGATTGTGTGTACACCGATTTTAGTAAGGCATTTGACAAGCTTTCCCATAAAGTGCTAATTTTTAAACTGCTTAGACCAGGCTTTCTTGTTAATTGGATTAGGTCTTACCTAACGTGTCGTTCGTTCAAAGTGAAATTTTCCAATACTTTTTCGGATTCTGTTTCGGTCTAGTCTGGCGCCCCACAAGGTAGTCATCTTGGGCCGTTGTTGTTCACGCTATTTATTAATGACCTATTTCCTCTTGTTCGGAATTCGCATGTATTAGCCTACGCCGATGATTTAAAAATCTTTAGATCAATCGAGACTCTACAACATGCACAATGGCTCCAAGATGATCTTGCCAGTTTTGAACTGTGGTGTTTGAAAAATCATATGCAGTTAAATGTCTGCAAATGTACCTTTATTTCTTTCAGTAGAAAATGCTCCCCTCTGGAGCACTATTCTAAAATCCTCGGCAAGACTTTGGCTAGACAAGATAGTGTTGTTGGCCTTGGCTTAACCATCGATAATAAATTTAATTTTGGACGCCATATCAATAATATAATTAATCGTGCGAATTCAGCACTTGGTTTCGTGAAACGTTGGTCGAAGGAATTTGATGACCCTTTTATATTAAAAATTTTGTATTGTGCTTTCGTCCGTCCCATACTGGAATACGCATCTATAGTGTGGCCACAGTATGATGTGCATATCAATCGTGTTGAGGCGGTACAGAAAAGATTTCTACGCTACGCTCTTCGCCTCTTGCCATGGGCGGACCCCTGCAATCTTCCTCCGTATGCAAGCAGATTGAGGTTATTATGTTTGACGCCGCTTTCGAAGCGTAGAGAGGTTGCGGGTGTTTTATTTATGAATGATATTGTTACTGGCGGTATAGACTCTCCCATTCTCTTAAGTCTCGTGAATGTTAATACACGCCCCCGAGTGACCAGAGGACGAGCATTTTTATATTCTTCCTACCACCGGACAAACTATGGCACTTTTGAACCGATGTCGTCTATGTCTAGATATCACAATAATTATTTTAATTGCTTGGATTTTAATTATTCCAAACACACTCTAAAGAAAGCACTATTGAACTATGTGAAAGTCTAATTTTATTCTTAATTATATTTTATTGTTCACATGTTTCATACATACATAGTATTTTTAATGATTTTATTTTTTGTAAATTTTATTGCATAGCTATTTAATGATCCCTTTTCCTTTTTTCTTATTGTAAGTGTCAGATGGTCAACTAATTGTACCTGTTGATGATGAGTAAATAATTAGACATACTCGATAAATAGCCGCAATTCCTGGGTGTGAACTATCGTGCCAATGGGGGAATGGCACTGCGTTACTGTGTCTTTTAACGATGGACTCTGAATACCTGTCGACCTTCAGTTTAAATTTAGCCTTCCTGTAGCAATCGGGGTTCTGCTGCAGGAGCCCACCCTTTCCTTAGCTATTCGTGGGATAAAAATGAGGGAGGCGCATCTCCAAATGCGCAAACTTTGCAAAGGGAAAACATCCCTGCACCAGGGAAAGTGGTGGACCTAAGTCCTACAAGTACCGGCGAGTCTATGGAGATCTCCTCCCAGGAGGAGGAAAAGCTTCCAAGATCGCCAGAATTGAATGAGACCGCATCCGCCGCCGATGTGACTCTCGTTCCTAATGTTCGCATACCCAGATTATCTGGTGCAGCTAAGAAGCGCTACAAGTGACTCCTACCCACAAAGTGCAAGACGCTAAGGAGTTAACTCGGAAACCAATGGAGAGGAAGGTGGAGAAGAGCCTGAAAAGGATCCGCTCCGGCAAAGCTCGGAAGACCCTGTGGAGCTGATCCTCGATCTGATCGAAGGCGAAGGAAAATAGGCTCTCAAAAGTCATATTTCGTATTCACTAAAATTCAATTTTGATGTTGATTTAAAAATCACAAGTCTTCAAAGAGTAGTTAATCAAATAATATATGGAGCATTCTGTTCGGGGGCCCCTAAATTTGATAGTAGGCTTCGAGGCACATTGCTATCCTAATCAACGGAAAATTATTTAAAAAATTCCTACTGGCCCCGTTTTCGAGATATCTAATAAAATATTTAGTACTTTAGCAAAATTAAAAATATCAAACTATCAACCGACTGCTTATTCACCTTTTGCAAATTATATACTCGCTGAAATTATTCACCCTTTACAAATTGATGCCTACAGACTGACTACTTACCTTTTATTAATTGTTTCGAAGCCCGCTCTTGAATTCGTAAAATTTAGGGGCACCTCGTATGGAAGTGCTGCCGATAATATTTATATTTAAAACTATTGATAACATTTGAAATAACACTTTGCGAATTTAACATGTACCGATGAAAGACTTGTTTTTTAATATTTAGGGTTTTTTGTTTCCGTTTAGCTTTTAATGATTTCCATAAATCAATACATGATCCTTTTTTTTTTTACGTAACCTAAATACGGAACAACACTGATGGACAGGGGCCCGATTCCAATGTATTCACTTTTGATATATACATCACATATGTGTACGTACATGTTCCTACCATAATAACCTTGAAATTGTTCATGACTACATGACTTACGAATACTAGCTACATCACTAATCACATACGCGGCAATGTCACGTGACCGACTATGTATCATTTTACTCCTACACAGCACGCATATTGTTAGCAACAGACGTTCGATTCGCTCGCTTGTTTTTTAAAAAAAAAGTAATTTTTACAGTTATTTTATTATTTACTTTCAGCTGCCTTGGCATTTTCAGGCCAAGATTATCAAATTATTGCATTTTTATAGGGTTTATAAGCATATATAAATATGTGCGCTTTCAGCCTTTTCCGATAAGTGGAACTGGTTAAAATTCTCCTCGTCGAAACTTCCTAGCGATATCCACCATATTGAGTTAAGAATGACGTTACATAGCTTATTGTATTTTACTCGTCAAAGTCTTTCATTTAATACGCACGTCAGGGAGGCTGTGAAGACAAATGTGGGGGGCGCTCGGGCGGCACCTATCGGGGGCGGCAAAATTTCACAATAAATAATAATAATATGGATCTTGTAAATATTTGAATCATTTCAAATTTTTATCGCACCTACGATTCGGACCGATGTATAATAATCACATTTTATAATATGACAATATAATAATGTACTGACTTGCAGGGATTCCCCGTATTTTATTTTGTGCTTGTATTGTTTATGACTAAAATTCAACGAGAATGACTTCTATCATCATATAAAGAATAGTGTCCAATATTATATAATAACACTTGCAAATTAGGTTACAGTACGGGTAAGTCCCTTAAGGGAAGTCCGTGAGTAATGCTTTGACAATTCAAAAAAAAGTTTGATTGATGGATCGTCAGTTGTCCAATTAACATTAATTTAATCGTATCGCATATCAGTAGGTCGTGGGACGTCATATGTTCAATCTGCAAAAATGATATTTTCGTGTATTCACGGTTTTACCTGTGAAATAGGCTCAGTGGGTTGCACTTGAGTTAAGTTAGGTAAAACTAAGGCTTCTAGTGTCAGAGAATGAGTTGATAGAAATCGGCGGCAAATGTTTAGCACTACTTGATGTTTTGATGTAAAGGGTCTCCCAATAGGGATGACCTGGTTTTGGTAGTTCGTGGCGGCCATATTTGTTTATGGTGTTTTGACAGGTTTGTGCAGTTATGTTCATTAAGGATTGCGATTTCATCATCACACGTTTCACGTTGATCCAACGCTTGAAAATTGTCCAAAATTATTACGCAAATTCGCATTCTCTTGTCAGTACTGTAAGATCGCTTCGTGCAAAAAACGGTCGTCATAATGCTCGTTCTGAGCACGCTAAAGGACGCATAATAACATAGTTTGAAATTGAGTTCACTCTTCACGATACAAAAGTGCCTGTAAGACAAAGAAATGCCCGAAGTGAACAAAATATTACGGGCGTTCCAGCTAGTGTTCGTGAAAACTCAAATACGTCTGTTCCGCGCCGTTCTCAAGAGTTGGGTCTCTCCAGGATGACAACCTGGCGAATTTTACGTTTGGATTTGGGTCTGCATCCTTATAAGATGGTATTGGTACAATAACTCAAACCAAACGATCATCACATTCGTCCTCAGTTCGCTGATTGTTCACTAGAAATGTTGGCGACGACGGTGATTATCATCGCAAAATCATTTTTTCAGATGAGGCTTATTTTTGGCTCAATGGATTCGTCAACAAGCAAAATTGCCGCTATTGGAGTGAGTCAAATCCACGAGTGGTTCACGAATCACCATTGCATCGACAAAAATTGACCGTTTGGATCATCGGACCTTATTTCTTTCGAAGTGAGGCAGGAGATGCCGTTACCATTAATAGTAACCGCTATAACACGATGTTGACCGATTTTTTTTCCTTCGAATTTGATGAAATTGATGCGGACGACCTTTATTTCCAACAAGACGATGCACCGCCTCACACTTGCCGTCTTAACATGGACTTAACTTAAGTCGTTAATTTCCAGAAATGGTCCCATCGCTTGGCCGTCTTGATCGTGTGATCTAACCCCCTTGGATTATTTCCTTTGGTGCCATATTAAGTCGTCGAAGGTTTACAGTAACCATCCTACAACTCTTGAGGCATTGGAAGCCAATATTCGTCCAGCCATAGCTGAGATACCGGCCGAAATGTTGCACAGAATCATCGAAAATTGGCGTTAGCGGATGAACGTGTACAAGAGGAGTAGCGGTGGCCATTTGACCGATATTATATTCAAATCATAAATCGCATAAAATTATCTTTCAAATAAAGCCATCAGAACCATTTTTGCTCGAAAATTGTGTGTTTTATTCAAATTTAAAGTTCGGACGTTCTTATTGGGAAGCCCCATATGTATACGCGTTCCAAACTGTGATGTTAGTGCCCATAAGTACGTGTTGCGATTGTTAAATTATTGAACTTTGTGAATATTTGTATTGGTCGTGTGCGTATACATTCAACTATGTGAGCATTAAAAATCTTATTTGCGTTTTCTTTATGTAATTGTATGTTTGACTACCTGCTATCTTGTTCAAGCTTTAATTTATGAAAATAAAAATATCAGAACATGTAAATTTCAGTAAAGTAAGTTATATTTTTTTTAACTTCATTAGTAATTATTTTGAAATGTTCTACGATAGTTTCGTTTACGACTCCAACTTGAACTTTTAATATTTATTGTACATAAGTGATAATAATTTTATTTTTGTTTTTAGCATCAAAAATAAAAAGAGTAAAATAAAATGGGGCATCTTACCGTAATAAAAGAAGAGCTAAGTTGGAAAATATTAAATATTATTAAACATATCTAGCTATCTTGTCTATTGAGCAAGAGGTGTGTGATGCTATAGACATTGATAGTGGAATAAAAGACATTGCTTTATTTCTCTAAAGTTTTAGTTAAAGACAGAAGTTTTGTTTTTAATGCTAACAAGTATATTATTTTTCAATTAAAATATAAATATTAACAGTATCGTTCTAGTTCTAATTGGAAGTCGATTTGCGTTTTATATTTAATTTGCTAATAATTTAATCTTGTCGATCGTCAAGGTATAATCATAAGTGTTCTACACCTGTTATATCAATGTAAGTGGCATACGTGTAAGAATTTTTGTAATAAATGTGATTATTATATTGTAAAACGTATATGTATATATGTACATATGGCTTTTTTATTTGTAACCTGTACAATACACAATAATGATGACTGTTCTTGCCGAAAAGTTCTTTCGAATTACTGTATAATATAGTCTTTTAAATTGAAATACCTAAATAAGAGGGCGGCAAAATTTACTTCCGCCCCGGGCGGCTGACACCTACGCTACGCCACTGGAGATTCTATATTGCCAGATACAATATCATGAAAGAAAAGAACACCCAATACCTCCCTACGCTTAGATATAGGGGTCATGTCCACAAGTTTAAGTCTATTTTCATAGGCAGGGTGGCAGAACCTATCACTCCAAGGAAGGTGGAACAATGCAAAGAAATCAATGCCTAAGAAATCGCTTCTGAATGGCTTCCACACGTGCAATGTGAAGCGAATGGTGTGGTGTCCAAACAATAGATGCATACTCCAGTATGGGATGAACAAAAGCACAAAACAAGGTTTTTAACACATATGGATCATGGAGTTACTTGGACCATCGCTTAATGAATCCAAGAGAAGAGTTGGCACGGCTAATCATGTTTTCCAAGTGGGGCTTAAAAGACAACTTAGAGTCCATAATAATGCCAAGGTCAGAAAATTTTTCGCTACGAGGCAAGCCAACTCCATCGATCATATAGTCACAAGGGAGGTTAATTGTTTTACTGCTAAATGTGATGATCGAACATTTATTTTACTTCAAGTACATATGGTTTTTTGAACACCACTGTGAGAATAGGTTAATATTCGATTGCAGAGACAGTAAATCATGCTCGTTGACAATCGATTTAAAAATTTTTACATCATCCGAGTCAAGAGTAGGGGACCAAGGTGGCTGGCTACCTTGGGCCTTGGGGCACGCTGGAACAAACACTAACAGTTTTAGAGAAATGCGAAGAAAACTTCACCTTAAATTAACGCCCTGAGATGTAAAATTCAATTTAATGAACTAAATGAGAATGAAAACCACGCTTTTCAAGTTTAAAAATAAGCACTTTATGTGAAAGTTTGTCAAAGGCTTTGCTAAAGTCCGTACAAACACAGTCAACTTGATTTCGTTTCTCAAGCTCATTCAAGCAAAAGTGTGTAAATTCCCCAAGGTTAGTAACAGTAGACCTACCTTTAACAAAGCCATGCTGCTTGGATGGCAATATCGACCGACACTGAAAAGATAAATTATCACACATTATAGCTTCAAAGAGCTTAGAAACGGGTGAGAGCTTTGCAATAGGTCGGTAGTTCTCAATCATGTCCTTTTTGCCCTTTTTATGAATCGGCACAACAAAAAAAGACTTCCAAATTGTTGGAAACGTGGACAAACGGAGAGATAGGTTAAATAAATAAGTTAACGGTCCAACAAGAGACAAAGAACATCTGCGAACAACTATCCCGGGTATTTCATCAGGAGAGTCAGAGTAATCATCATCAGTATTATTTAAATAATTCAAAAGAGTGTCAGTGTCAAAAGTTATACTAGAAGAGTTATTAGGAAGACAAGTCAGATAGTTAAATAAACCTAAATCTATATCACAGGAATCATCACCAGAAAGCATTGCCAAAATAGTTGGCAAAATGATCAGAAATGGATGCCGGATCATGCACAGATTCATTGTCAAAATTAAAAATACTTGGATAGTTATTACCTTTCCTTGTTAACAAATTTTCAAAACGCTATAGAGATTGATAGTAGGGACATTTTGACTCGATCAGTGTATTGACAATATAAACTCTTTGAATAGGTGTTAAATAGCCTTCTCAAATCAGAATAAGTCAAATAATCGTAATGTTCTTTAGTTTTTTGAGATTTCCTCCAAGCAGCATTTCGCTGATTTATCAAAGCCCTTAAATCGGCATTGTACCAAGGAGGCGAGAATGAAAAGTCTTTTCTCTTAACAATGCGCTACACTATTAAGAAAAATATCATAAAATTTGCAAGTACTAAGTTATCATTGGTAAGGTTTGCGATTTTATCATGACACGTTTCACTTTGATCCAACGCTTGAAAATTGTCCAAAATTATTACGCAAATTCGCATTCTCTTGTCGGTACTGTAAGAGCGCTTCCTGCAAAACCCGTTCGTCATAATGCTCCTTCTGAGCGCGCTGTAACACTCATAATAACAAAGTTTGAAAGTGAATTCACTCTTCACGATACAAAGTGCCTGTAAGACAAAGAAATGCCCGAAGTGAACAAAATATTTCCGCCACTGAAGCCAGTGTTCGTGAAAACTCAAATGTGTCTGGTCCGCGCCGTTCCTAAGAGTTGGGGCTCTCCAAGATGACAACCTGGCGAATTTTGCGATTGGATTTTGGTCAGCATCCTTATAAGATGGTATTGGCACAAGAACTCAAACCAACCGACCATCACATTCGTCGTCAGTTCGCTGATTGGTCACTGGAAATGTTTGTAGCAGACGGCGATTTTCATCGCAAAATCATCTTCTCAGATGAGGCTCATTTATGGCTCAATGGGTTCGTCAACAAGCAAAACTGCCGCTATTGGAGTGACTCAAATCTACGACTGGTTCATGAATCACCATTGCATCCACAAAAATTGACCGTTTGGTGTGGATTATGGTATGGCGGAATCATCGGACCTTATTTTTTTCGAAATGAGGCAGTAGATACCGTTACCATTAATTGCAACCGCTATAACACGATGTTTACCGATTTTTTTCCCGGAATTTGATGAAATTGATGCGCACGACCTTTATTTCCAACAAGACGGTGCACCGCCTCACACTTCCCGACTTAACATGGACTTATTGCGCGGTAAGTTCAGTGAGTCGTTAATTTCCAGAAGTGGTCCCATCGCTTGGCCGCCTAAATCGTGTGATCTAACGCCTTTGGATTATTTCCTTTGGGGTCACATTAAGTCGAAGGTTTACAGAAACCATCCTACAACTCTTGAGGCGTTGGAAGCCAATAGTCGTCAAGGCATAGCTGAGATACCGGTCAAAATGTTACACAGAGTCTTCGAAAATTGGCGTGAGTGAATAAACGTGTGCAACAGGAGCCGCATAATAAAATAAATCGCATAAAATTATCTCTCAAAAAAAGCAATTAGAACCATTTTTGCTTGAAAATTGTCTGTTTTATTCAAATTTAAACTTCGGACGTTCTTATTGGGAAACCCTATATACATAGCCGCGCACAGTGACAATATTACTGTATGTTGTTATTTTAATATAGTATTTGAAGGAATGTTGCGATTTGTTCCGTCAGCTGTTTTCTTTGGAGGTGGATAAAAACTCAGAAATTTTACATATTTCGTTAGGAAAGGTCTTAAAATGTTACGTGACTTTGGTAACTGGCGTGTGAAAATACGGAGAAAAGGAATTTCCTCAGAAATGAGACCCAGCTAGATAGATTTTTCGAGACCGTAAATCCCTATATTGTAATTTTCATCGAAATCGTTAGAGCCGATTTCGCGTACGCGATTAGAAACAAATATTTTTTCCTATACAAAAATGTTTATCCCCTTTATCCATTTGGGGGTTAAATTTTGAGAAATGCAAAAATACGTGTTCCATTATTTATGTTGTAGAGGGTTTGTGCAGAGTTTCAAGTAATAAAAAAAAATATTGTCCCCATACAAATTAGTATAACCCCTGTTACCCCCATAGGAGTTGACTTTCGAAAAATCCTTCCTTATTCTTTGTATACATCGTAAGGGAAACCTTTGAGCAAAATTTCAGCTTTCTAGGTCCATGGGTTTAGCCTGGGTGTTATAGAGCGAGTAAGGACTTTTCTTTTTATACACATAGATTATATTTTCAAGCATGCTTAAACCGATGGTTACGTTGTTTTAAAAAAAAACATTTTCCTCATCAATTACTCGAAATATATGTATATAATAATAGAATTCAATCAATTGAACCATTGAGACAAAAATTAATATAAAATAAAAAAGAATTTTAAATTCGGCAGCTGAGAAACATATGTACCTGTATTCATGTAGTCAGAAAAATACAAATTTACATCAGATATTATATGATTGCTGTTAACATTTGAATCAACTTCCCAATCTATATAATTTTAATAAATTTTTGTTAATGGCTTGTGCGTAAATCGCCGTAAATCGTATCATACAGAAAGTCAAGGAAGACAAACATACTTGCCGAAAAATCGCTTGTGAATATCATGGAAGCGGTAACAGATAAGCGATTTATTAGGGTAATACAGTATAATATTTCTGGCGGAAGCTAATTAAATTTGTAACATAGACAAAGGGGGAGAATGGCGGGGAAGGGAAGTGGTCCCCCTCAAACTAGCAGTTAGGTGTAAAATGTCATTTACATATTTATTTATTTATGACTAATTCATCAACAAGCTCATTACTATATATTAAAGCCATGAGAAATGTGAAAAATAAAGTGAAAATAAGATTTAATGAAGCACACCCTTTATCTGACCTCTCGAAAGATGAAAGTCAATATCCCACCAAAAACATTCTGTAAAAGCTAGCCAAGTCTCGATGGAGCTGCTTGTTTATCTCTAAAAAGTAATGAAATCTAGACAAAGTCGTGCCAAGTCTAAGGTTCCTTACTGCGATTTCTTTATTATTATAGTTAATGTTGTGTGACTTGGCCGTTGAACATTCTTTATACGTTAGTGGGTACAAGTCAATTTTGTTTACACGTAATGTTGTATCGTCAATGGGTAGCGGTTCTGGCGACAGATTGGTGCAATGGTGTCATGGAGCACCTGGTTTTGTACCTTGTGTATCCTTCAACGGCCAAGTCACACAACATTAACTATAATAATAAAGAAATCGCAGTAAGGAACCTTAGACTTGGCACAACTTTGTCTAAATTTCATTATTTTTATTATATATAATATAATATATATAATAATAATAACACGCTTAGCTTCACTTGTAACTATGTATGTAAGAAAATCTTGGAATCTTAATTTGACCCACTTCCCGGTCTTCGATTAGGACGAAATTTTGCACACACTCTGAGTTCTGATGACAATACATGACTAGCTAAGAAACGTCATTACAAATCCAATATGGCAGCCTCCCCAAGATGGCGGACTGGCTGTTTGAAATCCACTCCCATGATATGGGTATCAAATGAAAGGGTTTGCTGTCAGGAATACGAAAAAAATAGTCACATGACTTAAATCCAATATGGCGGACGTCCAAGATGGCGGACAGGCTATTTGAAATGCACCCCCATGATATGGGTATCAAATGAAAGGGTTTGCTGTCAGGAATACGAAAAATATAGCCACGTGACTTGAATCCAACATGGCGGACATCCAAGATGGCGGATTGGCTATTTGAAATGCACCCCCATGATATGGGTATTAAATGAAAGGGTTTGCTGAATGGGATACGAAAAAAATAATCACGTAACCTAAATCCAACATGGCGGCCGTTCCAAGGTGGCGGATTGGCTATTTGAAATGCAGCCCTATGATTTAGGTATTGCGTTTATGTAATCTTTACTCTTTTTGGATAAAACGCTCCACGCGTCAAGTCCTTAGATGGCCTTCAGATAGAGGAACTGGACTGTTCAAAGCTCACGGGGAAAACTCCTTGCAACACTGACGCATTGGCGGAAATGGAAAGAATGCGTGCTAACGCCGTATTAAATTTGGATGCGTAAAACTGTGAATTTTGATAAGTTTGTTAATAATAAATATCTTTAAATACCTATTAATACTTTAAATTAGTAAGTAGTAAATTAAGTTTGAATAATAAGAAGACTAAAAAGTATAAAATAAAAATAATAGTTTAAAAAACTTAAAAACACGCTTTTAGCACGCACTAAAAATTACAAAATAATTCGGACATTTAGTTTAATGACTCAAGAGTTTTCCCTTTGCCAAATCTTCATTAGATCGCAAGTAAACATAAACAATTTCAGTTCATGATGAACGATAAATAATTACCTATGCGAAATGGTTATAAGTAGGTAATCATCTTTATTAAATATTTACTATGATTTATTATGAAAGAAAGCGTGGAGCATTTATGTATAATAATATTTACTCTTTTTGGACAAAAATAATATCTTTCATAATAAATCATAGTAAATATTTAATAACGATGATTACCTACTTATAACCATTTCGCATAGGTAATTATTTATCGTTCATCACGAACTGAAATTGTTTATGTTTACCTGCGATCTAATGAAGATTTGGCAAAGGGAAAACTCTTGAGTCATCAAACTAAATGTCCGAATTATTTTGTAATTTTTAGTGCGTGCTAAAAGCGTGTTTTATAGTTTCTTAAACTATTATTTTTTTTAGAGATAAACAAGCAGCTCCATCGAGACTTGGCTAGTTTTTTACAGAATGTTTTTGGTGGGATTTCACTACTTTTTATAGAAACGTGGGCATATTTATTTATTTATTCGATTCGCTTAATACAAGCTACAAAAAAAACATACAATAAAGAAAATAATCATTATAAAAAAACTAAGACTAAAGTAAACAAGAAGGAACAACGAAGCCTTAACCAACCATAAACAACGACGATAAAATTATAAGGGAGGGTTTGGGGGGTAAAGGGTGTGTTTGAGGGAGACCTTGTTAAAATGGAGATCAAAGCCTACTGTGTTGTTGACTTTCCGCAGCATTCTTGTGATGGGTTCGGAGTGACCGTAGTTGGTACGGTGACTATCGAGGCGAAAGGTAGGAAAAGACCTAACGTTGCGGGGGTTAGTGTTAAAGGAAATACTGTGAAGGATCTCGGGACAGTCAATGGAGCCAGTTAGGACTTGATGGATGAAGGTGATCTCAGCGACATCGCGACGTTTGGCGAGAGGTTGGAGGTTAATTAATTTTAGGCGGTGTTCATATGGTGGAAGGTTAAAATTGTCTGCCCAAGGAAGATCGCGCAGTGCAAAGCGGATGAATCTACGCTGGACTGATTCAATCCTGTTAATGAGAGTAGATTGAGAGGGGGACCAAACTTGGCAGGCGTACTCCAGAAGAGGCCTAACGAAGAAGATGTAGAGTGATTTGGTGACATAAGGATCGGAAAATTCCTTAGACCAACGCTTTACAAAGCCAAGAGCAGAGTTAGCTCTATTTATGATGTGGTCAATGTGGGAGCGGAAGTTGAGCTCACTATCACAGATGACACCCAGGTCACGAAGAGAGCTAACAGACGGAATTTGTTCGCCTGAGAGAACATAGGCTCTAGGAGAGGTGGAGGAACGTTTACGGGAGTAAGTGATCGATTGGCATTTGGATACATTGAGATCAAGGAAGTTTTTCATGCACCAGGTAGAGAAACTGTTGAGGTCGTTTTGAAGGAGGGTAGAGTCCGACATGCTGGATATTTGTTTGAAGATTTTCATATCATCAGCATAAATTGAAATTTCGGAGTGGTTTATGACCTTCTCAACATCGTTTATGGTTAATATGAAGATCAACGGACCCAGGTGACTGCCCTGAGGGACGCCGGAATGGGATGTGAAGGGGTTAGAAATCGTGGAGTCGAAACGAACCCTGTAATGGCGATTACTAAGGTATGATTTAATCCACGAGATGAGACGTGGTGGAAAGCCAAGATAATTTAGTTTGAGGGCGATAATTTGATGGGAGATTTTGTCAAAAGCTTTACTAAAATCCGTGGCAATAACGTCAATATCTACGCCGCTTTCCATTGCTATGAGGGTGCGAGACACAAAGCATGCTAAATTGGTAGTTGTGGACCTACCTTTGAGGAATCCGTGCTGAGATGTAGACAAGATGGACTTGCAGTGGAAAGACATGGACTCGTAGATAAGGCTTTCAAAGAGTTTAGGGATGCAGGATAGTTTGGCTATAGGACGATAATTTGATACCTCACCCTTACAACCTTTTTTATGGATTGGGGTGATATAGGAATCTTTCCAAAAGTCAGGAAAAGATCCCTCGGAGAGAGAAAGTTGGAAAATATTAGAAAGAGGATTAATTAGATGGGTAGCACATTCCTTTAAAACAATAGCAGGTATCCCATCAGGGCCTGGGTCTAAGTCAGCGGCGAGAGAACTAATTTTATTGGCAACAAGAGAGGGATCAATAACAATGGACACAAGGGAGGTTTGTGCGCAGTTTCTCATGAAGGAGAAATAAGTAAGATCGGGGACTGAGTCGAGGTCATTAAAAGACTGGCTGAAGAATTCCGCGAAAAGGTTGGCGATGACTAGAGGGTTAGAAGAGGAAGAGTCTCCGAGTCTGAGAATCGAGGGGTAGCCATTCGATTTCCTTTTTATGTTGATGAAATTGTAGAATTGTTTGGGCTCGGAGATAAGTTTGGAGTGGATACTGGTGAGGTAGTCTTTGTAGAGGGACTCGCAACGTTCGGAAAAAAGGGAAGAGGTATCGAGGTATGAAGAGTGGTCCGAGTCGGACCTTGAAATAAGATAGGAGTGCCACAATTTGTTCCGTTTGTTGCGTAGAGAGCGGAGATCTCTATCATACCAAGGTGGAGATGAGGAACGGTTCTTTAAGCGTTCGAAAGGGACACATTGGGACAGGCAGCTGAATAATTCTGTATAAAACAGGGTGACTCGGTTATTTAGAGGCAGATGGGAGTCGCTTAAGCCGGAGAGGATGGAAGAGTTACTTAGTAGGAAGTTAAGCTTGGGAAAGTCAGCTTTGCGGAAGTTATAGTGAAAAAGGGGCTCGGAATCAGTAGGAATATTGGATGCTTCAAGGAAAAAGGTGAGGAAGAGAGGAGGATGATGCAGGTCAAGAGTAGAAAGAAGGTGATTGCTTTCGGTTACAACAGAGTCAATAGGATTTGAGCAGAAAATTAAATCAAGCTGTCTACCAAGGTGGTTTTTCACACCGCTGATTTGACATAAGCCTGAGTCAGAGAGGTGGTCGGTAATTAGTGATTCAGATGCGGCGGAAACATTGGTGGGAGAATAAAAGGAGTCGTCGTCGGAGAGGGACCATAGGAGACGGGGGAGGTTGAAATCACCTAGGACTATAATCTCGTCAAGAGGATTGGCATGAGCAGATAATGCATCAATAGCTATGATTGCTTGCTCATAGGCAACGAGAGGCTGCGCGGGACGAATATAGCAGCATAAAATATAAAGAGATCGACTATTCAGGGAGATTTTAACAGAGACAGACTCAAACAGAGATGAAAACGGGGAGTTGACTTGGGTAGCGCTTAAACGATTGTGGACCGCGAGAAGAACGCCGCGACCGGAATAACCCGATTCGTTTAAGCAACCGTCGGCGCGAAAGATACTGAAATCGGAGGAGAATAGTTCATTGTCAGTGATACACGGAATTAAATTAGTTTCTGTAAGTGCAAAGATGTCATGAGGGAGGGACTGGGATTTTAGGAAGATATGATGAGTTTTAGAACGCAGTCCCCTGACATTTTGGTAATAAAGGGAGATGCAGTTTGACAAGTCTTTATTGCTGGGCGGAGGAGAGCGAGAACGGGGAGAGGAGATGCAAGAACGGTTGGGAACAGAGGTGATGGTATTATTAGTGCAACGCGCGACCGGGGGAAGGCTGAGGAAGGAACGAGTGGCGAGGGAAGGAGAAGAATTCGGCGGATCAGGGACGATAATAATAGTTTCGGGAGTCCATGCGGCTTTTTTGAAGGTAGGAGACACGACGGGAACTGACATAGGAGGAAAAGGCTTTAAGATCGTCTGATACTTTTTTAGATGGGATGTCGAAATTCTCGTGGTACTTGAAGAAAAGCTGCCTAAGGGTACCAAGGTCGGTAGGAAGACCTTCCTGGTGAATGGAGACTAGAACATTAGTTTTAGTCTTACCGTCAATACATACGTCATCTGGTTTATCATGGAGATAGGCCAGGAGTAAGCGCACATTGTCATAAATTTTACGATCACGAAGACGGGATAAAAGATAACGTCCATCGCTGGAGTCGGCAGACCGCATAGTAAGTTTAACGACAGGAGGAAGAAGGGGGTCTAGAAAAGATGGCTTGGATGTCTGTGAGGTAGTAGGGTGCAGAATGTTGGGGGAATTAGTAGATGCTGGGGAGGGAGCCATTGGGGCTACTGCAGAAGTATTGTTGGAAGTTTGCGTGGAGGAGTTAGTGCTAGCTACAACTGGTGACTCGGTAGAAGAGAAAGAAGGATAAGGGACACTGGGAGCTGGATGGTCTGAACAATCAGCTGTAGCAGGTTTCACAGGAGAGGGTAGAGGAGGACAGGAGACCTCTGCGGGAGGAACGGAGGACGTAGCAGTAGAGCGGGTAACGCAAGGATTGAGAGTATGCGATTTTACAAAGTTGGGGTATTTAATCATAGTGCTTAGATTGAAATTAGGAAAGAGTCCTGCTTTGAGAAGCCAGTTGGAGTTTGGTTCGGTGGTTAAGGGACGGGGGTTGGACGAAGTGGAGCGCTCCCGGGGTAGGGCTTTACTGATATCGGGGCGAGACTTGGACAACTTGTGGAGGGTATTACGTGGTTGGGCTTTGTTGTGAGTGGGAGTGACAGAATTGGCATTTGGGATAAAAGAGTTAGAATTGCGGGGGACAGATTTGGGGGTTGAGATAGAAGGGCGGAGGGGAGTGCCGGGAGGGTTTTGAACGTTCTTCCTATACTTAACTCCCTTAGATCTAATGTTAGACTTAGAATTAGGTAGCTTATTGTTGCTGAGGTTAGGTTTAGCAGTGGAAGTAGAATTATAAAACCTGACGGATTTGGTGACCCATTCGGTGATGCTGATATTTCCGGATGAAAAGCAGCTGCCAGAGAAAAGCCAAGAGTATTTCAACGGGATGGAGACTTTAAAGCAAGATGAACTCTCACGTTTCCCAGATGTTAGTTTTTTACAGTTGAGGGGGGCGAACGAGAAGCGACTGATGAAAAACTTCCGGACCCAGGATGTGTCAGCCAGTCGTGGGGCACCTTTTAGGACCAACAGAGTCGTCAACGAGCACAGAGCACTATTTGCCTTGTGGAGTTTCTCCAGCCTTCTGTTCCAGTCGTTTTCAGTCCATAGGGACCCAAATTTGGTGACGGATTGTTCTGTGTGTACAGCAGGTGCAGAGATAGAGGGTGGAAGGCTAGGTCCAGCTCGGGTGGGATGTTGTTCGACTGCATACGGTAGGGATGGAGCCAAGGTGGAGGGAGGTGAGTTGGATTCCATCCGTCTACTTGAAACGTCGAGGAGTTCCGTGTGAAGAGAGGAGTTGATGTGGTGCTTCGATACAGGGCTCTGTAATCTGGAGGTCTCTGTGAGGGATTTCAGTTCGTCAGAAATATCACTGAAGGCGCGCCGGACACTGTTGAGCTCAACAACGGCAGAGTGGATGTTAGTTGCGGCATCAGTCATTGGAGAGTACCGCTGTTCAGTTGGCTGAGGCAGAAGGGGAGTGATACGAGCAGGAAGCTCCGCAAGCAAACGAGATGAATGCGCTTGGTTATCAGTAAGAGCCGCACGTAATAAGCTCATTTCCTTCGAGAAAGTAGAGTGAGTAAGCAGATTTCCCACGATGGCACGCAGATCTTTGAAATGCTCGATGATGCGCTCGTCAAGGTCGGTGTTAGGCGAAGACGAATAAAGGGCTGTTAGAGACTTTTCCAAGCTTAAAAGTCTCGATTTATGGGCATCGGCATGGTGCACAGCCATTGATATGAGATCGTCGATACCTTTGGAGACAACCTCGATCATTGAGGTGTGCTGACTCAGAATAGTGCTGATGGAGTCGTTGTTGCATTTTATTGCAAGCAACACATCAGCGAGGGAAATTTTCCGGCATTCCGCGCAGTAATAAACAAACGAGTTCCGATACTCATTAAGGTAGGTTTGCGCGCGTTTGTTTATACCGGTGCAGGCCGCGTGAAATGAGTTCGCGCAAAGTCCGCCGCAGGTGACCCATTCAGAAGCCGGAAGCAGGGTGGTGATGGTGCAGTTGTTGTTAGCGCAGCAATACTCCATTGTGTAACAGCAACAACGATACGGAGACACAGAAAGTTTCGGAAAAGCACACGTGTGTAAACAAGTCGGTTAATATAATTTGGTCCGAGCGCAATTAAAAATGCGACCGCACTGCGTGACTGCTTGAACTGAACTGATTTATAATACAGTCAGATTAAAAGCAGAAGGGGAGGCATTCGCCCAGCAGTGTGACGCTAGAAGCAGAAGTGGAGGCATTTTGGTTGGGCTCTTGTGTTTTCTAATCAGGGTCACCAGGTTCTCCAGATCTTCGATTATTATAGTTTTTATAGTTTTGCCTTTATGTGGCCATTAAGCCCTAACTCTGTACCAAATTTCAGCTCTCTGAGTTTATGGGAAGTACTAGTTCTATTCTGATGATCATGAGTGAGTGAGTGAGTGTCATAAATGCGAAACTTTGCTTTCGCTGAACTTCGGAACTAATGACCTACAGACTTGAAATTTTGGATTTTAAGTATGTGATTACAGCTTACTGGATAACGAAAATTTCTGCGTTCTGGTCTTATCCAGAGGTTCTCAAATAGGGGCCTGAAAATGCGGCGAAATGGTTCCAGTAAAGGATGGTACGGCAGTGTTTGCTTCGCGCTCTACTTGGCGGGGGCGCTGCCGTGCCCCAAGATTAGGGAAATGTAAATTAAACGAACGTGGAATGGAAGCCATAATTAGTGCAGTAATGTGTTAACTTCAAGAATTCGTGATTCCTTAAAGACCGCCCAGGGATGGAAATATTAATTAAAGTCAAAAGCTCGGGAGAATTAATAACACCGTTCAAACAGTCAAAAAAAAATCGGTGAAAAACTTTTTTTTTATAATGCACTACAAGCTAGAAAATAATAATGGGTCACCAACCTGGGGCTTTGATCAGACTAAAATAAAATCATGGGGTGCACTTACAATTAGTAGAATTCTTTGTTTTGTTGGAAATCATACTGTTATTATATTATGTTTATATTATGTTATTATATTATGTGTTTTCTACTAAATGCGTCAATACGTCAAGAGAGTTGTAATCATCATGTTGATCCGCTATCTTGGCGTATCTGCCATATTTCACTTAGAATCCTCGTATTATACTCATCAAACCCTTTCATTACCCACATCAAGGGATATTTAAAGATAATGTTAATCCGCCATTTTGTACGTTTGGCCATATTGGAATTAAAATAACGGCAGAGAGCTTATTGAATTCGACTGTTCACACCCTTTCATTTGATACCCATGTCGAATGGGTTTTAAAGAAAAAGATAATCCGCCATTTATGTCGGCCATCAAATGGGTTTTTCAAACAAACAAACAAATATACGGAGTAAAGCTAAATAAAAGCGTTTAAAAATCAAACCAGTTTTGGAACTGATTTGTTTATTCTCCAAAGAGCTTACCAGAATTAGCTAGTGACTGTCAGAATAACGAGGTAATAGAGGATGACCCATATAATTTCTGAAGAATGCGGAATAATCGTCTGATATCGAGTTTTGGCGATTTTCAGTGGTCCGCAAAATTACCCGATTTGACCGCCCTATACTTCTTTCTATGAGGTTATTTAAAAACACGGGTTTCTGTGGACAAGCCAGAACAAGCCACAGATTCTGGCAGCCCTCAAAGAGAACATCCGTCAAGAAGTGGATAAGTTTTCGCGCAAATTGAAAAACTTGGAAAATGCCATAAAAAGAGCCCAAATGGTTATCGACAATGGCGGCGGCCACTTAAACGATATAATTTCCAAAACATGATGGAAAAAAAATTGAATGTCCAAATAAACATTTATAAAAACATTATTTATGTTGAGGGGAAGAAGGATAATAAACACCATTTATGAAAGCCGTCTAGGGCCGAGTTATACATTATATTCGGAAAGAACTTCACGGAAATGGACACATTGAGTACGCTCAGACATGTCCGCTCGAAAGCCTTGCTGAACTCAATAAAAACACAATCCAATTGTTTGTCCGACTCAAAGGTAGAAATACAATAGTTGGAGAACTCCAAAAGGTTATAGTATAATAGTAATTGACTTTCATTTAATGAACCCATGTTGAAAAGGCTTTAGAAAAGGCTTGCAGTGGAAATAAAGCACATCACAGACTGGGGCTTCGAAGAGTTTAGCTATGCAACTCAAATTAGTAATTGGACAATAATTGGAAATGCCACTCTTGTTACCTTTGACGGAATGCAGTCTGCGAAAATATTAGAAACTATTTTAGGCTTATTACTACTAATAGGTCATAGAAGAGAGAAGATAGATAACCGTCAGATTTACGCTTAGAGTTGACAAACTTCCAGAATTGTTTCGGATAATAGCGAAGGGAGGAGTAAGTAAGACTCGTTGGCAGTACTTACGAACTGATTTCGCAATTCAGAAATGCGAGAAAATCACAGTCACTCCTAGAGGAACAGAACGTCTTCCAGGCTCTGGCTTTTGGTTTTTTCAGTGTTTCATGTAGCTATTGAGCTAAGGCTGACAACGATTCCTCTTTTTAACTGAGATACATTAGGTAAAGTAAGCGAGATGATATTTTCAAAAATTCAGTCACATTTGTATAGTAGAGGGATAAATCGGTGATTAGTTTTTTTAACTTCGTAGTGAGATGGTAAAATCACGTACAACACGGCCAAACATTAGCCGATACGGTTGATTCGAATAAGTTCTCAGGTGCGAAACTTTTAATAGCCGCATTAAGGGGGTAGTCTCATGGTCGATCTTCAAAAGATCGATATTTTTTTTGTTACATATTTTCAAAGTTTGATAAGTTGAGAATATACTGTGAAAATTTTAGACTGATACACTAAGTCATATTAAAGTTACAGCCAATAATAAGGGAGAGCGTACCTTGCAGCTGCGGCGCTCATACCTCAATGAAAATTTGCTTCTCCAATCTTTAAACACGTTTTTCTCGAAACTACTTTTTTTTCCGTCGGCACGGATGATTACAAAAAAACTATTAGACCGATTCGGCTGAAATTTTAACACATGAATGGTTCTGGCGGGTACCAGAATTAGATGTTTTTATCCATTTCTTTCTGTTTTATGTCGATTTTAAACCGAAAAACACCGTCGATTTTTTAAATTTTTTTTTACAAGGCCGCCATTTTGCTATTTTTCACTAAAATCTTTTAAATCTGCTACGGGCCAGAATGCCAACCCTACTGAATAATAATCATTATGGAATTTTGATTTCGGATGATTACAAAAGGAGCAATCAGGGGAGCGAGCCACCTACTTTTTTTTGAAGAGACTTACTTCGCCTCACCAAAATGACCTTAAAATATTTCTTTTTTTATTTAAAAAAAAAGGTTTTTGTATTGCTCAATAGTTTAATAATAACATATAATTATCATAAGAAGATTGTATTTCATTTTCCACAACAAAAAAAATCCTTAAAAACCTTCAAAATTAAAGCTCGGACATGAGACTACCCCCTTAAATGAACGACGCCTATGAGAAGAGTTCTGCTTGTACAGTCCAGTGAGATCCCAAACGTGAATAAATTAATTGGACTACTTCATCGTCAGTGTAACTATATTCATCTTCAGTATAAATATGTTTATTCATCTTCATTGTAAGTATATATGTAATATAAAGAAGACGTGTCGATTATAAAGTATGTAATAGTTGATCAGCTTTTGCCCCCACCTCTAAAGAAACATTTGACATTTTCGAACCGAAGAGTATAATAACTCGCTTAAAATAAAACTCCAGCAAGTGTATGAGGATGATAAAAATATATCGCCCGAGAAAGACAATTTCTAAAAAACGAAATAAGTTAAAGGGACAGACATTTTACATTAATTGGTGTATAAAAACATTTAGAACACTTAATGTATAAAGATTGATGCATTGAAGGGCGTTTTTTAAATTCAATTAATTGGAGAAGAGGCAATATCCGGGCACAGGCGTAGACAAAATTGTATACGAGCAACAACGATTTGAAACTGAATATCTGATTTGATCCACTCTGGAATTTGAAAATTGTTGAACACTAAGAGTTGCTTTCAATGTATTCTATTACTCTGTTCTCCACCTGTGCTATCATGGTATGATTTATTTAAATATTGTATGTACTTTCTTGAAGAATCTTTGGAGAGAGATAGTAACATTTACTATTGGCCAAAAATTATTATCTATTATACGTATTCTAAATATAGTAAAATTATGATTTGTCTATTAAGTGATTAGAAATATTTTTATATATTTACTATATATTCGACTTACCCTTTATCATCCTTTGTGCCAAAACTGGTGTTCTTAGTAAACCATTCCGTAACTCTAGCATCAAAAACAAGCGACTGCATTAGGCTACGATCACCTGAAATTGTTGATAGGTAAAACATATCACCTTGGTTGAAATTAAACTCAGAGATCAGTGCAGTAATACAAGGGTGATGCATGCGTAAACCTATAGTACATCAGAGCACGATTATAGTATATGCTCTATTCAACTCAATCAAAATACATTTTACGACAAAAAGAACGAAGCAATTCCTCAGCTAACAACTTGTATTGTATAAATTGTTGCTAAATTATTACAAACGTGTGCTAAATTTGCTATAAATTAATTCTTTTCAATGGTGAAAACAGTGCAACATGTGGTTGTTATTTACACAAAAAACAATTTCAAAATTATATATTTATTATATGTTACAATTAGTTTTGTGTGGTTTGAACTTTGTGCAAAATACACTTCCCATGTGGATAATTGTGGGAAAAAAGGCACTCGTGCATTTCAATTTTTTGAAATATACATTGTTAGTTTTATTAAACACAAATTAGTTGCACTCATTACAATAGTGCGGCAGATATGTTTTACAGTGCAGTTGTGGTATTTGAAAATCAACCTGTATGTGCTTTTATTATATTTCTGAAAACACTGTGGGTTTTTTGTACTCACAATAGTAGGAGTCCTTATCAGAAACCGGTGGTATACGGCCCGAACTTGAGTTAGCTGTGGATTTGCAATTTTTTATAAATGAAAATTATTTTCTTAAAGAAAAATAACAAAAAAAAAACATGTGTAAATTAATCTTACGGATAATTTTTTAATCGATAAATAAATAAATTTTTGTGCAGCGATAGTGAAATAGTATAAAACATTACTAGCCGATAGATCTTAAAGCATACCTCTTTCCAGAATCAATAATCGGGACTATACAGATGTCAGATGATAATAATTGACAAAAAATAACGAATATGTTTCCTAATAAGTCGAAATCTGACATAATTTTTTTTTTAATTTTCTTATTTAAATGGGTACCTGAACTCAAAAGTACATATTCATTCTATTTACTTATCTCACAGGTTATCGCCAAGGCTCTTGATGGAATTTTAACGTGTTATATTTAAACTGTAATATTTAGCTTTAACACCAAAATGTTTGTTGGCCGTGGCCAATTGTGATCCAGCTCTATACTCCATATATCGTTAACAGATAGATAGATTAACACATTGTGGGGTAAAATTACGATTTTTTCAGATTAGATTAGGGTAAAATTACATTTGAGCAAGGACCGTAAGGCCTTTGACACAGCAGTCTTTAAGAGTCAATTAGGTAATTGACTGTTAGCACTTTTTGAACTTTTAAATAAGCGTGTGCACACAACAACTGCCAATTAGTGAAAATCAGAAGGTCAAATGTTAAATTTGTTGTGACAGCTAACAACATGGGAAGAGAAAACTGTTTTGACAGCGACCAGCACAGATTCCAAAGCAGTCTATGATTGAAAACTGTCCAAATTGTTAGAATGCAATGGTCCGTATGAATAAACCTTGAGCATGCTCAAGCATTGTAAGCTGTTAAGACAACTCACTGATGTCCTGAACAAAACATTTGCGGAAGTTACCGCAGGCGAAACAGTTAACAGACTCACAGATGCTGTAGTTACTGGTATTCCTCATTTCCCGACAGAAGATGCACTTGAGTTATTTAGCTCGTTCTCTGAAAACATCAATCATACCCCCATTGCCACATACAACAGCCTTCCGAAATTAAAGACAAGGTCAAAAATTTTGTTAAGGGATCGTCTCAGTGTGAAATTTTCGAAAAATCAATGCATTTTCGGATAGTATATACTGTAATAAACATTCTCTCAAATTTTCAAATCGAAATTCAAATTATTACGGTCGCTACAGCGTTTCTTGTAGAAAGGGAACGGAAGGAACTGATGAGAATCCCCGGGCGCTTCAATCTTTAAACGCGTTTTTCTCAGAATGGTGTTTTTTAAAACGGTTGCCACTCTCAAAGGAAGAGTTTTGAAGATATCTAGTTCCAATTTGGAGAGAACATTTTTAACGTCATTCTTTATCGCGCTATGGAAGCTTTTTTTTTTTTTTTGAAATCTTCCTATTTTTTTTTACGAAAAACTATTGAAAAAAAGGGCCAAATTCGATACTTTTTGTTCAAACCGCCGCCATTTTGTCAAATTAAAAAAAAAACCCCTCCTTAGCGCCATAGCGACTTCCCTATAGACTAATAATCTTTTTGAAAGTTTTGTTTCACATCAAAATTGCGGCCGCAATCGTGCCAACCGTACAGGTGCTTTTTTTTACGTGTCATTTCAACAAGTTATTCAAGTATTATACACCTAATAAATAAACATAAAAAAAATCATTTTGTATTCTTCATGAATGTATTAATTTATAAAAAAAAAAACCGGACCGATTAGTTCATTACAACATAAAAAAAAAAAATCGCGAAAATCAGTGATTATTCGGAGGGTCACACTGAGACGATCCCTTAAATAAAAAAAAAATTATTTTAACGTATTTTTTTTTTATTTACCAAAAAATTGTTTTTTATTATTCAATTGCTAAATAATATCATATAATTATCATAACATTGTATTTCATTTTCCGCAACAAAAAAAATCTTTGAAAATCTTTAAAATTTAACCTCGGACATGAGACTTAATAATTTTTAGTTTGATTTTTCTCTTCTATTTAGTCGGTGACACGCATTTTTTTTTGTAATTGATTTATATGATGCTAAACTATCATCTAGCGAAATTTGAATTAATTCTCCCGTTTTTTCAGTTTTCGATCCAGCCTCCTTAAACAACACGGCTCCATTCGTTTGAATTCAGTATCGCCGGCATTCACATCTGGCAGCAGTATAAAAGTTTTTGAAAGTTTAACCCGTCTAAGTCAAAAGATTCTTCGTAAGGCACTTGATTTGAAGCGAAGTAACCTTATAAATGATGCATTCACTCGCAATGGTGTTGTGATAATTCGTGTGATAGAGAATAGAAATCAGATAGAAATCAAAAGTTTTTGTAATCTTGGCCAAATCTTTCCTGGAACATGTGACGACGGAGGCACTGCACTATAGAAGCAAATACGTAACTCAGATTAAATGTTGCTTATATTTTGCTTATCTTAATTATTCTTATTCTCATTTTTTTATCTCTTTCAGAACTTATAAATTTCTCTTATTTGTTAAATTGAAATCACACATATCGTTGTTGAATTTCGTATACCTTTTGTACGTTGGTCATGAATGTGGTGATAATAGTTCAATTGGTATCGCTTTCGCTGGTGTTTGAGTATGGGTCATGTTGGGGGATGGCATCTCCCCCCCTGGTTTAAATATCATTTACTTAAATGCGCGTAGCCTGAAGGGGAAGGTTTACTAATTACAAGATATGTTTGGCGGTTTGTCTATTCATAGCAGTTTGAAACTTGGCTACATGAGGGGGGACTTTTAAAACAAAATTTTCCGAAGCTCCTGCCATAATGCCTATGCCCCCTTTATAATCAATTTACACGCTGCCATTCACTGCAGGCTCAGGGATGTAAGCCAACCAGCGAAGTGAAAAATAAGACGATTTTCTTAATTTTATGAAGTTAATATAACTCCTTTTAACATGGTTTGAAGAAATAGAATATTTATCATCTATTTCCATCAACCCACTTTAACAACTGCGCTGGATCGCAAATACACAACAGGTTCCGGACAAAATTGGCTTTATCGATATAATAAGTTGCTGAGCAGCTCCGCCTAGGACGTTCCTCTTCTCGCAAGGTCAGGCTAACAGAGTGCGAGCGGGAATGTCACCATAGAATAGATAAAAGAATTGGATGTTGTTTGGTCCTCTGTTCTCGCATATAGATGTCGGTCGAAATTGTTAGACCACTTCCATAATAAACGATTTCCCACGCGGAAATTGAGTGTTTTTGCGACAACCCACCACTGAACACTTTTTTTATTTCGTAAATTCACCTAAAGCTGAGTTTTTTCGCACTGTTAACTGCAAATAAACAATGCGGAAAAAAGGTCTGTACTCAAAAACTTGCACTTTTCCGATTCATTCCTGTTAATTAATTAATTATTAATTAAGTGAGTTGTAATCTGGAACTGAAGGAGTGATGTTGTTACGGAAAGTCGCGGGCGAACCTTTATTTAAAGTGTGAAAATTAGATCCAAGTTAACTTGGAAGTTTAGGAGCTCAAGCGAAGAAATAAAGTGTTACAGTAAAGTGAACTTCTGTGTTTCCGTTTACCTCCTCTACTCCGAAGAAAGACCAAACGATTCACCAGGGAGATTCTTGTTTCCTTGGCCCCGCTTTCTGGGAACGGGGTTCGAAACATGCTATGGTAATTAACGGAAATATAATAATAAAAATATTAAAAATAATGAAAAAATTCTATCTCGACCCGTTTTCGAGATATAGGGCAAAATAGTTAATACTTGACAAGTATTAACTACTGCACAGCAAAATGCTTCAAACATATGAGATGCACTTGAAGTTGGCTTCACTTCATGGCAATTCGCGAGCCACCTTAATTGGGTGACATTCGTAACTTCTTCATGGATCAATCCACATTTTATATAATTTTTTTTTTTTTTATTTAACAACTTTTATTTTTATTTATGGGAAAAAGATATGACAATTTGGTGTACCCGATAGGATCAGGGAAGCTGGTTTCTAGTAAAATAAAAAGAATCATATGAGCTTGAAAAGGCCCTGGTCCCCGAACAACGAGTACTATTACATATTAGAGAGCTCGGAAAGACACCTAACGCACACTAAAAATAACTGGAAACGCTCCGGGGAAAACATCTATAGGCGCCTCTGCTACAAGCAAGCAAGCGATTTTCCCGCAAGTTCTTGTGCTAGACTATACCAACGCAGGACAACCGGGCTTAACCCCTGCCCGCAACTGTAAATCAGAAGGTAGAAAGAAGTGCGAATGCAACGTGAGGGCCAATTTAGGTATCAAATACCAGCGCAGGACACGGAAACTCTGGAGCCCCACAAGCAGCTGGCAGCTTCAGCAGACGTCGACCACAACACCAGCACCGAGGGACTTCCGCACCCAGTACGAAACAGCCGCATCAGAAGACAGCAATTGCGAACTTCGGACTGGAAAATTCCCTAACTTCAGCAGAGCAAGAGCCATCCATAGAAATACTAACTAAGCACGGAACGGCTGTATCGTGTATGAACCCTATACGTGAGCGACCACCTAAAGGCCTACCCCCATAGAATCCGTAGGTATCGAGTCGCGCGTCGCTTTTGCCGCGGAGCTTTCACTTTTTAGCGCGGCAAGAGAGACCTGAACCCATAGAATCCGTCGGCATCAAGGCGTCGCTTTCGCTGCCGCTCAGCTGTTTATGACAATTCGAGACCAACCGCCAACTGGCGCAGTATGCTCCGAAGGTGAATTAACAAGAAATCTAGTAGCAATTCGTCAAGAAACTAGACTAATGAATTCGGGAAAAACTCGGCACCCTCCAGGAAATCCAAACGAAGATACAGGAAACCGAATAATTACAAAATCACCAAAACAGTTCACAGATATCAAATTCAAACCTTACTTGTCAAATAAACAGCTGATTCAACGAAACCCAACTGGCCAATCTGAACTTGTCAGAGCTCTCTCAGCAAAGCTGTTATACGGCACGTCGCTTTTGCCGAATTATTGCAGGTTCCTCAAAAATTCTCTCTCGCGACGCGCTGCCGCGGCGCCGGCTATGGGTTAGCTCCCATATGAATGCATGTATTCAATAGTTGTGCGACGACGCCTGAAGCGACGCCTGATGCCGACGGACTCTATGGGGGTAGGCCTTAACGGGTGCTAAGTTTTCGAGTGTATATTTATAATTGTGGCAACAGCCCGCGAGGATTATATAAAGAACTATTTTACGCGTTGTTTAAGTGCAGTTAGCAGTGCGAAAAAACTAAACTATACGAGAAATTACGATATGAAGTGCTCTGTAGTGGGTTGTCGCAACAACACGAAATTTCTGCGTGGGAAATCGTTTTTTAGGTAAGTGGATGGATAGGAATGCATGATAAACATTGTATTTCATCAAACCGCATTAAAAGAAGTTACATTAACTTCAGAAAATTAAGAAAATCGCCTTATTTTTAATTGCGCTTTATTTGTTTACCTCCCACAAAAGCATGGGGCGAAGGCTGTGAATGGCAGCGTGTAAATAGATGTTAAGGGGGGCATAGACATTATGGAAGGAACTTGGAAAATTTTGAGCCCCCTGCTGATTATGGCTTCATATTTACGCCTGTACTGCGTGACTACTACGAACAGAGCCAATTCTAACACATGAGGAAATGTGGTACGCTAAATCTGGCTTACAGCCGTTCCGTGCTTAGTTAGTATTTCTATGGAGCCATCAGCTTCCCGGGAAACACCCTGGAAGTACAGCCACTCGTAGAGGGATTACAATTACGCAGCCAGACCATCAGCAGACAACCAGGTGCCAGCAGGCACAGAAATACTGTTCTGAACTAAACAGTAAGCAGCTACAAAAAACCGAACAGAAAGCGCGAAAATCGGGAATTTCAGCATCTCATTTTCTTGAGCTCAGTTTGGCTCAAGCTAAAGAGCAGAGAGAGGCTTTAATCAAGAACACGAAAGATAACACAATTGAGGTTGCAAAAGAGCTTAAAAAATTCAAAAGATTCTCGCGGTCCCTGGAAGTTGGAGGTTCAAGGGAAGAACCCCCAAGGGATATATAATTAAATAAAAGTGTAGCTCTAATAAATGCAGAGTGTAACCGGGTAGAAATAAATTGGCAAGACGAGTCGCTGTTGAGTTCAAGTGAAGAATCGATCTCGAGCGATAAGCCTCTATCAAGTTTTCGGAAAAACAAAAAGGTGGAAATGGTCAATTACAGTGGTGTGCTGACCATGATGAAGGAGGTAGTCTCTTTGTTCGACGGGACTCAGCACCCCTTCATCCAGCAAGAATTGCGATGTTTTCTCAGCAATTTCCGAGATGTTAAGGATTCCCTCCACAAAAGATACCTTCCCCAAGACAGCTACACTGACTTGGTAGCACAATTAATGGCTTTAGACTTAGGGCCTCTTTCACAAACTACAAGTAAAGTGTCAAGTAGGCTTACCGCCAATTAAAGTCACCGGTAACTAAACGTACGAATTTCACCATCTTCGAGTAGCGTTAGCCAGTGGATAAACTAGCCCGTAACTTACTTGCCACTCGATCTGCCAATTAGCGAATTTAATTGATGAGTAGGTTAACAAAAACTTCATCGTGTACAACATTGTGTATTTCAGATAAAGCAGTTCGTTATATTTTACTAAAACTATCGTTTTCAAAAAACTATTAAACATAAGTTACCTTGTGTTTCTTGGGTTTGGGGTAATATATCTGAGTCGAAGATACTTTCTAAGTCGTCGCTGCTTAAGGAGATCATGGCCTTGATTTGTTCCTCCACACTATCCAGTGGAGTTGCAATATTTCTACAATCACAGGTACGATATAGTTCCGAGCATATTGCAGCCGACTTTTTTCTGACCGTACGTTTCAGGCCCTCATACTTAACCTTCAATGTTTTAACTGATCTGAATATTCGTCCAGATCGACCGTTAATCTCGTTTTGAATGATTTCCCAAGCGGCTTCTTTCTTCTTCCATGTAGAAGCATCGCTTTGTTTATTCTCCAGGACAGTTTGGTCTTTTTGTACCAGTGATATTAAAATATCTCTCTCCTGCAAGGAAAAGTTCGCACTTCTTTCTCTTTTAACTTTATCCATTGTAATAACCAAGGCCCGAATCGTTCTGGCTAAGCACTGATGACTGATTACGCCCGATAGCACATCTCATCTGCACCTCAAGAACATTTTTTTCGCCCTTAAATATCCTAACTGCATTTAAAATGATCATTCATGCCTCACTCATACATTATATATTTCTAAAGCGATCGCAATCAAACTAACTATCTCAGATACCCAAATGCACATTGCGTTTTCGGGGCTCCAGAAGGATTGTTCTTAAGGCGCCGATACAATTACCCGTAATCAGGAGAAAGCTCGACCTTTCTCGTTTATTGTTTTAGGAGGGTTTTTTCCTACTAAGCACTTTCTGGTGCCCGCAGCTGCTTGCAACTGACAAATTCAGATTGCAACTTGTTCATGTTTTATGATAATACATATTTTAAATCACCGCAACACGTAAATAAGTAGTTAATACGAAATTATCTGCGATACTTTTGAATTTGAATCGTGATATTTGACACAAAACTCAACGAATGAACGTTTGATTTGCTACGAGATTCACTTAACGAATAAATAGTTACTCGAAGCTTTGATTTCGTTTGTGAAACTGACAGAAAATACTCGGAACCTTTACTTGCCAATTAGCGTTAATTAAAGGGTAACTAATCAACCCTTTAATGGTAGTTGGTGAAAGAGGCCCTTACACTATTTTAACTACTTGACTTGTCTTCCCATATAATCTACTAACATTGTTCTTGACGTCTGTACTGTTTTAAATTATTTAAAGAACATTGAGGAAGATTACTCGGATTATCCCGATAATGTTCCTGGGGTTGTCCTCCGTAAATGTAGTGTCTCACTTGTTGAGCCCCTTACTTTCTTGTTTAATTAATCGTTGCGTTCAGGTACTTTCCCTGATATTTTACGTTATTTCTTTTTTTAAGAAAGGGAAAAATAATCTTATTGAAAATTACAGGCCTATTGCTAAACTTTCCCCTAACCAAAGGTTTTTTGAGCCCATCGCAACGGAGTATCTGACCTTCTATTGCTCTTCTTTTTTATCTGAGAAGCAGCATGGCTTTGTTAAAGGTAGGTCAACAGTGACAAATTTAGTAGAATTCTCTAATTTTTGTATAACGAATTTTAGAAAAGGGACAACAAGTTGATTGCATATACATTGATTTTAGCAAGGCATTCGAAAAACTCTTCCATAGTGTGCTAATTTTTAAATTACTGAGACTTGGCTTTTCCATCGATATGGTTCAATGGATTAAGTCATATCTCACAAATCGATCTTTTAAGGTAATGTTTTCTTCCAACTTGTCTGACAGTGTTTTCGTGCTGTCTGGGGTTCCACAAGGTCATCTTGGACCCTTGTTATTTACAATCTTCATTAATGATTTGTTCCCTCTAATTCAAAATGTATTTATCTTAGCTTACGCTGATGACCTGAAGATTTTTAGTGTGATCGAAACTAACAAAATGCCTATAGACTGCAAGAGGACCTAAAGTTCTCTGAATGGTGCTCCAAAAATCAAATGAAGCTGAACAATGGCAAGTACAATCTGATTTCGTTTAGTAGGAAGAGTACCCCTTTGGATCGTCTTTAAAAGATTGACGATCTTCCTTTGTCCCGACAAGTAAGAGCTATTGACCTCGGCTTCACTATTGACACAAAATTTAATTTTGGAGTTCATATTAATAATATTATTATATATATCGGGCTAATTCAACGCTTGGTCTTATTAAGCGCTGGCCTAAGGATCTAGCTAACCCTAGTCTCATCAAGATTCTATTCTGCGCTTTCGTACGTCCTATATTGGAATACGCGTCAATAGTGTTGATGCCTCATTATCAAGTCAACATCGACCGCATTGAGGCAGTACAAAAGCGGTTCCTACGCTTTGCTCTTTGAGATCTAGCGTGGAATGATCTTTGTGATCGTCCTCCAAGGACATATACGCAGAGAGGTAGCAAGTGTTATTTATATGAATGCATGATATCGTTACTGGCGCTATAAATTCACCTAATCATTTGAACCTTACTAATATAAACTCGCGTCCTCGCTTGACGAGAGGACAACATTTTCCATACTCTAATTATCACAGGACCAATTATGGCATTTTGAACAAGTATCTACCATGCCTAGAAATTATAATGCTTCCTTTTCTTTAATCTACTTCAATTGTAGTCGATTAGCGTTGAAAAATAGTTTATTTGTAAATTAGTAGAATTTTTGTAAAACTTTTCTTGAAATTGTTATTTGCCATTCGTTATTATATAATAGTTTTAAATGTCAGATGGCCTGTGTACCTGTTGATGATAAATAAATAAAACCCGACCCCCACAGAAAAATTCATGCCAGAGACAAATCCTTCCGCAGTGTCACAAAAAGTGCAGCCTCCGTACGGGGCACAGTCAAAGCCACAAACGTCTAAGACCTCGAACCAAAATTGTGGGGATGTCCAAAATAAAACGCGGGATATCCTCGCCAATACCACCTGCAGTTATTGCAGCAAAAAGGGTCATACCTTCGGGACTGCATTAAGCGTAAAAATACACCCATTTGCGAGGGGTGTAAAATTAGGGGCACCTGATAAATTCCTGCAGGAAGCCCCATACCCTAAACCCGTATTCGCAAACGTTCACACTAAACGCGAAGCCAAAAACAAATGCCCAGCCGGGTAGAGCTAATCAGAACCGCCCTAATAGTTCGGCAAACACAGGACACAACGGCTGCCGTGTTTGCAACGTGCGTGTCACCTGTGAATTCTATGAGGAAGCAGGCCATGAGGAATCCGAATTCGGGTTTAAGCGGAAACTGGAACAGACACACTCCAGCCAGTCGCCCGAAAATGCCCAGGGCCCACTAAACACAAATGAAAGAGGTCGCTTCTGCCGTCCAAATCAGGTGTTTCACTAGTAAATATGCCACTATATATCGGCCTGCAGGGCCAAACTCAACTAATTGTGAACACTGGCGCTGAGGTGAGTATCATAAAAAACAAATCGCTCAAAGCTAATAAATTCCAAGGAAAAAGTCACCTTGGTAACCCCCTTTGGTACCGGAAAGGCACTAGGAACTTCCGAAGGGAATAAATTGGTAAATAACAATAAATCAACCTGCAAATTTCAGGCTGCAGACAGCCTACCTGACCTTTCCGAGGACGGATTACTAGGAAATGATTTCCTGCCCGTGAATTTTGATGTAGACGGCCTCAATCAGGAGCTCCGTTTTCCTCGTATGGAAAACAATGGCGAAAAATGCTCAATTCCGATAGTATCTGCTACTGAATCTCAAAATGTGACCAAGCAGGTGACACTAGAAGACAGGACAAAATCCAGTTTGGGAAAACTGTTTACCTGTAGTGTCCCCAAGGTGTCTGAGAAAACGGACTGCATTACCGCAGTAGGGGTAGCGACAAGTAGGTACTGATAATCAGGAACCACAAATGGCCGAGAAATTCAGGAAATACGTGGTAACCCTAGTCGCCTAGTCGAACCTGTACAAATACTTGCTCGGATTCACAAGGTGATAATCATTCCACTGAGGCTACGAGAAGACATGCGTTATTTATCCCAGGAAATTTGAGCATGCATGCAGCAAACATGAAAAAGTAAAAAAGCATAGTATGAGCCATCCAAAACAAATTGCGATATGACGCATTTTCGCGCAGGATTTACATTTACACAGAATGCGAACTGCGCGCAACGCTAAATAGGCCAATAGCCCACACAATTTATTTGTATTCATTCTTCAGCAAAAATTAAATTAATGCCGACCACATAATGGTCAAAATAAATTTACATAATTTATTCTCTAATTAATCCTTAGGTTACGAAATTCAATCTAACCCCGTCACCCTTTAACACGAATTTAGCGCAACAGGCCGAGCACATGTTATCTAGTGTTTAAAACGAAATTTGATCGGCGCGAATTTGTAGTAAACAAACTGCTGAATGAAGAGCGAAATGCATTCGCCCTACCAATTTTATAACAATTTCATTGTTAATCATCAATATACTAAGCCTACAAATTTTTACATGGGTAAGCAATCACTTAATTAAATTAAACTTACTTAAATAAAAAGGTTTGCCAGACCACTGTGTTAAACTATAAAAAAAATAGTTTCAAGTGAGAATGATCCACGCAACTGTACTTTAAATTTCGCATTCCCTTTTAATCAATTTTTATATTATACACTATTATACATTGAACCCCATAATTTAAAATATTTTCAATCAAATTTTTATAGGTCACCCCGAGAAATTTTCCTCTTCAAAGAAAATTTCTGTTTTTGCAAGGGGAGAGGATTGTTACATTCCAGCATGTGAGTTATCTAAGAGATAAGCCACATCCCAAAGAAATTGAGAAATATCTGAAAGCATTGGAATTCTTAAACAGCCAAGGCAATAATTTGTTCAGGCGAACAAAATATTGCTTAAATGCACTTTAGTGCCCAGAGCAATAAACTGACAAATAGTTAAGTATTGCTCAAGCGCAATTTCGTCCAAGAAATTCCGCAACAAGATGAGTGACCCGAAACGAGGGCGCGAGTTACGTATCCAACTTACATGCATTACTTGCTGACACATCATTCATCCATCGACAAACTCAAACATGTTAGTTATAATATTGCAAATTAGCAAATTGTAGTGGACGTTACCTTATTACGATATTGCGAATTAACAAATTGTAGCAGACAAAATTCCAAGAAAAATTGTAAGCAGAATTTAATCACAAATATTGGTCGAAACCTTTTTCGATAGAGTTTCAAGTCAGTCAATTGTATCAACTTAATGTAGAAACATACATATAAATTTTATTCGAAATTATAAATTCAAAGTCTTATTTTTTTTGAAGTAAAACTTCTTTACGCACGGGAGTAAGCTGGTGAATGCGTTACGAAAAGTGTGATTGGGCGAGGCAGAGCTCCTAAACGTCTCAGGAGCTCCCACACCATTACGGTCTACGGCAAACGTCCTGAAGTAAAGCTATAGCGATAGCTGCTTATTGACGTTTAGTATCTTACTGTGATCATTAATATGCACGGTGAGGCATACGTAACAGATTCACTCCCAGTTATATACATATATATATGTGGCGCCTTCGGCCACCGCGCCAGGTCGGCCAACACACCAGCGCAAACAATCTCTCGTTCAGCGCGCCATCTTCTCGGCGTGCAGTGCAGCACCCAGGGTGGAGACGCTGCTAACTTAATAGCATGCAGTACGAGTTAAGCCTGGCCCCCATAGAATCCTCCACCGTCACCGTTGCAGCAGAAATTTGAGAGTTTAACGCTTTTTTAGTGCAGCATGACCGACCCGAACCCATAGAATCCTCCGCCGCCACCGTTCCCGCTCAGCTGTTTATGACAATTCGAGGCCAACCGTCAACTGGCGCAATATGCTCCGAAGGTGAATTAACAAGAAATTTAGTTCCAATTCGTCAAGAAACTAGACTAATGAATTCGGGAAAAACTCGGCACCCTCCAGGAAATCCAAACGAAGAAACAGGAAACCGAATAATTACAAAATCACCAAAACAGTTCACAGATATCAAATTCAAACCTTTACTTGTCAAATAAACAGCTGATTCAACGAACCCCAACTGGCCAATCCCAACTTGTAAAAGCCCTCTCAGCAAAGCTCTCTCACGACGGTCTGCTGCAACGAAATGATTGAAGATTCCTCTAAATTTCCTCTCGCAACGGTCTGGCGGTAAGTCGGCTATGGGTTAGCTCCCATATGAATGCATGTATTCAATAGTTGTGCAGCGGCGGCGAAGGCAAAGTTTGACGGCGAAGGATTCTATGGGGGCCTGCCTTTAAGCTCTCGACACGACAGCACGCAGTATGAGTTTGGTTCTCTACACGACAGCACGCGCTACTTCGCTCGAGTTCCTATCAGTACCGAATTCCTTTTGTGTATTAACAAGCAACAGTTGTAATAAATAGTTTCTTGGAAAAAAACCAATTGCCTTGTCTTTGCGTTTGCCTGCCCTCACCCGACGATCATCCTCAGGGCTCGAGAAAGCTCATAGAACATTTCACAAATATACTCCCATCACTTTGGGAAAAAGATAAATAAACTTCGAACGAGCACAGATTTCAATTGACAGTTCGCTCAGATCTTTTACTTAGCTTTCCTCTTGGACTTTAAGTTCCCACATGCCATGAAACATAAAAACACAAGAAATGACCAAGCCAGTAAACTTGAATCTGCAGAAACTGCAAGATACGAGTAAGCACTCTCCCACAGAGTGCATAAGAACAAATTGCGATCTTAGAAAAGAGAGAGTCAGTCTATTCGGCAGTGTAGGGACGTAACGATCTAATGCCAAGAGAATCGTTGTTTAAATAAAAAAGGAAAAAAAAAACAAAGTTTTTTTAATCAAGTCCCCAAAACCCGGGTAATTGGCGCAATCGATATTTACGAACCAATCGGCCCTAGAACGATTGCAAAACAAAAAGTGAATAATTTTAAATTTTTCAAACAAAAGTAAATAAATCCGTTGGGGTCACTAGGTGGATTTGCTCGTTGATGCGGAAGTAGAATCACGCCTCCCAAAAATCAGTTGTTATTAAATTAAAGTTGCACAACTTTTAATGAACAAGAGATCAAATGGAAAATGTTCGCCATAAACCGTCCATAAACCATAAAAAGTTGAAATAAACAAAGAAAGTAAACCATCAATAATGGCCACGCCAGAGGAAATACAAATGTTAATGCAAGCAGTGGCTCAACTGACGACAGAACTACGAGCCCACAGAATTGTCCCCCGCAAATTAACCAGTCATTTCTGCAAGAACAGTCCAACATTTTCCAACTATCAACGGATCAAATCTTGAATCATATTCGGCACCTGAAGCCATTCAATGGGAAAGAGAAGTTCACTCTACTAGAATTCATCAAATCGGTGCTCCTGCACCAGCCACCAAATTACGCAAGCACAACCCACATTTATTGGACTAAATGTACAACATGGTACATACTAAACAAGAAAATCCAAGAGAAGGGAGAACAGCGCGTCCAACGATTGGGAAACAACCTAACCTGGAAAACGGCAATAAAAGAACTTAAGCCATACTTTCGTTCCTGCAAAGACTACGTCGATCTTATCAATGAGTGTAGAAATATTAAGGTAAGAAATCTTAGAGAACTATTTAATATAATTAAGTCAGTGAACTATCACCTTAAAGAATTATATAATTTTGAGAACGATGAGGAAAAAACTTCAAAGTGCACCCCTGAAAACAATGACAAGTACTTAATGGGAATTTTGATGGAAAAGATTGATCGTCTTGTCCGAGGAAACGTTTCAAAAAATTATACACTCATTCAGATTTATAATTAGTTCTCAGATCTTAAACTCCCCGGCGGCGCGGCGATGAAAGAGCAATAAACTGCCTTCATAGAAATAATAGAAACACTTCACGTGACCATAACAGAGATTATCGACAGACGAACGATAGTGGGCAATCAAATAGCTTCGAATTAAAGAACCCTAGCAGGCATAATTTTTAAGGATCGATTGAAACTGATCGACTTAGAATAGCTAAGTAAGCGACGCGACTCTGCCGACATTACCTTTATTCACCAGTTCCTCACCGGTGTCATTGACTGCCCCTCTTTGTTGCAGCTGATATCCCTCCACTTCAATCGCCGTCGCCAGAGATCAGTGCCTCTCTCCCACCCTTCTTCTGGCCACACCAATTATGGCTTTGCCGAATCAATTTCCAGGTTGACCGTAAAGCCAATTTCACACCCTCGTTCGACTTTCACCTAACCAAGTCCTGCCTTAAGGAGGCTGGATCGAAAACTAAAAAAACGAGAGAATTAATTCAAATTTCGCTAGATGATAGTTTAGCATCATATAAATCAATTACAAAAAAAAAATGCATGTTACCGGCAAAATAGAAGAGCAAAATCAAACTAAAGTTTATTAAGGGGTTATTACCAGCTTAATTTAACTCGAACAGTTTTCATCTGATTGACTTCAAATTTTAACTGGACCTTTACTATTAAATTATCTAAAGAAGTGCATAAGATTATAGCGATTGTATATCAGGAAAAAAGTGATAAGCCATTTAGTTCGAGTTTTTTCGTCGTAAAAAACGGTTTTTTTTCAAACTACTGCCATTTCGCGAAAAAAAATTCTAAGAATATAATCATGTGTACTTCGATAGCAAAAATCATGTAGATAATGAAACAATTTTCGATTTATTTTTTAAGTTACTTTGGACGAGACTTCTACTGCCGGCCGTAGAAGGACCTTTTTTAAATGGTAGTTTACGCGACCTACTGTATAGCCGCCATTTTGAAATATTTTTCAGTGAAACAATTTTTTTTTGTAGTTCAAGAAGTACTACATCAAATGTAAAATCATACTTACAAAATTTATTTAAAAAAAAAATTAAGCTGGTAATAACCCCTTAATAAACTTTAGTTGATTTTTCTCTTCTATTTTGCCGGTGACATGCATTTTTTTTGTAATTGATTTATATGATGCTAAACTATCATCCAGAGAAATTTGAATTAATTCTCCCGTTTTTTTAGTTTTTGATCCAGCCTCCTTAAAAAAATCCTTAATGGTGCCTCTTAACATCCCCTTTTTTTTCCCTGTTAGTTTAGTCCTAGTTTAGTTTTAGTCTTTAAGTTCTAATGTTTGTATGTATGTACGTTTGTATTTTTTATTTATTTATTTATTATGCAAGCCGATATAAAAATGTGTATACAAATATGAATGGATGATTGTTTAGTGCTAGAATTACAAATTCATCCATCTATGATCTTATTAGGTAGGCATAACCGAAGGGAATATTTGTGAGGTGATATCTTATTTGTGGGGAAAACACTTTTGTTGATGAAACCCACAAGCCTAGAATTAAAGTTACTATTACTATTACATACTACGTTAATCTAAGGGTTATAAAATAAATTTACAGCTAATTGTCTATGTGCCTACATAGTTCCTTGATTAAGGGATTTTGGGACCATGAGCACCGTTCGTAAAATTGATCCGCTATGCGTTTTGATTTTTCTACGATTAGTTCTAGGTTAGCCCTATCGTGTAATTCTAGAGTGGAAAAATGCCATGGCAAATTCAATATCATTTTAAGGACTTTGTTTTATGCAACTTGCAATTTATTTATATGAGTCCGTCCACATTGAAACCATATAGGAGCACCATAAAGTATGAGAGCTTGAAATATTACCTTATATATTAAGAGCTTATTTTCCAAATTCAATGTCGATCTTCTATTAATGAACGAATACATGGTTTTTATTAAAAGTCCAGTCTTATGTGTAACTAAAGATATGTGCTTGTTAAAAGTGAGCGTTTTATCAAAAGTGATACCGAGATATTTAACGTGATCTAACCAAGTAATTTCGGTACCATTCAAGATTAGATTCCTATTTGGTAGATATCGTTCATGTCGCCTGCGTGTGAATAACATGGCTTGAGTTTTGTTTGAATTGAGCTTAATTTTCCATTTATGGAAGTAATTATACAGATTATTGAGTCCGAGCTGTAGGTTTAAACATATATAAGAGGCCATCTCATGTGAACAAAAAATAGCCGTATCGTCTGCGAAAATGGAAGAGAGACAGTTTGCTGTTTCTGGAAAATCGGCTGTATATATGTTGTAGAGTATGGGTCCAAGTACCGAACCTTGGGGAACTCCTGCACTAATGGAGAGTTCATTGGAAGCGACAGATCCAAGGTGTACCCTAAATGAGCGTTCAGTTAAAAAATTTTTAGCTATCATAGTTACCGCCAAAGGAAAGTTAAAGCTCTTCATCTTGTGTATCAAAGCGTCATTCCAAACAGAGTCGAAGGCAGATTGTACATCAAGGAGGACCAACTCTGTAGATGTTTTTTTGTTGAGTTGATTTTTGATATGCTGGGTCAACCTTAGAAGGGGATGGTATGTATTATGCCCAGGTCTAAATCCAAACTGTTCGTTGGGGAATATATTATGGTCGTCTACAAAATCCATGATTTTAAATTTTATCACGTTTGTATAGCTTGCATTAAGCTGAATTAAATAAATGATAACCAAAACGAAAACAAAACTTACACAAATGACAGAAACCCAAATAATTATAGAAACCAACCCAGACAAAAACGTTCCCAATAATCGTCAGCTAGACATTTATCTCAAAACACGGGATCCGCAACTCTGGAGGCTTCCAAAGTTACGGCTACTGTTGAGAATCAACAACAATAATTATAATAACCTTTAAAACCAAAATTTTAACAATTTTCTTGGCCAGAACTCGAAAACTAACGCTGCGAATACCAATCCAGTCAAACCCATGGAAGTAGAAAACTTTGAAGGACAAAACACAAATTTTTCATTATCGCATCGAGAGGAAAATTAACCTTAGTAACCCTTTCAATAGGAAATAGGAAAATAAAATGCCAGATCGGCACTGAACACACACAAACCCTAGACAATATTCCGGAGGTGACAATCGATCGTGAGATAATGACTCCATTCCCAAAGGAATTCCTAACAAAAGGAACAACCCTATGGAAACTTATTAAACTAAACGGTCGAAGTCACGACGCCATTAATGGTCAAAATATCTTAACCCCAATACAAATAATAATCGAATAATCGAAAAAAGAATTAGTTATAAAAGGAAGTAAAATTTTTTTTTATGATAACTACCTCTACCAGATAAACGAAAACAAATGAAGAAAGTATATTGAATCGTTTGAGGCTCGATCATCTTACCACAGAAGAAAGAAAAGCAATCAAAAACCTTCCGCAAACTTAATAAGGTAACAATTAGCGACAAATTTCCCATTCCTAATATGGATAGCATATTAAATAAATTAGCAAAAACCCAATACTTCTTGACATTGGATATAGGCAAAGGGTTTCACCAGATTCTTGTGAAAGCCGCAGATAGAAAGAAGACGGCATTTCCTACCACCCCTGGACATTATGAATACATTAGGATGCCCTCCGGACTAAAAAATGCTTCATCGACATTCCAGCGACTGATGAATCCGGTCCACAGACATTACACAAATAAAATCTATGTAGTTTTTTGGACGATATTGTAATATTCAGTCGTAAAGGATCCTTCCTTGAACGCGGCGGATAGCAAGGGGATGTACAAACGACAGCTGCTACGACAAGGGCAAAGAATGAACAGGGCCAAAGTTCCGGAGGCGAAAGCTGGGGCTGATGGTCCTGCTCACTCTCCGTCCACCCTGATAGCACAGGCTTACAAAAGAAGTAGATGGGAGACGGATTCGTCCGACCCGGGCTCTTCGACTGTCACTGGAAGCTCTGTGGTGATTAAAGCCGAACAGCTAGCGAAGAGCAAAAGGAGGAAAGTCGTCAAGACCGGACTCCCGAGCTCTTCGTCCCCGAGCGAGGCAAAGGGGAAACTCAATCCTCGTGTCGTAGCACAAAAGAAGATCAGCCAGAAAGACAGTCGAAGCTGGCCCTTCTAATACGAAGTCGGGCTCAAGGACTGCGGACAGTGGTGGTGGAAAAAGCTTTGCCAAGGCTGCCTCCGAAGCGTTGGTCGTTGTAATTGAGGCCGATAACCCACAACAAAAAAACAAGACCCAACGTCATGCTACTTCTGTGGAAGGTCACATTTGAAAGCTTCTAGGTGTAACCAAGGAGTCACCAAAGTATGAGGGAATGGTCGTCTGCGACGGAGCCATGGAGGTTCAGTGCGCGGACGGACATACAAAACATTTCAAATGTTGTAAACATAACAGTTTGCGAGGGCATAAAGTTTAAGGCTGCAAAAGGCAGCGACATGCCTAAGCTGGTTCGGTTTTGACACATATGCTAGCTCACTTGAAATTCATTCAAATTAACCTGCAGCACAGTAAATCTGCCACTGCATTATTAAGCGGAAGGTTGACCACACCATACGTACCTCCAAATAACTCTCATACAGAAACTATGAGTGTGCAGAAAACGCATCTGTGGCATTGGGATGGTTACTTGGGGTAAACTCTTCTATCACTAAAGAATTGACAGACCGCGGACTTGCATGATTGTCCCCAACTCAATCGAAGCCATGATGTTAAGCCAATGCTGTACCCAAGACGTCATCGTGGTCAAAGTATCATAAAAAAAAATCGGGGGTCAGCTGCGAAAAAATTATAGTTTCTGCTTATCTGCCCTATGATTCAATCGGCCCACCTCCTGCTTGGGAGTTGTGGGAAATTGTGCGATACGCTGAATGCATTAACTTAGGGCTGATCATCGGCTGCGACGCCAATGCGCAGCACACTCTATGGGGAAGCAGCAACAAGTGCAACTCCCGTGTGGAACAGCTATTGGATTCTATTCTGGCGTACGACAGTAAGGAAGAGCAGATGTGGCAAAAATATTCCGTGGTGGAACAATGAGCTACAAAGGCTCAGAAAAGAAACCAGGAAGTTTCTAAGTAGAGCATTACAAATTCAAAAAGAAGATGACTGGCAAGCCTATCGCACTTCGCAGCAAAACTATGATGCCCGCTCCACACTTACCACGCGAATCGCGCACGACACTGCGAAAACAGCGAGAACGCTAGTGTGGAGCCGATACGCTTATTTTTCGCGGCTTCGCGCCATTTTCTCCACTTTTTGTGGTTTTTTCCCGCGGATGCCCGCTCCACACTTACCACGCGAATCGCGCGAGAAAAAATGAGGCGAAATCAGCGCGACTTGCGACAAGGCTCCACATTTGCAATGATTCGCACACACACAACCACACAGAGCCGTTGCTAGCTACGAATGAGTAGGCCAGTTGGAGTCGATACACGTTCGCGCTATTTTCACGCTTCGCGCCGCGGGAAAAAATCACAAAAAGTGGAGAAAATGGCGCGAAGCCGCGAAAAATATGCGTATCGGCTCCACACTAGCGTTCTCGCTGTTTTCGCAGTGTCGCGCGCGATTCGCGTGGTAAGTGTGGAGCGGGCATAAGAAAGAGATTAGATCTTCTCAACTCCAGTCTTATTTGAAATACTGCGAAAAGCTAGAAAGGATGAAAGAGACCTCACAGCTTCATAAGATATTCCGATATACCGAAGATATACCGCAGCCAAGCTGGACTCCATTCTTTTACAATGGCACTTTCTCCTCCCTGTGTAACGCAGCCAAAGCGCATGGGGTAGACAACGTACTAGTACCTTGGATACACTTTATGCTGTCACAGAGACTACTAATCGCGGACGGCGCGAACGATACTAGGGCTGAGATAGGCAGAGGATGCCCCCAAGTTGGCGTACTGTCACCCCTGTTCTGGTGCTTTCTGTAGACACACTGTTGGATGAGTTACAGACTCTCAACGTACACGCGCAGGCCTATGCCGATGATGTGTGTGCACTAGTTTATGGATACTCAGTAAAGATAATTGTTAGAAGCATGGGTTGTCATTGAACTCTAGTAAAACGACACTAAAATTGTTTACTAGGAAAAGAAAACTGATTAACCTTAAACTACCAATATTAAAGGGTGTTAGAATCCAACTCCCTACTGAGGTTAAGTATCTGGGAGTAATCCTAGACAGAAAGCTCACGTGGAGATCATATGTCGAACAAAAATCCACCCGAGCATTAAATGCCTTTTGGCAATGTAGGCGGGCCTTTGGGAAGACATGGCGTCTGAGACCAGCGGTGGTTTACTGACTACATACCGCTGTTATTAGACTCATTGTAACTTATGCGTCTGTGGTCTGGTGGATCAGAAGAGGAAAACATCTACCTGTACGATCCTAAACAGAGTGCAGAGAGAGGTATGCATAGGGATCACTGGGGCCTACAGCTCCACGCCTGGTGCAACTCTCAACGCAATGCTCAACTAACGACCACTAGATATCACAATCCAGGAAGAAGTAATGAAGAAGGTCTGTCGTTTGAAGACACCACAACCATAGAAACGGCCATGGTGATCTGTCATGAAGGCTCCAAGAAAACTGTGGCTCGCATAGTATGCCAATGGATGACATGCCACCGGTAACACTGTTCGATAGGAGATATCACATTGAAATCCCGAATAGAGAGGACTGGGAAAACCCATACAATCTACTGGAGAGTTTTTCCAATGTCTTCTAAACAGGCGGCTCGAAAATCTGTACCGGTACGGGCGCTGGATGGTGTTTGAACAACTAAATAAACACTCATATCCGCGGAGATTTTGCGTCGGTTTTCCAAGCGGAAATCATCGCTCTTCTGAGTGCGAAAAACTGGATAATTGATCAGAGATGGAGTGAAAGGAAGATTGTTGTCTGCTGCGACAGCAAAGCTGCGATCGCAGCACTACGAAATCCTATCACCCACTCGAAAATTGTCCTGGAATGTAAGAAAACACTGCAGTCGGTAGCTCGCTACAATGGAGTCTCTTTCTTATCCTAGTCATCAAGGCATCAAGGGTAACGAAAACTTTGATAGTCTAGCAAAGGAAGGCGCGAAATGCAGCCCCTTTGGACCAGAACCACAGATTGGCATGAATTCTACAATAGTGAAAAACTGAATAACTCGGGATATGGAGAAAATCCATGCGCAGAAATAGTCCCTGTCACAAACTTCATCTCTTTAGAGGACGTCCCGATAAGTTCTGAAATTAAGCAGGAAAGAATGCAGGAATCTTGTAGGGATTGTAACAGGGCATAATACATGTAGCAAACATCAACGTACCCTGGGAATCGTCAGTGACCCTACATGCGCGTTGTTCGGGGTGGATGAGGACAGCGCAGAACAATTTCTCTGCGATTATCCCGCGTTCTCCCAAGCGCGGCGCATTGTATTCGGTGCAGACGTATTGATGGCAGAGATCTGTCCTCAACCCCTATCCGATGATCTTCAGTTCATCAGAACAACGAAGAAGTTCGGCTAGGGCGGGGGTAGAGTACAATGGACTGTTTGTCTGAATGCTCGGGGCTTCGCTCCCCCCTTTCTTACAAATATAAATACCGATGTCAGCAATGCTGCTATCGGGGCGATCCTCACAAAGAAAGGGTTATTTAGATAACCAAAGGAATTATTAGCAGTGGTGTGGGGAGTACGATATTTTAGTCCCTACTTATCCGGGAACGAATTCGAATTAAAAACAGACCATCAGCCAACAAGTGGGTACGCACCAAGTACTCAGGAAAGGACATAAACCCCCGACTTCAAAGGTGGATTGTCCAACTGGAAGAGTATAATATGAAAATAGACTACATTAAGGGCAAAGAAAATGAAATCGCAGACTTGTTGAAACCAGAGAAATAAACTTAATAGAGGTACCAGAGAACAAAGATGCAAGACCGAGGAAAGTTACCTCCGAAGAGAACCTTGAAAATCAAAACATCAATAACACAATTGTGAATAGAATCTTAAGTGAAAAACTCTAAAGTACAAGTAATTCAAAGCAAAACGATGAAACTGACGAATCAATGGACATACAGTAGTGAATAGATTCAAGACGCAAATTATATTGTTTGCAAGCAAAGATCGGGAGTATGAGAAAATATTCAAAAATAGTCGAATTTGCATCGACAGGAACGATGTAATCAATGAACATGTTGGCGATATTTTGAGACAATATCCGACGAGATGTAGAATAGGAATCTACTCTAAAGATAATAATCACGAATAATCAATCACAACAGAAAATCATCCCAATATTTCATAATCACACAATGTCAAAATTCGTGAGATGCAGCCACTTTTCCGCGATCGAAGATGAAGAAAAACTAAAAAGGCAAGTAGCACTTTTTCACAAGAATAAAGCCAGACACTCGGGCATAATTCCGACATATGAGGGTATCAAAAAGAAAATGGTAGTGTCAATACGCACCCAATTTTCCCGTGTATACAGGGTGGTCGGAAGATTGACGTCAAAAAGAAAAAAACAGGTCTCATGTGTCATGGGATATTCGAATCACCCCCATGTATGTTCCGGGATTTTGCACGGTTTTCAAGTTATGAATTTTTTATGAAGTTTTTAGAATTTTCGACTTGACCATCTTAAAAAAAATCTAAAAAAAAAGTACTAGACTTTGCTGATATTTTTTTTTGTAACTAAATCGTCATGAATGGTACTTTTATACGTAAAATAACCAGCTTCGTAACTTTGATAAAATACATATACACGGGTACACGGGTTCCAGCCTAGGTTTTTTTTAAGAGAAGCTGCTATCGTCTTCTTATGATCTTGGCTGCTTGAGGTGTCATATGACAAAAACCGACATCGTGACGTAACTTTTACCGACTGTCTTGACGTAGTGACGACACTTAAGTATAACAACGTCGACTCACCTCACTCTACCATAAGACGTTTCTTACTTTTCTCCTTAAATGCATGCTTAGCCAAAACTCTTCTCACCCTCCCCCGCCAGTCCAGGTGTGTAGCAAGTACGCGGAATTTGCTTCGTTTTGTATGAAAATAAAGACGTTACTGGCACACGTTTCATATCGTCGGGCGCGTGAACTGGTCTCTTATTTGTTGGGTAAGTGGTTTGAAAGATGAAGGAGGACGCATAAAATTCGTAGAAAAAACGTTGTTTTACTAGGATTCTATGACGGCTACGGGAAAATGTGCAAATCGGGATGGTTTAGGACGACTCGAAACAGACGACCCAATATACTGTGAGCGAATTACAGGGGCGGAATTTGTGAGGTGCGTGCACGCGCATTCTGGGCTAGACTGTCCGCAATTGAACCCAACATCGAAAATTCTCAGAAGTGACCAACAATTCTGCAGCAGCGATCCATCAAAAATTCTTAGAAAATCGCACTAAATCTGCCTGTATTCTGTGCCATTGCGCAAGTGTAATCATATTGCGCAACACCTTACCGAAATGGGTGACTTTTTCCAGAGATTGCAATATCCCAAAGAGATTCTTTGTATTAAGAGGATTCAAATCACAAAAACCTCAATATTATCCTTAGCGCGAGGAATTTAAGGAAAACAATCTTATATTGGTAACAGAGAGAAGTGGAATATATAGAGGGCCACCGCCATATAACCACGAACGGTCCTCAAGCCTGGCCCCCATAGAATCCGTCGGCTTCAGGCGTCGCTTTTGCAACTATTGAATGCATGCATTCATATGGGAGCTAACCCATAGCCGGCGCCGCGGCAACGCGTCGCGTGAGAGAATTTTAGAGGAAACTCTAATATTTCGGCAAAAGCGACGCGCCGTATAATAGCTTTGCTGAGAGAGCTCTACAAGTTGCGATTGGCCAGTTGGGATTCGTTGAATCAGCTGTTTATTTGACAAGTAAGCTTTGAATTTGATATCTGTGAACTGTTTTGGTGATTTTGTAATTATTCGGTTTCCTGTTTCTTCGTTTGGATTTCCTGGAGGGTGCCGAGTTTTTCCCGAATTCATTAGTCTAGTTTCTTGACGAATTGCTACTAGATTTCTTGTTAATTCACCTTCGGAGCATACTGCGCCAGTTGGCGGTTGGTCTCGAATTGTCATAAACAGCTGAGCGATAGCGAAAGCGACGCCTGAAGCCGACGGATTCTATGGGTTCGGCTCTCTCTTGCCGCGCTAAAAAGGTGAAAGCTCCGCGGCAAAGCGACGCGCCGACGCGTTCTATGGGGTTAGCCCTTCAGGCTTCATACATTTGATTTCAAGCGGCGGTCTTTTCAAAGCTTGGCGGTCTGATGAAAGTTGCGAGAGAAAGATCTGTATGCAGCTTCAAGTTCTTTGACTTAGCTTACAGCAGCAAGATAAAATATGTATGTATGCGAACGAGGACACGGTAAAATTATTTACAATATTTTCTGACTGCCACGCTCTGATGCCATTTTTCAGAAGGAGATAGGTGGAGAAATATTGTCAATAATTTTACAGTGTGCTCCTATCCTATCGTGCCCTTGTAAAATGGGAGTCCGTTTGTAATAATTATGAATGAATATTTGCCGCTCCTGGGGTTAACAAAGAATTTACACTAGCACTGCATAGAGTGGCGACAAATGATAAAAGAGTGGTGCCGCATTAAACTATGCAATGTAAATCAATGATTTGAGCAAGCGCAAAATGCTTAATTATAGGATATGGCAATATGTATTGTTTATTCAAATGTCTATTTGCATGAACTAATGCTGGCGATTGCGAGTTTACCGTAGATATAAATTAAATAAGCGATTTTTGTAAAGAGTTGTGTCTTGAGTGAAAAAAATTGTTTAGTTAGAAACAATTTATTGTACTTTTACAATTATTGTAGAGATGTTATGTGTAGTGCCTGTGAATTCAATTTTGTGTAGTTTTCGTTGTAATGGAGAGAGCAGGAAGGATCCCCTTGCCAAAACGGAAGAAAATAGGTATTAGGTGTATCGTCCCCGGTTGTAAGAGTTGCAGAGATATAGATTCAAGTATTACTTTTTTTTGTCCAAGAAATTCTGTCAAGCGTGAAGAATGGATTAAGTTGCGCTACCTAGATATACAAGTACTTTTACCTAAACGGTTTTATAATTGCGAAAAGCATTTTATTTTAAATTTCTCGGGGCAAAAAAAGTTGAGTAGTGAGCAAAATCCTACACTCAATCTACCCGAACAAATTGATTCCCCCTGCAGCACTATTCACTCTAAACGACTTTATTCCCCTCGTACTTCTAATCCGTGTACTGCTGCTGACATTGTATTAAATAAAAGCGTTATTGCCCCAGTCCACTTAACTATACCGGAAAATAGTATTAGTAATGAAGATATTCAGCCATTATGTTCATTTTGCCAAAAGTCCGCCGAAAATACGCGGTTTTACTTAAAGCAAAATAATAAGCTGAAAACAGCAGTTCAAAATATTCAGAAAAAAATTCTATATTGAAAAAGAAAGTTAAAATGTTAAGCTCTAGATTTGCACGTTTCACTAGAACTCAAAATAACCAAAAGGATATGTTAGATTTATCAGCGAGGACGTTTAATAATAATGTTATAACCATGTGTAGATTGTTTACTACTGGGAAATATCAAAACGTATTGTTGTTACATTAGCATTAGTTACAGAAACTGGCTTGAATCCAGATATCTCTTTTTCAAATCCTCAGTACTATTGCTACAGACTTGACAGGCAAAACTCCAGGGGTGGAGGTGTGGCCATTGTAATAAAAAATCACTTAAAGCTAATCCAATGCCACTTTTTGGGACAAAACTGATTGAAGCTATTGGCATTGAAATTAGCCAAATCCAAAATATTCCATTAAAACTAATTTGTGTTTATTATCCAGGTGGTAGATCTACAATAATGAAAAAAAATATGCTAAGAACTGATATAATGAAACTTACACGATTACAGGGCAACTTTATTATAAGTGGTGGCCTAAATTGCAGACACCAAGCTTGGGGTTGTCTCAGAGCCAACTGTTGGGGTAATATTTTGCACGAGCTTGAGACCAATTACCCTTTTGGTTTACTTTTCCGCCTGACCCGACGTATATCTCAAGTCAAGCGAGGTCAAATCCCTCTGTGCTGGATATTTTCTTAACTAACTATCCTTCAACATCTGACCATCTGCCTGTTTCCATAAAATTGTCTATGTCCACACTTCTGCATGACCGCAGACAATACAATTTTAGAGCAGCTAACTGGCTACGCTACCAGCAGATAATTAAATCTTGTAAATCTAAATAACTTGTCCAGCCTATCCCGTGCTGAAATACAAACCAAATCTGATATTGATGTTATGATAGAGAGGTTTAATAACGCCATTAACGAGAGTGTCGCTGCCTCGGTTCCATGTTCCCCCTTACTGCCTCAACCAACCAAACTGCCTCAGAACATCCTAGATATTATAGCACAAAGAAATATCGCGCGAAGGCTCTGGTTGAGATACCGACTTCCAAACTACAAATATGATCTGCGACAGCTCAATCACTTGGTAAAAGAACAAATACTGGAACATAGAAACAGGAAATGGAGTTCTCTTCTTAAAGGCCTGGACAAATGTTCAAAGCCATTCTGGAGGGTAGCCAAAATAATTAAAAATAAGCGTAAGCCTATCCCGTTGTTAAAAGAGAGCTCAAACAGATATATCACTTGTGCTGAGAAAGTGGAACTATTTAGAAAAATATTCTCATTAAATTACACCACATCTCCGAATCCTAATGACCCTTTGACCACCTCAATAGTTAGCGCAACTATTTCGAATCTGCAAACAACAGTGGCTGTGATTGAATCTAATTGGTATGTTCGACCCAAAGAAATCAAAAATATAATTGGGTCCTCTCGAGCCAATAAATCTCCAGGACTAGATGGAATATCTAATAGACTTTTATTGGCCCTCCCTCGTGCTGGACTCGTATACATAACGCTTATCATTAATGCATGTCTCAAGCTCCAGTATTTTCCAACTACCTGGAAAACTGCTAAAGTAATTCCTGTGGCTAAACCTGGTAAACCTCCTGATGACCCATCAAGTTATCGCCCTATTAGCCTCTTAAGCAATCTATCCAAAATTCTGGAGAAAGTTATTAAGAGGAAGATTCTGGAATTTACCGAAGACAATGCTATAATACCAAGTCAACAATTTGGATTCAGACCCGGTCACAATACCTCCCACCCCACTGTTAGGATCTCAAAAATTATTAAAGATAAGCTTGAACAAAAGCAGTCTACAGGTCTTGTCCTACTAGATGTGCAGGCAGCTTTTGATACAGTTTGGCATGATGCCCTCATTCACAAAATGATTACCTATAAATTCCCTGTTCCACTTGTCAACATAGTTTATGATTTTTTGCTCAACCGGAAATTCCAAGTATATCTTGGTTCTACATTATCTACAGTAAGTGATATCAAATCCGGTATTCCACAAGGCTCAGTTTTAGGGCCAATACTTTATAACCTATATACCGCCGATTTCCCAAATATCCCAAACTGCCATTCATCTATCTTCGCCGACGATACAGCAATCTTTAGCTCACATAAAGAGGCCACACATATAATAAATAATCTCCAAATTGGTCTAGACAGCCTGCAGGGTTTATTTTAATAAATGGAGGATAAAAGTGAACCCAAGCAAAACACAAGCCATGTTCTTCACCCGTAAGAGAAGTCCTAGTCACCTACCAAACAGAAACCTAAATGTAAATGGCAGTGACATAACTTGGAGTGAGTGTGTCAAGTATCTAGGGATCACCTATGATAAGACACTTACTTATTCTAAACATGTCACAGCAGTTCTTGGAAAAATTAGCCTATTGATTAAAATTATGTATCCTTTTATTAATAGGAGGTCAACATTAAATCTGGATAATAAACTTATAATTTATAAAGTCATATTCCAAGCTCTTATGTTGTACGGAGCACCAGTTTGGGCTCAGTGTGCAGTTTCTCACATCAGTAAACTCCAAGTTATGCAAAACAAAATACTCAAAATGATACTGAATCTACCTCGTCATTTCTCTACCCTGGAATTACACAGTCGCGCTAATGTTATGCCAATAAGCATCAAACTACGAATCATGACAGACAAATTTTATGAAAAATGTAGCATTATAGATAATCCCTTGATTAGGCAGCTAGCTACATATCGGACGCGCAGCAATTGTAGATTAGACTAGTATTTATAAGTAGGATTAATTAGGTATAGTAGATAGTTTATAGTAATTTAATGGGTTTTTAACAAGAACTTTTTCCCAAATACTGAAACTATGATTATGAAATACATTTAATGCTCAGACTATGTCATACGTAATAATAATGAAGTTGAATGAATTTCCAATTCTAGCACTTAATTTAAATTTTTTCTCCTGTGTACTTAATGTAAATTCCGGAAATAAATAAATAATAATAATAGTAGACCCCAAAAAAATAACCAAAAGGATATGTTAGATTTATCAGCGGGAACGTTTAATAATAATGTTATAACCATGTGTAGATTGTTTACTACTGGGAAATATCAAAACGTATTGTTGTGAATTTAGCGTAAAGTTATCCATTTTGCTTGATGCTAAAATTTAATGACATTTACATACCAACACAGTATTTAAAAATTGAGAAAGTAAATTTATTAGTATTTATCATTTCGGCATGCGCTATACGATACACCCTGCATAAATAAATTGTATTAAAATAAAATGTGTTTTCATATACATATAATTTAAAATGGATACGGTTTACTAGGATTGCAAAGATAGTTGAATAATCAAGAATTTTTCTTGCTTTATTATTATTAAGGAGTATGACATTTTTTACCTGTCGACCACTCGACTCTTACCATTTATAGAATTCACCCAGCTACCCAACGTCGCATATGTACTTACAGTAGTTTATATATGCATTTCCCCATATCTCTGGTAACGAACGTGTTAAAATGCTTGGAAATTTAAAGAAAATGTTTACTGAAAATTCTTAAAGGTACAAACTTTCAAGAAAAAGAGATACATTGTCTTTATTAAAAATTGCACCGTGGAATACCCATTCATTTGAATTGTTTGAAAAATGTCCAAAGAAGTCCATTTAACAAAGTTGTAGATATGTATGTACAATAAATATGAAAATATTATAATATACTAAAAAGTGTTCCTCCAATACACCTAAAAATATTTATCCGCCATCCCGCATATATTGAATAGTCGCAGAATTAATCGCACAAATCAAATCACCAGAGAACAACCCCCAGTCATCACATCAGTGTGTAATTCTAAGAAGCAGGCTGCTTATGTGTGCTCGAGTTTGGCACCGATTTACGGCCGCTGAGCTGAGAGAGCTAGCGCTCGTGAGTATACCACGCAAAGCTTCCTTGCGTCTTACACTTTCCCCTATGCTTATGCGAGCTCCACAAACTCTGGCACGGATTTTGTTCGAGGTTTGTACCTCTATGTGTTTTCTACTCTCTGATTGGTAATTAAAGGCCTAAACCCATAGAATCCGTCTCGGGTCGCTTTTCTCTTAAGTAGCTCTCTTAGGACGCGCTGCCGCGCGAAATATAGAAGATTCCTCTAAAATTCGCTCTCGCGACGCGCTGCCGCGCGCTTCGGCTATGGGTTAAAGGCCCAAACCCATAGAGTCCGTCGGCATCAGGCGTCGCTTTGTGCGGCGCCGCACAACTATTGAATACATGCATGCATATGGGAGCTAACCCATAGCCGAAGCGCGCGGCAGCTAACGCGTCTACCTGAAATAATATCATTAACAACTACAACCGAGTTAAACTCTACTCTAAAGGCGTTTTGGGAAATAGAAGAGATACCCGAGCGCAAAACTGAATCGGCTGAAGATACTTTATGTGAAACTTTATATAAAGAGACGCACAGCCGAAAATCTAATGGATCCTATGTAGTTCGTCTTCCATTAAAATCTAATAACGCATCAGGCATCGTACTAGGTTCCTCACGGAATATCGCTCTCAAACGATACCTTTCTATGGAAAGGTCAGCAGAACGTCGAGGAATTCTGGACGAATATAATCAAGTCATTAAAGAATATCTCACATCTGGTCATATGGAGCCTGTGAAGCATCTGAGCAACCCGCTCAATGGAATTAAGGGCGTAAACTATCTTCCCCATCACGCAGTTTTAAAGGCTTCAAGCACCACCACGAAATTGCGCGTAGTATTTGACGCCTCATGCAAGACTACTTCTGAAAAATCTTTGAACGATATCTTGCTTACGGGACCAACCCTTCAACGAGACATCACGTCAATCATAATGAAGTGGCGTTGTCAGAAGTATGTGTTTAGAGCCGACATTGAGAAAATGTATCGGCAAATCTGGGTACACCCAGATGATGCTGACTTCCAAAGAATATTGTGGCGACCAGAAAGCGAAGGTCAAATAAGAGACTATCGCTTATTAACTGTAACGTTCGGTGTCTCAAGCGCACCATATCTAGCTATTAGAACGTTACACCAGCTAGCCGAAGATGAAAGGTCGAATTTGCCTAGTGCTGCTAAATGTTTAGAAAACGATTTCTACGTGGACGACGTCCTGACTGGGGCTAACACCCTAGATGAGGTTAACAACTTAAAAGAAGAATTAATAAATCTACTTCAGAAGGGAAATTTTCATCTTCGTAAATTCTCAGCAAATCATCCTGACATCCTGAAATCATTGCCAAGGGCCGATATATCTGACGAAATTTTATTGTCCTTTCCGACCAATATGGTAATAAAAACGCTGGGTATATTCTGGGACCCGTCCACCGACACATTTCAATATAAATTAAATCTGGATTTAGTTAGCTGCAATACCAAACGCTCGGCATTATCACAAATCGCTAAGTTATATGATCCTCTTGGCTGGATCAGTCCCATCGTTATTTCAGCGAAGATATTCATGCAGAAGCTTTGGCTAAGTGGACTGGATTGGGATGAAAGCTTACCTAAAGGACACAATGATGAATGGGAGGCTTATATTACAGCTCTAAAGAGAATTGAAGAAATCAGAATCCCTCGATGGATACCAGCATTATCAACGGAGTTATTTGAAGTGCACGGATTTTGTGATAGCTCCGAAAGAGCCTACGCTGCAGCCATTTATATAAAGGGTCAAACCGAGGACGGAAGGGCAGTCACACAGCTTGTTATATCTAAAACAAAGGTTGTGCCCCTCAAAAGTAGATCATTGCCTCAACTAGAACTGTGTGGAGCTCATCTTTTATCAAAGTTGATTCATAGTGTAAAGCAATCACAGTTTCAGAACTCCAAAACTGTTTTGTGGACCGATTCCACCATAGTTTTGACCTGGCTGCGTAATCAGCCGAGTAAGTGGAAGACATTTGTCGCGAATCGTGTCTCTGACATTCAACTTCTGACCGAAAGTTGTGCTTGGAGACACGTACCCTCTCGGTATAATCCCGCGGACTTAGCGTCACGAGGAATCTCGCCATCAGAACTAATACAAAACGATTTATGGTGGAACGGCCCACGATGGCTAAGAGAAGATAAAAGCATGTGGCCAACTATGCCAAACATATCCGATGACTCTGAAGAAGAGCTAAGACACACCAAAGTTTACACTGCGGAAGTTATTCACGAGACGTTAGTAGAAAGATTCTCAAATCTAAATAGAGCATGCAGAGTCATTGCCTATTGCCGACGTTTTGCGGATCGTTTGATCCTTAGGAAGAAGGACAGCTCCAAAGGAAAGACTTTAGCACCAGAGGAGATTGAAAATGCGAAACACATTTTAATAAAAGAAAGTCAAAGAACTTTCTATTCACGGGAGATAGAAGCGTTATCTCGTACGGGGAAAATCGATAATACTAGCCCATTATCGTCGCTTAATCCTTTCCTAGATGAGCAGAAAATTCTCAGGGTGGGAGGACGGTTAGAACACTCTAATTTATCGTTCGATGAAAAGCATTCGATAATTTTAGCTCGGAGCTCGCATCTAACCACGCTAATTTTAAACCATATTCATCGAATCACTCTCCATGGTCGCATGAACCTAATGCTTTACACCTTGAGAAAAACCTATTGGATTCCCGCGATTAAAGCACTCATAAGAAAAATAATCCACCACTGCGTAACCTGTACGAGGTGGAAAGCGCAAACGCCCACTCAAATTATGGGCAACCTTCCTAGTACCCGGATAATTCCTGATAGACCATTTGCAAATGTCGGCATAGACTTCGCCGGCCCACTCCATATCAAACTTAACAACACTAGAACAGCAAAAACATGCAAAGCTTATATCGCTATTTTCGTTTGTTTCGCCATTAAATCAATACACATTGAGTTGGTAAGTGACTTAACCGCGGAAGCTTTCATAGCCGCACTCAGAAGATTCTTTGCTCGACGAGGCCTGAGCAAAAATATCTATTCAGACAATGGAACAAACTTTGTTGGAGCTTCAAGAATTCTTGAAAAGGAATTTCAAGAGGCCATTATCTCCAATCAAAAGGATGCCGCTGAATACTATGCATGCGAGAATATTAAATGGCACTTCAATCCTCCAAATGCCCCCCATTTTGGTGGGTTATGGGAAGCCGGGGTGAAATCAATAAAATTTCATCTTCGTAGAACTCTCGGACAAGCCATCCTCACGTATGAGGAGCTCACGACAGTACTTACTCAGATTGAAGCAGTACTCAATTCGCGCCCTCTCTGTCCAGCAACAACCAACATAGATGATTTAAACCCTATCACACCAGGACATTTTTTGATCGGAGACTCACTGTTATCACTGCCGGAAACTGATCTTACCAACTATAATCCTGGCCGCTTAACACGCTGGAAATTTCTTCAGCAACTAAAGCAACACTTTTGGAAACGATGGTTATCTGAGTATCTATCACGACTTCAACAACGGCCAAAGTGGAAATCCGAAGAAAAATCACTCAACATTGGCGATCTCGTCCTTCTAAAAGAAGGAAATGTATCTCCGTCGTGTTGGAAATTAGCACGCATCATTGAGGTCCATCCAGGGACCGACAAACAAGTGCGAGTGGTCGTTGTCAAAACGTCAAGCACAACATTAAAACGGCCAATATCTCGGCTTTGCCCACTACCATTTCAAAATTAAGGCAAAGCCTCACTTCTAGTGAAATGAATCGAACGGCGCAACGCCTTCTCAACTCTTTGAGCGTTGTTCGGTTATAACAAGGCTATTTAATTCTAACATATGATACTAACATATCCATATTAAGATATAGTATTTAAGTATTCATTCTCGCACAGCGAATTTCAACCATGGTGACTTCCCCGCGAGTCGGCTCTACCATCCTTAATCTCAGCCTGTTTCTTCAAATCACCTGGGCTCTCATCGCGTACGACTGTGGACATGAAAAGTTGAACAAGACACGTATCTCCCTACTAGGTACTGGAGATTGTGACATCAAAGTGCCTAATATTACGCACGAGATCGAAGACATCCAATTGCTCGAACTGAATGAGGTGGCGAGCATTCATATATATCAATGTAAAATCAATATCTTACAATCCGTCTACTACTGCGGCATGTTCAGTCACCTCTCAGTAGTTCCCGGAGGATTAAGCAGTTTTATTGCGGACATCTCTAAGGATGAATGCATTAAAATCCACCATAATGGTACCCTGCAGCTGCAAAATAATAAAATGATTACGGATATCCATACCAATGCTTCCACACACCACACGGAAACAATTGCGGGTGTTATTGAATCTAACGGAGCTTGCAAAGGAACCTCTTTTTCGTACGGAGCAAGGACTTGGGATGGGGTTATTGTAATACAGACATTCGAAATCACCATAACCGATTATTATGCCGTTGTACGATTAGAAGACAACCAAGTTATCCTTCGTAACAATCTACTATGCCCATATCTGCATCAGCAATGCATGGATCTTGAACTGGGAATGAGCTTCTGGAACCTAATTCCAGATGCAAGTTGTGAAACACTCAACTACCATGTACTATACCAAGGCAACGCAACAAGAGCTCAAAATAAAAATGTAAACAATGACCGTCTACGCACAATATATACCGTCAGTGCTGGGGACGTCGTTTTTGCGTTAGAAGTCGTAAAATCCATAGCAGTGTGCAGATATAACGGTTTTCAGACCGAACATCTTCGGCTAGTCATTGTACGAAAATCCACCAACGGTTATTGGTTTACTAAGAAAGCATATAATTCAAAAAATCTGGATTTACTCACCTATGTGAACGCTAAATTTGTATACGTCGAAAGACATATAAAATCACAAATTCAAACCCTATATCTCAACCTTGTGCACAAAAAATGCGAATTAGAACGAGACGTCATACAAATGCAATTGGCGGTGGCACATCATCACCCATCCGAGTTTGCAATGATGCGAATGAAGGAACACGGTTATACCGCCATACCCAGAGGTGAAGTGATATATATAATAAAATGCCAGGCTGTAGAGGTAACCATCAGGGAGACGCCAAGATGTTTCAACGAGCTTCCAGTCAACTATAACAACAACAGTTTCTTTTTGGCTCCAACTACACATCTTTTACAAGAATATGGAACAGAGATTCCATGTTCGTCTACGCTAATGCCAGCATACTTACTCCACGGTGCTTGGTTCGGATTCAACCCACAGAGCCATCGACTGGATTCCCCAGGCAGTTTAAAACCATCCGAAGATATTCCTTGGATCTACGAAGAGTCAGAGAATTTGATTAAGGCAGGCGTCTACTCGGCAGAAACTTCCGAAGCTTTGCGGAAGCAAATCATGTATCCAACAGAGAGGAAAGCGATCGAGAATGTTATCACCCGAGCGCTTACCGGGCACGATACAGATCAACAACGTATTAACGTCCTTCATCTTTTTTCCCAGGATCATTTTGATCAAATGAAAGGTTTTCTCCAGGGTACATGGTGGCTTTTGAAGGATTTTGGAGTATTGTATTCAATTGGTATGTGTCTTTGGATTCTCATCCGGATCATCAAATATCTCTTTGGACTCATTCTAAATTTCATAATGATCAGAGGAGCATACGGAAGGAGTTGGTGGCTGTTAGCAGCTTTATGTACAACTTGTACGACGTACGTACTGCACAAGGGTAAAAGAAGACGCGAGGAAGCAATATACGTTATAAACGCAGACTCATCAGCAGACATCGAAGCTGCCAATAATCCAACGCAAGTGGGCGATCTAGAAGAGGTCACGTCATCCCGTGTCAACCCGATCACGCTGGAAAGCCTTCAGCGCCAAACTAAGTTGTACCCCTCGTTACGAGTCTAACTAGACAACACTTCAATTTTCAAAGGCCCACTTCTCCTCCAAGTTTTCAATACCCTTGTTCCCAGCACCCAATTTCTCCTTCTCCAGTTTTATCCATTGCCAATTTGGTTCTTCTTCGACAGGGCGAGTCGGAGCGCCCTTTAAGTAACTCCTAGAAGCAACAGCATCAGCTCCTAGAGATCGGAGGAAATGCCACTGTACCGAGCCTGCTCCACACTAATGTTTTTATTTTAAATCTAGGGATTTAAAGGCCGCCCGGGATGTTGCAGTCTCAACGGTAATAGCTGTTGCCAGGCTTGCTTGTTGCTGTCTAGACAGTAACCTTATATTACCGTCAAAATACGACCCCGCATTTCCAGGTCTCACGCTGGCTTGCCCTTCGACCGCACGTGGACTCAGCAACGCACCACGATTCAACGTGACCAAACTTCCTGGTCAGCAACTTTCCAGCGACACCGGGGACTGGATGGAAATCGAGGACAAGAAGCACGACGAGTCTGGACAGGTTGATCATCGGAGTCACTTATCATTCAAAAATCTAAAGCCAATTCTAATTAAGTTCGTTTTCGTGTGTTCTAACAAGTTGTGTAATTTTTCATTTGATTGTGTAATTTTCTAAATTCTAATTAAGTTCGTTTTCGTGTGTTCTAACAAGTTGTGTAATTTTTCATTTGATTGTGTAATTTTCTAAAGCCAATTCTAATTAAGTTCATGTTCGTTTGTTCTTATAAGCTGTGTAGTATTTAACTTAAATAATAATCAATTGTCCAAATCTAGTTTGTGTGTTTGTTTGTTGCGTTCCTTTGGTGAAGGTGTGAATTCTGCATCGCCAAAACCATCTACCCGCAGAAAGGGGTGAATCTTAATTGTACTGGCTGTACACTTAAGTAGCTCTCTTACGACGCGCTGCCGCGCGAAATATAGAAGATTCCTCTAAAATTCTCTCTCGCGACGCGCTGCCGCGCGCTTCGGCTATGGGTTAGCTCCCATATGCATGCATGTATTCAATAGTTGTGCGGCGCCGCACAAAGCGACGCCTGATGCCGACGGACTCTATGGGTTTGGGCCTTTAAGCCGCCGCCGCCGCACAGTGTTTCCTTTTCCCGATTTTGTGGCCAAAAATACTTTTTATGGTTTGTAGGGTCACAATTGCCATGTTATAGGTATCGTTGGGAAGGGAAGGGAGCGTAGAATGCGTTGGTGAAAGAACGGTTGGTGAAAAGTGTGTAATGAGGGAATTATTGGTGAAAATGTGTTTTTGTTGTAGGGGAGGGGAGGGGGGTAATAACCTTCAGGGGTGTATCTTAGGGGTAGGAAGAAGAATCACTATGGTAAAATGGTCCGTGTTGGTGAAAGTTGGTGAAAATCGTTGAATATCGTCAAAACGTAGTTTTTTCGGTCGGCACCGACAAAATTAAAACGGATGTGGAAGAAAAGTGTATGCATGAATTGGAATGATTTTTTTACCAATCGATAGCTAGGGAAGCAGAGTAGTTTACGGTAGAAGAAGCATTTCAAAAACTATGTACATAAGAAGTGTATAATATGAAAATGGGGTGATGGGGAAATTTAGTGTGAAAATTGTGCGATTTTTTGGGGGGAAAGTAAAAGAAATGTGAAAGTCTCTATAGTTCTCTGTAATAGGGGGAGTGAATAGCTATTATATTATTTGAGATATGAATGAAAGTTGTGTTGCCATATTGCCACAACTAAGGTTGGAGATTGAGAAAACTGCTCCGACAAAATGTGAAAAAACAAATTCATTTGTATGGAAAAGTAAAAAAAATGTAAATTCGAAATATTTAAAGGACATAAGTGTGCATCTAAGAAAAATAGACGCAAAGTGCTAACAATACTAAAAAAAGACGAGAAATTTTGGGGTGGTTAAAATTTTCAAAAATCGATAAAAAAAAAAGAAGAAGAAGAAGAGCGAAATGGTGTGACAGTTTTGATAGTCCTCCCCACCACCTTTCAAATGAGACCAAAAACTCATAAATCGGATAAATAAATTGTCAACGGCCTCGAGCGCTAAATTCCTATGTCGCGCGCGAGCTAACTCTAATGGCGCCCTACAGCGCTAGAGCGCCCAAGAGCAGCTGGAAATTGCACAAATCGCAAGTTTAGACTTCCCTTTAAACTTTCTATATGGTGTCAATTCTGAACACGGCGGTTCATGTAACCATAACTCTACTTGAAAATCAGTTATCGGAAAAAAACACCGATTTTACAAGACTATATACTAATACACATATAATAGTGAAAAATCACATATTTCCATGCTTCAAGCGTCATTATTTAATATACTTATACCAATAAACAAAATCCAAAAGGAATTGTTGAAATAGAGTCACTGAGTTTGGAAATATACTAGGTCAAAGATCGTATTGTCAGCAGAGCGGCAAGTGCTCGAAACGTGCAGCTGCTTTCACGTAAACTTCACAGTGCCCCTGTGCCTCAGGGAATTGGTTTGGGGTCGTAATATTCGGGATTTTAACGTATCGTACCTTCCTCTAAAAAAACCCAAAAAAAAAAATTCAATATGACAACCTTCAATTTTGGCATTTTTGGCCACAAAATCGGGAAAGGGAAACACTGTGCGCCGGTCCGTTGCGACACGAAACATCAATGTTGAGCGATGGCAATATCACACATGGTGACTTCGATGCTACGACCAAATAATCGAAGTGACTTATGACATTAAACTTGGCTTTGCGATTCTTTTACTTATCTCTGTATGCAGGTTTATTCGGATACTCACCCATGAAAGGTGCCCCTTAATTGGATAGCGCATCGACGGAAAATTACTGAAAAACTTCGCGCTCGTTCCATTTGCGAGATATTTAATAAAGTATTTAGTACATTTGCAGTACAACATCGATGTTAATCTGACATCGATACTTAGCTACAGAAGTTAACATTTATGTTGACATTTCGTAACATCGATCATTCCTAATTTCAGCGAAAATTTAAGCAATTTCATTGCGCCAAAACGGACCACATTTTCTTTATTTATTCTCGAGAAACTCGGACATGGACGTGTAAGCAAAAGTTCACACAAATTGCAAGCAATCCCGAAGTTTGCCGAGCAACCCGTGTACTGGCGTACCCGTGTATTTACACGGGAAAATCGGGTGTGAATAGACACTGCCAAAGAAAATATATTACCCTCATTTAAGAAGAATAATTCATCAAGTAATAAATAATTGCGAGATCTGCTCTTCAGCGAAATATGATAGACGCCCAATCTGGAAAAAGTTTTATCTTACAGAAACTCCAATGACTCCAAACGAAGTCATACATGTAGACATATGTATATGTGTACACTCGTTTGTCTTTATACACAAATTCTCAAAATACCTTTCACCTCGAAGATAGGAACAGTCTAACCATAGTCGAAAAGTTGAAACATTTTATTTCAATCTATGGAAAAATAAAAATGTTTATATTTGACAACGAATTCAGATCCAAACGTGAAAGACTTTTGCAAAAAAGAAAATATCCACTTCCATATAACTAAGCCAAATAGCCATACCAGGAACTTCAACATCGAAAGGCTGAAGAAAAGCATACACAAAAATAACACAAAACGACCATTTAAATTTACCGATCAAGACAATCTTCATGTGGATCTTGGTACTAACGACGTTACCCCTAACACAGACAGCATTAACGATCGAAACAATACAAACGGAAACATGTAACACAGAAATCAGGATAGGGGAAGTGGAGATAGTACGTAAATTCGATATCGTACTACATATAATATATTCCAAAAATATCATCAACATTGGATGGTGACGACAAACTCGAAATTGAAGAACATCTAAAAGTGACGAACGAAAACAGTCACAAGACAATTGAAACACTAAATAAAAAAATTCGAAAATATAAAAGCTTCAATAATTCACTCACAATTTTAAGGCAAATTATAGAGTCAGTAATTTAAAGAGTAACAAAGTAGAAAAAGCACTCAATAATTCACGTTTTGCCGAAAAGAAAATCTTATTACACGAAACATTCTTAGAACAACACTTTAAAATTAACACTATTAGTGAAAAAATATATCAGATATTAGATAACATAGTCTCGGCTAGAATCGGCATAATCCACCCGAACATATTAACCGACGAGGAAATCTACAGATATAAAATGGACCTAAGAAAATTAAGTAACATTAGAGCTGTTATAGAAGATCCTCGGATAATACCGTTGTCCTTGCCATTAAAATTACAACAGATTCAATAAAAACTGACAACAAATTAATAATCGCAATAGTAAATTCAAAAAATAAGCAGATAGCTGAAGCACTCGAATATATAATAAATATAAAGAACAAGACATATACATTCCAAAATAACTTACGCTTACAAGAGCTAAAGATAAGAAAGAATTGCGTGATAAAGAAAAACTGTAAACTAGCAATAAAGCTAGAAGGAGAAATTATTGAATTCTGATCGAATTGATTAAATGATCTCATAATTTTAAACAAGAACAGCTCATTCAAAGGTACTTGTGATGAAAGAAAACTGACTCTAACTGGGAGTTTTGTGATTAATTTTAGTAATTGTTCAGTAAAAATATAATACATTCGTTGAAAGATTTGTTATTCCAAATAATGAAAATCTGAGTTACTATTAATAACAGCATAGCGTTCGAAGAAATAGCTATTCACCATGAAGATAACATTAAAGAAATTAATTAACTCAAATGGTATAAAATCGTTACATATATTATAAGTACAACTAGCATTATATTAGTGGTTTTAGTAATAATAATAATAAAATATTACATGTCTTGTAAACTCAACATTGTAAACAAGATCCAGGAGAATCTTGTAACAAAGGAGGGAGGAGTTACGTTCCATAAACATAAAACCGCAAGAAATGACCGCGCCAGACTCGACGTAAGCAAATTTCTTGTAGGCATACATACTAGAATTAACCAAACCTGAATCCGCACAAACTGCAAAATAAGCACTCTCCCACAGAGTGCATTAGAACAAATTTCGATCTTAGAAAAGAGAAAGTCAGTCTAGCCGGTACTGTGGGGACGTGACGACCTACGAAGAGAATCGTTTTTTAAAATTAAAAAGGAAAAAATACCAGTTTATTTAATTCATAATAAGCCCCCAAAAACCCGGGTAATTTGCACGCTATTGTTGTACTCCTCTGCGAAACTAATTTAAGGTGGTCGCTCATGTACAGGGTTTTTAAACGACACAGCCGTTCCGTGCTTAGTTTATATTTCTATGGTCAGCTCTCAATTTGTTTTAATTCCTAATTTCCAATTACTACGGAATGATCGTACAGATCGTGCTTGGGGAGGAATAGCGTTATATGTGCATAGTTCGTTAAAGACCACAATAATTGAATATCCATTCTGGGCAGTGATATTGAGTATATTGGCGTTGAGGTGGATGCTGGTTTAGAAAAATGTGCGCTTTTGGCAATATATAAGGGCCTTTCGGCAAGCGCGTTCTCAGTGAGACAACTGAGTTATTCTCAGTTGGCTCTCTGAGACAGCGTGTTCTCGCACATCATCTCACTTTCACATTGAGCTACAAAAATGAACGCAGCCTTTGAGCAACTGAGCCATCTGAGATGGATTTTCTGTGTCTCATTTGTCTCAGTTATATGCTGTGTGTTGCGACAGCCCTTGAGCAGCCCTCAGAATAATCTTTAATTTAATTTTATTTATTTTCTAAGCGAAAGCCCCTCTTAAAATCGGCATAATCATATATAATGGGTCATATTCTGGTAAACACGACACGTCTAGCCAAGACACTTTCTAAACCTAGGATTTTAGCATTGAAAGTGTGCCTTGGCTAGTCGTGCCGTGTGGAAACGACCACCAGAAAAATTCGATGCCAAAATCAGCTAATTAATCCAATTATCCTACCCAACTGAGACAACTGAGACAGTTGCTCAATATTTTGTCTCAGTTGTCTCAGTGAGAACGTGCTACCGAAAGGCCCTATAGCTTACCCACTAAATTTAGTATTGAGAGTAAGATTAATTTGCAAGGTGCACTATCCAACGCTACCTCTAAATACAGGGATGTGATCGTTTTTGCGGACCTCAATGTTAATGCTTTAAAGCAAGGCCTTTCATTGTATGAATTACATTATTTCCTACAGATTAGCTTTCCGATATGACACTGCAATCGTTAAGAAAATTATGTCAATTTGAATATCATGACTTTAGTAATGTTAATAGAAACGTCCTAATTTCAAACAGTGAGGGGATTGGATGGAAGGATTTATACTGCAACCCCTCCTTGGACAGCATGGTTGAAATAATGTTAAATTATCGGCGATGCTCATGGATAACTACAGACATTCGGATTGCAATGAGTGAGCGTGACTTTTTACGTAAGAAATACGCGATCAGATACAAAGCTGTTCGTAATCGGGTTACGTGTATGTTGCGTACTTCCAATGGTAAGTTTATTGAACGCAAGGTAAATATGAAGCAGCCAGCCAAGAGAGAAGTTATGGAACCTATTAAGGGTTTAGGAATATACAGCAAAGAATGGCCCAACATAAATCTGGATCCTAATGACTTTAGCAAACATTTTGATTCTGACAACATATGTATGAACCAACCTATAACATACTACTCTTGCACTTATAGGGAAACATTTTGATGGCTTTATCTTCGGGTACATTGAAAAAGAGGAAGTACGAGGAACATTCTATTCCATTAAGTCTAATGCCATTGCCAACATGCCAACAACATAACATCAACTTATATCTGCATCAGTCAGGGTATGTCTCAGCCCCCAGGAAATTTCTTTAAACGTATTCAGCAAAAAGTAATTAAAGTACGCATAAGTATTCTAATTTAAATCTAAATCTAAAATCATAAAGCGCGCTCGCGTGGTATATCCGAATGATGACGACTCTATAGAGTCTAATTTATATCATTCAAATAATCTAAAAATATTACTTGCAAATTCATCTATCACTATGGGTGATAAACACATCGAAGCGCGGAAAGGCCCCTGCAACACGAAGCACCAAATCTGGGGAAAGCGGTACATCGAGCAGTGGAAACTACTACACTCCGTTGCAAACTCTTGCACTTGATACTGACTCTGGTGATGATGCAGACCGGTCAGCTGGTATTACGGAGCAGAAAATTGCGGAGCCCAGGCCTCCGCCAATAAAAGTAATTAAAACTAACAGTAGGGGCATTTTACGTGAAGCGGACAGCGAAAAAAAAGTGACGTTCTGAAATTTGTTCATATTCGGCTTAATTGTACTTCTAGTAGGTATAAATGTGGACACACAATATTTTTTTTGTATGATGTTTATTTGTCAAGTTATTGGCTTCTAAAGATTTGTCGTTATTGAAATTCGTATTTTTTGGAAATAGTTTTTCGAATTAAAAAAGTTTTTTTTAAAATATTAAATATGGCGATTTAAATAGAAAATGTACTGTTCTTTTTAAATAAAATATAAAACTGGATTTTTTATTTTTTTTTAATATACAAAACCGGAAATAAACTTTTCAAATCAGAATTTTAGTAACTTCGACCAATTTGTTTTTTATTTTTTTTATTTCAAAATATAGCCTAAAGTACATTTATAATACACCAGAAGTTTCAAAATGGGATCTGCAACAGTTTAGGAGATAAATGAATTAAAGTACATACGTGTCGCACTGAGCGTCGTACTCTAGCTTCCTTAGGTCGACTGGTTTGCGCGATATCACACTAAAACGCTGCAATATTTATATTTACGTTCCTATTTAAGCGTATTTAAAGCTCTAACAATGTTGTGGGGTATTTATTATTCAAATTAAGATAGTACCTACTTATTGAACAAAAATATTAGTAGGAAGCAGTAGTCTAAAACAAATTTTGTGACAAGTAATAAAAAGCGACTGCTAGGCCATCTCTTAGATACGAGAAGTATTAAAATGACAAATAGAAGCTTTATGTCAGAAAGAGATAGAAGCATGACGCTAAGCCATTTCGTATTTTCCGTTATTTCTGTAGTTGTTGTTCTAACCTCTGAGCGACTTGTGCACATTTTAAGATAGTTATTGATAGTGTTTAAACTTATCTTCAGGAACGAGCGGTTCATCTTGGGTGTGTTGCGAAGGTTCACTCGATGTTGACTGCACTGTACAAGTTCTTCATTAATTAGTACTGGAGGTGTTTCATATAAGAGTCTTTTCCTACAAGAGGCACATGCATAAACATCGAGTGAAAATCTCAACTTTTGAGCCAAATGTTCAGATATTTTTCTTAAATATTTAAACTTCTTTAAGCTTCTATTTGTCATTTTAATACTTCTCGTATCTAAGAGATGGCCTAGCAGTCGCTTTTTATTACTTGTCACAAAATTTGTTTTAGACTACTGCTTCCTACTAATATTTTTGTTCAATAAGTAGGTACTATCTTAATTTGAATAATAAATACCCCACAACATTGTTAGAGCTTTAAATACGCTTAAATAGGAACGTAAATATAAATATTGCAGCGTTTTGGTGTGATATCGCGCAAACCAGTCGACCTAAGGAAGCTAGAGTACGACGCTCAGTGCGACACGTATGTACTTTAATTCATTTATCTCCTAAACTATTGCAGATCCCATTTTGAAACTTCTGGTGTATTATAAATGTACTTTAGGCTATATTTTGAAATAAAAAAAATAAAAAACAAATTGGTCGAAGTTACTAAAATTCTGATTTGAAAAGTTTATTTCCGGTTTTGTATATTAAAAAAAAATAAAAAATCCAGTTTTATATTTTATTTAAAAAGAACAGTACATTTTCTATTTAAATCGCCATATTTAATATTTTAAAAAAAATTTTTTTAATTCGAAAAACTATTTCCAAAAATACTAATTTCAATAACGACAAATCTTTAGAGGCCAATAACTTGACAAATAAACATCATACAAAAAAAATATTGTGTGTCCACATTCATACCTACTAGAAGTACAATTAAGCCGAATATGAACAAATTTCAGAACGTCACTTTTTTTTCGCTGTCCGCTTCACGTGAAATGCCCCAGTAACCAGATTCACAAAATAATGAAGGAAAATGGCATACATGAATACACCATCAGGCGGATGTCGATTCGGATAATGATTCTGCCAGTGACAATTAATAGTTATCGAAAAAATTGCGAGATTCTTACGACATCCAAAGGTAAGTACTTTTCTCAAAATTTGAAGTCGGAACTACCATTTAAGGCCACCTTATTCGGGCTGGATTTAAAATGATGCTGATTTAATAAAAGCTCATTTTGCCACAACTGGGATCAAATGCACTGATGTTAAACCTGTAACAAGAGTAACTAAATTCGGGCAATTAACAATTTTCGTCGTGTATTTCCAGCGAGGCACAATAACACTTAAGGAGCTCCGAGATAAGTGCGGTATCATATACGGAACTGTTGTGAAATAGAACGTCCATAGAAAGCTCCCAAAGAAGGTAACGCAATGTCATAATTGCCAAATGTACGGCCACGGATCAAGGCATTGACGTGTAAAAACTTTCTGTGTCCATTGTTCTGGACCTCATTCAATGGCTGAGTGCAACTCAAAGGACAAAATAAATGCGCAAATTGCCATGGAAGTCATAAATCAATCGACCCTAGATGTCCCAGTCGTGTAAATTACGTCGATTACCGACAGAAAATCTCTTCGGGGAAGCCGGCGAGCACCTCCTACTCTAAAGGATATGTTCCCCATCCAGAATAGTTTCCACCACAGAGGAGAGAAAACCCCTACAATCAACAAAACGGCGGTAATTTTGATTGGTCATCTACAAGGTTTAATCAAAAGTCTATTGACATAACAACATAACTCAATGTAATACTAATAACCCCAATTTATTTATTACGGTAGAAATCCAAACGCTTACTAACGAATTAATAACCAAACATAGAATGTGTAAGGATAAATATGATTAATTCAATGTTATTACTGAATTAGCTTTGAAATATTTAAAAAATGACCCATAATAACATTAAACTTATCACTTGGAATGCTAGAGGTGTTAGGTCCAAGATATATAACTTTCCAATTTCTTAATCACTGATAAAATTGATATAGCTCTAACTACTGAAACGGGCTTGAATCCTAGCTTAACTTTTCCCCACGATAAATATAACTACAATAGATTACATCGGGAAAGTTGTAAAAAAAAAATTAAAGTCAACCAATTGTCGGCAATTGGCTGTGAGGTAGTTGAAACCTAAAACAACTAATTTTGACGATCCTCCAATTAAAATTATTTGTGCTTATTTTCCAGGCGGTGTGTCTAATAATCAAAAGAACAAACTATTTTGAACAAACATGTTAAAACTGACCCGTCTTCAAGGAAATTTCATTATAAGTGGTGATTTTAATTCCAGGCATCGATCGTGGGGTTGTCTACGAGTAAACTGTTGGGGAAATATCTTACACGAATTATACTCGAATTATTCGTGCACTCCTTTGTATCCCGCCGATCCTACTTATATCCCAAGCAGTACCAAAGCAAATCCTTCAGTGCTTGATCTATTCCTCACAAACTGCCCTGATCATTTCTCCCAACGAATGGTCGTAAACGAATTATCTTCAGACCATTTGCCGGTAGTCCTTGACTTGCTCAAAAATCCTTGCCTACGTGATCACAGCAAGCTTAATCTAAAATTAACAAACTGGTTACGCTTCCAAAGCTTAGTTAAACGGAAACTACCCAAACTGTCACATTTGTCGAGTGCTAATATCACAAATAGCAGCCAAATTGATGCTTGAGACCATGCTCACATCATTCACAAAAATTACACAGCAACACAAAAAAAATTTTCGGGCCCGGGCATCGGACTATGTGTTTCATATGTTTTGGGGTCGCTGAAACTGAGTCCGATGCTAGTTCAACCCCATCACGTCAGGTTTTTGACATAACCTCAGCAAAAACGGGAGAAAAAAAATTTTCGGGCCCGGGGATCGGACTATGTGTATCATATGTTTTTGGGGTCACTGAAACTGAACTCGATGTCAGTTCAACCCCATCACGTCAGGTTTTAGACATAACCTCAAAAAACCTCAGCGAAAGCGGGAGAAAAAAAAATTTCGGGCTGGGGATCGGACTATGTGTATCATATGTTTTTGGGGTCACTGAAACTGAATCCGATGTCAATTCAACCCCATCACGTCAGGTTTTTGACATAACCTCAAGGACCCTGTCGATTTGATCCTCGATCTGATAGTAGGTCAGAACGAGGATCTGAATGTAACTGAATGGAAGGTGCTACGCAAAGTGCAAAAGCCCTCATCAGTTGCTGAAGTGACTCTTTCGGTTGATCTTCAATCAGTCGAACAGCTGAAGAAGTCCGGACTTGTAATCAGTTACAAGTTCGGCAAAGTTCGGCTTAGACTGAAGGGGGGCAAGGACAGACGTCAGCCCGCCCAGCCGGACGGTGACAAGACTGCCACCGAGCCCCCAAGCAGCAACCCCCAGAAACCACCAGTGGCCACTGGGCCGCCCGGGGTGGTATCTGAGAGGCAGGTCTCCCCGACTGCTAAAGCCTTGGCCAATACTGGCCAACAGCGGAAGGGGGGCCGCCTCCCTGCTGCGTCTACAAGGGACCCTCATCGTGGAGAACCTTAGCATGGCGCTTGTTCAAGAGCCGTTGGTGCACCAAGGAAGGATCCGAGGACTGCCCACTAACTCGTGTAAGTTGATTTATGATACATTACACGAGAGCCCAAGAGCAGCCTTATTGCTCAAAGCTAGCTTAAACTTCACTCCGCTTCCAGAATTCATCACCAGGGACCTAGCTGCAGCGGCCATAGAGATCCCCTTTGCAGGAGGCAGTGTAGAGGCTGTTATAGCCTCAGCCTACTTCCCAGGGGACTCCGACGAAATACCTTCAAGCGAGCTGCAACGCCTGGTGAATCACTGCAAGAGGAGGAACAAACAACTGCTGGTGGGATGCGACGCAAATGCCCATCACCTGATATGGGAGAGCACCAACACCAACACAAGGGGTGAGTACCTTTTAGATTTCATTGTACTTAATGAGCTAGAAATTAATAATAAAGGCGACAAACCAACCTTTATGAATGCGGTTAGGCAAGAGGTTTTAGACTTAACTCTCTCAAGCACATTTATAAGCACAAAGATACAAAGATGGCATGTATCAAATGAGGTCTCCATGTCGGACCATATGCATATTAGATTCGACATCGAGTCTATCCTAGCTCAAAAAGAGGCTCACAGGGTTCCAAAGATGACTGACTGGGAGCTCTATCGAGAACTCCTAAAGGCACAGGACGTCAACCTTAGCAGTCATATCAGTACTGCAGAGGAATTGGACCTCGCCTCTGAGCAACTCCACACAGCTATCATGACAGCCTTCGAAACCAGCTGCCCTGTGAAACAAAAAATGGGCACACGAACTGTGCCCTGGTGGAACAGGGAACTGGATAAGAAAAGAGCGGAAGCCAGAAAGCTGTTCAATAGAGCCAAACGCTCCGGTGAATGGGCTGAATACAAGCGGGCCCTCACAAGCTACAACATCGAATTGAGAAGGTCCAAGAGGAAGACTTGGAGGACTTTTTGCGAGGGAATTGACCAGTTTCCTGCGGCAACTAGGCTCCATAAGTTCTTATCTAGGGATCACTCAAATGGTATAGGCTCCCTTGAAAAACAAGACGGAACCTACACCGAGAGTGGAGAGGAGACAATTAAACTCCTCCTGGAAACTCGCTTTCCAGGCTCTCGTATAATAAATCAAGGCAACGAAATTCCTACCGGGATCGACACACCTGATTATCGATCACAGAATAGGAATAAAAGCCTTGCAGGGAGGATCTTCACTCCCAATAAGGTCAGGTGGGCCATCAACTCCTTCAAACCTTATAAATCTCCTGGGGGGGACGACATCTTTCCAGCCCTACTTCAGTACGGCATAGAAGAGCTACTCCCCTCCATACTCAAGGTATTTAGAGCTAGCTACTCTTTGGGATATATTCCAAGAAACTGGAGAGACGTTAGGGTAACTTTTATACCCAAGGCAAGAAGTCTCACATCATTTATGCTTAAAACCATGGAGAAGATCTTACACCTACACCTTAATGAAGGTGCGCTGAAAAGATCACCTCTCCATGCAAAGCAATTTGCTTATCAAGCTGGCAAGTCTACGGAAACTGCCATTCACACACTGGTCAAGGACCTTGAGAAAACTCTTCAAGCCAAGGAAATTGCCCTTTGTGCGTTTGCCGACATAGAAGGAGCCTTCGACAACACCTCCTTCGAGGCAATCAAAGAAGCTGCTGTGGAAAGGGGTTTTGAACCTGCCACGGTAAAATGGATTGATTCCATGCTCAAGAGCAGGAGGATAACGGCGAACCTGGGGGAAAAATCGATAACGGTAATAGCCGCTACGGGCTGCCCGCAGGGAGGGGTGCTGTCACCACTACTGTGGTCGATCGTTGTCGACGATCTCCTAGTGGAGCTGACTCGCTCTGGCTTCAATGTTCAGGGTTATGCAGACGACATAGTTGTCACCGTTAGAGGCAAGTATGACCATACTGTCTCGACACTAATGCAAGAAGCCCTGTCCATGATTCGCGGTTGGTGCCTGAGACATCGTCTCAGCACCAATGCGAACAAAACTGTTCTGGTTCCGTTCACCAAGAGGAGGAAGCTAAACCTCACGGCTCCAACACTCGACGATACGGAACTCAGTTTTTCAAGTGAGGTTAAGTATCTAGGGGTAACCCTGGACAATAAACTCACTTGGAACCCACACCTGTCGAAAGTGACTAAAAGAGCGATTACCTCACTCTACATTTGTCGCAGTTTCGCAGGTAAAACTTGGGGTCTGAAGCCGAAGATGGTGTTTTGGCTTTACACAACAATAATAAGACCCATGGTCACTTATGCATCCCTTGAATGGTGGCCAAAAATAAAACAAAAAAAGGCGGAAGTCGAGCTACAAAAGGTGCAAAGACTAGCCTGTTTGGGAATCACAGGCGCAATGAGCACCTGCCCAACTGCAGCCATCCAATTCCTTCTTAATCTTACACCATTACATCTTCAGGTTAAGAAGAAGGCTCTCCTGGGAGCACTTAGGCTGCAAAGAACCATGGTCTCCAAACCAGGAGACCTGGTGGGACATCTCGCGATAATCGAAGAAATTCGATTAGAGGAGATGACCAAAATATCTGACGTGACCACAACCAAGCTGGACTTCACAAGGCCATTTAGCGTGGTAATCGAAACCCGTCAACAATGGCAAGCCAGTGAGGCGTCCGCACCGAAGGGATCGATGGTGTGGTATACGGACGGATTTAAAACAGATAAAGGGGTAGGAATTGGCGTGTATGGCCCAAGGTGCCGAATTTCAAAGGCACTAGGTAAAACCCCTACCATATTTCAAGCTGAAATATTGGCCATACTAGAATGCGTCAATACCTGCATCAATAGAACCATAAATGGTTCTACTATCTCCATATTAACAGATAGTCAAGCTGCACTAAAAGCGCTCAAGTCCTTCAGTGTAGACTCAAAGCTGGTTTGGGAATGCCTGGAATCCCTGAAGCTTTTAGCAACCCACAACAGGCAACAGGGTTACTCTTATGTGGGTCCCAGGTCATAGAGGCTATACAGGCAATGAAATAGCCGATGGTTTGGCAAAACAAGGGGCGGATTCTGCTCCCATTGGTCCGGAACCCTTCTGTGGCGTGTCTAAATGCCACCTAAAGGGGGCCATAGAAAGCTGGGAGAAGAGGAGCCGACTCCGGTACTGGAATAATACCCCAGGATGCCGGCAATCGAAGACCTTCATGGGTGCACCGTATGAAAATGTCGAGAAACTCCTCCACTTAAGCAAACAGAAGCTCAGAATAATTACTGGGCTCTTCACTGGACATTGTTCCTTAAGGTACCACCTTAAAAGGATTAGGAAAGCTGACTCTGACACCTGTCGCTACTGTGCGGAAGCCCCAGAGACAGCGGTGCACATCCTTTGTCACTGTACAGCCCTAGCAAGGCTCCGACTAACACAATTAGAGGATGCCTTTCCAACACCTGAACAGGTTTGGAAAACGACTCCCAATAAAATCCTAGGCCTCTATAAGAGGCTAAATTTGGGATAAAATATTGATGGGGATTCACAATAGATCCTAGCGGTCGCGGTGAACAAAAGGCTTTACAAGCCTGAACGCCCCCTTTCAAACTAAACTAAACTAAAAAGATAACAAAATGATCTTTTTAGGGTTCCTTACTAAGCCTCCGTTGTTCGTTTGTCTGTCAGCGGGCTGTATCTCATGAACCGTAATAGGTAAAGAGTTGAAATTTTCAAAGAGTGTGTATTTCTATTGCCGGTATAACAACAAATAATGACAAAAAAACCAAGATGGCGGATTTTAAAATGGCCGCCATGCAAATAAAAAAAAAAATTTCGATTATGTTATAACGCCTGTGCCTCTCTTGTTTTTTTACAAATGTATTTAAAAAGCACATAGCGTTATATCTTGTACCATGGTACGGAACCCTTTGTGTGCGAGTCCGGAAAAAACTATTTAAACAATTATATTGTTATAATTTTTCATTTGTTCACAATTGAAACAAATTTTTTTAATACCATCCGAAAGCTAACGTAACAAAGCGTAAAATGAAAAAAACAACCGTAGATCTGATCAGTACAACTGGAGATAATGAACTTCAAGTGTAAAGGTTTTGGAGAAAATCCAGCAAATTATCGAAAATTCAAATGTGGATATTTTGGGAAAAAAATTTTGTTCAGCAAAATCCTGAAATACGTGCTAATATTTTATTTTGTAGTTGTACAAAAAATTTCGAACGATTCTAAAATGGCAAGGTCAATTTGGTGTGCGGTTTGTAAAGGAATGACCCATACATATTTCCAGGATGCGTGTTTGCGGTCAATGTAGTGATAGTGTGGGCATATACATACATATATAGTGAGATAATCCAACTATACCTTTCAAGAGGTTAGATAGGAAGTTTCTCAACACTGCTTAAAAAGATGAACTTGGAAATGGGGAACCTTGCCGAAGAGTGTTTTCGATTATTGTGACAGTAGATACATGTCCATTTATCATAACTAAAAGTACGATGGAAGAGGAAGTTCTAAATAAGAGCGATGAAGGGTTTGTCAATACCCTATACGAGTAGTTGGAAACTCTAAGGAAGAACATGAAATTCTTTACCATTTGCTATGTCTAATTGGGCATCGTTTTCAAACTCCAATGGAAGGTGTGTTGTGCCTCTCCACTTTTAGAAGGCATGTTGCTGCGAATTTAGGGTTGAATCAAGACTAAGCCCAGCTTATTTCCTAGAATTTTTTGCAATAGCCTGGAAAGATTTGGTATTAAGGAAGTAGGGGAAGACCTTTAAGTATTATTTTTGCGAGGGCGGCCGCACTTGTTCCCTTACGTTTGGGATTTATATGGATTTTTTCGAGGAGTGCGGGAATACTCCTTGGGTGAGCACTTGATTGTAGAGCGCTAGAATTCAAATTTTAAAGGATAGTAGAGAGCCTTGGATCATTTTGTAGGTAGTACGGGTCAAACCTTGCAATATGCTAGCGTCTGGGTTAGCTCCTGCAGAGTTATGGGGTACGACAAGTTTCGGTTTGTATCCAGCGAGTGTGGGGAGTCCAATATAGAAAAATGGTGCTTATTCTCTATTGGTTCTTGTGTGAAATTGTGATTGTGATGTGATAAATAGTGTGCCCAAGTTATTGCAAGCTCGTTGAGGGTTTCTGTGAAATTTATCTGGGATTTGTTTGGGAAGGTTATGTTGGGTTTATCGACTGAAGCACAGGATAGAGTTAAGTGACGATATCTATCTGTGAAGCATATTTTGGGCAACATTTTCGCTGTATCGGATTACATGTTTTTGGGCTGCTATAGCTCGATAGTTGAATGATTACGGGAAAATGATCGCTTCCTTCGGGGTCGGGGTGTACACCCCATATTATGCTGATAGGTGAGTTGGAGTAAAGTCATTGCGCAGAACCATAGAATCCTCCTCAATCTAAGCCGACACAGCTCTACCTTTACGATCCCTACTTGTAGAGCCCCATATAGGGCTATGGGAGTTGAAGTCACCGCCAATGATTGTATTATCGGGGAGTTGGGTGGATAGGCTTTCTAGGTCTGCTGAAATGAGCCCACAGTCATGTTCAGTATATATAGAAACTACTGTAATGGAAGTGGAGATTCAACATTGGCAGCGACGCCAAATATATCCGTATTAATCCCGTTCAATCTTCTGATTGGGTAGAGTTCGATGGATTATGATGGCTTATGACTACCGTGACTGATTTCGCATGGAGAATTGAGTCCAAAATAGCCGAAGGATTGTCATCAGAGGTTGCTGTGATTGATACATTATGTGGAAGATTGCCTGAGAGGCCAAATATATCGTTAATTTTTACATAACACCTTTTGTGTTTGGTGTTAAGGATGAGAAAATATTTTCGGTAATTGCTGTGTTTTCCTTAGCACTTCGCTTTGTTGATATTTTATTTGTGGTTTGGTCTTAAATTTTCTGTTTTGTTGTACTTTCTAGTTCGTGTTCTGGTTTCTGCGGTTTTTTCTGTTACCGCGTCTATTATTTTTCGTGTACTAGTGTTGGGTTTGAGGTTATATTTGTGATATTTTCATTGTTTTTGGAGTTGTTTGTGTTGTTTTTTTTGGCTTGCGCTATTTGCCTGGTTTATTCGCTATGGATTGAATTTTGCTGTGGTTGGGGGCTGAGATAGGTGAAAGTAGTATTTAGGGTTGCGACTACGGGGTATGTGGTTTGTCGGTCATTTTGGGGACGGGAGATTACAGTTGGTGCAGAGATAGACTCTGGTAATATTTGAGTAGGACGATCCAGCACTGGACTGGGGTTGTTTGCATAATAGCATTTTTTTGCTTCACACATGGTGCAGTGATTTTAGGTTTTAATGCGGATATAATCTAATTGAAGGATGTATTGTGGGCAAGTTGGATTGGCTGAGCCATGGCCTATTTCGTTACAATTAATGCATTTATCTATATTGAAATTGTTTTGAATTAGAGGGTCGGCACAATTGCTGTGATTGGTGTGTCCCAGCTGGAAATATATTCCTTAACGTCAGTTCGCTCGAAGTCTACATTAACATATTTTGGTGGAGCAAACGACTCAGTTTAGGATCGCTAATCCAAAGGAGCCTCTACTACCTTCCTTTAGGCTGGTTAATTTTATTCTACTGTCACACCTTGTTCACATAATCCATCAGGTTTTTATTGCTACATTAAATTTATTAAATATGAGGAATAGATTGTGCCTTTGCAGGAATTCATTCTATGGTTCAGTGACATCTGTACTGGGACGGCTGCTATAGAAAAAGCGTTTATGTACCTCCTCGCAATAGTGATATTGTTATATAACAACAGCAAGCTTCCCTTCTTCAAGAAAGAGGACTTCGTCTATGCTGTTGAGATACCATCCTTACTATTTCGTACTAGGAAAACGTTAATATTTTGCATGGTTTTTTGGGGTGTTTTTTTTTGTACAGTGATAAATGTCGGTGATGGTTGCTCTGGTGTTTACCGTGGACAGGAAGGCTTGGGAAGTCGCCAGATCCAGAGATATGAAAATGAATGTGCTCTCATGCTTTTCATTTGGCCGAAAGGACGTTTTCGTCCAAAACGCCAAAATAGTTTTGGTCATATATTGTCCGCATTTTCTCTTGAGGCAACATTTTCCATCTTCCGCGAATTTGTTGTTTTTTGAAAAGGATTTAACTTCCTTTTCACATTAGTTTTAACCACTATATTTAAGAAACTGAAAACTCGACTGTTGTTGCTGCAAATAGTTGGCGATAAATGACAAATTATATTATAGATCCGATGTTCAGCAGCTCGTTGCGACGCGTCCGAACATTGTCAGATCTTCGTTTAGAGTAGTAAACAGTTGATTAATTTTACGCAAGAGAACCTGCGTAGGACTTGGGACTTACTGTTCTTCTCGAAATATTTACTTTTGTACTTTTCGCAAAATGACGCGGGGTGTACGTGGCCCCCGTCGTCCCCAAAAACACTCAGGAGGCACTCTAAGAATAAAACTTTGCATTACGAACCCAGATTTGTTTTACCGATTGCTATTATAGATGTCACAATATATTCTCTATTCTCAATACGTAAATAGTTATACCGATGAGTCATTAATATGAATACTGAACCATTTCCAGAATATGCGTTTGATCTTTTTTAAGGAAATTTCAGGTTCCATGCATACCTGATTGTATAATTATAAATATCTATAATAGCTCATACTGAGATCGCAATGAATAGGGCGACACTAGCAGGCAATCTTAATAATGCTATTAGGCAACACGTACCATATAATATATGATGACAAAATACATATGCAAACTACGAAGGCTTAGGCGGAAACCCAGTGAGCGCTTCATGCTTTGAGAGCGTTACACGTTTTTGACAGTTAAATTTGAACACATTGGTTTTGTACGAGCAAAACCCAATGAAAAAGCGTTCAAAGCGTTCGAAACGCGAAGTTGGACAACTTTCAACTTGTAAACGTTTCACACGCTTCGACATTCAATGCGTTCTGTGTTTCGGAAAAGCAAATAATGTAAAGGTTTTTTTTTGTGTTTCAACCGCCGGAATTAAGATGATTTTTGAAAATAGTTAATAAAATATAAGGGCTCTCTCTTAACTCGTAACGATATGTGACCACTCAACATACAGATGAAGCGTATATTGGGTTTTCAACGCTATCAAAGCTTTGAACGCTACAAAAAGCGACATAATTGCGTGAGCTCTCAAAGCTGTCGAATCGTCTAAAGCGCTCACTGGGTGTCCACCTTTAGAATACCATAGAACCTATTCATACTAAACAAAGTGAAACTAATTGTTTCAAATCAAATAACTAGAATGGAAAGAACTAGCTCCTGAATGAACAATAAATAATGTGTACTTACAGTACATAGCAGCAGTGTGTTCAGGGGGTAGCGAAGTTCTCTTCAGCGGCCATTTCCATCCCGGTTTCATCATTTCCTCTAAAAAGTAAAGCAATTCCATTTCGGGGCTTGAAAATGTTTTATTGCTTTGCTTGCAGTATAACCTTAGGGAAAATTCATTAATAGCTTACTGATTTCTTATTTCTGCACGAAAAAGGATATTACTTACCACTCAGGATGTATTTTCCAATTTCTTCCGCTGAAAAAACCTAACATATTGCTACCCTTTACATGAAGCCTATGAATCTCGTCTTCACTTCGGACTTGTAAACGGTTGATGCCATATTGTTCGGGGAACGTAACAACAAGTGTAAAAGGTGTATTTTGAATGGGAGTCCAGAAATATTGCCTTTTTATTCGGGTAACACGCTTCTAGAATTAGAATGTATTGTCAGTTTAGTGATTTTCATAATTTAGTTGCACAAGCATAAGTTGTGAAAACATAAATTGAGCAATCTTAATCTCTTATTTTACACGTCGGACAATTAATTAAAAAATAGCTATTTATATCGAATGTTTAATTTTGTGGCGAAGTTTGAGCGAAGGTGTGATCAATATCATATCACCATAATGTGGTTGACCTTATCAAGGAATCCAGGTGTTTTGATTGAAGTAATAAATATTCCTAGCTTATATGATCCAAAAGTCTACGCGACAATGTTACTAACATTTTATTTATTAACTAACAGAAAATATAATAGAAAACATCAGGTCTACTGCAGCTCAGTTAGATATTTTTTACTACTTTTAATTTAATAAGTTGGTGGGAAAACGGATAACATCAGTATGTCGTATGCAACTCAACTATACTTAAAGAAATGTAGTCAACTTATAGAAAAATATATATATAACTTACTTATAATCAACTTGTTAATTATTATTAATTCTTATACTACTATTTTTTTAAAGTGGACATATGCGCCTACTTATTATCTGTTAAAGTAAAAATAAATCAAAACAAGTATTTATAGCCATTTTGACTTTACTATGGCGCTTGCTAAACGTCCGCAAATACGAAAAAGTGCAGTTTTTAAGGATGCTACTTGCCTACACACAACCTGATCAATGATCACAGTTTTGATTATTTGATAGGACACATTTTTGGAAGTATGCATATGATTTCTTATGAAATAATAAAAACTGTGACTTGACGTAGTCGCTTTTTACGAAGGGTAAAGTAATATTATTCTTCGTTATAATTCATACCTCAGTTTATTTGTTTATTTTGAATTTTCCCTATTTGATTTTGTTTTCATGTGTAAACATCTTTACCGAACCCCCACGATTTTTGTGGCTAGAGTGAATTTAATAAAATTATATCCATGCAACGTAAAATTATTTATTACCCATGAAAAACCCCCTCATCTAACATAATTTCCCTCCATGCGCAGTTAGTACCAGTCGTAATGGAGTAAATGAACGTCCCCAAAATTCGAAGTCGAAATTCAACGTAAACACTTTTATTTTGCGTATAAATTCTTTAAGGGGGCCGATACATGTAAAAGCAAAAAAATTTTTTTTTTTTTTTTTCGTCGGGAATATATTCTATAAGGTGTTGAGAACGTGTGTCTAAAGAGCGTTTCCCGATATCTCAATCCGGTCTCATGGAATCTCACATAGAAGCCGATACATGTAAAATCAAAAAAAATTTTATTTTTTTTTTCGTCGGGAATATATTCTATAAGGTGTTGAGAACGTGTGTCTAAAAGCGTTTCCCGATATCTCAATCCGGTCTCATGGAATCTCACATAGAAGCCGATACATGTAAAATCAAAAAAAATTTATTTTTTTTTTTTCGTCGGGAATATATTCTATAAGGTGTTGAGAACGTGTGTCTAAGAGCGTTTCCCGATATCTCAATCCGGTCTCATGGAATCTCACATAGAAGCGGCGATGTCAAGTAGCGCGGGTGAGAAGCTGTCCATCGCCCCGGCTCCAGACCGCCCCGCTCTTAGCTTTTCGTCTATTATTCCCAAATTCCTCAGCTATTGTTCTAATCGAAGACAAATATTTCGAATTATTCTCGAGTAACGAGCGCAGACCGGCACACATTTCTCGATTCAAAAGAAGCAAGAACGGCTCGGAAAGAAAAAACTTTTGCCGTAAATCAGCTGCGTGCACAAGAGGAAGAACAACTCTACGGTGCAGGAATAGCCGACTAAAATGTAAGTAGAGAATTCGTCTTTTCACTTCCCCAAACTTTGAACTCAAATTCCTCGAAACGACATTTTCGACTACTCGCTGCACGATAACTTTATTAAGAAAGGTTCAATTACGCTGAAAATTTTACCGTAGCTTCAAAAGACCCTTGTCTACTGGATGAACCTAAAATTATAGCCGATTTCGCGAATCCCCGACCGTAGAGGTTGCGAATTCAGCCAAAAAAACAAGCAAAATTTTCATTCAAGTCGCATTTGGGGAAAAAAAATTTTTTTGTCTTAAAGTTAGGTTCACATTGAAGCCACAACTGTTTTTTAACAATTTCTTCTTCCTCCTTTGTTTCAGACCAATATTACCGCCGCGAGAACGCAGCGACTGAAATATGAGGGGGCTGTTGCGTCATGGGCTTCGCCGCCATTTTGAAACGCCGGCACTCGAAAAAAATGTTTTATAATGTACAAGCTCTTGTGGTAAACTAATAAAAAAATTAACTCGATCCGCTTATTCCTTCCCTATCAAAAAAATTCTTTAAAAAAACTCACTTTCAATGTATCGGCCCCCTTAAGCACATTTATTAAAATGATCTTGCACAATCTTCTACACGTTCCTTATTGCTAGGAACTTAAATTACAATATATGAACTTGGTAACAATTTCTGTTTTATTTTCGTTGCAGGTAAGTACCTGAACACTTGCTACGTCTAAATTCTCCGACGGACTGACTCTATTCAAAATTTTCATATCTTGGATTTAAGGTAAGCATAAAATGGTTTGCGCTATTTGTGGTAATTTAAGATCCCGAAAAAAAACATTAAACATTTTCTAAGAAGAAGTGTCGATAGGAAAAAACGGCTCTGGCAAACATTTCTTGTAAACAAGACCTTAAATGTGATCTTAAAACCCAGTAACAAAAAGAACTGATATGTGCGAATATTACAAAAAAATAAGATTTCCTCTGATAAGTAGGTTCGAGGAGGAGGATGCATTCAACACGAGAGAGACAGCAAAAGAAACCAACGATTCTCTTCAAGACTATCAACATCCTGTTTTTGAGTACACATACATACTTATTAAAAAATAAATTGTGAAATTAAAAATGTTTAATTTGATTACTTTGTTACATCCCTTAAAACTAACACCTTCAATTCTGACATCATATAAGCCCTGCCTGGCAGTAGGTACTGGCATAACTGCGGATTTACATGTTTTTTTTATCTTATTTTCCTTTTTCATTGCTATTATTTTATCAATTATTTCAATTTAATTTTTTATTTCATCGCGTCAAAATATGAAGTCTACAGCAAATAAAACGTTGTTCTCTTATTTTTAACTTTTATTGTTATTTTATCAATTAATTTAATAAAATTCTTTATTTTATTGTGTCAATTAAAGGTTTTTTCGAAGTACTACCAGTGCTGCCTGTAAGGTTTCCTATTTTATCTGTTAAATGGTACGCTTGAAATTCTTTAAAATATATGCTTGCCTCTGTCGGTATCATTCTATACCTTTGTGGGCTCCTTCCTGAGCGAACTTATTCTACGTATGATCTAAATTTTTAAGTTTCGCTAAAAGCGAAGGTTCCCCGTAGGATTGATTGGTCAAAGACAATCAGAAATGCTTGTCCATTTCTCTTCGATTCCCGATCGAGCTATCGAGAATCTCTTCATTTTACAAATTTGCTTAGGATGCCGCTTCACTTTCATGTTCTTTCACGCGCCGGGGGCTCATATGTCATAAGTTGTGAAGCAATAAGTATATTTCCATGACTTGAGATCTCTGCTCTCTTGCGATACTTATAAATTATTATATTAGTATAAATTTTTATTATTATTATATGTAGTATAAATATACTTAAGCAATATTTGTTCGCTGACAAATTCTTGCTTGGGCCCGCAGAAGTGCTTAAGGAATTTAAGCATTTCTGGCTTCTGACTTATGATACAAATGACTTAAGTCTTATTATTTAATTTTTTCAGCATGTTGGCTTATTATATTTCTAAGTAAGTAAGTAAAAAGTAAAGGTAAGTCTTGAAAACCAACCATGCCGGTGTGGGGTCGTCCCCCATCCAAGTACTATCAACGGCGTCTTAAACTAAAGTTTATATATTAAAAAATATGTGTGCAAAATTTCAGGTGAAAATTTCAAAAATTGACTGAGTTACAGCCATTTCAGTATAGTAGTAATAGTAGACCGACTGTTTTCCGATTGACATCCCGATGAGAATGGCACGCCCCTAAGTCCCTTGCTCAAACGTATTTATCAATAGATGACTTATTGAGGTTCTTTTTTTCGAATTTATTTTATTGCTATATAAATACATTGTTCTATTGATATATAAATGATAGCGAGAAAAATGGACTAAAACTTTTAAACACGTTTTTCTCGAAATGACTTTTTTCAAATTGGTCGCATCGATAACTCGGTGAATTATTATCCGATTTACAATTTTTTGTTTTTGTTTTGTTCGTATTTTCAGTGGCTAAGGTTAAGCGTAGCAGATTTAAAAAAATTTAATTTATATTATTTTTTAGGCTGTTTTGAAACAAAAAAAAGGTCGAAAAAATTGAAAAATTTTCAATTGGTTGCTATTTTGTGAAAAATCAAAATAAAAAAATCGGCTAGGTACAACGAAAACTATATTCATATAGGTTATAAAGAACTTTTTTTTTCTGATAGCCCGTTCTTGAATAACACAGCCATACAAAAAAAAATGTGGGGATTACTTTTGATGCCATATGTCATACCCGTAGTAATTTGGCCTGCTGATCACGAATCCGCGACCAGAATTGAGCCGTGACGTCCAGATTTTTTTCTAACCTCCAAAAAGTGGGTTAAAAATAGAGAAAATCGTGGAGTAAAATTCGGAAAAAATTTATTTTTAACATTTAAACCTATATTCATATGAATTGAGACCTGCTGAGCATGAATCTCTCACCAGAATTGAGCCATCACGTTCTGATTTTTTCCTAAAAATTAATAAAAAAAAAATTAAGAAAAAAATCAGAACGTGATGGCTCAATTCTGGTGACGGATTCGTGCTCAGCAGATCTTAATTCATATGAATATAGGTTTAAATGTTAAAAATAAATTTTTTCCGAATTTTACGAGTGTGTTTTCCACGATTTTCTCTGTTTTTAACCCATTTTTTGAGGTTAGAAAAAAATCTGGACGTCACTGCTCAATTCTGGTCGTAGATTCGCGCTCAGCAGGCCAAAATACTACGGATATGAACTATGGCATCAAAAGTAATCCCCACTTTTCTTTTTTTGTGTGGCTGTGTAATCGATGCGACCATGGAGGGGGAATTTTTGTTTGACTCTACGGCAACGCCCATAACTTTAAAACTATTTAATATTTTTTTAAAAAACTTTATGTAAATATTGTTCAATGTACACTTAATAAAATAAATAAAAAACTATCCTGATATTCCTTTATTTTCCTGGTCAAAAAAATTCCCGAAAATCACTCATTTTTTCGGCCGTCACAGTGGACTTAACCTTTAATATCGTCAGTGTTGCATACTTGGGCCTATTCCATGAGTCAACTTTTTTGTTCTATATTTCAACGAATTTATACAGAAGATTCAGCGGCGATGCGATTTGCTCAATACAATTCAAAACATTAGAGATCCCGAAATAGTGATAAGCAGACGAAAATTTAATTTGATTACTTTTTCACGCATGCGGCTAATTTACCACCCACCGACCATCAAGGAAGAAATGCTATTTTCCGCAAAAAAAGGAAAAGTATTATTATTTCGCGAATGTAATGTAGTGAATAAAGGGTTCTTGATCTACTGAGATGCCCGCTACCGCCAGGCTAGGATGAGGGAGACATATCATAATATTAGTAACTGATATTAAATTATTAAGAAAACCTTACCGATCGCAGTTATGTGAAAAGCCATTAAAATATTGGAAAAAAATCAAGGATTACATACGTAGATGCAAAAATATTTTGGTGAACGAAAAGTAATGTTGCTTGATAGGCTGAGGCCTTGTGAATTCGATATAAATCGATTATTTTGGAGATATCTCGCTAAATAGTGACTGTAGAGTAGTGTAATTGAGTGAATACACGAATCTAGTTAATCTAGTTAATAATAGATGTTTAGTAAAATGGAATACAGTGCAATAGAGTAGGTGTTCACTTTTAAATGTTATGTGAAAAGAGAGGTGGTAGTTGTGGTATGAATTTTTTTTTAGAAAATAGAAAACATGTGGTGAGATCCGTGTACCAAATTTGGCATGAAAATGTTAATAAATGTGGGAAGCGTGGGTGATGAAAGTGGGATGTCGAAAAATGTTGCTCGCCTAGCGAAAGAAAATTGATAAAAAAATTGATAAAAAAAGCGGGGTCGCTGATTACGAATCTAAAATCGGATTTATAAAAATCAAAATAGCGGACCGGAAGTGACGTAATGTTTTACGAAAAAATTGAGTTAGCGCTCTGAAACTCAGTTTTATACGGTTTTCGGGGTCGCTGATTACGAATCTGAGATGAGATTTATGAAATTCAAAATGGCGAACCGGAAGTGACGTAATGTTTCACGAAAAAATTGAGTTAGCGCTTTGAAACTCGGTTTTATATGGTTTTCGGAAGCGTTGATTACGAATCTGATATCTGAATTTTAAAATTTAAAATGGCGAACCGGAAGAGACGTAATGTTTCGCGAAAAAATTGAGCTAGCGCTTTGAACCTCGGTATTATATGGTTTTCGGGGGCGCTGATTACGAATCTGAAATCGGATTTTTAAAATTCAAAATGGCAAAAATTTAAGTCACTTCCGGTCCGCCATTTTTAATTTTTAAGTATCTTATATCAGATTCGTAATCAGCGATGCCGCAAACCATATAAAACCGAGTTTCGGAGCGCCAACTCAATTTTTTCATAAAATATTACGTCACTTCCGGTCCGCCATTTTGAATTTTATAAATTCGATATCAGAGTCGTAATCAGCGCCCCCGAAAACTATATTATACCGAGTTTCAGAGTGCTAACTCAATTTTTCGATTTTTGTCCAGCGAAACAGGCACTGTGCTGCGGCGCACGTGAAATTATGCAGGGTGTCACTCTAACAGCTGTAACTTTTTTTCGGGGAAACACGGGCTCTAGTTACTTGGTATACGAAAATTAGACACTTCATCGAACGTTCTCGTGAAAGAATCAGAGCGTAACTTTGATTAGCAAAAAAGGTAGCTCCAATTGAATTAAGAAAAAAAGTGCATTTATGGGAAGTGCAGTGTAATATTTAATAATAATGGGAGTAAACAAATCTAAGTTGTAGCGAAAATTCTATCACATATTGTTATTGTACAGACCTTTGCGATCAATATTCATTTTGAAGCACTCAAATCGGACACTTAGTTACCAAAATATTAACGTTCAAAGTTTACGTATTATAAACGTTGCCTGAGCGCCACACCTGCACGTGGTCGAGGGCTAACTTTGAAATGACGCAGAGGGTCAGGTATACAACCCATCGACCCATCTCTTGCCCCAAAGTCCCCTCTATCAAGCTATGATGAAATAAAATGAAAATTGAAACTTTCGATTTTCGACTTTTGGCCAGCGAAACAGGCCATTCGCCCCACTGTGCGACGGGCAGACGCGACGGGCAGATGGTATATAAAAGCGAGTGTCTGAATAATCAGGAAGTCTGAACTATCCGGTAGTCTGAACAATTTAGATATCTTTTTAAAATCGAAAAACACGAATAACTTCTGAATCCCGCGACGTAATTGATTGAAATTTAAACTTTTTACTAAGATAATCTTTTGCCGTCAATGGAACCCTATTATGGATTTGTTTTAACAAGTCTTTTATTATCTATGAGAACCACAACACGAAAAATATTGGTTTTTTGTAATAAGTCTGCTTGGCGCAAGAAAAAAAAAATTTTTTTTCTTCTATCAACACGGCGCCCGAGCGGGCGCCTTGATTCCCTAGACGTTGGGAATCTTTACCATGCCATGAGTTTTTTGCTGAGTCGTGCCTCGCCGCTGTCTGAGGTTTCGCGTTGCGTCGCGACACATGTATGTTTTGTGGCAAGCGTTAAGTCACGTTGCATGACGGCACATGTAACTCGCATGGAGTATTATAAAGAAATTTATGAAGAGAGAATGGTGCTCATTTTTGTTGTAATAAACAAGATATTTTCTGCTTGTGCTCACTGAGATTCCATCGTATTGTGACGAATTTCTCGCTTCAAAAATAATTTTCCACCGAAATACATATATAATAAAAAAGAAAACACGCAACCAATGATAAGCCGTATGGGCGTGTCCATGACATCAGCATTAGGAATCATATACACTACACTGTTAAAAAGTTATGATAATATAATAAAAAATTTGTTTTGGGTACTCTAAGGGGGTAGACCAATCTAGATTGCAGATGTTTAGTAGTTTAGTACGCAAAAAAGTACGGCATGAAGTAATAATAATAATAATAATTTTATTGTGGAATCAAGTACAAAGATTACAAAATCTTAAATGTACGAAATGAACTGCTGACTTAAGAAGTCTACCAAAAGTACTGCTGACCCTCGTGCGCTGGATATTATGTGAAAGTAGATTCCACCTGCGGGAGCATTGGAAAAAGTAGGAACGTTGTCCATAACTAGACCTACAACATTGAACCAGAAGATCTTTACGTCTAAGTGCAGTTTTTCATATAGGTAGGTTGGCTGTGGGGTGTCTATCAGCTTATGTAGAAATATTAATCTGCTCTGTGTCAAATAATCCTCAAGAGAACAACCAAGCAAATTCGAACTATAGGGTGATATATGGGCATATCTCTTTAATTTAAATACAAATCGTACTACGTCATTGTACGCCACAAAAAGTCTCCTACGACAAACGGAGTTAAGTACCGGAAAAATAACACAACCATACAAGAAAGGAGGTAGAATCAGCGCCTTTACCAGTTTATTTCTCAAGTGTGATGAGAGAATACTGGAATGAAGCCACAGTCGTCTCAAACCGCCATATATTTTTTTCAGTGTTGCACTAACGTGAGGCAATACGACTTAGTGGGATTCAATTCCAGATAGTTTTGTCTTGACCAATCGCATATACGCTGAAGGTCTTCACTCAAGCGGTGTACACAGTCCTCCATAAGGCCAATTGTGTCTGCCAATATACAACTGTACGTCGTCTGCATACAAAAGTATATTAGAGTTACAAACTACGTCAACTATATCATTTATATACAGGCTAAACAGTAATGGCCCCAAGATAGAGCCCTGAGGTACACCGCGACTGAGAAATGTTGTGTCCGAAAAAGCACTTTCCACCCTCTCAAACTGACTTCTACGATGGAGAAAGCTTTGAATCAACTTGACTGCTGAGGATGAGCAGGAGAATCTCTCAGATAGTTTCCTAAGAAGCATTCGGTGGTCAATAGAGTCAAACGCCTTCCTAAAATCAAGCAAGGCGAGGATGGTTAGGAAGTCTTTATCCAGTGCTTCATGAATATCTGTGGTCACTTTTAGCATTGCAGTTTCACAACTATGACCCGAATGAAATCCCGATTGCCAATCACTCAACAAATTATTAGCACTTATGTGCTCCATGGCCAGAGCGTAAATTACTTTTTCAAATACCTTGGCCAGAAAGCACAAAAGACTGGGGCGGAAATCGCTCAGATGAGAGGGAGTCGAATTTTTGGGTATAGGAATGACTACTGCATTTTTCCACTTGCTAGGAAATACTGACGTTGTAAGACAAAAATTTAAGATATGGGTAAGGATTTTGAAAATTTCTGGCGCAATAATTTTAATAAATCGCGGAGGCAGACCGTCAGACCCTGTTGCGTTAGACTTTATTGCACACAACGCTAGCCATACCTCACTCTCATCAACATGGTGAAAACAGAATCCATCGACTGCAAAGCCGATATCAGACTCACTCTCTAGCGAAGAAGATGTTGACTGAGAACATCCTGTAAAGAAGGTATTTAGCGAATTTGGTTCTTTATTTACTGCTGGAGATTCGTTTCCATATACACCAAGATGACGTATATTCTGCCACAATTTCCTGGGAGTGGGCTCACCATCCAGGTTATTACTGTAGTAATTACGCTTTGAATCCCGTACCATAAGAGTGACCTTATTCCTCACTATTTTATACCTGTCATACACTTCAGGAACTCGAGTGACCTTGTATCGCTTGGACAGATAACCACGTTCGGCCATAGCATTCAGTATTTCGCGAGTTAACCATGGACACCCTTTAGAGCATACCCGTTGTGTTCGGAGGGGTACATGATTATTAAATATATTTTTAAGTTTGCTCGTAAATAGGTCAACTTTTTGACCGAAAATTCCCAACTTCAAAGGATTGCTATAAAAACTGGTCCATTTATGTTAAGTGTTGCATGAAAAGAATCACTTCACAAAAAGTTTTCTAAGAAAATCGCGTTCTGTTGCATTTCTAAATTTTCATTCTTATCATCACACATTTTATTTTGTAGACATAATGTTTTCGTTTTAATATAAAAACCAATGCGGTAGTCTTTAATTGGATTTTCCTGTAGGCTATGGCACAACTTTATGTATTAGGTCCGCAACTAAGTTCTCGCTGTTTTTTTTTATGAATATAAAACTTTATTATGAAAAAATGGTTACAAATGAGTTATTCGAAGTACTGCCCATCGCTAGCGACAACCTTTTCCCATCTTTCTGGCAGAGCTCGAATACCGTCACGGTAGAAGTGTTCGTCTTTTGAGGTTATCCATGAATCAAGCCAATTTACGATGTCGTCATATGAACGGAACTCCTGATTAGTCAGAGCATGTGCCATCGAACGGAATAAGTGATAATCGGACGGCGCAATATCTGGGGAATATAGCGGGTGGGGTAGGACTTCCCATTTGAGTGTTTCTAAGTAGGTTTTGACGGGTTTGGCAACGTGAGGCCGATCGTTGTCGTGCTGTAAAATCACTTTTTCGTGCCCTGATCGTATTGTGGCCGCTTTTCGCGCAGTGCTCGGCTCAATCGCATCAATTGAGTTCGATACCGTTCCCCAGTGATCGTTTCGTTCGGTTTCAACGTCTTTTCAGCGTTTTCGAAGATTTTCGGCCTTCCTTCACGCGAACGGTCGTCAACATCAAAATCACCGTCTTTGAAGCGACGGAACCAATCACGGCACGTTGTTTCACTTAGAGCAGCATCTCCGTAAACTTTTTGGAGTTCTCGATGCGCTTGAGCCGCCGTTTTCTTCGAATGAAAAACGAGAAGCAACACTTCCCCGCAAATGGCGATTATTTGGCACATAATCAGACATTTTCACACAACCAAAAGTATATGTTCCAAAAACAAAATCACAAATGTATCAAAGCGGCTTGCTTACCATATGTCTAAGCTTGGTTCATGACGTTTTAGTAATGCTATAATCGACCAACTCTTACTACTGGAGCCATCTATTGAAAAACAGCGGGAACTTAGTTGCGGACCTAATATTATAAATAAATAAATAAATATATACCTACTTATTTCGGTAGTAAGCTTAGAGGAATTGTTTGCTTGATCTTGAGCTCCGTTTGGTCTCGATCGAAGCCCTCTTGACTTAAGTTTTGCACCTTGCCTTCTTTTGTAGTTATTTATTTATCAACCTCAAGACTGAACATTTTCCTACTTGTGGACGCTTAGTAAGCCTTTTAAAAAATATGTACGTACCAAACAAGTGTCCTCATGGAATAATCAATTTTGACTTTATTTATTATACTTATAATACAAATAGTATAAAAAGTGCAATGAAAAAACAAATAATCGGAAGGGTCTGGATCCAAGTCATCAAAAAATCGTATATATCTCAAAAAAAATCGTGGAACATACGTATATATGTACATACACGGAGTTATTCTGATATATATCAAGAACGCCTATTTTGTCTTCAGCTACGAGTATATAACCATTTTGCACTTGGTATGACTTATTTAAAGTATGTTAAATTCATATATTGTGTTCATCTGTAGGACATCCCACTATACACTTTGTGTTAAAAATTTCAATTTTAAAATAAATTTCAAATCAAGCAATTCAAACGTGTTATTATTAACTGTAATAAGTCTTTAATTTGAAACTTTATGGGGTTAATTGAAACTTTATGGGTTTCATTTGCAGTATTTTGGGGTGAAATGAAGATTTTCTTGGTATAATTTTGTATATCCTCTCTCTACGTGGACGTGTTGCGCCAAGATGGGCAATACATTATAAATAAAAAAGAGATGGATCAATTACATGAATTTAGGAGAAATATAAATAGCTGAAGTGGGGTAAGAATAATAATTTTTTTTCTCTCGGGGAGTCTCGGGTTGTTGTCATAATACAAAGTGCAATTCTGATCAATGCAATGTGCTACTGATCAACCTAATGGTCCAAATTGCTTTGGAGTACTTTTTGCGCAATTAATGTTTTGTCAGCAAAATAAACGCAAGTCATAAGAATGTTTCAAAATAGTTAGCTAATTTGTGGACGGTGCTTTTCAAGCCGAAGACTTCACATTTTTATTTCTTTACGTTTGCTTTTTACACTGTCCGTGTTACCAATTTTTATATTCTTGATTCAATGCAATAGTAATAGTTTTTGACAACTGCAACTTACTTACTTAATACTTAAATATCATCTTTAGATTAATTCACTTGAGCTGTGATATCTGAGGCGAAGAACGCAATATTATCTTCGGCAGTTGTCATTGCTTTTGAACGTCCTGTGCATTTTTATCGCCAAAATAATTGCTGAAGAATGTTCAAACATGTAAGGCCCAAAAAACCAGCAGCTAATATAGATCCTATTTTAAACGAGCACATCTCAAACAGACCGAGATCTAGAGTCTAGATCCCAGCCGAACTCTCAGATCCTGAGGAGATACTTATGCTGATCAAGCTCAGCAGTCCGGCGCTACCAACCCATGATTAACATATAAGGCAGTTAAGGTGAACGAGGCCAGGGGCAACGCAACAATGGCTTTGGTCATCCTAAACGAGAAATCCCCTGGCCCCGCTCTCCAAACGGCCGGATATCAGCTATGGCTTCGGTTCCCTCAACCTGATTATTTATATTGAAGGACACCACTTCTGATGGTCACGGTTAGCCGACCGAAGAGGAGGAGAAAGCCGATGCTAAAACCCCAGTACTCCTGGTTCCTGGTTGGAGTACTCAGACATGCTGTATATTACGTATATGTATTATATTTATCTACGCCACTCTAAAGCAGCCTCTGTTGCTCTCCAACTGGCATAAAAAGGTGGAGAAATAGACATAATCCAAGAGCCTTCTGTAATCGGAGATGGAGTCCACGGTTCGACGAATGGTCGTCGAGAAGGCAAATAAAAGAAGGGTTGGCATGGTGATCGGCGCGGATACCAACGCTCATCACACTGTCTGGGAAAGCTCAGACACTAACAAACGAGTCAGTTTTAAAGTATAATTTAGAAATGAATCTCTATATCCGTAACGAAGGTAATGAACGCAACTTTATCAACGCAGTGAGGCGGGAAGACCTAGATCTGATTCTCGTTACGGAACGGTCGGCTCCAAAAGGACGAACTGGAACAATTACAACGCTTCACTGGAAGCGGCTCTTACCTGGGTCGGTCTACCTTTAATCTCATTCTACAAGAGATATTGACGAGGCCATGGAGACTCTAACCAAGGCTTGCAATTACGCAATGAACGTCTCCTGCTCAAAGGCGAAGCCAAGGGGCAAAACCAAACCACCATGGTAGTCGCTGAAACTCAGTTCTCTGAGGAAGGAACGCAGAAAACAGTTTAACCAAACCAAAAGAACCAACGATTGGTCTCAATACAAAGAAAGTCTTAGAGAGTTCTAAAGGTAAACAATTATAGCGTTGAAAGCAGAGTGGAGGGAGTTTTGTAATAAAATAGAAAGTGCCTCTGAAACGAGCCGTTTACACAATATTTTAGCAACCAATCCGAACATGCCCAGCCTGGTTAAAATTAATTTCCTTGGCTGCCTGGTGAGGCGGGGAAATGCACAAGTGACAACCACGGCCTTTCACCATCTTGTCCACAAAGTGCTTACAAAGGATAAGTTAAGATAGGCCATAAACAGTTTCAAGCCATTCAAATCACCAGGTACGGACTGCATTATTCCAGCAAAGATTCAAAGGGCTCTGACATATTTATTCCCTGGTTGGAAAGCGTCCTTGAAGCTTACTTAAATCATACCATATCATATACCAGAATCTCACGAACTTCACATTAGAGAGGCCATTGACTGGATGAAGCTTTCCTCTTCGCATCACATCTATTGTAAAGACAAATCAGAAGAGACGGCTCTACACGCGCTCGTTAAGCGAATAGAGGGATTCATCTTCAAAGAAGAATATACGCTGGTTGCCTTTCTGGATATAGAGAGTAAAACCAGAAGCTATTGCAGCGGCCTTGAGGGACCTTGGGAAAGTCCACTCGCAGAGTTTATTGACTGAATAATAGAGTCATTAAATCTAACTAGGCAGCTTCCCCCATACGATGATGCGTTGTAAGGGACACCCCGCAAGGCCAAAGTCGTTGTTTTAGCGGTTATAGCCATATATTGATGGAGTATCGGCTGTTGACTGACCGTACAAACAAACAAACCTGTACAAAATAGAACTGATGCTAATGAGGAAACACAATATACCATCTTTCAGTACTGCGGCTCTCAGCGGGGTACGCTTTAAATTTGCTGTGGAGGTACAGTAGCTGCGATAGAAAATATCACCTACATAAAATAGATGGAGAAGGTTCAAAGATTAGCAAGCCTGCTACTCACAAGAGTTTTGAACCCTACTACCACAAAACATTGAAGAATATCCTGCACGTACTGGCTAGCCTTTCCGTCCGTTTGTCAGAGTACGGTTCTGTCCTTCAAGCGGAGGTAATGGCTGTGAAAACTGATTTAGGAATCATACCGTTCATCCCTGAATGTCGCAGCGGAACGATATAACCTGGAACTAATATTGGTTCCGGGCACAAAGATATTCGAGGGAACTGCAAAGCGGACGAGTGTACGACCCTCCCAGAGATTGTTGAACAACTCCTCTGTCACTGTCCGGCCCTCGCTAGACGCAGGGATCGGCACTTGGATACTATCCACTTCAAAGTCCTGACCGAACTATGGTCCACTGACATTCATGACCTAATACGGTTCGTCAAGGCCACTGAAGGGTACCTGTATCAAAGTTCAGCTCTAAAGCCTACTACCAAACTCTTGACTTGAACTGTACGATCAAAAGCTGCAAGACCTTCGACCACGCAAACCCATTTATCCGCAAGTTTTCTAACGTAACGAAACTACCTCTCGATCCACTAAAAGCTTCAAATTCTCAAAGCTTGAGCTCCGAAAGTAATATATGGCTAAAAAAAGATCCACTTGAACACAGAACTTGAAAAACTTCAGCCCACCGTCAAAGCTTAGCTCCTACGCTGACGCTTTTTCGGTATAAATTCAATGGATCTACAAAAATCCAGCACTTTTCAGTCTGAGCTCGACTAAAGTCATCAGCTAATCTGTGTTGTGTTGTAATCCGACTATCGTCTGAAATCGAAAATCGCCTAAACTTTGTCCTTACCCACTTATACTAACCGATTAATAACTAATTTTATTTTGCCGCGATCGCCAAATATATCGCTATTCCCACAAACCTATTATTCACATACGCTGATACTGTAGTCAAGAGCTGGAGTCCGTACCGGCTGTGTTACTTGATTCCTCCTAATTCTGAATTAGCTGCAATCGCTAATTCATTCCAAGCTCCTGCCCGAAATAAATATTAGCCGAGCTCGCTGGTATTTCCCTAAATCTCATACCGATTGCGATTTTCAATAATCCATCCGCATCTCATCAATCATTAGCCGCGGTCGGTGAAATCATGTTTGCTAATTCTCTAAAAGACCGAATTATATAACGAACAAATTGGGTAAATGAGTTTGTGCAAGCCAACTGTGTTTGTCAACGTGGCAGCCCATTTGCGTTTCAGCAACAACAACGACTAACGGACTCCATTCTTCGGAATCAGACAGCGACATCCACAAACAAACCACCACTCGATCTTAGAAAATAACTCTAGGAACAGAACTACACAAATTGAATTTTGGCCTAAGTTAAGGTACACCTGTGATGCATTATTTAATTGTGATATTTTAATTTTAAACAAATCCGAATTTGCATTCCGTGAAATTCGTTTTGGGGACCATAAGGTTTGATCTACCCTGTCCGAATCAAAAAAAAAAATTGTGAATCCCGAGGATTAACGTTGACTCTACAAGTGACACTATTTTAATTCTCATTAGCGGTCCTTCGAGCCGGATAGTATGGCACCAAAAAAATTGTTAGATACGCTTGGAAAAGTACAGCGTTCTATTCACGAGCAAATCACAAGGACTTGAACTTCCTTTCAAAACAAAAAGACCTTGGAATCATAGAAAGTTTACTGGTTACGTACATTGATATTTTCAATGTCCAACGGGAACTATTCGAACTTTAATCTCTGAAAAGGATAAGTAAGAGCAATTCGCATATTACACTGAGGAATAAATTCGGATATGTGTACATTGATAATGTGACAAACACAAAGGAAGAGCTCAGGCAACCTCGTGCTCAATCGGTCAAACCTTCAACCAAGAGCCCTTAAAACCCGCAAGTTTCAAATAAAAAACTGTGGCGTTTATCATAACACTTTCCACCACAGCGAATAATGCGGTGATATCAACGTTTACGCCATCTGGGAACGTATGAGATAAACTGCTTTCCTTCTTCATCTTCTTCGATTTACAGATCCATGCACAAAACCTGTGCGTAATTTGCTCCCGATGCTTATAAAGTAATAACAAATATATTTTAATATGAACTCGCGAGTTTGTTTCCATAACCGACTCCCGGCACCTCCACATATTGGTGACCACTAGCATATATTATCTCTACATATTGGTGGACTCCTGGCTTAGTGGAAGCTTTCGAGCAGAGTAGAATTACTTGAAATAATTTAGCACGCACTTTTGCGCAACCAAAATGACAGAGATGCCTGTAGAAACGCCGCACATCCTACACATTTCACGCAGCCCTCACAGTCCACGGAGCCCTCACAGTCCACGCAGCTCATGCAGCTCTCGCAGCCAGCACAGCCATATCAACTGAGCAACATCTTACTTCAGGATGGCCACAAGGTAGCTGTTAGAGTTCACCCGTTTTGGAAAGCTCGCCAATTCTCGCAAGCCTAGTCCCAGTTTTACACCCGCCAGCATAACTGCGGACGCAACTAAGTACCACACAGTAGTCGCGGTAATCGAAAGCAGCATACTTTCCGAAATTAGTGACATCATACTGGCACCACTGCCCGATACGATGTACGGAACCCTTAAAGAGTGTCTTATCGACATCTTCGCTGATTAAGAGGAGAAGCGAATCAAGAAATTCAGCTGGGAGAGCGGAAGCCTTCACAATTGCTTCGTTACATGCGAGATTGCAGACAATTTTCCAAAGCCTTATCAGTAGATGCAACACCATCCTGCGAAAACTTGTTCAATCCGCTCAGGAAGTAGAGACGAGCTAAACGCGCAATTCGGACAGTATAAGAAGACTCATGAGCACAAACCGAGAGCTCGATCTCAATCTCGTTCCGTGCAGCATTGCTGGTATCATCGGAGATTTGGTTCCAAGACGAGAAAGTGCTTACCTCCCTGTGCTTTCTTTAGTGCTACACGTTCGGAAATCTAGAAGGTTGGTTGGATGTGGCAGTCTCCGACGAACATTTGGCAAGTCGCCGCCTTTTTATTTACGACCCTGATATGTACTGGTATCACATTTATAATAGACACCGGTGCTGATCTCTCAGTAATTCCGCCTATGACATCAGAACGGCTGACTGCATTCATATACGCTCCTTGCGGAACCCAATACCAACATACGGTACCCAGCATCTGCAAATCATCCTTGGACTGTACTTTATTAGTTGTATTCGAGCGGATCTGCTGGGAAGACTGTGAAAGCTAACGCAAGCGCCTTTGGTTATTGGCGATCAGCGTCGGTGAGGAAGTTTTCGTTTGTATGCATGAAAATCCAGTGGCCACAGAATATTGGAGCCCCTGGATTATTTCCGGCGCAGCAGCCACAGCAAAGTTTACGTGGCTAAGCACTTTTTGTTTTTGTGACTATTTGTGTTATTGATAGACAAATACATAGGTACTGCTGCTGCACAGTATGTGCAAAATGTACTCGTTTGTTGATAACATAACAACAATCGTATGGATGTAAATATGTACAAATAAGCAAGCCTACCGGACCGTTTTCTGAGCGTCACCCCAGTCTTCAAATAAATTCCATGAGAAAAGGTCAAATCTACATTCACATGTAATCCGTGTTCATTCGGAACATTTATAAGAACACAAAGAGTCGACCCGAAAACTACCAGTCGGTGGGAAGTTCCCGTAAGTAAACTTACTACGGTGTCACAAAGAAAGAGCCAACTACCACAAAACTGCATGTGGTATTCAACCCATAGAGCAACACGTCTAATGGGAAAAATCTGAACGAGCGAATGTTAGTCGACCCCACTATACAAAACAACCTGTGGACAACGCTGATTGATTGGAGAAAATACAAGTACGCCTTCACAGCCGATATCGAGAAGATGTACCGAATGACCGGCATCAAACAGGAACATCCAGACCACCAAAGGATCGTCTGGAGAAACAACCCCAACAAGCAAATAAAGGACTTTAGATTAACTACTGTCAGTTTTGGTACCGCTGCAGATCCATTCTTGGCCATTCGCACGCTCCATCAATTGGCCCAAGATGAGGAAAGCACTATCCGCAACCATCGCAAACACTCAGAATACAGTGTTACGTCGATGACATTAACAGTGGAGGCCACTCGGTCGAAGACACAATCACTCTTCAAAAGGGTTTGGCCCAGATGCTCCGCGCAAGCGGATTCACTCTAAGAAAATGGACTTATTGGAATTATTAGTATATATCCCCACAGAACACAGGGAACTGAAGCAAGTATTGGACCTCTCCGCTCCCACTACAATTAAAACTCTCAGCCTCCTGTAGTATCTGAGAAGCAATACAAAGCCATAAGAAACCATACACAAAGAGGAGTATCCTATCGGAATCGTAAGACTTCTTAACTACTTCGGATAGCTAGCACCTGCACCTAGCAAAAGCAAAGCAGAGGCTATAGATGACTGGATGCGGTTGGATCATCCTCTTTGGTGGCACAGCCCAGTTTGGCTGAAGCTGGACCAATCTGAATGGTCCTAACAAACAAAAAAGGAGGATACGATCCAAGAAGTCAGGGAAACCGTCACGCTAATAAACATAGTCAACACAGACTGGTTGACGAAGTACTCCAGGTTTTCCAAACTCATCCGCATAATAGGATATTGCTATCGCTTTATGCGCCATTGCAAAGGCAAATCAACCGCTACAACTAAGACAAACCTATCAATACCGAACTGAACCACTCTAAAAAATAATGCGTAGAAAATTACAGGTCTGCAAGCAAGTCAGACCGCATCGTTTTTGATGTGCTCTTGCAGCACACTGCTCAATCTCAACCCATTTCTGGATTCTAAAGGCATAATTTAAGTCGGTGGGCGACTACAAAACTCCGGCGAATTATCCTACGACGCTAACCATCCCGCAGAATCACCACGTCATAAATATAATTCTGCAACAAGTTCACCACAGCACTTTGCAAGGTGGCACGCCCTCAATATATTAATACATTGGAGCCCAAGAACTGGCTCCCAATGCCAGAAATACAATTCGATTAAAAATCAGCAAATGCATTACCTGCATCAAAAGTAGATCTCGCCTCGCACAGCAACTAATGGCAAACTTACCCTCCCGTCGAGTCAATACGCTGCCATTTTAGCATGCAGGACCGATTGAAATCAAAACATCGAAAATTCGAAACGCTGATCGCATAAAAGGGTGCGTATGTAACATATGTCTGTTCGTATGCATGGTAACTCGAGCAGTACATCCCGAAGCGGATACAGATATGACCGCCGACGCCTTTTTTCCGACAATTTGTCAGCAGAGTGGTCGATGCACAGTTCTCTATTCAGACTCTGGTCCGGAGGGGAGCCCCTTTTCCGAATTACCTCCGCAGCATACAGAATTGGGTGTGTTTTTTTTCCTGTAGGTTTCGGTGACATATGTCTAAAGTCTAAAGGAAAAATGTCACAGAATGATCTCTTTAATGACATGTATTTCAATTTCATGGAAATCGGACAGGGGAACCCCTTTCCGAATTACCTCTGCGGTTTGCATACACATAGAAAATTGCGTGTATTTTCTTTTCTTTAGTTTCGGCGACATACATATGTCCATAGGCAAAGTTTCTCAGAAAGACCTACTTTATTATTTCAATAAATCAATAAATCTTTAATTTTTTTCTATTTCCACAAGATATAGTCCTTGATGTATGTATGTATATAAGAATATTTTGAAAAGTGTTGTAGTTCGTTTTCTGTAAGTCCTATGTAAGAACGCATCTGATATGTGCATAGAAAAAACTAGAATAATTTTTGCAAAAAACACTTTTTCAAATTTTTCATATATGGTATAACTACAATTTATATCCAATCGATTGGAATATGTGGCCCCACACAAAATGTGACGTCACATAGAAACTGCCGTGGACCAACAATAAGTCAGTTTGCGGAATATGAATCATTACTTATGTGAATTAATAATTATATAATCCATCCAATGGTACTCGTATATTGAGAGTATTAAAATCAGTTTCTAAGGACAAAATTAGGTGAGTTAATTAAAGTCGTCATTACCATTTTATCGTAGTGCTGCTTCACCATCATCCATTTACTTCCAGTAGACTGATTAATAATTGAGTCACGAATCTATTAACAAAATATGAAGTTAATTATTACACTGAAAATAAGATCATGCGTTTTACTCCTAATAGGACAGGATTGAATTCTCGAGGTTCACTATCGTCATCTAATAGCTCCACTTCCAACAAATCTACACTATTATAGGCAGGCTTCAGAATATCCTGAAACTATAGAGATTTAAAATAATACAAGTAAGATATAATTAAAACAAATTAAAGGATTATCCAACAAGAAAAGCAATTTTCAATTAATAGAAAATCGCGGATTGTTTGAAAAATGGGGATATTTTTATTTTAATCCAAAGCACCAACACCTCGATTAATGACGGAATGACGGTTTTCTCGAGTCCTCTTATAGACGGCAAGTCTTTTGAGGTAATTTTCTATCACGTTTTCAAGAAAATCATTTTGAGCGAAAAAGCTCACTTTCAATTCTTTAGCTATGCGACAAACAAAATTGTCGGACGTGGTGTTCTGCAAGCCCAAGAGAAATTGTCGAAAATTATTTCCTTCCCTAATTGATGCATTAGACTTGGATAATTTTTATATCCAGCAGGATGGCGTTACGGCCCACACAAAGCGTGAAACAATGGAGTTGATGCGTCAATTGCGGGTTGATTCACCACCGGATATTGCCGAGCTGTTATTGGAGAAATAAAGCCTCTTTTTTATTTGGAAGATATTGTAATCGAAGAGTTTGTAAAGGATATTTTCTTTAGAGGTTTGTTTTTCTTATTTGCGACACTGTTTCTAGTGACAGTTCTCAGTATATTTTGTTATTTTAGCATGAATAGAATTACGCTCGATCAACGCTTGCAAATTGTGCGAATTTATTTCGAAAATCATGGTTATTTTCAACATAGAATTTTATTCAACGATCAGGCTCAGTTTTGGTTGAATAGCTACGTCAATAAACAAAATTGCCGGTTTTGGAGTGAAAAAATCCTGAAGAATTTGTTGAGACGCCGTTGCATCCACTAAAGGTCACTGTTTGTTGTGCTGATGGGCTGTTGGAATCATTGGCCCATATTTCTTTAAAGATGATGCTGGTCAAAAAGTTACAGTCAATGTAGAGCGCTATAGATCCATGATGAGTGACCTTTCCATTCCTCAGTAAAATGGTGTTAACGTGGAAGAGCTTTGATTTCATCAAGACAACGCAATATGCCACAGCACTCGGCACAATCAATTTATTATGGGAAAAACTCGATAAGCGCATAATTTCGAGTAAGGGATCTGTGAATTGTCCTTCATGATCGTGTGATAGCACACCTCTGGATTATTTTCTGTGGGAATATGTGAAGTGACTAGTCTACGCTGATAAACCACAGACGTTAGAGAACTTGGAAGTCAATATTCGACGCGTTATTGCCCCAGTTGCTCGAAAATGTGGTTGAAAATTGGACATCCAGGTTAGGCTTCATTCGAGTCTGCCGCGGCGCGTATCTGCCTGAAATCATATTTAAACAATAATGATATAAAATTATCTTTCCAATGAAGCCAATACCATGGCCATCAACATGATCTGTATCTGTTTTATTTCATTTTATATTTCCTCCAAAGAACACCCTATACTTTGGAATTATCAGCAATTCTCACATTTTTCAAGCAAAATTGTAGATTTTTTAATAATTTAAAAGTGCTTGTGGATAATCCTATATTTATATAACTTACAATCGGACGAAGATCTGGGTGGATCAGTATGTAGCCGTTATTTGTCACTATGAAAGCGTAGCCGTTAACACCGAGCTGCAAAGTGAATTAATTAGTAGAACTATTTGTTATAGAAGATATTGAGATTCATTTTATACCATGAATGGCATTAGAAGTTTCTTAATGTCTCTTATCGGAACATCAGTGCCAGCAACTCCCAGCAGATTTGCAATTTTAGTCTTAAAAGTAATTAAAAGAAAAAGTTAATTTCAGTTGGACACAAAAATATCTAAATAATTTAAATTTTTCTAGCAGTTGTAGTAGGTACTCAGAAAATAATTTCAGTATCGCTAAATTCAATTCAAATGCGTTATACTGTATGTCAAAGTAGTTCATCTAGACCAGAGTTACATAAAAAGGCTTAACTCTTTTAAAGCACAGCTGGGAGCAAAAACTATTCAAATAGATGAATAATTAAATGAGGATTAAAATAATTCAAATCAATTTTTCTAGTGGTTCCCTTAAAAATACTTAATGAGTGCTTGGCAAACAATATACCTACACATTATAATTATGAAAAAACTATTTTTGTGAAACAATACTTAATAGTGTTTTGTTTTGACGTTGAAATCCGCAGCTCAGATGTAAAGAAATATGTTTATTGTTTGACTGGGCCTTACATACCCCACCTAACAACACTTTATTAGATAAGAAAAGATAAAACGAACATCTCAATAATTAACAGAACGGCAATAAGCAAATAAAACGATTTCTCTTTAGGAGAACTACCTTGACAGATACTCGTTTTGAGAAAATGTAATTTACCAGATTTTTAAACTATTTTACTGCAAAAAATCTAGTACTATATTCTAATTCTAAAATTACATTTCTGAAAATAACATCCAACATGATCTAAAGTTTACAAGAAACGGATACATTTACTATTAACTTTTTTTAAAAAACCCTTTCTATATCATGTTTATAATAATTTACTTTGAAAATTATAAATGTAAGCATTTTGTAGCTTATAAATATATTAAATTGTAATTAATATTAATAATTATAAAGACATTTGGAAGAAATATATATGTACCAGTAAATTAATTGAGATCGATACAGGTACACTAAATATTATCGTAATCATAAAGAGTTCCCAACTTTAACAATTATAATATTAAGAAATTAATATTGTAATACTTTCATTTTAAAATTACTTAACATATACAAAAACACCATTTTTCTTAAGGAGCATGTTATTTATAACTCAATTTTTTTAAACACACTTGTATAAAGTATCTATGTAGTGTTTATGGAAATGGGCATCATTTTACTACTAACCCAAGAAATCTCAAAATATAGTAATTCAGGTGTACCGCATAGAGCAGAATTGGAAATTTTGTTGATGTAAATATTTAATAAATTTTAACTGACTAGATCACTACCTTCTGGAATGCAATGTTACGCGACTATACCGTAACCTTGAATGTTTGTTGTTGTCAAAAACGCATCCACCGATACATTTCGTACGATAAGTCACACATATTTTTATATTGCATGGGCCAGCGCACACGGCGCTTTCCTAGAGGTATCACGAAACCTTGCACCTGTTAGTTTCGAACTATTTTGTTTGAATTTCGGCGTATGTACATATTCTCATATTCCCTTACTGCTTTTTAAAGCTGAATACGCTTCGTCGTTTTTGCCCATGCGAAACCAAAACAAACAAAAAACAGGCAGTGCAGGATAATCAACCCCCAGTGTACGTTTATGAAAGCGATAATATCATATTCCCTTACTGTTTTTATAGCTGAATGTATCTTCTTCCACATTCTTGCCAAAGCGAAACCCAAACAGGTATCAGACAGCGCAGGATATACATATTTATGAATGAAGATCACGAATGAAAGTACTCTGCATCGCAGGAAAATTTGCACTACTTGCACTGGAGGGTTCTTGCCTTGGCATTTTGAGCATAAAATTCGTTAAACGAGGTAAAGGGAAGATGCGAAGCCCCAGAACCCTCGTGTTGTTTCCCTTCTCAGCATAGCCTTCCCTGGCAGTGAAATATGCCACGATCGCTAAGGTAGGAGTAATAGTGGGTTCGCCTCATAAGAAATGAACGACGAACGCGTGTAGTGGGACACACCGTCGAAATTTGGTAATACCCGGTCTGGATCGGTGTGACGAAAAGCGGTTATCCTTTTTCTTCCTTGCGCTCCTTTTCCCAGAATGTTGGATGTTTTATTTGCTTTTGGCTGGGACAGGTAGTTTTGCGAATTTCGAATGCAACACATTCACACAAATTTAGCAAATAAAATGCTAGAATTTGTGTTTGGACTTCACATTTTTGTTCGAAATACCTTTCCCGAACGCGCGATATCCTGACACCTCTAAGAAAAGCGCCGCGTGCGCTGGCCCCATTGGAGCAACATTGCTATTTTCACACAAGGTCCTCGTTAACTGCACTTATGCACTGAAATGTTATTTATTTATGACAAATTCATCAACAATCTGATTACTATACAATAGAGCCATTAATGGAAATTTACATCGAAAAAAATAAACTTTAACGAAGGAGATTCTTTATCTGGCCTCTCGAAAGATGAAACCCAATATAGGGAAACGTAAATTAAAGGAACGTGAAATCTAAGCTATTGGCTCATTATAGCCATAATTGGTGCGATGATGTGTTAACTGGAAGAAGTCGTGATTCTTCAAAGACCGCGCGGGTATGGAAATATTAAGTAGAGCCAAAAGTTCGGCCGAATTAATAACACCTTTCAGACAGTCGAAAACCAAGACAGTTCCGGAATTATTTCGTCTACTCTCCAAAGTGCTCAGCGAGATTAGCTTGAGTCTGTCAGAATAAGGAGGTAATATAAGACTATTTTCCGGACCACGGAGGGCAAAACGCAAAAACCTACATTGGACAGCCTCAATTTTATTAATGTCTTTTTCGTAGAAAGGAGCCCAAACGGGACTAGCATATTCAAGTACAGGTCTCACGAAAGATCATTATAATCATGTGGATCATTATGGATCGTCAAACTCCTTAGACCACCTTTTCACGAACCCCAAGGTTGCATTATTGATTATGGTATTTATGTGGTCTTCAAAAGAAAAACGCGAATTGAGTGTAAACCCTAAGTCACGCACTTTGTCAAGTCGTCTGAGGGGATGCCCATCGATCTTGAAATTAAAAAGCAGAGGGTTTTTTTGCGTGAAAAGGACATACAAGTACACTTATTGATGTTAAGAGGAAGAAGGTTAATAGAACACCATTTATGAAAGGCACCAAGATCCGAGTTCAAAGTTTCGCAGTAATGATCATTAGATATTAAGCGAAAAATTTTCGCGTCGTCAGCATAGCAGAGAAAAAGGATACATCATTGATGTATATTATGAACAACAGTGGACCGAGATGACTACCTTGGGGTACACCTTATGTATTCTTAATATAATCGGAAAGGAAACCACGGAAATGGACACATTGAGTACGCTCAGACAAATACGAGAAAATCCAATCAATAAAACGATATGGGAAGCCGAGAACTGACAATTTATGAACAAGAATATTGTGATTAATCCTGTCGAAAGCCTTGCTGAAGTCGGTGGAAATACAATCCACTTGCTTGCCCGATTTAATGGCAGAAATGCAATAATTCGAGAACCCCAAAAGGTTAGTAGTGCTTGACTTTCCCTAAATGAACCCATGTTGAAAGGGCATTAGAAAAGGCTTGCAGTGGAAATAAAGTACATACATCACAGACGAGGGCCTCGAAGAGTTTAGCTATACAACTCGAATTGGCAACAGGACGATAATTTGAGACGTCGCTCTTGTTACCTTTCTTGTGCAAGGGAGTGATCATCGAACGCTTCCAAGACATAGGAAAAACATCAGTACGAAGAGATAAATTAAATATTTATAACAAAGAATGGGGACAATAGTAGAATCACATCTTTTCAAAACACAAGATGGGATTCCATCAGGGCCACTCGAGAAATTGTCAATTAATCTATAGATATGATTGTGTATGGTGATCTCGTCAAATATAAGGTCCTTAAGCACGAGAGATGTCGGCGGAAGCTTCGTTAGATGGGGGAAATCCTTAGAATTGATATCACAGTTGGTATCACAGAATGCAGTCTTAAAGAAGTCTGCAAAAAGATTACAAACTACTTTAGGGTCATTACTACTAGTAGAACCATAGAAGTGAGAAGATGGATAACCGTCAGATTTACGCTTAGAGTTGACGAACTTCCAGAACCGTTTCGGACAATCACGAAGGGAAGATTTCAAATTCTCAATATAAGCGCAATACGACTCATTGGCAGCATTTAACGAACTGATCACGCATTTCAGAATAAGCAAGAAAATCGGAATCACTCCTAGAGGAACAGAACCTCTTCCAGGCTTCAGTTTTTTTATTTTTCAAATATTTCACCTGACTATTAAGCCAAGACTGACAACGACTCGAAGGACTCATCTTTTTAACTGAGATACAATCCGCAAAACTACGCGAGATAATATTATAAAATGAATTGACAGCCTTATTAATGTCACGTTCCTGTAGGACGCTATCCCAGTCACAGTTTAATAGCCAATTATTTAATTTCAAAAAGTCTGCCTTTTTAAAGTTATAGCAATAGTTAGTATGGAGCGAAGACTCAACAAGCACAGGATCGAATGAAAATGTCAAAATAAGAGCCGGGTGATGATTCGACTCAGGCAGTAAAGGTGCAGTGCAACGACGAACCGTTGTCCCAGCAGGATCAGAGGAAAATATCAGATCCAGATATCTGTTGTAATCATTAACAACGGCATTACACTGTGTCAAACCAGAGGACGCGATATTGTCAAGGAATGACGACATGTACGAATTAACCATCGTAATGGATGGAAGCAAGATGCCGTCCTCAGCCTCACTCCAACCAACGGAGGGTAGATTGAAGTCGCCCACCAGGAGTATCTCATCGGAAAAAGATGTATCGCTCGTGAGTTCGTCGAGAAATGTTGCCAGCCGCTCGTATGAAGCCAAGGGTGAATTCGGAGGGATGCAGACCGTTGCAACAAATATAGATTTGTGTGGAAGACGCAAGACAATACATAACAGCTCAATATCCTCAAAACGCGACGTAACCAACCGCTCGCAAGCTATGTTCCGGCGAACAGCGCACAAAACGCCTCCACCAACAGGAGCATGCAATTCGGAGTGGCGGTCACGCCGAAAGACAATGAAGTCCGGGCTAAAGAGCTCAGCATCATTAATCCCTCCATGAAGCCAAGTCTCGGTCAAGCAGACCACGTCAAAACAGGAACCAGTCGTACCAATAAACAGGCGAGTCGTTTTCGAGCGAATTCCAATCACGTTGGCATAGTAGAGGGATAAAGTGATGAGATGGGACGTTCCTTATGCGTAAACTCTCGCGAAATGCATCCAGACGGCCAAATATTAGACGATACAATAGAATAGAATAAATCCTCAAATGATCGACGCCTGTGAGCAGAGTTCAGCTTCATGTAGTCCAATGTGCCACGTGAGATCCCGAAGCGCGAAGAAATCAACCGAATCACTTCATCTTTAGAGGTCTCCGGATGAAGGCGTGAGACGAAGATAGGTCGTGGACGTTTCGCGTGCCTGAAGGTAATAACATCCGCAGTATATGGAGCCGTCGCAGGAACTGTGAAGACTCCGTCATGAGAGCCAGTCGAGAAATCCGCTGGCGATCGCTCTGAGTTTGTTTCTTGCGATGACGCTGGACAGGCCAGACCAGAGGATTAGAATTCCCATTTAAAGCTCCCTCCTCGGATGATGGACGAGCTAAGACGTCCAAGCAGGCCGGGAGAGGCTGCACCTCTAAGGGAACCACTTTGCCAGTAGTTGAAGGAGTCTGCGTCATGTCAGGAACTGTAGGAACCTGCATACCAGTAGCGTCGCGGCACAAAAGAGATCTGACGTCAGCAGTCATTAGGGCCGATGCGTCAAGCAATTTGTCGAGAAGGAGTTAAGGTCCTCAGAGAAATGCTGAATGCATGCAGAATTAGCTGAGATTGCATTTACCTTAGCAACAATTATTGATTGCTCCGTGTACATCTTATCCGCAAAAGATTTCGTAAAACTCAGAAGATGGCATGGTTTGATATCCGCACATTCCTCGCGGGTGAAATACCCACTAGGATCAATCCTAACTGATCGCTTAAGGGGGGACATCACAGTAGCACACAAAAAAATAGGCATATTTTCGGGAATTAATTTTGGCTGAATAAAAGTATCAATCGAAAATCTGTAAAGTAGTTTTTATAGCAATACTAAAAAAGTACAAAATGTAATTTTTTCAATAAAAAATATTTAAAAATGGCGGCTGCGCAGCATATGCCCCAAGGCGCCTATTTTTGAAACCGTGTCGATGGCCGAAGACGTAGACTCCTTAATTTTTGACCGGGAAGAAAAAACCAATTTTTTTTAGTTTTCGCATAACAACAGCTAGCGAGCTACGTAGGATTTTTTCGATATATTGATTTTTCACAAAATGGTGCATGTTTGGAAAAAAAATTTAATTTTTAACAAAAAAAACGCCATAAAATCGTCGATAAAAAAGAAACTAAGCCATATAAAATAAAAATCCAACGTAGCTCCGTGGAGCAAGATATTTCGAAGCTACTGTCAAAATTTCAAGTCGATCGGTAAAGATTTGCTCGAGTTATGTCTTCGGCGAGCTCAAAAAAAGTGGTTTCGAGAAAAACGCGTTTAAAGTTTTAATTCCTGAGAAACCATATGAAAATACCTGAGAGGCGTTACCGCAGAATGAAAAATTTGGGCACTCGGACACTTTTGCCGTATTCCATCATTTGGTATATTATTTTTAAGACCCTAAAGCAACTTTTAAGCCAAAAAAATTTTTTTCGAAACATTGATAATTTTACTGTGATGTCCCCCCTTAAGGCAGGAGGCGTGGAAAACTTGATGACATACACCGATGCATTTAACCTTATCATTGGAGACATGTTCAGTACAGATCTTGCAGCATTCCATCTTGGGTGCACAAAAATCAGTCAACCCCCACAAATGTTGAACAGCGCTGGAATTAGCCGGGGCAACAACCTGGTGTCAGCGATGCGTCCAGACACATACAATCCGAAAAGGTGGGACACGAGCTAACCTGAATTACAATTCCAGAAGCAGTTGAGCACAAAAAAGAAGTCTTAGGATAGTAGTATGCAAAGCCTCGGCAGAGGCATATACTAAAGAGTTTACCCTTGGAAAAAACAATCTCCAACGATTGCAAATCCTGAAACCACAGTGGCACGGGGAGAGGGTAAACAGCAAACATGTTGCTCAAATACATATTATCTTCTTCTCGTTTATGAATGTGTTTTATATAAAATTATCAAACACAAATGAAGTATTCAAGGGTAACGACTTTTACACACAAAAAATTAGATTGGCTAATTGGAAATTTTTCTGAATGTACATATGTTCCAGACATTGCATACTGTCTAGGTGAGGGATTTGCAGGCGTATAAAAATGTACCTTCTTGTTGATAAGTGCGGGCGCCAAAGGAAGTTGAGTATACAAAATGTGGGGAGCGGCAACTATGATCAAATTCTTTTACTAGACACCCAACAAAAAAAACATGTTGCCGGCTGTTCACGCCTGAACAAATTAAATTCTAAGTTCCCTAGATAACAGTCAAGCAAAGTTCACTGACTCACGGCATGCAACATTATTTGGCTACGAAAGCTTCTTGCCGGTCGCGTCACTTATGCAGCGTAAGCTTATTGCACTTACCTGCGCGACGAATTTACGCCATATGCCCGTGAGTCAGTGAACTCAGTTTTAGTGCAACGTATTGTTATTAATTTCATAAATTTGTACCCACAAATTTGTATTCATAACTTTGTATTTGGTTCACATACTGTGCCTAGTATGTAAGTATTTGTTTGTAATTTTTGTATAAATAGATTGTAAGTCGTTAAATAAATCAGAATTCTTTTAGAACCCGACCAGCGGTAATTTTAATTGAATTCCCCCTCCGGTCTCAAAGAACCTTTTGAGACGTTACACAGTGCAGCAAGCTCTAGTTCTCAAAGAACCTTTGAGAATATTCTTGCCAGCATTGTACATGGTCCTTCGAACCGGATAAGATCTACTTAGCGTTTCAAAGAATCTTTGAATCCAGATCTATCCAGAAAACTACGATTTCCACTGAATTTCGACGAGAAATTTGGAAACTTGCTAATTTTTAGCACAAGAGACACAAGAGACTCAGATCTCAGTCACTCTACGGTCAAGAAGAAAAATACAATTTTCTTCACCGAAAAGTCCAAATTACCTGGACTACTCCCTTTCAATCAGTCACAGATACGTAATCCTCCAAAGCCCAAGGTTAAGCCTAAAAATGAACACAGATTCATTAATCCAAACCCAAAAGGAGTTAGCTCAGAAACTCGAAAAACTTTCAAGCAACTTCAAAAAAGATGGTGCTTCGAGAAAAACACTAGAATACCTCGCAACAAAGAAACTTGATGTAGAAACCATCTGGAGAGCCTTTGATGATCTACACAAGCAAATAAAAACTGTTCTCTCAGAAGAACATCCGTATTTCACTGAGCAATTATATGAGAAAACTCAAACATTGTTCAATTCAACGCTAAAAGCGATTCTAGCAGCAGGAGAAAAACGCTCAGCCTCATCTACACCTAATATGTCGAACGATGAAGAACCTACGCCTCAAAAAGATACCACTCCTGTAACACCTGCCATTCCTCCAACTTTTGGTGCTCAAATGCCGCTTTATTCTTGGGGGGCACCACCTCTAATGAATAATTTGCCAAAACTACCACCTATAAAAATTCCTAAGTTCAGTGGAAACTACAAGGAATGGAAAACATTTATTGAATTATTCTCTAATGTAATCCACTCAAATAGCTATTTAAGCAACGTGGAGAAAATGCAGTATCTTCTTTATCATTTAGAAGGAGACGCTAGGAAGATTATAAGCCACCTCCAATTGTCTAGTAACAATTACAACACGGCCTTACAGCTTGTAAAGGCACGTTTCAGTAACAACAGAAAAATTGTTACAACGTACATAAACACCATCATAGATGCAAGAAGGGTTGAATATAGAAACCAAGAAGACATAATCTTGCTCTATGACACAATTAAGGAGTGCTTAGAAGCGTTAAAAAACTTCCAGTATAACACTGATGAATGGGGTCCGATAATTATCTGTATCGCTATGAGAAAATTAGACACTGAAAGTCTTCGACTCTTTGAAGAAACCTTAGCCAATCCCAGGGAAATGCCATCCACTGAGGACCTGCTCAACTTTCTCGAAAAACGGTATCAGGTACTAGACTGCATAAAAGGTTCTAAACCGACAAAACCAGACACTCAATTCACGAATAAGAGAAAATCTTTCTATACATCAGCTAACCGTTCCTGCCTTCTATGCGACAAAGATCATCAGTTGTATCATTGCACTGAATTTAAAAAAATGGACTTGCCGGAAAGATACAAATTTATAGGAAAAAAAGGAGTCTGCACTAATTGCTTATCCCATAAAAAAGGAGAAAAATGCAAAACAAACAGGTGCTGCTTTTACTGCAAAAAAGCACACCACACACTCTTGCACCGAAACATAGAGAACAATGTTCAATCAAAATCAGGGCAAAAGAACACAGAAGCAGTGGATACTCCGCTCCACAATGAAGATGCAGTAGCACTTCACAACAAGACAAAAATACCCAAGGTTCTCTTGCCAACAGCGATGGTGAGAATCAAAAATGTTTTTGGTCAAACCGAGATGTTCAGAGCACTAATAGATCCTGGCTCCCAAGTCTCATTAATAACAGAAGAGGTTGTCCAGAATTTAAAACTAAGGAAGGACAGAATAGCCACCACTATTTTTGGGGTAGGTGAAACAAAAGCCGCTAAGGCAAACAGCAAAGTAACTCTCCAGCTACAGCTCAAACATGAGAATAATACGTTCCTTCGCGTGGAAGCATTAGTACTACCCAAGCTTAACTCGGTGCTTCCTGAAAGTCCGACGCCAATGCTTAACATGAAAGAATATGGGAACATGATGCTAGCTGATCCGACTTTCAACATGCCTGGCCCAATTGATTTATTACTTGGTGCGGATGTCTACGCAAACATAGTGTTAAATGGATGGAAACCGAAAAAACCAGCCGCCCAAAACACCAAATTAGGTTGGATCATCTTTGGAAGCTTCCCCAACACATGCCAAACCACAAATAATGTATCAAGTTTCATATCCACAGCTGAGATTGATAAAAAAATGGAAAAATTCTGGGAAATAGAAGATAATCCAGCTCAGCTTCCGTCAGATGATCACTGCTCCGAGCACTTCAAATCCACACACTCTAGAGATAAGGATGGTAGATACATTGTCCGACTACCTTTCAAAAAGAATGCAGGAACCCTGGGTTACTCCAAGGACAAGGCCATAGCACGATTAATTCAAACGGAGAAAAGGCTAAAGAAGTCTCATATTGACAAAGAGGGCTATGACAATTTCCTTACAGAATATTTACAACTCGGACACATGAGCCCAGCTAGACCTTATACAGGAGACCCAACAAAAGTCTATTATTTGCCACACCACGCGGTATTCAAACAAGACAGCAGTACAACAAAACTCAGAGTAGTATTTGATGGGTCTTCTAAAACTAATTCTGGGCTATGCCTAAACGACCTATTGCATAGCGGACCAAAAATCCAACAGGACTTACATCAAATAATGCTTAGATGGCGAAAGCATCGTTATGTATTCACCGCCGATCTGGAAAAAATGTTCAGGCAAATCAAAGTTGCACCAGAAGACAGGAATTATCAACGGATCCTCTGGAGACTTCATCCAACGGAAGAAATCCGAGAGTTTAAATTAAACACTGTCACGTATGGAACAGCTCCAGCCACATATCTAGCTGTCAAAACGTTAAAACAACTTGCTCAGGATGAAGGTGATTGCTTTCCTCTAGCAAGGCAAATAGTAAACAAAGACTTCTACGTAGATGACATGCTTACAGGAGCAGACACAAGCTCAAAGGCTAAACAAATACAACATGAGACAATTGCCTTGCTGCGTTCTGGCGGTTTCAATCTTCGCAAGTGGACCTCAAACTGTGCAGACCTATTAAAACCCATCCCTGAAGAACTACTAGAGAAAGGCATTTTAGAAATCAAGGAGGACGATTCGATAAAAACATTAGGAATTCGTTGGAATCCAAAACATGATGAATTTGAGTTCTTTCTTAATTTCGACTTTAAAGATGGAAATTTCACGAAACGAGAGTTACTCTCTAAAATGGCTAGTCTCTTCGATCCATTAGGATGGCTTGCTCCAGTAACAGTAACAACCAAACTCATCATGCAGTCTTTTTGGAAAGCAGGAACAGATTGGGATCAGGTTCCTCCCAAGGAAATAATCGATTCTTGGAAAAAGCTAGAAGCTGAGATAATGAATGTACAGTCTATCAAAATTCCCCGGTGGATAAAATATCGGGAACATCAAGAAATTCAAATTCATGGATTCTGCGATGCCTCCGAGAAAGCATACGCTGCGGTGGTATATTCTCGAACAATTTGCCCCACTGGCAAAATACATGTAACACTACTAACAGCAAAAACAAAGGTTGCCCCATTGAAACAGAAGACATCGCTTCCTCGTCTAGAACTATGTGGTGCATTACTGTTAGCAGAACTACTGCAGACTACCATTTACGCTCTGGAAATCGAGCACCCTACAGTTTTTGCTTGGTGCGATTCTGAGATTGCCTTAGCATGGATTGCTAAAAATCCGAATAATTGGCAAACCTTTATTGCAAATAGGGTCAGCAAAATACATGAAGCATTTGACAGATCCATTTGGAGGCATGTATCCTCTCCAGAAAATCCAGCAGATGTCGCATCAAGAGGAATTAACCCAGCTAAGCTTACCACGTGTAGTCTCTGGTGGAAGGGACCACTGTGGCTTAGTAAACTCCCTGAATCATGGCCAGCTAAAAAGCGCAACTTTACCACAGACAGAGACGAGAGAAAGTCCACTACAGTTTTTACAACAACGATTTCTTCCTCTGAAATTTTTAAATGCTCCTCATACATGAATCAAGTCAGAATTATTGCATACTGCTTAAGGTTCATAAACAACTGCAATCTCTCTAAAGAAAACAAAAGAGATGGTCATCTTTCAACGAAAGAAATTCAAGAAGCAACCAATCGCATTATACGGATTGCACAAATGGAAGAATTCGCTGAGGAATTAGCCTCTCTAAAGAAGAAAACTCCCCTCAAAAAATGCAGTAAGCTCTTATCGCTTAATCCGTTTCTAGATTCTGAAGGCATCATAAGAGTAGGTGGCAGACTAGAAAAGTCAGATTTATCAATGGAAGCAAAGCATCAAGCCCTGTTACCAAACAACCATCATATAACAAACATTATCATAGATCATGCTCACAGGCAGACTCTACATGGGGGAACCCAGCTGACTCTTAGCCACATAAGATCAAAATTCTGGATAACGAATGGCAAACGAGTTGTGCAAGGAAGAATTCACAAGTGCGTAACATGTGTGCGGCAACAACAGAGGTCAACTCAACCCCTAATGGGAGATCTACCCGCAGTACGCGTAACCCCATCTCCCCCCTTTTCAAGCTGTGGGATTGATTACGCGGGACCCTTTTTAACGAAGGCATCAAAGGGAAGAGGGATTAAAACAACCAAAGGATATATATCGCTATTTGTCTGCATGGTCACAAAAGCAGTACATCTAGAACTTGTCTCTGACTTAACATCGGAAGCATTCCTTGCGGCTTATAGAAGATTTGTTGCCCGCCGGGGGAAGTGCAGCCAAATTTATAGCGATAATGGAACCAACTTTGTCGGCGCTAAGAAACAAATGGACAAAGAATTACAAATGGCTATTCTCAGTTCTGCCAAATATGCTTCAGAAGCTTTAGCCAACGACGGGACAGAATGGAAATTTCTACCTGTAGCCAGCCCTCACCTCGGAGGCTTATGGGAGGCTGGGGTTAAGTCCGTCAAAGGACATCTCAAACGAGTCTTAGGCGAAACTTTACTAACTTACGAAGAGTTCAGTACTGTTTTGTGCCAAGTGGAAGCTTGCCTAAACTCCAGACCTATAGGTCAACAATCCAGTGACCCCAAAGACCTAGAGCCACTAACCCCAGGTCATTTTCTAATTGGACGACCCCTCATAGCACCACCCGTTCCCGAAGTTGATGAAAAACAAATTCATCAGCGCTGGAAGTTAATAACAAAACTTCAGAGAGACATATGGAAAAGGTGGTCCACGGAATATTTAGCGCTTCTTCAGCAAAGAAGCAAATGGAAGACAATTGGCAAAAATCCCAACATTGGTGAACTAGTTTTGTTGAAGGAAGATAACTTACCACCTCAAAAATGGTGCTTGGGACGAATTGTAGAATTACACCCTGGGGATGATAATGTAGTACGCATAGTCTCAGTACAGTTCAAAAACGTCATCAAAAAACGTCCTGTACATAATTTGTGCCAGTTACCAATAAACATTTACAATTCTGATAATGATAATCAGGACAAGACCTTTACAGCAACAGTAGTTCGGAAAACAAGAAAGCGTTCCACAAAGAAGAATTACAATACAATAGAGCCACAACTCTGGTCAACCCCGGAGCACTTTCACAAGATTGGATCTCCAAAAGAAGCAGTAGCCATTTCCCCTCCGCCTGTAAAGAAGAGGAAAACGAAAATAGCACCCTGCAATTGGGCTTCAAGTCTACTACATACAACAATTTTGATGTTTTATTGGCTAACAGTAGCCTTCGCCAGTGACTACGAGGTAGTCCAACCCAAGTTTGGTTTTTATATAGAAAACTTAGGCAGTGCCCAAGTAAAAAGAGGAAATCTCCGACTTCAAGTAAGCTTTCCTATAGCTGAAATTCTCCATGACAGAGAGAATGTGGAAAATACTTGGAGGCAAATAAAGGAGATGTGTGAACAGACGGAAAGAATTACAAAAATAACACGCTGCAAGACACTGTTCGAGCATTTATCGATAAGAAAACTACATCTTTTAAAGTCCGTTGATGAAGTTCTTAATTATACGGAACAGAAAACTAGAAGAAAAAGGGGGCTTTTTGGAAAGTTCCTTACTAGTGTTTTTGGAGTAAACGATGAGGTTTACAAGGAAATCGAGGACTTGCATCACAATCAGCATAAAATCCTACAATTTACCAACCAAGAGGTGCTACTAATTAACGCAAGATTAAATCAAACAAATTTTGCAATAGTGGAGAAGCTAAAACAATTCGATGGCAGACTAATTCAAGTAATTAAATCCATCAACGAAATGGCAAATTGGTACACCAGCGCTGATCACAACAGGATTAGTATTGAGGTCGTATCAACATATATCAGTGCCGAGGATTATTTCGATGAAATTCAGGAAAAATACGTTCATTGGTTAAATGCGTTGCACGGCCATGGTCACATACTAGATTTCATAACTCTACAAGAAATTAATACCTCCATCCAGAACATATCACAGAAAATTGGTACCCAGTTACTGATTTTACCAACTCCCCGAAGGGATCTAGATGTGAAGGTATATAATGGTACGATGATCTTATACGGATACCTAAACATCATAGAAAGAGCTGTATATAGTCTCATACATGTGACTCCAATTCCTCAGACCATAAAGGACAATACCTTTGCGGTGGCTACAATTCAATTCTCCACCATCGCTGTAAATTTTGACCAACAGTCTTATTTCTACCTGAAAAATGAAGAACTAAGGTCTTGCTCAGAAATATCAAAACAGGGCTATCTCTGTAGTCCAACAATAATCTACAACATCGATGAAAGTCCGTCATGCGTCATAGACGAAATTTATGAGCGACACGCAAAAACCAAGTGTGAAATAAAGCAACTAGAGATTACAGGCACTATTTGGAAGGCTTTAACAATGAAGAATACCTGGCTTTATATAACTGATCAAACAAGGGTCGTATCTGTGACATGTAAGGGTTCAAGGATAGAGGTACATTTGAATGCCTCTGGCATCATTCATCTAGCTGACTATTGCCACCTAAAGACGAAGGAAGTAACGTTGAAGACTTCTCTAGACGAATCAGTAGATGTCATCACCAGCTATACGAAGAATATCAGCTTGAATCCAGCCAACATAACTTTCACTAAACCACCAGCCCGGCTGCAGTCCAAAGCATTGATACGTGCAGACGAGCAAATCATCGACTACAGCCAGGAGACTAAGCCACATGAAGTTACCCTACGAAGATCCCTGCTCTATCACTCAATTTCAACCACCAGCGTGATTGCCATAGTTATACTTTCCTTGGCAATTTGGCGATACTGGACCAGCGTGAAGAAGATGCTCACCTGCTGCAACTTAAGATGCTCAGATGCTGCAACCTCAAGCCGAGACCGTCACCCGAGGCAACAGGAGTCTCTGCAACATCATTTCGACCGAGTTCTGGCATCTGCCGCCGGCCCCCAGCATGTTCACGCCTGAACAAATTAAATTCTAAGTTCCCTAGATAACAGTCAAGCAAAGTTCACTGACTCACGGCATGCAACATTATTTGGCTACGAAAGCTTCTTGCCGGTCGCGTCACTTATGCAGCGTAAGCTTATTGCACTTACCTGCGCGACGAATTTACGCCATATGCCCGTGAGTCAGTGAACTCAGTTTTAGTGCAACGTATTGTTATTAATTTCATAAATTTGTACCCACAAATTTGTATTCATAACTTTGTATTTGGTTCACATACTGTGCCTAGTATGTAAGTATTTGTTTGTAATTTTTGTATAAATAGATTGTAAGTCGTTAAATAAATCAGAATTCTTTTAGAACCCGACCAGCGGTAATTTTAATTGAATTCCCCCTCCGGTCTCAAAGAACCTTTTGAGACGTTACACAGTGCAGCAAGCTCTAGTTCTCAAAGAACCTTTGAGAATATTCTTGCCAGCATTGTACACCGGCAAGTGTGCTTGTCCCTTTCCCTTCTCCCCGCTCTGCGCGACGATGCATCATAGCGTCCGTAATAGTCAGTAGAAAATAATTCATAGTGCGCAACGGTTTATTTTTTGTATTCACGCAATATTATTTAAGTTTTCTTGTAGTTAAGTATTTTATTTAAATAAAAACGTGGACAATGTCGCTACCAGTGGAAAATGTAAAGACTAAACGAAATGTCGTGTTTGTTTTGTGTGTTTAGTCAAAAACCAAAACCACAATCGTTTATTAATATTCAAAGAGCAGCAAATCGGAGAAAAGATGACGTTAATGAGACGAAAAAAAATACGGACTTTACTGAACACAATTGTTCATGGCATCGAACTTGTTTGGCAAGTAACATTAGTAAAGAGAAAATAAGGCGTCAAGCATTAGCATTACATAAACTGGAGAATGTCTCTACTTCCACCTCCTCTGCAGAAGCAAGTGTGCCAGGCACTCAACGTGTTCGTCAGTCATCAAGGACTGATTAATAAAGATCTGAAATGTTTAATCTGTGGTAAACAAACATAAAATAAAAACGAAACACGTTTTTAGTGCTCCGAAATTTCGGCGGCGGAACAAATTTTAAACACTGTCCGAAAAAAAAATATGTTTTCACAAAAATTGGCATTTGCGAACATCCAGCTGATTTATTTGCAATAGAAGTGAGGTATCATAAACACTGTTATCGTGATTATCTACGACTACCAAAAACTTCAGCAACTACAGCAGGTAGCCCTCCAAATAAAATACCACATGACATACTTATAGAAGCATTTGAGAAGCTGATTGATGAAATAAAACATCAATTAACATCTCACTCTTTGGAAGTGTCATTTTTGGCTAAGCGACGAACTGAACTCACTGAAGTAGAATATGCAGTTATAGAAAATCGCGTTATTAAATGACTACTTATTGATAAGTATGGTGAAAACATTTTATTTTTATATCCATGTGATCGATCGAAATCATCATTGGTGTTTATGGGCAACATACCACTGGATGAAGTCATTGAACATATTCGTTCCATAAATTCAACAAACTACATTGTTCAAGTAGCAAAACAACTTCGCAGATTATTAAGTACTGAAGTAATATCAGATGGATATTTATGTGATGAAATTTTAATTGAACAACTTTAAAAAAATTTTTTTTTAAGGATAATTTCAGTGCTAAGAATAAAAAATTAAGTGAGGATTATAATCGACGAGCGTTATCAGTGTTTCATGATATATATGTATTTCACGATTACTGAGAAACAAACTCCAAAGCAAAGCAAGAGGCAACAGATATATGTAAGTTTCTTTCAAATAATATTTATGTTGGCCGATCAACGTGGATTTGACACAAAATTTTTAGCTTCTTATGAAATTTTGAATTACTGCAAGTAACTTTTTGACGCAGAAGGATTTTACAGGAAATCTCCATAATCGGAACTCGCTCTTAAAATTCAAAATTATTATAAGTGTGGTACAAACACGCGGCAGAACGTTACAAAATTACATACTTCAAAATTTTATATTGTTGATAGTGTGGCACTTGTTCATCGAATCCAATTAAAAAATTTCAACACCTTTGCGATTTTGCTGAGCATTCTTCAAAAGAATCCATAATCTTTTCTTACAGCTAAATGTAAAACAAATAGATATTGTATTTGAGCGATATGATGATATTTCGATAAAATATTTGGAGTCAACTTTACGGAGTAAAGTACGGACCTGCTGAGCAGGTGAAAAAATCTATTATAAAAACCATAAAAACAATCAGTGATTCATGTAATTTCTCTCTATTTTTGGAGCTGGTTTGTTAACAAATTAACCACTATAAATTTATTATTTTTTTACTAGGATATTTCCGAGTAGCCAAATGTCCCGGTCAGCATTTAGAACATTATGGTAACTCCACTTTAAGTGTATATTAAACAAAAATCCATTATAATTATGAAAAAAATGTGCTGGAAAATTCACTGTTTTTGAAAATCGCATACATATTTCGAGCTTCAACTCTAATACTGGAAAACTAAGCAAAACCGCGGGACATATATGGGGGTGATTCAGACACCCCTCAATATGAGACACCTAAATTTTACCTTTGTAGGTCACTTCTCCGGCCACCCTGTATTAGATCCTTTCGGTTCGTGAATGGGAATATATACATACCTATATCCCCGGTTCGAAGCGAGTGAAAATGTCAGGTCAAATCAACAAAAATACGTACGTAAAAAGAATTATTCGAAAACGCTGGTTGAATAAAAGATAAATCATTTTCATTGAGGGAAGAAATATTAACGTTCATATTATTATCTATCACGATATTAAATAGGATATGACTTTACCTTTTAAAAGTTATTTTCTTCTTCCATGCGCCAAAATCTTCTACATTTACAAGTCCTTGCCTGGAGGTGCGGCGCAAGCATACAAGCGCATAGCATAGTGTATTTTAAGCCCAATTAGGACCTTTTCAAATATATATTATGTATATATATATCCTTCAGACTAACGCACACAAATAAAAGGTCAGTTCACGCCTTGAACTTGTACACGATTTTGCATGCGCAAGAATCAAATAAAAGTTATTTTAGGCGTATTCGAGCGGATCTGGTTGGAACACTGCCCAGCGAGAAAATAAGCAATCCTAGATGCAAGCGGGAGCTATCCTTTAGGAAGCATGGATGCATGACTCTTTGTTGGGCAATTCATTTCAATTTAACATTGCATGTCAATAGGAGGAAGCAGTAAAAAAGCTTTTCTTCTGCTTCTCCCAAGATTCCAGGGACCAATATGGAATGCATCACATTGACTGGACATGAGATATATGTGGAATCAAAGTCTCTGCTCTACCCCTTCCCACAAAATGTGGTCAGTTTGTAACTAACTTCTATAGGGCTAGTTTGCATTTTTAATTTCGGAAATTTAAAGTATTATAAATGAACGAACTCAATTAGCCCAAAATCATGTTACTGGACTTGAACGATCAGCGCTCTGCTTCCGCTCAAAGTACAAACAGGTATGAATCATTTTCAACCGGCATTCATGAACTGCGTCGACGAAGAGTTCGATCGGAAAGGCGTGAGTGAGAAAAAAATCTGTAAGGTGCTTTTCTTCGCGTTTTCTTGTGCTTCCCTCTAGCTTCCATACGACGAACCTGGAATTGACAGTGAAAAGTTTTCTTTGCTTCCACCAGGCTTCCGTGGAATTGCCTGACCAAATTTCCCGGTGGGTGTGAACGCTGTCGCTAGCGCGTTTAGAATTGGCTGACTCAGCGGGTATCATGGGTATGAATAGTGCCCTTTTAATGATTTCCTGGGTTGTAGGTACAACCGCCAGTTCCTTGTAGCCATCTAAGGATCTTAAGGGGGTATTGCGCTTTGAAATATTGAAAAAATCGAAATTTTTTTTTTTTAATATTTCTATTGTTAATGTATTTAAGATTGTATTCCAAAACGAATTGTTCAAAAATTCATAAAATTAACGTAGTTATGATGCCTCAAAGTTGAAGCGGCGACCGCGATGCGAGTGCGGCGATCTATCTAACTTTAATCGCGTTTTTCTTGAAACAGCATTTTTCAAAACGGTCACCACGATATCCCAAGTTCTACTTGACCGATTTTCTTCAAATTTATACAGAATCATCCTTATACTAGCCGCTATCGCCGGAACTACGATTTTGTTTATGCGATAAATAGTTTTTTATTATCCAACATTTACTTAATTTTATTTAAAAAAATTTATTTATTTATTGTATTTAAAAAAAACCCAAAAAACTTTTACAAATTTCTATATTTTTACTTTTCCCTAGTTGAGGCGATAACCAATAGGATACAAATTAACAATAATTTGGAATTTTTTGTTTCAGACGTCTCTGAGGGCTGCAATCATGGTGACCGTTAACCCCTTCGCGAAAAACATCTCTATTTTGACCAGCTCTGACAGCTGGAATTTTTTTGTATGGTCAACGAAAAAATATATATTGGTACCAGAGACTTGTGTTAATAAATAACAACAACAAAAATTCAAAATATCTTTTGTAGTTTCCGAGAAAAAAAATCTTGAAATATTGCTCCAAAAATGACATTCAAAGCGCAATACCCCCTTAAGTCTTCTAGTGTTGAAACATCAATGAACGTAGATTGCTACTTAAGTTTTGAGATATGGCAACACCAGTGTGAATATGTACAATCTGACATATTGATCGTAAAGTTTGCCTTTTTTAATGGTAAACGTACTCAGAACATTTTGCCATACGAATGATATTTGTGTTGTTTACAGATATTTGAAAAATTACTCTTGTTAAAAAAATTGAACTAAATCGTGAACATTTTCGTGCGATGATTTTTTATGACTTTCGACGTGGATTAAACCAATACCAGTGTGCCGATTAACTCGCTGCGACTTTTGGTGATGAAGCATCATGTCGAGCAACCGTGTTTCGCTGGTTTTCTGAATTCGTTACAGGACGAATTTCGTGAAGGTCGTCCAAAATCGGTTGATGTGCCAGAAAAAAATCGATGCTTTGCGTGAACTGATATTGTAAGATCGTCATGTGAGATACCGTGAGATTGAGGCATGCTTGGGCATTAGTTCTACTTGCATACATTCAATATTGCATGAACATTTGGTCGTCAAAAAGATTTGTTCGCGTTGGATACCGCATAATTTGACAATCGCTGAAAAAAGACTCGTGTCGATTGGTGAACAAATGTTAAAACATTCAATCACGGTGCTTCAAAAGACATCTATAAGATCGTGACAGGCGACGAATCATGGATCTATGCATATGAACCCGAAACTAAACAACAATCGACTGTATGGGTCTTTCAAGACGAGCTAAATCCAACAAAAGTTGTTCGCGCACGAAGCACTTCGAAGCAAATGGTCGCCTGTTTTTTCGGAATAACTGGATAAGTCGCCACCGTTCCATTAGAGCAACGTAGAACGGTCAATTCTGAATCGCACACCACCATTTGTTTGTCAGAAGTGTTCGGAAAAATAAGGGAAACCAATTGCGGAAAACGAATAATTCTCCACCACGACAATGCAAGCTGTCACACATGAGCTCAAACAAGAGAATTTTTGAGCTTTCAAAACATCGAATTGATGGTTCATCCACCGTACAGTCCTGATTTGGCACCCAATGATTTCTTCTTATTCCCGCATATCAAAAATAAATTGCGAGGCAACGTTTTTCGGCGCCTGAAGAAGCGGTTGATGCGTTCAAATCACATGTTTTGGAGGTATCTTAATCGCAGTGAAAAAAGTGCTTCGAAAATTGGTTCAAACGCATGCAAAAGTGTATTAACCTTCAAGGAGAATATTTTGAAAAACGATAAAGCCATTTTCGATTATAAATATTTGTTTTTACTTCAAAACTTAAGTAGCAACCTTACCGTACAGTCGCCTTCTGAGAACTTTCTTCCGACTTCGCGGCTCTTAAGTTCAGTGTGCTGGATTCTCAGAAATGTTTCCGACCTGGGATTCAGCATACAGCATTTCCTAAAAATGTTCCGAATGAACACGGATTATATGAGAGTGTATATTTGACCATTTCTCACGGAATTTATTTGAGGACTGGGGGGTGTTTCTCAGAAAAACGTTCCGAGTACCTACCGATTTTGCTCGGTGGTGTAGAATTTGGATTTTCTCGGACAGTAAAATTGCTTGTTTGTGTTTACATAGATAGATATGTATATATTAACAAGCGAGAACATTTTGCACAAGCTGTACAACAGCAGCAGCAGCTATATATTTGTCGATCCATAACAAAAATAGTCACAAAAATAAAAAGTGTTTAAACACGTAAATTCCGCTGTGGCTACTCTTCCGAAAACCGTCAAGCGGCTACAGTATACTGTAGCCACTGGATTTTCACGCATTCAAACGTGAACTTGCTCACAAACGCTGAGCCAGCCAATCACAAACGCGCTAGCGTCAGCTATCACAGTGTTCCCAGGAGATCAGCTCGAATACGCCTTATATTTATATCCATTGCATTCTCAACATTTTCGCCCTTGCTGGGTTTCAAGATCATATTTAAGGTCTTGTTTACAGGAAGTGATAGCCAGAGCCGTTTTGCTATCAACACTTCTTAGAAAAATTTTAATTTTTTTATTTGAGATTTTATATACACTAAAATCACCAATATAAAATTATTAAGAAACAGGAGAACAAAATTATGTATATAATGTGCAAAAGAATAATTGAACAAAGTTTAAGCATGCACTACGTTATTGAAATTTTCAAGTAAATTAAAACAAAACTAAACCAAAAACACTTTAAAAACTTCAGATTGCGGAATGATTCCGTAATTTAATATTTATTGTATCCATCTAATTTCCGCATCACACATTAAATGTAGTTAAAATAATTACTTTTGTTCAATATGGCTTCCGACGGCAATATTTTGATATTTTTCCGTGTGGAATGCGTTTTTTGCTATTCCGGTTCGACGGCGTGTCCCTTTCCCACTAATGGAGAGCATACGCGAACTAAAAAAATCTATTTTCTGATTTATCAGCTAAATTTTTCTCTTACCTGCCCATCGCGATCGCCGGTGTCAAATTTATCGATCTGACGTCTCGCTAAGTTAGAACACAAAAAGTTAACCAGATTACGTAGTTACGTAAATCGGAAACGTCTTAATGTTTCCGACGAAAAGTCAATGACTGAAATAATTGCGAAACTATGAATTCAAAGAAAGTAGACAACGCGGGAGCAAATGTAAATACCATCATCATCACCCCGGAGGACATTAAGTCAGAAAACATCGAACTGACACCGATCATCCTTACAATCGAAGTGGGAATATTACTCCTCTACCAGTTCTACAAATACTACAGAAAAAGGCAAAAAAAGAGATACGTCAACAACACCAGGACACTATGGACAGCTATCAAAATACAGAACACAACTGTCTAGAAAAGAATGTTAGAGTTTATGTAAACACTGATCCATACAAATAAAGCAAGAATGTTGAAAAAAAAGGTTCGTGAAAAGAACATCAAATTATATTGACACCCACTTTGCGTCAAAAAGTTAATATAATAAATTGTTCAGTACAATTTTTAAATTTCGGAGGGGGATTATATATCTGGCACTTGTATCAACTTCTAATAATATATATATAAAAATGAAAGTGTGTTTGCTTGTTACTCAATTAAACGGTTGCTACAATATACTTACTTTTTTGGCACAAGGTAGTACATAGTCCAATTTAAAATATAAGCTATTTGTTATTTTGATAAAATGCAAGGTTTCACAATGACGGCTTCAAGATGGCTACCGGTAAGTCATGTCTTTAAATTAGTCAAACTTCAAGGGATTGCCTGAAAATCCTCACTAAGGGGTTTTCGGGGTTGCTGATTTCGAATCTGCCATCAAAATTTCCAAATTAAAAATGGCAGATCCAATATGGCGACCGAAATTCCTCAATTTTAAGCAATTTTGATAAAATTTAATATGTAGACATCTTTGGTGTTACAAAATTAAAATCTACGACAATTCAAGATGGCGGACCCAAAATGGCTGCCAAATAAGTAACAACTGCAAGGGACTTCTTTGAAAATTCACATTCGAGGGTTTTCGGGGTCACTGATTGGTCACTACCGAAAAAGTTAACTTCAGGGGATCACGCTGTAAATCCGCACTAAAAGGTTTTCGGGGTCGCTAATTTCGTATCTGCCATCAAAATTTCCAAGTTCAAAATGGATCCAATATGGCTACCGAAAAAGTTAAACTTCAAGGGATTGTCCTCTGAATCCGCACTAGGGGATTTTCGGAGTCGTCAATTTCGTATCTGCCATTAAAATTTCCAAGTTCAAAATGGCGGAGCCAATATAGCTACCGGAAGATATAAACTTCAAGGGATTGCCCTGTAAATCCGCACTAGCCGAAAAACTTAAACTTCAAGGGATCCGTACTAGGTTGTTCTCGGCATTGCTGGTTTCAAATCTGCCATCAACATTTCAAAACTCAAAATGGCTGATCTAATATGGTTAAATAATCTCCTCTACTTTAAACAATGTTGAAAATGAATGTACTAATCTTCTGGGGGGGATTTCAAACTTACTAAAATTTAAGATAGCGGACCCATTATGTCTACCATAGTTCTTGAACTTCAATGGATTGCCGTGGAATTCGAAACTTGGGAGTTTTGGTGGTTCAATTCCGAAGTATTTGAATGAAAATGAATACAAACTAAACTCCTGCACTGATCTCAAATCCACCAAAATTTCAAAATTCAAGTTGGCGGTCAAAGACAAAAAAACTAACGACAATCCAAAATTTTAAACTTTAAACGAATACCGTGAAAATTTATACTTTTAGCCTCTTAGAGCTTAGAATTTTTATAGCATAAATAACTAATTTAAAATGGCGGATTCAAAATGGTAATCAAGGTTTTTTGATTTCAAGAGTTCACCCTTTTCGCATCTGCTATTTGTAATTTAAAAGATTTCCATTAAATAAAAGAATTAGGGGCTTACCACAATTTCTGGAAATGGTATGAAAAACATAGAAGAGCGAACGAAGCTTTTCGATTTCAGTGAAAAATAACATATGTATATACATATGTAATGTATATAAATTTCTTTAATAGCTGAAATTGAATATTCTGTTGAAACTAATTTCAAAATTACGAATTCTGTAAGCCATCTAAAATTTCGTAACTTATTATTAAGAAATATTGAGGAGATTTGATAAGAATAAAGCAATATTTTCCGGTGAATTGCAAGTAATTAAATGTGCAAATAGGATAATTGTAATGTCAATCTCAAACCCAGCAAGCAACCGCTTAAAAATTAATTGTATCAGGCTGGGCAACGATATATTCAGGAAAGGTGAACTATAGTCGGACAAATCTCAACTTGTATAAGGTTACTTCCTCCGGCGTTCTGATGAGCGTAGTAAACTATTTTTTTCTGAAAGTAGAGATTTTCAGCCTTCATTTGCAATGTTTTCAATTCTTCTTCTCGAAGCGGCTTTTCGGCTTCGGTTATTTTTTATACCTATTCTATTACTTTGGATGATCATTCTGGATAAAATTCCGATCAATGCAGCTTTATACCTTTCTTGCGAGCGAATCCATCCGTGATTCATATCCAAAGTATATAAGATAATGTAAATTTTATGCCGATAATTTTGCCGCCATTCCTGAGCTCACATAAATCCAATCAATTTCAATAAAAACATTTTAAAAATTCACTAATATTCCCATGATTTTCCGTTTTACCCCAAAAACAAAGCAATCAGTTCTTATTGAAACATCCTATAAAAAACAAAAATTTGTCTCTGGCTTTAAGTAATCCCATCGGGCTATAATTTGCTTGCTGCGGATAACCCCGAAACTCGCCGTTTCCTGGGAATAATATCTGGCTTCAATCGGTTTTACCATTCGTGGATGAAGTCTTAGGCCTTAAACCCATAGAGTCCGTCGGCATCAGGCGTCGCTTCAGGCGTCGTCGCACAACTATTGAATACATGCATTCATATGGGAGCTAACCCATAGAAGGCGCCGCGGCAGCGCGTCGCGAGAGACAATTTTAGAGGAACCTGCAATAATTCGGCAAAAGCGACGCGCCGTATAAGAGCTTTGCTGAGAGAGCTCTGATAAGTTGCGATTGGCCAGTTGGGATTCGTTGAATCAGCTGTTTATTTGACAAGTAAGCTTTGAATTTGATATCTGTGAACTGTTTTGGTGATTTTGTAATTATTCGGTTTCCTGTTTCTTCGTTTGGATTTCCTGGAGGGTGCCAAGTTTTTCCCGAATTCATTAGTCTAGTTTCTTGACGAATTGCTACTAGATTTCTTGTTAATTCACCTTCGGAGCATACTGCGCCAGTTGGCGGTTGGTCTCGAATTGTCATAAACAGCTGAGCGATAGCGAAAGCGACGCCTGAAGCCGACGGATTCTATGGGTTCGGCTCTCTCTTGCCGCGCTAAAAAGGTGAAAGCTCCGTGGCAAAGCGACGCGCCGACGCGTTCTATGGGTTTAGGCCTTTAGTCTTGATCAACGCTCCCAGTAGCAGTTGTTTTTGATTTTAAATTAACAAAATGGCGGCCTCAGGAAAATTTTTTTCAAAATTTTCGGGAAAACACCAACGGTTAATTGTTTATAAAAAATCGAAATTAAAAACAAAAACAAAAAGCTTCGATCAGGCACTAGCTTTCATGTTTTCAAAAAGCTGTATAAATTTCATTAAAATCTATCGAGCGGTTTCGAGCTACAGTGGCCACCAGTTCAAAACACGTGGTTTCGAAAAAGAGCCATTACTTTTAAAATTATTAATTTTTTTTTTCTAAAATGTCTGTCAAGTCAAATCGACACCTTATTTAATGATGCTATGTTTTTACTTTTATAAAATAAAATAATTTACTGGCAAAAAAAAATTATTTAAAATTGTCATTTTTTCATGTCTACATGACTACACCTAACCCCTTAATTCCTATGTTGCTAAATCCCGATACGTCTCGTTCGTCAGCCCTCTCCTTGAATATGCTAGCTATGTTTGGTCTCCCTCTCAATCTACCAACATTAATAGAATTGAAGCAGCGGAGCGCAGGTAACTTCGCTTTGCTTTACGTGAGCTTCCCTGGTCTGATCTTCTGCATCTTCCCCTTTACGAAAACCGGCTGGCGCTCTTCCGAGATCGACTTCCAGCCCTTGTGGAGGCGACGTGACTTTGCTGATATTACCTTCATCCATCAACTGCTTTTTGGCGACATTGACTGCCCTTGGGCTAGCGCACACGGCCCGCAAACCTCGCACCTGATAGTTTCGAATTATTTTGTTCGGATTCAGTTCGGATTCGAAAAAAACTCTTCATTTGGTTGTAAGCCAGCGATCAAAGCAAATCCACCCCGGCGTACGTACATGAAAGAGATACATATCTTCATATTCCCTTACTGCTTATTAGAGCTGAATACATCTTCGCCGTTCTTGCCTAGGCGAAGAAATCCCAAGAGCAGGCATTGCCGGATAATCAACCCTCCAGCGTACGTTTATGAAAGAATCACTGTCATATTCCCTTAATAGGCCTGACTATAATAGTCTTAAGACTCTCTAAGATTTGCTGTCAAATTTCCTTACGATTGGTTAAGATTCGGCCGAATCTTAACAAATCTTAAGCTCAACTACAATCGTCCTAATGAAAATATTACTAATTCAACCAACAAAGTTAAATCACTTAATGTTTCCATTTCATTCACCATTAATTTAAATTTCTCTCGAATTATCAACAAATTTGTACACAAACTTCACTTTTGTCAAGTTCCTTTAAGATTTGTACGCTCCGGACCGTACCCTTTAAGATTTCGAAAAGATTTCGAAAGTTAGCGAAAGATTGGATAAGACTATTATAGTTGTCAGTGTGGCACTTCATATGATCGTACAAAATCTTAAGCAGTCTTAAGATCTCATAAGACTATTATAGTCAGGCCTAATGTTTTTACATCTGAATGTGTCTTTTCCGCGTTCTTGTCAAAGGCGCAGACTCAAAGCGAAACCCAAGTAAGTATCAGTAAGCGCACGATATATTTATAAATGAAGATCACCAATGAAAGGACCCTGCATCGCAAGAAATTTTGTTTATCCTATCCTTCTTGCATTGGAGGATTCTTGCATTTGCGTCTTTAGCTTCAAATTCATTAAAAGAGGTAAAGGAAAGAAGCGAAGCGCCACCAGCCTCGTGATGTTTCCCTTTTCAAGCCTGGCAGTGAAAATGCCACGATCGCCAAAGTAGGAGTATTAGTGGGTTCGTCTGGTAAGAAATGAACGACGGCAATGTAGTGGGTCACACCGCTGTGATTTTAGTAACACACGGTCTGGATCAGTGTGACGAGAAGCGGTCGGTCTTCTTCTTCCTTGCGCTCCTTTTCCCAAAATTCTGGTTGTTTTGTTTGCTTTTGGGTGGGGCAGGTAGTTTTGTGATTTTCGAATGCAACACATTCTCAAAAATTCAGGAAATACAATGCCAGAATTTGCGTTTGCGCACACATTTTGTTCGAATTTCCTTTCCTGAACCAACACCCGAATGCTTCAGAAAGCCAACTCCCTTGTTCCCTTAGTAAATCATCACTTAGGAGTGACCTACACCGCCGCTCTTGAATTTTAGTTCTGTTGTCCCTATTTCTTTTTCTTGCTTATATTAAGCTTAATAAATATTCTGGCCCGTATCTGCCTTTAGTTTAGTTCTCCTTAATTTTAGGCTACCTTCCTTTTCTCTGTTTAGCATAGTTTAATTTAAGCATAGTTTAGCATATGTAAGAATAATTAAAGTCATCTTTTGTATGTAGCTTGCATTAAGCGAATGAATAAATTAGTTAGAGACCGTTTGCTATATGTATACCACTTGTGGGTTAAGTATTACCTGCATAAGTTTATTATTTTAGTCTTTGTTTTTATATTATTTTATGTAGAGTTTTTGTTGAGTGAACACTTTGTAGTTGAAAATTAAAGACAGATTCATTCTCTAAATTGGTGACCCTGACGTTCCAAGATGGCAGACAGAGATGTCAGAGCTGCCTAATGTCTCTAATAAAATATATAGAATTTTGTTATTTGGAACTTGTGAGCAAACTGGTTTGCTTCAAAAGTGGCTTAATTTTATTATTCTACAAAGAAAATTAGGTTCAATATATGTTTATGATTTTCTATTCGCTACAGTTTTATTATTGAGCTTTTTTGTTTATAACTGAATATTAACCAACTTACAATTAGCTTCACTTGTCTCAAAAATGTTTTTTTCAAGAATAAAAACTACTTGGTAAGTCTACATGAAACTAGCATTTTCGCTATAGGAGTTATAATATTTGTCTGCTCGTCTATGAACTATTTAAATACGAAAACAAAGTAGCCTTAAAGAACTTGTTAAGGGCTGAATAGCGCATACTACCATTGTTATTGAAAACAACTTTACGGCTTCTATTGACAACTTTAAAAGTTATGCACGATTGAGAGTAAATGATACGCTATTCTAAATTTACTGCCGTTCCTATAGAAACAAACGCGAGCAATTTCAATTTAACTCAGTCTATTCGAACTAATTTTCAATAACCATTACATCCTGATCTTGCTAAAATACCTCACGTGTAATTGTTTCCCAGTAGGCTTCATTTATTAAGACCTCTTCGGTGATATTCTATACAAGATTGCAGTAGGTTTATATGTAATTCAAAGCAAATCCATAATATATATTTTAAAAAGAATGAACAAATTCAGAATTAGTTGAAAGGTATTTGTTAATGGCAACTTACAGCGTTTTCCCGTCTATCATAAACCGGCATTGCCACCGTGGTCATAAATTGATAATCTTTAGAATCAGTGTATTGTTCCAAATTCTGAAAAGAATGCAATGCATTGTTATTTTTGTGTATCATTCTAAATTTCAAATTGCTGTTAGTGTAATGTACAAAATAATTGTAACGATTATTTAATTTAAAGACTTTCTCTGATACTGAAATGAGGATGACCATTTTTGGGCTTACATTTTTTTGTTGCGTGCAATAACTTCTTTTAAATTGTGCATATTTTAGAATTTAGAATTTCAAGCAAAAAAGTATATACATATATTATATTACAGCAGCGCACTAAACCGTGTGAGTTAAGAGATATAGGGTAATTTACTTTTATTCTTAAGAAACGTTTGGGCAAAGGTTTTTTTTTATAACTAAACATTTGCAAAATGTTTCTGCAGTTATCGGTTAACCAATATTTCACAAGTTTTTTTTTTGTTTTCGTTGCGAAATAAAGTTTCGACCACCTTTATAATACTTGTCAATAACAAGAGTTAGGTACTATTTGATTTTGATTTTATTGGTTATTGGTTAACCATCATCGATCAATGTACATATACTTCTTTAATTATAAAATAAAAATTTAAGAAGTAGGTGCTTAAGGTGAGTTGGAATTGTAGTTTTCATAAGCTGTGACTTTCTCGCAACATAAGCCAAATTAATTATGGTACACGGATTCAAAGACTTCTTTCGCAATTCTGGCCATCTTCGTTTCCTAGGGTATTTTTAACAAAAATTTAAAAAATGAAGCCCAAAATTATTTTACTTAAGGGGTTGCCTACTAGTAAATTTGAAGAAATCGATTTGTTTTGTTTCATTTTCGGAAAGTATTAACTAGAGCTTAAAATATTCGAATGGTTTTGGTCGGATTTTTTGAGTGCTTTGATCTATTGGTAGCACCTCGATCGTGTTAAGACTATTGATATGATAGTTCTAAGGAAACAGAACTTCTTATTATACAGGGACTCTAACGGTTATGACTTTTCTCATAAAAATAAGAAGTGAAATATTATTGCTTGATTATTTATTTTAAGAAACACAAAATAATGCCTTTAAAATAAAAATTAGGAAATGGTTTTTGGGAATAGTCCACAACATGGTCACGTGTTAGTTAAAAAAAATCACCATTTACTATGGTTATATATAACACATATCGATTCCATAGGTAATAAAGGCAATTCTACTCTGGGCTTATCAAAAAATGCTCAAAGGAGTTTAACAAGCCTTATGTAAGTATATCGCAAAGCTTCTTTATTGCATTTTTGAAAGGTCAATTCTGAAAACGCTTGTTGTATACCACTCAAATTAATCCCGTGGAAGCAGTGTAGCGCAAATTTTTCCGTTCTGAAATCCGAAGGTTTCGCTAGAGTAGTCCGCTTATTTTCAAAACTTTTTTTGCTATGGTTTACCTTCAAGAATATCTCTGCTCTTCGGATGTGCTCGTCATCTTTCAATATTTGTATTCTACTCTCGCAAACAAACAAACAGAAAAGTTAATGAACTAAACAAATTGATAAAAAATGATTTTTTGCTTTACTCTAGTAAATATATCCCGTAATAAGGAAGGTAATCAGACTTTTTATGCATCGTCTGTATGTTTCATTTTCATTACTTTTTGAACATTGTTTGTTTTTTACGCATATTTTGAGTCCCGCGACTTAGAACTTTGCTGTAATACAATTTTTTTTTTCATTTAAGGCTAGTTTGGTCGTACGATACCGAAATAAAGTAAGCCCAAATGTCCATGCAATATAAACATTCCCTTTTTGAGGGAACTAGTCTTACTTTTTTCTCCTTTATTAGTGCTCGCTTTTGTTCCTCTTCTCTAGAAAAAAACGTGTAGCCCTGTTCTCTGAGGTTTACATAATACGATTTTTGTTCCTCACATTGCTTTACCTCCCAAAGCCAGTCCGTCATTTTGGGATCCTGCTCCGGTAGGTATTTAGTGTAATTTTGTAAATCCTAAGAGCTATACTTACGACAACGTCCGCATAAACTTGAGTCCATACAACAGGATGATCGTGCTTTCCCAGAACTAATGGTCGCGCCATTACAGGAATATAGTTTAACACCATCTCTCGAACCTCAGCTAAATCGCTTAAATGAACATAGAATCCTTGGTTGGCACATGCCATCCATTTGATTTCCTTAACATCGGCGACTTCCTTACCAATGAGATAAGTGAATACCCTGACAGGCATATAAGGTAAATTTTGCCAATTGAATTGCTCAAAAATTTCTTTGTAACTGAAAGGAGCACCATCGGAGATTAACATGATTGCTTGATTGCAATGGGCGCCCAAACTTTCAGTTCTGTATACTTCCAGAATTTCGAAAGCTTTCGTTAAAGCAGCCGTAAAGTTGGCAATAGATGTCGTTTCAAATTCTTCCAAGCCTAATTTGAATTCTCTTACATTGCCCAAAGTAGCCTAAAACAAATAATACAAAACATGTATGCTTTCGCGACTAATAGCCAATTATTCAAGCAATACTTGAACCAAAATGTCGCGAAAACATGGTACAACAGGAACTACGCTCTCGGAAAACTTGAAGATGTTCACAAAGTCATTTGTTCCTAAAGTATCAAGTATTGTGTTAACAACATGCTTTGCAATATCTCCGCGCTGTCCAGTCATAGATCCTGAACTGTCCATCAAGACAACAACGTCTTTCGGACTTGTGGCTGCTTCAATATACCACGACCGCAATCTACAATCATATAAATCTACAGGGTCTTCTTCCCACTTTGACGCGGGAAACTGCCTCATGAATCCCGTGGAGCTACCAAAAAATTGCCAAGAAAGAGTTGGGTCATTTTTGTAATTGTCTTGAAAAGTTTTGTCTAAGTTCTCGGACCACTTTATGTCCTTAATAACGTTTTCGGCTATAAAATTGTTCAAGTTTTGTTATTAGTTGCAATGATCCTATGATTGGTATTAAACAATAGCAAACCTCTGTCGAAAACATTTGTAGGAATATGAACCGAGCTCACTGTTGTGTTGACTGCAACGTCGGAAAATTCCGATTTGGGCGTTAGAACGATCTCCTTAGGTGGCACAATAATCTTTGGCACTCCGCTGTCATCAAAATCTCTGGGTGGCTCCGTTGGAGGTGTTTCACCGGGCTGAATCATCTCTTTAGCGTTATAATATGCGAACCTCACGTCCGGCTTATCGTGCTGATGTGATAACGCTGTATTCTCTGCAGTGTCCATAATACGCTATATGTGATATTTTCGATTATATTCGTAACTTTCCTGCGTTGCGTTGACTTTGTATATACCTTTACAGCGCTTATTTTTAAATCCATCATCATTTTTATTTCATTCGCTATATTCTCTACTATCTTGGGCCCAAGACGTGGAACAACTTGTGCCTGTTTGAAGCTCTACAAATATAAATCCATATTTTTCAATGATCAAAAATTAACCAATAAATAATTTTTTAACTAGTTGGTACTAAATAAAAGATAAAACCTGAAAAGTTTGATGTGGTTTAAACCATCAATAATTTTGAAAATTACACAATTTAATTTAGTGATACTGTTTGAAGCCGGCTTGTGCACTTCTACTATTTCTTGCGATAGGAATTTCTGGTTACTATCCAGCATACCTACTATTCTCAATGACTACGTATGCATATGTCAACGTAATTCACGGCGAAATTGCATAGTTAACGCAATCCACACCGAAATTGCATTTACGTACCCACAACATCAGCTTGCATGAAATCTAAGCAATTCGATACTGCCAATAACCTGCCAAGAAGTCAGCGACGCTTCCAAACCAATAACACCTGACGCGGAATAGAACAGCTATCAGCGGAAACCACAGACAAGTTGACGTTAGATTTAAGTCAACGAGCAAAGTCAATAAATATGTGTAATCATTAGAAAGTAGTTTAAGTCTGGTTTTGGTATTCAAATAAAATAGATCAGTCCGACCTGACTGCAAGAAAATAAATTAGTTTTTTTATAGTAACAAAATCTATGAAATATTAACTGGCGCCCGAGCAGTGACCGGGTAATTTAATTTCACCATAAGCTAGTAGTATGCGCAGGCGACAAAGATCTCTAGTCTTCACAAAGGTCCTAAAGTAGCACCCCGATTGTGTTAAGACTAGTGTAGTTCAAAGTGCAATAGACCCTCATGAAGCGTCGCCGCACAAAAGGAACCCCTGGAAAGCGAAATCACATAAGCTTAAACTAGAAAAAGAAGGTTCTCAAGCAGCACCACATAACTGGAAAAGCGTAGAACAGCCGTATGCTGAACCACCAGCGTCTGGAGGAGAGAAGACCCCTCAGTAGCCGTATTCACGGAGGAACCGGAGTAAACAGCAGTTATTAGCCCCACTCTACGAGGGATATGCCATCCAGACTTCAACTAGTTTTGCAAGTCATGAATATAATTTTTATAATTTAAGTGAAATTGTGAAATTACAGAAAAAATTACTAAAGAAATATATGAAAGAAAGCTAAGTGAATAAGAAAAAATAAAAAAAAATTGAATCTTAAATTGCAAATGGAAAAGGAATAGTAAACCAAGAAAAGTTAGAGAAAAAAAATAGCTTAAGAAATTACTTATAGTTTGTGCAATCAAAGTGAAAGAAATCAATAGAATTGTGAACTACTTCTATAAATTTATGAAAAGTGCTCCAGAAAAAAATATATAGAGTAACAATTTAAATCAGTGACATGATAATTCGCGTAACAATTTTATTTTCCTTTCTTTCAAATACCGAAATTTTCTTTCAATAAATCCCATAAAATCCAAAGTTTTTTTATGGTTTACAACAGTTTTGTCGCGATGAGTAATTTCAATAACTTAATCCGGCCCGTGGTGCTAAACACGTTTGAGCAGAGTACACCTGCTCAACCTCAGGCCTCGACTTCACAATCCTCGTCACAAAATATCACTCCAGAATCCCTTGACCGGCTCGTGACCAGTATAGTCAATCGCATCCCCCAAAGCGAAGGGCGACAAATTGTCAACTCTATAATAAACCCCAATTCTAATCATTTCCTTGGAATAGATCACGTTATCCACCCGCAATACCGAGATAACTTAGAGGAGTTGGATAAAATAACCGATGTGGTCAGATGCCTGAAAGAATCACTGGTCAGCCAGGAGAATTCAATTCGTGGAAAAAAGCGTAGACCGGATTCTAAGGCTGTATGACAACATTAAAAAAAACGCCAAAACTACGGTATGCTCAGGATCATACGAAATAAAATCTCCGTACAAGCAGACATGGTGCTAGATAGAATCTTATAACACCCCTCTCGGTTGGAAGTGCATAACCCGATGCTTAACAATGCACTAAAGCGCGATCTGTCCACACTAGAATACCAAATGACTTCTCTAGTACAAGGGACCCCCACGACACAAGAATTCTACCACTCCGTTTACTCCCACTTATCTCTTATCCTAAATAATATTGGTTGGATGACCTACATTGATGAGGGGAGAGATGTGATGACCTACCTAGGACATACTGAATAATTTGTTTTTTTTTAGTACATTATTTACATCATTATTATCTGTATTTTCAAAAAAACCGTTTAACTTAAAAAATTTCTTTTACTTATTTTGTTTTTCAGATTAAACTGCTCCTTCTTGCCGTACTTCAAGTACAGGACGAGTAGCGACAAAATTCTAAAAATACTTATAGATGCGGGATCCAACAAGAACTCCATCCAATCAAATCTCGTCCCAAATCCTGTCCCTAATTCACAATCTCCTATAAATTCTATAGGAGGATGCACTGAAGTTAGTCACCACACTATGGTAAATTTATTTGGCCTTAAAGATACAGAAATAAAGTTTTCCTTATTAGATTCCCTGAAGTCTTTCAACGCTATTTTAGGCAACGATAGCCTCAAAGATTTGTCCGCTGTAATTCATACAAAAGACAATTATATGGTAAAATAAAAACCAGGTTAAAATAAAAATCATTGCAACAAGCCTACACAGCAATACACAAAATAGATATTACGGCATCTAAGTTCACAACAGACAAATAAAATCAACAAATTGGCAAAAGAATTTTTTAAATTATTCTCTGATCCGGACGAAAAACTGATTTTACCACCGTCGTTAAAGGAGAAATTGAAACGAGTTCAGACAACCCAGTATATTCAAAATTTTACCCCTATCATATGGCCCTCAAAGACGAAGTGGAGGAACAAGTGCGACAACTCCTAAAAGATGGCAGCATTAGACCATCCAAGTCCCCATACAATGCACCCGCGTGGATAGTGCCGAAAAAGTTAGACGCGTCAGGAGAAAAGAAGTACCAAATGGTAGTAGAAACTAAACACTGTCACTGTTGCTGATAAATATCCAAGTTCCGAAATAAACGAAGTTTTGTCGCAACTAGGTCAAAGTAAGTTGTTCTCCGTCATCGAACTCAAGAGTGGGTTTCACCAAATTCCACTTAAGGAGGCTGAATCTAAAACTAAAAAAACGGGAGAATTAATTCAAATTTCGCTAGATGATAGCTTAGCATCATATAAATCAATTACAAAAAACAATGCATGTCACCGGCCAAATAGAAGAGAAAAATCAAACAAAAGTTTATTAAGGGGTTATTACCAGCTTAATTTAACTCGAACAGTTTTCATCCGATTGACTCCAAATTTTAACTGGACCTTTATTATTAAATTATGTAACAAAGTACACACGATTATCACGATTGTATATCAGGAAAAAAAAGTTATGAGCCATTTAGTTCGAGTTTTTTCGTCGAAAAAAAACGGTTTTTTTTTCAAACAACTGCCATTTCGCGATCTATTTTTTTTTGTAATTGATTTATATGATACTAAACTATCATCTAGTGAAATTTGAATTAATTCTCCCGTTTTTTAAGTTTTCGATCCAGCCTCTTTAAAGAGACGGATATTGAGAAGACGGCCTTTTCTGCAAACAATGGAAAATACGAATTCACTAGGCTGTCTTTCGGCATAAAGAACGCGCCGTCGATTTTCCAAAGAGCACTCGATGACATATTGAGAGATCATAGTGGAAAAATTTGCGTTTTTATTTAGACGATATCGTAATCATCAGTAGATGAAGGCACACACTTCGAGAATATTAGTAAGCTTTTCCAAACGCTTGAAAACGCTAATATGAAAGTTCAACTCGATAAGTGTGAATTTCTTCGCAAAGAAGTTGAATTTTTGGTGTTCGTTCGTTCGGTGGTGGCCGACGCTTTAAGCAACAAAAATAAAAACAATAAAATGAAAAGATGGAAAGCTATACTCGAAGAGTATAACTATGAACTAAAACACAAGCCAGGAAAAATGAACATAAAAGCAGACGCTCTTTTCACACCACCGGAAAAATGCCAAATAAATTCATTAACTTCAACACAACACAGCAGCGAAAGCTCTGCTCACGACTTTATCCCAACTGCAGAAGCACTGATAAATGCATTTAAAAACCAACTAATATATAATATATATAATATAATAATTACAATAGGTAACGAAACAAATCACCAATTTAAAATCCCTGAATACTCGGATGCAAAATTGATTTCAATCCTAAAAAAATATCTAAACCCCAGTGTGTTGATCACAGAATCTTAACTACAGAAAGAATCAATAATGGGAAAAATTCAAGAACTGTACCCTTCACACTTCAGAAACTACAAGACCAGGTTTACGTAGACTCAATTCGAAAACCTCGTAGGCATAGACAGACAGAGATAATAAAACTTCACACAAGAGCACAACGTAATGCACCAGGAAATAAAATCCAGTTTTTAGAAAAGTACTACTTCCTCCAAATGAAGTCGAGAATTAATAACCTAGTCAAACTGTGTAGGATCTGTAAAGAAAAGAAGTATGACCGACACCCAAATAAACCTGAGCAGAAGGAAACCCCAATTCCGCAGTATCCAAGCAAAATACTACATATACACATTTATTCGACTGAAAACATTTTAGTATTAACAGCAATAGATAAATTTTCAAAGTACGCGCAGGTAAAGATAATAAAGTCTAAAGCAATTGAAGAGATAAAAACTCATTTCGCGAATTAGTTTTCTCGTTCGGTGTACCCAAGATAATTGTGATTGACAATGAGAAATCGCTAAATTCCTCTTCAGTCCTTTTCATGGTAAAGGCTCAACTTGATATCCAAGATTTGAAAACACCCCCTCACACTAGTTCTGTCAACGGTCAGGTCGAAAGATTTCACTCGACGCTAACCGAAATTATCCGATGCCTAAAAGCGGATGGCATTAAGCGAACATTCCCAGAGCTTCTCGACATAATTCTTCCTTACACTCAACAACGGCAAAAATACAACTTGAGGTTTTCTTCGAAAGAAACATCAACACCAATCCCGAATACTTCGAGAAGGCCAGACGAGATAACATCAATAGGCTAACACTAAAACAAGAAACAGACCTGAAAAATCAAAACAAAAAAAGACATCCGATTAGAGACTGCATCCCGGTGAAACCGTCTAAGTTAAGCTGAACAAACGCATAGTGTCTAAACTATCCCCTAGGTATAAACGAAAATAGTGAAAGAAAATAATTCCAAATCCATTCTAATCGAATCTGGCAAAATCGTCCATAAAAGCAAAATTAAAAGAAAACATTTCTTTTCAGACTGCTTAGCACTCTATGCTTTGCAGAAGTGCAAATCGTGGACTACTAAAATTTAAAAATAGTTACACTAATCACTGGGACATCAAAATTACAAGCGGAAACATTAAGACTTATTCACGTGATCGATTTAGAACCCTATACCAAAACCCTCGACGAACTGGAGCTGCAAATAAAAAATCAAGTTGACATGAAATCACCAGAACCAAGTCACTCATCAATAGGATTAAGCCCCAAATTAAGCAAAAGACATCTCTGGGCTTTCTCGGAACCGCATGGAAATGGTTAGCCGGAACCCCGGACCATGAAGACTTTGTGATCATAAAAGAAAAAATAAGCGATATGTTAGAGAGAACTAGCAAGTAGTCATAAATAAGTTAATTTTCGAAAGAGTAAATCCCACAAAAAAAAAAATTGAAATTTTTCTAAGAAGAAGTGTTGAAAGGAAAAAACGGCTCTGGCAAACATTTCTTGTACAAAAGGCCTTAAATATAATCTTGAAACCCAGCAACAAAAAGAACTGATATGGGCGAATATTACAAGAATATAAGATTTTCTCTGATAAGTGGGTTGGAGGAGGAGGATGCATGACACGTCAACACGAGAGAGACAGCAAAGGAAACCAACGATTCTCTTCAAGACTATCAACAGCCCGCTTCTATAACGGCTACGGGAAAGTGTACAAATCGGGATAGTTTGGGACGACTCGAAACAGACGATCCAATATACGGTGAACGAATTGCCGTGGCGGAATTGGTGAGGTGCGGCTAGACCGTACGCAATTGAACCCAACATCGAAAATTCTCAGAAGCGGCTAAAAATTCCGCTGCCACGATTAAAAATTCTTAGAAAATCGCACTATATCTGCCTAAATTCTGTGCCATTGCGCAAGGGTAAACATATTGCGCAATATTTTACCGAAATAGGTGACGGGGTTAAGGGAATTCGAATCACAAAAACCTCAATATTATTCTTAGTGCAAGGAATTTAAGGAATACAAACTCGGAGACTGCAGGGCGCTGGTAACCCTCGCTCCGAACAGAAATTGAGACTTCGGCAAATGAGAGAGTAGGCGTGGCCTATTCTATTTTGTGCAAAAGCGCATCGCACGGCGCTCAGTATAGGGTTACCACCTCGCCAGAACTTGCCACCCGAAGAACCGCATCACGAGTAGGGAATATTATTAGTGGAAATTTACAGTCAGAAAACACTATTTAGACGTATATTTTCACATGGATTAAATGTTACCTTTGGCGCATTAGAAAATATATTGCACAATATTATTTATGTTAATTATGTATTAGGTCCGCAACTAAGTTCCCGCTGTTTTTCAATAGATGGCTCCAGTAGTAAGAGTTGGTCGATTATAGCATTACTAAAACGTCATGAACCAAGCTTAGACATATGGTAAGCAAGCCGCTTTGATACATTTGTGATTTTGTTTTTGGAACATATACTTTTGGTTGTGTGAAAATGTCTGATTATGTGCCAAATAATCGTCATTTGCGGGGAAGTGTTGCTTTTCATTTTTCATTCGAAGAAAACGGCGGCTCAAGCGCATCGAGAACTCCAAAAAGTTTACGGAGATGCTGCTCTAAGTGAAACAACGTGCCGTGATTGGTTCCGTCGCTTCAAAGACGGTGATTTTGATGTTGACGACCGTTCGCGTGAAGGAAGGCCGAAAATATTCGAAAACGCTGAAAAGACGTTGAAACCGAACGAAACGATCACTGGGGAACGGAATCGAACTCAATTGATGCGATTGAGCCGAGCACTGCGCGAAAAGCGGCCACAATACGATCAGGGCACGAAAAAGTGATTTTACAGCACGACAACGATCGGCCTCACGTTGCCAAACCCGTCAAAACCTACTTAGAAACACTCAAATGGGAAGTCCTACCCCACCCGCTATATTCCCCAGATATTGCGCCGTCCGATTATCACTTATTCCGTTCGATGGCACATTCTCTGACTAATCAGGAGTTCCGTTCATATGACGACATCGTAAATTGGCTTGATTCATGGATAACCTCAAAAGACGAACACTTCTACCGTGACGGTATTCGAGCTCTGCCAGAAAGATGGGAAAAGGTTGTCGCTAGCCATGGGCAGTACTTTGAATAACTTATTTGTAACCATTTTTTCATAATAAAATTTTATATTCATAAAAAAAACAGCGAGAACTTAGTTGCGGACCTAATACATATGTTTAAATATCGATTAAAATTGTTTGTTTGAATATTTTTCATTTGATAATGCAGTTTATATAAGTGGAACTTGCTCTGGTTGCCGAATAAATTTTTCAAATTCTTCACAGCTCATATCAGAATTGAGTTTACTTACAAGTTCAGCTTTAACAAGCTCTTCTTTCATTCGATCACGAACATCTGTTCATACATTCCCCAAATCTTGTCTACATAGGCATTACTTATAGGAATTTATAATTGTAATGCTTCGGACGCTGCAAATATTTTGGTCCACTTCTAGAGGAACACCGAGATCTTTGACTTTGGGAGCAAATTTTCGGACTATTTGAATTTCGTCGTACAAAGAATCTTCATTCAATAATTAGCTTACAAAAAAGTCTTGATTACATTTTTTGAAATGCCAATGGATTCTATACATACTGTGGCACTGGCAACCCTAGCTCAGATAACTCAGAACAGAAATTGAGATGAGACTTTTGCAAATGAGAGAGTAGGCGTGGCCTATTAATGCGTTTACATGCGATATGCGTCGCATATAAACGCAATTACTTAAAAATATTATTTCAACTTCGGGTAATTAAGGCTTTGTCGGCGCCGAGTTTTTTTCAACACCGGCATGTACGATTACATCAGCACTATAACAAATAAAATTATGGAAGCATATAAAACAAATGATAGTAAGAAAATGATGCTAATAAATAAAATCAAGTATAAATTAGATTTAATCAAAGAAGAAATATTAAACGATGATTACACCTTACATTGGTACACTCTTTGACAAAAATAGTGTTGCATACTCAAATTTAGAAGAGGCCATAGAATTTGCCGAAATAAAGATTGCCGCAAATAACGAGGCTTTGTTATACATTATAATCATACAAGCACAGAAAACGAAATTTGTAAAACTCTATTTCCAAAACCTGTAAACAACGGAAACCTCATAATTAAATTACCCTTTGAAAATATTTTACATTGAAACAAAAAAATTTTGGAATCAAAGCAAACTGTATAACGAAAAACAAATTAACCATTTGTAACAAGAAACAAATTGTAGATCTAAGTAACACAAATTGTATAATTAATTTCCTCGAAAGTCTGCCACCAGATTGCACCGAAATCGACAACCGCTATGTTCCGACCGTTGAAGAAATCTTTACAGGAACAATACTGCTGAACCAATTCAACGGGACCATCCTGATTGACGACCGAAGCACCATCCATGGCAGGTACTTTCATCATTCAATACCATAATGCAACCCTTAATATCGAGAAGCAAACCTATGTACAACGCGAATGAAGTCTCCAAAATGAAACGCCTAGATCCGGTTGTGCAACCCGATTCTGCATTTAGGACGGTAGAAGAAGTTCTAACCCTATAGACCATGAAGGATCGTCACCATACCAACACTGGACACATAAGCCAGATAGCAAAAGAAAGCCAAACAGGTTACATAACTAGCTTCGGTCTAACTACCATCATAACTATAATACTGGTATGATTATAAGAACCACTAACTGCTGTAGAAAAGATCCGTTACAAATCACGGATGCTGTGGAAGTCCCGATCCCGATGACCATTACATTAGGAGAAGATTCGATCCCAGAACAACAGGTCAACGCACCTACCACCGAGAACGTTCACACCGAAATTACATACACGTGCCCACAACATCAGTTTGTATGAAATCTAGGTAATTCGATACGGCCAATAACCTGCCCAGAAGTCAGCGACGCTTCTAAACCAACAACACCTTGTTACGAGCCCCGTGGCTCGTATAGCAGACCCTCCGCCTATAAAAGCCCCGAGCGGCCTTGCCTCAGGGCAGGCAGTCGGCAGGCTGCAAGCGGACAGTCGGCCAGGCCACCGACCCAGCAACAGCACACGGCATGAGCCGGACCAGCAGCTGCGAAGGCCAACAGCTGTCCCCCAGATCAGGGGGACTAGCACGAGAAGCCGCCACAGCCATCGCCGTAACAGCAGCCAGAAGCCGCCTTTAGACCGCAGCCAGGCTAGCAGCCGTCTCCGCCCGCCACAACAGCCGCCGTCACAGCTGCCACTAGTCGCCGGAACAACAGCCGCACCAACTACCGTACCTGCCAGCCGTATCAGCAGCCGTATCATCCAGCCGGAATAGCCGCCGTATCGTCCAACCGGAATAGCAGTCGTGCTAACAGCCGCACCAGCCACCGTACCAGCCAGCCGTACAGCAAGCCGTAAGGCCCGGCCGGAATAGCAGACATAGTCGTAAGGCCGTAGAACATATAAACGCTAGGATACGAAGAATATATGGCTCTTTAAGTCAAACCGCTGTGTTTTCCTTCCGTATGTGCTCCTTCACACCGACCCCGGACTCCGGCGAGCCCAACTCGCGGCAAGCCCGAGATCGCACCGTAACAACCTGACGCGGAATAGAACACCTATCGGCGGAAACCACCCAGACAAGCTGACGTTACCTTTAAGTTGCTAAAGGGGAGGTAGTGTAGAATGTGTTGGGGAAAGAAATCTTGGTGAAAAGTGTGAAATGTGGGAATTATTGGTGAAAACGTGCTTTTGTTGTGGGGGAGGGGTGGGAGTGATACCCCCCTCTCATGTATGAGTGTATCTCAGGGGTAGGAACAAGAGTCACTATAGGAAATTGGGCCGGGTTGGTGAAAGTTGGTGAAAATAGTGAAAACTTGGTTTTTTCGGTGTGTGTCGACAAAATTGAAACGGCTGTGGAGGAAAAGTGTATGCATGAATTGGAATAATTTTTACACCAATCGACAGCTAAGGAAGCAGAGTAATCTATATATATGTATATAAATGAATCCCTATTTCCCTTGGTCACACCATCACGCTGAACGGCTGGACCGATTTCGCTAATTCTTTTTTTGTTGTGTTTGTTATTGTCAGGAGAAGGTTCTTATGAAAGAAAACATTAAGAATATTGCGCGGAAAATTAGAAAATTATGTTTTTGGTTTGGGTTTTTGGGGTCACTGATTTTGAATCTGCCATCAAAATTTTGGAAATCAAGATGGATCAATATGGTGACCGAAAAGTTAAACTTCAAGGGATTTTCCTGAAAATCCGCGCTTGGGTATTTTCGGGATCACAGATTTCGAATCTGTTATTCAAATTTCCAAATATGAGACCACCCTCCACCACGCTGGGTGATATAGGAGAGGGGGTGCAATAAGGAGGTGGTGTAAAATGAGGAAAACTAAATTTAATAATACTGTACAGTTTACAGTTAAAAAAGTATTAGGAATAGGTGAAAGTGATGTATGGGGTGTATTGTGTACGAATTTATGGTTGATTTAATGAGACCACCCCCACCACGCTGGGTCACATAGGAGAGGCGGTTGTGCAGTAGGGAGGCGTTGCAAAATTAAGGAATACAAATTTAATAGTATCCCGGGAAACGCCGGGTCCGGGCAAGCTACTATAGTATAAGTCATTGTTACATTTTTATATTAAAAGCATTAGTCTTAAAGTGAGTAGAAAATGAATAATGATTATTCCTACGTTTTCAAGATCCTCTCTTTATTATTTCACTAAGGGTCCAGATCGGCGTGGTACAAAATATAAGGACACATTACGCAGAAACATCATAATAGGGCAGAAGGTGCTTTAGCGTAACGTATAAAAATCACATAATATCGCTCCAGAATTAAATAAAACCGAGTTCGTTCGTGCAACCTGTAAATAGCGTCGACGAGATTATGAATCGAAACAACACGAATTTGCACGTACGATTTCATTTGCACCAAAGAATATCTAACAGCAAGAGATGACATTCTCTATAATCCCTACCCATATGCAATGTCTGAGAAATTAAGAGAGAGAGCCATAGTCGGCAAACATTTGTCACTCACAGCATGTACAGTGTGAGATATAGTAAAAGCAGTACTTTTTCACTCGGCATTTCACAGGTGATAATTAAAAATTATGTGCGGCCTCCCTACTCCCATAACAGCTCAATTCCACCTCCCCTGGCATTGATAACATATATAGACACTGCGAATGGAAGAAGGGAGGAAAGCAGGTAGCGCACACACAGTTGATAAATATGTACACAGTTCTTTAAATTTTTTTCACTCTGCATTTCGCAGGCGATAATTAAAGACTTTTTGCGGCGCTCGCTCAGCGTACCGGGTGGTTCTGTTTTATTGGGAAAATTTAAAGACTTTAAAAGTTCTTAAAAATTAAAAATTTCTTAATTGTTGCTTTTATTTCGATCAACTACATCCTATTCGCCCACAACCGGCTACCGCACCACCGAGTTCTTTAGGTGATACGAAATTTCGCACGGGCCAACCACATAACATATGTATGTAGTTACTTCTATGTATTTCCCAACTCGAGCCTGGTCGATCAGCTCTCGCTGTACAGCCGCCGCACAGTGTTTCCTTTTCCCGATTTTGTGGCCAAAAATACTTTTTATGGTTTTTTGGGTCGCAAGTCCCATGTTATAGGTATCGTTGGAAAGGGGAGGGAGTGTAGAATGCGTTGGTAAAAGAATAGTTGGTGAAAAGTGTGAAATGTGGGAATTATTAGTGAAAACGTGTTTTTGTTGTAGGGGTGGGGAGGGGGGGGGGGATAACCCTCAGAGGTGTATCTCAGGGGTAGGAAGAATAATCACTATGGCAAAATGGTGAAAAATGTGAAACAGTTACCTCCTAGTTACGCTCTTAGTTTTTTTTCTCTTTATTTATACATATATATGGGTAAAGGATTGAGAAATAAACCAAACTCGTGAAGTAAACAAATTATTGAAATAATAATTCAGCCTTCCAAGCAACTCAAAAATAACTGAAGAGATGTAACTCGCGGCTCGGCTAAATTCTTACTGCCCTGATGACCGAGGAACTCTTATGGCGCTGAGCTCGTTCGCGCGACATCTACCTCCTCCACGGGAAAATCAAGAAATTCCTCTTCTGATTCCCACACGCGGTCATCCTGAGATTCATCCGACTCGGATGAAAGATGTTCGCCTATCCAAGGCTTCATATACTCCGCACACGTCGTTGTCACTCCAGGTCCCTCATGGCTGGGACTTTCCTGGCGGACATCGTAGGTGTCGTTGGTCCTCACTCGGGTCACTCGGTAAGGTCCAAGATGTTTGACCTTCAGCTTCTGGTGTGGGCCCAACTGGGTGTGTTTAATGGCAACCAAATCGCCAACTTCGTACTTGGTTGGTTCCTTGCGTCCTCGATTGAAGCTTGCAATATTCTCAGCTTGCACCCTCTGGATTTGTCTCTTCGCGTCTTCTCTCATCTCGGCACGTCTCTCCTCGAATGATTCGACCAGCTCTTTTTCCAAAAGTTGCACGATATGCAAATCGTTCTCGTTGTGCATCTTGACCCCAGTCAGCAACTCAAAAGGCGATCTACCGATGCTCCTCTGGAACGTCGAGTTGATAGCTCGCTGGACGGATGGTACAACCCTGTACCATTTCGTCGGGTAGTCAACGCTGAGTTTGGCGATGATTGGAGACACCACGGCATTGACCCTCCCAACCTGACCATTTGCTCTAGGTAGTCCGGTCGTCACTAGGATGTGCTTGATGCCTTCCTCCTCGCAGTATTCCTCAAACTCTCGGGAAGTGAAACAGGGTCCTCGGTCTGTAATCACTAGCACTGGATTTCCAAAGTTCGTCTTCTGCAACTGCATCTTGGCGATCACCTCGGCAGCTCTCGTCGTTTTCACAGGATACAACCAGGTGAACTTCGTAAAGGCGTCCATTACAACCAGGATATGGTTGTAGCCTTTGTGCGTCGAGTCGAGTGGACCAACGTGATCCATGTGGTAGGTGTGCAGAGGTTCGCTCTTCTTGAAGAAAGGATGGAGATAACCTTCCTTCTTGCCTCTCTTCCTGTTCACCACCAGACATTTCACGCAGTTGGCAATCATTCGTTTCACCTTGTTGGTCACATCCGGAATGTGGTATTCCTGCTTCACGTCTTCTTCCGTCCTCTTCGCAGCGTAGTGTCCCTTCTCGTGGGCGATCCTGAAGATCTCCTGGTGCATCGTCTTTGGTAACACCAAAATTTCCCTGCCGTTGATAAATTTGAACAAAATTCCATCTCTCACGACGTAGTCCTCGTACGGTTCCTTCTCAAGCAGAGCTTTGATTGCCGTAATCCCGTCGTCTTTTCCTTGGGCACTTTTGATCCTTATTGCCAGACTGTCGAGGAATCCAAACAACACCGCCGAGCATCGACTGAGGGCATTAACATGCTTCATCCTGGTTCCAGCTCTGTGTTCGATGGTGTATGAGAACTCCTCCAACTTCATGGCCCACCTGGGAACCCTCGGTGTTAAGTCTCTCTTGCTCATCGTCTTCTGGAACGCCATACAGTCAGTTACGATCTTGAATGGAATACCGAGCAAGTACACCCTGTACTTCTTCAAAGCTTCCACCACAGCCAAGATCTCAAGTTCGTAACTACTGTATTTTTCCTCCTGGACAGTCGTTTTTTTGCTCATGTATGAGACCGGATGTAGCTTCTCGTCGTCTGGACACTTCTGGAGCAAAACGGCTCTAACTTCGGTTTGTAAATCTTCAACACTGGTTCTGCTGAGAGAAGATTTTTCAGCTCAACAAAGGCACGTCGTTGTTCCTCTCCAAACCTGAACTCAGGTTGTCCTCGAAGTAAGTCGCTCAATGGTTTGGCTACTGTCGAGAAATTCGGAATGAATTTTCTAAAGTAACCCGCCAATCCAAGAAAACTCTGCAGCACTGTCAAAGTCTTCGGCTCCGGGAAGTCCTGAACAGCCGGGGTTTTCTCCGTGGAAGGCTGGATCTGTCCACGTTGGATGGAATATCCTAGAAACTGCACCTTCCTCTTCAAAAACTGGCACTTCGCGAAATTGATCTCCAGTCTGTACTCTGCAGCCACCTTCAAGGTCCGTTTCAGCTTCTCGATTGTGTCGTCTTCGTCTCGTGCTGGGATGATCACGTCGTCCATATAGATGAACAGCATGTTCTCCCGGATTAACACCCAAAACACGGTGTTAATGAATCGTTGGAAGACTGCAGGTGAGTTGGTATACCCAAATGGTACTCGTATGTACTGGAACTCTCCAGAGTGCGTCACAAACGCCAAATAATGACGACTTCCCTCCTCGACCTCCACATGGAAAAATCCATTTTTGAGATCAAGCGTACAGAACACAGCTGCGTCCTGCAGCCGGTCCAGCAATCCTCGATAAGTGGCGTCTTCCGGCATTTACCGGAAACTGAACCGGATTTCGGTCAAAGACCGATATCCGGTTCAGTTTCCGGTAATCCACGCAGACGCGATGAGAACCATTCTTCTTCTTAACAACCACCACTTGGCTGGAGTATTCTGACGAACTTGGTTCGATCACACCGTCTCGAAGCCACTCCTCGACTTGCTTGTCGACAATCTCCTTTTCTTGTAGCGACAATCGTCGCGGCCTGCAGAACATCGGGTGCTCCTCCTTCAAAGTAATTTTCATTTTTACGTCGGTGGTTTTCGTCTTCTCTGGAACATAGCTCGCTTCCAAATCTTTGACCTCTTTCTTCTGCTCATCGCTGGCGTGACTGTCGATGTCCAATTCCGGTTCTTCAGCTACTCGAATGCACATGAGAGGCACTTCCGGTTTTCTGATGGTGACTCCCTTCCTGTTCAAGACGACCTCGCCTTGGTCCAGTAGATCGTTGTCAACTACCATGTCCAGCTTCATTGAATCGTCCGAAACAACGTAGATCGCCGTCTCAAATTTGCCCTCGTCGACCTCAACAACTGTCGTGAAGTAACCCTGGGGAGAAACTAAGTTTTTACCACACCCTGTCAGCACGATATTTGTTTTCTTCAATCCTGGAGCTTCCATCGTCCTGTAAATGTTCTGACGTAGTAGGTTGAGTTGACTTCCATAGTCGATGAGCGCCTTCACTTGCTGATCGCACAGCTTGACCTCTTTGAACTTAAAGTTGTTGCCCGTCGTCGTAAGCGCAAAAATTTTCGACTTGTTCCTCCTGTCATGTTTCTTCTTGTCCTTCGTACATTCACCAGCAATGTGGCCAAACTCGTTACAATTGAAGCACTTCCTACCCTTCCCCTTGTGCTCACAATCTCTCGAACTATGCCCAGTATCTCCGCAATTGTAACATTTCTCTACCCCGTCGCCGTCTGCTACTTTCTTCTTTCCGTGGTCCCATCGCTTCTTCTCCTTCTCGTTGGTATTTCTCGAGCCACCTTGGAAACTGTTTTGACTTTTCGTATTCTTCTTTGGTTGAGACTGCACCGCCATCTCGTAGCTCTTCATCCTCTTCTTGAAGTCCCTAGAATCTTTTGCTCCATAGAGAAGAAGTTTAAACCCAGAATCGTCGTCTATCCCGTCAATCACATACTGGAACACAGAAGCTTGCTCGATGTCCCCTATGCTGGCAATTTCCTTCATCACGAGAAAGTACTCTTGCAGGGACTCTTCTTGCTTCTTTCGTCACTGAGTTAGCAGCTTGTGGATCTCCACGCTGCTCGTCGCCACGTCAAACTCGTCCTTCAAGACCTTCTTCAAAGCAGTCCAGGATGTCAGCCCCCTCTCACCTTGAACGAAGAGCTTGGCCAGACCGTCGAGTGATTTCTTCGCGAAGACAAACATCTGTAGCTCCGACCATTCCATCAAAACCGCTGTCTCTTCAAAATCAGAAATCCACTTCTGCACTGGGTATCCGTCCTTGCCGTCGAATGTCTTCAAAGCGCCCTCCACATCACGGAACGACAGTGAAAACTTATGCGGCCCCTCATCCCTTCTGTCAAACAGGTTAATCCTTTCGATTGCTCCTTTAATTCCTCGTTCTGCTTATCTGTACCTCCAGGATCAATTTCCTCTTCTTCGTGTTTTTGCTTCTTCTCTGCGTCTTCCTCGTTCCTTTCTGCTTCTTCCCGTGCAATGTCGTCAGCTATCTTCAATGCCAGCTTAGCCAGCCTCCTCAAGTAGTAAAAAAGGTGGTCAATCATCTCTTCTTTTTTGCCACAGTCAATACCCAGGATATGGGTAGCAGCAAAAAGATCGGAATCTGAAAATGCTTCGTCAATAAAGTTCTTTTTTGCAGCCTCTTCTTCCGATCTACCCTCGAATTTAAATCCGGTAAACTCTCGAAGTCGTCTCCGATTTCTCCTGTCAGTTGGAATCAATTCGAAAATGAGGTTATGTAGGATGTTGACCGTTTTCACTGGTACCGCTGCCAAGTTGTCGTTTATTTTTCCTATTTCGCTGAGCATCGCCGTCTTAAATCCTCATCGGTAAAGTCGTTCCCCAACGTACCACCAGTCGGTAACGTAACAGCTCTAACCCAATACCGCTTCCCGTCGTTATCTTTCTCTGTTCGATAAGCCGCTGTCCTCCTCTCCAGCCCCTCGTCGTCGTCTTCCAGATTTAACCTTTCTCATCGTCCTTACACCACCAATTGTTGCCAAAGCCGAAAAACAGGTTTGCCTAAACAGTGGACCTTCGTCGTGGATTTGCAAAACTGCACGTCGTTTCGTCGTCAGCGTCGCCGGCAAAGCAACAAAGGATAATCGTCTTCCACCGCGCAGAAAATGGCGTTGTTTTTTTTCGTCGTCGCTTGCGTCGCAGCTTGTGTCTCAGTTAATTTCGGTTGAGCCCCCAAATTATGGGAAACGGATTGAGAAATAAAACAAACTCGTGAAGTAAACAAAAGGAATTATTATTGAAATAATAATTCAGCCTTCCAAGCAACTCAAAAACAACTGAAGAGATGTAATTCGTGGCTCGGCTAAATTCGTACAGCCCTGATGACCGAGGAACTCTTATGGCGCTGAGCTCGTCCGCGCGACATCTACCTCCTCGGCGGGTAAACCAAGAAATTCCTCTTCCGATTCCCACATATATTTATAATTTTTATTATTAATTTAGTTTTTCTTTTTATCTTTCAATTGCCATTTATGCCCCCTGTGTTTAGTGCACTATCATAAGATATATTGTTCTCGTGTCCACAATCAGTAAATAAATGAATTGAATTGAATATCGAACTTACAGCCCTAAAAGATACATAATCAGCACGGAAAGGCACTTTACTGCTACTCCCTATATTATCATAAACTATTTTCTTAGAATTATTAACACCTTTATTACTCATATTAATTACTTTCTCAACCAGTACTTCACTTGGCAGTCCAGCAAGTCGGTTTCTTCCTTCTTCCGCAGAGCCGCTTCCCATAGCAGTGCCAGTTTACTAATCAGCACCTCTTGAGCTCAAAAGGCCCCTCCTTACAATTGTCCAGCCATCACCTTCAGTAGTCATCTTATGCCACAAAGGGCCTTCACTGGACTGAGAACCAGTACTCTCAGCTTCTTCTCCATTCTGGACATCCAAAGAGCCCATACCTTCAAAATTCGTACAGAATAACCTCCAATCTCCACATCCATCTCAACGGGACCTCCATTAAACACAGCAAGTGTCTCGTCCTTGGAGGATGTGTTAGCATCATTGTTCGATGTAACGGCTCTCCTGGTACCGCTACTCATTAGTTCTTGCAAAAAAACCAACCATATCCCTTTCTCTACCTTCTATTATTTGACCCTCTTCCAGGGTCCCATTCAGCCTTACATTCTTCCTGTCACACCACCTCTCGGCAGCCTTGTTATCTCGGGAGCCGCTCCCTGGTTTATCCGGATCGAAAAGGCTCATCGCAGAGGATCCTCATCGTCTACAGCGTCTCCAGCCTTAACCACTAGTCTTCTTTTCCTGATTCCTGACCGATCCAGGGCCCAGACCAAGAATTCTCTACAGACATCAGAAGAGACCCACGTCATCAGCCAACGTCCACCACGCCTTACTGGGTCCAAAGAGGCCACAGCACACGCAACAAAATCCGCAACTACTCACTGGATAGTCCTTTGTTTGCTAGCTTTGACGGGAAGTACCTCTTTTTTTATCATTGCGGTACTTTCGGCTGGACCGTTACTTATCCTTCCAGTGCCTTTTATCTGTTTCACTTAATTAACCAAATTTATGCCTTTCAAAGGTCAAGGCAACCCAACTGCTCAACTGAAGCTTATCCGCCTTTGCCACCTACTGTACTAATACAACAATTAATTATTTTGCTAGAATACTCGCACGTACGCACAGTTCAGCTGCTGCCACCAGAATCTGAATTAAGTCAATTTATTTTGAACTTCGCTTACCTTCCATCTCCAGATGTATATTTAAATATACATTTCTTATTGAAGCTTTTGGAGGGATCGGTGGAGCTGATCCCATCGTAGAAGTGTTTCACTACTGATGTTCTAGAAAATCAGATGAAACTTCTTGGGGTACGTTCATTATCTCGGCTCGAGTTGACCCGAGTATACTTGACTCTCGCCGGTACTTTCAGCATCTCACTCGAATTGACCCGAGTCAATTTAACTCAGAGTTCAACTATATAAATATGTGCATAAATATCAAAGGCAGATCAGATCCATCAAATGTGAAGATAAGAGCGCAAACATGAATAATATCAAAAATTTTTTGTAATTTGAGTTATAATTTACAAAATTCAAGTACTGCTCGCGGCCAAACGCGCGCCTAGCTAGAGAAAATTAAAGGTATTAAAAAAGCAATGGCGAAACGCAAAACACGATATATCTTTTTGTTTTTGCACAACAATTTTGCAATACACGTCGCTCCTGAATATTTGCAAATTTTGAAAATTGTTTTGAACGCCTAAAACAGTCCTCAGCATTCAACATTCAGCATACAAAATTTCAAACCCATTTTGAAAAATTCAAATCAGTTAATTAGGAGAGCCTAGGAAAATGTTCTAAATTGTTATTAATTTTTTTGCTCGTACAACAAGCAACAAATGTAGAGGTGCCGGTGTTATCACGGGTCAGGTTTTCAAATTTGCCATTCAATGAACTGTATTAAGCAAGTGCCGTACAATGGTTCCGTTAGACTTAAAAGTACCACTCACTTATGTTCTATTTTTTAACTGTAGCCTAGTAACGGGAATAGCTGGGTGACGTTACGTCACGCAAGTGAATTTTGCTCTTACTTTGGCAATTAATATTCACTGAATTGCACCGATCAAGACTCAGTGCAATTATCTCGTTTGGTCCAAATCGAGTATTAGTTATTAGTATTCCTAAACTGAAGAGGATTAGGAACAAATTTTCCGATCGAGACTTAGAAATTTGAGGTTAGGAATAAAAATTTTGACCAGCACTCGGAATTTTTATGGTTAAAATGCCTTCGCCATAGGATTGGGAAAGTGAAATGAAAATTCTGATCAGCACTCAGGTTTTCGTGGAAGAATTCTTTCGCCAGAGGAATGAAAAAGTGAGTAAAGAATTCTGATCAAGACTCGGAATTCCTTTTCGTAGTGGATTTTAGCCAGGGGATTGGGAATATTAGTCAAACTTCGATTCAAGACTCACAAGGTCGCTTGGATAAATTGGATGTGTAGGAGAGCAGGAAAGTAAACGGTAAAAGAAACCGAGTGCTGTCGTACACTGGCTAATAAGCCCGAAAAAATGCACACAGCACGTAAGTTGCAAGCCGGCCACTGTTCAAGTTGCACACGTTACGCAAATCGTGCACACACCACTGTGCACATATACACAGCACACGAGTCACGTACACCTCACTTAAGTTTTTATGCATTGTACTTACGTTTTGGTGGGTTCCCCTTAAGGTTTGTAATTCTCTTTTGAGTACTCAGGGTCGCACTAACCCAGACTTCGAACTTCGAAAGTCAAATGTCAAATGTCAGCTGTGCAATTGTTTACAGTAAGTAAAGTGACAAGCGAGGAGGCGGCTACCAAGAACTTATCCGATAATTATATTGTTGTGTATATCTCTAATTAATAAGCACGCCGGAGAGCGAAGACCAGTGAAGGAAGAAAACGTGAATTTTTATCACTTATCTCCTAAGAGCCGCCTTTGTAAATGCGTATTTGTTCTTCCAAATGGTGGACGCAATTCAACGGGGACAACGGTGATCTCAGGCACGATCGAAGGTGCTACTGCAGTGCACCACTCACCAGAGGGGAACACCAATTTCATTGCGGAATTGAGTACTGAACAACCGGTGTGGCTTACTAAATAACAAAAGTACAGTAAAATAAAAATAAAGATTAACGAAGACGACTGGCTACGATTAACATGAAAATCTATTGGCCCCTTCAGACTCGAATAGCCGTGAACGTGAATGTGAACACTTTTCGCAGGCTACTCGAATATTCCCGGTTGTTTCCCGGTCAGTGTGGGAACGGGCGCGACGTTCAAGGCGCAAGTAAGAACTGCGAAACCTCTAGCGCAGGGAAGTTGTCATATGACCTCAAAAAAATTCCCTACAAGTTGAGTTTTTCCACAGACGTTCTCTGAGGTGTCCCAAACCCAAATCGGCAAAAATCACCAATATCACAACATGGCTACCCAAGTTATTAAAGGTCAGAGTTTGTTTTTTGCAAATATCTCACGTTCTATGCATTGGATCATAACGTCTATGTGAAAGTTGTAGAGAAATTAATTATCTACAAGATTCGTCTCTTTCATTTTTTTCAGAAACCTCGTCCTTTTGAAGATATTTAAGGTCAAATTATACAAAACAAGGTTTTTCACGAATATCTTGGACGGCCATGAAGTCAAGGTAAAAGTTGTAGAGAATTTCATTATCTGCAAGGTCTCTTGCACACAAATTCAAAGCGGTTGCCGTGGAGGTTCTCGTTATTCGGGCCCCAATTTTTGGGAACGGGGTTCGAAACATTTTGCTGTGGTGATTAACGAAAAAATAATGAAAAAATTCTATCTCTACCCGTTTTCGAGATATAGGGCAAAATAGTTAATACTTGAGAAGTATTAACTATTGCACAGCAAAATGTTTCAAAAACCGCCCAGAACACTTTCACTGCACTTTCACTGCACTTCCACTCCTTGCACGTACTCGCGCGCGTATTTACTGTACGTTTGATGGAAACAAATTTCCATAATTGCATTAAAATTATGCAATTATGAGAAATTTGCTCCCAAAATTACAAAATTCAAGCGAGAACTGTCAATATGCACTTCGATGGCAATTCGCGAGCCACATTAATTGGGTCACGTCCGTAACTTTTCCCTGGATCAATTTACATTTGTCCCAATCGGTAGTTTTAACGGTATAATATAAGTATGTCATTTTTTACCTTGTGCTTTTTAGTGATCTCCGTGTACTTTCAAGCAATCCCGTTTTTTACGCAAAATGAGTGGTAAGCATCCTCTTTCACACCAAAAATTGGAGCATTTTTCAATTTTTAGTCCCCTGGGTGAGTTGGTTAAATCCAATGACGCTGCAATCACTTTTTTAGAAGAGATTGGTCTCATACCCTCACGCTCTTCAATTTCACCACAATGCTGTGGTATCCCGATGCGTGTGGAGGAGGATTCCAGCTATAAGCTTGGGTGGAAGTGGAGATGTGCTACCCAAAAGGGGAAGAAAAAGAAAGGTGCAAAATTTTGCCGCAAAATTATAAATCCGGCCCAAGGCACTTTTTTCGATGGGACTACATGTCGCATCGATGTCCGGGAAGTCCTTGCAATAATTGTTTGTTTCGTGATTGGCATGAAACTTACCGATGTTCATGCGCATATGGTTGAATGGCGTAATGAACAGAGATCAGTCAGAACAGTCGGGAGATAGCTGAAGTAATAGCTTCTCACGCCGATATTGTACTCGGTGATGAAGGTAAGACGGTCCAGGTTGATGAAACGTTTTTAACAAAACGGAAATACAACCGGGGCCGAATTATTGAACAGATGACCATTACGGTCCTTGGAATTTATTGCAAGGAGGATCAAACAGGGCTTTTTTTTCGGGTAAATTCGAAAAAGAAAATTGATTTGTGGCCTTATTTAAAAAAATACATCCACCACGATACCTCCCGAATTTGCACAGACAGTGCCAAGCAGTATCATGGAGTAGAGAAAATATGCTCGCCAGATACTGTTCACTTAACAACAAATCATTCGAAGGGAGAGTATGTCGACAAAAATGATTCTACTAACACCATAAATGATTTGGAGAATCAGAATAAATTGCTAGAAAAAAACATTTTGTGTCGGAGAACCGCGAAACTCCTTCACCAATATGGCTCTGTATTTTTACAGAAAACATATTCTTCGTCGTGAGTATGGGAAACATTTTGGTTCTCAAATCATGCAATTTTTGTTAGACATCAAGAAAATTTATCCTGGGTTTGTCGACGGAGTGTATAAAACTGGATTGATTTTGAAAGACTTGGACCCGCCAACTCCAGAGTCTGAGGGCATTGAAGATATGTTGTCTTCTAAGTGTCCTCGTCTCGAAGATGAGGCTGGTCCTTCACGGAATATTGAAGAGGACATTGACAAAGATTCGTCTAGGCCTGAAAAAAGTCCTGATGATTTCTTTTGAACATAAATTTATGTTCACGTACCAGGGGGGTTTGGAGTCTTTAAATACTTCAGGAGTGACGAACCGAGGGGTCCCCCCTGTGTACGTATGCAATGCTAAGCAGGCTTTACCTCCACGTGGTGCATTCAGGGTAACGCGAAAATTGTCTGCATTTGTTTGAGGGGTTATTACCAGCATAATTTTTTCTTTTAAATTTTTTTTCTATTGGCTTAAATAATGCCTAAACATACCTCGAATCAAACCAAACTTTGTAGAAAGGTGTATTTAAATGATAAAATGTCTCTAATTTTCTAATACTAATTTTTCTGAAGCCACTTTTTCAAATTTTTTTTTAACGCGTTTTTCCCGGAACCATGTTTTAAAAATCGGCCGGCAGTAGAACTCGTACAGTTTTCATCGGATTGACTTAAAATTTTAACTGGACCTGTATTATTAGATTATCTAACGTAGTACACACAATTATAGCGATTCTATATTAGGAAAAAAGTTATAAGCCATTTAGTTCGTCGAAAAAAACGGTTTTTTTTCAAACAACTGCCATTTTGCGAAAAAAGTGATAAAAATATAATCATGTGTACTTCGGTAGCAAAACTCATGTAGATAATGAAAAAATGATAGGGTTTTTTAAAGTTACTTTGGGCGCGACTTCTACTGCCGGCCGTGGAAGGACCTTTTTTAAATGGTAGTTTACGCGACCTACTGTATAGTCGCCATTTTGGAATATTTTTCAACGAAACATTTTTTTTAGCCTATTGCCCACACCACCATCGTGGGCAATTGGCTACTTACCGCCCAGTGGTTAATTTATGTGTTACCGCATGGAAACCCGTGCGGTGAAGTAACACTTACCCCGTACTCGTGGTGAAAAGTAGCATACGTAACTCGGACGAGCGAAGCGAGTGCGTCAAAAACCGCCATCGTGGGCAATCGGCTACTTACCGCCCAGTGGTTAATTTCTGAGTTACCGCATGGAAACCCGTGCGGTGAAGTAACACTTACCCCGCACTCGTGGTGAAAAATTTATTTTAAATGTATTTATGAAAAATCACTAAAAACAACCCTCATTTTTGGGCTATAAGCTGGTAATAACCGCTTAGCGCTACATAATGCAAACAAATTTCCTCTTTTATAAACTAACGCTGGAGTTAATTTTCCTTTTACAAACTACCACTGGAGTTTATTTTCCTTTTACAAACTACCGCTGGAGTTTCTTTTCCTTTTACAAACTACAAAGACTAATTAGTTTAAATATAAAAAATAAAAATAATCGGGACGAATATAAATTGATCCAGGATAAAGTTACGGACGTGACCCAATTAATGTGGCTCGCGAATTGCCAACGAATGAAGCCAACTTCAAGTGCATATTGACAGTTCTCGTTTGAATTTTGTAATTTTGGGAGCAAATTTCTCATAATTGCATAATTTTAATGCAATTATGGAAATTTGCTTCCATCAAACGTACAGTAAATACGCGCGAGTTACATCAGCTACACCTAATAATATTATTTAATACATACATATATATTAATTAATTCATTCCCATAAATATCTCTTCCAAATTGTAAGTCTAAAATATGTAATCAGCAATTTTATCAGTGCAATTGCACAAAGCTTAATCATCAGTTTTATCGGTGCAATTGCACATCGTATGTCGTTCGCCTGAAATTTGTCTAGACGCTACCTAAGCATTATGTATATCGAGTTCATATCGAGTTCATCAAGAAACTCAGGCAACAAGAATCTTAGAGAACTTTTAATCGACACAGTCGTCTTCAACAACTTGTCGCGTTTGGATCGTTTAATCTAAATTTTGTCAAAGTCTTTTGTTCAACTAAAATTAAATAAAAGTTATGTTCGTTCATCTTAGAATTTGTTTTTTTTTTAATTAATTGATATTAAATAAAATAACTGGCGCAGTCGTGCGGATTTTTTTTCTTGTATCGGTTTTATTTTGATGAATTATAATCGAAGGTTTATCGGTAAATTACTAATTCAATACTCGAATCGTCGAGAGTACATCGGCAACAAAATCGAGTGAGTGAAAACCATACAGGAGAAACCACTGCTCAACGAGGGAAAATCGCAGGAAGCAAACCGCATCCCAATTACTGCTCAACGAGGGAAGATCATCAGAAATCAACCCGTCACCTGTTTACTACTCAACGAGGGAAAATCGTCGAACAGCAGACAGCACAGCAACCTGGTTACTGCTCAACGAGGGAACATCGCCAAAGCAGAAGACCGCAACATTACCACCGTTCAACGAGGGAACATCGAGGAACAATGTGGCAAATATTAGTACTGTAAGTCGAGTTTTGAATATTATCCTTAAAACATCCCATGCCCTTTAACAAAAAGAGAAGTCAATCTTCAAATCCCTATCCAACGTCAAAATTATTTAGGAATAGTTTAAGTTTATTTAAAGTTAGATCCAGTGAAAATATTACAATTGAACCGTGCATAGTTCTTTTTAGCTCTAGTGAAAATTTAATAAGAGATTCAAGCATTTTACGTGAAAGTGTGACAAATAATTCATTAAATACCACGGAAATGGCTACAAATAATCAAACAATTACACCCGTTGATATTTTCAACTCGTTAAGAGTTCCCGACGCAATTAAGGATCTACCAAAATTTGATGGTAATCCACGCTTATTGTTCAATTTCCTTGACAATGTAGACGAATTCCGAGCACTTACGTCCGTAATTAAAGACGCACCTTACGAATTATTATTATATTATTACGTGCAATTCGCAATAAAATTGTCGGACCTGCAAATGAAAAACTAAATTTATACGGAACCCCATTAGAATGGGATAAGATTAAAGAAAACCTTATTTTACACTACAGTGATAAAATAAATGAAACTTCGCTAATTCGAGATCTACATAAAGTAAAACAGAATAACGATTCGGTTGAAAAATTTTACAGCGAAATAATCGAATTATACTCGAGCATAATTAATCACGTAAATATACATGAAAAAGATTTAAGCGTAACTAATGCCAAGAAAACCCTTTATTCTGAAATGTGCTTAAATTTATTCTTGTCTGGGTTAAGAGAACCTGGGTTCCCGTTCCACAATCAAATCAATGAAACCTGTAACTCTGGCTGAAGCTTTTTCATACTGCGTAAAGGAACAAAATATGCATTATGTCAAATTTGAACCTAATAAATATATGCAGAAACAAAAACCTCCAAATAACATATTTCAAAATTTTCCACAAGTAATTAATAGACCCCAGTTTAAACCTCAATATCAAACACAAATGCCATATCAAGCAAGTTTCAACCCTCCACAACAAAGGTCCCCACAGTACAACAGTAATCCCTTTCCTCAACCAAAAGTACCTTACTTTAATTATCCAAATCCCCAAAGACAATCAAACTTTGCATTTGCTTACACCAATAATGTAGTCCCACAAAGACAAGAGAATCTTGGATTTAATAGACCTACTCCACCGTTACCCAAACCTGAACCTATGGAGATATCCTCAAATAATGTAAGAATCAATCGTCCTCAACAACAGAATACACAGCAATCTAACAACAAATTTAGACAAACAAACTTCGGATACAATGACCTTCACAACGTTTCAGAGAAACAATACGAAGCTCAAACCTATCCAAATTATCATCCCACGGAACCCTTCAACTACGACAAATTTGATAATGAGTTCTGTAATCCCTACCCTACTGAAATTCCAGATTATCCCAGTACACACGATATTCATACTACTAGTACAGAATATCTAGCCGAACTAGATGACACATGATACGGTTTTTCAATCAACCGCCTCACAAATTCATTCGGGTACTTAGACGTCAATAAACATGGTTTCATTCTACCTTATATTAATATCTCTTCACCTTTTGGCCGTCCACTTAAATTCCTCATTGATACAGGAGCTTCCTCTTCCTTCATAAACCCGGAATACGTCCATCCAGATGATATCACGAAAACCAAACCCACAACAATATCAACAGTATTAAATGCACATACCCCTGACGAAATAGTCATTCTCCCAAATTTCGAAGAATTTAATCAACCGGGACAAATTCGATTCCTTATATTCCATTAGGTCTTGATGCGTTAACACAATTAGGAGCCAACGTTGATTTAGCCAACAGTACCTTAAACACAAAATATGCTAAAATCCCACTCCAATTTAAACCCAACTTCATGTCCAAAAAATATAAAGTCCCTGCCAATTCTAAAACTATTGCAACACTTCTCGTAGACGTACAACATGGAGACATCTATGTTAAAAGAACAGAAATAAATCCTCAATTAAACATCTCTGAAGGATTATATCACGCTAAAGATTGGTATTGCCAATTAGAAGTTATAAATTCATCTAATAGTGAACAACAACTTTTTATAGAACAGCCCATAAAAGTAGAAAAATTCGCCCAAGAAAAGTTTGTAGAAATTAATAACTATAACATTCAATATAATTACAACATGGAACCACTTATTGATATAACCAAATTATTAAGAACCAATCATCTCAACAGAGCAGAAATTAAAGCATTAAGCAAACTTTGCCGTGAATATGAAGATATCTTTTTCCGCGAAAATCAAAAATTAAGTTTCACTAACAAAATTAAACATAAAATTCGGACCACTGATGAAATTCCAATATATACTACATCATACCGTTATCCCTTCGTACACAAAGAAGAAGTACGCCGTCAAATTTCTGATATGCTCGATCAAGGCATAATTCGCCCAAGTTTCTCTCCATGGAGCTCTCCCGTATGGATCGTTCCAAAAAAGCGAGATAATTCTGGAAAACAAAAATGGAGACTCGTCATAGATTATCGGAAACTTAACGAAAAGACTATAAGTGACCGATACCCTATACCAAACATAACAGAAATTTTGGACAAACTCGGTAAATGCAATTATTTTTCAACCCTGGATTTAGCCAGCGGTTTCCACCAATTAGAAATGGATCCCCACGATGTAGAAAAAACCGCTTTTACTGTAGAGGGAGGACATTGGGAATACATCAGAATGCCTTTCGGATTAAAAAATGCTCCAGTACTTTCCAGCGTGTAATGGACAACGTATTAAAAGAACTTCAAGGCACCGTATGTCTCGTGTACCTCGATGACATTATTGTCTATTCCACCTCTCTACAAGAACATATAGAAAATCTGAAAAAAGTCTTTCAAAAATTAAGAGATGCTAATTTAAAAATCCAAATAGACAAATCAGAGTTCCTACATAAGGAAGTAGACTTCCTTGGTCACGTGGTAACCTCAGAGGGTATAAAACGAAATCCTGCTAAAATCCATGCAATTAAAGAATACCCAATACCGAAATCACAAAAAGAAATCAAATCCTTTTTAGGCCTTCTAGGTTATAACCGAAAATTTATTCGAGACTTCGCTAAACTTACGAAGCCACTCACCCAATGCTTAAAGAAAGGTAGATCGGTAATATTGACTGACGAATATGTGAAAGCCTTCCAAAATTGCAAAGATCTTCTTATGAATGATCCGATCCTCCAGTTTCCTGATTTTTCCAGGCCTTTCGTCTTAACGACAGATGCTAGTAACTACGCTATCGGCGCAGTGTTGTCACAAGGACCCATCGGAAACGACAAACCCATATGTTTTGCAAGCCGTACTTTAACCGATTCAGAGATCAATTACTCAACGATCGAGAAAGAACTCCTAGTGATCGTGTGGTCAGTCAAATATTTTCGGCCGTACCTCTTTGGAAGGAAATTCCAAATTAAAGGAACCTAATTCCAGATCAGTCCGCTGGAGACTCAAATTAGAAGAATTCGAATACGACATCGTATATAAAAAAGGAACCCAAAACTCTAACGCAGATGCCCTAAGTAGAATAAAATTAAATAAATCCATAAACCCCGAAATTTCTAAATAAGTCGAATTTCACCTTACCGAATATGACGTTGTCACCGAAAATAATACTTCATGTCAAAGCGTCAACGGTTCCACTATTCATTCCGGCTTAGAAAACATGGACGATGGAATTCCAATCTCCGAAAGACCACTAAATGAATTTTCCTTACAACTTATTTTAGAAGAATCTGATAAAAAACCCGAGTTTCAGCTACGAATCCCTTTTAAAAATAAACAAAGAAAAATAATAAGAATACCAAATCATTTATAGCCCACAATAATAGGAATACTTAAAAGATATTTAGCCCCAAACAGACTAACAGCAATACATACCAGCGATGAAATATTTAAAAGCCTACAAAATACTTACTCTAAATTTTTCTCACAATCAAAATTATTCAAACTAGAGGACATTACAGATATCGATAGACAAGATAAAATCATCCAAGACTACCGTAATAACACAAATCACAGGGGAATTGATGAGACTCATAGACACTTAAAAAGAGAATACTTTTTCCCTTATATGAAAAATAAAATAAACCAAATCATAAACAACTGCAATGTGTGTCAAACACTCAAATATGATAGAGCCCCTCCTAAAGTTAAATTCCTTAATCCAGAAATACCAAACAAACCTTTAGAAATTCTTCACATAGACATATATTCAATTAATTCAAAGCAAATCCTCACTATCATAGATAAATTCTATAAGTTTGCAGCAGCATACACACTTAATGCACGAAATAGCCTATCAATAATCAAGGCAATAAAACATTTCATAAGTCTACATGGTACTCCAAAGAAACTTGTCGTAGATTCTGGCACCGAATTCACTTCCACTATATTTAACGACTTTTGCAAACAGTTCGGAATCAACCTTCATATTACTTCAATTCATCAAAGCAGTAGTAATTCACCTGTTGAACGACTACACTCAACACTCACAGAAATATATAGAATAATCTACAAAAGACTTAAAGAAAGGTCTCATGAAGAAATTTTAGATGAAACCTTAATAACTTATAATAACGCGATACACACATCTACTGACTTCACACCCTACGAAATATTCTATGGTAGGACTTACAAATGTAATAAACAAAAACACGAAAATATGCATGAATACTTAGCGCATTTAAATAAATTTCAAGATGAAATTTTCCCGATAATAAAATCCCAACTAGAACTTAAGGCAAATAAAAATATAGAAAAGTCTAATAAAAATAGAGATGAACCTGTAGAAATTAAAGAAGGAACATAAATATATTTTAAAGAAAATAGAAGAAATAAATTAACCCCAAGATTTTCAAAATACAAAGTTAAGAAAAATAGACGTGTTACTGTAATAACCACTAATAATAAGAAATTACATAAATCTAAAATTAAGAAAAGACGTAAATTTCAGATTAATACCCATGACGATAGGACAGATAATAGAGATCCAAGACCTGAACATTCATAAAGGAATTCTGAGAATTGGAACAGCTATAACTATACAAGGACATCACAATTTACTACATATTATACGACTAGACAACTAACATACATTACAACGATAGACAAAATAACGGACTCAATTAATCAATTTGAAAAATTACACCACTCATTTAACGATTCTTTAAATATTATTAAATTAAAATTAAGGGAAACGAACAATAAACTGCAAACAGTGTTACCGAAATTTAGATCCAAAAGAGTACTAATTAATGAATTGGGAACTGTAATCAAAAAAATCACCGGAAATTTAGATAATAATGACGCGATTGGATTAAATGAACAAATCAATAAAATTTTAAATAATGACTCAATTGACTAAACTCAATAACAAGTGAACTAAATCAACAAACAAAAATTAATAAACAAATAATAGAAAGATTTGAAAATATTACTAGACATATCAACTACCAACAAAAGGTTATAATGAGTTATTTAAATCACACTCAAATCCAACTGAGAAATAGAATCATTTCCGAAGAATCAACCTTAAGATACATAAAATTTTTGAACCAGATTAACTTCAACATAGATTTACTTAACAACCATCTAAGCAGTATAGCAGAATCAGTCATATTTGCAAAATTAAATATTATACCTAAACAAATATTGAGTCAAAACGAACTTTTAGAAATATACCTAATTTTCCAAAATCAGAATATAACTACCAAATCAGATAAACATATTTACGAACTTTTAGAACTCCAAGCCTCTTATAATGATTTATATTTATATTTATATTTCTGAAAATTTCATCAACAAACTGATTACTTCGAATTGCAATAAAAAAATCCAAATCTGCAACTTTAACGAAGCCGACCCTTTATATTAGCTCGCGATAAGTGAAAGTCAATGTCAGAGTATTGCGAGTTAAAAGAGCGCGACATAGCGGATATGGGCTCATTAAATCCATAATTAGTACGGTGATAGGCTGGTTGGAGGAAATCCTGATTCCTCAGAGAACGCGCCGGAATCGATATACTAAATTTACTCAACAATTCAGCAGAGTTAATAACTCCCTGAAGACAATCAAACGCAAAGACAGTTCTGGAGTTAAATCGCCTAACCTCCAGGGAGTGAAGCGAAATTAGCTGGAGTCTATTCAGATATGGGGGCAGAAAAAAGCTATCTTCCCAAGGAAGACCACGAAGAGCGAACCGTAAAAATTTGCGTTGAACAGCCTCGATACGGTTAATGTGGCAGTCCTGGATTGGATACCAGACAGGACTAGCATACTCAAGTATGGGTCTTACAAAAGTGCAATAAAGCAGTCGAAAGATATAGGGGTCATTAAACTCCTTGCTCCACCTCCTAACGAACCCTAGAGTCGTGTTAGCGTTGCAAACAATGGAATCAATATGATCTTCGAAAGAAAAATGCGAATTAAGAATGACCCCTAAATCCCTCACCTTGTCAAGTCTAGCAAGAGATTGGCCATCAATCGTATACGTAAAGTGCATTGGATTCCTTTTGCGTGAAAAAGACATACAGGTACACTTACTCACATTTAGTGGAAGACAATTGATGGAGCACTATTTTTGGAAGACATCCAAGTCAGTATTTAAAGCATCGCGGTCAAACTCATTAGATACTATGCGAAAAATTTTCGCATCGTCAGCATAACAAAGAATTTTCGAGTGAGAGTTAACGACACATCGTTGATGTAAATGATAAACAATAATGGACCAAGGTGACTGCCCTGTGGTACACCCGACGTATTTTTAATACATTTAGAAAGGACCCCACGAAAACGGACACGCTGAGTGCGTCCAGTCAAATATGACGAAATCCAGTCAACAAAACAAGAGGGGAAACCAAGAGCGGACAGCTTATAGATAAGGATCCCGTGATTAATCCTATCAAACGCCTTGCTAAAGTCCGTGAAAATACAGTCAACTTGCTTACCAGATTCAATGGCTGGAATGCAAAAATTGGATAGTTCTAAAAGGTTTGTTGTAGTTGATTTACCCTTCATAAAGCCGTGTTGAAAGGGCATAAGAAAAGGTTTGCAGTGAAAGTAAAGTGTATCACAGATAAGCGCTTCAAAGAGTTTAGCTATGCAACTTAAATTCGCAACGGGTCTGTAGTTAGAAATATCGCATTTATTGCCCTTTTTATGCAAAGGGATAATCACGGAAACCTTCCATGGAGTTGGAAAGACACCACCACGAAGAGATAAATTAAATAAATAACACAAAACAGGAACGACGGAGGTACATCTTTTTAGAAAGCACGGTGGTAGGCCATCAGGGCCACACGCAAAATTGTCAACCAATCCAGAGATTTTTCTGAGAATAGTTGATTCGTCAAGAATGAGATCGTTAAATTTAAGTGAAGTCGGCGGAAGCCTCGTTAAGTGCACAAAATCCTTAGAACTAATATCACAGTTAGAATCCCAGAATGCCGTGCTAAAAAGATCAGCGAATAGATTAGATATTACATCTGGGTTACTGCTATGTACCGAATTAAAGAAAAACGAAGATGGGTATCCGTCTTGTTTACGTTTAGCATTGACAAAACTCCAGAACTGTCTAGGATTTTCACGTAAGGATGACTTGACATTGGCGATATAGGCGTGATAGGACAAACTAACAGCCGCACTAAGTTGATCTCTCTGCTCACAATAAGCGAGTAAATCATCGTCACTCCGGGAAATGCAAAACCTCCTCCAAGCCTTATTTCTAAGGTTTTTGAAATGCCTCACAGAGCTATTTAGCCACGGCTGGCCACCATTTAAATCATTTGATCTTTTAATTGGAACATATTTCATAAAGCTAAGCGAAATGATATCGTAAAACGATTTCACAGCCTTTTCCATGTCACGCTCTTCAAGAACGCCACTCCAGTCACAAGCCAAGAGCCATTCGTTCAAATTAGAGAAGTCGGCCCTTTTAAAGTTGTAACAATATTTATACGGTGAAGCAGAAAGATCACAATCAGGATCAAAAGAAAACATCAACAACAGTGCTGGATGATGACCCGACTCGGGCAACAGAGGCAAAGTGCTACGCTTAACCGTAGTTCCTGCCACATCGGAGGAAAAAACCAGATCCAGATAACGGCCAGATTCATTCGCTACTGAATTGCACTGATACAATCCAGCAGAAGAGAGTCCATCCAGAAATGTTGATACGTATTGAGGAGAAGCCGGAACACTTGGAAGCAAAACATCATCCTTAGAATATCTCCAGTCCAGGGAGGGCAAGTTGAAGTCCCCTACCAGTAAAAGTTCGTCAGAAGGAGCAATCCGGCTCGAGAGTTCGTCCATATATGATGACAGCTACACATACAAACTCGAAGCCGAACTTGGAGGAACGTAGACCGTCATAATATATATCCTTTTATGCGGCAAGAGCAACACAACACCCAATATCTCAAGATCAGCAAGATGGGATGTGTCAACCAATACACTTGGTACATGGCTCCGAACCGCGCACAAAACTCCACCGCCAACAGGAGCGTCCAAACCACCGTGACGGTCGCGCCGGAAGACCTGGAAATCAGAGCCAAACAGCTCACCATCCGCAATCCCTCCGCAGAGCCAGGTTTCAGTCAAGCAGACCACGTCGACATTAGAAACAGTCGCACTCAAAAAGAGTTGTGTCGTCTTAGAGCGGAGTCCAGTTACGTTTGCATAATGCAAGGATATGTCGGTGATGAGTTTTTTGATGCCTTCGTAGAGTTATTGCGCTCCCTGGGCGTGAACTCCCTCACGATAGAGCCCGATGGCCAAATGTCCGAAGAAATAATGTCGTCGAAAAGGTGGTCGGGAGCAAAAAGCTTAAACGAAGATGTACAAGAACGTCCATCGCGGTCACGAGCAGTATTAAGCCTGCGGCAAGTGACGGAATTCGATACCGCTCCCAAGCGTGACGTGACCAATCGCTCAATATCGGACTCAGAGGTATCCGGATGGATCCTCGATACAAAAATTGTGCGTGGACGCAAAGCAGGCCTTATAACGATCGCATCCGACGACGGTGCAACCTCCGGCACAATCGCAGGAGCCGTAGTCGAAGGAACATTGGTCCGTGTGGATATGATAGTGCTATCGACTTTTTTAGAGGCATTTTGCGACCTCTGCCGGCGACGCGACTTTTGAAGAGCCGAAGTGGTAGTCTCAGTGGGAGCGATCAAAGGAATCGCAGCATCCTCAACAATGGAACCAGGCATATCGAGGGCTGGTTGTACAGTTGTTTTGCTGGTGTTCCGTTTATTCATCACCATTCTATCACGCTTCCGAGATATTTTACGAGGAAGCGAAGGAATTTCAGCCGGTTGATCTACGGAGTCACTTTCATTGGAGTCTGTACCCAGTTGCATAGGGGAAACGTCTAAGGATGGAGTAGACACGTTCTTAATATCCGATGCAATAGTGGTGATGAGTATGGTGTGCTCAGAAATAGCCTTTGAGCATGATCCGATTTCACCCTCAACACGTTTAATACCACGGCGCATATCCGGGTGTCAGTAAGGCGTTGCCATCGTTATTAACAACACTAACTGCATCAGAATGGACTCCGTCATTGGCGAGAATGGCATGCATATCATCCAAAGAGTTGGCTATATTTTGAACTTTGGACAATAAACTGTGGGTTTTTCGCTCATCATATCCGAAAGTGCCTCGATGGAGTCGGTAATTTTGCCAATCCTACCATTTAGCGTAGCAAGGTCTTCTGAAACCACCTCCAGACAAGTCCAATTCGTCGAGAAGCTGTTAACTTTGTCAGCGATCAATGTCTGAAGAGAATCAAGCGAATCAAGCCGTTCAACAATACTCTGCAAGACCCTGATAGCATGGCAAGGCTTAAGATCGGCGCAATCTAAACAAGTTGCCGAACCCGAAATCTGGGCTCTAGAGCTGCGCCTCAGGCACGACACATGTCCACGACACCAATTCCTCAGATTTCCTTGAGGAGCATACCTTGCATACGGCCATCACAAATATTGATCCAAGAAATGTCAAGTGGGTGGAAGATAAAACTTTCAAACCTTAGTGTATCCTCCCACTGAGTATAGGTTCGGGTCTCTGATATAAAGCTTCGATGAAAATGTAGTTGGTGTGAGGATAAACTAGTTGGTGGGTCAGCGATGTACTCAACCCTGCTGGGGATCGGAAACGCTGACGTCCTTGATGCAGTAAGGGTTGCGTCCAAACTCAAGTCGTCCAAAAAGGCGGGAAACGAGCTAACCTCAACCGCAACAGGCCAATCAACCAAAAATAAAAGGAAAATCTTAGGGTGGCAGTATACTAAGCCTCGGCAGAGGCATATACTAAAGAGATTACCCTTAAAAAAATAATCTCCCACAGTGCAATTCCAAAGACCAGACACAGATTCAGTGCACAGAAGATCCAGTCCTCTCAGAGGGAAGAACAGCCGTCCCCCAAACGAACCAGACGATGCTCAACAAATCAACAAGCACCAAACGATGCGAGTCACCACACAACAATAATCACGGCCAAAAACGACCCCAAAAAATAAATAACAGCAAAAATATAAGAACGAAAGACAGAGCTACTCAAAAACACGACCGTACAACTTGACAACCAACAGTTGTGATACAAATATAATCTTTAATATTCAAATTCCTATTATACCTAACGATACATTTACCATGTTCCACATCATACCGCTTCCCAATAAAAATAACAAAATAATATCCACCAAACCCTACCTCCTTATGAACTCCAATAATATTCAAACTCGCGAGGAAAAATGCCCATTTATAGAAGGAACGTACTACTGCTGCATAACTAATTACCTGGAAGCCACTAACAACTCTTAATGCATCGGAAATTTGTTAAACAACAAACCAGCACACTGTGAACTACATGAAAAGGAAACCATTTTCGAAATTTTTCAACCCGAACCAAACTACATCATCCTGATCAATGTTCCCGAAATTAAAATTTCAACCACCTGTGGACCGGATAAACAAAAAATTAAAGGATCAGCCCTTATCCATTTCAATTCATGCGAAATTAAAATTAACGATATTACCTACAGCTCTTCAGCCTATACACACTGGGATGAAATTCACATCTACCCGATGACATTTGCCGACATCAATGTAACAACCTCCAATAACCTTCAACTAAAGCAGTTAGAAAAGTACCAGTTTGCCGAAAAAGAATACATCGACTTCCTGAAACCCTATGTTCATCAGCACGAGCTTTACAAATCAACCGGAATCCTCAGCATCATCATCCTTATCGTTGCTGCCTATACCATATTTAAAAAACGATTCTACGGCATCTTTACACCATCCATACCTACCAACGTTCCTGCCACCGAAACTCCAAGGATCTTCGTATGGCCGTCACTCAACTCTAAGGGGGAAGGAGTTACATCAGCTACACCTAATAATATTATTTAATACATATACATATATTAATTAATTCATTCCCATAAATATCTCTTCCAAATTGTATGTCTAAAATATGTAATCAGCAATTTTATCAGTGCAATTGCACAAAGCTTAATCATCAGTTTTATCGGTGCAATTGCACATCGTATGTCGTTCGCCTGAAATTTGTCTAGACGCTACCTAAGCATTATATCGAGTTCATATCGAGTTCATCAAGAAACTCAGGCAACAAGAATCTTAGAGAACTTTTAATCGACACAGTCGTCTTCAACAACTTGTCGCGTTTGGATCGTTTAATCTAAATTTTGTCAAAGTCTTTTGTTCAACTAAAATTAAATAAAAGTTATGTTCGTTCATCTTAAAATTTGTTGTTTTTAAATTAATTGATATTAAATAAAATAACTCGCGCGAGTGTGTGCAAGAAGTGGAAGTGCTGCGAAAGTGTTTTGGGCGGTTTTTGAAACATTTTGCTGTGCAATAGTTAATACTTCTCAAGTATTAACTATTTTGCCCTATATCTCGGAAACGGGTCGAGATAGAATTTTTTCATTATTTTTCCGTTAATCACCCCAGCAAAATGTTTCGAACCCCGTTCCCAAAAATTGGGGCCCGAATAATGAGTAACGTACCCGGTTGCCGCTTCCACTTCGTCCATTATGGTCAAAGGCATGAACCCAACTGAGCTACCTAAGTGCATGAGTGTGGATATAGTTTCGAGGGCAAGACGTTCACGGCGTACATTTTCCCCGAGATTCTGCAGTGGCCTTATAATATTGTAGCGAAAATTGAAGAAGTGTGTTTTCAATGAAATTGGCCTATGTGGGCCATAATTAGTGCCGCGTTGATTAATACGCAGGAAGTCATGATACCTCAAAAAACGAGCTGGAATAGATATGTTATTATAAAGGGCAACCAATTCAGGTGAGTTAACCATGCCTTACAGGCAATTGAATGATAAGACGGGTTTGGAGATATTCCTTCGATGTTCCACTGATTCGAGGGAGATGAGTGCAAGCCTATCAGCGTCTGGAAGCAAGTGAAAGTTATCCTACCAGGCCAGACCGCGAAGGGTAAATCTTAAAAATCTGCTTTGAACTGCCTCAATCCGGTTAACATGGTTCCCATGAAAGGAGACAAGAATTGGTCTGACAAATGTACAGTACAAGAGTCGAGAGAGGTAAGGATTATCGAACTCCTTAGACCATCTTTTAATAAAACCCAAAGCGGCGTTGGCTCTGCTCACAATGGTATCGATGTGATATTCAAGCGAAAAACGAGAGTTGAGCACAACACTAAGATCTCTCACTTGGACCATCCCTATCCAAGAACTTTATTATCTATTTCCCGAAATTCACACTACTACAACAATAACGCATATTTTCCCAAAACTTGACATAATGACTCGTTTCATTATGCCTCACAATTTCCAAGTCGCAAAATTAAACATCCTTCCATACCAATAAATCGATAAATCATTCACTCACTACAAATATTTCTCGCAACAATCATACCATAAATTAATAAATTACAACGTCAAACTCACAACCTCGGATCACCCAGGTGTCGTCCATTGTCTTCAAACTGTCCTCCGAAAGATCTTCTCCCTTCGAGCACTGGCCCACGGCTACTCAATCCACCGCGTCCAGGTACTCGACTTCACTCGGGGTCGCTCGGGAACCTCCCGAGCGCACAACCGCTCACTGCGGCTGTCGCCGCTCGACTCTCCTTAATCCAAAATTTTGGCCAATGACAACAATGACACTTCGACTATCTGTCTCTCTCGCTCTGCTGACTGTTCCTCTCACGCTTAGTCGACTCGAGCCGACTTCACCCAAATGAGCGTTACACAGCCGAGCGTGCCGCAGCTTAATTCAGTGCCCACAAAAAGTGCTAAACGGGCCTAAAGAAGTTTTCACTTCAAAAATATTCATCTTAGTACCTTTAATATGTCTGAATACGATCTCTTTTACTGGGAATTGTTGGGTTTGTATAAATCGAAATAATATTTTTTAATTGGCTGGGAAAAGAAGATTTTATTGCGCTACTTAGTAAATAATAATAAAATTTATTTATAGCTTGTACAAAGAACAACATTCTTATAATTGTACATAGATACAGTGGGAAACCATATTGCGGAAAATTATTTAACTAAATCAAATACTAAGTGATAGGTGCAACTTATCAAGGAAAGTAAGAGTATAAATATAATCAAATGATTCTATACATATATATGATATTTATAAGGAATGAAAAAAAGAAGAAAAGACAGTAGGTAATATAAAAACTATATAAACTAAAAGCAAGAAAAATCAGAATAGAAAAAAAAAAAGAAGAAAGAAAAGACAATGTGAAAAGTCATATTAACGCAACTCATTTATTAATCTAACAAAGACCCTGCTGGAACTCGCACGCTGGACACTATAAAGAAGCACATTCCATTTGCGGACAGCTTGAACAAAGTAAGACCTTTCGCCGTAGCGAGATCTGAAAACAGGAAGAACGAGGCCGAGGTTTCTATTCTAAACTGAAGTTTATCGAACAGGTAGCAAGGGGCTTTCTCATGAATCAATTTAAACAGAAATATGAGCTGACGCCTCGCAAGATATTCCCCAATCGTAACACCCAGAAGCGTAATCTCATGTTGAGAAATATGCGCGTGACGGGGGATCAGGTGGATGTACCGAATTACGTCGTTAAAACCAACTTTCAGCTTTCTTTGGCATTCGGAGTCAAGCTTAGGGAATATGATGCTACCAAACGTAAAGTGGGGTAGAAGTAGGGATTTAGCAAGACTATAACGCCATGATACTGGGAGTAACCCTGAGCTTACTCTTAGTTGACGTAACCCGCCATATATCTTAGAGAGCATGTTTTTAATATAGTCACAGCAAGTAAAACGTGAGTTCAAGAGTATCCCTAAGTTTTTAACTATAGGTACATATGGCAGCTTTGTACGGTTCAGCAACACGGGTGGCAAGGAAGACGCATCAATAGAGACTCGATAAACCGGAAGGCTATTTGATTTTCGCGGATTTAATACTAGACCGTTGACAGTAGACCATTCATGTATTCCGAGAAGATCTTCGTTGATGCGATCAACACAATCCTCAATCAAACCAATTGGTCTGCTTAAGTAAATTTGTACATCGTCCGCATACAGGTGCACCTTGCAATTTGTCAACACTGATGGAATGTCATTAATGAACAAGGAGAACAGGAGTGGTCCCAGTATTGACCCTTGGGGTACACCCTTAGTTACATTGATCATATCAGATAGAGTACTGCCCACTTTGACCAATTGGGAGCGTCGCGATAGAAAGCTACTAATAAACTTGAGTGCAGTCGAGGAAAAACAAAAACAAGTTCCTAGCTTGGAGAGAAGCTTTGCATGATTCACTGAATCGAAGGCCTTGCTAAAGTCAAGCATGACAAGGATAGTCAACTCGTCCCTATCTAACGCTTCATGTATATCGGTGGTGACTTTTAGCAGAGCTGTTTCGCAGCAACGACTGCGCCGGAAACCGGATTGCCAAACGGATAGTAGATTATTATTATTTATATACACCATCATCTGTTTATGCATAATTTTCTCAAGAACTTTGCCCAAAAAGCCCAGGAGACTGATCGGCCGTAGGTCACCAAAAACTGAAGGAGAGGATTTCTTCGGAATAAGCACCACTAGAGCTTTCTTCCACTCAGTCGGGAACTCAGATCGCATTAGACAGTGGTTATAGATGTGCACTAATGGAGTGGCCAAGTAAGGCGCAAGCAGCCTGATAAATTTAGGAGGTAGTGCGTCGAGACCAACAGCATCCGATTTTACAGCGTGTAAACAGTTGAGAACTTCAGAGTGGTCAACACATCTGAAAGAAAACCCTTCATCAGGAAGATTGCTGGAATCGAAATTGTCGCTATCAGGGAAAGGTTCAGCTTGGACAAAATAATTGTTTAGTGCATTAGCGTCAACATTTATATTTAGATCAGACGACTTCCCATAGACCCCCATGTTCCGTAAGTTCCTCCAGATTTTACTTGTGGGCTGGGATCGGTCAAGTTTCGACGCAAAATATTGGCACTTAGAGGTTCGAATCAAGGAGTTTACTTTATTACGAAGTTTTTTATACCTCTTATTTTATATTATTTTATTTCAACATTCTACCTCACTTCCCCCGTCTCTTAGAAACCCATATCATATCACTTTTCTTACTAATAGTATGATATTTTCAACAAAAACCACCTTCCTCTGTCATCATACCAATCGTTCCTGCATTTCACGTTTCTTTTAATAACTTCTGCAATTATTAACTTTTTTTTCAATTATTAATTTTTTATTATACTACCCTCCCCATGTACATATCTATAACGAATAGTACTTAAAATTAATCAAAAACCACTTTCCTACTTTGCGCAAAATAGCTATTCTTTCTTGCCTGTTCGGCTGGTGGTAAATTCGCCGCATGCGTGATAAAGTGATCAAATTAAATTTTCGTCTTCTTCTTATCATTATTTCGGGGACTCTAATGTTCAGAATTGTACTGAGCCAATCGCATCGACGGTTTTGCACGAAATTTGTTTTAATGGAATAGGCCCCGCCTACTCTCTCACTTGTTTAAATCATTACCGCTCCTCAATCTTCTGTATAAATGCCATAAAATATAGAACAAAAAAATAACTTCTACGATTATTAACTTTTCTCAATTATTACTTTATTATTAAATACCACCCTCCCCATTTAACAGGTAATACCAATAACATATCATATTTCTTACTAATAGTACTTAAAATTAATCCAAAACCACTTTCCTATAAGATTCATATCCAAAATCTATTCTTCCTTGCCTGTTCGGTGGGTGGTAAATTTGCACGAAATTTGAATTTTGCCATGAGCTTTGAGGCCCACAGATATGCTCCTATGATAGGAAGTTACTAATCATTTGTTACTCTCCTTTTCACTATGTAGTCTAAGATACTGAAAGAGCATAGTGTTATGTTTATGGCTTCACGCCTAATGGAGTTTACAAATGTTGGTTCGTGGCCAATGTTGAGAAGTGTCGTGTCTGACTCATGATATATTCTAAGAGATCCTCTAACATTGTTGTTACTGCTTCCCTAGCAGGTATGATGTAAATAAGAATGACACCCTATAATTATTGGGGTATTTCTCCTGGTTCTGTACTCTGCAACATCTCTTAGTTCCTTACTTGGGGGAGGTTGTGCTGAGTCGTAAGCCCACACAATATTTTGGGGGTCGTTGATGTCGGACATACTATCGAAATAGAAAATAAAGATGGAGAATTCAATATGGCGGCCGAAATATCCTAACTTCTAATGATTGCTCTAAAATTCGTGCCCTTTATGTTTTTGGCGTCGCTGATCTCGAATCTACACCGAAATTGAAATTATAGATAGCGCATCCAATATGGCGGCAGAAAATTCCTAATTTCAAAGGATTGCTCCAAAATTCGGACCTTATATTAGATTTTTTCGGAGTCGTTGATCTCTAATCTTGAAAATTAAAGATGGCTGGTACAATATGGCGACGGAAAATTTCCAAATTCGAAGGATTGTTATGAAATTAGGTTCTTACACGTTTTCGGATTCGCTGATCTCTTACTATTTTTCTTCATTTTTCTACCACACACTCCGGTCGGAGCTAAATAGCTTGGTTTAGTATACGGCGCAATACCTATTATACTAAGCGGGCGACTATATCAATATCAAGTTCGGTTCAGATGAGAGCGCACAGCTTATTTCATATTTATACATCAAACGTCATCTGCGAATGGATTATTCGTATAGAATAGAAGAATTTGAACAATAAATTAAAAACTACCATCGACACCGTATTCTTGCTGTATTCAGAGACACTACAATCGATGCTGTGTATATCTTATTATCACATGCCTATAATTTCATGTGTAAAACAAATTAAAAAATAATAATTTTGGAAGTTTCATTCCTCATACTTGTTATTGTGACATTATAAAACAAATTGTAATCAAAACCATGCAACATATTTTTGAAACTGATTTTAATTCATTTCAGTTTACAAATCATGTCTCGTGAGTACCGCGTCACTCACACCTTTCTTTTATAGGTACAAAAAATGAATTTACCTTCATTTCAGAAAAAGTTCTAAAGGGATAGCCTATCTATTACACTTCATTTCTTCTAATCTATGTGTTTGTATATACATATGTAATATGTATATAAATAGTTATTTATATATGACACGAATACATTTTCACAGCTCTTATGTATAACGATTTCTATCTGTACTTCTAAGTGGGAAAGGAAGTACTTCTAATTAAGTGAGAGAGGAAGTACTTGCTTCCAGTCCCATTATGAGGTAAAAAGAAGAAACAAAAGCATCGAGTTGAGAAGGCGTTCTCATGTTATAAGAAGCCATTCTAGCATTGTTGCTTACCTACTCCTTCTTTTTTTTTTACTGGGTACTGTCACTTCAACTACTCGACTTGTTTTAACATGCATCTACATATATTAGACATTTAATCTTAATCCAGCTTTCATGGAGTTTACATGGAGTTGAAATCGGGTTCAACCAAGGTTCAACTCTGCTCGTAAACGAGGTAAATGAGAGTAAACGAATAAATCCAGAGTCTCAAAATTCCCACGCATACAAGCCTATCTTAGACATCACAGACAATATGGTTCAGGTGAACTGGAGTAAAATAATGAACTCATTTTCATATGCCCCAAAGTTACCGCAATTGCCACGCCATGCTATCGCTGCTACTTCGTATTGTATTATAAAATGAAATGTCTTGACATAATCGACCCAACATCACCGATTTCAAACAATTGTCAGGCTAATGCCATAAAAGATTTAATAGCTCGTGAAGACACAGTTTTAGAGCCTGTGATAGATGGACAAACACATCACAATATGTTCTGTTAACACCTTTTAAGGGAATTAATTTATCGATTTTCTCACAATAATTGTGTGATTAGTTTGAAAGTTCAAGCCTATACATAATACATCCGCAGTTTTCACAAACAAAATTTTCAGGTCTATTAAACATGGCCATTTTCGGGAAAACCAATTACCCAGAGACCTAGATAATCACATTCTGGGGATAAAAATCGATAAATCCTTTAATTACCTCCTGCACTTCTTTTCGCCTTGTAATAAAGTCTCCCAAGTGCCACAATTCCAAACCAAGTTTTTCAGCCCACGAATGTACGCTAGAAAGATTTTATTATAAGTATACGACCAAATTCGGATGGCGAAAATAGTGTTTATTATTTTCACGACCAGCACTTACACACTATATTTCACATTTTGCTCAGCTGTACCCTGGGAAAATTCAGCGAAATTCGGGAATGCTATAAAAAAGCAAAGCACCACGTAGCATATATTCTGCTTAATTCTAAACATTTTTATTAATTATCTAAACTAATGCTAAAGATTTCCTTCAACATTAATATTGAAGAGCTATTGTTATGAAGCTTTCACACAACGTGTTTTGAATTCACTAAACATGTTATAGATTTCTTCAGTGGGACCCTAGCTCGCTTTCGTTCCGCGTTATTTTCTCTAGAATGCTAATATATCACTGGCTTGAAACGGTGATGAAAACATCGGTTTTCCGGAGACTTCGCTACTTTTCAATATGGCGACAGATAAGAAAATTTACATGTAATCGGTAATATTGATTATTTCATTCTTATCTGTATTCTATATCCACTATTCGCTCTTCTGCGCATTCTCAGTTTTTTATTTCACCAGAAAACGTTCTTTTCATTCATGCCAGTCCGAGCGATAATAGGGCGCATGTCAATGGATCTTCGATTCCGTCCTGTACCTTTCATAACATTCCGAAGTTACACGTGCTCTCGACAGTTCTGTTTTTAGTTTGTCCTTTAGCATTACATACTATACTACACTTGTTGAGCTCTTCTCCACGTGTATCTATTTATAAACAATGTTCTTGTAACTTGTATTAATGCTTGTTCTTTCGTGAATAGCTGTTTGTGCCACTTTTATGCCACATTCGTAAGATAAAATAATGCGATTAAATTGAATTTTGGTTTTCACTTACCTACTATTGTATGCAATGCAGTTAAGTACTATTGTAGATAGGCAGCTTTTGTAATACATTTTATAATATTTATAATTATCCATCCTTTGGGTGCAAAGTAGGGATTGTAACAAAACCTTCTACAATTACAAGCCGTGAAGTGTTTGAAATCCAGAAATGAATGCATAGGCTCTTACGGCGGAAGAAGCAAAGTTCAAAAGATATATGTATACTGTAACTTGCAAACTATAACTACAATCGAAGTCATTTTTTGTTTAATATTAGCCTGAGAGGTTCTCTTCACAACTGACAACCCACTTAACATTCGAAGCTATTTTCTAACAAAATAAATAAATTGTCTGAGTTTTAATCTAGCTCAACACAAAACACCACTGACAGCATATGGCTAAATGGGCGGCATTTCTAGTGCGGGAGAGCTTGCTTGTAGACCAAATAACAAAATCACTCAGTTGTAACAAAGTTACCCTAATATAAACTTAGGAAGCACAGCAATAAAACATGCAAGAATCTGTGTTTTGTATGAGTAGGAAAATCATCTGTCCGAAGATATTTTTTAAGAAAGGTAAATTTCTATTACGAATTCTTTCGTACCTACCGATGTTTAAAAAATTATTTACCATGTGCATGAGCACAAATTTCGATTGTACAAAGCAAGGACGATGCGAATAGCCACTCTGAATTATTTTTATCTCGAAAACGAAACGTCAAAGTCAATATATTTTTGCAATTTTTGGTGTTAAAACAAGATAATTTTTGGGAAAGTATTGTTTTCCGACAACTATTTTTTCCTAATTCACTCGTTCCGACCATAAATGGAGCATTTCCACGCAGTTTTAGGACAATCGCAAAAAAGGCACTCGACAACATAAGCCCCTCGCTCAATGAACGCTCACATAAGAATCAGGATTGGTCAATATGATATTTTAAGTAAATATTTGGCAACCCTGACAACTTCAATCAAACTGAGAATAATTGCAAGCAACAACGTGCTGGCTGCCCAAATAGCATGCTCTTTACAAGAACAACAATGGGAAATAACAGCAACAACATGGGAAATATCTATCTGATCGGTTGAAATTAAAAAGCGCGAAAGTGAAATGAGAATGAAAGCTCTTGCTTCGCTCTCAGATCTTATATTTCACATATTTGTGTTTCCATCGCATCCCGTCCTTTATAAGTTTCCGCAGGGAATTTTTTTGTTTCTTACAATTTAAAGTTTCTGAGCGAATTTGGTTTTTGTTTTTTTATTAAATATTGTCCCTGCTTTTATATATATGTATGTTATATATATATACATTAGGGTGATCCTTATTCCTAAGAAAAAAAAATTTTTCCTTTATTTTCGCGGGACACCGCGTAATTTGATTATATACCATAAGAAACTATTTCAATCTTTTTTTTTAATTTTTTAAATGACATTTAGGGGTTGCTACCAAGGTTTGAATTTTAAATAAAAACTCAAAATCCGTATTTTTTTTTTGATGATAATTGACAGACAAGCCAAACCTTACTTTGATTTCATGAATGGTTATGTCCGGTACCAGAATTAGATTTTTTTATCCACTCACTTTTTTTTATCTCGATTTTAAACCGAAAAACACAATCGATTTTTGAAATTTTTTTTTACAAGGCCGCCATTTTGTTATTTTTCACTCAAATCTTTTAAATCTGCTAGGGAACAGAATGACAACCCTACTGAATAATAATCTTATTGGAATATTGATATCAGATGATTACAAAAGGAGCAATCAGGGGGGCCAACCACCTATTTTTTTTTACTTTACCAGCTGGTAGCGACCTTTAAATCGTAACAAAAAAAAAAAAAAACGTGTTTCATATTTAGATGCATATAATCAAATGAATAAGTGTCCCGGGGATAATTCAAAAGTCGAAAAATAAGGACCACCCTAATATACATAACAGTCGGGCTGAAAAGTTCGTAGGCTGACCCATAGATGGCTCTACTAGTATCAAATCCATATGATTTTTAGTTAGCCCTAACCTTTACAAGATGTGTGTATAAATTTGACAGCTGTTGTATTATTAGTATCTGAGTTATAGCATTTTTAGTGAAAGAACTTTTGTTACTTTGAAAAAATGGATGAAAAGGAATTTCGTGGGTTAATAAAGCATTGCTTTTTGGCGAAAAAAAATACTGTTGAAACCAAGGCTTGGCTTGATAATCATTATTTGGACTTTGCACCGTGGTTTGCTAAATTTAAACGAGGCGAAATGAGCACCGAGGACGATGCACGCAGTGGACGCCCCAAAGAGGCTATTACCGACGAAAACATCAAAAAAGTCCACAAAATAATTTTTGATAACGGTAAAGTGAAGTTGATTGAGATAGCTGAGACCCTAAAGATATCAAAGGAACGTGTTGGTCATATCGTAAATGAATATTTGGATATGCGAAAGCTCTGTACAAAGTGGGTGCCGCGATGGAGCTCAAAATCGACCAAAAACAACAACGCATCGATGATTCTAAGCAGTGTTTGGAGCTGTTCAATCGTAATAAATCCAAATTTTTGCGTCGATATGTGACGATGGATGAAACATGGCTCCATTATTTCACACCGGATCCAATTCCACAGAAATTTAGCGCCGATAAAGAGGTGATCGCCGAAACTGAAGCCTATTTTGAGGCTAAAGACAAATCGTATTATAAAAATAGTATCGAAAAATTGCATGACCGCTATAATCGTTGTATCGCCCTCGAAGGGAACTATATTGAATAATAAAATCAAATTCTATCGAAAAAATTGTTAAAGAAAATGCAGTGTTAAACTAACTAACTAACAATACTTAACAAAAATAATTTTTTCTATGCTAGCCTACGAACTTTTCAGTCCGCCTGTTATATGTATATAATCCGCTTCCTAACTTTACCCTGTATTAGGTTAACTTTGGCTGTGAGCTCTGCAATGTGGCAGAGGATGAGGAACACATTATCTAGAAATACCGAGGTTTACAAGGCCGATATTGTCGGTCACGTACATATCCAGCCTTAATTTGTTGCCAATAATGATTGCTGTAACCTATGCACTTCAAAGGTCATTGTGTGTTTTCCGCCCCAGTTAGGCAAAAGTAGCGGATAAAAACCTAAACTGTCTTAAATTAAAGAGTTCAATTGCCCTTTTAATTTTAAAGGATCATTTGATTGAAAATCGGTGGAAAAGCTATGTTCTCCTTAGGGGAACTAACACCGTTTTGTGTTTATTTCTCATATAAGTGGTCGTCTTTCGGAGCACATATTTCAAAATCTGGTTGACCAAAATTTTTTAATTTTTTTAGCATGTATACTAAAATTATTAGAAGAAACATTGCTAAGGATTTAAAAAGAAAATATGAATAAGGAAAAAATTAAAAGTTTTTGCAAACGAAACATTTTGTTTTTATCCCTGAACCAAAAACTATTTTTAAAAAAGCATGACAATTAATGAATAGACTGCGAATTTTATGCAACTTTATTATTTATACCTATTGCGGAGACTCTCATGATGCGACTTTGAAAAATGCATGATGTCAAAATCAACTGGTCTTAACCGACTTAAAGAATAGTTTCCGTTCAAATGTTATTTATATACATATATACACACATATATGTTACATATGTGTATTTCATTAAATTGCATATAATCCGCAGTCTATTAATGAAACACCAAATCAGTGCATTCGAGTGCTGCTTGATCAGCTCCATGAATAGGCTGTCACTCTCTTACCCGGCTATTCACGAATTCGATTCGTTTGAAAGTGCATAGTAAATACAGTAAATTCTTAGTCGGGTTGAACTCAAGTCAAAAATGCAACCAGAAGTCATTTTCATCTTTCTTAATTCTCTTGAGCAAACGTGATTGATCAATTCAGACTGCCACGCTTACCCAAACCACGCATTCAATGTAATTTTACACTGGTGTGTAATAAATTCCCCTAAGATCAATATGATTTCACATTTTCAAGTGCTCCTAGTGTTTGTCTGGTTTCCAATGGGATTCAAACTCAGGACTCCTGGTTTTTGCTGTGGACACGTTAGGCTTACGCAAATTTAGCACTTCATATTTGCTACAATTACAATCTGACCCTTTTAGACTACAGGCCCGTGGCAAAAATTGATGGGTCATGTGAACCACCAGAAGACCTATATAGAATGTATTAGCGAGGTTAAAGGACACAGTGGAAACACAGAGTTAATTTGAAAAGAAACTTTATTGAGTAAGAACCGATCTGGACGAGTGTTACAAAGGAACTGAACAAAGGCGGCATGTTTAGCCCTCTCTCTGTGCATATAAAATTTAACATTAACCGTGCATAGGGGTGTAACAGCACCCCATAGGTTTCTCGTGGGAAATATAAGAAAAAGACGTTGTTTGCGTTAGAATTTGTGGTATATTATTTATTTTTGGGAAAGAAACTTAAAATAATTAATTAAAATTCAGAGAATTAATATAAAACAGATCAGCAAATTTAATATGCATCGTCGGAATCTTCTTCCGCGTTGACTTCATCGTCACTAGCTTCAACGTTCATGTATTGATCACAAATATTTGTGTTGTGATTTTTACAAGTTGGTTCATTGCAAATATCGCAGTGCAATCTGGTTTTGACGTCGCTGGATCGAGGACACAGGTGGCATCTACATTGAAACCGCTTACCTCTCCTGCTTGTACTGGCTTCACCTGTACACACATAGGGACAAAGGTACGTTGTAATCGATTTTATGTATCGCCATTCCCACGCTGGTTTTTAACGTCTTCAGATTTAATAGCCGGCTTTGTATGACACTATATCAACCAGCTGGTGTGACAAATCCTTGTGGAAATCCTACCGCTGTGAAGATTTTTTCGCCATATATAATTGTGCGTTTGCTATCCTGCAAGTTCAATGCAGCATGCAGCTACATCCGCCACATCAATCATGTTGAAAAAAAGAACCATTGGCCAACGTCTGGTTTTTCGCTTGCATGTATATGTTTTAACAAGTTGATCCAGAATATCCACACCGCCCTTGCTGGCGTTATAATCCAGAATTATATTCGCCTTCGATGTTTCTGGATCAATACCAGCGTCGTTGTGTAATGTTGACAATAGGACATTTTTGCTTGGTTTTGGAACATAGCTTATTAACGTTAGATAATTATTAAAACAAAACCGTTTTGAATCCACTTCCCTTTTTGTATTTCTTTTTTCTTCAGATGGCAGATCTGGTTTATTGTTTTTGATTGTTCCTATAATTGTCGTTTTTTACGACCAAATATATCTTTTTGGCTCCTCATTTACCTATCACTCTTCCAACAACTAGATAATAACCCAAGCACGTGTTACCGTATGAGCTACTCTAGTTAGCAAGAAATCCAAATAAATTACCTCCTAATATGATCATCACAGAAAAGTGGCGGCGACTAAATTCACCCTTTGTTTTTATACCTTCATGTACTTGGCGTCGGTGTTAGCATGGGTCATTATTTGCGTAAACAAATTTTTCTTGTGGCTACCTGCTATTCTGCCTACATATACTCGCTTTATTGTGGCCAGGAAATCGAACGACGAAAGATTACCTCTGCACAAAATTTCCCAGGATAATAAAACCATGAAAGTTGAGCTCAGTTTTGCGTTAGTCTCGTAAGTATGCACATTTAAACATAAAAAGAATATGAAAACAAAACAAGAAATAAAATAAAACTAATTGCTAGCGCTTCCTTCTATCAAAAAGTGACTTTTGAGTGGTAAATATATGACGAAATATTGGGGAGCAAAACCACCCCTATGCACCGTTAAGCGCCTAAGCACCTTTGCAACCTCAATACTATATTTAAATTCACCGATTTCGAAGCGATTTTTTCAGATTATATGTGAAATATACCACAGATAGCATTCCTAAGAGCATTTTTTCTAGAATTCATTAATCAGTTAATTATGTACATTTTTAGTAGCCTGGGGTGTGTTTACACCCCCATGCACAGAGAGAGGGTTAGAAATCAAAATGGTGAAATGAATGGCGGTGCCAACATAATGAAATGAAACAAACAAAATAGGCGCGATAATTTAAAACTCCAACACTTCCCCTCAATTTGAAGACTATTTTGATTTTTTATAGAAAGAGGAATTTAACAGGATTGAAGTCCCAAACCGCGAATACAATTTTCGAGTTTGACTCCTGACAATGATTTGGTGAGGATGTCGGCGGTCATCTCTTCGGTTGGTAGAAACTGGATCTGCAGAGGGTAGACCTGGATCGCCTGCCGGATGAAATGACGTTTGATGTCCACGTGTTTCGTTCGAGCGTGGAAGATGGGGTTGTGGACCAACTTCCCTGCAGACTGATTGTCGTTGAAGATCGTGATACTCGACAACTTCTCGATGCCGAGTTCCTTGATGAAGCTGGACAAGTGAATTGCCTCTCTGGTCGCTTCTGATAGGCTAACATACTCGGCTTCTGTCGAGGATAAAGCCACGATTCGCTGCTTCCGTGAACTCCAGGAGGTAGCAGCGCCTGAGAGGGTAAATGTGTACCCAGTGTAGGACTTTCTGTCGATGATGCAATTGCCCCAGTCCGCGTCGGCGTATCCCAGGATGCCCTTGTCGTCACGTGCGTAGCTCAACTTCATGTTGATGGTGCCCTGGAGATATCGCAGGACTCTCTTGGCAGCGAGCCAATGGGCCTGGTCATGTTTGGTGTTGAATTGACTCAACATGTTAACGGCGAACGATATGTCCGGGCGAGTGCCAATGGCTATGTACATTAGGGCTCCGATAAGTTCCCTGTAGGGAACTTTTGCGTTGCCTTCAGCGCTGGTCGGAAAATCCAATTGAGTGCCGGGTGCCAAGGGCGACTTGACGGGCTTGCACTCACCCATCCCGAACTTCTGGAGCACTTCTCGGATGTATCCTCGCTGGCACAATGTGATCCGGTCCTTGGTCTGCTCGACTTCAATTCCGAGACAAAATCGGATTTTTCCCAGGTCCTTGATTTGAAAATCGGTCGCAAGCTTTTGCTTGATTTCTTCGACGCGCCTCGGATTCCGGGAAAGAAGAAGAATGTCATCGACGTATGTAAGTGCATAGGTTTCATCCTTCTCGTCGACGTAGACGCAGGGATCTGAGGTCGTTGGGAACAGGCCGTACGATTTCATCTTGTTGCCCAGTTTGACGTACCATTGTCGGCCGGCTTGCTTTAGTCCGTATAGAGTCTTGGAGAGTTTGCAGACCGGGTCGCCAGATTTTAAGTCTCGTGACATCTTTTTGGCTTTGGTGACTAGGGTCTTGTCCTTTTCAACTCGGATCATCCTCTTCAAGGTTTCGGCCAATAGGACTGGCGGCTCCATGTAGACCAATGTGTCGATGTCCCCGTTGAGATAGGCAGTTGTCACGTCCAGCTGATGAATTTCAAGTCCGAGCTTCGCTGCCAGTGCCATCAGGAGGCGGAACGAGTCGAGCCGTGCCACGGGTGCGAAAGTTTCCGTGAAGTCGATGCCTGGACGTTGGGCGAAGCCACGCGCGACAACTCGGGCCTTGCGTCGATCCAAGGTTCCGTCCGGGTGGAACTTGTTCCGAAGGACGGTGCGACAGCCGATCACCTTGTGATCTTTGGGCCTGGCGACTAACTCCCACGTGTTGTTCGCGACCAAGCATTTAGCTTCGGAGTATATGGCGTCGAGCCACTCCTCCTTGTCTTCGCTCTCCAAGGCTTCGCTGATTGGCACTTCAACGGCGCTCATTACGATGGACTGGTCATCGGCAAGACTCTCCGGAATGTCGTCTTCCTCTGAAACTAAGTCGGGTGAGGATGAGTCGCGCTCGCGTCCGTTGACTGGTCTCTCGTCAGGAACAGGATCACGAATCGATGCAGATAGCTCCTCCTCGTCGTTGTCGTCAGGTTCGTCCAGTAGGACCTCGCTATACTGCTTTTTCGGTCGACCTCTTCTACCCGTCCTCAGGATTTGAGGTCTACCGCGACCTCTTTTCGCTTGCCCTCTAGCTCTGACTTCCTCATCTCCGTCGATTTCGTCCGCACCAAGTTGTTCTGGAACTCCGAAGCCGCGAAGAGGTTGAAACTCGTCGTTCTCGTTCTCGTCCGTAGGATCCTCAACGGGGTTTGCTGGAACTTCGGGCGCAATCGGAAGAAGTGTGACGCTTGCGTCCAACACGATTTCGCGATAAGTGCGCTCGTCCTTTTCGATAGTCTCTTCTGGTCGGAGTGATGACTCAGGTTGAGCAGAGCTGAACTCGTTCAGGAATTTGACGTCTCTGGAGTTGCGAATCTGGCGCTCGCCTGGTGTCCAGACGCGGTAGGCCTTGGAATCCACCGAGTAACCGACGAATATTCCTGGGGTGGCCTTCGGGTCGAACTTCCCCTTTCCCGGCGTCTTGTCTAAGAAGAAGACTTTCTCGCCAAACGAGCGTAGGTGAGAAAGGTTTGGCTTCTTTCCAGTCCACCTCTCGTGGGGAGTCATCCCATTCGGTAGCGCTTTGGTCGGGCAGCGGTTCCGCACGTAATTCGCCGTGGAGATGGCTTCGGCCCAGAGCGATGGTGGTAGATTCGCGTCGAGCTGCATGCAGCGAGCGGCTTCCACCAGTGTTCGGTTTTTGCGCTCTGCAACGCCGTTCTGTTCGGGAGTGTGCGGGACTGTCAGGCGATGCTGGATGCCTGAGGCCTTCAGGAGATTTGCCATTTTCCCGTTTACGTACTCTCGGCCATTGTCCGATTGGATCCGCTTTATTTTCCGCCCTAGCTGGTTCTCGACGAAGTTTTTGAATTCCTCGAATCTATCGACGACTTCGGCTTTATTTTTCAAAAAATAAACGTAGCAAGTTCGGCTGTAGTCATCGATAAACGTGACGAAATAGCGCGCGCCCGTTATTGATGCTGTGCGCATCGGCCCGCAGACGTCGGTGTGGATCAGCTCGAGAAGTTCGGAGGAGAAGCTTTCGCGCGTTCTGAAGGGAGTGCTGGACATCTTCCCGGAGATACAGGATTCGCAGGTGATGTTGTCGATCGCGGCTCCTAGCTTCAAGCCGGTCGCATTTCCCTTCAGGAGTAGCTTCGACATTTCTCGAGCATTCAGGTGTCCGAGACGAGTGTGCAGTTCCTAGATCTCGGACTTCGTCGGCCTCACTTCCGCGGCGACGTGTGCGCGTTGCTCGGTTTCGCCGCGCACATAAAACAAGTCTCCGAGGCGTTTCGCGACCATTCTTATGTCACCGTTCTTGTCCGTCACAACCGCGTTCGATTTGCTAAAAATGACCTCGCAGTCACGGTCAACGATTTTGGCGACCGAAACAAGATTCGATCTGAGGTCGGGGACGTACAGCGTGTTTTCCAGCGTAATTACATTGTCCGGGCTGCCCGCGATCGCGACGCGTACGTCTCCCTTTCCCTCCACTCGCGTTTCCGAGTTGTTAGCGAGTTTTAGTTTTCCGCGCTTGTCACTTGCGTTTGTGAATGCGTCTTTGTCGCCGCACAAATGGGAGGTGCATCCTGAATCCAAACACCAAAGATCGTCCGCGTTGGTCGATTCGTGCGCGTTATCAACGAGACAACACCAGCCACTGATTTCCGATTTGCCCTGTTTGCTGCCGTCTGTGTTCGCTTTTTGCTTTTCCCAACACTCGCTTTCTTTGTGTCCGTTTTTGTGGCAATACCCGCACTTGTATTTACGTCTCACATCATTTCGTTTGTCTTTGTTTTGTCCGGAATTGTCGCTTGCACTACCATTGTTTTTCGAACCACTAGCGTGACCTTTGGACTTTGGCGGGAACTTGTTTGGTTTGTTTGAAGGTGGCCGTCCTCTCGCAAACATGGCAGCGCCGTCGCCTTCTTTTCCGGTCTGGATTCGCGCGTTATGTTCTTCGAAGATCTTCACTTTCAGGGACTCGGCTTCCGGTAGATTTTCCCGGGACTCGATGGCGCACCGGAAATTCTCGTAGCTGGCGGGCAGGCTGTAAAGTAGCATGATAGCGAGCAGTTCATCTGGAATGTCGATGTTCATTGCTCTCAGCTTGTCCGCGGCGTCGAAGAATTCTGCGAGGTGCTTGATCACGTCGTCGCCTTCCTGCATTTTGGCATGGGCGAGGCGTGTGAGCAGGGTAGCCTTCCTGGCCGGTCCCTTCGATGCGTACACCGATTCCAGCTTGAGCCAGACTTCTCTTGAGGTGTTGCAACCTCGAATCTGGGCGAGCTCTGAGGGGTTGATCGCTAGGATTAGATCCGCTTTCGCCTTGCGGTCGTTCGTCAGCCATGCCTTGGCTGCTGCTTGCGCGGCTACGAGCGCGTCGCCTGCGCCTTCCACGGCCGGTTGCACAATTTCTCCGGAGACGTATCCCCACGTATCGTTCCGTATGAGGATAGCCTCAGCTTGAATGCGCCACGTGTCGTAATTTTCTCGCGATAAATTCTCGATTCGCGTGGTCGTTGTCGCGTGCGTTACGTTTTTCGACTTTTTAACTTCGCGTTAATACAGCTTTCAATACACGATTATCTGTGTCTCGTGCTGTCTGGGCCCATAACCTATTAGCGAGGTTAAAGGACACAGTGGAAACACAGAGTTAATTTGAAAAGAAACTTTATTGAGTAAGAACCGATCTGGACGAGTGTTACAAAGGAACTGAACAAAGGCGGCATGTTTAGAAATCAAAATGGTGAAATGAATGGCGGTGCCAACATAATGAAATGAAACAAACAAAATAGGCGCGATAACTTAAAACTCCAACAGAATGATATAAGGGCATAAAATAATAAGATTCAGCACTATGCCGTCACTTGTAAGCTGTCCACCTGAGTGCAGAAGAGAATTCAAAAGCACAAGTAGAGTGGTATATTTTGGTCATGTATTTTTGTACGGCATTCTTACCATCAATAGATCCATGAAAAATAATGAGAAAACGCGCAGTGCCGTACAAAAGTAGTGCGCAACAAAGTCGGAAAATTTTTTGATTTTCCGGAGATTTTTAGGGTAAGTTTAGTCATTCGATTGTGTACGGCATAGGTTCCATACAGTTTCAATACCTCTTCTAATCCATAATTCCGCAACGCCGTACAAAAAATCATGCGACAAGGGCGAAAAATCGAGGGATGCAACCCCCTCCTTTTCCGTGGTCCGGGGGGTGATTTGAAAAAGTACGGCATCAGTTCCAAAACATTATCTAGCACTCAAAAGTACTACTAAAATTAATGCCGTCAAAAAATTATTGTTCATTAAAAATGTATATCAATAATTATCTCAATTTCATCGTATACTTGATTTATAAAGCTGGAAGGTCATTTGATCCTGTACGGCAACTTTTTTTTCAACATGATATTGTTAAGTACAATTGTTATATAATATTGCCGTTCAAAAGAAACTGTTATAACAAAAATTATAGAGAAATTAAAAAAATTAAATTTTCCAAATTATTTCAAAAGTTTCAATAACCATAAAATAATGAAATATTGAAATTTTCTACATATTATCGTGCTTTTAAATAGTATTCAGGTCAATAATTCAGATTAAACTGATGCCGTACATTTTAATGCAAACCATACGCTCAGGCTGATGAAAATAATATTACCATTTCAGGGGTACTTTATGGTCATCTGATACTATACGGCATTCATATATTTTTGAAGAGAACAATTGATAATATGCATTAATCATTATGCTGTCTATCTGAAGTGAAACGGTGTGTATATTATATTCAAGAATTGAAAACTGTCAATGTCAGTATCAACAGTTTTGTATATTTTTTGACGTAATATATATTTCAAACATTGATATAATTTGTTTAATCGTGTAAATAAAAAGTACTACAATTTTATAGAAAAATACGATGTATGTTTAATGACATTTAAAATTATTATTCATTATCTAAATCAGCCTCTGAGGCGTCATCGGAATCAACGTCCTCATCGACGTCAGAATTTTCTTCTCCTTCATTTTCTGAAACATGAATATGTGTTCATAATCAAAGTCTTAGGTACAAATTGAAAAAATGCAAGGATGAATTTGTTTACCTGTAACTTCCTCCGCTTCTTCGCTTGATTCCTCATCGGCTTCTGTGATATCACAGACTTTTTTAGGGCATTCCTCGCCGTCAAACCAGTGGAAATCATGTCGACCGTCATTCAAAATCCATCCGTAGCTTATTGGTAGCAAAGTAGACGGAATTTTGGTGTACGCATTACACCAAATTTGCGCTATGTACGTCGTCCTCTTCATGTCTTCCTCTAACTCCCGGAAACAAGGAGGACGCGACGTTGCTTCTAATTTCATAGCTGACTTCCTGAAAGCTTCATTGGTGCTCTTCGGCGTATATATCCTATCGAATATTATGCATCTTGCTTCGTTGACTGTTTTCCTTGCTTGTTGCTTTTACATTATATAAAACGCATACATATTGTTACAAAAATCGATTGTTGGTTAAAAACATTTGTGGGCTTAGCTATAAGCCAGTCCTCAACATCTGGACTAACCCCCCTGCATTTCCGAAAACGGCATCAGTTGAGCTTCAGAGGAGAGCAATGGACGAGTCGTACTGAGTGTGTGCGGGCGATGAGGCGACAACGACGGCTAACTTTTTTTTTGGGAAACGATTTACCATTGTTGTATCCAATGAAGAAACCAATATTAAATTGAAGTTTATAACTCGAGCTGGTGTGTTTTCCTTAACCCATTAACGCCGAGGTGATCAGATTTTTTACTGACTTTTCAACGTGTTTATTTATTATGTTATCGGACCAAAAAAATAATGCAATAACTCTATTCCTACGCGAAATTTGATGCTCTTTCAGAATCTGAGCTCAAACTTTTGATTAGACACCGAGATGGTGTCATATGGTCAATTGGAACGGGAAAAACGTGAAAATTTTCGAACAAAAAATTTTTTCGCATTTTTTTTCACAATGATACCGCAAAGGTATCAACTTTTTACTATGATCATTGGTGATCATGGCACTCGAACATTAAGAGGAATTTTTTTCAGAGAATTTCATCGACGCGTTTTTTCAAAATGGCGGCGAGAATGACAACATTTTATAAAATGTTAATCTATCGTTTTCTTAAAAACTATAAACTTTAGATAAAAATTTCTTGGAACCAAAATGTCTTAAGATTAGTCAGAGAATACTCTCAAATTTTTTCAGAATTTTTGGAGGCAATGTTTGAGTTTTGAGGAGTGTTCCTTGACTAATTTTAAGACTATTTGTTCTTAAAAATTTTTTCGTGAAGTAAAAAAAGCACCCCGAAACGTGAGAGGCAAGGGGACTCACGAAAAAAAAGCTCCCCAAAGGAGACAAAGTTCTACCACGTCCAAATTTTCAGGTATTTTTGAAAAATTGGATTTTTTGAAATTTTCGAAAATCAAAAATTGTCTCCAAAAATTCTGAAAAAATTTTAGAGTGTTCTCTGACTAATTTTAAGACATTTTGGTTCCTAGAAATTTTTGTCTAAAGTTTATAGTTTTTAAGAAAACGATAGATTAAGATTTTATAAAATGTTTTCATTCTCGCCGCCATTTTGAAAAAACGCGCCCATGAAATTTTCTGAAAAAAATTCCTCTTAATGTTCGAGTGCCATGATCACCTCTGATCATAGTAAAAAGTTGATACCTTTGCGGTATCATTGTGGAAAAAAATGCGAAAACATTTTTTGTTCGAAAATTTTCACGTTTTTCACGTTTCAATTGACCATATTTTTTTTCCTCGGTGTCATAATAAATAAACACGTTGAAAAGTTAGTAAAAAATCTGATCACCTCGGCGTTAATAGGCCTGACTATAATAGCCTTAAGACTCTCTATGATTTGCTGTCAAATTTCCTTATGATTGGTTATGATTCGGCCGAATCATAACGAATCTTAAGCTCAACTACAATCGTCATAATGAATTTTTGACACTTGCAACCACAAATTCAACCAACAAAGCTAAATCACTTAATGTTTTCATTTCATTCACCATTATTTTAAATTTCCCTCGAATTATCAACCAATTTTTTCACAAATGTCACTTTTGTCAAGATTCCTTATGATTTGTTCGCTCCGGACCGTACCTTTATGATTTGCCGAAAGATTTCGAAAAGATTTCGAAAGTTCACGAATGATTCGATAAGACTATTATAGTTGTCAGTGTGGCACTTCATATGATGGTACAAAATCATAAGCAGTCTTATGATCTCATAAGACTATTATAGTCAGGCCTAATGGGTTAATGTGCCCGGAACTACGGCCCTGTAGCAAGCTTCGCTCCCTCCTGTCGGGCGCTTCTGCAAAACCTCCGGTAGTGCAGCGAAAAACTCACGGACTTTCACGCCGGAGTCTGCGGTTCGAGCCCGTCTTCAAATTTTTTTGTGAGCATTTCCTTCACCGAGATTTGTCAGCTAGCCGCTCGGCTGGCAAATTTCGTAACAATATTCTTGCAAGCATTGAAAGTTTGTTCCATGAGATGTGGATCTGCAACGAACGTTTCTTGCCCTATTGCAATGAATGCGTTTTGGAACTTTGCAGATTTCTCCAATAGTTTCAAGGGTCTATTTTTACCCTTCCTATAGAATGCGGGATTGAAATCGCATCCCGTAAAGGCATGAGTGCTCGCAACACCTCAACAATTGCTGTACTTTGTATCTCCGCGTTGACTTCGGCCCGTTCGATAACACAACCAAATGTTAAGTAGATTTGTTAATTCATATGTTAGCTTCAAAAACAAAAAAATTCACATCTATTCATTTCAAAATACGCCTTAGATTAATTCTCGTTCTACTATGCCAACGTAACTGGCCTACGCTCTAAGACGACGCACCTTTACAAAGGATCTGCTGATTTTTCATTCGACGCCATTTGCCTCTCAGAAACGTGGCTATGTAGCAATATATCCGATGCTGAACTTTTTTGTCCAGGATATTTAGTTTTCCGTCGTGATCGTCATGGCGCCGCTATTGATGCACCGGTTGGCGGGGGAGTTCTCTGCGCTGTTCGGAGTGATATCCCATGCTGCCTGATCGACGTCGCTCATTTTGACGAGCTTGAACTGCTGTGTGTGGCTTTGACGCTCCAAAAAAGGAAGATCTACCTTGTTGTAGTATATGTTCCGCCCAGGGCTCAACCTGCAACTTACGAGCACCTCGTGGCTAGTATCGACGGGATTGCTGCAGTCATGGATCCGCATGACGAGCTCTTAGTTTTCGGCGATTTTAACCTACCCTCAGTTGGCTGGTCTTTCTCGCCCGATGATGACTATGTTGTACCTTGTGTTGCCACCGCCTCTCAACATGCATCACGCTTCATTGACGGATTGACATCATCTGGTCTGACGCAAACTTGTGGGGTTCCTAACACCAGCGGCCGGTTCCTCGACTTAATTTTTTCAACCGATCCAGAATGCACGACGGTCAAACATTGCTTGGCGCCCCTCATCACCGAGACTGGACACCATCTTGCTCTTCAGATCATCTTGTCTACGGATCCATTCTTTTTGAGTTGTGAATTTCAGTCCGAGCTTTGTTACAATTTTAGAAAGGCTGATTTTTCCATTCTAAACAAATGGCTCTTGACTTGCGATTGGGATACTGTACTCCAAGAGCGTGATATTGACGTAGCTGTTAACTCTTTTTACACTATACTCGCTAAATGCTTTCAGCATTGTGTTCCAATTACTAAGTCTCGTGGCTCGAAGAATTATTCGCCTTGGCTCAATGACGTTACTAAACATGTCAAGAATAAAAAAAATAAGGCTTGGAAGAAATTCTGTGTTTCAAGGGACGATGCCGATTATGAGTCTTACTGCTCCCTTCGTCGTCAGTACATCACTGAATTGGAGTCCTCTTACAACTCCTTCCTCGACGATGTAAAACATTCCTTGCGCGAAAATCCTAAGCGCTTCTTTAATTTCGTCAATTCAAAGTCTGGCTCTGATGGATATCCGTCTTTACTTGGCCTCGGTGATGCCATTAGTGACGATCCTCAGAAGATTTCTAATCTCTTTGGTGATTTTTTTGAAACTGCTTTTTTGGCAGACTGTGATTCCGTTACCTGTGATATTAGTTTTAAGGCTTTTTCACATTTGACGACGCTTTCGCCAACTTCTCTTACGGCTGCGGATTTATTTGTGGACGAAGCTAAGATTTTGACTACAATTTCAAACTTAGCTGATAGTTTTTCTAAGGGACCTGATGGCATCTCCGCCTCTTTTATCAAACGTTGTGCCGTGCCTCTTGTTCCTATTTTTTGCTACTTATTCAATCTGTCCCTCTCCAGTGGGGTCTTCCCGACATCTTGGAAAATGTCGACTATTATTCCGCTACACAAAAAAGGCTCTAAGGCAAATATATCTAATTATCGTCCTATCGCCAATCTATGTTGTGTAGCTAAAATTTTCGAATCTTTAATTTGCGACACCCTTTATTTTCACTGTAAGCCTTTCTTGCAGTCTTTTCAGCATGGTTTTCTCAAAGGGAAATCCACCACAACCAACTTACTAGATTTTTCAAATTACTGTATTTCTAATATTGAAAAAGGTAAACAAGTTGACTGTATTTTTACAGATTTCAGCAAAGCTTTTGATAGAATCAATCACAGAATTCTGCTCTATAAGCTTGGCCTTCTTGGATTTCCCGCTCTCTTTACCGAATGGCTTAGCTCGTACTTGTCCCAACGTTCGCAGAGAGTGTCTTTTCGAGGCGTTCTGTCCAGGGAAATTTCTAATATTTCGGGTGTACCTCAGGGTAGTCATCTTGGCCCACTCTTGTTCATTATATTTATTAACGACGTGTCGATGATATCAAATTCTAGAATTCTCTGTTATGCTGATGACGCCAAGATCTTTCGCGCTATAACCAGCGAGCTGGATTGTATTCTTTTAAATTCTGACCTTGATGTTTTTCATAAATGGTGTAGTCTCAACCGCTTGCCATTAAATATTGACAAGTGCACTTATATGTGCTTCTCACGTAAGAAAAGCATCATCACTTTTAATTACAAGATTGACGAATGCTCGCTGCACCGACTTGACAAAACGAAAGATCTTGGAGTCTGGTTAAATGGCCGTTTTTCATTTGACGATCACATTGCTGCCACTGTTCGCAAAGCGGGTACTACCCTGGGTTTTATCAAGCGGTGGTCTAAGGAGTTCAATGACCCTTATATTACACGAACTCTTTTCTGCACATTTGTTCGACCAATACTCGAATATGCGAGTCTGGTTTGGTCTCCATCCCTTAAATCGCACATTAATCGTGTTGAGGCCGTACAACGAAGATTCCTCAGGTTTGCTCTCCGAAACCTTCCCTGGTCTGACCCTCTAATTCTGCCTCCGTACGTGGATCGACTCAAACTTATTTCATTAGAATCTCTTGAGCAACGCCGCAACAACTTTAAGATATTGTTTGCTTTTGATTGCATATCAGGTAACGTCAACTCCCCTGAACTTGTCGGTCTGTTTAACATCTGCGTTCCAGTTCGCCCGACTAGACACTATAATTTCTTCCAAACGCCTCTTCATCATACAAACTACGGATTGAACGAACCTATTACGTCAATGTCACGCACTTTCAATGCTAATTTTCATCTTCTTGATTTTCATGTTTCAAGAGTCGCGATTAAAAGTCAGCTTCGTTAAAATTGCTTTATGCTTTCCGTATCTTATGTAGTAATCAGTTCTTTGATGAAATCGAAATAAATAAAAATAAATAAATAAATAAAAAAAAACAAAAATATCGTACCAAAAATCACCCTAAAGTACATTTCGGTACATGGATTTTTCTGGAGTTTTCTCCTTCCTACTGACCTTTGGACCAACAAAAATGTACGGCATGTGAGAAAATGTTATCTATGCATAAAATACTTTCAAAATAAATAAATTTTATGTTGTGTCAAATCACCCCCCGGACCACGGAAAAGGAGGGGGTTGCATCCCTCGATTTTTCGCCCTTATCGCATGATTTTTTGTACGGCGTTGCGGAATTATGGATTAGAAGAGGTATTGAAACTGTATGGAACCGATGCCGTACACAATCGAATGACTAAATTTACCCTAAAAATCTCCGGAAAATCAAAAAATTTTCCGACTTTGTTGCGCACTACTTTTGTACGGCACTGCGCGTTTTCTCATTATTTTTCATAGATCTATTGATGGTAAGAATGCCGTACAAAAATACATGACCAAAATATACCACTCGACTTGTGCTTTTGAATTCTCTTCTGCACTCAGATGGACAGCTTACAATTGACGGCATAGTGCTGAATCTTATTACTTTATGCCCTTATATCATTCTATATAGGTCTTCTGGTGGTTCACATGACCCATCAATTTTTGCCACGGGCCTGTAGTCTATTACTTTCCATCGAACCGATTTTGGCTATCCTCTGTAACTACGCTGCGCTGACTAAATTTGAAAACACAAGAGAGAGCGAATCCCTCGTAGCACGCCTTTATATAGGGCCTGTAGTACAATCAAATTGTGACTTAAACTCAATTTTCATGCGTAGGAATAATTCATTTTATTCCCGTTTCTATATCTATAGAATCTATATTTTGATATTTGCATTTTTGCACAAAATTTATACATATATTTATTATATTTATCAATTTCGCCGCAGTTTTATTCTGTCAGAATTATGTCTATGTATGTATATGGAAACTGCATTACTGACATTGTGTGAGAAGAATGCCTGTAGTATTGATATTGTCTCTTTTCCTCTTATTGTCCTTATTATAAATTCAAATTTTTGAATTCATTTAATTAATTGGCGAATTTATCCGCTATCGGGCAATACCGCCAAATTCGCCACCCAGTGTTCCACCCGACTGTGCTGTCAGATCTTGGATGACAGTTTTTTATCGGCCGGTATTTACATCGAAAGTTGTGTTCTTTCTAATAGTGTTTTTGTGCTATGTGGTGTGTTTTGTGCCTTTAGATATGGATTGGTCGACGCCAGGTAAGCCTCCTTTCATTTTTTATACGGATTTAGTGCATGAAATTGCGTTGCTTGACAATAAATTACAATCCCTTCCTTCGACCAACTGTCAAAATTGACTGTCGATTGAATTTAAGTGCAAAATTGCCTTTGCCTTTATTTTTGTAGTTATTACTACAATCAGCATGTCTCATTGCATAAAATGAGTCATGTTGGTGCATAGAGAGATTGAAGTTAATATAAATATTAACATGCACAATCTCGCCTTGTTTGTTGTTGTTGGGCCGTTGCTGGGGGGTTTGTTTACGAAAGAAAATGTGTGGTTTAAATTCATTTTTTTTGTATTTCAGGTTTAATTCATCTCACAGGAGTACCTGTAGAGTCCCCAGGTACAAGGGAGTATTCAAAATATATTGTATTAATTCACTGATTTTAATTCAATTCTTCTTTTTCAGGTTGATTTCGAACACCGACCATATAATATAAGAATAATAATAATAATTTATTGTCATAGTTTTTTCATATTCATATATAAAAATTTTCAAAGGACCTTATTCTAAGAAACCAACTCTTAATGAATTTGTATAAAAGAAGAAAAAAGCCTAAAAGAGCCAAGTACTCACAAAAGCCAAAGCTTGTAGGTGAGTGCTGTAGTGATGACATTTTAACTCCATAAATATTTTCCTCTGTCTAAAGAGTTACATCCAGAAATCCAAAATAAATAAATAATTGCCCGGCAGGTTTTAGTGTCTCATAGTTTCAAATAAATTGTATTCCAAAAGTACTATGATATTTAGCGGCTACAAACTGTTTAAATTTTTTTTTATAATTTTCATTATTTAATGAATTTTTAAATTTACTTTCTAGGCAATTAAATAATTAAAATAATAACTCGCATGTTTGTACAGAAAGTGTTTCTACACATAGGCACGGTAAGGGGACTATTTAACTGTCTTCTTATCAAATGGTTTGTTCTATGTAGAGGAAACTTTGCTAATTTGCTGTAGACACAATCAAAAAAAAGGTGTTGGGGGAGGTCAGGGTAAAAGGAACCCCTGCACCTGCCAGTGATTAACTCTCCGAACAGGGGATCCTAATGGAACGGATCCCCCATGGTCTAGCCCCTACCGTCCAATGACCTTCCATTGGCCCATGAATTTTTGGGAGGTCCCTTTCAAATTCAAGTCAAAACCTGAAGAAAACCCTGAATCCGGCGAGGAGGCTGGAAAAAAGTTTGAGGGGACTAAGGGAGCCATAAAAAAAATTTGATTATTCCGCATTACACTGTCTCTCATATTTTACTCAGTTTATTCGGTTCTTCCAAACAACACAAAAATAAGTGTTAATTTGCTTAACTTTAGTGTTCCCACAAAGCATTTTGGTACAAAAACCCTTTTGAATACAATTGTTAACGAACGTGATTTTCTTTTACCAAGTAAATATATCCTCAGAAACGACTCTATTGCCTTATCAAATCCACCTCACACAGGATAATTAGCTTCGCCGATGGCGTTACTTTACAATGTGATAGATAGTTAGTTTTACAAAGTTAGAGGCATGTGGAGTCGCTGCTGAAGATGATGGTGATGTTGGGCGGCCACCGCTGCTGTTGATTGCTGCTTCAATGCTTCTTCGGGGGCCCCCCTTTTTATTATAAAAATCAATTTTTCTTTTATCATTATTATTTGATCATTCAGTTTTTTGGTTTTTTTAAAAATTTATTTTAGGTGGTCCAAACTTTGTTGTTTATTGTATTAGTGTAGTTATAGTTGTCAAGAAATCTAGTTGTTTAAGTATGTATAACTTAATTAAGTTTTCTTATTGTCCGAAACTGGAGGTTTTCATATTTCTTAATTATCTTATCTATTATAATTATTATTAACGTCATATATTTATTTTCCTCAATGAGCTCTTCAGTAGTCCTACTACTTAAATCACTTGGCTTAATCATTTAATCCACCATTGTACAGAGGGGAAATTTAAGGCCACCAAATCTCTGTTTATTTCTTTTGGGCCAGGTTTCGTTGCGATTCTCAAAACATCACGTCACATGGGAAATTTTCTAATTTGACGTCACGAAACACAATGCAAACTTTCCTATGGAGGATACCGTCGGCGAGTCGCAGCCATAATCAGCATAACGGTTAACGGGCGTATTCAGTGAAAGCCATTTTTGTTTGGATCACAAAAAAAAATTCTGCTAATTCGGCGCAGGCGAAGATTGGTCCTCTTGTCATGAAGAATTAAATCTTTAATAACGTGCACACCCCTCTAAGCAAGGAAGAACAATCCAATCAACCAAGAACGATGGAATCAGATGGAATCCTGACCGCTTTCTGCGGTGTCATCAACCTCGCACGGGTCGGTGGGTCGGTGACCGGTATATGTGGTGCGATCAACATCCTGGGCGGCTTTGAAATGTATCATTTCATATTGACGAATCGCATCTATGTATGCGAACTTGGAATAGGATAGGGCCACTGGGCATTTCCTCCCATGGTCAGATTGCATATAATGCAAGGAGTTATTTGAGGGCGCTCCGACTCGCCCGGTAATTTGAAGGACGGAGGGAAAAGGAATAGTTTACATTTTGATTGACCTTATTTAATTTTGCAGATTAGGATACAATCTGGTTTGTGCCTGGAGACTTGCGAGTGTGATAGGGTTTGTATTAGGGCAGATAATTTCTTGTAGATCATTAGAACGATTTAACTCAGACGGGTTTGTTTCGTTCTCGATGGATCTGGCGCTTATGACCTCAACTGGATCATCACGTGGCCTTGTACGCAACAGACGAATATTCATGTCCTTAAGCTGACCTTATCAGAGTCGGCTTGATTATAGACATTGCAGTATTATATGATGCAAAGGCGAGCGTAGCGAGCGGGATTTTTTTGGGTTTTTTCAAAAGACATGACCTTAATTAAAGGCAATTTTAAGACAATTTTAAGTTTTGTTTCTTCATATGGTATAGTCGCCATTTAAATCGCCGCAAATTGGCGCACAACAACTTTGCTGACATTTGGGAAGGAAGGGGGTAGGGGGAAGTTCAAACCTCAAAACCGCTTCTGTGTACGCGCCCGCCATATACGTTAATAAGAAAAAAGTGACTCCTGCTAAAAAACGTTACTAATTAATTCAAGGTATACTCTATAAATCGACAAAAAAAAAAAACTGATATCCCACAAAAAAAACAAATTGAAATTTTTCTAAGAAGAAGTGTTGATAGGAAAAAACGGCTCTGGCAAACATTTCTTGTACAAAAGACCTTAAATATAATATGAAGACCTTATAAATAATAAAAATCCAGCAACAAAAAGAACTGATATGTGCGAATATTACAAGAATATAAAATTTTCGCTGATAAGTGGGTTGGAGGAGGAGAGAGACAGCAAAAGAAACCAACGATTCTCTTCAAGACTATCAACAGCCCGCTTTTGCGTACAGATACATACTTGTTACAAAATAAATTCTGAAATTAAAAGTGTTTAATTTGATTACTTTTGTCACATCCCTTAAAACTAACACTTTGAACTCTGACATCATATAAGCCCTGCCTACTTACCTACTGGCGGGCGGTAGGTACTGGCAGACCTACGGAGTTAAATGTTTTTTTTATCTAATTTTCTTTTTTCATTGCTATTATTTTATCAATTATTCTTTCTTTCATTTTATCGCGGCAAAATATAAAGTCTACGACAAATAAAATGTGGTTCTCTTATTTTCAACTTTTTTTGTTATTTAATCAATTAATTTAATAAAATTCTTTATTTTATTGTGTCAATTAAAAGTTTTTTGGAAGTACTGTCAGTGCTGTTGCAGTTTATCTGTTAAATGGTCACGCTTGAAATACTTTAAAATATATGCTTGCCTCTCTCGGTATCATTTTATACCTTTGTGGGCTCCTTCCTGAGCGTACTTATTCTACGTAGGTACGATCTATATTTTTAGGTTTCGCTAAAAGCGGGCTGTTGATAGTCTTGAAGAGAATCGTTGGTTTCTTTTGCTGTCTCTCTCGTGTTGACGTGTAATGCATCCTCCTCCTCCAACCCACTTATCAGCGAAAATCTTATATTCTTGTAATATTCGCACATATCAGTTCTTTTTGTTGCTGGATTTTTATTATTTATAAGGTCTTCATATTATATTTAAGGTCTTTTGTTTGCCAGAGCCGTTTTTGCCTATCAACACTTCTTCTTAGAAAAATTTCAATTTTTTTTTTTTGTGGGATTCTATTAACCGGTGCGACTTTTGTTCTTGAGATGATTAGATTTGTTGTGATATTTCCATCCTTGATTCTAACGCTTGCGTAGATTACTGCTGCGTAAGCTCTCTTGGAATTCCATAGAGGAGGTGTTGAGCGTTGCTGCCTTAACTTGCCCTGAGCTTTGGTATTTGGACTCTTGAAGCATTTCCATACCATCACTGATCTCTATCAAAGAGATCACGGAGGATGTACTAAATTACTAAGTTACTACGAAATATGTCACACAATTCTCTTCACCCGAAGAGAATGAGGAGTTTGAAGCTTAGCTCCACCGTCAGCGATCGAGGTGAGACACTTTTGGTCCAGCAACCCACCCGTCTAGCAACGAGACAACTCAGCTGCAGCAGAAGGCCATCGCCAATTTAGCAGCCGCAATTTCAACGCCGGACCAGCCGATCACAGCACAATTAGCAGACCATCAGGCCCTTAGGACGCGTCGAATCATTGTATTTCTTTATTTGCAAAGAAACGTAAATTAAAGTTTGGACATGAAAGGAATTAGTTTACCAGTAGAACCTCTTATCCCATCCTATCAAATTCAACAGGAGGAAGATCCAAATTGTAGCCAGCGTGGTATTTTCAGGCTTCCAATAGCTTTAAGATTTCGAATGAAATTACACCAATCTCTTTGAAGGTGAGTTGGAATCGGGTAGTCACATTCTAACCCAGCAAGCCACAACTTTTTAATAAAGATTTTCCCGTAGACAATCACTGAGCTTAACCAGCCTAGCGGGTAACAGTTTTGCGATCTTGGAGAGGATGTTACGTTTCGTAGCAGGACCCTCCATATGTGCGTTCACCTTATATTGAAAGGCGTCTTCTGTAGGTTTCCATATGATCCCCAAAGTCTTGACTGTGTTTTTCTCTTCTAGATCTATAAGAGATTCTTTACATTCATACATATGTCCTCAGGATTTAAATAATGTAAAATAGCGGGGTGATTAGCAGACAATTTTCGGAGTCCAATCAATTCTGCTTTCAACTCGTGGTAATTGTGTCACTGCCCGTTAACACGTCATCCACATAAAAATCTGATAAAATGCATTTCGAAGCCGAGGGAAGCTGAGCCCTCTCATCTTCTGCAAGTTGATTTAGCGTTCTTATGGCTGAATATAGTGATACCCCAAACGTAACTGTAAGTAGTTTATAATCTCTGATAATGTCATTCGTCTGAGGACGCCAAAATATTTGCTGATAATCGGTATCCGCTGGGTGCAGCCAAATTTGCCGATACATTTTTTCAATATCTGTGGTAAAAACATATCGGTGAAAACACCATTTCATTAATATGGTAGTGATATCTTTTTGTAAGGAGTGACCCGTTAATAATACATTGTTGAGTGATGTGTCCGACGCTGTTTTACATGAAGCATCGAATACTACCCGTAGTTTTGTGGTACTACTGCTCTGTTTAAACACGCCATGGTGGGGGAGATAATTGATTTTGAACTTTTGCGAGGCCTTGTCAGTTGATGTTTCTACCATGTGACCTGATTGAATGTAATCTTGCAATACGCTGTTGTATTCTTCTTGAGCATTCTTACCCTTTAAACTTCGTTCGAGTGCCAGATATCGTTTCATTGCAATATCTCGCGAAGCGCCTAGAGAAATATTTCCTTCCTTAAAAGGCAATCGGACGACTTATAATCCATCCTCTCTTCGGGAATGGGTATTCTTAAAAAATTCTTCGCAGCGCACATCTTCAGGTAATTGTCGGTTGTGCGTTGGTATTCCTTCGACCTCCCAAAATTGTTTAGCATTTCTACAATAACCACTTGCTGTGAGTAGGTTGTAGAATAACTTTATCATTATCATGTTCAAAATTAAAATGAAGTTCACTGCAAACATTTGTGACTTCCACATTGCTCGTATCTGCACAACTTTCTAAACTCCTTTTTAATAAATCTTTTTTCCTCGCAATCTGTCTATACAAAGTACTTCGACTACTTCCTGCTTGAGCTTGATCCATCTTGAAAAAATTGCATACTATTTTTTTATACTGATTCCTCAACGCTACACTGAGTAACAAAAATAATTTGTGCCTACCTTTATTATGCTGGAAAATTTTCTTTCGCTGGAAAATTAAATGTAATCAATCACTGCAACTGTACTGTATCACTGAATCACTGACACTGCACAAATTTCGTGCAAAACTAAACAAGAGAAAATAAAAGGATGCCAGTCTGGCGTCACGGTCTTCTTTGTTTTTTTGTTTTCTCCACAAACGCATTAGTACACGAGGAATCTAATGTACTCCTTACCTGCTCGATTCTCTGGAAGCAGGGGTAGAATAGATTCCGGAGGAGTACTGCGGGCGTGAATTTTTACACCATCAAGAAGTAGTTATATCAGCACTTCTTATGGTAATGCTTCCAGTATTTCCTACTGGGATGTTCCCACGGCTCAATTTTTACTCGCTCCTTAGGCAAGAGGTCAGTAATCGTCTCCAAAGCAATTGCTCTTACAGATATATCACCGGCCGCTCCCGGCCCTGAAATGTTTAGCTCCGCAATTCTATTTGATGTAGCTGAGTTGGAATTTGCTAGTCCGGTGACGTTAACTAGCGCGCTTGAAAATTTCAGTTTCATTCTACGCATAGCTGAATTGGTGATAAAGGTAGCTTGCGAACCTGGGTCAATCAAGGCACGCGCCTTCTGAATTCCGTCAGCTGTTTTTATATTGACGACAGCTGTAGCCAAAAGTACTTGTTTATTTCGCTTAATGAAATGTGTAGCGATATTAGACACCGGAGCGTTTTCATTTGCTTCAGGTGGTGTGTTATCGTAGATCAGTACGGAAGAGTTGGCTTGCGAAGATTTAGTGATATTAGATACCTTGTTATTCCGCTTGGTCATTGCTTCGTGAATGAGCGAGTGATGATTTCCTCCACTTGTTTGAGCTAAGCCAATTCTTAATGGAGTTATATTGACCTAGACAGTTTAAGCAGGCACCTTTTGATTTTGCCATTTTCACTCTTTCAGCCTCAGAAGATTTTAAAAATTGGCCATAAGATCTTAATGAATGCTTTGCACCAGTTTTGCACGATTCGCACGAAAAATTTGTTGAATGATACGTTTGAACGTGTTGCTTAGTATCACATTTTTGTGACTGATTGTTGGCGCAAACCTATCTCATCACAATCGCATCGGTAACACTGATTCCGCGGAGAGGAGTCATCGGCATATTTCGATGCTCTACTCTACTCAGCATCTTCACTGTTATCAATAGTGATAACAATAAGAGCCACAGCAGAAAGCCCCAATGATAAGCATATCCATTATTTGACACGCGTGAGAGCCATACCGCTAGCACATCTCCCCTAATATCTGCCATGATATTAAAGAGAGCCTCACCGAGTCATCGAAGGGACAGTAACCAGTCGATAGCATCTTCACTCTTATCAGCTAGAATAAGAGTGAGAGCCAGTTTTTCCTGCCCAGCATCTCCATGGACCCGTCTCGCAACAAGTAGAAGAATTCCAGTCACCATACACACCGGAAGCAGCAGCAACCGAAGTTATCGGCAGAGTTTAATTAAAGATAATAGTAGTTAAAGCTCATGTGTTTTTTTGGTAACCACATATCTTTATTCCCGCTGCCCCCAACAAATTGGTCCTTCGAGCCGGATACCGGCAAAACACGCCCAAGGTACGTAGAGTTTTTTTATATGCCAGTACTAAAAGTTTGGTGAAAAGGTGATAACCGCGTGGTTATAAGAGGGATTTTTATTTTCGGCTAAACACTATAGTGGCTTGAATAGTGTTAATTGAATTGTTCCAATTGGCGAACGGTGAGTTGGAATCACATAAATTTTGCAAAATTAGTTTTTTTTTCTTTAATGGTGATAAAAACGAGGAGGCCGATTGTAAGGATAAACCCGTTAGAAACTACCGTTGTCGACATTCATTAAATATTTCGGACTCCAGTTTCCCTCAACAAATTGAAAAGAAATCTAATTACTTATAATACATAAAAGGTTTTGAAATTTTTGGAAATAAATTGCACAAATCCGCAAGTCTACCTCTACTGAAATTGAGTGATTTATTGGTTTTTTTCTATATTGACTAATCGGTGATAACTCTATTCCCCATGGCTCAAACCCCACATCCAACTGCGGCTCCAACTCGGCAACCAAACAACTCGAAAATAGAAAGTTTAATTGAGGAGCAGAAATCTATTATTAGGCAACTGAAACGGTTTTGGACAAATTATGAAAAGTCCCCAAAGTATCGAATTTCTATCGGGTATATTAAAGCTCGTACCGCCGCACTATCAGACTTATGGAGTGAATTTCAAGCCAACGATCGAAGTATCAGTTCAATAGCTACCGAAACTGACGAGACTCAACATCAATACGTAGTGCAAGATATGTATAGTGAGCAAGAAGCCTCGGTGCTTGAATAGAAAGGTATTCTTATAGATACTTTGGAGCAGATGACCAATCCCATATCAGAACAGGTCAATTCTCCCTCCGATCTAGAGCATTCCCCAAATATAGGTCGTAGCTTAGATACTACCCTCATCCAAGGCCACCGTACTGATGTAAAGCTCCCCCGTATTACTATCCCTACATTCACGGGGGATTATAAAGATTGGATTTCATTCCACGAACTTTTTGAATCATTGATCCACAAACATACTTCATTAACTGCTGTTCAAAAGCTCCATTACTTAAAAAGTAGTTTAGGAGGAGACGCACTTAATCTTATTAAAAATATCTCTCTCACAGAAAATAATTATGCTGGTGCTTGGGAGATATTATGTGACCGCTATCAGAATCCCCGCCTTCTCATAACTCGGCATGTTCAGCTTTTGCTGAATCAATCTTACATACAAAACGAGAACCCCTCTCAGCTTCGTCGTTTAAGAGACCATACTGCGGAGTCGTTATCATCCCTTAGGGCAATAAAGGTTTCTGTGGACGAATGGGGACCTATAGTAGTCACCATCATCGCCCAACGGCTACCTTCGGAATCAAGAAAATTGTGGGAACAGCTTCGTGGAACGTCAATCGAATTCCCTACGGTAGAAGAAATCTTTGAGTTCATTGATAGTCGAGTAAGAGCTTTAGAAGCCACTCAAGACTATATCGGTGGTAAACGTCATTTTAACTCTAGATCAGATTTTAAACATAACTCACAGAATAATAAAACCCCTACTCAGGCCTTTCATTCTACTGTAGAACGCGAATGTCCATGCTGCGGAGACGAACATACATTGAAAGGTTGCCCCAAGTTTAAAATAATGCCACCCTCATCTCGTAGTCAGCTAGTAAAACAGAAGGGACTTTGCTTTAATTGTCTGGCCACAAGTCATGTAGTCAAAAATTTTCCCAATAAACAAGTCTGCTTTAAATGTATTTCCAGACATAATACTCTACTGCACTTTGATAAGAACGATATTCCAAGCCCTATTTGTAAGGACCCCGAACCCAGTACCTCAAGTCAAAGCTACTCCTCTCAAGTTCAGACATATCACTCTACAAAATCCCAAGTTGTACTTTTAGCCACAGCATTGGCTACAGTTGGCTCGAACGTGTTGGAATTTTAATTCTCCCGCTCACATTGGAGTGAAGGCGCCATCTGTTCGGTCAATTCCGCACGACTCATTCTCGTCCGCGCTGTCACTTCTTGATCGATCGTGCTTTCATTCAAGCTTGTAAAGTCATAATAGTACAGTCGATTTGGAAGTTGCCCTCCGAAAAATGACCCTCCGGAATTTGACTTGATAAATCGATAGGGGGGCATAAAATAAAGTTAATGTTAGATTTCCGAATTGATCCCCCCCCCCCCCCCCCTGTTTTTGAGAAAATCCAAAAAAACTTTGGATGCGTTTTTCTCAGAATCTATGGGTTTTACAGAAAGGTTTATTTAACAAAAAATTTAGAGGACATTGTTATCAACATTTTATCTTATTGAAGTCAAGTCGTCCGACTTAAATTACAAACAGTAGGTGGCGCTAAAGTATCAAAAAATTGGTTTTTTGGCTTTTTCGTTAGGAATAAATAATTTTTTCATAGTAATTGTTTGACTCGGATGGTCAAAGTAAATGAATACTCAAAAGGTTCTTTGAATACTGAATTTATTTAACAAAACCGTTCGGTATTTATAACAATAAGAACTTACGACTAATCAGATATGTTGCGATTAATTAGGTGAGCTGGTCATTACTTCATGTGAAATTGCGGTCAGACCAAATATTGCTTATGTTGACTTCTGCAATTTCAAGTAGGTGACATGAAGTAATGACTGACTTGTTACAATTAGGAAAATAATTACAAATTGAGAATTACTAAATAATAATAGGATTGTTCAGTTCTGAACATGCTGGGGGGGGCTGGGGGCCAGGACCCGATGATAATGTTGTCCAATTGATGTTTGAGGAGATTCTTGTGGGTTGTCGACCTTGGGATGAGAATTTTTTGCCTTATGCCTGAGTACCAAACCCTTGAGCTGCTGCCGGTACTTCCATCCAAGAATAGCAAGAAGGAAGGTGATGAGTGTTGCTCCTACGCCTGATGAATGCAGAATTAGCGCCTTCCTTAGATTAGGTCCGTGCAGTTCTGGTTCAAAGCTGTAGTCTAGAAGTTGCTCGGTTGATTGGAGAAGACTCTTGGATTTCAGTATTGATGGAGGATTCTGTGGCGTAACGTCAGCGGCCTCAGGTGGAATTTCCTTCATATGGGTTCCTAGAACCTCCACCGACTCTTCAAAGTTGGTTTTTAGAGTCACTTCCTTCGTTTTTACATGGCAGTCATCATGTAGATGAATTATTCCAGTGCTGTTGAGTACTGCTTCTGTTCTGGTACCCTTACACATAACAGCGATTACTGTCGTTTCGTTTGTGACGTAAAGCCAGGAGTTTTTCATTGCCATTGCCTTCCAGACTATGCCCATGACCTTCACTTGGTGCATTTTACACATAGTTTTTGGATGTCGATTATAAAGCTCGTCAATGACACAAGATGGACTTTCCTCTATGTTGTATACAATTGTTGGCGTGCAGAAGTGAAGGTGATGGTCTACTGCACATGATCTCAGTTTTTCTCCTGTTAAGCTGAAGTATGTTTGTTGGTTGAAGTTGATCGCAAGAGTCGAATATTGTATATCAGCTACCACATATGTGTCTTCGTTGATCCTATGTGGCGTTGGAGTAACATGAATCAAGCTATAAATTGTTCTTTCCACTATATTGAGATATCCATACAAGTTCATTGTACTGTTCTCGACCTCAACATCTAGCCGAGTTTGAGGCACTTGAAGTATTAAGAAGTTTGTGCCCAGTTTTTGAGAAACATTTTGTATGATTGCATTTATGTCCCGGATGTGCACAAAGTCCAATATACTCCCATGATTATGCAGTGCTCTCAGCCATTTCTCATATTTTTCCTTTAGCTCGTCATAATAGTCTTCTGCGCTCAGGTAGGCGGAAATAATTTCTATGTTTAGCCTGTTGTGATCTGCCCTTGTGATATATGATGACATCTCCCTAATTGTTGAGCTAGCGTCATTTATCCTGGCATCAACTTGCTTTAAATATTCCAGTGTTCTAAAGTTTGACTGATTTATTTTGGTATTTAGGAGTAGTACTTGCTGATTTGTAAAGTGCAGTATATCTTGTTGATTATGCTGTAGGGACTCGATGTCACTGTAAACTTCATCGTTTACCCCGAACACTGAAGTGAGTAGTCTGCCAAGGATGCCTCTTTTGTTCCTGTTATTGTGCTCTAACCTTTGTCGAGCCTCATCAGTAACCCTGAGAAGATCCTGTCTTCTTGTAGATATGTGCTCAAGATATGTCTGGCAGCGAGTAATGTAAGTAAGAGCTTTTGTCCTCTTGCACATACTTTTAACTTGATCCCACGTAATGTCAATATTTTTTTGATCGTTAATCAGTTCATCCTTTGGAAGAGATACCTGCAGCCTAAGATTGCCTCTTTTTATTTGAGCATTACCTAGATTTTCCACGAAGAAGCCCAAATTCGGTTGTATGATCTCGAAGTCCCTTGCGAACGCTACAGTCAACCAGTACAGTATTAGAATGGTTGTGTGCAGCAATTTCGTTGCCCAGGTACATGGAGCAATTTTCCGTTTTTTATTCCTTTTTTCGTTTGTGGGCGTGCCTGTTCTCTTCTTATTGTCAGCTCAGGTATTGCTCTTTGTTGTGCAAATTTGGTCAAAGTGTTCTGGTTTTGACCAAAGTTCGGGCTCTGTATTAACTATTCTGCGAGAATTTCGCTTCCGTGTGATAGCAGTCATTGTTGTAACAGGTTTGGTGCTGGGATTAGTGTCTTCTTCGTTGTAGATCGAAAGCGGCAGTTGACATAACTTGGTTAAAGGACGTTTCTTGATTCCATTCTTAAATTGTACAGAAACAACACGAACCAATCCGTCATCACCAGGATGTAGTTCTGTAATTCGGCCCAAGGCCCATTTCTGTGGTGGCATGTTATCCTCTTTGATGAGGACTAATTCTCCAATTGTTGGATTCTTCCTTTCCGTTTTCCACTTACTTCTCTGTTGAAGCAGGGATAGGTATTCTAATGACCACCTTTTCCAAATGTCCTGCTGAAGCTTCGCTACCAGCTTCCATCTTTGATGTAACCCCTTTTCTTCAATTTCTGGAACTGGGGGTGCTATTAGTGGCTTGCCTATCAAGAAATGTCCAGGCGTAAGTGGCTCTAGGTCTCTTGGGTCACTAGAATGTTGTCCAATAGGTCTTGAATTTAAGCAGGCTTCTACTTGAGTCAAGACGGTACTGAATTCTTCATAAGTGAGCAGCGTTCCGCTCAAAATTCGTCTTAAGTGTCCCTTGACCGATTTGACTCCGGCTTCCCAGAGTCCTCCAAAGTGTGGACTAACTGCTGGAATGAATTTCCACTCTGTACCGTCATTCGCTAGTGCTTCAGCTGCTTGTTTGGTCGCACTGGAGATTGCAAGTTGTAGATCTCTGGTTAATTTGTTATTGGCGCCAACAAAGTTCGTCCCATTGTCGCTATAAACTGCTTTGCAGATTCCTCGACGGGAAACAAATCTTCTGAATGCTGCGAGGAAGGAGTCCGTGGTTAAATCGCTGACAAGCTCTAAATGAATTGCCTTGGTGACCATACATACAAATATGGCTATGTATCCCTTAAGTGTTTTAGTGCCTCTCCCCTTTGAAGCCTTTGTCAAGAAGGGTCCTGCATAATCTACTCCTGTACTTGAAAATGGTGGGGATGGAGTAACTCTTACTGCTGGATAGTTGCCCATGAGTTGCTGAGAATGATTTTGGCGATATCGAAAGCATGTAATACATTTGTGGTTTCTTCCCTGCACTACTCTTTTGGCATCTATAACCCAAAACGTCTGTCTTAGATAATTAAGTGTAAGCTGTGTACCACCATGTAGCGTTTGTCGATGAGCGTAATCGATTATGAGGTTCGTGACATGATGTTTTGGAGGTAAAAGTATTTGATGCCTTGCATCTACTGGCAAGGGTGACTTTTCCAGCCTACCCCCAACTCTCAAAATGCCGTTTGAATCTATAAACGGATGAAGTGAGAGCAACTTGCTATTCTTCTTCAGCTGTTGATTTTTGTTGAGCGCATTGATTTCTTCTGAGAATTCTTCCAGCTGTACCAATTTTATAATGGAATCTATTCCTTTCTGTAGTTCCTCTGTGGATAGGTAGCTTGTTCTTCTGTTTGCCTTGTTCAGTCTAGCATTGTTGATAAAACGTAAGGCATAGGCGATCACTCGGACTTGTCTCGTGAATGAAGAACATTTAAAAATTTCTGGAGAGGAGACAGTTATGGCACAAACTGTCGTTGTTTTTCTCTCCTCCTTGTTGGTTATCAAATTGAGTCTTTTTAAAGGCCAGGATTCCGGTGATTTGGTAAGCCAAAGCGGTCCCTTCCACCAGAGATTGTTTGACACAAGTTTGCTAGGACTTATCCCTCTGGTTGCGAGATCCGCAGGATTTTCAGCGGATTTGACATGTCTCCATATCTCTCTTCCTACTAAATCATGTATCTCACTTACACGATTTCCAACGAAGGTGTGCCAATTGCAAGGGTTTTTTGATATCCAGGCGAGGACTATTTCAGAGTCGCACCAAGCAAAGGTTTCCGGAGAGGATATCTCTAATGAAGTCTTGGCAGTTTTAATTAGTTGTGCTAAAAGAAGAGCACCGCATAGCTCTAAGCGGGGCAGCGTGGTCTTTTGTTTTAAAGGAGCAACCTTGGTTTTTGCTGTTAATAACGTTGTATAAACCTTGTTCTTGCTGTCAGTTGTCCTTATATATAGTGCTGCAGTATATGCTTTTTCAGAGGCATCACAGAACCCATGAATTTGAACTTCTTGATTTTTCCGATAGCTTATCCATCGAGGAATTTTAATTTTGTGCAATTCAGTCATTTCTGTTTCAATTTTCTTCCATGAGTTTGTGATCTCACTTGGTAGGAGCTCATCCCAATCTGTTCCTATCTTCCAAAGTGATTGCATTATCAATTTTGCAGATATAGTGACTGGGGCCAACCATCCTAGAGGGTCAAAAATTGTTGCGATTGTCGATAATAGTGCTCGTTTTGTGAGTTCGGAACTGCTTTCCTTCTGATTGATCATAAATTGAAACTCGTCTCTTCTGGGATTCCAGTTTAATCCCAATGTTTTAACTGAATCATCCTCAGTTATTTCCAATATTCCCTTTTCTAATAAGTCTTGAGGTACATTTTTTATTAATTCGTGGTGATTGGATGTCCATTTGCGCAAGTTGAAACCTCCTGCTTTTAACAAATGAATAATTTGCTCCTGGAGTTGGTAAGCTTCTGCCTTGGTGTCAGCACCGGAAAGCATGTCATCAACGTAAAAATCTTTTGTTAATACCTCTTTCGCAATGGGGAGTTGATTACCTTCATCTATAGCAAGTTGTTTTAGCGCTCTTACCGCTAGATACGTGGCTGGTGCTGTGCCGTAAGTAACCGTGTTCAATGTGTATTCCTGAATTTGCTGGGAGGGATCTTCTCTCCATAGTATCCTTTGATAGTTCCTGTCTTCTTCTGCCATATTTAATTGCCGAAACATTTTTTCGATGTCCGCCGTGAATACGTACCGATGCTTACGCCATCTCAATAGAATCTGGCTTAAGTCGCACTGTAATTTCTGGCCGGAGTGCAGCAAATCATTAAGACTTGTTCCTGATTCAGTTTTGCATGATCCATCGAAAACTACTCGTAGCTTAGTGGTAGTACTGTCCCTTTTGAACACTGCATGATGGGGCAAGTAGTATACCTTAGAAGGATCTCCTAAGAAATTTTTGCTGGACTCATGTGCCCGAGTGCTAGATATTCCAACAGAAACTGGTTATATTCCATCTTATCCTGAGGTGATTTGCTTAGCCTTTTTTCCATTTGTATTAGTCTGGCTACTGCTCTAGCTCGAGAGTTACCTAATTTCTCTGGAGTATCCTTGAATGGTAGACGGACCACGTACCGGCCATCCTTGTCTCGCTTATGGGTAGATTGAAAGTGATCGTTGCATGAATCACTGAGCTGGTTTAGTGGATTATCACTGTTTAGTTCCCAAAATTGTTCAAGCTTCTCATCAATTTCGGCAAGAGAGAGGAAACTTGAGACCTCATTGCGACTCTGGCTGGCCTTTCTTGGGATGTCTCCAAAAACTATCCATCCTAGTTTTGTGTTTTGAGCAGTCGGTAGGTTGTAATCAGCTATAACTCCTTCCATGATTATCCTTGCGTAGACGTCAGCTCCCAACAATATGTCAATAGGACCTGGCCTATTGAAGGTGGGATCTGCAAGTATAATATTCCCATATTGCTTAATGTTAACTTCCGGTATTGAGGTATCAGGCAGCGCCGAGTTTAATTTTGGCAAGACGAGAGCTTCTACACAAAGGAATGAGTTTCTTTTGTCGTTTAATTGCATTGAAAACCTTACTTTGCTGTAAGCTTTTCCTGCTTTGGATTCCCCAACACCCAGGATTGTTGTTTTGATTCGCTCTTTTATTAATTTGAGCATCTGAACGGCCTCCTCGGTAATGAACGATACCTGGGACCCTGGATCAATCAATGCTCTAAGCCTTTCTGATTGCCCAAGAATGTTTTTTATTCTTATTAACGCCGTTGGTAGTAGGACGCTTCCTACTTTTGTGTTGTTGTGAAAGGCCATTGCGTCGTCAGATTCGGTCTGTTTAGGTGGATCTCCTTTAGCCTTTTCTTTAGGCGATGAAGTTCCGGCAGATTCTGTTTTACGGTGCAGCAACGTATGGTGTCTCTGGTTGCAATAGAAACATGATTTGTTTGTCTTACACCTTTCAGTTTTGCTATGAACCATGCAATTAGTACACAAATTCCTTTTGGCAACAAATGCGCTTCGCTCATGCACACTTAATTTCTTGAATTCTGTGCATTGGTATATTGGATGCCCCTTATTGCAGAAGGCACAGGATCGGTTTATTGTGGCATGGAATGCCTTTTTTTTAGAAGCGGAGTTGAACTTATTTTGGTTTGACTCTTTGATGCAATCCAGCACTTGATAACTTTTCTCCAAAAAGTTTAGCAATTCGCCAGTTGTCGGCATTTCCCTTGGATTATTAAGAGATTCTTCAAAGTAGCGCAGGCTCTCGGCGTCTAGTTTCCTCATGGCGATGCAAACAATTATCGGTCCCCACTCTTGTGTTTGGCAATTAAAATTCTTTAGTGCTTCGATACATTCTCTTATAGTGTCGTAAAGCATAATAATATCTTCTTGACATCTATGCTCTACCTTTTTTGTGTCTAGAATAGTATTAATATACGTCGTAATAATCTTTCTGTTATTACTGTACCGTGATTTTACCAGCGTTAAGGCTGTATCGTAATTCTCGTTACAAAGCTGAAGATGGCTTATTACCTTCTTGGCATCACCTTCCAAATGGTATAAAAGGTATTGCATTTTCTCTACTTTGCTCAGATATATATTGCCGTGAATCACATTAGTGAAAATGTCTGAGAAGGGTTTCCATTCTTTATAATTACCAGAGAACTTCGGAATTTTCACTGGCGGTAGCTTAGGTAAATTGTTGTACCGGCTCGCTTCTAGGCGTAGGGGGAGAAACGATTCCCAAGCATTGACCTGAGGATGTGTGCCAACATTAATGTTTGGGCGCAGAGAGGAAGCCGGAGGAGCAGGTGTCTCTGCTGAGGGTGTAGGCAATTTTGCCAAATCGTGGTCTGTAGAGCTAGTTGTTGCAGTTTTTTGTAAGCAGGCCATGATTTTTTCTGAAGCATTTAAGTAAATCCTTTCAGTTTTCATGTATATTTGCTCTTTGAAATAGGCATGATTCTCATCTTTGCTGAGTTGCTGCACTATTTGGTCATGAAGAAGCTTGAAATTCTCCCATAAGAGCTCAAGTTCCTCACTTTTCTTCTTTAAATATTCCGGCGTTTTTCGTTCCGGACTGTCTTTTTTAAAGTTGCTTAGAAAGCGCTCAAGTTTCTGAGCTATCTCCATTTGGTTGGCAATCAAAATTTCTGTGCTCATTTTGCAACTGAAGGTTCTTGCTTACTCGGCGAATTTTGACTCGGCGATTTCTGTGATGCAACTCGAAGCTGGCAGTCTTGATGTCGTAGGTCCGGGTTTGTTTTGGTTGAAAATCCGGGTTTGTTTTGTTGCTGTCTCCAGAAGTAAGGTATAGTGACCTCTACGGAGTGTAGATGATGCTCTCGAGGTGAAGTGCTTAATTGTTGAATTCTGGAAGTTCTTGCGCAGGCGGCAGTTGTATGTGGTTGTGGCTAGAAGAATCCAAGGTTCTTGAATTCTGGAAACTCTTTGCGCGGGCGGCAGTTGCGTGGTTGTAGCTAAAAGAATCCAAGGTTCTTGAATTCTGGAAGCTCTTTGCGCGGGCGGCAGTTGTGTGTGGTTGTAGCTAAAAGAATCCAAGGTTCTTGAATTCTGGAAGCTCTTTGCGCGGGCGGCAGTTGTATGGAAAAATTCAAGTGGCTTGAATTCTCGCGGTACTTGTAAAAGGTTCGAAGGACCAATGTTTGACTCGGATGGTCAAAGTAAATGAATACTCCAAAGGTTCTTTGAATACTGAATTTATTTAACAAAACCGTTCGGTATTTATAACAATAAGAACTTACGACTAATCAGATATGTTGCGATTAATTAGGTGAGCTGGTCATTACTTCATGTGAAATTGCGGTCAGACCAAATATTGCTTATGTTGACTTCTGCAATTTCAAGTAGGTGACATGAAGTAATGACTGACTTGTTACAATTAGGAAAATAATTACAAATTGAGAATTACTAAATAATAATAGGATTGTTCAGTTCTGAACAGTAATGTAAATGGGAAAGTTGTTCGTCACAAAAATATATACATTTTTATTTAAACAATTTTTTGAAGTGAAAACTTCTTTAGCGGGGCCTTGCACTTTTTTGGGATGGGTACAAAATGTTAAACTCGCGCAGGTGTCACGTGTCCTGATCGAAAATTCGTAAGACAGAGGAAGAGTGTGAAGGCCAGCGCGGCGTAGGAGAGGAAGTAATATCCCCCTCGTTTAAGCGGTGCAGGGCGCTTGCGCGAGTGTGCGTGTGTGTTTGTACTACAGCCTGCTACGCGATCGACGGATGGTGTCTGCTGATGGCTCGACCGTCTGTATACTTGTAAAATTCGTGTATATACCGATTGCCCACGATGGCGGTGTTAGACACACGAGCGAAGCGAGTACGTTAATAGCTATCGTGGGCAATCGGCTACTTATCGCCCCGTGGTTAGTTCACGACGGGTTTTTCACTTCTGCCGGCACTCCCAGAGTGCACCCGTTGTTTTTTGTAAAACTTACCGTTCTCGAGCTGGAGCTTGCCAAAGTGTAAAGATTGTACTTTATGGCCGCGCTGATGCGCGTATTCCATAAATTTTATTTTATTTTTATATCAGAATTATGGTTGAAAATGATAATATCAAGTAAACATTATGGTATATTAATCCAAAAATATAAAAATAAAATAAAATTTATGGAATACGCGCATCAGCGCGGCCATAAAGTACAATTTTTACACTTTGGCAAGCTCCAGCTCGAGAACGGTGAGTTTTACAAAAAAATTGTTTAAATAAAAAATGTAAATATTTTTGTGACGAACAACTTTCCCATTTACATTACTATGCAAAAAGTATTTATTCCTAACGAAAATGCTAAAAAACCACTTTTTTGTAACTTTAGCGCCACCTACTTTTTGTAATTTAAGTCGGACGACTTGACTTCAATGAGATAAAATGTAGCTAACAATGTCCTCTAACTTTTTTGTTAAATAAACTTTTCTCTAGAACCCATAGATTCTGAGAAAAACGCATCCAAAGTTTTTTTGGATTTTCTCAAAAACAGGGGGGGGGGATCAATTCGGAAATCTAACATTAACCTTATTTTATGCCCCCCTATCGATTTATCAAGTCAAATTCCGGAGGGTCATTTTTCGGAGCAACCCTATTTTTTCGTGCTAAATCGACTGTACTATAAGTTTCTTTTCTCGAATAAACATTTGTGTTCGATTGCAAATATCGTTGTCATTATTATTCCGAGCCGATCACCTGCTTACGCAACTCTCAACAGGTTATGGGCCCAGGTGAATCGGAACAAAAAAGTCGACCTCGCGACACGCAGAAAACTAACCTCAATTTTTTCTCGCGCACGTTGTGAACGAAGGTTTTCGTGCCACGAGTTTGTGCAAGACGCTGCTTCACATCAACGAGTGAACTTCGCTATCGGTGATTCCCACATCGCCAACGCACCACCCCGAAACCTCACGACAACACACATCGAGCCACGAAATGGCCACAAACACGGTGAGCTCCACGCGAATCGAAATCCTCACAAAAGACAACTATGACACTTGGAAAATCCAAGTCGAAGCCCTGCTGGCCAACAACGATCTATGGGAGTACGTCAGCGGTGAGATCCCGAAGCCGGAACCAGCCGCAGCGGACGCCGCCGCCAATATACAAGCAGCAGCAACGGCTGCCATCAAGGAATGGTCGCGACGGGACAGGAAGGCAAGGTCGCAACTTATCCTGTCGATCACCCCGTCTGAACTAGCCCAGGTTCATGACTGCCTAACATCTAAAGATGTCTGGGACAAGCTCGACAACATCTTCGCCTCGAAAGGACCTGCACGCAAGGCCACTTTGCTGGAACAGATCAGCAACCAGAAGATGTGCGACGGAGATGATGTCAGCTCTCATCTCATGTCATTCTTCGATGCCGTCGACAAATTAAAGGCTATGGGCGTAGTACTGAACGGAGACTTACTCTCCATCATGCTGTTAAACAGTCTCCCGGAATCGTACGAATACTTTCGATGCGCGATCAAATCGAGGGACGAGCTGCCACCTGCCGAGACCCTCAGGATCAAAATCATCGAGGAAAGCGAGTCCAGGAAGCAAAAAATGAGGAACGACCCCAACGGTGCATACTTCGCCAGACAGCAGTCGTCCAAACCTCAGGCAAACAACAAACAGCACGATAACAAGCCACGTCAGAACAAGAACAACAGGAGTCAACTTAGGTGCAGCTACTGTAAGTACAAGGGCCATGTGATAGGGGAATGTCGCAAAAAGAAACGGGACGATGGTCAGAGGGGCAACCTGACGGAAGACGAAATCTACTTCGCCGACGCCCGAACCACTAACCATTCATCCATCCATCTCCAGAAAGTGGTGCCTTGACAGCGGCGCGACCTCGCACCTATGCAACGATGATTCGCTGTTTGTCAACACACAGCGCATCAACTCAGGTCTTCGCCTTGCCAGCAGCGCCACCACAGCAATTAACGCTATGGGCGACGTCAAGATTTCGACACGCGTAGGTGATTCCGACAAGTCGATAACTCTTCGAGAAACCTACCACGTGCCGGATCTACGCACAAACCTCTTGTCCGTCGCCAAGCTTGTGGACAAAGGAAACTCGGTGACCTTCACGAGACACGGCGCAGACGTCGTCGACGGCAACGGCAACCTGAAGATCCAAGCAAAGCGAATCGGAAACCTTTTCTACTTGAACCAGGACCCTCAGGAAGCGAACGCCGCCTCGGACATCGCATCCCCGCTGGCAAAGTGGCACCGCCGACTAGGACATCTAAACTACGGCGACCTCAAGACACTCATCAACCGGGGATACATCCGCGAACCCAACGTCAACACCAAGGAACCTGCACCTTCTTGTGAGACCTGCATCGCGGGTAAGTTTACACGCCTGCCATTTCCTCAACGCACAGAAACCGCAACGAAACCTCTTGAGATCGTTCACACGGATCTGTGCGGGAAAATGCGCACGCAGTCCCAGAAAGGAGCCCTGTATCTGCTGACCTTCACCGACGAATTCACCCGGTGGACGGATGTCTATTTTCTCCGCAGCAAGGACCAAGTTCACGAGGTCTTCCCGGAGTACAAAACCCGGATCGAGAACCAGACGGGACATAAAATTAAATACCTGCAATCCGACAACGGAGGTGAATTTTGCAACGCCCGGATGAATGAGATTCTGAGAAAATCAGGAATCCAGAGACGTCTCACCGCTCCTCACACGCCGCAACAGAACGGGATCGCCGAAAGGAAAAACAGGACCCTCGTCGAGATGGCCAGATGCATGCTCATGGAGTCAGGTCTGCCGCCTTCCCTTTGGGCCGAAGCCATCGCTGCGGCGAACCACGTCCGCAACAGGTGTCCCACCGGAACCCTCAACGGGAAAACGCCATACGAAAAGCTTACTGGTCATCGTCCGAACCTGAGTTACCTACAAAGTTTTGGATCCAAGGCATTCGTGTTGGACAAGCAACCAGGAAAGGGAAAATTCGACTCCAGAACTCTACAAGGAAGACTCGTTGGGTACTCCGACCAACGTCCGGAGAGAGGAGCGTCCAAGTTTCTCGAGACGTGAAATTCATCGACGAATTAGACACGCCGAACGAACCCTCCGACATCATCGACGAGGAAACTCTCATCGGGCGAACCAGGGCAACGGACATCACGGGAGGCACCGTTCCACTCGGCACCACCATCATCGGAACCAGGGAGAGTGAGGACCACGTTGCCTCGGAATCCACGAGGCCACCAGCTTCAACATGACCTCGTGCCATCATCGACGACAACGACCAGGGCCAACGACCGCAAGACCAGGCCCGAGGGCCCGAAGGAAAACCTCCCGATCGAAGACGTGCCGCAGGAAGGCCCGCAAAACTCAAAACCGGCCGCCCAGGTAGACCGAGCAAGGCCTACCGCTACGCCGACGAAGTTGAGCAGTCTCGAGATGCCAGATCTCAATCCCCCGAGAAATCCAACGTGCCCCGATTCTCCGACGACGACGACGACACGCAACAGGACTTCAAAGGATTCGAACAGCCCACCCGCTCTGGACAAGAGCAGCCAGACTGCTTCACCATGCACTGCGAAAGTGATTCACAGTGGCACGGTATCGAGTTCGCTTTTTCCTGTTCCGAGATTCCTCTCTCCGAAGCCATATCCGGACCTGACAAGGAGGAATGGAAGAAAGCCATCGCCGCCGAGACTCGGAGCATGCTCGAGAACAACGCCTGGGAGATAGTCGATCGACCAACCGATCGGAAAGTCATCGGCTCACGTACGGTCTTGAGGAACAAACACCGCAGCGACGGCACCCTCGAGCGTCGCAAGGCTCGCATAGCTGCCAAGGGATTCAACCAAATTCCCGGCATCGACTTCTACGAGTCCTACTCCCCAGTCGGAAGGCTCAGCTCGCTGCGACTTCTCTTCGCCCTGTCCGCCAAGCACCACCTCGCAGTTACTCAACTTGACGTCACGACGGCGTATCTATACGGCGACATCGATACCGAGACGTACATGGAGCTACCCGAGTTGTTGCTGGAATCTCTGGACATCATCTCCAAGATGGATCCAGACCCACTGATCAGAGACAGGGCCACAAAGATGCTCACCAAAGTTCACGAAGGTAACCAAGTGTGTAGGCTCATCCGCGCAATCTACGGGTTGAAGCAAGCCGGACGCCAATGGCACTCCGCGCTGTCAACGAACTTCAAAGAAGCTGGACTCTCGCCAACACACTCAGATCCCTGTCTCTTCACCGACGAGTCAAAACGAATTTTTGTTCTCGTCTACGTCGACGACTTGTTGATCGCCACGAAGGACAAGAAATTCGAGAAGCACCTGATCGAAATTCTCTCCCAGCGTTTCAAGATCAAGAACTTGTGTCAACCTGCATACTGCCTGGGCATCGAGATCAAGAAATCGAGGGAGAGTATTCACCTGTCACAGACCAACTATATCAGGGACATTCTCGAAAGGTTCGGAATGAGCGACTGCAAGCCAGTCTCTACACCAATGTCCACATCGACCGATTTTCGAGCTGTTCCAGACGACGAACCGGCCGAGAAACGTCCATTTCGAGAACTGGTGGGTTCACTGATGTATCTCGCCGTTGCTACACGCCCAGACATCGCTTACGCCGTCAGTGCCATCAGCCAGTTCAACCAGAACCACTCCACCATCCACTGGAACGCTGCAAAACGAGTGCTGAGATACCTCAAAGGTACCATGAGCCACGGACTGATGTACAAAGCCGACGGTCATGGCATACGAGGTTTTGTCGACGCAGACTGGCCGAATTGTCCAGTGGACCGTCGATCGTACACCGGATATTCTTTTCTTCTCGCCGGAGCCGCCGTGACTTGGGAATAGCGGAAACAAAGCACCGTCGCACTTTCATCCACCGAGGCTGAGTATCTTGGACTCTCTACCGCAGCCAAGGAAGCCGTCCACCTGATACACTTCATGAGAGAACTCGGATTCGACTCCTTGGCCAAGGTCGAGCTATTCAACGACAACACCAGCGCCATCAAACTCTCCAAAAACCCAATATTCCACTCCCGAACCAAACACATCTCTCTCAGACACCATTTCATCCGTCAAGCCCTGAAACGAAATTCTATCAACCTTTCTCATATCTTCACCGATTTTATGTTCGCAGATTTCCTAACCAAACGCCTACCTGTGCCGAAACACGAATTCTGCTGCAGAGGCCTGGGAATCATATCCGTCGACTCCAATGCTACTCGTCAAAATTAAGGGAGAGTGTTGGAATTTTAATTCTCCCGCTCACATTGGAGTGAAGGCGCCATCTGTTCGGTCAATTCCGCACGACTCATTCTCGTCCGCGCTGTCACTTCTTGATCGATCGTGCTTTCATTCAACCTTGTAAAGTCATAAGTTTCTTTTCTCGAATAAACAATGGTGTTCGATTGCAAATATCGTTGTCATTATTATTCCGACCCGATCACCTGCTTACGCAACTCTCAACAGAACGTTGGTGAAGAACTAATTGCCCGTGCTCTAATTGATCCAGGAAGTCAAGCCTCATTTATAACAACCAACATAACGCAAAGGTTGGGTTTAACTAAATTGCATTCTCATGTTCAAATTCAAGGTTTGGGTCGTACAGAAATAACGCAATCGAAATACTCAACAAAATTTCAGATTGCTTCCCTTGTCCCTTGAATCTCCTGAATTTAGTCTAGATTGTACGGCAATTGTATTGCCTTCACTTGCTGGAACTTTGCCTCAGGCAAGGATTAATTATCGTCAGTGGCCACACATTAATGGTCTTTCTCTGGCGGACCCTAAATTTTTTGAACCTGGTAATATCGATCTTATCTTGGGAGCCGAAGTGTATGCACGAATTGTATTACCCTCAATTAGATTCGGTGAATCTAAAACGCCCATTGCCCAACGAACCAGAATTGGATGGATTCTCTTTGGTCACATTCCGGAAATTTCAGAAAGTAAGGCACAAGTACACACTTGTGTTATAAGTCTACATAATCAGGTGGAGCTAGAAAATAGTTTAAAGGCGTTTTGGGAAACAGAAGAATCTCTTAAAGCAAAGGTGTGGAGCCCAGACGAAATTCTCTGTGAAGAATCCTACAAGCAACATTTTAGTCGCGATAAAGAAGGTCGGTATACAGTAAAATTACCATTTGTTCCAATTCCTACTGATAACACGTTATTAGGAGAATCACGAGATATTTCAATCCGACGTTTTGAAAGCCTTGAAAGGAAATTTCGCTATCAACCTGAATTATATAGTCGTTATAGAGAAAACATTGAAGAATATCTTGCTCTGAAACACGCTCAGAGAGTTTCACCTGTTGACCCCAAAACTTCACCCGAAGCATATTGTTATTTGCCACACCACGCCGTTATGAAAGAGGAAAGCACCACCACCAAATGTCGAATAGTGTTTGACGCATCGTGTAAGACGACCAACGGCTATTCGCTAAATGACCGCTTTCTAGTGGGCCCCCGCTTGCAACAAGACATATCCCAGCTCCTGTTAAAATGGCGTTTGAAACGGTTCGTCTTTTCCGCCGATATAGAAAAGGTGTATCGTCAGATACGCGTGGAAGACGACGATGCAGATTTTCAAAGAATTATTTGGCGCTCTTCTGCCGATTCACGCCTTCAAGACATCCGACTTCAAACCGTGACCTTTGGTACATCGAGTGCCCCCTTTTTAGCCATGCGAACACTCCATCAACTTGCGAACGATGAGGAAAATAAATACCCACAAGCTGCAGAAGACTTGCGAACTGAAACTTATGTTGACGACATCTATTCTGGTTCAGACTGCCTAGAAGACGCCCTCGCTGTACAAAAACAATTAATCTACCTTCTCAGATTAGGAAAATTTCATCTACATAAATGGTCGGCAAACTGTTCGGAATTAATTAAAGATATTGAACTCTCCGATAGATCTCCAAACTCCCGAGCAAAAAATGTACCAGCTAAGGAATCCATCTAGGAGTGATGTGGAACACTGTCGAAGACTGTTTCAAATTTAAAATTCGAAAGGAAAAACCCCTCTCCCCGTTCACTAAACGCGATGCGTTATCATATATAGCCAGTCTCTATGATCCCCTCGGCTGGTTATCCCCTTTAATCATCCGAGCAAAAATATATATTCAAGTCTTATGGCAACATGATTTGACGTGGGATGAAGTACTTTCTAATGAATTGGCAACTCAATAGAATCGAATTTTAGAAGCAATCTCAATGATCGAAGAAGTTGCAATTCCACGGTGTATAACAAATTATTATATGTATATCCTCATTGCAAGTTCACGGATTTTCTGATGCGTCAGAACGTGCCTACGCAGCTGTCGTATACTTGCGTGTCGAAACTTCCGTTGAAACTTTTGTCTTTTTGCTCGCTAGCAAAACCCGGGTGGCTCCAGTAGAGCCAGTAACTCTTCCTCGTCTGGAACTGTGTGGCGCCGTATTATTGTGTCAATTACTCAAAGGAATCAACGAATCAATTCCATTTGAAAACTCGCAATTGCACACTTGGACAGATTCCAACATAGTTTTGTCGTGGTTAAAGAAACCCCCAAATTCGTTCAAAACCATTATTAGCAAGAGAATCGTCACCATTTTAGAGAACATGAGTATTCCAAATTGGCATCACGTCCCTTCTTCCCAAAACCCAGCTGATGTTGCTAGTCGCGGCACATTAAAACCTGATTTTGTCAATCATCCCCTCTGGTGGACCGGCCCCCCATGGCTAAAACAAGATAAAGCTCACTGGCCTGAGCAATCAAATCCCTCCCACGTAGATTCGAGTCTGCTTGAGTTAAGACCACTCAAAATTTTCTATTACAGGCTAGTCACTCATATTTATTAGAGATTCTCCCTGGATTTTCTCAATTGGAAAGGTTACTGCGCGTGACCAGCTTCTGCCTGCGTTTTAAAAACGCTATCCAAAAAAATCCTAAGGTGCCTAAAGACTTAGCATTGTCAAGCGTAGAAATAGAGCAAAGCACAAAATTTTGGTGTCGTTCAGTTCAGCAGTATTATTTTAAAGAAGAAATTGAGCATATTTCACAGCTTAAGGAGATAGCTAAACCTAGTCACTTACGATCGCTGTGCCCTTTCTTTGATCCTGAGGGTCTCCTTCGGGTATGAGGGCGCTTAGGAAATTCCATATTGCCCTATGACGAATGTCACCCCATAATTTTACCCAATGCTGGTCATTTTATAGAGCTCGTAGTGAAACATGCGCATAAGGCCACTTTCCATGGCGGTCCGCAATTAATGTAGACTTATTTACGTCAAAGATACTGGATTATCAGGTCCCGTAACATAGTGAGACGAATTTTTCGATACTGTGTAATATGTTTTCGATGGATAAAAAACACTCAATCCCAACTCATGGCTCACCTGCCTAAAGAAAGAGTAACGATGAGCAAATCATTCACATTTGTTGGAGTTGATTACACCGGTTTCATTAATATTAAAACCAGCCGAGGACGAAGTGCCCGTTTTTATAAAGGGTATGTGGTCATATTCATATGCCTTTGTGTAAAGGCGATACATTTAGAAGTCGTAGGAGATCTGACAACGGCTGCGTTTCTTGCCGCTCTTAGAAGATTCACTGCGCGACGAGGTCTTTGTAAGAAAATCTTTTCCGATAATGGTGCGAATTTTGTAGGAGCAAATTTCAACTCGATAAAGAATTGCAAACGGTAATAAAACGAGCAGAAAGGAAAGCCCCGCAAGTTCTTAGTCTCGATAAAATAGATTGGACCTTTATCCCTTCCTCTTCTCCACATTTCGGTGGCCTGTGGGAGGCGGGGGTTAAATCATTCAAATTTCACTTTAAACGTATGGCAGGAAATTCAACATTTGTTTACGAGGAACTGGTGACACTCATGACGAAAATCGAAGGAATTTTAAACTCACGACCCTTAAGCCTCTTATCTGACGACATTCACGACTTAGGAATTCTAACTCCCGCTCATTTCTTAACTGGCGGCCCCATTTTCACCCCACCTGAAGAAGATTTGTGCGATTTAAAATTAAATACATTAGACCGATGGCAACTCATCCAAAGAATTCGCCAACAATTTTGGCATAAATGGAGTACGGAATATTTGTCCCGCTTGCAACAGCGACCTAAATGGTATCACCAACGTGACAATGTTAAAATCGGCGATTTAGTATTACTCAAAGACGAGCGACTATCTCCACTAAAGTGGAAGTTGGGACGGGTAATAAAAACACATCCTGGAAAGGATGGATTAATTAGAGTGGTCACTGTAAAGACTGCCGATCTGGAACTCCAACGACCGATTACCAAACTAGCGATTTTACCTTGGAATGAACCAATTAATGAGAGTAAAACATAGTTTTTGGCCTTCAGTTTATCTCTTCTTATAACAGGCGGGCTGAAAAGTTCGTAGGCTGACCCATAGATGGCTCTACTAGTATCAAATCCATATGACTTTTAGTTAGCCCTAACCTTTAAAAGACGTGTGTATACATTTGACAGCTGTTGTATTATTAGTATCTTAGTTATAGCATTTTGAGTGAAGGAACTTTTGTTACTTTGCAAAAAATGGACAAAAAAGAATTTTGTGTGTTAATAAAGCATTGCTTTTTGGCGAAAAAAAATTCTGTTGACACCAAAGTTTGGCTTGATAAACATTATTCGGACTGTGTACCAGGAAAATCAACCGTAGAAAAGTGGTTTGCTAAATTTAAACGAGGCGAAATGAGCACCGAGGACGATGCACGCAGTGGACGCCCCAAAGAGGCTATTACCGACGAAAACATCAAAAAAGTACACAAAATAATTTTTGATAACGGTAAAGTGAAGTTGATTGAGATAGCTGAGACCCTAAAGATATCAAAGGAACGTGTTGGTCATATCGTAAATGAATATTTGGATATGCGAAAGCTCTGTACAAAGTGGGTGCTGCGATGGAGCTCAAAATCGACCAAAAACAACAACGCATCGATGATTCTAAGCAGGGTTTGGAGCTGTTCAATCGTAATAAATCCAAATTTTTGCGTCGATATGTGACGATGGATGAAACATGGCTCCATTATTTCACACCGGATCCAATTCCACAGAAATTTCGCGCCGATGAAGAAGTAATCGCCGAAACTGAAGCCTATTTTGACGCTAAAGACAAATCGTATATAAAAATAGTATCGAAAAATTGTATGACCGCTCTATTCGTTGTATCGCCCTCGAAGGGAACTATATTGAATAATAAAATCAAATTCTATCAAAAAAATAATTTTTTCTATGCTAGCCTACGAAACAAGTCATACAACCCGTTCACTCGTGAAACGTAAAATCCGTGAGTTCTTTTAACCACTTGAGTTTTCTTGGTATTCGCGATAAACTTGCTCATCTGCTCGATTAAAGCCATTTGAGACTTCAACAGAGCTTGGATAGATTTCTCATGAGTTTGAGCCATTATCCAGTTATTTTAGCCAAAGGACAATTTGTAAACTTGTTTAGGAAAAGGGGAATTAATAGCAAAGGACTTATAGCTGATCTTTTGCTGATATCCGGTTCGAAGGACCAAAATATTAATTTAATTAAATAGTTAAAATAATAACTCGCATGTTTCTGACAGAAAGTTTTTCTATACATAGGCACGGTAAGGTAACTATTTAACTGTCTTCTCATCAAATGGTTTGTTCTATGCAGAGGAAACTTTTCTAAATTGCTGTAGACACGATTAAAAAAACAGGTATTGGGGAAGGTCAGGGTAAAAGGAACCCCTGCACCTGCCAGTGATTAACTCTCCGAACAGGGGATCCTAATGGAACGGATCCCACATGGTCTAGCCCCTACCGTCCAATGACCTTCCATTGGCCCACGTGTTTTTGGGAGGTCCCTTTCAAATTCAAGTCAAAACCCGAATCCGGCGAGGAGGCTGGAAAAAAGTTTGAGGGGACCCATAAAAAAATTTTAATTATTCCGCATTAGACTGTCTCTCATATATTACTCAGTTTATTCGGTTCAACACGAATATAAGTGTTAATTTTCTTAAAGTTAGTGTTCGCACAAAGCATTTTGACACAAAAACCCTTTTGAATACAATTGTTAACGAACGTGATTTTCTTTTACTAAGTAAATACATATATCCTCAGAAACGACTCTATTGCCTTATCAAATCCACCTCACACAGGATAATTAGCTTCGTCGAGGGCGTTACTTTACAATGTGATAGATAGTTAGTTTTACAAAGTTAGAGGCATGTGGAGTCGCTGCTGAAGATGATGGTGATGTTGGGCGGCCACCGCTGCTGTTGATTGCTGCTTCAATGCTTCTTCGGGGGGCCCCCCTTTTTATTATAAAAATAAATTTTTATTTTATCATTATTATTTAATCATTCAGTTTTTTGTTTTTTTTTTTAAATTTATTTTAGATGGTCCAAACTGTGTTGTTTATTGTATTAGTGTAGTTATAGTTGTCAAGAAATCTAGTTGTTTAAGTATTTATAATTTAATTTAGCTTTCTTATTGTCCGAAACTGGAAGTTTTAATATTTCTTAATTATTGTTTCCAAAATGCCTTTATTTTGGTTTGAGTTAAGGTGCTTGGTACCTTTACTCTAATGGCGTGATCGTGGTGCAATGTACCACTTCACAACAATTCCCAAAATGAGGTGAGGTTGAGAAGTAACGTCGTATAATAGCTGCTGGCGAAAGTTTAGCTCTTCACTGAGCTACGAGTCTGAAAAGGTAATTAGTTAATTCAAACACACGGTGACAATACTAACGACAACTGATCATTTTATTTCCAAGCGGCTTTTTAAATATACATCACAATGATGACTTAGTTAAATTATATTGCTTGTTAATTGATTGCATTCGTGCGCAACGAATTATTGATTGCATCGGCGACAAGTGCTAGCTATGCCGAAATTGCATGAGCCGTTGACCTGCAACTGGGCGAGCGTTTGGCTCATGCGGCTCATATCATATTACGAGTTCAAGAATTTGTTGCGTATGAATGCTGACAATGATTTACAAATTGAGAAATTTATTGTTCTACATTCTGACTGATCTGAACTTCTAAGCTTAAATTATTTTAGAATAAACATTCTCCCCCGCGTTGAATGGCAATTCAACGAATCCTAGACGTCGAATCGGATGTTAAAGGCTGGTTCTGCATTGGGTTCTGGATTGTTCTGTTGCCGTGGTGCTGGGGCTGGTTTCCATACCCTTTGTACTGGGCAAATCTTGGTTTGATATTTCCATAGCAGAGTGACTCCTATTACAACTATTAGTGCGAGGCTTACGTATCCTATTGAAAATTGGTGTATCTCATGTGCAGGTAACTGCACTGACGTACTCGTGTGCATCCGTAGCTGTTGGACCTCCTGCTTTAGAGTTTCTATTTCCGCTACATACGACTGGTATTCAACGGTGTGATTAAGGGTAAAATCCGACCTATTTGCGATGTTCATGTCTGTGAGGTTGCTTAGTGGGATGTAAGATGCTCTCATAATAGATGGATAGATGTTGTGTCCTTGTATGGTTACCAAGGGTTGTCGAAATTTGCAACGATCGCGAATTTTTAGGATTCCTGTTCCCTGTATTACTTGCTGAGATATTTTGTCACCGCATACTACATTTATCGTCGTCTCATTCCTTAGTACGTATATCCACTCATTTGCAGTGTATAGTTGAATCCAATGAGGTCCATCTTCAACTCTGATAATCTGGCAAGTGGATGAGGGAGGTGCATGATTCATATAATTGATCTCGCATTCGCTGACTGAAGATCCCTTTCTATATATAGGGTGGTTTTGGTTGCAAAGGTGTTTGCCTTCTTCGATGATGATGCATGCTTGAAGTTCTTGCTCTGTTACCGGATAGTATTGGTCTCGATGTAAGTTGATCATCAGGAAGGGAGATGATGGTTTAATTGCCACATAGCTATCATTGAGCCTCACTGGCACAGGAGTGACTTTGAATAGCTCGAATTCTTCTGTTGATAGTAAAGGTATTATCAATTTGAAGATTGCGTATCTGTTTGTAATTCTTCCTTGAACTCTCATTAATGAGTAATATTTAATTGGCTCGTTTCGTTGTAGCGGCAACTGCAAAGATGATGGAAGATGAGTCTTAATTTTCACAAGTTCTTCCTTTAGTTGTTGCGGAGCAACAAGTAGTGGGCTAATTCTTCCGTGATGAATGTCAGCAATCACGTCTAAAATTGAGGTCTGAATTCGAAGAAAGTTGGTTGCTGTGAGAATTACTGACAGGGTAGCCGTGATAAATGTTTGGGCCAGTTTTTCTTGGTAGAGTTCTGCCATTATACCATTTATTTGTTTGGTTACTTGGTCAATGTTGGCATGTAGCTGATGGAACTGGTGACTAATTGCCTCTTCTTCTCTTTGCATGATGTTTAAGGTGGCGTCTAGAACCGATGTTTGGTTTTTCATCAGCTCTAGTGCGTGATACTCATTTCCCTTGATCTCGGCTATTGTTTGAGTTATTTTTTCAGCATATTCTGAATCTAGAACCCCGAATAATGCGTTTGCGACATTTCCGACGAAGTTTAAGGCTCCTCTCTTCCTCCGCTTTTGATTATTACTTGATGACAGTAATATGTTGTTCGTGGTTAATTCAGATAGTAGATGTGCTAAATGGCTGACAATTCCTCTGCAGGCCTGAGTATCTTCGATTTTTCTACACAACATTTTGAGAGACGTAGTATAATTTTGTAGAAATTCGTACTCTTTCCAATAAGGTGCCAAATCATAATAAACTACTAGGTCCCATTCGTTTGAAATGATGTTGGCTGCTCCTAGATTCTCAAAGTAGATTCCTGGTTGATGACTGAATGGTGTTATTTCTATTTCTGCGGCCTTTGCTACTGGCATAACTAAACAGGTAAGTAATAGCGATACCACAGCGGCGCCTAGTGATATTCGTTGTACCTTTCTAGGGCTGTGCTCACGGCTGTTGCCTTCAGTGCTTTCTGTGGCATTTCTGTCAGTAGTTATCGAGTTGACAGATTTTTCGAGTGATTCTTCCCTTGGACGCTTATATTCATTGTCTGAACGTTCCAGATTCACAGGAAGTGGTGCTAGCTTATGAATTGGTCGACGACTAATTCCATTTGCTGTTCTTACATCAACCACACGGACCAAATCATCTTCTCCTTTAATGACGTTGATTATTCGACCAAGCATCCATTTCAACGGTGGTAAATTGTCCTCCTTTATTAATACCATAGTGCCTGGCATAACATTTTCCTGTCGTTGCTTCCACTTGTACCGATGTTGTAACTGATTTAGGTAGTCTGTGCTCCAACGTTTCCAGAACTCATTTTTAACATGAGAGACGAGTCTCCAGCGAGTGATGAGACTGCCTCTTGCGGGCTCGGCATTGGGATCAATTGTACTCGTTAACGGCTCTCCGATTAGAAAATGTCCCGGAGTTAACGCCGTTAAGTCGTTTGGGTCTGAGGACATCGGACTGATGGGCCGAGAATTGAGTATGGCTTCTATTTCCACAACTGCTGTTTCGAGTTCTTCATAGGTTAGTGACGCTGATCCTAAGGAGCGCTGTAGTAGATGCTTGGCTGCCTTGACTGCAGCTTCCCACAGTCCCCCAAAATGCGGTGCTCGTGGCGGTATGAAGCGAAAGTCAATGCCCCTTGAGCTGCATGTTTCTGTGATTTTAATTTGGGCTTCTTCTGATGCTAGCATCTCCTTTAGCTCATTTATCATATTTTTTGCACCGACGAAGTTTGTTGCATTATCGCAATAAATCGTCTTGCAATGTCCCCGTCGCGCTGTGAAGCGTCTTAGAGCTCCGAGAAATCCCTGAGTAGACAAATCGCTCACTATTTCCAAATGGGTGGCCTTTGTTGGAAAACAACAGAATACCGCAATATATGATTTCTGGGGCTTCTTCCCGCGGATCTTGAAATGAGTCCAGATGGGCCCACAGAAATCAACTCCAGCATTTACAAATGACCTTGCAGGCTGAACTCTATCGGCTGGTAAATTACCCATCATCTGTGTCAGCAGTCTTGGGCGTGCTCTTGTACATTGAACACAATGCTGCACTACCGATCGAGCTAAAGTTTTTCCTTTTATAGGCCATACTGTCTGGCGTGCTATTGCTAATAGAGTTTGTGGGCCGACATGTTTGTTTTCCTTATGAAGATCACTTAACAAGCATTTAGTTAAAGGATGCGAGTATGGCAGTAGTGTCGGGTGTTTGGCTTCATATGATAAACTAGCTGCTTCAAGTCGGCCGCCAACTCTAATCACCTTATCGCTGTCGATGAATGGTGCCAAGCTACTGAGGCTGCTGTCCTTGGACACTTCTCCACTTCGTTGCAAGTATGCTAAGTCGTCCTTGAAGCCTTCTTGTTGCATCAGCCTGACGATGACTACTTGAGCTTCCTTTAGTTCATGTGTATTTACAACGAGAGTGTCTGGAATGCGTGAGTTCTGTTTTCTGGACCCTTTAATGAATCGTAGTGCATAGGCTATAATGCGCTGCACTTTGCGGAATGAATTTTTATGATCTATGCCTTCCAACAACGTTTTTGCTTCTGCATTGACTGAAGCTCCGGCTACGGCTTTTCGCCTTCTTTCTGTATCATTCTCAATGCTCTTCTTTGCATATGCTGGTGGCCATAAATCTTCTGAACCATGCAAAAAGGTGGGTCCATAAAGCCACAGATTGCATTTGCCTAGCTTTTCGGGCATTAATCCTCTTGACAATACGTCTGCTGGGTTCTCCTTGGATCGCACATGTCTCCATTGTTCAGGGATAGACAGTTGTTGAATTGAAGAAATACGATTTGCCACGAACGTTTGATATGACGACGATGATGCATTTATCCATGACAGAACTATTTCAGAATCTGTCCACAGATATGTTGGAGAATTCTTGATGTTAAGATCCTTCTTGAGGCGATGTGCAAGCTCTGCTGCTAGTTTCGCCGCGCATAATTCTAATCGAGGCAGAGTGGTTTGCTTAATAGGTGCTACTCTGGATTTCGCACAGAGTAAGCGTACTGCTATAATATGATCATTGTCTATTGATCTTACATAAGCTGCAGCTCCGTATGCCTTTTCTGAGGCATCTGCGAAAACATGGATTTGAGTAAGCCTTGGGATCTTGTGAGCGAACACATGCCTTGGTATTTTAACATTATTTAGTTCCTTTAGACCTTCACGGAAATTCAACCAGAAGGACTGTAGTTCCTGAGGCAGAGCAGCATCCCAGTCACATTTTAACAGCCACAATTTCTGCAGGAAGATTTTTGCTGTAACCACAACCGGTCCTATGATGCCAAGCGGATCAAAGAGTTGCGCTATTTCCGAGTAAGCTGTGCGCTTTGTGACTCGATGATTGAAAATTCCTGCTGCCTTTATGCATAGATCGTCATTCTTAGGCCGCCATATTAATCCCATTGTTTTAATGTGCTCGTCTGATTTGCTACCGACATCCAGTTGTAGCTCTTGGTCCTCCCTTGGAATGTTTTTCAACAAGCTGGGGTGGTTAGCGCACCACTTCCTTAGCTGTCCCCAAGTAAACGAGTATCATTAATCAAGAACATAAAAGTCTTGTTTAAGTACTTCTGTCCCCAGAGGGTATTGATCAGCCTGCTGTTCGGCTAGCATTTTCAGACATCTGACTGCTAGGTATGGAGCACTTGTAGTTCCATACGTTACCGTGCATAGCTCATAGCAACGTAATCGATCGCTAGGACTGTTTCGCCACCAGATAAGCTGATATTTTCTGTCATCCGGATGCACTTCTATCTGCCGGTACATCTTTTCGATATCCGCAGTAAAGACGAATCTGGGCATGCGGAAACGTAATAGAATTGCAAACACATCATCCTGTATAGTAGGTCCAGTATACAGTAAATCATTTACGGATATATTGCTGGAAGTTTTGGCTGATGCATCAAAGACTACGCGTAATTTTGTAGTTGTACTTTCAGGCTTGATGACGCAATGATGTGGTAGGAAACTATAGGGTGGCTGGACTTTATTAAAATTGATTTCTCTCATGTGTCCCAATTTACTATATTCTTCCATGAAGCTGATATATTGATTTCTTAAATCTTCTCGTATGCTGAGTTTCCTTTCGATAGCCAATAGTCGATGATATGCGATGTTCTTCGAATCTCCTAATTTGTTAGGGTCATCCTTGAATGGAAGTCTTACTACAAAACGCCCAGTATCTGTTCTTCGTGTGGTCTGCACAAAGTGCTGTTCACATCGTCTCTCAGCAGCTGTGAACGCTCTTGATGCTGTTTCTGCGTCATCTAATGCCCAAAATTTTTCAATTTGTAGCTTGAAATCTTCCTCCTCAGAGCATATTCCAAAACTTGCTTGTGATTCTTGTGCATGGTGCACTGTTCCTGCTGCTGTCCATCCAAAGACAGTATTTTGTAAAATTGGTAATGAATCTCCCAATTTGATTTGGCCTACAGACAGAGTTGAGTAGTATAAGCCTGCTCCAATCAACAAGTCAATGTTGTCTGGCTGATTGAACCTTGGATCTGCTAATTGTATATTAGCCGGTATTTCCCATGTTGAAATGTCTATTTCCTGTGAAGGCTGTGGTGAAATGATGCGAGGCAGCACATGAGCCTCCAGTCTAGTGCTGAATCCATTGATTCGTGACTCTAGCAGAATGTTTACTCGCTTCTGAGACTTTTGTTTACCAGAGCCGATGCCTTCTATGTTTAGGATTTCAGGAGTTCCCGTTAAGGGCGGGGTAACGTATTAAAAAATTTTCATTTTCATTTTTTTTTTATTGTTTCATATGATTGTACAACATCTTAAGATTGTTGTGTCAACATTTCAAACAAATCGGAGTAAAACTAACTAAGATACAGAACTTTGAGCGTTTGTTGCTTTCATGTATACTACTCGATTTTCAGGTATGCAAAACTTTAAAGCGATTTTCTGACGCTTGTCATTTTTAAAACCGGTGAACAGTTTAGAGCAAAATCTACTCGACCGATTGTTTTGAAATTTTGTATACAGCTTCTTTACATAAATGACCAGGTAACGCTGGGAGCTTTTTTTGTTTTTTTCATAATTATAGATTTTACAATAACAAATAGGTTCATTTTTTAGACGAAAATCGGTGTTTTCACTTCTAAGTGTCAGCAAAAATTGAAAAATCGAAAACAAAAAATTTCCTCCCAGGAATACCTTTGGAAAGCGGTTATCTAATGAAACATTTTTTTTTTTTTAATTCAGATGATCCACTCTTCAGTAATATTGTTCACCGACAGACAACTTTTTTTCGAGGCGCCTCCGACGAATTGCTGCCGTCGGCTTAATTATTTATATTTTGTTTTAAAATATTAAGGAAAATATTGTTCACAGGTTGTACTATAATGCTGCGATCGACTAATTAAATTTGTATTGCCTGTAACGTCTGGAAAAATTCTTGAAAAAGGGCCTTTTTCACGCCGAATTAACGTTACCCCCCCCTTAATCCGAGTTTCTTGACGAGCCTTTCGCTTATGAAATTTAACTGTGAGCCACAATCTAGAATAGCTCTGCATTCAATACTAGTCCCATGTTTGTTGGTCACTTTTACGCTGACTGTACTCAATAAGACGTAATTTCTAGTTGCTGAGGCCTTTGTGGTAAGTGAAATACCTTGATCAGTGTCCGTTGTCGATTGCGGAGGTTGTGCTTGTGTTGTTTTTGGGTCTAGAGGTTGTGTTTGGCTGCGAGATGTAGTTTCTATGTGCAATAATGTATTATGCCTTTTTCCGCATTTAGAGCAACCTCTGGATGTGCAATTGCTCAGATTGTGTCCCATTTTCAAGCAGTTGAAACAAGCCTTAGTGTTCTTGATTAATGATACTCGTTTACTTGGGGACAGCTGTAGTAGTTTTTTGCACGCGAACAGTGGATGATTGCCATTGCATGATGGACATCCTGAATTGACTGTACTCGCTAAGGCCCTTTGCGTGGGCAGTCTTATGTTATCGACCTTGTTCCCGAGTGCTTCTAATGATTGGAAACGATTCTCTAAGAATTCCAGACATTCCTGGAGGGATTGTAGTGATCGAGGTTGGCTAAGAGATTGTTCCCATAGGGTGTGTGTAGTCCTATCCAATTTCCTTATCAAAATGTGAAGAATAATTGGATCCCAATTCGTGATATCGATCCCAAGATTGCTTAGCGCCAGTAGACATTCTTGAGTAGTGTCGTGAAGTATCTTTATAGCTGATGCGCTTTCTGTTGTCACTGCTGGCTGTGCTAATAATTTACTTAGTAGTGCAGTGACTAGTAATCGCTTATTTTCATAGCGATCACAGATCAATTTCCATGCCGTAGCGTAATTGGCGTCTGACACGGTTAGATGTCTGATTAATTTTTCGGCTTCGCCTGATAGACTGCCTTTCAGATACCATAATTTCTGACCGGCGGATATTGATTAGTTATGTACTAATTCGGTATACAGGTCGTAAAATTGCCTCCACTTGAGGTAATCGCCATCAAATTTAGGTAACTCGATTTTCGGGAGCTTGATGGCGGACCTAACACCTTCTGTGGGAATGCTAACTGTAGTAGCTGATGATTGACGCTGACACTGACTCAAGCCTTCGTGGAGGAGTAATAATTTGTCCCGTGTTTGATCTTCAAGCTGTAAGTAGTCTTCCATATGTTCGAGAAGATAAGCTTCGCCAGCTTGATCTACTAATTTTCTGTGCAGATCTTGAATTTGTTCCCACTGAGCATTTATCGCTTTTATCATCAATTCATATGAATTGACTGACTGCAATGTTGTACTCAGGGAATGCTTTGTGAGTAGCCTTCGCAAACCTTGCATTAGATATGCTTTGTGACGGATATTGCCGTCTTGTTGATGCTCTGATCCTCTTGCACTGGTGGACGCATCGTTATTGCCGGAGTTTCGAGATTCCTGAATCTGATCCTGCTGCGGCTGCTTTTGATTGGGCTGATTGCCCTCTATAACTCCGACATTCTTCATTCGCTGCAGAATGTCTTCTCGGACCTCGTAATACCCGGCTCGGATACCCTCATAGTACCCTTTTACAAAGTAATCGTGGTCCAGTTGTTGTCCATAACTGATCCGGATTTTGTTATCTGTGGCCTCAAAGTCATCCCATAGTTGTTCCAAAGATTTAAGGCGTGCTGCAAGATATTGCTCTGTCTTGCGTGTTACACTATCCTTCTTGTAGTTGATCGCCAATCGCTGGATCTCCTGTCCGGTGATCTCTTGTTGGGCAGCAAGTTCGTTGAGACTCATTTTGGGAGTACGTGAAAAGTAATCACGTCGGGGTCACCAATGTTTCCAAAATGCCTTTATTTTGGTTGGAGTTAAGGTGCTTGGTACCTTTACTCTAATGGCGTGATCGTGGTGCAATGTACCACTTCACAACAATTCCCAAAATGAGGTGAGGTTGAGAAGTAACGACGTATAATAGCTGCTGGCGAAAGTTTAGCTCTTCACTGAGCTACGAGTCTGAAAAGGTAATTAGTTAATTCAAACACACGGTGACAATACTAACGACAACTGATCATTTTATTTCCAAGCGGCTTTTTAAATATACATCACAATGATGACTTAGTTAAATTATATTGCTTGTTAATTGATTGCATTCGTGCGCAACGAATTATTGATTGCATCGGCGACAAGTGCTAGCTATGCCGAAATTGCATGAGCCGTTGACCTGCAACTGGGCGAGCGTTTGGCTCATGCGGCTCATATCATATTACGAGTTCAAGAATTTGTTGCGTATGAATGCTGACAATGATTTACAAATTGAGAAATTTATTGTTCTACATTCTGACTGATCTTAACTTCTAAGCTTAAATTATTTTAGAATAAACAATTATCTTATCTATTATCTTTATTATTAACTTCATTTATTTATTTTCCTCAATGAGCTCTTCAGTAGTCCTACTACTTAAATCACTTGGCTTATTCATTTAATCCACCATTGTACAGAGGTGCATTTAAGGCCACCAAATCTGTGTTTATTTCTTTTGCGCCAGGTTTCGTTGCGATTCTCAAAATATCACGTCACATGGGAAATTTTCTAATTTGACGTCACGAAACACAATGCAAACTTTCCTGCGGAGGATACCATCGGCGAGTCGCAGCCATAATCAGCATAGCGATTAACGGGCGTATTCAGTGAAAGTCATTTTTGTTTGGATCACAAGAAAAAATTTCTGCTAATTCGGCGCAGGCGAAGATTGGTCCTCTTGTCACGAAGAAATAAATCTTTAATAACGTGCACACCCCCCTAAGAAAAGAAGAACAATCCAATTAACCAAGAAATACCTACAGACCTTCGAAACCTGCAAATAAATTTTAATGAACGACCCGATCTTGCAGTACCCTGATTTAACGAAACCCTTTGTCCTCACCACAGACGCTAGCCAAGTGACGCAATATTGTCCCAGGGTCCTATTGGCAATGAGAAGCCAATCTGCTATGCTAGCCGGATACTAACTGACTCTGAAGTAAACTACTCAACAATAGAGAAGGAACTCCTGGCCATATTCTGGGTCGTCAAATCAACAAACTGTTGAAACTTCGGACTCAAATAAATTCACGACACTACGCGTGAATGTCTCCACGCCATTCAAAACTTAGGAGTAAATATAGATGATTGGGGTTTAATTATAATATTATCTTTTATCTCTTAAATACCATAGCCCAAAAAACATGCCGATGGTAATCAAAGAACCTCGGGAAATTCCTAACATGGAAAAATTTCTATAACTCATTGCGGCGCGATTACAGTCGCTAGATAATATGACAGAACAAAAGAAAGAATATTATTCGTATAACAAATCTTCGGCCCGAAAACTATCGCAAGATCTTTCCATGCAACAGAAATTTGATGTAAATTCTGCAGCGAGATTCACCCCATTTTCAAATGCAAGAAATGTATAGCCACATACAGATGTGGCCAAATTATTATCACCTCTTTAAAAAAAAACTTCTTAATGTAGTTTATGAAAATACTGTTGCATCCTTTTTCTAAATTGGCATGCCGTTTATAAAGGTTACCTCAATTAAGAAGAAGTACTGCAATAAAACCATAGAGCGTAAAGGACTTTACAGAGACTTCAGAACTGGTGCGTGAAGCACGGGTTATCAGTGAATCTTAGCAAAACAACTATTATTTACTAGAAAAAGAAAACTGAATAACCTTAAACTTCCAATATTAAAAGGTGTTACAATTCAACCACAGAAGTTAAGTATCTGGGAGTAATCCTAGACAGCAAGCTTACGTGGATCACATGTCGAACAAACATCCACCCGAGCATTAAATGCCTTTTGGCAATGGAAGCGGGCCTTTGGGAAAACATGTCACAACGTCTACTGGAGAGTTTTTCCAATGTCTTCTACACAGACGGCTCGTAAAACTCTACCGGTGGATGGCGTTTGAGCAAGGAAATCAAATACTCATATTCTCTTGGAAACTTTGCGTCGGTTTTTCAAGCGGAAATCATCGATATTCTGAGTGCGATAAACAATAATTCATCAGAGATGACATGAAAGGAAGATTGGAATCTGCAGCGACAGCAAAGCTCGTCGCGTCACTCCGAAATTCTATTGCCCACTCGAAAATTGTCTTGGAATGTAAGAAACTACTGCAGTCGGTAGCTCGCTACAACGCAGTCTCTCTTTTATGGGTTCCTAGTCATCAAGGCATCGAAGGTAACGCAAACTCCGATAGCCTAGCAAAAGAATCCGCGAAATGCAGCTCCTTCGGCCCGGAACCACACATTAGTATGAATTTCGCAATATTGAAAAACTGGATAATTCGGCACATGGAGACAATCCATGCAAACAAAACTGCAGGCACACAATAGTATATTACGATACAAGGGCGGTAAGTAGCCGATTGCCCACGATGGCGGTGTTGACGCACGAGCGAAGCGAGTGCGTTAACAGCCATCATGGGCACTCGGCTACTTACCGCCCGAGTTACGTATGCTATTTTTCAGCACGAGTGCGGGGTAAGCAGTAGGTACGTTACCGCACATGTTTCCATTCGGTGACTCATAAATTAACCACGGTGCGCTAAGGAGCCGATTGCCCACGATGGCGGTGTTAGACGCACGAGCGAAGCGAGTTCGTTTATAGCCATCGTGGGCAATCGGCTACTTACCGCACCGTGGTTAATTGATGATTTACCGCATGGAAACCCGTGCGGTAAGGTACCACTTACCCCGCACGTGTGCTGAAAAATACTTTATAGAATGTCCCAATAAGTGCACTGCAGAAACTCTGCTTAAATTAAGCAAAAAATAGTTTAGGAATCTTGTAGCGACTATAACAGGTCTGTTAAGGCGAAAGGAGAATTTGTAACTCCGCACAACATCAGATTGTTGGCGCCTACGCCTTATTTCGTAATTATAAGCAACTGCCAGCATGTGCTGGGAAAATACAGAATGCAGAGGCAGCAAACGGCGACAAAGATGTACCAGTTTGGGTCCGTTTGGGACTTAACCGTAATAAAGGATTTCGGGAGAAGTCATAAAAAGAAGAGGTTCGCTTGTGTCGCGGTTTGCTTGTGCCTGCATAGTTTTACAAAATTTCGATCACTGTTCGATCGATTTTCAACGAGTAAAGACCGTGTATTTAACTGAAAAATTGTAATTTAAAAGAGGTTTTTTATGCCTATCAGGCTTTTTCCTCTCGCGCAAATAAAAGAAATATATTGAAGCGCAAATTAAGACTTTTTTTAATCACCCTTCCTAGGGACGTGTGTGCCCGCTTTCAGATCCAGTGAGGACCAGCGGATGTGGTAAAGACTTAAACAAGGTCATAATGCATTTGGCAAACACCTGCATACCCTGGGAATCGTCAATGATCCGACATACGCGTCATGCGGGGAGGATGAGGACTCCGCAGACCACTTTCCCTGCGATTGTCCCGCGTTCTCCCAAGCGGGGCGTACTGTATTTGGTGCTGACGTAATGAGGGTGAAAGATATCTGTCCTCTACCCCACACACGGGCAAACCCTGCTCCTGTGACTCCCGAGTGCCCCTCAGGTAGGATTTTTTGACTCCCGGTGCCCACCTCATTGCTACTGCAAGTGCAAGTGAGAAATGCATACTCCTGTCGTGAAAAATTACTTGTGCGGCACACAGGACATAGCGAGTGCTCCGAGTGCAAGCGAGAAATATTTTTTTGGTGGCGAGAAATATTTGTTTGGTGCCTCCTGCAAGTGCAAGCGAGAAATGCATACTCCTGTCCTGAATCAGTGATGGTGAACATGTACTCACTCCTCATTGCGTTAATGGAGCGACCCGAAATGCGAAAGGTTTATGGAGGTGTTTATGGAGGTATACTGCTCCCTTGAAGTCAAACTCTGCCCAGCTATGCTCTACCCCTATCCGAAGTTCTTCAGTTCAGCAGAACAACGAAGAAGTTTGGCGAGGACGGGGGTAGAGCACACACGGGCAAACCCTGCTCCTGTGACTCCCGAGTGCTCCTCAGGTAGCTGTTTTGACTCCCGAGTGCCCACCTCATTGCTACTGCAAGTGCAAGTGAGAAATGCATACTCCTTTCGTGAGAAATTACTTGTGCGGCACACAGGACATAGACGATGCTCCGAGTGCAAGCGAGAAATATTTTTTTGGTGGCGAGAAATATTTTTTTGGTGCCTCCTGCAAGTGCAAGCGAGAAATGCATACTCCTGTCCTGAATCAGTGATGGTGAACATGTACTCACTCCTCATTGCGTTAATGGAGCGACCCGAGATGACCCGAAATGCGCGAAAGGTTTATGGAGGTTTTTATGGAGGTATACTGCTCCCTTGAAGTCAAACTCTGCCCAGCTATGGGGTAGAGTACAATGGACTCGATGTAGTCTGAGTGCTCGGGGCGTTTCACCTCCCCCTGTTTTACCCAATTATCATGCCAAAACGTATTGCTGCGGTGCTAAAAGTAAAGCAGATCATACGCAACATTGATTAAGGGGGTATTATACTGTGAAATTTTTAACACAATCGATTAAAAATATAAATTATATTCAAATATTCCAAGTATGTTCGCACTCTCATCACTCCCACAATTATAATTTTTAATAATAATTTGAGTGTCAGTAGCACTGCAAATTTGAAGGGCCCTCTTGTTCACCGCAATCTATTATTTATTATCTTGTAAAAATGTAAGAATGTAAAAACTTCATTTCTGTACCTACAAAACACACTTTTAAATAAAAAAATCTATTAAAAGCTATAACATCTTTGTATGAAAAAATAAATGTTAAAAGAACTTTATAAAAATAATGATTTTTAAAACCAAATTAAATCAAAAAGCAGAAAATAAGTTTTCACTTATAGATGATTAGAATTATTTTCAACATTTGTAAAAAGAAATCCATCGGGCTCTCATGATATATTTATATTACTGTTGCTACAATACACTATTAATACATATGTTTTATCACAATGCTGAGCGCCAAATGGTTTTCTTTTTACAAATATTGAAAGTTATTCTGAAAAAAAAGCATTGGACGAATAATCCCTAAATTTAAATCAGATCAAAATTTATGCGTTTTTAAATCCACCCCTATTTAAAAAGAATTATGCCATCACACATTCTTAAAATAAAAACATTATTTTCCGAAAATATTTTCATTTATTTTCTTAAAAATTGTTCTGCTGCTATTCGCTTATCAGACTCTAATTTCAGGTTAAATAGAAATTCTAGAATGAGAATGGGGGTCAATAATGCGAACAAAGGTGCAAAACTGTGTGTTGACGAAATAGACGTAACCTATTGTATTAGCATTTATCCTGGAACAACAAAATGATCGTATAAACATGAAGGTACATATATTAGACGTTGTGTAAAAACATACTGGTTAGATTGAACAAGCTACTTTACGTTTACATACATATATAGATTTTTTAATGAATAGATAATTTACAACTTCATTATCAATATTACATGAAAGAATTTTTACCGTAAACATCTGCTTAGACAGGTTGCACTTGTTATGGCCATATCCCCCTACAAATATGTATATAGAATAAGTGCGTAACAGTATAGATAGCAACATTTTTACCAATTTCACCACAACTTGCTTAAAAACATTAAGAAAATCAGGAAAAATCTTATTGATAGTACCGTCTTGGTAATGCGGTAGCAAAAGCTAAAAATATAATTATAGAATTTGCTCAGCCTGAAACAAAAATAAATTACCATTACAGAGACCACTACGGCAATTGGCCATATTAAAGAGAATATAAGTTTCATTATCCAATTAAAAATGTACCAAGCTATCAATGCAACAAGCATGAATATAATCAGGCCTGCGGTGTCTGTGGGTAACTTCAAATTCTTAATTAGCCAGTCGGCTAATGTTGTCCGAAGTAACTAATAACAAAATTAGATACGATTAATTAAAGACAATTTCGAAATATCCCTGCTTACGCTGTCTTCGCATGGGCGATGATGGTCCATATTTTTTTCCGGGTTGAAAAATTGAAAATAAAATCCAGTTTTGACGTCACATAATTTAATAACATTAGCGATATGACATTATGACACTTTCCATTTCTCATAGCTCTCTACAGTCCAGGAACCAGGTCAAAAAAAGTAGGTACTGGCACAGATAAGTAATACAGATGCCCAGTCGAATAAGCAAGAAAAATGCAATGTTACTTAATTGCCTCTTACTAAGGCACAAATATATAGGGACAATTTGGTCGAAATCCGCCGCTGAAAATGTTTAATCAATATAAATCTTAGCTGGTGCCTCTGTGCTTGACTACTTGGTTGAGCGTCAGGTCACGAGAGCAGCGAAGAGTTTGTTGGCACCATAGAAATATAAACTAAGCACGGAACGGCTGTAAGCCAGATTTAGCGTACCACATTCCCTGATGTGTTAGAATTGGCTATGTTTGTATTGGTCGCTCAGTGCAGGCGTAAATATGAAGCCATAATCAGAATAGGGCTTACATTTGAAAATTTTCCGAAGTTCCTGCCTTAATGTCTATGCCCCCCTTAACATCTATTTACACGCTGCCATTGATAGCTATAATGTTTTTGATGTTTTATTCAGCTTCCCTCATACACGCTGTTGCTGTACTCTCTTTGCGTAGTTATCTTTAGGTGGTCGCTCATGTACAGGTTTTATACACGACACAGCCGTTCCGTTCTTATTTTATTTTTCTATGGTTGACACCATGGAAATATAAACTAAACACGGAACGGCTGTAAGCCAGATTGAGCGTACCACATTCCCTGATGTGTTAGAGTTGGTTGTGTTGGTAGTGATCGCGGAGTGCAGGCGGAAATATGAAGACATAATCAGAAGCGGGCTTACAAACCAAAATTTTCCGAAGGTTCTACCATAATGTCTATGCCCTCCCTATAATCTCTGTACACGCAGGCATTAACTGACAAGCTATGTATAATGCTTATTTACCTTCCCTCATACACGCTGTTGCTGTACTCCTCTGCGTAACTATCTTTAGGTGGTCGCTCATGTACAGGGTTTATACACGATACAGACGTTCCGTGTTTAATTTATTGGGCCTTTCGGCAAGCACGTTCTCAGTGAGTACGTATACACGACAGTCCCAAATCAGGCCTAGAAACCGGTTGTAGGCCAAAATCACGGCTGCTCGTGTAAACGACACAAAAGTGGGCTAGGAAATTTGCCCTTGTGTGCTATCTGTGTGCAAGTAAGATTTGTGACATTTGAGGGATCGTGCACACACATCCAGATATATCAGGCCTAGGCCCAAATCAATCGGGGCTAGGCCAGATTTGGGACTTGCCCGTATACACGGCAAAGATAATCGCGACTTTGGGCTACGCTAGGCCAAAGTCGCGACTTTGGATATCGTGTATACGTAGTCAATGAGACAACTGAGTGTTCTCGCACATCGCCTCACTTTCTTGTTGAGCAACAAAAATGAACGCAGCCTTTGAGCAACTGAGCCATCTGAGATGGATTTTCTGTGTCTCATTTGTCTCAGTTATATGTGTGTGTTGCGACAGCACTTAAGCAGTCCTCAGAATAATCTTTAATTTTATTTTATTTATTTTCCAAGAGAAAGCCCCTCTTAAAATCAGCATAATCATTTATAATGGGTCTTATTCTGGTAAAGACGACACGACTAGCCAAGACACTTTGTAAACCTAGGATTTTAGCATTGAAAGTGTGCCTTGGCTAGTCGTGCCGTGTGGAAACGACCACCAGAAAAATTCGATGCCTAAATCAGCTGATTAATCCAATTATCCAACTGTCCTCACTGACCAATTCGCTCACTGAGAACGTGCGTGCTAAAAGGCCCTTATATTTCTATGGTTGGCACCAGAGAGCAGAGGAACACATAGAGGTACAAACCTCGAACAAAATCCGTGCCAGAGTTTGTGGAGCTCGCTTAAGCATAGGGGAAAGTGTAAGACGCAAGTAAGGTGCAAGGAAGCTTTGCGTGGTATACTCACGAGCGCTAGCTCTCTCAGCTCAGCGGCCGTAAATCGGAGCCAAACTCGAGCACACATAAGCAGCCTGCTTCTTGGAATTACACACTGATGTGATGACTGGGGGTTGTTCTCTGGTGATTTGATTTGTGCGATTAATTCTGCGACTGCGAGGAATTAAATGTTCAATAAATGCGGGATGGCGGATAAATATTTTTAGGTGTAGGGGAGGAACACTTTTTAGTATATTATAATATTTTCATATTTATTGTACATATGTACAATTTTGTTAAATTGACTTCTTTGAATATTTTTTAAACAATTCAAATGAATGGGTATTCCAAGGTGCAATTTTTAATAAAGACAATGTATCTCTTTTTCTTGAAAGTTCGTATCTTTAAGAATTTTCAGTAAAAATTTTCTTCAAATTTCCAAGTATTTTAACACGTTCACTACCACAGATATGGGGAAATGCATATATAAACTGCTGTAAGTACATATGCGACGTCGTCGGGTAGCTGAGTGAATTCTATAAATGGTAAGAGTAAATGGAGAGAGTCAGATTTGGATATTTGCAAGACTTTGTGCCAATCGACACCTAAAAATTCGTCTTTATCGGTCTGGCAATTAGATCGCGTTGATGGACGTATGATGCGTACGGACGCTATTTTTCCCATAATAAAGTTTAACTCGTAAACCGATGGATCCGAATGATTTCCACACATCGACCGTATTAAAGCAAATAAATTCTCAACCGTATCTTGATTCAACCTATTTAAAAAAAGAAATTTAACATCGAAATCTTGTTGCATATCTTCTAACATTAATAAAATTCCGCTAATCGTTTGAATTAGACCTTTTTTCCAATGGGTGGTATTTTCGGCATTTTCAATAAAAGTGTTATTTAAATATTCCCGCATTTTTACTAAACATTCGTATGGTGTATTGCCGGTTCTCAAGGGCTCTTCCATGGGATTCCGACAGTGAAGAGTCTTACTATTTAGTGCATCAAACAAGTCGTTCATTTTTGAACAAAAAGTAGCAGTGCTGTCAGAAATCTCCTTTAGATTTGACTTGAAATGTTCTTGAATATTATGCGAACGAATTGCAGCAGCTACTGTTGCACTAAAAACTTGTGTAGCTATTAAGGAGACCGACATTTGTTTATCACCTATTGGATTAACGTGGGCTGGTGTTAATTTAAGCGCTGCTTTAGTAACCGTGTGTTTTTCTAATTCGTAGAGTTCCGTAATAACTTTCCAACTCGCCATTATCGCGTTTTCCACGTGGTCGTCATCTGTTTTACCATGCCATATAAAATTATGTTTATAAAGCGAATTTCGCGCACATTTAATCATGTGTGGTACGTCAAAAAGAGTATAGATTTTTCTATTCTTGAAATAAAAAAATGGTTCTACATTCGTGATGCCAAGGTCAGAAAACAATTTTCTGTTATTTCCACCTTGATCGCAAGTAATGGAAACAATACTAACACCTATTTTTTCAGCGTTTTCTAGAACTTCGAATAATAACTCATTCAGTCTACCGGGACTTATTCCATTAACGGAAGTAAAATATCCTAATACATGTTTTCACGGTGTGAAAAGCCCACGCGCCATGAAGACAACTACATACTTACCTAATTCATGTTTTCTAATTTTGCCATCATCATAAAAACCTTCAATTTGATCTGCCGTTACATTATATTTCAATTCCCGCCTAACAAAGACCTCGTCAAAGACCAGAACGGCATTTTTTGACTTTTCATCAAATTCATTAATTGCCGAAGCAATAAAGGGGTATAATTCTTCATTGTGGCCGGGTTTCAAATTCTTTACTGGAATCCAATTCTGCAAAGAATTACGGCTAGGAAGCCCTAATTTTAAATCATTTTTTAAAAACCTATAACACGATGGGGAACGGAAGTATAAACTCAAAGAAATTGTTTTTTCGTCTTCGGTATATGGGACATTCTTTCGCCTAGTAAACAATCTACACATGGTTATAACATTATTATTAAACGTTCCTGCTGATAAATCTAACATATCCTTTTGGTTATTTTGAGTTCTAGTGAAACGTGCTAATCTAGAGCTTAACATTTTAACTTTTTTTTTCAATATAGAATTTTTTTTCTGAATATTTTGAACTGCTGTTTTCAGCTTATTATTTTGCTTTAAGTAAAACCGCGTATTTTCGGCGGACTTTTGGCAAAATGAACATAATGGCTGAATATCTTCATTACTATTACTATTTTCCGGTGTAGTTAAGTGGACTGGGGCAATAACGCTTTGATTTAATACAATTTCAGCAGGAGTACACGGATTAGAAGTACAAGGGGAAAAAAGTCGTTTAGAGTGAATAGTGCTGCAGGGGGGATCAATTTGTTCGGGTAGATTGAGTGTAGGATTTTGCTCACTACTCAACTTTTTTTGCCCCGGGAATTTTAAAATAAAATGCTTTTCGCAAATATAAAACCGTTTAGGTAAAAGTACTTGTACATCTAGGCAGCACAACTTAATCCACTCCTCACGCTTGACAGAATCTCTTGGACAAAAAAACGTAATACTTGAATCTATATCTCTGCAACTCTTACAACCGGGGACGATATACCTAATACCTATTTTCTTCCGTTTTGGCAAGGGGATCCTTCCTGCTCTCTCCATTACAACGAAAACTACACAAAATTTAATTCACAGGCACTACACACAACACCTCTATAATAATTGGAAAATTACAATAAATTGTTTCTAACTAAACAATTTTTTTCATGCAAGACACAACTCTTTACAAAAATCGCTTATTTAATTTATATCTACGCTAAACTCGCAATCGCCAGCATTAGTTCATGCAAATAGACATTTGAATAAACAATACATATTGCCATATCCTATAATTAAGCATTTTGCGCTTGCTCAAATCATAATTTTACATTGCATAGTTTAATGCGGCACCACTCTTTTCTCATTTGGCGCCACTCTATGCAGTGCTAGTGTAAATTCATTGATAACCCCAGGAGCGGCAAATATTCATTCATAATTATTACAAACGGACTCCCATTTTACAAGGGCACGATAGGATAGCAGCACACTGTAAAATTATTGACAATATTTCTCCACCTATCTCCTTCTGAAAAATGACATCAGAGCGAGACGGTCAGAAAAAATTGTAAATAATTTTACCGTGTCCTCATCCGCATACATACATATGTTATCCTGCTGCTGTAAGCTAAGTTAAAGAACTTGAAGCTGCATACAGAACTTTCTCTCGCAGCTTTCATCAGACCGCCGAGCTTTGAAAAGACCGCCGCTTGAAATCAAATGTATGAAGCCTGAAGGCCTAAACCCATAGAACGCGTCGGCGCGTCGCTTTGCCGCGGAGCTTTCACCTTTTTAGCGCGGCAAGAGAGAGCCGAACCCATAGAATCCGTCGGCTTCAGGCGTCGCTTTCGCTATCGCTCAGCTGTTTATGACAATTCGAGACCAACCGCCAACTGGCGCAGTATGCTCCGAAGGTGAATTACCAAGAAACCTAGTAGCAATTCGTCAAGAAACTAGACTAATGAATTCGGGAAAAACTCGGCACCCTCCAGGAAATCCAAACGATGAAACAGGAAACCGAATAATTACAAAATCACCAAAACAGTTCACAGATATCAAATTCAAAGCTTACTTGTCAAATAAACAGCTGATTCAACGAATCCCAACTGGCCAATCGCAACTTGTCAGAGCTCTCACAGCAAAGCTCTTATACGGCGCGTGTCTTTTGCCGAATTATTGCAGGTTCCTCTAAAATTGTCTCTCGCGACGCGCTGCCGCGGCGCCTGCTATGGGTTAGCTCCCATATTGATGCATGCATTCAATAGTTGTGCGACGACGCCTGAAGCGACGCCTGATGCCGACGGACTCTATGGGTTTAGGCCTTGAGGTCCGTTCGTGGCTATATGGCGTTGGCCCTCTATATGTTCCACTTCTCTCTGGTTGGCACCGACCTAAACGAAAGCGAGGCGTGAGGGAATTTCAATGTTTCAATCGGCACTAACCATTGTGGGCTGGGGTTCCAAAATGTCGAGAGATTCTAGGAATGAATACGAAAACTCGACGGGAAACGCGGGTAAAAATACGAAAACTCGATGGGAAATTCTTAGAAGTTTAGTTCATGACGACGACGACGGCGCATAGTGGACGAACGGCCTGTTTCGCTGGTCAAAAATCGAAAAATTGATGAATCGTTTCGAAAGTGGATATTATACGGTTTTCGGGGGCGCTGATTACGAATCTGATATCAGATTTATAAAATTCAAAATGGCGGACCGGAAGTGACGTAATGTTTTACGAATAAATTGAGTTAGTACTCTGAAACTCGGTTTTATATGGTTTGCGAGGTCGCTGATTACGAATCTGATATGAGATATATACATACATAAAAATTCAAAATGGCGGACCGGAAGTGACGTAATTTTCCGCGAAAAGATTAAGTTAACGCTCTGAAACTTGGTATTATATGGTTCTTGGGGTCGCTGATTACGAATCTAGGATCAGATTAATGAAATTTGAAATGTCAGACCGAAAGTGACATAGTTATTTGTATTTGTTATACGATTTTCTCGTGGGATGATTACTAATAATCACAGTAAAATAACACTTCATAAATACAGTTTTTTTAGTTTATTATCATATATTCGCATATAAAAATAGTACATAGTATTTGATTTTGGAAAGTTTCACATGTTCAAACGTCGAAATCATAATCGTCATCTTCAGACATTTCTTCTGTCACACCAAACTCATTGTTATTTATATGTAAATTAGCTACCGGAAGTACCAGATCAGCAACATTAGCAGGCAAAGGTTTGCTACCTGTCACCTTAAATTTTTCAAAGCTCGTAATTAGTGGATCCGAAGAAGCAAGAAGACGATGGAACATATCTGACATTCTTTTGTCACGTGAACATTTTCTTGCAAAATTTTCTCGATAGCGACGAATATCCTTATTTCTTGCTTCTTGCGCATCCTTAGATAATTGGCCAATGGGTGATGGTTCAATAATTTCCGCTCCGTGCATGCATACAATGTGTACCGATGTTGGCATTGGGTAAAAAGAATACAATTCAACATATTTCTTTGCAACATCCAAGCAATATTTTTTGAAATTTTCTATATTGACTGCAAAACCACACGATATGGTTTGTAAAATTACTTTACAACTCGCTATAAATTGCTCGTCAATATTGAGAATTTTAGCTGCTAAAGAAACGTATACAAATTCTTCTATTACCTGCACCCTTGCGATCAGATACTCGTTGTTTATCTTCTGTAGAACTAGAACGAGCTTGCCATTTCCCACTGCCATCGACTTTATATGCTAAATGCAACATCCACTCCATAAACCTAATCCAGGCATGCAATGAAGCAATTCCGAAGCGAAAATACTATGGGACCGCTATGCTGTGCCACCTGCGGCGCGAGTGAAATTATGCAGCGCGTCACTCTAACAGCTGTAACTATTTTCGGGAGAATACGGGAGCTGTGCGGCGGCGGGTAGATTTTGAAAGGAATATTTAAGAATTTTGTATTCTGTGATAATTAATAAATTTATCCAGACAGATTTTTCAATTTTGTATTTTGTTGTTCAGCTTTTCTTTTAGGTGATTTGCGTACCCCTATTTGAATTGAATTTCATTGAGGTATGTGTGTTGTGAATTTGTGGTGTTTTATATTTTTTAAAGCAAATATGTGTGGTATCCCATTTAATCAAAAAAATTACGAGAATATCAGACCACATTACTGAAAATCGCAGTATGATAGGAATTGCACAATAAATATGTATGCAAGAATAGGTTTATAGCCCAGTAAAATTAGTTACCTAAAAGGTCAAAATCACGACAAAATTCCGACCAAGCTGAATTTTTGTGGATACCTCTATTTGGATGTCCTTTTAGCTATCGTGTATAGTACGCTTAATTTCAGCCATTGGATTTAGGGGTGAATTCTAGTTTTTTTAAATATCTTGCAAAAGGGGCAAAAAATTCGAAAAACCCCTTTTCACGACTCTAACTGACAATTCAATTCAGAAATATCTCCTCCTATATTTTGGGCGCGTTAAAAAAGGGAACATTGATTCGCCGTTAAATCAGAAAGCCAACGAAAATGTCAAATAATTTGACTGAATACATATACCTACTCCTTTTTCAAAACATTTACATACATAAATTTACCTACTATTATATAAAATGCCTATTAACTTGATTTTACAAAATATATACTGACTGAAATTTTCCTTTTGCAAAATGTCTATACTGAATGGAAATTGACTTTTATAAAAAGTAGGTATATTAACTGAATATTTTATTTTTACAAAATATAAGTTAGCAGAGCCAACACGAGAAACCCAGAAATCTTAAATGACCATCCGCATTTGCAAAGTAGGTTCCCACAATCCATAAATCATCGCACAGCGTTTCCCACAAAACTTGAAAAAGCATCATGCGGCCAAGGAACATTTCGTTAACACCATGTCTGCAGGGAAGCAGGGCCGAAGCGAGGATTAGAATTAAGAAACAAATTGTAGTTTGTTCTAAGTCAGACTTTGTAGTAACCACATTATTAAAAATTATTTTTAAACCCTTTGCTTTAACTTGCGCCCGAGCAGTGACCCACGAGTAATTCAAAGTACTTACTTAAATTTCGCGAATTAAGAATCTTTGAACTAAATTTCTCCAATTAGTGTTACGTCGCTCCGTGAAAGGCTGAACGTCGCGAGTTCAAATTGGGAAGTGAAGTGAAATCAACAGGTGTGAAAGTGCTGAAGCAGAAAAGAGGCCCCGAGTAGCCCGAGGAAAGGCAAAAGGGAGTCAGCTTCAGAACTGCAGAGCCGCTGCAGCTTGGTTTTGGGTCTTCTAATGTAAGTAAATTTCAACTTACAAATTACAAGGAAAAACTTAGAATTATTGAATTACAGCTTCCGGGGAAAAGAATGGAGAAATTTTCAATAAGAAAACATTTCTAAAATGTCTCGAAAAGAAAATTTAATAAGGCCCTCAGTGTTCCCTATAAATCCTAGGGAAGGCCCTCAAGGAAGGAAGGCGCCAGACCCTCAAGCACCAGTGTAAGAGGTGCTGCGAGGCCAACTAGAAACACTAGTCTCCACTGGAGTTGGTTCGTTTCGAACTTGTATAGTTACAGGAACTATGTTCACTGTCGGAACGTTTCCTTTCTTTCCCTAGATCTTATTTTACCATGTGCACATAGTTCCAATTTCAGTTTGAACTATCAATATATATAAATATATATATATATTCTACTATACAGTCAGTTCCAGTTGGCCAGATGAGAGCGGGTTGACAGCATATCCACTCCACATACATAGTAGGTATAGTTCCATTCCGATTTCAGAACGAGTTTTGATTCAAATTGTTAATCCCCCAGTGCAATCTGAACCTGAGGAACTACATAGTTCCGCGGACATGCTTCCGTGAACTAGTTCCATGAACAAGAGGAACCGTTCCATATTCAATCCTGCATTGCGCAAGCCAAGTCTCTACGATTCTAGATACGATCCAAGGATTTTACCAAACGGTATATCACCATCTTTCCCTTATTTCGAACAAGATAGCAAGCTTAGGAATGAGCAAAGAGGCAATGAACCTCTTTGTGAATTCTTATAAGGATAAAGCCCTTGATATCTTCATCAGAGGGTTAAAAGGAGATATACCGACACTCCTAAGCATGAGGGAATCTGCTGATCTTCCACAAGCTCTACATTTATATTTAAAACTCGAGAACATCAACTAAATATATGCGATCAACAACAGCAACGCAGCACGTAGGACAGCAAATAGCATTTCTCCTCCCGTACCCGCACGATATAAACCTATTCAACGCATACGTATTCCTGCACCAAGACATGTTTTCTTTTCCGAACCTATGCACCGTCCACAACAACAAAACTTTTTTCGAGCAACAGCCTTACCATTATGCTTTCCAACCAAACCACCAACAATTCTTTAACAATAACTATCAACAACAGCATCAACCCTTTCAAGAAAATCATTATCAGTTGCCACCGAAACCGCAACCAAGACCTGAGCCCATGGATATCAATCATTCTATCCAATCCCGAGCTATTAATTACCAAAGTAAGCCTCCTCAGCGTTTCCAATATCCTAACAAGCAACAACGTACATTTCATATGGAAAGTTCCGAGTCACCAACCAAAATGATCGAATATAAAGATACGTTAAGCGCTGAAGATAATCTTCACCACGAGACCCTAATAGACTACATATATGGGGACGGATCACCTGCTCCTGCATATCAAGAACCAAATCGCGTCACAGAGGGAAATGAACAAATACCAGACTTTATTTCTTTAGAATTATGAGCTCTTTCCTACCCTATTTTGAGCATAGAGCGAAGAGGGGTAATATTTTAAAATTTCTGATCGATACCGGGTCGAAAAAAAAATTAATTTCAACCCGGATGCGCTTTACACCATATCCCTAATTAAAAACCGTTCAATGCGAATTCTGTTACCTAAAATATAGAAATAACCCACCATGCCCTCCTAAACCTATTTGGCTCCTCGGACACAAAATTGAAATATTTATCCTCCCGGCATGGAGATCATTCCATGGTATCGTTGGCAAAGACAGCCTAAAGGACCTCGAAGCAGTTATTCATACCGCTGATAACTTTATAGTCATTCATCAATTCCCATAAAATAACATAATTGTACTTCTTAACCGGTATATACCATCAACTTAAGAATCCCACCTTACTCAACAGAAAGTAAACAATTTATTCTCCAGATTAATATCCATAAATCTTTGCTGCCGATGAAAAACTCACGTACACCACCAAAATTAAAGGAGAGATCTGTACAACCGATAATATCCCTGTTTACTCAAAAACTTACCCCTACATGGCCCCCCAGGGCCTTAAAACCAATAGTGAACGAAGAAATAACAAAACTTTTGAAAGACGGTAATATTAGGCCATCGAAATGTCTCTATAACGCACCAAAGAAAATGGATGCATCAGGGGAGATGAAGTATCGTTTAGTGACCGACTATCGGAAATTGAGTATGATTACTATTCCGGATAGGTACCCGATACCAAAAAATAAACGAATTACTGGCAAATCTCGGAAATAGTGAATTCTTTACCATATTAGACCTAAAAAGCGGATTCCATCAAATTCCGTTGAGACAAGCCTACATAAAAACGGCATTTTCCGTGAACAACGGGGAATACAAGTTCACTCGTCTTCCCTTCGGATTAAAGAATGCGCTATTTATCTTCCAGCGAGCCCTCGATGATATCTTGAGGGCATATTGGAGTTAGGTGTTATGAATATATCGATGACATCGTGACTTTCGGTAAAAGCGAAGACGAACACCTGAAAAACATCGGACTTGTTTTCCAGACCTTAGAACAAGCAAATATGAAGGTGCAAATTGACAAATGTGAATTCTTGAAGAAATGCGTTTAATTTCTTGGTTTTATTATTTATAAAAACAGTATTACAACAAACCCATAAAAAGTAGAAGCAATAATTTTCCTCCACCGAAAACTCTAAAAGAACTCCCATTATTCCTAGGCCTAGCAGGGTACTACCGAAAAAAAATATCATGATTCTGCCACTCTTGCTCCAGACTGATTCCAACAAGAACGTGATTGAAGAAGTCCTGTCCTTAGACATGGTGCGAGAATCACATCTCAACAATACCAAGAGAATCGAATTGAGGAAAACCGAAAAGCAATTTACAGACTGGATCAACTACGGCCTATATGCAACCATCTTTGTTACCCTGATCCTGGTTAAATTAATAAGCCCAAGGAGACCCAATAAAGCATCAACAAAAACCGACATCATTATCAGCGCAATCCCATCATCCAGCGCAATTCCATCATCCAAAAAGGACCATCTAGTTAACCTACTACCAACAAAGGACTACATACTTCATCCAACACCTAAAAGGGCTAATGGAATCAGTTTACAAACCGGTAGTCGACCTTATGGAAGTCACCACCAAATCCTTTTCTTCTAAAGTTTCACAAGGACGTTCAACTAAGAGGGGAAAAGTTAGCAGAACCAACACGAGAAATCCAGAAAACTGAAACCACCATCCGCAGTTGCATAGTAGGTTCCCACAATCCAGAAAATCATCGCACAGCGTTTCCCACAAAACCTGGAAACGCATCACGCGGCCGAGGTTTTATTTCGCTGACACCATCGTCGGAC